>CM077011.1:167625227-170025227 GCA_039090855.1 Macrothele yani
ATTTTTTTTTCCGGGAGGTAGCGTCTCTGTATTTTTTTAAAGATATTCCAAACATAAAGTCTTTCCTTTTTGTGTACACACTGGAGGAATAACGAAGTGTTGAAGCTCATCATCAATGCAGATCATCCATCAGGGTATCATTAATGTTACCGTTCAAACCAAGGGACCCACAAAAATTAATGGTTTTGGAGATTATATCAAATATTCAGTTGTTTCCCTACCTTGGACACCAGAAAAAACACACTCTTTAAAAAGCTTAGAAAACTTTAAAGCTTTGCTTTCATTTGTGCATTCTAGAATGCATAATGTTTCTGGTCAAACTTTCAAACATGTTAATCAGAAAAACATTGATGTGGCAGTAGTTTTCATTTTCGCAAAATCTTTTTAGTGCATGCCATTGCGCTGAAAAAAGTTATGAAATTTCGTAATTCAGTAAAATCTCTTCAGATGTGTTTTGTTTGTCCTGTTTTTGTTCTTATTTCGGAGTTTAACGATCAATGTGAGCAACCCTAAAAGATATAAGCAGTCGCCTGTCGCTAATTTAAGGCTACTATTTTCAGGGAAAGGAAAGAATTAGCGCAGCAAGGCAAATACACCACCTATGACTCATCCGGGACCCGAACCCGGACCCACTTAGATGAAAAAATCACCAGTGCTAAGACTTCGGTGAAACCGGGGAGGCCCTTGTAATCGTTGAACAACTATTTTAAAAATAAGATTTATATAACAAAACAATATTTTATAGGGATCTGAATGAGAAAGGAGAAGTTAGGTAGTGTAAACATTCAATGATCACGGCTCAAACCAGTATTCTTTAGCATGTACATCTGCATCTTTTTTCCTAGAATGAAAGGCATAGGATCATATTGTTTTCTTTCTTTCTTTTTTTCTGATAACCCAAAATTTTCAACGAACAGATTATTCGAAGTGTAGGTAATGTCAGCGGACTCCTTCCAGTGTCTTGCGGCGTCTGTATTCTGTAAGCACTCCAGCAGCTTTAGCACCATTCTGGTAGTACAGTTTCACTAGTGAGGTACGTTCAGGCACTGTGAGAACCATCGCATCCCAATAAGAATTGTTAAAAGTTCAGTACCTTCAATCTATGCCCATTAGCAGTTAGTAGTTAGTACACTGAAGTGCCAAAAGTCATGGTATACGTTCCTAGTATTGTGCAGGGCCTCCTATATCCCAGCGAATTGTAGCAACTCGATGTGGCATCGATTCCACAAGTGTCCGGAAGACTTCTGGAGAGATGTTGAGCCATGCCGTCTGAACAGCTGCCCACAGTTCCCTGGTATTTGCAGGTGCAGTATCTCGGGTGCGAACTGACCTTTCCACTACGTCCCATCAGTGCTCTATTGAGTTCATGTCGGCCAAACGTGGTGGTCACACCATCCGTCGGAACTGTCCAGAATGCTCCTCGAACCAACTTTGGACAACTTGCACTCGATGACATGGTGCATTGTCTTCCCGGAAAATCCCATCGTTATTGGGGGTACATAAAGTCCACGAAGAGCTGCAAATTGTCACCCAATAGAGCAAGAAAGCGATTACCGGTTAATGACGTGTTTACGAGGAGCAAAGGACCCAAATCGGGCCATGTAAAGACGCCCCACACATGTATGGAACCACCACCAGCTTGCACAGTGCCTTGTTGACAGCTTATGTCCATGACCTCATGGGGTCTGCGCCACACCCGAACCCTACCATCAGCTTGTAACAACTTGTAGCGTCACTTATTAGACCCCGCTACATGTTGCCAGTCCTCCAGGGTCAAATTACCATGTTCACGAGCCCAGGTGAGACGCTGAGTCCGATGTCGTGATGTTAACAAAGGCACTCTGGTGGGTCTTCTGCTCCCATACCCAACGTACGCTACATTACGTTGCACTGACCTGATGGATATGTCTCTGGTACCTCCTGCATTGAGTGTGGATGTTATTTGAGCCAGTGTCGCTTGTCCATTAGCATGGACAATCCTGGTCAGACGCCACTGGTCCCGGTCATTCAGCACCCGTGGTTGGCCACTGCGTTGTCTACGATGGGTGGTAATGCCTTCCATGAGGTATTCTCGGAACATACGTGACACTGTGGATACAGGAATGTTGAATATTTGCACAACTTCGAAAATTGAAGGTCCCATCCGTCTGGCTCCTACTATCATTCCTCGTTCAAACTCCCATAATTCAGGTAAAGCTTGCCATAATCCTACTGGTGGTTGTTCACCCTGACTCACGAGATTACACCTCGCAACTGATAAAAATCGTGGCATGCGTCGAATCCCTTATACGACAGCAGTACCAATTAAAAATTCGCATAATGCTATCTCAGGACTTTTGGCACTTCAGTGTATATAGTATGTAAATATCACATTTTTCTATTAGCAGAGCCAGATTTCTCCTTGTCGTGATTTGTTCTGTGTGCAAATGAACATATTTCTCTTTTCTTCTCCGTCTGTCTACTTCTCTGTGTCTTTTTATGTCTGGCTATATCCATCCTGTTTTTTTCTTTCTCTTTTTTTCTTATTCTGTTTCTTTCTCTTAAATCTTCCTCACCTTGTTTTTCTGTCTTCTCTTGCTATGTTTGCATCATTTCTGTCTGTACATATACTTTTCTTCGTCTCTGTGAGTATTCTGGTCTCTCACCATTTCTCTATCTCTCTGCCTAGCAGTTTCCGTCCCTGTCGTTGACAGAATGAGTTTTATTATTCTTAGACTTTCCGGGTGCTGCTATTTTTACATATACAGTTAAACATGCAAGTAATGCTGTTGTTCTCTGTGATTTAAAGGAAAAGGCAATTACTCTATGCGAAAACATTTCTTTGTGTTTCCCTTCATTTCTTTCTCTCTGTCTTTCTTTTTTTCTGTTCTTTGAGTCTGTCTTTATTTTTCGGTGTTTCGTGCTGAGCTTTCATTAAATAGCTACATCGAATGTTTAATCCATTCAGGTCACGAAGTCAGAGAGCAACTAATCCGTACGGTGATAGAGCCATCAAGTCCCAAGCTGGTCGTAATGTCAACGGCCAACGCGAAATCACTTTATCTTCCACCTGCGCCTTAACAAATTGTTTCGCTCCTCCAGCTCACTTTCTGCACTTCATTTCCTCGGGAGAGGTAATTGGCGGAAACGGGGTTTCCTCGCGCTAGCCCTCACTAGCAGCGGAAGTTCTACGGATGCGGTACCTATACGTCACTTCTGCAGAGAAAGAGAGAGAGAGAGCAAGTTCTATCATTCCGTTCCCTAGTATGCTTGTTTCTCTGCACTACACGTGACTGATTTTTAATTGAACCTTAACTCACATGCAATCGCATGTGAAACTCTGTCAGGTCTTCGCCGGATCTCGAGTTTCTGCTGACAAATTTTCCATGATTAATCAAGTTCGTTTGGGTGTTGGCGTCTGCAAACGTGCAACTCTGTTTGAAACGCGCAGCATTGGGCTGCTGATGACGTATTTGAGGTCCGGATTTAACTCCAGGGACAGCGGTCATCTGCAAAGCAATGGAAATGACCTCTTCCTGATTCATGCATTTTTCATTTTCGTGTGATTTCATGTATGCACCAAACAGTAAAGTCTGGGGGAACGTACTGACTTTTCGAAATTTCCTACGAGACTGACATTTTGAAACAAGAATCTCTAACCTTTAATGAATGCGGTCAGCAAAGCTTTCTCTTTCTGAATTCGCTCATCAAATGCAATATCTGCATCGTGCAGGAAAGCATTGCGCAAAATGATTTCTGAATGCCACAATGCCTGAAAGAAACTGAAAAATCAAAGAAGGACCTGATCTGGAAGATCCACAATGCCCATCTGCTCTTGCCCATATATGTCTTTTCGATGTTACGAAAAGAACACCTTGAAACAGGATTATTTTTAATTAAATGAATATACCGGGTGTTTCACTGGGTAGCGACAACTTTCTTGTGGAATAAATTGTTAAAGAATAACCAGTTTACGCTGTAAGTCCGAGACGTCGATCAGCAGGCGACAGGCATTCGTGAGGAAGTAGTGGGGCGGTGGAAACGCGATTTTG
This sequence comes from Macrothele yani, assembly GCA_039090855.1. Taxonomy (NCBI): domain Eukaryota; kingdom Metazoa; phylum Arthropoda; class Arachnida; order Araneae; family Macrothelidae; genus Macrothele; species Macrothele yani. The sequence continues at coordinate 167,629,259 of CM077011.1, forward strand.
GACATGCAGCGGTATACCACGGAAGAAAGAGTTTTCTTGATGAAAAATTGTTATACGGAGTGCGGAAACCACACAAAGGTGTTACGAAAGTGAGGTACAGCGTTTAAGAATCGTCGTAAGCCATCCCGTGCGTACCTGACGAAATTGGTAGCGAAATTCGAACGAACCGGCAGTGTCACAGATGATGTGGCAATCATGGCGACGAAGAGAAGAACAGCGCGGACGGCGGAAAACATCGAAGCCGCACGAGAACTTCTGCACGAAGAATCCGGCACGTCAACACGAAAACTTGTGCAGCAACTTGACGTTAGCCCAGCGTCAGCATGGTGCATGTAGATCCTACTGCAAATACATTGCACACAGAAATATGCACTTACGCCTCCTGGTTGCAAAATTATGAGTTATGGAGAAAGGAAAAACGAAGTTTTCAATGGGATTTTTAGAAGCAGTGATATGGAATGAAATAATGCTTTAAAGTCGATACCATCTTCATTTACGCCCGTAGAGACAAGATAAATGACGTCGTTCTATAGCTCAGGCTTTCTAATTCGAAAAGACTTTCTACAAATCGGTATAATCATTGAACATATATGGTGTCCACAGAGTTCCAAACGGACATAGCGATACTACAAGCACATTCTCTTTTCCGAAAGAAGAGCTAAACATGTCCATTAGCTTATGATTAGCCATTGAATATGAACAAAATGAAATTCATAGTATTCTGCAACGTATATCACTAAATTAGCCTTCCTTTTTTTAGTTTCTGTTCTTATATAAACTATGTTACTTCTTCGTTATATTGAAAAGCACGTCGAAACCACAGAAATTCCTTAAACCTCTTGGCAACGGCTTACAGTAAGTCAGAGGTAAATAAAAAGCCACCGCAGTGTAGTGCGCATGTGCATGTGTGTGTGTGCTCGTAAACCCACGTACTGTTTGAAATAGGACCGTATCTTTTCTTAATATTACGAAAGTCAAAAAGGATCTGTACGTCAAATGAGGATTAAACTGCTATCTCATGACAATTAATTAGTCGTTGATTTTATAATAGATTCGTGTGTGTCCACAAGCTGTAGTTCGACAAGTCGTAAATAAATACATTACTTGGATTTTATACATAAGTTGTCCTTAGCCAAGTGAATGCTGGCTGTTTTGTTATTTGTTCAAGTGCTTAGTATTCAAGTAAATGTTGCCCGAACGAACAATCTGTAAACACGAAAACTAAAATCTTAAAATATTGTACCTGGCTGAGTAAAAAGTTCGTCCCGTTTGGGCCTTCATCCCTGTGCTAAATGCGCGCCAGCGTCGACTGGATACCGCGATGACGTGGAACACGCTAGGCTGATGACGTGCATTTGGCACGGAGCCACATCGAGTTATCAGGTGAGCAGGGAATGGAGGTCGATGAACGTGCTGTTCGGGTGCTCCTACGCCATTACTGAAAAAAAGGGGTAAACATGGCGGCAACAGAGAATGAATTTGCGTGGTTGAAGGCCACGAAGGAGGGGACAGCAGCATTGCACGAAAATGACTCCGGTGTTTCCCTGTTGAGTACACCAGGCTCGAAGACAAGCTGGCGTCCAACGACCACCAACACTATCAACTTGTTCGAAGCTGTGACTGCAAATAAAGGTACCAGTACACCGAATTGGGCAGCTAAGATGAGGTCTTTCTAATCCACAATTGCTTGTTACCTGCCCCAACTTGTTTCTCCTCCAGGCGCCATCGAATGGTTCTTCATGAGTTGATACTCCATCAGGCGCCATCAAATGGTTCTTCACGGAGGAAAAGAGAGCCATCGGAAGGCACCATCTAATGGTTCTTCATGGAGGAGAAAGAAAGCCATCAGACGGCACCATCTAATGATTCTTCATGAATTTATGCCCCATCAGGCGCTATCAAATGGTTCTTCAGGAATTAATTACCCATCAGGCGCCGTCGAATGATTCTTCATGAATTCCTGCCCAATCAGGCGCCGTCGAATGGTTTTTCATGAATTGATACTCCATGAGGCGCCTTCGATTTTCTTCCTGAATCGATATCCCATCAGGCGCCATTGAATGTTTCTTCCTGAATTGGTACCCCATCAAGCGCCATCGATTTTCTTCCTGAATTGATACCCCATCACGCGCCTTCAAATGGTTGTTCATGATTAAATACCCCATCACGCGCCTTCAAATTGTTGTTCATGATTTAATACCCCATCAGGCACCGTCGAATGGTTTTTCATGAATTGTTACCCCATCAGGCGCCATCGATTTTCTTTCTGAATTGATACCCCATCAGGCGCCATCGAATGTTGCTTCCTGAATTGATACCCCATCAGGCGCCATCGGATCTTTCTTCAAGGTGGAGAAAAAGAAAACCATCGGAGGGTTCTATCGAATGGTATTACATGAATTGACACCCACCAGGTTCTTTCTTTCACATTGTAATGAAATCCACATGACGATAAGTTTTGGTGTCGAATCGTCACAGGGGACGAAAAGTGGATATTCTTACGTTATCCTTCTACTGGGAACCAGTGGCTGGGGCCAAAGCAGGAAGCACGGCCAGTAGTGCAAAGAGAGCTGTTCGAGAGAAAAGTAATGCTGTACATTAGTGGAACTGTGAGGTCCTGTACACTGAGAATCCCATGCCAAATGGTCAGGCCGAGGAAGGGAGTCTCTATGCCGAACACCTGCAGCTAGTCCATGATGCTCTGCGCAACGCTACACAACGATCATGAGCAGGAAGTGTGCGTTTCTGCAAGTGGATAATTCCCCAAGTCACACCTTCAGAGTGGTCGCTGAAAACTACAGAAGTTAGAAGTAGGTGGGATCCGGGTGGGATCCCACTCCATCCTCCATACAAACCGGGCCTCACCCCATCCGCCTACCACTTGTTTCGCTCCATGGCCTATTTCCTACAAATACGACACTTCGCTTCCGTGGCGGATGTAAAAACTGGCATCAGAAAGTTTATTTCCTCGAAATTTGTCGAGTTGTACCACCACAGGATAAAGGCTCTGGTGGAATTTAGGCAAAGAACTATGGAAAACGACGGCATGTACCTTTTTCAGAATAAGGCGAGGGTCAGTGGCGTATATTCAAGGCTAGCTGCGAAGCCCGGAGAATGCACAAATAAAAGTCAATTATCAACGAAGATATGTATTAAAGTAAATAAAACACGTGCGGATTCGCTTCTTTTGACTAAGAGAATCAGTCTGGCGAGCGAATGGTGTCATCGTAACGCAACCAGCTCTACCGAGTCCTCTGTGTTCTGATTCGAAGACCTTCGATACGACCGCCTGCTAGAGTTTCCATGACAACATGAATGAGCGGGTGATGAGTAAATGGATGTGGCCATTGCTTTGGGTAACGGTTCGATCAGAAAAGAGAAGACTTGGACTACATTAATCACTCCCATGCCCCCACCCCCCAACCCCCGCCTTTAACATCACACGTTTTGCGAGAGTTGTTTCAGTTTGTGTAAAACGTCAATGGATTAAAATCAGTGATATTATATATTAAATTCGTGGCCTTTGTTAGATTTGAACTCTTTTGATAAATTTTGTGAAAGTTTTCCCGAACATCTACTGTCAGAACTTAAAAACTTTATGCTTCAAATTTTGGTACAGCTCGACTAAACAATGAACTGAATGTGTTTTATCCCCTTTATGAATACAAAAAGAAATCAGTAAGAGACATTACTTGTTACATAAAGTTGAATAAATTGGACATTATGTTTAGCGAGGTGTTCAAATTAGCAGACCTAATATTAAAGTTTCCATCAACAACTGCAAATCCCGAAATAAGTTTTTCTGCATTAAAAAGAATCAAGAAACATTTTAGAGCCAAACAGGGACATGTACATTTCAGCAACTTGGCTGTTTTGTCAATAGAGAAAAACATTATTTTCAATTATGAAAAAGTACTCGGAAGAAACTTTTTTATGAAAACGTAACACTCGGGTTCTTTTTTTTTTTTTTTTTTTTTTTTTTAGATTGGAGGTTAAACGACCACCGTGAGCAACTCAATGGGCTATAAGCAGTCGCCCGTCCCTAATTTAGGGTAACTGGTTCCAGGGAAGGGAGAGAGCCAGTGCCGTAAGACAAACACAACATCCATGCCTGACCGGGATTCGAACCCGGACCCCTTACGGACGAATGATCAGAGGCCAGCGCCTTAGACCACTGCGCCACCGGGGCGGCACACTCAGGTTCACACAAAAGGAAAGAAGAATGGAGTTTATGTACAAATAAGTGTTAAAATTCTAATCCTCATTATTATTTGGTATCATGTTAGCAATAGCATGTACCTAAAATTTAGAAAAAGTTACTTTTATTACTTAACTTAAAAATAAACATCGCAATTAAAAAAAAAAAAGTGGGGAGAGGGGGGGGGGCGTGAGATAGCCCAGATCTCGGACCTAAACTTTTGCCTCTCTTGTGAGTCGTCTTTCTGAAATAATGCACGTGTTGTTTCCCTAGAGAACTGCGTTCTACAGCTACAAGCACAGCAGCTGTAGATTGAAGTGTTTACGATAATGCCTGTTAAAGATATGTTAAGATGTTGATGCCAACTCGGGAAACGCGATTGAAGGAAATTAGTGAGCGCTATGTCATTAACTAAATAAACTAGTTCCCCTTTCCGTCAACAAATACGTGAACTAAGTGATGTGTAGGTAAGGGTAGTATTCCGTGGCTGGGCAGATTCTTCAGGATTTGTACAGCATCAAAGCTTTTTCTAAGAAACTTATCGTCTGGATCAAAAAGATAAATATATGAACAAAAAGAGAAAGATAAATTCATCTATTTGGAGCAGGTTTTGCAAGCAATGTGGCTGTTCCAGGACAAATTAGAAAAAACTTTCAGACCAAGTGCAGTGCAGCATTTACTGTAGGCTGGATCTCACATAACGATAAATGACGTCATTTCCAACAGCAATCGTTATTAATAGGAGAAACGCATCCATCGTAGGAATGCAAATAGCTTTGCAGAAAAAGTTATTACCATATAAAAAAAGCAAAGTAAAATAGAAATATGATCCCGCCAGTTGGTACATTCATTCATTTTATTTTATCGTACATCTCTTCCGAAATATGCTCTTTTCCTTAAGATCGAAAATTACTCTAGAATTTTAACGGTCCATTTATATCTTGGCTTCACGTAATATATTCTTTGCCGCAATCCAATGCATTTCGGATGAGTTTTCGTGATTACTTATACTCAAAGAAAAAAATTCCAAAAGAAAGTGACGTCGTAATTGGAGCCCAGTGCTGTCTGGCTCATTACAACTTCATTCGTCGGCAAGACATGGCTTAAACCAGATCGTGAATTAGTCATGAATCATCAAGACGTGTGAAAGTAGTGTAACGTTAGGCGTGACACCCATCAAGTGCGAATCGTACGCTATGCGAATATTTCGGATACAAGTGACGTTAACTCGCATGAGCTGCCGCTCTTTCCCGATTGCGTGTGGACGTAAATTAACACGTTCTGGTAAACTCCGGTTTCGTGCTACATCCGTATATCTCACTTCCGAGGGGCGTTCCCAGAATAGCATAATAAAACGCTAATTAGTATTACTCATTTTCTTCCTTTCTTTTCTTCCTACCCCCTATTGTGGAACAACTTCCAAGAACTCTTTCTCATTCACAATCAATGAAATATCATATTATGTGACTGTGATGACAACTAGCAGTTTAAGTTAGGGGGACTAACATCTCACAGCAGCCGCTGATCATGATAAAAAAGTTGACAACGATACAATAGCAATCAGGCTCGAGTCTTTTGTTTCCTTTGACTCTCTTCGGAACTGAAGCAATAGTTCAGGAAGTAATTACCTACCATTACAGAATTTAGCATTGCTTTGCTTAGCATGTTGGGCAGTCTTTTAGAGTTTTTTCTTTATTGCAAATCTTATTACCTCTTGTATTGATCGCAAGACCATATGGGATAAGCTATTCAATGAGCAGGCGTGAGCACGCATTTGTTTCTGTCTGTTCCTTATGGTACTGTGAAAGCCCTACAGGAAATACTTTACCAATCCCCCCTACACTTGGAATGCCTTCGTAATATGTCAAAGTAAAGAATTGTTCGAAGCGTAAATACTGAAGTAACAGTATTTACACTATGCATATTGTTTCAGTATTTTACATGTTATTTCAGTATCATATGTTATTTCAGTACTTGTATTGTTCATAGCGTAAATACTGAAATAACAGTATTTACACTGACTATGAACAATACAAGAGCTCTACTTAAGTGTAAAAAAAGGGAGATTTTTCATGTTAGTAACGATAAGCTATATAACAGTATCTTGGCCTGTAGTGATTCATAAGAGCATCTGAAAGATGAATGAGATTCGAAAGGGTGTGATATATAAATCATAGGAGTCGGTGTATGAATGCTACTATATTTTGTTTCAAGGGTTAGGGATAATGGGAGACCAACTGTCAGTAGATGAAAAGAGTTGCAGCACAGAGAATACAAGACGATAGAGCAAAGATCGGGTAAGAAACAGGGTAAAAAGAATATTAACGGCGAGAGAAAAGATTGTCTTGGTACGGTGAAACGAAGAAATGCACTTTCCTTGCACTCCCATTAGAAATGAACAAGTGAAAAATAGCATAGCAGCATATTTAACTTGAACTGTAAGGAAAGATTGACTATTCAAGTGAACTAGATATTGCTGGTGGCTAGAAGGTCTCAGTAGAGCTCGGTTTGGGCTTTTTTTTTTTTTTTTTGGTTTAGAGAAAAAAGCAACGTGCTGGGCCGGGTTTTTTCCCAAGCACTTATGGTCAGGAAGGGCTGGGCTTTTCCCTAGAAACATATGGCCGGGCAGGGTAGAGCCCAGCCAATTCGATCCATTCTTTTTGTAGCAATGGTAAAGAAAGAAGAAAAAGTCGTGGTTCCCGATATCCTGGTATTTGTAACTGTTTTGCTGGCTTTACTTACTTTCATGACATAGCCCAGGGCGTAATCACAGAGGTAAGGAGAGGCACTCAGTGTTTTTACCATCTGCAGTTATTAAGATGGAAAAAAAACTTGGGGGCTTTTTGACAACAATAAGATTTGACCACCAGGGAATGTGTGTGTTGTGTGGATTGGGGGACTGGGGATATCTGCATTGGGGGGAGGGGCGTTTTTATGAGAGAGAGTGAGAAGACAGCGATTGTTTCTCTTATCCCTAATCCGTATAAGGATTGACTTTTGTAGTATTACCACTTGCTAGTTCAGTGAAAAGAAGATTTTAAATGTGCTTAGTCTTTTTTTTTCTCTCTAAAGGTTATGTTCTTCGATAATTGCTAAAGTTTAATTAATATTTTTAGGCTTACATTCAACTAAATATTTTCAATAGTATCTCATTTCATTATTTAATTTTCACAATTCAATAAAATGCAATACAAAGACAAAATAACACAAAATGGCACACCACGGGTCTGGTCGGGCCTAAATAATAGCTACAATCGACAGGCATGGCCGTGCCTAAGTAATATCTACAATCAACGGGAATGTCAGGGCCTAAATAATAGCTCCAATCAACGAGCAGGGCCGGGCCTAAATAATAGCTGTCAAACCCGTGCGACGGGCCGGCCCTTAAACGCACGGGTTTAAGCCGGGCCGGGCCGGGCCAAAAATAATAGCTGCAAAACCCGTGCTACGGGCCGGACCTTAAACTCACGGGTTTGAGACTGGTTCAACTCACCAAATAAGGCCCGTGCAGACCTTTACGGCACTGCACAACACTCAAATTTATCATCCCTTGTTTTTTATTACTCAATATAATGAAAATTGAAACTTCTAAATAAGTTCTCGTTCTCATTGATATCGACGGGCGTGGCCGGGCCTAAGTAATAGATACAATCGATGGACATGTCCTGGCCAAAATAATAGCTGCAATCTATGGACATGTCCGGGCCAAAATAATAGCTACAATCGATGGGCTGGGCCTAAATAAAAGCTGCCAAACCCGTGTGACGGTCCGAGCCTTAAACGCACGGGTTTCAGCCGGGCTGGGCTCACCAAATAAGGCCCGTGAGCAGCAGAACACTTAAATTTATCATACCTTGTTTTTCTTTACTCAATATAATGAAAATTGAAACTTTCTAAATAAGTTCTCGTTCTCACTGATTTGTTTCTAAAATTGTTTGAAATCAGGGAAAGGTGGTGAAGTTAGACTTTGTTTAAATTCAAAACATATCGTAGTTGGACAACAATTGCTATGCTGCAGGGCCTTTTACGGCCTCCAGAGAGAATCCCAGATTGGTTCTCTTCGATTTCTGCGAATTCGACAGATAAACCTTTAATGTAAGATCTGATTTTGAGCCAGTTATACCTGGGAAGTTGAAATGACAACTACGAAAAATATTGAGAATTCAGTCCAGATCAACAGAAACAAATATTCTTTAACCCTTTAACGACCATGACCCAAAAATCTTGTATTACTCTAAATACCAAAAAGCCCGAAACTGTCTGTTGGTTCATTTCTTTGTTTAGTAACAACAATAGTGAATGAGGGTGACACCTGCTGATCCCTCATAGGTCGTGCAAATTTCAAAAGCAAGTAACGGCAGGAAGTCAAGCTCACTCTAGACAGGCGATTCGGGCTGCTAGTTCAGCTTGTCTTCTGTGCATTTTTATAGCAAAGCTGTCGCTTAAACAATTGCAGAGGAAGGGTTATTGCTGTTTGTAACGAGAGGAGCACAACCACGTTATTCAGACTCCGATCAGAAGTTCATGAATTAACTAATGTATTGTTGCATTACTCAGTACGTTTTAATGAGTATTAAATTACAGTAATTTAACATACATACATACATACATACATACATACATACATACATACATATCATTAAGCTGTTATCTGAGTTTCAGAGGTTTGCTCCAAAAAGAAATACAAACTGCCAGATAACTTTTACTTACTGTTGCGGTATCAAACTTCTCCATTTACAGCGATCTTGACAAACAATTCGGGCTTCACTGACATCCATCACACACACCGTACACAAGACCTTCTATACTTCATACTCATAATCTTTTTCTCAAGCAGACACTCCTGAATCTGATCGTCCCACGCTTCCTCGGCCTTATTCTGCCTTTCCTTCCTGCCACTTGGGCTAAAAAGATTTTCTTAGTAAGCATCTCATCACTCATTCTTTCAACATGGCCAAACCACCAAAGCATATTAGTCTTCACCTTGCTAAAGACATTTTGCTTCAAACAACACAACTGCAACACATCTTCATTCCTCACACAATCAGATCGCATCTTGCCCCCCCCCCTCCCCTAAGTAACGCATTTCTTCAGCACACAAACGTCTCCTATGTTTCTTCTGCAGTAACCAGGTGTTTCACTGCCATACATCAGAGTAAGGACAATTACACTCTCATACACAGCCATGCAGGACTCTCTTGAGAACCCATCATTCCTGTGAAAACCTCCCAGAGCAGCCATGACTTTCAATGAGGAATTCACTCGCCTACTAATTTCACCATCCAATTTGTTCTCGCTGTCAAACATACTTCCTACATACATAAACTCATTCATCTGGTCAATCACTGTGCCATTTAGACTTACATTACATTCAGTACTGCCAGTTCCTCTCTCAAAAACCATAACTTTGGTCAATAATTCAACATACCTGTGAGAATTATGTAATTTGAGATGGTGCTAATATCAAGCACTGTCAGAGCTGTTTTACACATACCGGCGACTTAATTTGAAACTTTTACTCAGCACCGAGTTGGAACTCTTTTAGCCTGAATTATAGCACATATGCGGTTTGGCATAGATTCCACTTGGTGTTGTAGGGCATCTACACCTACAGCATAACAGGCGTTCACCAGACAGTCCTTTAACTGACTCAGATCTGACAGAAGAGGACTTTGCTTCTAGATCCGCTTTTTCTAGGGTCTGGTTCATTTGCCCGACGTTTACTTCACCGAAGGGTCCCTTGACCGAAAATCACTTCACCGAAAGATCACTTGATCGAAACGTTCATTTCATCGAAGGGTCACTTGAGCGAAGAGTTAATTTCACCGAAAGGTCTCTTTACCTAAAAGTTTATTTCATCGAAAGGTCATTTCACCGAAGAGTCAGTTTATCGAAAACTTTGGATTTCATTACACGATCTGTTGAAGCATGTTGCAAGTTCGGCAGACAGACCACCGAGTCGTTAAGGGATCATACTCAAATTGTACTTTTGATTTCTCCGTGTCACAGGGAACGTAAAGATTTAGTTTTAAGACAAAAATAGTTAATTTTTAGTTCCTAGGCCTAGGCTTAGGCCTTTTTAGCAAATTTTAATCATGCTCATAAGGTTTACATAAGTCATGTTCAATGCTCATGTTCATAAGGTTTACATAAAAAGTAAAATGAATAATGTTGCACATTCTTTCAGGCAAAAAGAATAAATTTTAGGTCCCTATAGGCTTTACCTTAGGCCTTTTTACCCAATTTTAATCATACGAACTCATGTTCATAAGGTTTACATAAAAAGTCAAGTTAATAATGTTGCACATTTTTTCAGGCAAAAAGAATCAAGTTTAGGGCTCTAGGCTTCGGCTTTGGCCTTTTTAGCTAATTTTAACCGAACGTGCTCATGTTCATAAGGTTTACATAAAAAAGTTACTTTACATTTTATGTAATGTTTATGAATATGAGTAGGATTAAAATCTGTTAAAATGGCCTGTATCTAGGCGTACGGTGAAAAAATAATTTTTTGAGGGTTGAGTAAAAGTGGAACATTATTTACTTGATTTACTATGTAACCTTTATGAATATCAGCTCGGAGGATTAAAATTTGACAAAAAGGCACACATCTAGGCCTTATAAATAATGTTATATTTCAAAAACCCTACTCATGGGAAGGTGTTTCATAGAAATTAAAAGTGTATTTTTTATACAATCTGAAAATGTTTAGGTGGCCAGTTTTTCAAAAACCAGCCCCACACTCCAACACATCTCTAACAACAAAATTCTAAGTTTTCCATAAACTGACCCTTCTGTGAAATGATCTTTCGAATAATGAACTTTTAGGTAAAGTAATCCTTCGGTGAAATGAACTTCTCGATCAAATGTCCTTTGGGTGAAACGAACTTCTCCATCAAATGTCCTTTCGATGAAATGAACTTTTAAGTGAAGTTACCTTTCGGTGAAATGAACTTTTCGATCAAGCGACCCTTCGGTGAAATGTACCTTTTGATCAAGTGATTTTCGGTAAAGTAACCTTTCGATCTAGTGAACGATATCAGTTTTTCTAACATGTCCCACATTCTCAATGGGGTTCCCATTTGGGGTTTGTGTTGGCCAGGGAAGATGAAGGAACTCGCTGTCCTGCTAGCTGGACCACTGCTGAACACATCTTAAGCGATGGACAGTAGCATTTTAGTCCATGAAACAGCCATCACCTTCCAGATAAAATGCCAATGCTGAAGAATGGACTTGATCGGAGGCAATGTGCAAATAATCCTTGGAGGACATCCAACCTTCCAACAATATCATGGGACCCGTCAGGTACCCCCCCTCCATGACACGACCTCCAGAACCTTCAGTTGTGTTTACACGGAGATGGGGCTCCAGCCAAACTCTCTACCTATCGTTGGTGCAGAACAAGGTGCACCGCGACTAGTCAGATCAAATAATTTTTTTCTCAGTCTTCCACTGTCCAGTCACGACGTTCCTGACACCACTGTAGACGAACTTTCCGATTTTTCGCTGAAATCAGTGGTTTCCGTCCGTTTAGGCACACGACTGCCAGTACCGGTCCCTTTCAATTCTCCGTGCACAATTCGCTGAGATGTGGGACGGAAACACCTTCATTGAATGCTTCGGTCAACTGCTGCATACAGGAAGTCATGTTTCTCCGTACAAGACTTCTCAATCGACGGCAATCTCGTTCCTGACTTTAATACACACAATTGACGTGGATATGACGTAGAAGTCTTTTCGTACTTCTACGTTAATTTAAAACATCAACATACAAAGAAATAGTTCCTAAATGAAAGAAACCTTAACGGCCAGACGAAACATGTAAACAACAGAAGTAAAACTTACGGAAAAGATGCTTTATTCAAGGTTGTAGCACGTTCATAACAGAACGATATCAATATTTAAACACACCACACAGCTTCATAGCTCTTAACACAACGCTCGCTTTACAACGCACACTTTCAACACACTCAATAATCGCTCTCTTACAACAGTTTAGTCGTCGCTTTTATCTCTCGTTCTTATCAAAACAGGCATACGTCACGTTCCTTCAACCTCAATTCTGTTGCCAACAGTATTCGTTTGAGAGAAAAGATATCACGTTAAGAGTGAAGTATAACAGAATAAACTCAAGATTTACAAAGGGAAAGAAACTAAAAAGGAAAGTTAATTTAGAATATACGTCACATGGACTAGGAACATCAAACAGAAGTCATCGCTCTTTCCACGTTTATAAGTGAGTCACGGAAAAATTATCATCGGCCGCCACAGGGAATCGAGCCTAGGGTCTACCAGTTACACGCCGGACATGCTACCATTGCATCACAACGGCCTCGAATTCCTCCAGACTCACGTACGACTAACATGCAAACCACATGGCAGGTTGCTTCTTGGAACCCCGCACAATGCTGGGGATTCACCAAAGGTGGAAAGCAGCAACTGAACAAATAACTAGGAGGCGAATGAATAATTAATACACACAACTGACGGGGAATAGGAACGTCAAACAGAAGTAGTCGCTCTTTCCACTTTTATAAGTGAGTCACGGAAAAATTCTCAAAAATTCCCATGTGGTTTGGCAGTTAGTCGTACGTGAGTCTGGAGGAATTCAAGGCAGCTGTGGTGCAGTGGTAGCATGTCCGGTGCGTAACTGGAAGACCCAGGGTTTGATTCCCACTGGCGGCCGATGATAATTTTGCCGTTACTCACTTATAAACGTGGAAAGAGCGATTACTTCTGTTTGATGTCGTTCCTGACAGATTGTCGTCGCGCCACAGTTACGCCAACAGTGTGGGTTATTTTCCCACTGATTAAAAACCCGGGATATCTCACCTTTAGAGAAACCAGTCATCTCTGCTGTTTCCAATATAGGCTTATTGTCGTGCCAGACGGGCATCCACAATAAGCCCTTCATCGGACTCCAAAAGATCCTTGTTTTTTCCCCATTTTCATCAACGCTACTGAAGAGCAGCTGTCTTAAATAGTTGCCTAGAGCACGTGGGGACGAACGTGAACACGTATTTTGCATAGATGTCGCATTAGTGACGTTTAGGTACTGTACATCTACCTAAAGGTTTCTAATTCAGTAGCTGGTGTGTGTTGCTGATATTTGTGTCATTGCAGAAAACGGAGATGCTTCTGTATTGCTTTCAATGAAAGGAAAGCATATATAATTTTTAGCGGTTACTTTTGGCAGAAAACGGAGGGGCTCCCTGACTGATTTCAATTAAAGGAAAGCCCATCTGTTTAAGCAAACATAACGAGTATGACTTGAATTCTGAAATCGCGCTGTCCACCGTAGAGTGTGCTGACTTATAAAATTTGTTTCTAGTAAACCAGCGCCACTGCTAACGGGCGCAAGAAAGGGAAGTTTCAGATGGCAAGGAATATGGTTCAACAGAGGCACCCATTCTTTTACAGGAAGTACCGTATATGATGAATGTATTTTCATCGTGTTTAAAACGACTTTCTCTGACCCCTGGTATAAACAACGTGAAACAAAAGTTACGAACCTCAGCTGAAGAAGAGTTCATTTCATAAAGGAAATATGTACAGAGCTGCCTTTGGGTGCTTCAATATTTAATTTTCTGCTTTTGCCTTGACATCGTATTTCGTAACTACAGAATTTTACTCTGTGACATGATATCGACTGAAAAGAGCTACTAACTGAAGTAACATCAGAAGCAGGAAACTGCAGATGCCATATAAAGCAATATATTTCTGATTCAAACTTTTTTGAACTCTGAAAAAGGCACTTCCCGGAAAGAGAGCTTACTCTTTCAGAATACACAATTAAATATGGCAATTAATTAGTCGGGATGCCAGATCATTCATAATATATATCCTTTTTTGCTTATGCCTATTATTGGTAATGGTAAAACGGTATTTTACCCTGTGAAGAATGAAATCAAATTATCTACGTAGGATAGTGTCACATGAAAGCCTGTAATATTTTTAGCGTATTTGGTTGAAGATACCTGTTATTTGTCTATGCTACATCAACACACTGGCATTACTTCAATGTAAATACTCTTCGTACTGAAGCGTTGCGTAGAGTTAAGTCGTGCTCCGGATAGCTTAACTAAACACTTAAAAAGCAAGCTTAGCCTCTAAATATTATAACCATAAGGTATAAATAATAAATCTTGTGCTTACAACTGACCCTGATATTAAAAATTTTATTGGTCTCGAGACATAAATAATAAGTCTTGTGGCTACAATTGACCCTGATTATTCAAAATTTTATTGGTCTCGAGATATAAATAATAAGTTTTCTGCTTACAACTGACCCTGATTATTCAAAATTCTATTGGTCTCGAGATATAAATAAGTAATAAGTCTTGTGCTTACAAGTGACCCTGATTATTCAAAATTCTATTGGTCTCGAGACATAAATAAAAAGTCTTGTGGTTACAATTGACCCTGATTATTAAAAATTTTATTGTTCTCGAGATATAAATAATAAGTCTTTTGCTTACAACTGACCCTGATTATTCAAAATTTTATTGGTCTCGAGATATAAATAAGTAATAAGTCTTGTGCTTACAACTGACCCTGATTATTCAAAATTCTATTGGTCTCGAGATATAAATAATAAGTCTTGCGCTTATTGACTCTGATTTTTCAAAATTTTATCGGTCTCGAGACATAAATACGTGATAAGTCTTGTGCTTACAATTGACCCTAATTTTCAAAATTTTATTGGTCTCTATAGGTATTCAAGTCAGCACTTGGAAACCGATTTCACTTCGTACCTAAACCTTTAGTATTCGGACATTGAAATGCCACAGATTCTCAATATGCGGAATACTTCTTAAATCTAATGAAATTCCAACAATTTAAAGTTTCAATATCAACGAAGAGTAATTTTCATCATGAAAGAATTAATGATTGACAGGTAGGCTAAGCTCCCTTAACATCTTTCTCCAATGCAATTCACAATCTAACCAACTTCTAACAAGAGCTCTGATACATTCTTAAGCATCACTGTTACGTGTCTCGTTAACATACGTCATTCAACTTTTGATATGAAGTCATGTTGCCAGAAAAACGTTCAACGAGAGAGAAAATGCTGCGGTAAGTTCTGAAAATTATTAAGGAGAATAAAACCAAATTTTCATAAGATAGCAGGCACCAAAACGAAAACTTAAATTAGAGTACACATTACAAGTCCAACTAGGTATTTATTTTTATTAATAAATCTCAGTTTAAAAATCAGGGTCAATATATAACTTTTAGTATTGCTGTCAAGTAGTACTGGAGTAGAGGAAAAATTGGGAAATATGCGGCTTTTTTTTTTTTTTTCTTGTACGTGTGTGCACTGTACTGTAAAGCTGCTGATGAAGGAGAAAACTGAGGGAAAATCTAAAAAACAAAATGAAAGAATGAAAGAATACTTCCTCAGAGATAATTTGTTCAAATATTTCTGACATAAAAAAAAGAGAGAGAGAGAAAGAAATATCAAGATTTTTCAAATTTATTTGATAATTTACTTCGAGACTGATTTTCACTGTCACAGAAATCCCGCTGCACGTTAAGGACATATGATTTTCAAAAATACAAGTATAACAAACAACCTTCTGTCATTGTGGAAATTTTTTTCCTTAATGAACACTTTCTACATCATAAAAATAATAATAAAAAGCTCAATCATGTTACTGAAGAAGGCAAGAATCACGATACATGAAATATCATGCTGAGCCAATCAGACACGTTATCAGAAATCTAAGTAAGCACACTTATTGTCCTACATAACATTTCCAAAACAAAATATATATTTTCTTCAGACTTGTATCTCTGTCATGCATTAACGGTGTATTTAAAGTTCGAGCGGAAGCTCCTGAATCCTATTTTCCGTCTTTAAATTGTAAGGGCTTACTCAAAACTTCCAGATGTTATGCAAAACAAAAACAGAATGAAATAGTTGTACGTAGGCAAGAGGGCGAAGAAGAAAACTATAAATTAAAAAGAAAGCGTTCCGAGGTAAAGCAAAATGTCTTGTATTTTATTATGGTTCCTAGGGAAACCGGCATCGTTCTTGTCTCTGTATCTAATCTTCGGAACCCTAATAGCATTGACAGTTTGGTCAAGTTTTCAACAACAGAGCTCTCCCTGTGTGTAGGTTCATCTATTAATATCCGTACTGCTCATCCTATTGGTGGAGTTCTGATAAACCAAGCCCTTATCTTGGGCGAGCGCGTGGTCAACGGTTATCAGACCTTCGGGTGATTCATACGTCCACCAGAAACAAAACTGTCCGCTTGACCAAAGCGCACCCTCTTGTTCTTCCGCCGTAAGCGATAAGCCCGATCCCGAGAAGCAATCTTCCCCTTTTCCGGCTCTTTCGACAGCCACAGTCCGGTGCCAGTCAGAAAAACAATTCGGATTTCTTATCATCTTCCACGGGGATACTCAGCGCGGTATTAATTCAGGAGCTGTTGACTGCTGGGTGACTTAGTCATCGATGCACCTCGATCAATACGCTGCTGCCTCACCGATGTCTTCAGAGCATATTTCACAGATGACTTCACACTCACTCGCTCGCGCGGTTTCAGTTTTTCTCCATCCTTCCCTGTTTGTCTCTAATCTTATCATTCGGCCGTCTTGTAAATAAATCATCACCGAATAGTTCCTCCAGCATCAGCGTGCGCATTCTTACATGTAAGAAATGTAGGATGTCATTTCACCAAAATTACATACCATAAAAAGCGCTTTCTATTTCCCGAGAAAAGTAATGGACTTCTTCAAAAGCGATGACAAAGGTCTACATATCGGGAGTGGAAAATATCATAATCTGTAAAAAAGGAGAGAAAGAGAAGTCCCTTAACGCAAAAATTTGCCACAGTATAAGGTATCTGTTCTGTACACGCCTCTGAAAGTGATAAGCAGTAGTGCAGTTTATAGTGCATGTAGCATCAATGCTTTCTGCAGCAGTGAACTACAGTCTTCTGATTGTTCATCGGGGCTATGTCTAAAACGCCTCTGGGCTCGCAAGTGTTGAACTTAAGATGTTCGACAATATTTCGATTCACTAAAACTACACATCAGAATCGTCTCCAAAGCGAAGGTTTTTCATCTATGTTAAAGAACAACTGAAAAGTGTATACTGCTGTACAAATGAAACTAAACATTTAAAAAAGAACAGTGGAACCAACAGATGCAGAATATTTTCGTTTAGCGTCAAGTTTAGTAGCCGGGTATGTTGTAATACTGGTTGCATATTGTTTTGAAAACCGGAAATTCTCATAGGCTTGGGACGGGGCAATAATATTAATTTTAGATAGAAAGGGAGGTTAATTCTGTATAAAAAGAAGGGGGATGAAGATACATAATAATACTAAGTGACTTCACGCTTATTGTCAAAATTCTAATTCTGTTTAAAAAAGGGGATAAAGGTGAAAAAGAAATTTAAAACTTCAGGCTTATTCTCGACAACCTATAAGTTATTCATAAAAACAAACAAAATAACAACAACAACAAAAAAAGAACGAAAATCAACAAGATGTTTCACAGCAATGTAAGCAAGCAGGATTCAGACAAGATTGCATGACCATTTAAGCAAATAACATAAAAAATAACTGCGTATAATTAGCTATCCTGGGTCGCTTTCCTGAATTTTACACAAAAAAGCGTTTAACTCAGTCATAACTCTGTTTGTCTCAGATCAAAACCTCAGGGGAGCTTGTAGTTTTAAAACACTAAATGCATACATAATTATGCTACTTTGCTCATTAAGCTGCATCTAGGGAATGCCAGATTTTCCAAAACAGAAGGATGTGACAAGAAAGTACTATATCGCCCAAAATACTGATATCAGTTTGAGAAGGTATTCCTAAGGGGGCTTGGAATAAAAGAACGAAAGTGTTGTATAGTATAAATGGAAATGCATGATCTCATTTGCACTTGGCTGACAACATTTTGATGATGGCAGAAGATATTAAAGGCTCAGTAGAAGAGTAAAGAAACTTAGAATCATATCAAATAAGGCAAGACAAAAATAATGCATAGCGAAAGTTGGCTAGTATGTTTACCTATAGGCCAACTAATTAATACACGAAAAGGGTGTTTATGTTGAAACACAACACTAATTCTTAGCTTCCGTAGCATTTGCGAGGCTTCGTCAGTCTTCCGTAGAGGGATCCGTTGACCTTCATGCCTGAGATACCATTACGTACCATTAAAGTGATAGAACACGGATTTGTATTGGCACGTTGCACTGGAAAACAGTGCGTTCTGTTGATCAAGGAAGATGATTCTGGCTCACAATCAAAGAGTTTTTAAATTATTGCCCAATAGTTACACACAATATATTCTGTCAATATTATCTGACACATGCTCCTCAAAGTACCATATTAAGGTATTTTGTAAAAGAAGAAAATTTGCTCTATTTTTGTTGATTTAAGGTTCCACATGTGTTTAAATCTCTTGCATATGCGTCAAAATTTCAAAAGATGAAATTTAGTCGGATGTTAAAAATTAGATGAACTTCTGGCATCTAAAAACGTCCTTAATCACTTTTTCAGGGAGTTTCCAGCTTTTGTTTGTAATAACATCCTAAATACGGAAAGAGAATAAAAGCATCCAGAAAGTATGCACGTCTTCGTTTTGACGCTGTTGTTCGCTCTAAGGATCATTTTTGTGCAAAGCACTTGAGAGCCTTTTTTTTTTTTTTTAAACCTATCCGTAATGGAATTTTTTGTATAGTCGTATTCTCTTTTGATGTTGACTGTCCTCACTTGAGGCTCTGAAAACAACAAACACACCAAATTAAGAGAAAGAGAAAGTTTTCTGCACGTGTTTCGAGTGCAACCTGCACTCATTTTCACAGGGCTAGACAAAAGTTCGTCATTCTGTTTTCTTTAAAAATTAGCTTTGGAAGCCTGACATACTAAACTGACCTTCTCGCAAAGGTATTATCAGATAGTCCATGAAAATATTTTCCAGATAGTGACAGATTTCCAAGATAAGATCACATCGAGCAATAGAAACTGAAAGCCATGAAAAGTACCAGATTTGTTGTTTCTTTTTTTTTTTTTTTTTTTTTTTTTTTTTGATTGGAGGTTTAACGACCACCGTGAGCAACTCAATGGGCTATAAGCAGTCGCCCGTCCCTAATTTAGGGTCACTGGTTCCAGGGAAGGGAGAGAGCCAGTGCCGTAAGACAAACACAACACCCATTCCTCACCGGGATTCGAACCCGGACCCCTTTCGGACGAATGATCAGAGGCCATCGTTTAGACCACTGCGCCACCGGGGCGGGGCGGCTTCTTCATTTTACACAATAAAAAAAATTACATGTCTTCAAAGTAAATTGTGGTCATTATATCCGATGTTAGCAGTTTAGAAAAGTGCATTAAAATGAGACGAAAAAGCGTTTGTCATAAGAGTTTTAGCTCGAGTTCAGTACTTTTGACGGTATCAAAATGATGTGCCAAAAGCGAGGTTAACGTAATCGAATTCTGACGTATATTATTACTGTGGTTATTTGCACTGTAATATATTTCCACTTCCATATATTTTATATATTTCTACTTTTATATTATATTAGATAAAAATCGTGGCGCCTTAAATGTATTGTGATATCAGCTCTACCCCTTTACGGGACATCTTTTCTTGTAGAGTCACTGGTGCCTCAGTGAGATAAAATACTTGCAGCTGTTTTTGATATTCCCCTACTCAGTTGTGTCTTGCTACATCTCACTCTTTATACTCAGTTGTGTCTTGCTACATCTCACTCTTTATACTCAGTTGTGTCTTGCTACATCTCACTCTTTATACTCAGTTGTGTCTTGCTACATCTCACTCTTTATACTCATCAGTTGTGTCTTGCTACATCTCACTCTTTATACTCAGTTGTGTCTTGCTACATCTCACTCTGTATACTCAGTTGTGTCTTGCTACATCTCACTCTTTATACTCAGTTGTGTCTTGCTACATCTCACTCTGTATACTCAGTTGTGTCTTGCTACATCTCACTCTTTACATTCTTTTTTTATTCATATATTTGTTTAAACAGTCCTTTCATTTCTTCATAGGCCTTTGTTTAACTCGTTACACAATGTACGTATATAATTCTGTTACACGCGCACTTTTCTCAGCAGATGTTCACACCAGAGAAATCTCACTTCTTGGGCCTTCTTCGAAAATTCGCTGATTTTAACTTTTTCTATCATCTCTTCATCTGTACTTGCTGATGATGCAGCAGAGTCATCTCATCATTTTCATTTTTCCTAATTTTTAGCTTCTCCGTACTTTATGTCATTGGCCAACTCAGCATTTTGCAAACATCCTGAAAACTCAGCATTCTGCAAACATCCTGAAAACTAGCATTCTTCCTCTTATTCCATCTAGTCTACTCACTTCTTTCAAATTCCTCCGGCGCTGATTCCAGACATTTAAGTGTTTCTTAAATTTTTTATTATGACATATGCGATATTAATTCTAACGGTTCTATTCTCCGCTTCCTTGCAGAAACCATTTTGACTTTACTAATGTTATGCCCTCTGTGTTTTAATACTTTTCCAATTTCCTAGCATTCCTTCTACTTTTTTTAGTTTTTTCAAAGAGCACTATATTATCCGTCAAATAACAATAAAAAAAACTTGCGATGCTACTTCCCCCATTCTCATTGGCATGTGATGTGGCAATGACACTTCCATAACCATGTTGCGTAATATGAATTTATTGTTGATTCCTGGTGAGGTCCAGTTTTCATGTTAAATTTCTCTGGCCTATTCGTTTTTCTGTATAACTACCCACAATCCACAAGTGACATTTTCTTCACGACACTAATCCATGTTTCATTTGTTGTCCCTCTGCGGTATACCTTCTTCAGATGCACATCGTGCACTGTGGTTGTTTTTCTTCTCCGTACTTTTCCATGAGTTGACTCAAGGTAAATAATAAAATAAACTACTGTTTGTGAAAATTTCAACACCATGAAGAAATTATGGTAATCACGTGAAACTTACAGGATATGCAGAGTAGAGTAGGATATGCAAATGATTAGAAGTACAGAGTCATTGCGCATGTCTGGGCCAGGCAGCGTTCTATGGACAGTCGAGTGAGGGGTATAAAGAGAGGGCTGTTTAAGATGCACACCAGTAGTGCTTCGTGAACAGCGAGTTGTAAAAGGGTCGCTAGGATTCAATAATGCGTCGGCGACGACGAGGATGCAATATCACCATAAGACAGATTTTGAACGGGGACAAATGATTGGTCTGCGTGAGGTGCATTTTCATACTGCGCCATTGCGGCTACGACGGAACATAACGCCACGACAGCGACGCTCGTGTGGCGGCAGTGGACCGAAGAGAACCAGGTGCATCGACAATTCCGGCAGTGGACCGAAGAGAACCAGGTGCATCGACAATTCCGGCAGTGGACCAAGAAATGTGACGACACCGCGGACGCCTCATCCGCCTGGCAGTGACGAACCGTTTCGCACCTTCGCAAGTGTTAGCACAACAGTGGAGACTCAAGAGACGCGAATAGCGTATTCATTCCGTTTATTTTTGCAGCGTAGTAAGTACAAAGCTACTGGGAGACTTTCTCAAGGCAATGGTAGACATAAAAATGCAGAGAATTGGAACACGTAAGGAACAAAGAGGATTTTTGAAAATAACGCGGGTGACATCACGAGAGTATTACACTAATTTACATCACGCAATTATACGGTTTTTCGCGATGTGGTTCCATCTTTCAATAACGCATAACGCATGCCAAGCTCTTGGCAGTCAGTAGAAACCATATCATTGCACGCTAGTTTGCTGGATAGGATTTCGACTGTTACCCTGATGGCAGTCTCTTTAAAGGTCGTGTATGGGGCAATTTTTCTAATACTCTTCCATAGAGGAGCGGCTGATGAATGCATGACTTCTCTAGCGAGGGTTGTATTCTGCATGTCCTGTTTGACACTTCGCACGTGCTCTTTACATCTAGTGTCCAAGGATCGCTTTGTCATTCCGATATATAACTTTTCCGTGTTGTTAGGATATACCAACGGTATAGCGTACACACCTGCCTTTTCTTTCTCGCACTGTCTCTCCTTGCAACTTGATATCATATGTGATAACGGAGTCGGAGACTTCAGTGCTATCAATTTGTTGTATTTACGTAATAAATTCTTTAACCAATATGTAAAGCCTGGAACATAAGTGATGAATCCTTCGAATCTCACCGTTTTACTAGGTGGTTTCGTTATTGTTGACATTATACGGTTTCTTACAGTTCTATGTATTCTGTCTATGTCATCTTTTTTATATCCAGCCTTTAGACCTTTGCTATAAATATTATAAATTTCCTTATTACTTATGTAGTCGGGTTTGCAGACGTTATATGCTCTATAGAATCGTGCTCTAAACGCAGAAAGTTTCTACTCTTTTGGGCAGTGCGAATCAGGTGGAACAAGGCTCGGTACTGCGTTCGGTTTATAATAAACGTCAAAATCGAAGATGGATGTTCTGTTTCTTCTGAGCGTGGCGTCAAGATAATTCAACGCCCCATCTACTTCAAGCTCCATGGTGAACATTATCGTATTGTGTAGTTTGTTTATCTTGTGCATGAAATCATTTAATTCATCTGCTCCGTGTTCCCATATGAAGAATATGTCATCAGCGTAGCGGATTCGCACTCGGCGTTTCTTGATACAATTTAGAAAGATGAGGTCTTCTAGCGGTCTAAGTACTGCTTCCGCAATGACTGAAGATAGAGGTGAACCCATCGGTGCTCCTTTCGTTTGTTTGTAGATGCCTTCATCCAACTTGAAATAGTTGTGGTTAGTAACCAAATTTAAGGCGCCGACAATTTTCTTTGCTTGAGTTGGTGTGAATTCACGGGAGGTGTCGATTATTTTTTTTTAGGTTTGCAACGGCCTCTGGTATAGGTATAGATGGATATAAAGACACTATGTCGAAACTTCCCATTATATCACTATCAAGTATATTCAAGTTTATTGCGCGCTCAACAAATTCTTTTGTTGACTTGATTACGTAATCGGAGTTTTTTAACCGTTCAGAGAACAATTTGGCTAGTGATTTTTCTAATACGTACGTAGGAGATTTGTTCTTTGCTACAATAGGTCAAAGGGAAGATCCAGGTTTATGATTCTTTGGTTTGGTTTGGCTTGGTTGATAGATTTTAATGGCGCAAGGGCCATGGTTGGCCAAAGAGCGCCAAACAAAAGACATCAAAACAAAACATATGATTCTTTAGTCGTCCAAAGAGTGGTGGAATTGTAGAGCCCGGAGGAAGCTTCGCTGACATCCTAATAGTCTCCGGTAGATCTTTGTCCTTGCTTAGAGCTCGAACTTTCCGTATTATGCTGCGTAGAAGATTCCTCGACTGCAGAATTGAGCCCGATTGATCTACAAATTCTTTACGTTTACTAATATAATCAGACCTGTTAATATTGGTAATCTGATGCGATTTGTCGGTTAGGGTAACCGATATTCTATGATCATTACGCAGGTTCTCTTCAATTTACTTAATCTGAATGTTACTTTTCTTAATGTTCCTTTCCGCAATATTCCTCCTTTAAAAATTTACAACACTGGCTCTTAATTTTGATAAATTGCTAAACATTTGGTCATATCACGATTTTCTGCTGGAATTGGGAAATTATACTTTTTACCTCCGATATTAATTGTTTAGGACTGCAACAGGTGTGGCATTGTCTGCCTCCACAGTTCGAAGCAGTCTGCTACCGGGAGGACTGGTTGCATGCATCCCTTTGCCGCGGATTCCTTTGATCCTGAACCATGGAAGTCTCAGGCTGGAATGGGGTTTTCAACACAGATAATTACGTGCTGATTGGCAACATGTCGTGTTTTCGAACGAGTCCCGATTCAACTTGGACTACCATGATGCGGTATACGCATTAGACGGTATTGTGGTGAGCGCCTTCTTCCAGCATGCATTGTCGAGCGTCATACGGGCCGAACGTCAAGGGTGATGGTGTGAGGTGCCATTGGGTACCATTCGCGATCTCGGCTGCTACGACTTGAGGACAATCTCACCAGTGACCGCTACATCAGGGAAGTTGTACAGGCAGAAGTCATACCCTTCCTTCAGAGCATTTCTGTCGCTATATTCCAGCAGGACAATGCTCGAACACATGTTGCCAGGAATGTTTAAGCCATCTTTGCAGCACAGCAGGTATTGCTTCTTACCTAGCATGCACGTTCTCCAGACATGTCGCTTATTGAACATGTCTGGGATATGGTCACCCGGCAACTGGCCCATCAGAGTTCTCCAGCGGCCAGTACCAATTATCTGTGTACTCGCATACATGCCGCCTGGCAAGAAATTACCCAGGATACCATCCAACGCCTTTTTGATTCAATGCTACGCCGTCCAGAAGCTCTTATTGCAGCTTACGGAGGCTTCACAAGATAATGATTTTTGCAGGTAAATATTGTCGTATTATTCTGAAAATTAAATTACTTATGTACAGTCATATCAGTAATGTGTGGTATAAATTTCATTCGAATCGCATGGTTCGTTCATATTGTTGTGATTTTCACAAACAGTAGTGTAAAACAATACGTTCTTCCGTCGTAATTATTGTACAAACTTGACTTATTCTTCGAGTTTTGTCATTCCCCGAGCCTCTCATTCAGAATTTTCTTCGTTTCTCTACGGTGGGTGACAGTTCCTGTATTTACTGCATTCCTGCACATCTACTTTTTACTCTGCAAAATCAACCAAAGCAAATCTCCATTTACCTTTAACAACTCACAGCTCAAAAATCATCCTTCTCCTTAGATCCCACAAGATGTTAATATACTTTACACCGTCATCTGTCGTGCTTCATTTGGCTGACCCTTTTCTGCCCTTAATTCGCAGTCCAAGGGCTTTCGAAGTATTTTTTTCATCCAATCTGTATATCTTTATCATTTCTCAACAACATGTCATGTTCATTTTTCATCTGTATGTCCTTTTTTGTTTCTTTACATCACTCTATGTTTATTTTCATCTGGCTGTCTCTGTTGTTTATTAACATCATGCCATTTTCTTTTTCCATGCCCCTTTTTGTACTTTTTGTTTAATAAGATTACGTCATTTACATTTTTTATCTGCGTAATATGAGTCATTTCCTTGGCCATCCTTTGTGCACAATTCTTTATGGATACCAGAAATTGAGCCCATGTAGTTGCTACTACCGATTTTAGCTGCCTTACTTGTGGTTTTTATAGTGTTCTCTACGGTATTGATGCAGTGTTATACATTGTCGTTTATCTTCTCAGATTTGTTTTCCAAAATGCACTTTCTGGGGTATTTTAAATTCCTCCTTCAGATTTTTTAATATCCTCTGTTTAACTTGAAATGCTACAAGAATCTCTCACTCCACCAATTTTATCGCTTTAGAATTACTCCCTCCACCATTCTTCTATGCCTTACAACTGGAGTGAGTAGTATGACCTTAAACTTACCTACCTTCATCTTCCTTCTCTCCCCATCACTTACTTTTAGTTTCTTTGTTATGATCTCTCCTCTTCCTTCAATTTCTTCCTTTATTTTCAGATTCACAACAAACATTTGCCGACTTGCAATTGTAGTGTAACCTCACTTATTGGAAGTGCTTTTCCATTTGTTAACTACCATTAAGATCTCTAGTGCAATGCAAATGATGCCCTTCCTCCAAGCTCTTAAGTGAAAATGGGTTTCTTTCGTTTTTCAAAGAATGTACTGGACAGTACTGTACCAAATTCCATGGCAGAGTCTATTATTATGTCCCCATTCTGATTATTATCTCCGAAACCTTTCCTCGGCGACTCCTCAGGATATTTTCATTTCTTTTTCCTATACGTTCACTAAGATCCGCAGCAATGATAACCCGATAAGTTTTTCAGACCGCTTGAAATGATTTTTTCATTAGATTCCAGAAATCAACCTTTTCCTCATGGCTGGAACTACTTGTTCTGCGTAAACAGAAAATATACTGATTGATATTCCATTCATTTTTTGTCAGTACATCGTTTTTCTTCCTCAATTCTAAGGTATAACCATTGAGATATCTTGCCAATGTAGTCCCAAACTCATTTCTTCCTTGACTGCTGCATGCATGCTGCTACCAGCACTTAGCGCCCGGGCCTAATTCCCATTCTACCTTGTTTCCTTTGATATCGCGAATTTTCCTTTTTCGTTTTCATAAAGTCAGCTACTTCCCTAACTCTCCCAGTTAAAACATTTGATGTTGACACTCTCCGTATCTTCAAAGATCTTGGAATTCCACTTTTGACTTCACACTTTTTGTTTCTGCTTTAGTAGCTCTTATATACACTATATTCACAAAAGTTACAGGACACCCTTCAAAAACAAATGAACGGATCCTCTGCGCTGTTAAGATCAGCGGTACAGCTGAAAACGGTATAAAAACAAGCCTTCAGCAAACCGCGATCATATCTCATTGTTAGGTTGAATAAAAATATCGCGGAGGGAGAGAACTGACTTTGAGAAAGGAAAGATTTTTGGGTGTTATATTAGTGGGTTGTCCATTAGAGAAACCAAGAGGGGTTTAAACATACCCAAGTCAACTGTTTTGGATGTACTGAATAAGTAAAAGTCACATGGCGTGCCTGAAGCAGCAAAACGTACCGGCAGACTAAAGAAAATCAGTGATAGAGGACGTCGAAACCTCAGGAGAGTCGACACAGCCAATAGACGGAGTACTGCACAACACCTCAGTGTACAGATGAGTAAAAACGCTGGAACCTCGGTATCTAAACGTAACATTCGCAGAGAACTTCATTCCATGGGTAACCGTGGTCGTGCGGCTGCTCATAAGCCTTTCATCTCCACTCGGAATGCTACTCGTCGTTTAGCATGGTGTAAAGAACATTTATCGTGGACCGTTGATTAATGGAAACGCGTCCTATGGACTGATGAATCCAGATACACGATCCATCAGTCTGATGAGTATATGGCTGCAGCCGGAGGAACGCTATTAACCACAGTGTACTGTTTCTACGGTCAAGTTTGGAGCTGGAAGTGTACTCATGTGGGAGTGTTTTTCGAGGTACGGTCCCGACCCATTGGTCATCCTGGACAAACCTGTTAACCATCACGGACTGTTACGGCGTGGTTTGATGATAATTCCGTATCGTGCGTGGACTGTCCATCATAGAGCCATGATCTTTATCCCATAGAACACCTATGGAATGAATTAGAGCGCCGCATAAGAAGTTTGGAACCAAGGCCTACTACTTAGCAACAGTTAGCGGCAGCATTATGTACTGAACGGAAGCGCATACTTATCGCTGTTTTTCGAAAGCATGTCACGAAGGGTCAGTGCATGCATTAAGGCCAAAGTTGGACCGACACGGTACTAATGTATGTCAATAAATGCTATGTTGTGTTTCTCTTCTAGGTGTCCAGTGACTTTTGTCAATATAGTGTAAATGTCAAAAAAACAGGACAATCTACTTGGGCGTAGCTGATAGAATACTCTTTATCTTTTAAACTTATTCTGTTAAGCGGCATCTCATTAACAATCTGGAGCAAGATTTGACAAGATGCCCTTTCTGTTTTGAGGCAGAACTTTTCAATCACTCCTATATTTGCATTTCCTCAAAGTATATCAGTTTTCTAGTCCCCCCTGGAAGGCAAATAAATGGTTTATGGAGTTGGGGCCTTGCTTGAGTCTCGTCGCAGCCGTAGATGGTGTGTATACTCGGCCCGGTCCTAACCCCGGTAACCCCGCGCATCCCTGACAAGGCAATTTCACGAAGCAGCTCGCGACAATACAAGCTCGTGGTGGGACCCACGGGCCATCATGACCTGGTGTCGGCATGGAAAGAAATAAAACTAAACTTTCAAATGGTGGATTGGAAAAATTATTCTGTACCGGATAGAGATGGAAGATATGACTAAGATTTTTTAGCAATTTTCTAGATTCTCCCGCGGTTGCAGCACTTCTTAGCATAGCTTTGTAAAAGTTAGCTACAGCTTCTATTGACAGGATATCTCCGCTTCCAAGGTTCAATCTGGGCATTTTCGGTTCAAAGGGGTGTTCAATGTCATTTCCCTTATTAGTGATGGCCCCATGTGAAGAGTCACTAACATCGACAGTAAAATAGCTGCATCATCAGAGCTTACCATTCAAGGCATTGATTCGTAGAAAGATTGAATATTTTCATATTGTTAAGTAGCACACTGTTGTTGTAACCCTAGGATAACGGCTGCGAGAGAAATCGGAGCCATCCGGAAGTCGGCGCGAAATCATCCCACCCTCTCCTGTCCCCCATTGCGCAGCAAATGATGAATGGGGTTGAATCCCCTGCTTGAGCAGACGATAATACGGCCACGATTCGATAATACCCGGTGATTAATGAGGATGACCCGACCAGGTCACGGAATACCATTTTAAACCTTGGATCTTTGCTTTGGCGCGGACGGGCTGCCCGTCCTCCTTGTTTGTCCTGTAGTAAGGAGAGAAGCCAAAGATTGAAATCTATTAATATCTACAACACATAATGATGAGTGGGTTTACATCCAAGGACAAAGAACTTTTCAGAGATCAGGTATTTTTATAATAACGGGAAACCAAGAAAACAAACAAACAAAAAAAAAGAACAGAAAATACATTTTTGTCTGAAGTGTCGTCTACCAAAATTTAATGTAACTATACAAAAAATCTCAGGATAAGTAAGGGAACCTGTGAGAAGCAACTTCACGCGACGAAACAGAATACAGCAGGTTCTTCCCGACTCCGAATTAACAAACCGTAAATATGATAAAAACGCGAATTTTTTTCCGTATAAACTCGTTCAATTTACGTAACGAACTTTAAAGCCTTGAGTATACGCTGGTAGACAACGATGTTCCAACCTGTGCTGTAAACTTTAAACACTGTATTCAGATGCCACCTAAAGGCTGTAGAATTTAATTGTGGTATGTTTAATATCGTGCTTTCTAACATAAAACCTTTTGTGCTTCTTGCTTCCTAATATATAAACGTTTGTGTTTCTTCAACAATTCATAACAAAGCTTTCAAAAAGAAGCATTTTATAGCCAATTTTTGGAAGAGTAACAGAGTTCTCCTACATACTACAGGATCATGTAGTATATATATAGGAGAAAAAAATAAAGTGCACAGATATGGCTAAAATCAATGACTTAATATATGAAATGCACCTCGTAAGAATTTTAACCGTATTCCTTGCGCCATGACCGAAATAACATTTCCAATGACTAAGCGTATACACTTATTATTGTCTGCGGTATTCCTCGAATTAACAAACCGCAAAAAACCTTGAATGTTGGATCAAAAGTCATAAAATTGTCTATATAGTATTATTTGCAACACATGTTGTGTTTTACGTATTTATCCTGATTTTGTCGTTTTGCTTTGCCATAGTAGGTTTTCTTTATGAACAATGTAGTACACTGATGTCCACAGTTAAAAACATTTGACAAAAACGAAAAGTACGAGACGATAAAATGAAATTGGCTATATACTGCAGAAGAACGTGGAAAGAAGAATAAATGCACAATGTAAATCACATAAAAAACACGATATACGGGAACAATGCACTGTAGTTCAATAGGATGGAAATTGGAGGCGTGACATGGTGACCCATTAACTCGTACACGACAGTTCAGTTCGGTGTCTGATGACCCCTTGGAGAGATACAAGGGTCACATCAACGTTGCAGGCGGGGGGTATGAGGAGAGGTACTGTGGCATTAAATCCCTCCTGTATAAGAGGCAGATCAGAGATCCAGTAGAGTTCTGGGAGGTTGTCGAACGGAAATATGTATTCCCAATGACTCCCACACATGCTCCATTGGGTTGCAGTCCGCGAATATGTTGGTCATGGCATACGATGTACACTGAAGAGCAATTGAATTAGACACAGCTGGCGTTATGCAAATGTAGCGCTGTGGGCGGCCCTGTAAACGGAAACGACATGACGTATGCAGCGATCCGACAATATAAGGAGTGATGCGACGGGAATCAGTAAGATACGGACGCAGTAGGTGTAAGACGAAGGATCTAAGCGCATTTGGTCGTAGAAAAATTGTCGGGGTCAGACGAATGGGTCACTCCATCTTGGAAGTCGTGCAGGTACTGGAATTTTCACGAGCCATTGTGTCACGGGTGCACCGTGAGTACATCGAATCCGGTAAAACCATCCCTGCAAGGGCCAACTGCCGTGGACAACAGCGTGTGAATGAGCGGAGTCATCGTCGGTTAGTTCGCATTGTAACAGCGGATAGACGGGCCACAGTGCAAGAAATCACTCGGCAATTTAACGCTGGTGCACAAAAACGTGTAAGCAGTCACCCCACCCAGAACCATCTCCTCGCTATGGGGTAGAGAAGCCATCGTCCCACGAGAGTACAGCTGCTGACCGCACATCACAGGGTGCAAAGATTAGCATGGGCGCGGGAACATCGCCACTGGACCCTAGACATGTGGGGAAATGTTGCCTGGACTGATGAGTCGAGATTCACGTTGGTACATGCGGATGGCAGGATGCGAGTACAGTGCAAACCACATGAAGCGATGGATCCTTCTTGCCAGCAGGGTACTCTTCGAGCTGGTGGGGGTGGCATTCTCGTATAGGGACTGTTTACTTGGACTGAAATGGGACCCCTGGTACGTGTGACATCGTCCCTCCCAGGTCAACGTTGCCGGGATATCCTGGACGACCATTTGCTCCCGTTTGTGCGTCTTCAACACCCCACTGGGGACCTCATCCTGTAACAAGAAAATGCACCATGCCATCGCTCCCGAATTGTATCCGAATGGTTGGATGAACACTCCACCGACGTGACCTCGCTTCCTTGGCCAGCTAGGTCCCCTGACCTCAATCCCATCGAGCACATCTGGGATGCCATCGAGAGAGATGTTCGAGGCTCTGACTCCTCCATCAAATCTTCGTGAACTGTGGGAGCTTGTTCAGGGGTCGTCGATCCGTATGGCTTCCGGTGTCTTGTCGAGTCCATGCCGAGACGAATCGATGCCGTCATCAGGGCGAAAGGTGGTGCTACACGTTACTAGACAGGTATCTCTAATTCAATTGCTCTTCAGTGTATACCTTCGTCTTAAAGGAAATTATTCAGTAAATGAGCCACGCTTTAGGAATTGTGGGCAAGGAACACCGCGAAAGTGCCACACGTACGGTTCGAGGATTTCGTTTCTATATCAGAGGCCCGTCAAAGTTCCACCAGAACAGAAATGGAACGGCGTAAGGCCAAGTGACGTAATGCAACTCCTGGCCAGTAAACCCACCACCTCTGGACAGGTCTATTTCTCTGGTATTTGAACAGATATAAAGGGTTCCTGGTTCTCTCCAGATGACAACATGATAAGTATATTCCTGTAAACTGAATCTGGATTTGGCGCAAGAGAGAGAGAGTTTGTCCATTGCTTTGCCGTTAGGTAATAGTGTTGTCTACAGCATGGCAAACTCTTTGTCCTCCCTGACGGAGTGAATGGATGCAAACTGTAAGTCATCTCATACAGTCCTTGATCGTGAAGCTTTCCGTATATCGTTTGCCTCGAAATTGTGCATCCACGAGCCTCGGACAACACTACAGTGAGATTTCTTACTGACATGTGTGTGTTATGTATCGCTGTTAATGTCACATAGCGGTCATTCTGAGCCATTGTAATTTGTAATCGATCCTGCAAACGTACCTTTCCCTCACCTTGGTACCTTAACCATAGCCTTAACAAAGAAGTAGTGTACACCTATTGCTTTTACATCACCCTGTTCTCTGCCTGATTCCAACGACCAGTACCAGTAGCATATGTTAACGTCCATATGCTGTCTGTATGACATATTATTACAGCAACAAATCAGTTCATCACAAACAGAATGCGATGAGGGCAAAAAATGAGGTTTTCCACATTTGTCATGGTTTTTACACCAACACACGTTTGCAGTTCTTGTGTTATACAAATTGTACGTCGTCACATGGTATTACGTCATTACTTCCATATTTGCATGTACCCACCATTATCTGCACTTTTCGGGTGGCTCAAAAGTCTCTTGAAATTTCAAAACTTTGTAACAAAAGAACAAGTGTGTGTGTGTGTGTGCGTGTGTGTGTGTGTGTGTGTGTGTGTGTGTGTGTTTATATTGCAGTGCGGTTTGCACGAAAAGCATCAGCTGGTACGGGGATTTTGTTTGGCAACGGTAAAACATTTAGTTTCAAAATGCGATGAAAGGGGCGCTTTACACGCATGTATACAATGAAAGATGCGCAAATGTGATGTATTGGGTCATTTGATAATTATTGGCCGTTTCGGACACAAAGAAACAAACAGTAGTAACAGACGACGAAATGCATTTTATTCCAAAAAATTCTGCCCTAGGCAGCAATACACTGTGCCCAACGTGTTTTCAGTGCAAAAATGCCACGGTGGCAGAAACTAGCACCACAGTGGTCCGAAGAATCGCTAACGGCGGAAATCACAGCATCGTCGTTAGCGAACCGTTTGCCCCTCAAAAAGTGGTCCAAATGACGAAACATGTGAAAGTCTGAGGGGGCCAAGTCAGGTGAATAAACAGGGTGAGAGAGAAACTCGTACCCCCAAAACGTTGATTTTTCTCATGCTTCCAATAGACACATGCGATCGTGCGCCATCCTGAAGCAGTATGGGACCCAAACGATTGGCGAGCGATGGTTGTTTGCTGCGTAATTTCTGGTGACATTCGTTCGGCTGACGACAGCACACGTCCGTTGTGATTGTTTGACCTCGCGGCAAAGCCTCATAATGAACCACAGTCTTGGCAGTCCACCACACAGAGATCAGAACCTTTTGTGGTTGCAACTCGGGTTTGGACATGTGTTTCGGTGGTTCCCCTTTTATCGAGCTACGGCGCTGTTCACTTCCTTTTGTCATAAAGCACCCATTTTTCATCAACCGTAAGGATCTGATCCAGAAAGGGAGCACTAGCCTCACGTTTTTGGAGGGCAATTCCAGACGCCGTATCTGCTGCTGTTCGGTGAGTTCGTGTGGAACCCAGGTATCCTGTTTTTATCTTTGCCCATAGCTGCCAGGTGTCTGGAAACTGTCGTTGATGATACGACAAGTTCGGCACTGTGCTCATGTACAGTGGACGTTGGATTTTCTTCCGCTTTTCGCCTTAAATGTACAGTGTCACACAGAACCGGAAGACCAGCTCCTGGCTTATGGTCGATGGCAACATCACCGGTATGGAACTTGGAAAACAGTCTACGGACAGTTCTGTTATTCGTCGTTCCGACAACCCACGCTCTGTTGACATTTGCGACTGTTTCGGACACATTGCGACCAAGTTTGAATTCGTGCCAAACCACTGATTTCACGTTGGGTTGCTCCATCCCGTCCCCAACTGCTGAGATCTGTCTGAAATACCGTTTTATACACGTGGACTGAACCGATTAAATTTGCATGGGCGTTTGGTAGTTCCTCCTACCAGGCGTTTCTTGTATCCGGCTATGCAAATTCGCCTTGTCGGCATCGGCCAATAATTATGAAACGACTCAATACTTAAAAACACTAAGTGATAAGCTGCAGCTATTAATCGTCTATGAATTGCCGTCATTCCTCCCCTTATTGAAAAGTGTGTTTAAGAGGAGTGTTGCAACAATGTTATCTTCGCTGGATAAAGCCTTGTCAGTAAAGTTTTTAATGTAAGCGGATAACTGTAAACACAAGCTTTGCGAAAGTTCTGAACAAAAAAAAAACTGAAGAAATATCAAGGTCCTATCACCTGTGTGGGTTTGCAGTGTGTGTAGAGATGATTTGAGGAAACTAGAAGTTTGCTGAATCGCCCCGACGCAGGATACCAAGGTTGAGGAAGTTCCGTTCGAATGCGATAGCATCCCAAATGGACGAATTAGCACCTCAAACAGCAAGTGGAACAAACAGTGCTCATGAAGCAGCAAGATTTGGGGCCATACCGAGAGGATCCATTAAACATTACCCATGCGAACTGCAAACTTTACACCAGCTGTTAGCGGCGGGTATACCCCACAGTGGGAAGAATTTGCCAAATAGTGTCCGGCAAAGATCACAGGGGATTCCCGGTAGTTGTTAAATGTGTTGTGGACAGATGAAGCACATTTTTCGTTACATGGGTTGTCGACAGGTATAACTGCCGAATATGGGCACAGAATAATCCATATGCATACGCAAAGGAATCAGGTTGTGTGGTATGGATTCACTGCATCCGTCATTCTTGGACCTTTTTTTTTGTGCTTTCCAACCGTAGGTTGAAGAAGCGCATATGCTCCAGCTTTGTCCGTCTGTCTGTCCACCCGTCCATCCGTCCTCCCGCACAATAACTCGCGTAAAAATGTTTCTATTTCGGTGAAATTTTTGGTATGTGGTATTGGACCACCTGGAGACGAATCCTATTTAAAATGGACGAAATGGAGGCAAAGGTCAGGACATAGGAGTGGGATCCATTCCATTGCCCTGGACATAGGAGCTGGATTCATTCCATTGCTCAGGACATAGGAGCGGGATCCTTTCAATTGTCCTGGACAGTGGAGCGGAATCCATTCCATTGCTAGCCCTTATGTTTTGTCGCAATCGAATCATTTTTACGTAACTTACGTAAAAATGCTTCGATTACGACAAACCTTTATTAAGTTGTTCCGGAAGGATACTGAACCCGTTCTGTTTAATATCATCAAAATGAGGTCAAAGGTCAGTACACAGGAGTGAGATTTATTCTACAGCCATTAGTCTCATAACTTTACTAAAAATTCTTCTATTGTGACAAGACTTTAGTATGCTGTCCCCTATTTATACTGAATCGGTTCTGTTGAATATCATCGAAATGGGATCAAAGGTCAGGGCACAGGAGCGAGATTTATTCCACAACCATTATCCTCATAACTTGATTAAAACTGTTTCTGTTGCGACAAAGCTTTGGTATGTTGCTCCGGAGGTATACTGAACCGGTGCTGTTGATTATAATCGAAATGGGGTCTAAGGTCCGGACACAGGAGCGAGATTTATTCCACAGCATTCATTCTCATAACTTTAGAAATAACTTGAATAATGATTTCTGGTATGTTGGAAAGCTCATCATAATCAATGCATTGCATGATTTTACTAACTTGTTTCTTTGAGGAACCGTGTCCCCTAGGACAAGAATAAATCACAAAACTAATAATTGAAACACTTTTGCACAAATGGGAAGCGCATGAAAACATTGCTATCTACAACATACGCGTATGGTACGATCTAAGCAGGAGTTGCAGATCTATTTACACAAAGATCAATTCCGTATCTCTTGAGTTCATTGAATTCGACTACAGACCTAAAGTTTGAACGACCTCCATTGTCGACTTAAGTGTCTCATTCATTGCATTGCAAAAGGCCACATTTTATTCTCCATTTACCTTACTTCTCAGGCAGGCTCGCAATTTCCAGTAAGTAATACTGAAAGTAAGCTTTCCTTTTCAAAACTTGCTCTAACTCTTACGTAAGCAACTTCGGACGACCAACGTTAAAATCCTTTCATACCTGTGCCGACGAAATTACTGCCAAAGGACTAATCCATGCAGAATATACTGTGGTGTTTAATTGTCAACTCAGTTTTCACTTAATGTAGCGTGATCACACAAAGGAGGACTGACATCACAATACCAAAAAATCATATGGGGATATGAGAAAATGCTTCACTGCACTGATTACTATGAACTGTGGGTAGAGAAACCAGTCCATTCTATGCTAGTTCAACACAGGAAAAGGGCGGACGACAGTAATGACATCTATTTATAAAAACGTGCTGCATTTTTATAAAACGTATAGCCAAGGAGATCGAAGAACCCAGGAAGCAAGTTTGCCCTAGATTGGACGGACATGCATTGAATAAGGAAAGCGGAAGACAAAGAGACATACAGAAGAAAAAATTCAAAATTCATGTAACACAAGACAGCAGTAAGTGAAGAAAGTACATCAACAACAGTAACTAAGTGGTATTAATACGAGTATTCCTGCACGGTATCGGTGCAGAAGAAAGAGATTAATATCAGCTGAAAAGTTGCCTCCTTTTTGCAGAATTATCTGAAAAGGCGTGAAATTTAAGCTTAGTAAGTATTATCAAGGTATTACTCGGATCGCTACAATGGTTGTCTGACCACAGGGGAAAAAGTAAAACCTCGTAATTTAAAAATCGAAGGTTTTTCCTTTTTTGAAAAGCGTTGTGCGATAAAAGTTTGCAATAGTTTGGGTAAAACGGCTGTAGAAACAGTTGATGTAATGAAAAAACTTACTAAGATAAATGTTTGGGTGAGTTAACGATTTTTAGATGGCACCATGATTTAAAAAAAAAAGGCGTTTGTCGGCAGAACTCGCTCCTAGCCCTGGCTGACCTGAAAGTGTTGTTATGGAGCGTATTGTTGACACTGGTTGAGCAATCCTGCAATGAAGATCGACGAATGATGTGTGAAGACATAGCGGTGTCAACTACTATTTCAAAAGCGTCGGCATTCGGCATTCTACGAGACAAATTACTGCTGCATCGTGTGTGTTCCAGATAGGTACTTCATCACTTGACGAGCCAGAGTTCAGGTGTGTTATGAGTGGAAATAAATGATTGCAAAGGATCCAAACTTTCTGAACACAGTAATAACTGCCGATGAAACATGGGTTCACTGTTTCAACTCCGTCAAGAAGCGCGCAATGAGTGTCTAGAAACACACAGGCTCGCCTCTTCTGCAAAACGTCCACCAAACCAAATCAGCTGAGAAGGTGATGATGATAATTTTCTTTGATCATAAAGGTGTAGTCTACTAGCATTCCGTTCCTCCACAAATTCACAAATTACTGTCAATGCTGAGTAATGCATTTCTGTCTTGAAGCGTCTGCGACGACATATATCGATTAAGCGACCGGAATTTGTGGGAAGTGGACTCTTCGCCATGATAACACCCGCCCACATGCGGCTGCATGTGGTCAACAATTCCTTACGAAATGCAGTATTGAAATCTTGCCACAGCCAGAGTTAGAAACGGGTCAAAAATTTCGGACCCGGACGTCCCATAACTGGACGCGACCCGGACCCGTAACTGTCCCAGACAAATCTGCTTTGAACTGTAAATTCGAAACTCAATTTATATATATGTACATATGAACGTAATAAATGTATTCATCCCAATATCTGTTTGATATTTAATTACTGAAATCCATTTTTAATAATAAAATTTGGTTTTTTGCTATATATAAAAATTTTTATTTCTTACAAATATATATATATATATATCATCATCATCATCATTGTCAACCATTATCAATCCACTGCTGGACGAAGGTCTCCCCAAGTTTCCTCCACAACGGTCTGTCTTGTGCCAGTCTCCTCCATGTCACTCCCGCATACTTTCGAATTTCATCCACCCATCTTCCATGTGGTCTTCTTCTGGGTCTTTTCCTGTCCCTTGGAATCCAATCTAAAATTTCGGCTGTCCATCGATGGTCTGTTCTTCTGGCAGTATGTCCAGCCCATTGCCATTTCAGGGATTTAACTCTGATCATGATGTCTTCCACTCTTGTCATTTTTCGGATCCACGAGTTCCTCTTCTTATCTCTCCTGGTTACACCAAGTATGCACCTCTCCATGCTACTCTGAGTTGTCTGCAGCCTTTGTATGTCTCTTTTAGTTAAGGTCCACGTCTCTGCACCATACGTAAGCACTGGAAGGATGCATTGATCAAACACTTTTCTTTTAAGACATAATGGCATATTGCTCTTGAAAATTATGCTGTTTCTTCCAAAAGCTCTCCAGGTAAGTTTTGTACGCCGATTAATTTCTTCACCAATGTGACCCTCACTTGATATCTGCTGTCCAAGATAAACGTACGTGTCTGTTATCTCCAGCTTTTCTCCATCAATCGATAAATCTTCATTTCTTGTAAAAGCATTGTACATCACTTTTGTCTTCTGAAAGTTCATTTTTAATCCCACTTCTTTACTCTTGTCAGCAAGTTCCTGGATCATACTCTGTAGCTCTGATGGGGTAGTTGCAAAAATGACTATGTCATCAGCAAAACGAAGGTGGGTTAGATAATCTCCATTAATCTTTATCCCCTTCTTTTCCCAGTTCAGTGATTGAAAGACATTTTCCAATGTGCCATTAAAGAGCTTCGGAGATATGGTGTCACCTTGTCTCACTCCTTTTCCAATTTTTATGTGTGTTGTATTTTCAAACAGCCGAATCTTTGCACTTGCATTTTCATAGATGTTATTAATAATATTAATTAATGTATGCATCTTCAATACCGCAGGATTTCAGAGCCATTCTAACTGCTGATGGTTTCACCGAATCAAAGGCTTTTTCATAATCGATAAAAGCCATGCACAATGGAAGTTCATATTCCCTCGCTCTTTCAATTAGTTCTCTCAGTACGTGGATATGATCTATTGTGCTGTAGCCACTCCTGAATCCAGCTTGTTCTCTCGGTTGAGCCATGTCCAGTGTCACCTTCAAGCGGTGTGAAAGAACTTTAGTGAAGATTTTATAAACCACTGATATGAGACTGATAGGTCTGTAGTTCCTGAGATCCTCAATGTCACCTTTTTTATGTAGCAGGATCATTGTAGCATTGTTCCAATCCTCAGGAATCTTCCCTTCATTAAGGCATCGAGTGAAAATTTGGGCGAGTACTGTTTCAATTTCTCCACTTGCTTCTTGTATGATGTCTATAGTAATTCCATCTTCTCCTGGAGCTTTCCCCCGCTTCATGTTCTTGATTGCATGAGCAACTTCTGCTGGGAGGACTGGAAGAACTCTGGTACTGGTACCTTTCATGATGTCTGGAGTACATGTATCATCCCTTTCATATAGTTTGGAGTAGAAATCTTTCACTTTTGTCAAAATTTCGCCTCTATTTCTTGTTATAGAACCATCTTCTTTTCTCAGAGCCATAATCTGTTTTCTTCCCTTACTGAGATGTCCCTTTGCTATCTTTAGGCTTTGGTTGTTTTCAATTGCTTTCCTTACTAGTTCACAGTTGAATTTTCTTACGTCTTCAGTGATACTTTTTCTTACTGTCTTGCATAGCTCTATATATTCCACTTTGGAAGTCACATCTTCTTTAGTTGTCCTCATCTCTCTTCTTTTTTGCATCAACATTTTGGTTTTTCCTGATAATTTGTTTACATGCAACTTGTTCTTAGACCCAGCTAATTTTGTTGCTGTTTCCATAAGAGCTTTGGTTACTTTTCTGTTAACTTCAGAAATATCCACTTCTTCCGATGTTAGGCCTTCTAAAGCAGAGAATCTGTTCTTCAGTTCCAACTTGAAAGTATTATGGTGTTTTTTAAGGTTGGTTATGTCAATACATTTTGTTTGTCTTATGAGCTTGCCACGTTCCAGTTTAGTGTTGAGGTGCATCTTACATCTCACCAATCTATGGTCACTACCTGTGTTGAACTTGTTTAGCACACTGCAGTCTTCGATGACGAATTTTTTGTTACACATAATAAAATCAATTTCACTTGTCGTCCCAATTGGATGTCTCCATGTCCATTTCCTGTGTGGCTTTTTCTTGAAAAAGGAATTCAAGATGAAAAATCCTTCTGCCTCTGCAAACTCAACGAGAGTATTTCCACGCTGGTTTCTGTTGCCGTGACAGAATTTACCTACTGAAGTTTCATTCTGTTGCCGGTGCCCAGAATGAAACTTATATATATTCCCATATATATATATATATATATATATATATACACTAGGAAACAGCAACAAAATTAGCTGGGTCTAAGAACAAATTGCATGTGAACAAATTATCAGGAAAAATCAAAATGTTGATGCAAAAAAGAAGACTGATGAGGACAACTAAAGAAGATGTGACTTCCAAAGTGGAATATA
This sequence comes from Macrothele yani, assembly GCA_039090855.1. Taxonomy (NCBI): domain Eukaryota; kingdom Metazoa; phylum Arthropoda; class Arachnida; order Araneae; family Macrothelidae; genus Macrothele; species Macrothele yani. The sequence continues at coordinate 167,669,272 of CM077011.1, forward strand.
TAGAGCTATGCAAGACAGTACGAAAAAGTATCACTGAAGACGTAAGGAAATTCAACTGTGAACTAGTAAGGAAAGCAATTGAAAACAACCAAAGCCTAAAGATAGCAAAGGGACATCTCAGTAAGGGGAAAAAACAGATTATGGCACTGAGAAAAGAAGATGGTTCTGTAACAAGAAATAGAGGCGACATTTTGACAAGAGTGAAAGATTTCTACTCCAAATTATATGAAAGGGATGATACATGTACTCCAGACATCATGAAAGGTACCAGTACCAGAGTTCTTCCAGTCCTTCCAGCAGAAGTTGCACATGCAATCAAGAACATGAAGCGGGGAAAAGCTCCAGGAGAAGATGGAATTACTGTGGACATCATACAAGAAGCAAGTGGAGAAATTGAAACAGTACTCGCCCAAATTTTCACTCGATGCCTTAATGAAGGGAAAATTCCTGAGGATTGGAACAACGCTACAATGATCTTGCTACATAAAAAAGGTGACATTGAGGATCTCAGGAACTACAGACCTATCAGTCTCATATCAGTGGTTTATAAAATCTTCACTAAAGTTCTTTCACACCGCTTGAAGGTGACACTGGACATGGCTCAACCGAGAGAACAAGCTGGATTCAGGAGTGGCTACAGCACAATAGATCATATCCACGTACTGAGAGAACTAATTGAAAGAGCGAGGGAATATGAACTTCCATTGTGCATGGCTTTTATCGATTATGAAAAAGCCTTTGATTCGGTGAAACCATCAGCAGTTAGAATGGCTCTGAAATCCTGCGGTATTGAAGATGCATACATTAATATTATTAATAACATCTATGAAAATGCAAGTGCAAAGATTCGGCTGTTTGAAAATACAACACACATAAAAATTGGAAAAGGAGTGAGACAAGGTGACACCATATCTCCGAAGCTCTTTAATGGCACATTGGAAAATGTCTTTCAATCACTGAACTGGGAAAAGAAGGGGATAAAGATTAATGGAGCTGATGACATAGTCATTTTTGCAACTACCCCATCAGAGCTACAGAGTATGATCCAGGAACTTGCTGACAAGAGTAAAGAAGTGGGATTAAAAATGAACTTTCAGAAGACAAAAGTGATGTACAATGCTTTTACAAGAAATGAAGATTTATCGATTGATGGAGAAAAGCTGGAGATAACAGACACATACGTTTATCTTGGACAGCAGATATCAAGTGAGGGTCACATTGGTGAAGAAATTAATCGGCGTACAAAACTTACCTGGAGAGCTTTTGGAAGAAACAGCATAATTTTCAAGAGCAATATGCCATTATGTCTTAAAAGAAAAGTGTTTGATCAATGCATCCTTCCAGTGCTTACGTATGGTGCAGAGACGTGGACCTTAACTAAAAGAGACATACAAAGGCTGCAGACAACTCAAAGTAGCATGGAGAGTTGCATACTTGGTGTAACCAGGAGAGATAAGAAGAGGAACTCGTGGATCCGAAAAATGACAAGAGTGGAAGACATCATGATCAGAGTTAAATCCCTGAAATGGTAATGGGCTGGACATACTGCCAGAAGGACAGACCATCGATGGACAGCCGAAATTTTAGATTGGATTCCAAGGGACAGGAAAAGACCCAGAAGAAGAGCACATGGAAGATGGGTGGATAAAATTCGAAAGTATGCGGGAGTGACATGGAGGAGACTGGCACAAGACAGACCGTTGTGGAGGAAACTTGGGGAGACCTTCGTCCAGCAGTGGATTGATAATGGTTGACAATAATGATGTTGATGATACACTAGTGTGCAAAACTTAAGCAACTTTACTGATTTTGGCGTAATTCCGCGAAAACTCACCTGTTGGACATGAAATTCACACTACAGAGGCACAATGCAGTACCCAAAAGATGACGAAAGCAGCGTAGCAAACAAATGAATAGAACGCATACACGAAGGCAGGCAGCAGAAAATGGTTTATTGACAGCACGGCATTCGTACACCTAATTGACAGTCCATGAGGGAGAACTACAATCCAAAGTCCCTTAGTACGGGATATGACCTCCCCGAAGTGCAATGTTTGCGTGGCACCGTCTGGCCATACTCAACACCAGATGATCCGACTGTTCTTGAGGTAACAGTTCCCACTCCTCGATGAGCATCTGTGTCAGTTGTCTGGTGTTCCCGGGGGAAACGATCGTGCAACCTGGCGTTTCCCCAAAACATCCCACACATGTTCGATGGGATTTAAATCAGGGGAGCACGCTGGCCACTCCATTCTGCGAATATCTTCAGAATCTAACAAGTCCTCAACTGCTTGGGACCTGTGTGGGCGAGCGTTGTCGTCCATAAAAACAAAGTCTGGACCAATGGCACCTCGGAAAAGACGCACGTGGGGGCGGATGATCTCATCACAGTAACGCGCTCCGGTTACGGAACCTGTGTCGAAAATGTGGAGCTCCGTCCGACCGTTCAGCATAATGCCACCCCACACAAGTACGCCAGGACCACCCCAACGGTCTCGTTCCCGATGTTCGTGGGATGAAAGCGTGTCCCTATACCTCTCGCCAGATCAACTGGCGCTGAGAGTCGTTTGTCAGACTGAAACGACTCTCATCGGTAAAGAGGACGTGACTCCATTGATCAGGTGTCCAGTGTGCATGTTCGCGACACCACTGTAAACGGTGCCGCCGATGGGCTGCTGTCAATGGTATGCAGCGTTCCGGCCGGCGGGCATATAGCCCACCCTTATGAAGGCGTCTGGCCACAGTTAACCGGGATACCTGACGTCCGGTTGCTGTACGCAACCGCTGCGCCATGCTGCCAGCTGTCTGGTTCCGGTCTCTTTTCGCTTGCATGACGAGATATCGGTCGTCACTCGCCGTTGTTTTCCTGGGGCTACCACCACCTACCTTTCGTACAGCTGTACCTGTCGTTCGGTAGGCTTTCCAAGCTCGTGACATTACACTTTTATTGATTCCAAACTCTTGGGCAACACCCATCACGGTACGCCCCTCCTCCAGCTTCCCGATCATTCTAATACGTGTAAAGGCATCCTGATGGTTTCTCCTAGCCATATTGCACGATCGATCTCACTTTCACTTGCAGCGAATGTCTGGAAATGCCTCTGCCCGCCGTCTTTTGTAGTCGGCTGGCACTGCGCGCGCTGCCTCCACGCAGTGTACGTGCCCTCACGTCACCTCTGACGCCGAACTCCTGCTATTTGCATATGCATCACCTTTGTCATGAGTTGTTGTTCCCTTGTACAATCTGCAAATCGCCCTTGTCTCCCCTGTCATGACTGTATGCTGTCAAACGACGTTGTTGCTTAATTTTTACACACTAGTGTGTATATATATATATATATATCATCATCATCATCATCATTGTCAACCATTATCAATCCACTGCTGGACGAAGGTCTCCCCAAGTTTCCTCCACAACGGTCTGTCTTGTATGTATATATATCATCATCATCATCATTGTCAACCATTATCAATCCACTGCTGGACGAAGGTCTCCCCAAGTTTCCTCCACAACGGTCGGTCTTGTGCCAGTCTCCTCCATGTATATATATATATATATATATATATATATATATATATATATATATATATATATACGCATAACAGTATATATATCTATGAAACGGATGATACATCTATTCAAGATATTACGACAGGTACCAGTGCCAAAGTCCCTCCAATCCTCCCTGCAGAAGTTACATATGCAATTAAGAACATGAAACGGGGAAGAGCTCCCGGAGAAGATGGAATTACCGTGGACATTATACAAGAAGCAAGTGGAGAAATTGAAACTACACTCGCCCAAGTTTTCACCAGATGTCTTAATGAAGTGAAGATTCCTGAGGATTGGAACAATGCTACAATGATCTTGCTCCATAAAAAAGGTGACATTGAGGCTCTCAGGAACTACAGGCCCATCAGACTCCTTTCAGTGGTTTATAAAATCTTCACTAAGGTTCTTTTACATCGCTTGGAGGTAACACTAGACATGATCCAACCAAGAGAACAAGCTGGATTCAGCAGTGGCAACAGCACTATAGATCCTATCCATGTACTGAGAGAACTAATTGAAAGAACAAGAGAATATAAACTCCCATTATGCATGGCTTTTATTGACTATGAAGAGGCCTTCGATTCCGTGAAACCATCAGCAGTAACAATGGCTTTGAAATCCTGCGGTATTGAAGATGCATACATTAGCATTATTAATAGCATCTATTAAAATTCAAGTGCAAAGGTTCGGATATTTGAGGATACAGCACAAATAAGAATTGTAAAGGAGTGAGACAAGGTGACACCATAACTCCCAAACTCTTTAACGCCACATTGCAAAATGTCTTTCAATCATTGAACTGGGAAAACAAAGGGATAAAGATTTATGGAGATTACTTAACTCACCTTCGTTTTGCTGATGACGTAGTCATATTTGCAGCTACCCCTTCAGAGCTGCAGAGTATGATCCAAGAACTTGTTGACAAGAGTAAAGAAGTGGGATTAAAAATGAACTTTCAAAATACAAAAGTGATGTACAATGCTTTTTCAAGAAACGAAGATTTAGCGATTGATGGAGAAAAGTTGAGACAGCCGATTCCTACATTTATCTTGGGCAGCTGATATCGAGTGAGGGTCACATTGATGAAGAAATTAATCGGCGTATAAAACTTGGATGGAGAGCTTTTGGAAGAAACAGTACAATTTTTAAGAGCAGTATGCCAGTATGTCTCAAAAGAAAAGTGTTTAATCAATGCATCCTGCCAGTGCTTACGTATGGAGCCGAGACATGGACCTTCACTAAAAATGACATACAAAGACTGTATTCAACTCACAGAAACATGGAGAGATGCATGCTTGGCGTAACCAGGAAAGAGAAGAAGAGGAACTTGTGGATAAGGAAAATGAGAGGAGTGGACGACATCATGACCAGAGTGAAATCCCTGAAATGGCAATGGGCTGGACATGTTGCCAGGAGAACGGACTACCGATGGACAACCGAAATTTTAGACTGGATTCCGAGGGACAGGAAATGACCCAGAAGACCCCATTGGAGATGGAAAAATGAAATTCGAAAGTATGCTGGAGTGACATGGAGGAGACAGGCCCAAGACAGAAAATTGTGGAAAAAATTTGGGGAGACCTTCATCCAGCAGTGGATTGATAATTGTTGATGATTATGATTATGATGATGATGATGATGATATATACATATATATATATATATATATATAAAGGTCAGGTGATGCGTAACATCACAGCCTCTCCTTGACAAATGTCAACCCCGCCTTCTCGTGGTGCATCCTGTTTCCACTAAAGGGGCTCTGACGACCGCAAATAGCGGTATAACTATACCATCGGGATCAGAGGAAATGCTATCCCACACTCACCAACCCGCTTGGCCAGCGTGGTGAGTTATGGCCAAACACCTCCAAAATGACTCTACAACTTAAATCTTGGCCCTCAGTCTCCGGCAGCTGGAATGTACCTGGCCAAGGCAGCGGCCAGTGCGACATGAAGGCAGAGGGTGCTAAGAATCCCCGGAGGACCGGACTAGGCTGCCATTTGATGCTGACCTTGGCTACCTACAACGGACGCTCCCTATCTTCTGATTCAAGGCTTCTTGAATTGGAAGAGGAACTACAAAGGATCAAGTGGGACATCGTCGGGCTAAGTGAGGTAAGGAGAAAAGGAGAAGATCTCATTGAACTGAAAAGTGGACATCTCTTCTATTATCGAGGGACAGATACTGGCAGAACTAGTGGTGTTGGATTTATAATAAACAAGAAACTGAAGGATAAAGTGGTAGAAGTTGAAAGTTCCTCTGACAGAGCTGCACGACTCGTTATCCAACTATCGAGAAGATACCAGGCTCAGATTATTCAAACTTATGCACCCACCACAAGTCATCCTGAAGAAGAAATTGAAGAATTTTATGAGGAAATTCGTCATCTAAATAATAAAGGTAAGCAGCACTTGAAGATAATTATGGGAGATTTCAATGCAAAAATAGGGCACCGGCAACAGAATGAAACTTCAGTAGGTAAATTCGGTCACGGCAACAGAAACCAGCGTGGAAATACTCTCGTTGAGTTTGCAGAGGCAGAAGGATTTTTCATCTTGAATTCCTTTTTCAAGAAAAAGCCACACAGGAAATGGACATGGAGACATTGTAACAAAAAATTCGTCATCGAAGACTGCAGTGTGCTAAACAAGTTCAACACAGGTAGTGACCATAGATTGGTGAGATGTAAGATGCACCTCAACACTAAACTGGAACGTGGCAAGCTCATAAGACAAACAAAATGTATTGACATAACCAACCTTAAAAAACACCATAATACTTTCAAGTTGGAACTGAAGAACAGATTCTCTGCTTTAGATGGCCTAACATCGGAAGAAGTGGATATTTCGGAAGTTAACAGAAAAGTAACCAAAGCTCTTATGGAAACAGCAACAAAATTAGCTGGGTCTAAGAACAAGTTGCATGTAAACAAATTATCAGGCAAAACCAAAATGTTGATGCAAAAAAGAAGAGAGATGAGGACAACTAAAGAAGACGTGACTTCCAAAGTGGAATATATAGAGCTATGCAAGACAGCACGAAAAAGTATCACTGAAGACGTAAGGAAATTCAACTGTGAGCTAGTGAGGAAAGCAATTGAAAACAACCAAAGCCTAAAGATAGCAAAGGGACATCTCAGTAAGGGAAGAAAACAGATTATGGCTCTGAGAAAAGAAGATGGTTCTATAACAAGAAATAGAGGCGAAATTTTGACAAGAGTGAAAGATTTCTACTCCAAATTATATGAAAGGGATGATACATGTACTCCAGACATCATGAAAGGTACCAGAGTTCTTCCAGTCCTCCCGGCAGAAGTTGCTCATGCAATCAAGAACATGAAGCGGGGGAAAGCTCCAGGAGAAGATGGAATTACTATAGACATCATACAAGAAGCAAGTGGAGAAATTGAAACAGTACTCGCCCAAATTTTCACTCGATGCCTTAATGAAGGGAAGATTCCTGAGGATTGGAACAATGCTACAATGATCCTGCTACATAAAAAAGGTGACATTGAGGATCTCAGGAACTACAGACCTATCAGCCTCCTATCAGTGGTTTATAAAATCTTCACTAAAGTTCTTTCACACCGCTTGAAGGTAACACTGGACATGGCTCAACCGAGAGAACAAGCTGGATTCAGGAGTGGCTACAGCACAATAGATCATATCCATGTACTGAGAGAACTAATTGAAAGAGCGAGGGAATATGAACTTCCATTGTGCATGGCTTTTATCGATTATGAAAAAGCCTTTGATTCGGTGAAACCATCAGCAGTTACCACGGCTCTGAAATCCTGCGGTATTGAAGATGCATACATTAATATTATTAATAACATCTATGAAAATGCAAGTGCAAAGATTCGGCTGTTTGAAAATACAACACACATAAAAATTGGAAAGGGAGTGAGACAAGGTGACACCATATCTCCGAAGCTCTTTAATGCCACATTGGAAAATGTCTTTCAATCACTGAACTGGGAAAACAAAGGGATAAAGATTAATGGAGATTATCTAACCCACCTTCGTTTTGCTGATGACGTAGTCATTTTTGCAACTACCCCATCAGAGCTGCAGAGTATGATCCAGGAACTTGCTGACAAGAGTAAAGAAGTGGGATTAAAAATGAACTTTCAGAAGACAAAAGTGATGTTCAATGCTTTTACAAGAAATGAAGATTTATCGATTGATGGAGAAAAACTGGAGATAACAGATACGTATGTTTATCTTGGACAGCAGATATCAAGTGAGGGTCACATTGATGAAGAAATTCATCGGCGTACAAAACTTGCTTGGAGAGCTTTTGGAAGAAACAGCATAATTTTCAAGAGCAATATGCCATTATGTCTTAAAAGAAAAGTGTTTGATCAATGCATCCTTCCAGTGCTTACGTATGGTGCAGAGACGTGGACCTTAACTAAAAGAGACATATAAAGGCTGCAGACAACTCAAAACAGCATGGAGAGGTGCATGCTTGGTATAACCAGGAGAGATAAGAAGAGGAACTCGTGGATCCGAAAAATGACGAGAGTGGAAGACATCATGATCAGAGTTAAATCCCTGAAATGGCAATGGGCTGGACATACTGCCAGAAGGACAGACCATAGATGGACAGCCGAAATTTTAGATTGGATTCCAAGGGACAGGAAAAGACCCAGAAAAAGACCACATGGGAGATGGGTCGATGAAATTCGTAAATATGCGACAGTGACATGGAGGAGACTGGCACAAGACAGACCGTTGTGGAGGAAACTTGCGGAGACCTTCGTCCAGGAGTGGATTGATAATGGTTGACAATGATGATGATGATATATATATATATATATATATGTATATATAATGTGTTATTGCTGAACATTAATTCTGATTCATTAAGTCACTCTTACAACTTGAGTTTTCTATAATTATCTTCTTTCTGTTTATTAGTAACAGATGAAGAGCATGGGTTGGGCCAGAAAAGTTATAGATGCTTGCAAAAATGTTAACTAAAGCTTCGTCATACAACTCTGTGGAGGTTATGACATACATATATTTGTATTTTTATTTTTTGGTGGGCTTATTACTTGCATCTATGGCTTTGCAGAAACCCATTTCCAAATAGGTCTTTGTGGAAGTGAGAAAATGCAGAGTTTTGCTGGTCCTTGATAAACCCAAGGCTAGGTATTCTCGAGACTTTCTACATTCTGTTTTTCTATTATTATTTTTTTCTCTTTTTACTCACACCGGTCAATATACTGTATAACCTTTTCTATGTTGTAGTTGGTGTGAGTCAAAAAAAATTTTTCTTTCAGTCTCTTCTTAATAGAATATATATATATAGGTTCTCTGCTTTAGAAGGCCTAACATCGGAAGAAGTGGACATCTCTGAAGTTAACAGAAAAGTAACCAAAGCTCTTATGGAAACAGCAACAAAATTAGCTGGGTCTAAGAACAAGTTGCATGTAAATAAATTATCAGGAAAAACGAAAATGTTGATGCAAAAAAGAAGAGAGATGAGGACAACTAAAGAAGATGTGACTTCCAAAGTGGAATATATAGAGCTATGCAAGACAGTAAGAAAAAGTATAACTGAAGACGTAAGAAAATTCAACTGTGAACTAGTGAGGAAAGCAATTGAAAACAACCAAAGCCTAAAGATAGCAAAGGGACATCTCAGTAAGGGAAGAAAACAGATTATGGCACTGAGAAAAGAAGATGGTTCTGTAACAAGAAATAGAGGCGAAATTTTGACAAGAGTGAAAGATTTCTACTCCAAATTATATGAAAGGGATGATATATGCACTCCAGACATCATGAAAGATACCAGTACCAGAGTTCCTCCAGTCCTTCCAGCAGAAGTTGCACATGCAATCAAGAACATGAAGCGGGGAAAAGCTCCAGGAGAAGATGGAATTACTGTAGACATCATACAAGAAGCAAGTGGAGAAATCGAAACAGTACTCGCCCAAATTTTCACTCGATGCCTTAATGAAGGAAAGATTCCTGAGGATTGGAACACCGCTACAATGATCCTGCTACATAAGAAAGGTGACATTGAGGATCTCGGAAACTACAGACCTATCAGCCTCCTATCAGTAGTTTATAAAATCTTCACTAAAAGTTCTTTCACACCGCTTGAAGGTAACACTGGACATGGCTCAACCGAGAGAACAAGCTGGATTCAGGAGTGGCTACAGCACAATAGATCATATCCACGTGCTGAGAGAACTAATTGAAAGAGCGAGGGAATATGAACTTCCATTGTGCATGGCTTTTATCGATTATGAAAAAGCCTTTGATTCGGTGAAACCATCAGCAGTTACAATGGCTCTGAAAACCTGCGGTATTGAAGATGCATACATTAATATTATTAATAACATCTATGAAAATGCAAGAGGAAAGATTCGGCTGTTTGAAAATACAACACACGTAAAAATTGGAAAGGGAGTGAGACAAGGTGACACCATATCTCCGAAGCTCTTTAATGCCACATTGGAGGGTGTTTTTCAGTCGCTGAGCTGGGAAAACAAGGGGATAAAGATTAATGGAGATTATCTAACTCACCTTCGTTTTGCTGATGACGTAGTCATTTTTGCAACTACCCCGTCAGAGCTGCAGAGTATGATCCAGGAACTTGCTGACAAGAGTAAAGAAGTGGGATTAAAAATGAACTTTCAGAAGACAAAAGTGATGTTCAATGCTTTTACAAGAAATGAAGATTTATCGATTGATGGAGAAAAGCTGGAGATAACAGACACGTACGTTTATCTTGGACAGCAGATATCAAGTGAGGGTCACATTGATGAAGAAATTAATCGGCGTACAAAACTTGCCTGGAGAGCTTTTGGAAGAAACAGCATAATTTTCAAGAGCAATATGCCATTATGTCTTAAAAGAAAAGTGTTTGATCAATGCATCCTTCCAGTGCTTACGTATGGTGCAGAGACGTGGACCTTAACTAAAAGAGACATACAAAGGCTGCAGACAACTCAAAGTAGCATGGAGAGGCGCATACTTGGTGTAACCAGGAGAGATAAGAAGAGGAACTCGTGGATCCGAAAAATGACAAGAGTGGAAGACATCATGATCAGAGTTAAATCCCTGAAATGGCAATGGGCTGGACATACTGCCAGAAGGACAGATCATCGATGGACAGCCGAAATTTTAGATTGGATTCCAAGGGACAGGAAAAGACCCAGAAGAAGACCACATGGGAGATGGGTAGATGAAATTCGAAAGTATGCAGGGGTGACATGGAGGAGACTGGCACAAGACAGACCGTTGTGGAGGAAACTTGGGGAGACCTTCGTCCAGCAGTGGATTGATAATGGTTGACAATGATGATGAAGATATATATATATATATATAGTAGCAGAATAACATAAAAGGAGTAGGGAGCTGAGCTGAGTACAAAGTTTGAAAAATACAGAGCACCTCGCATTGCACACAGTTTTTTTGAAATGGGAGGATTACCCAAGAAAGTGTATCTGTTTTGATCTAAAATTAAAATTTGTAAAGTGAAGAACATGTGTGCGGTATATTTTTAAAGCTACCCCCCCCCCCCCCCGAAAAAAGAAAAATTGCCTACTTGATTATCCCTTTCTTTAAGCCTTCAGCAATCAGGACTTGAGCCTCCAAAGTTTTGAGGTTTTAGACTGCCACGATCCTTTATTGCAACTCGGCCAGCACACGAAAAGTGGCGCTATGACTCTGCCGAAGATGCTTGTATTACCATAAAATTATTTCGCAATGGTACTTAGTATAGGATACGTCAATCTCTGCTCACCCCACCACTTAAGAGGATTGAATAAAGACAATTCACGGGTACCCTTGCACTTTCCACATTTACACTGGGGTGTCACGAATGGTCCTATAATTATTGTATGGTAGCGTTTCAGTTCCACATCAAGATCTTCAGTTCTGAAGATTGTTTTATTCACAGTTTGTGCAATTCATTCAACATTACTTTGTCGGAAAGAGGCAAATCGGTCATTCTCTAATTTGCGTTCTCCATGTGGACTCTCATGAGTTGGTGGTTCTGCTGTATTTAGATTATTGCTCTCCTCTTCAGTGTGAAACAATTCATCTGGAGTATTCATGCTAGCAATTATACTTACGGCCTAATCACGAATAGAGTAAAGTGCTTGATCCATCATAGCTTTTCGCTCAGTTATCTTTAGCGCAGGCACGAACGAGAATGCTTTCAAGCTTGGATCAAGTAACGTTGCACAAAAATAAATAGAAGTAATCCAGCTCCACATTTTCTCATCAAGTTGATTTACAAATACTCTTCCCATTCTCCGGTCTTCCACCAAATCACTGTCTTTTTTGTATCCCATTGATTTCACAGCAGATAAAAGGCTGGTAAAACATTTTGTAAGGTTGGCATATACACTGAAGAGCAATTGAATTAGAGACAGCTGGCGTTATACAAATGTGGCGCTGTGGGCTGCCCTGTAAACGGAAACGACATGACGTATGCAGCGATCCGACAATATAAGGAGTGATGCGACGGGAATCAGTAAAAGTCGGACGTAGTATGGGTAAGGCGAAGAATCTAAGCGCATTTGATCGTGGGCAAATTGTCGGGGCCCGACGAATGGGTCACTCCATCTTGGAAGTCGTGCAGGTACTGGGATTTTCACTTCGATACTCGAAAATCATAAGACGGATGGTAAATTGAGACTCATTCTACGCGACAGAGGGAAAGAGTATATTTTGGACTGCGTAAACCTAAATCTTCTAAAGGGAACTGTTGAATTCTTAGCTCCAATGAGCAACATGCTCGATATGCTAGAATTTCTTTACACTGAAGAGCAATTCACAGGTGCACCGTGAGTACATCGAATCCGGTAAAATCATCCCTGCAAGGGCCAACTTCCGTGGACAACAGCGTGTGGATGAGCGATGTCATCGTCGGATAGCTCGCATTGTAACAGAGGATAGACGGCTACAGTGCAAGAAATCACTCGGCAATTTAACGCTGGTGCACAAAAACATGTAAGCAACCACACCATCCAGAACCATCTCCTCGCTATGGAGTAAAGAAGCCATCGTCCCACAAAGGTACCGCTGCTGACCGCACATCACAGAGTGCAAAGATTAGCATGGGGACGGGAACATCTCCACTGGTCCCTAGACATGTGGGAAAATGTTGCCTGGACTGATGAGTCGAGATTCACGTTGGTACATGCGGATGGCAGGATGCGAGTACGGCGCAAACCACATGAAGCGAGGGATCCTTCTTACCAGCAGGGTACTCTTCAAGCTGGTGGGGGTGGCATTTTCGTCTAGGGGCTGTTTACTTGGACTGAAATGGGACCCCTGGTACGTGTGACATTGTCCCTCACAGGTCAACGTTGCCGGGATATCCTGGACGACCATTTGTCCCGTTTGTGCGTCTTCAACATCCCACTGGGGACCTCATCTTGCAACAAGACAATGCACCATGCCATCGCTCCCGAATTGTATCCGAATGGTTGGATGAACACTCCACCGACGTGACCTCGCTTCCTTGACCAGCTAGGTCACCTGACCTCAATCCCATCGAGCACATACGGGATGCCATCGAGAGAGGTGTTCGAGGCTCTGATCCCCCTCCATCAAATCTTCGTGAACTGTGGAAGCTTGTTCAGGGGTCGTGGATCCGTATGGCTTCCCAACGCCTCCGGTGTCTTGTCGAGTCCATGCCGAGACGAATCGCCGCCGTCATCAGGGCGAAAGGTGGTGCTACACGTTACTAGACAGGTATCTCTAATTCAATTGCTCTTCAGTGTAAGCAAATTCTAGCATATCGAGCATGTTGAGCATTGGAGCTAAGAATTCAACAGTTCCCTTGAGAAGATTTAGGTTTACGCCGTCCAAAAGATACTCTTTCACTCTGTCGCGTAGATTGAGTCTCAATTTGCTATCCGTCTTATGATTTTCGAGTATCGAAGTAAACATTCTTTGAAGAGGTCGACATGGCCGGGTCTTCCCACCATGTTTAAACAAGATAGTCAACTACGATTGAACGCCGGAAGTTTTCTTTATATACGTCACTAAATTGTGAGCACATGGGTCAAACTCGTTAATGCTCTCCATTTCCTTGAATTTCTCCCACGCTCTAGAAACTGCCGTGTTTAGCATGTGGCAGACACAATCAATGTGAACATTTTGTTCTGTTGTGGTACAATATTTGATCCTTTATCTGTAGTGACAGGTGTGTTGGTCTCATCACATCCTACTTCCGTCAAAGTGGCATTTAACACGTTTGCAATATTCTGAGTGGTCTTTTTCTCGGGGAAATAAGCACAAGAATACATAGCATGGTTGAGACAGAAGAATGTAACATCCAAATAGCTTATCTGTAGAATGTTATCAATCCATAAGTCAGTCGTGAAAGATACAGGTTGTTTTTCTATGGCTGGTTGTAAGAAATATTTAATATTATTTTTCACGCCTTCAACCATCTTCAAATAGTCGGAACTTACTGCCTTCCTGCCCACCAATACACTGTTTGCAGCTATATTTCCATGCGTTGCTCTCAGTTTCACTAATTCTTGAGCAAAACCAAAGTACATATTATCTACTACATTAAAAGCTAAGTGAGCCCTTGCCACTTCTAGTTCACTTGCACATTTCTTTATCTGATCTAAATCAGCATCTCGTACTTTAACTGATGACCATTTGAACGGCAAAGTAGATTGTTCAGTCTTTCCACGCTTTGACGGAGGTGCGCATACTTTCACATGGTCCGTTAGATTTTTGGTTCCATAATCTTTTATTACACCATCGACATCTTTCTTTGTAATTATACACTTTCCAGATTTTGAACAGCAAGCAAGACCAAACAACACAGAATTTTTCACCGGTTGCTTAATGAGACGAAACAATTTCCAGCATTCACTCTTCCCCTTGTGGTTTTCAAGAAGCACGTATTTGTTGGTCTCGACGCCTTTCACAACCTCTTTAATATTAAATCCACCCATATTAACAAATTAGGAGTTAATATCGGCACGACATGTCATGGGGACGGGATGTTAGCACATCAATCGAAAACCTCTGAATGCTCAATGTAAAAGATGTGATGTGAAAAGTTACTCTCAGTCATACAGTGAACTTCGCACGGAGCGAGTGAATCAGCTGAGAAGTAGGCGAATGGCGTTTGTCTGTACCTTGTCCTGGACAATCGCACTGTAACAGAACGCAAAGGAAGGATCTTTTTACGATATGGAGTCAGTGTGTTGTCTGACATCCTTCGGTGGAAATCTTCGTTGCTTTAAGAAAGAGGCGACAATATTTTTTCATGGCAAATCATTATTCACTCCGTTGTGGAATTCTGTATCGACTACAGAATTCCAAAACGCGCATTTTTCTTTGGAATATGTTTTTCTCTTTTCAAAACTAAAACGGGAATAAAACCGGGTCAAAATCGGGTCAGGAACACCATGACTCGACTCGTTGGACCCGCAAGAAATTGTCGACCCGTTGACCCGTTACTATCTCTGACCACAGCCTCCCTACAGGTCTGACCTCGCCCCGTACGATTTCTGGTGGTTTCAGCAATGAAGGAGAAGTTGCGTGGCGCAGCATTTAACACAGATGCTGACATTATTCAAGCTGTACAGGAGTCGCTAAAGCAGCTTCCACAAAATGCCTTCGCCACATGCTCTGAAAAGTGGACTGAATGAGGGGATCGTTGCATATCATCCGAGGGAAGATACTTTGAGAAAGAATAACATATATTTTGCTGTACCTATATTTCTTCATTTTGGGTGATTTTAATCTCAGTTTTTATGGAACAGCCGTTGTATATTGCTGGTGTGCATTTTTTTTTTTTTTCATCGCCTGGTTTCGGCAGAAAATGGTGGTATATAGCCTTCATTCTCCTTTAATAGATGACCCTCTCGCAAAATCCAACGGAAGTTAAAAATGAAATAGTGCTCGGATCACAAGCCCACGTTTAATACACCAGTTTTGTTCAAAACCACCGTTATATAAAAATATTATCCTGTTCATGCCTTCATGCCCCCGATTTGGAGAACAATAGAGTGCCGTCATTAATTTGAAAAAACGTTACGTCTTAATTAATAAAAACTTCCCCCTTGTAATTTCATTTTTCCAATAACATTTTTATTCGTTACTTGAAGCAAAAAGACGTAACAGGGGGATAAAAAAAGGTGGCATTATCTGCGACACAAAAAAGTGTTCCCTAATTGCAATTTTTTATCATCCCTTTTCTTTCTTCTGTTGTGCGAGTTAAATCAAGCCATTACTGAATGTACCCAGACGACGTGTGCCAGCGAGCGTTCTGGCAGATCGTAATGGCTTGACTAAATCAGTCGTTACAAGTCGCGGTGCAGGGAATTCAATTTTGGAAAAATTCGCTCCTGGGTCTCTCCATGAGCCGGCAGAAGGGAGGAGGGGGTGGGAAGAACTTCATAGGAAATGACTATTAGTGTACATAATAAAGGCGATTTAGATTAATTGAGTTTGAAGGCAGAAGCTTATCGCCTCATAAATTACGCCGCCAGCATTGGCGTTATCGGAAGACCTCGGCTGTAAAGACACAACACAAAATCGTCTGGCACTTCAACAAGGCAAACCCCTCAGAGTTCCCGCCCTACTCGCTTGCCTCCCGCCACACCTCCTTATCGTTAGCAATTATGATAAGCAAAATGGACGCATTTATTCATTTGCGTAGCAAAAATGTGTCTTCTCTTTTAACTCGGCCTTTTGTTTCGACACCCATTCCAAAGCAAAGACAATGACGGGTACAAAAGGAGCGATTAATTTGGACGATATAACAGAAAATTAACCACGTCCTGTAGCTCTTGTAGTTTTCGACAGGACGCTGTCATTAACTGCCATGAGGGTACCATTTTCAACTGTTCCGACGAACAATGAAGCTCGCCAAGTTCCATGGAGAAGGTCTGCTAGGCTTTGCAAACAATCTCCCTGAAATGTTTTAGTACCAATTATGATACATGCTCCGTTCTAGACGACGTGGGATATGGTTTTCCCAACTTCAAGGAAAGGAAACGGAATTAATTTTTGCTACACGAGTGCCATTTTATCGTCAACAGGAGTAATTTACGAACTCTTCGTAGTATATACTCACTGCAATGGAATTCACATTTAAGAACTGATTCTATTTATTGTAAATGCTCTTACAAATTAGTAAAAATTAATACTTAATTAACACTCTCAAGTATGTACGAAGAGTCTTCTCGAAGTGCTCAAAAGAGTTTGACGACGTAACAGATTGTTTTTTTTTTTTAAATAGTGTATATACCATTATCCGAAATTCAAAAATAAATATGTATTTGCAAGCACTGTTAAAGCAATTTAGTGTCTTCCAAGAAACCCCAAAATCTATTGTAAAATGAAATAACGTTGGTAAAGAAGTCTTTCCCTAACTTGAATTTAATTTCCTGCCAATTCGTTTTGGTGCAGCCACATCTTTCCCAAACTATCCATAAGAAGACATTACTCTTTTTTTTATTAATGATATATTTCACCTGAATGATCTTGTTCAAATAAATAATTCTCAAACCCTTTTGTTATTTTCTCAAATCTGGATTACCTTACTTAGAATCAAGTAAAAAAAAAAAAAATCTGAAGCTACTCCACTTATCAGATTAAATACTCGTAACTTTGATGACATGAATACCGAGAGATCTGCATTTACGGACTTCTGTTGAAGTTTTTGGTGAATGTAGGGCGTCATTTGATACTAAATCGGTGACGCTCTACACGTTTGCTATTGACTTTTTTTCGTTATCTCTCTTGGTTCTCGCGATAGGATCGCTAACTTCCAAACTTCGCCGCTAGGGGTGCTGCAATTGGTCTCATCTGATAGAACACAGTCACTTTACTATATGTACACACTACTTCTACAACTCTAGCATTTTGCGTTCAAAAGTTATTTCCCTGTTTAAGGACTTTCCTATATACACCCTGTATATTAGGGTGGTCCCAAAAAAAAAAAGTTTTAAATATTCTTTCTCCACAACTTTTATTTTATGCCATAGTATATGAATGATAAGTACACCAAAGGGTTTTGCAGAAAAACAATATTTAGGGCTCGCCCAATATTTAACTTTTGGGTACTACATAACTGAAAATGAAAAATTTCGAAAATTGAATAATTATGACATGAGATGTCTTCGATGGTGAAGGAAACTGTTTTCTATGATTTGCCACCAGTCGAAGAATGAACTGCTTTTGTTCTTCGTCCTTGGTAAGTGACTGGTTGTATTTTTTAATCAAACTGATGCCTCGCTCGGCAGTGTCATTCACAACCCTCATCTTACAGCAACGTTTGCGAAGTTCAATGAAAACAGGATCATTTCTCCACTGTTGGGGTTGCATTTTCAGAAACGCTTTAGATTTAATTATTCCCCCAACAAGAAGGACATCGAAGAAGAAGCTAGTCCTTTCAGTTACAAAATTTTCTAGATTGAGATCTTTTTCGTCAGATATTGCTATATGTCGCGGAAAATCGGGCAGCTGTGGACGTTTCAGATTCTTGACCATTTTTTCTTTAGTTTTCGTGGGCACTCGATCGTCAAAAAAGCTAAGGCTACCAAGTGCTCAGAAAGAAACCAAAGATGCCTGGCAAAAGCATTGTAGGCTTTCTCGCCAATTTTTTTATTAGGGTAAAGTTTTAGGAGACTTAGGAGCTGGATATCATTATATGGAGCTCTAATTCCAAGTGGAGCTTCATTCCAATACTTCACATAAACCAGGCTTACAAACAAAGCCAAATTCACTGTATTTATTGTCTCTCGAGGTGTTAACTGAAACTGATTTTGAAAGAGGCATATTTGTAGAGCGTAAATGCCTTCAGCCATTCATCGAGCATGATGTGTAGGGCCAGGAGCTCGAAATGTTTCCGTGCCACTTCCTCCACCAAGAAACAAAACAGACAAGCGCAGAAGTTCTTGATAATCGTCTTTTGGTTGCTGTTTTTCAATGCACTTGGTAAATACTCCAGCATTTCGTGTCGTAATCTGTTTAATATAGGATCCTGAAAGGGGTCAATGTCTGCTGCACTATAAGCACTTTGATCAATCGTTGGCCACCCTTTCTGAAAGCGGTTGAAAGTGCAGTTTCTGGACCTCCAGTAGAACCGAATACACATAATAAAACAGCTGAAAGCATAATCTCAATAACATGATGCCGGCATGCAATCCAAACGAGTTCACTGCCTAGGGTTTTTTCAATTGTTGTGCAAGCTCCTGTGTGAAGCCCAGTATTACTCGCTGTCGTATCAAACACAAGTCCTTTGATTTCAGACTTAACATTCCATTTCTCGATTGCTTCAACGCAAGCTTGTGCCTGAGCTTTCCCTGTTCCTCTGTCTATCTTGGGAATTCCCAAAAGCTGTTCTTGGCCATTTCCAGTGAGAAGTATAGTAATGCGATCAACTGTCACCTTGGATCCATGAATATCAGGCAAAAGTTTGCCATCCCAATGTAAAAGAAAAGGCCCCTCTAAAAACGATTTCTTTTGTTCAGCTGCTGTGGCTTTCTGTCTTTCTAATATTCTAGAGCGCCTAATGAAGCTTCGGGAAAGCGTGATTTCGGAAATATCGTGTCCAAGCGCCCCTACAACGGCTCCAGCAACGAATACAGCTCCTCTATCCGGAAGATTGACTCGATCCAGGGCTCCGATGACTTCTGGTAACGTAAATATATTTTTACGTCGTTTTAATGGGAATGGAGTAGAAGGTGCGGCAGATGTGGACGCTACAGGTTGATAATCGCCTTCGCTTTCGGAGCTATATGTGAAGATAGCTCTGCAGTTTTCCCAGGAAGACATTTGCTCTCTCTTTCTTTATATTTCTCTGTCGCCTTTCTATCTTTTTCCTCTAGCTGTCTTTTCCTAATTTCTTTTTCTGTTGTTTAAAAGTCAGCACCACTCATACTACATGAAAAGGCATCTTCTCTTTGTTTCTGGAGGAATACCTGGTCTTCGTCGTTTTTCATTTGCATTATAGCATTTTTCACGGCAACATCAAACAATTCTTCTAGATCACTTTTGACCATATCCTCACGCACACGGTCATTTTCTCCTTGACGAGTACGGTGCTTCTTCACAGCTAAATATCGTTCATCAAGTTTTGAGAGTTTTCTCACACACGAATCAATCCGCTTAGTTGGAATCCTCGGACGCTTCCAAACAATCACAACTGCTTCACAGGTCAGTTTGTAACTCACTGACAAGCTCTTGCCCTCTTCTAAATGGTAAAACTGGACCCTCCAGAGCACATCCAATCCATGGAGAAGTCTTGCTGTAGAGAAGTTAGAGATTGGCTTTCCAAGAAGCCAGTTAGTGGGGGCAGATCTCAAGCTAGATGTCGACATGGTTGTTTATACCTGAAAAGAAGAGAAATTTGAGCTAGCTTACCAAAAAGTAAACTTCTGGGCGACCACTAAACTTCCACGTATCGAGCTAAAATTCGGTGCACACATTACTACATCATAATGGACAAAAATACGCTATGTGGAGCCATGATTTGAATACCTTTTTTTTTCCATTGCAAAGTGGACCAGCCTACTGTATATATAAAGTATTGCAAATATTGAAAATCACACAGAACAGAACAAGAAGCCCGGAAAGGTTTGTACATTCTATAGCTGTAGAATGCTTAATATATATATATATATATACATATATAATATATATATAGGGCGCCATTTCATACTAAATCAGTGCATGCCAGGAAAACATTCCCCAAACCATAACGTTGCCTCCACCAGCTTGAAGGGCTGTAGCAATGCATTTGGGGTCCATGCTTTCGTGCTGTTTCCACCAAATTCTCACTCGGCCATCAGACCACATAATTTGTTTCCAATTATCGATTGTCCAATCCTTGTGCTCCTGTGCGAACTGGAGACGTTTTCTCTTGTTAACTGCAGACAGCAAAAGTGTTCGAACAGGCCTTCGGCTGCCATATCCCATCTAATGCAGTGTACGGCAAACAGTGCGTGCAGAGGTCATTTGAGGGGATCCTTCATTAAGATGGTCTGTAATTTGCTGCACTGCTGCCCTTCTGTTGTCTGTTACCAGTCTGGACACTATCCGTTCCGCCCGAGCAGTCACTAGTTGATGACAACCATACGTTGCACGTAGAGACCCAGTTTTTTGGCTGACAGTCCAGTCTTTAAACACTTTAACAATAGCTGCTCTGAAACATTTCACGAATGCGGCGGTTTCGGTGATATCTCTCCATGGCTCCGAGCTCCTACAATCATCCTACGTTGAAAGTCCGTGAAATCACATTTTTTTCCCATCTCGTCATCCAAAAATCACTTCTACTAGTGTTGCAAGCACAAAGCTTTTCCTTTTATACTAGCCTCACCCTCTGGCGGCAACAGCGTGCAGCCATAGCTCATTTGCTTAAAACTGTCAGGTGGTCATAATAAAGTGGCCACTCAGTGTATATATATATAATAATATCACATGCATTTAGACAGTCACTTATATTCATTGACACACATGAAAGAAATGAAGTTAAAACCCTAATATAAAGGGAAGTACAAAAGTAAAATGAAATGATATATGGGATGCATTCGAAAAAGTTAACTCTCCAGGAACTAGCCGTAAGAAAAGAGCAATACCTGTTAAACTAGACTGTTCTCCTGAAGGAAACACCAGCCTAAGGGTGACCTTTCGAAACAGGAAACCGGTTTGTAATAGACAAAAACCGCCTCTGTGTCCCCTAGGTCACCGAATTACAATGATAAATCAATTTGAACGAAAATCAATGACAGAACAAATGGACGAAAGACGAAATGTACAGAAATATTAAGCAGTAAAAAATAAAACTTGTTCAACCTCCTTACCTTTCGACACTCACAAGTATCCGAAAAGAACAATATAACAGATAAGGAGCAGCATGTCCTCCCATCCCACTGACCGCTCAAACTGAAAATACTAGATACGCAATCCCACAAGATAACCCACAGAGCAGTATTGGTTACGGGTAATGCATTCTACAAGATTTTGGAACCCAGCAGGAGAGATTTTTTACCACTCAGACAATAGAAAGAATCCTTAATTCAGCACTGATGAGCGATAAAAAATCGCAGTGCCGTAGAGCTCGTTGTAGGATGTTCCCGGATGCTTCGAAAATTTAGATTGCCGCCCCGGTGGCGCAGTGGTCAAGCGATGGTTTCTGATCATTCGTCCGATAGGGTCCGGGTTCGAATCCCGATGAGGCATGTATGTTGTGTTTGTCTTACGACACTGGCTCTCTCCCTTCCCTGGAACTAGTGGCCCTAAATTAGGGACGGGCGACTGCTTATAGCCCATTGAGTTGCTCACGGTGATCGTTAAACCTCCAATCACAAACAAAACAAAAAAAAACAAAAAATATTAGACCTGGTATGTTCCGAAAGCAAGACAGGACATGAAGATAAGCGGAATGGTCCTTCTTTCACGACTATGTAGACACACGTTGTTAAATTGCATGATTGCATTGTCGTCCTCATCACAATGCAATAATCCAATCCAATCCTACCATAATTCACATCTTCTTTCAAGATTGCATTGCCCTGTTGAAACCCACCGTAGCGCTCCGGAAACATGATGCGAAGGAATAGCTACAAATATTCCGCAATCACGGAGCTACGGCCCTCTACTTTAAAGAGTATTCGACATGTATCAAAGCCAAAAGAGGTATAACGGAAGGCCCTGTAGCAAAATGTATCCTAAGCTGCATAGAATATCTTGTTGCAGCAGACATTTAGCCTCCATAGTCACATCTCGTTGTCTGCAAATGTAGGGAATGTCATCAGCTTGATTCAGCGGACATATCTGAATACGCCAGACCAATCACCAAACTTTTAATCAGTTCCTCATGTCCCAGTGTCGACAATGCTAACAACAAGCCGAACGCAGCTGGTTGTGTCTAATTGGGAGAATAAAATGACGAATGGACCGTCGATTCAACCTGTATCACCGCGCAATTCCCAGGTGGAAACTATCATACTGGGACGTAAATTTAATTGGACATCCATGACACTTAGGATGGCCAACCACAGGGCAGACCCTGTATAATTTCGGACACCCCGTGCAATATCAACAAGAAAATGTTTTGTAAATACCTGGAACAAGGTCAGTACTTCACTTTGACTCATTTCTGATTCGAGAAGGCTTTACTACTTCGCATGCCACGTTATTCCTGATTTTCTTTTCTATTAAGAATTCAGCGACTTTGTTTTCAAAACGTTAATCTTAATACATCAAATTTGCATGCTGTATTGCATAAAAGGCTTCTTCAGTATCTTTGTTTTGTGCATCATGCATGCCTTTCAAACTTTATTTTGATTTTTTTGATTGAAGGTTTAACGACCACAGTGAGCAACTCAATGGGCTATAAGCAGTAGCCCATCCCTAATTTAGGGTCACTGGTTCCAGGGAAGGGAAGGGAGAGAGCCAGTGCCGTAAGACAAACACAACATCCATGCCTCACCGGAATTCGAACCCGGACCCCTTTTGGACGAATGGTCAGAGGCCATCGCTTAGACCACTGCGCCACCGGAGAGGCTGAGGAAGTCTCTAGTTTCTATGAAATTCAACATTTTTTGTTTAGTAATGGCGACATCAGCGAATACAGTGTTCTGGTTTCGTATTATTTTTCCATGTAGGTCTCATTTAAATTATTTGAGTTGCAGATATTCATATCTCAGTTTAATCGTGTAGGTGTTTTTGTTTTTAATACTTTATATCGTTCTAAATCTAAAAGCGCACACTGCTGAGACGTATCATTTTAATGAAATATTTTTGCTGCAAAGAAGCTAGATAGTTGCAAACCCCTCATTGCAAGAGGGCGGGGGGGGGGGGGTTCACGGCTGAGAGGGCTCCTAACACCAACAGAAAAGATTATACAAACCTTTTTGCGGAAACTTCGTACAAAACTGGTTAAAGAAATAGCCAAGAATTCAGGCAGCTTTGAATGAAGTACTCGTATTAAAAAGAAAAGCCAGTTTCGTTTATTTTTTCAGTAAATAAGTGGAATATTTAGAAAATATTTTCGTTGCTTTAGTTCACAGAAACTCGATGACGGGAAAGCAGTTGTTCCTGAGGACTTGAGCAGGGCGTGATTTACGGGATGGCATTCGAGGCACGTGCCCAACGCACCAATCTTTGACGGGCCCCCCAAAATATAGTTATATACAGCATTACTTGCTTTGCATGTAACTGATTCACAATGTTCATCCACTGAAAAAGTTAAAATGGTTATTTCATAGCTGTACGTTGAAATACATGAAAATGACAATTATAATTTCCACAAATAAGTAGAACACCATATTACCGACAAATTAATGTCTTAATCTGTGAATAATAACTATGTAACCAGTCCCAGCATAAGAACGTATAGGGTGCAACCAATCACTGTCACTTTGTAACAGAAGGAGGCGTGGCCTAACCCGTTTTGCAGAGGGGGCCATGAAAGCCTCTTGCATCAGATCAGATCAGATCATATGTAGAGGATTCTAGGAAGGGAGTGTCTGACCCCAGGTCTTAAACAACCCTTAAAAATAGGAAGCTAGGAGATTTGGGCTACAATGCCCGATAGGAAGGTGACACGGAAGCGAGATAGAAAGGGGGAAAGACTCCCCTTTATTATCGGGGACAGTACCCGGGGTCCGACGGCTTAACGTGCCCATCCGACGCACGGCGGATATTTAGTGGCTCAAGCATTCGTACCTTCCCGGGATCGAACCTGAGGTTCTTCTGTGGCAGTCACGAACGTTGACCACTAGGCCATCCACGGCCCGTAGTATAGCAAAATGAATGGTCAAACTATTATATGCACGTACCTAGTAGCGTGTTGTTATACCTTTTGGCTTTAGAACAGCAGCCAGGCGTCTTGCTAAGGACTCGGTGAAGTGTTGAAAACCCGAAGGTGGTATTTCCGCCCACGAAGCGAGGATCGCCTGTCTTAGAGCATGTGCAGTTGCCGAAGAGGGTTGGCGGGATCAAACGGATCTTTCCATTTTGCCTCAAGGGGATTCAGATTCGGCGATCGAGAGTGCCATTCGAGTGTGGTAAACTTATTCAAATGCTACTAGAGCCAACTGGTCGTCACTCGGAAAGCATGTAGTATGGCGTTGGAAAGAGAACCGTTACAAACGTCTGTAGATGGTCGGCGAGGTTGTTTCACATACCTCGTTCCGATGACTGAGATCTCGACGGTTATAAGTGGCCCCAAGGACGCCTATGTAAACGCACCCATAAACTGTTACACTGTCTTCACCTGCCTCTATGACAAGATGAGTCCATCGCTTCGTGTGATTTACGCTACACACGCACTCTCACCATCAGCATGATAGAGTTGAAACTGCAAGTCGTCAGACTGGATGATGTGTTTCCAGTCTTCCGTACTACAGTTGCGGTAGGTCTTTGCAAACTTTAACCTGATTTTTTGGTGCCTTGCAGTCAGCAGGAGACCACGATGG
Source organism: Macrothele yani (assembly GCA_039090855.1). Classification (NCBI taxonomy): domain Eukaryota; kingdom Metazoa; phylum Arthropoda; class Arachnida; order Araneae; family Macrothelidae; genus Macrothele; species Macrothele yani. The sequence goes on from CM077011.1 coordinate 167,694,258, forward strand.
GTACGTCGACATCCATAGCTTGTTTCTTCCATGTTACGACGGATACTCGTTGTGCATAAGCTTCTGGAAGCACCCTCATTACATTCCGACATTATCTGCAGCGCGGATTCCTTGTTACGATCTGGGACTGTCTGCGCTAAATGCTAGTAGAGCGGTCAATTGCACGTTTACGGCCTCATTTCTCCTGCTGGTTGAAAATTGGTGCACACGTGCAACAATCCGACGTCAAAATCCTCCCGATACAGCAATTGCAGTGATTGGGCAACCATCCTTTCTGGCAACCAGTCTTTTGCCACGTCAAACTCACGTCGCTGCCTTCACCCATGATTACTTTCCCGTGACTGGTTTCCAATGCGTAGAGACCTACTCTATTTATAGGCACTGCCAGTTTTCAATGCGTATAGTCCTACTCTATTTATTGGCACTGTCACTTTCCAATGCGAAGAGACCTACTCTATTTATAGGCACTGCCAGTTTCCAATGCGTAGAGACCTACTCTATTTATAGGCATTGCCAGTTTCCAATGCGTAGAGACCTACTCTATTTATAGGCACTGCCAGTTTCCAATGCGTAGAGACCTACTCTATTTATAGGCGCTGCCAGTTTCCAATGCGAAGTGACCTACTCTATTTATAGGCACTGCCAGTTTCCAATGCGTAGAGACCTATTCTATTTATAGGCATTGCCAGTTCCTAATGTGTAGACTTACTCTATTTATAGGTATTGTCAGTTCCTAATGCGTAGACTTACTCTATTATAGGCATTGCCAGTTTTCAATGCTTAGAAACCTGCTCTGTTTATAGGGATTGTCAGTTTCCAATAAGTAGAGATCTACTCCATATATAGATTGCTAGTTTCCAATGCTGAGAGACCTACTCTGTACATGGATTGCCAGTTTCCAATACGTAGAGATCTACTATATGTACATATAAGATTGCCAGTTTCCAAAGAGGAAAGGCCTACTCTGTACACAGATTGTCGGTTTCCAATACGTAGAGACCTACTCTATACATACATTGCCAGTGTTCAATGCGTAGAGACCTACTCTATTTATAAGCATTGCCAGTTTCAGCGTTCCACGTGACTGGATGTCACACTTATGCTTTGCATATTGTTTTGGTGTTTATACTTATTTTTCATTCAGTGTAAATGTTTTTGCTTCCGTCGAGCCCCAGTCTTGGAGTTTGATCTTGAAAACGGTACCTGGAAATTGGACAACGATAAAAAAACAAGATGGCAAATTTTGAAATGTCTGCTACGGTTTCCAAAATGAGTTATGGCTACAACACAGACAGACAGAAAAGCTGACATTCGGTTTTATTATTGTAAATTATTATTATATATCCGATTTGTCCCTGAGTGGTGGATGAATTATACAGATAGAAATAAATTAACTATGAGCATTTACAAGAAAAGTGGAAATCTTTAACCCCTGAAAAGATTTTACAGCCGATATGCCTGTGTTGTTGAAAATTCAACAAATAAGCACAATAAAGTTAAAATTAATTACTTAAACAAAATGATTTACGTAATGATGGATGTATCAGCAAGAAGATTTGATAATATTTTATTTTTCAATAAGAAACCATTTTATGTGCTCGTCGTCGATTGCAAAAATAAAAGTGAAACATATTTTGCAATCGAAATTCGAACTTGTCAACTAAGGCACGACGAGAGCAGGGTGGGAAATTTTATTCGTTCCGCAAAAGCTCTTTCTCTCTTCCTCTGATAAATGTCTGCGATTTCCTGTTAGGGTATCAGCAAAGCGAAGAAACGCGATGGATTCGGGAGACCAGTAAATATCCCTGACTTGATCCCGTAGCTGTCCTCAGCAGAACGCGACGAGAAAGGCCGTATAGTTCCACTGTGGCACTGCGCTCCAAACTCTCTTGATGTATTCTAAGCCAGTATCTTAGGACTGCCTACGTGAAAATCCGTACTTGTGGTTGGAGCTTGGTCAAATCTCAATTTTCAATGAAGAACAGATGGCATCTGGAAGAGCAGGATTTGAAGCGAAGTATTTTTTTATGATTCCCTTGACCACCGAGAGATGATTAAATGACTGCAACACAGATGAAACGCAGAAATCTCGCCCTCAACACTAGTTCTACTTCGCGAGCTTTCGCACTGAAAGTTATGGGTAAGGAGACAGTTTGAGAGTTTGTTGCTCTAAAATGTCTCCTATGGTCATTGCAAATGGAACAAATGTGTCTTCGGATGGAGGCCGTGGGATTTCTGTATATTACCAGAAAGCCAAGATCAAAAATTTCCGTTCTGGACTTTATGGCTGATTTGCTGTTTCTTCTTTTAGTGTCTAGATGAAATTTTGAGCCGTCTGATAATAAATTCGTTCCTTCACTCATGAATACATGAAATGGATGATATGGATTTTTCCCATGAATTCGCAAGCCCTAAACTTAGAAAATAGATGAGATATACGTGGAAATAAGGTTTTGTTCCGTAACTTTTAAATAAATTTTGAGGCGTCGCTCCTTTTTTTGCTTTTAGGAGGACTTACGGGGAAAAGTTCACGCATCTGTTCTGTTATTTATAGAACATCCTTAAGTATTGGTAAACTTAAGATAAAAGATGAGCAAGATTTTAAAAATTCATTAACATTAGCAACATCAAGAAAATGAGTATATTAATACGACGCCCTTTCATTTGGTAGCACGAAGGAAACATTCCATTATTTCTGTGTCCAAGTCTGATGCAATAATGCATGAATATTCAATGATTCATAGTTCATGCAACTATTGCACCACCCTTCAGCAGTATGAAAATATGAAAACCACTGGGTAGCCACTGCGTTATGAGTTCTTCCAGCTTTGCAATTTAATAATTCCGTACAGTGGAGGGAGTGAGAGTACGTACTGCCAGAGGAAACTACAGGGTGAACGAAAAGTCCCTGTGCACTATAAAACGTAGTTACCGCATACATGCAATATTGTGAATGGAGAATGTTCCTGTGTTTCGGGTGTGGTCACGTGCATCCTGCCATTTGACCTTGAACCAGGCAGCCGATATTTCCGGCGTCTTGCGTCTACTTACCTTCTAAAACACTTTAAGCTTGTATTTGAGCAGATTTTTGGTACACAATTCTGTCGCTAGGTGATGTTTGTGCACTTTTGTTTGCAGCTGTATCTCCGCTTCTAAAAACCCTATTGAGAAATTTCATTTTTTTTACTGCATGCCATTCTCCACAATAAATATGGGGAGCATTATCCTCTTTAAACTCTGCACAGACTTCCAGCTAGGGAGCGCAAAGGTCAAAACCATTTTTTCGCTACCTCTGTTTCCGGGAGACGTATTTGAAAAGCACTTTGCCTTAGCATAGCTTTTGCCATGAAGAATACTTTTCGCATATTTTCAAATTTTCCTTTATGCATAATTACTTTGCTAGAAGGCATACACTGTAAAAATTTGGTTCTTAGAAATAAGCAAAATGTACTCGTTTGTACTTGACAGGATAGTTTGTAAGTGAGAGAGAGCACACTAGATGGCGCCACCGTACAAGCGTACGATTTCGCACATAGAAGACAGAGAGAAATAGGTGGGGGGGGGGCGCTTAGGAACTTTAACCGGGGGATTTCCACCCGGGAATCGTCACTTAACGTGCTCCTCCGATGCACGGCGGATATTCAGCGATTGTTAGAAATTCACACTACCAGACTGGGTTTGAACCTGGGGTCCCTCCATCAGTAGTCTGAATCTCTAACCAATAAGCCTTCCACGGATCGATTTCAAATTTCGAATACGTGTACTCTGTACATACCCATTTATTCATAGAATCAACTGGAAGTATATTATTTGATGAAACATCTGGGATAACAGATATACTCGTTTTCACATGCTGGGCAAATGGACCGCACAATTTTATGACAAATACAGTAATGAAGAGACAATTTATTATTTATAAGATTGACACAAATATAGTTAATGTAAAAACGTACACAAAGATACTTTATGCATAATTAAATTACTTGTGATCAGTGACTTTGTTGTACTAATTATTTATGTGTGTCACTTTACACATTTATTAAACAATTTCTCTTGAAATCTATAATATCTAAAATGAAGTAATACGAGATTATATTTATATTTATTGATGCAGTTATTCGTAAGTACGTATGGTTACTTACATTCGAGCATATCATGTACTCGTTTACGATACGATTGTACTTTAAAAAAAAAAAGGAGTAATTTCAAGTTCTCATTTTTAAGTAGATTTTTTTAAGAGTGTAGTTATAACATGTTTCCTTCTATATTTCTTCTTTTAACTGTTCGATTTGAAAATCTCTTTGTCCCTGATACTTCCTTCTGCTACGAGAAACTTTTTGTGCGCCACTTGTTAATTTTCTTACATACTTTTTAGCAACTCGTAGAAGTAATTAGCTGTTTCCATTTTTGAGTGTTATCGATTTCAGAAATCCGGTTGATTTCTTTCTAACAGGGGCCACTGACTATGAATATTTTTGATAAATTGTTTTCGCGTCGGAAAGGATTCAAAAGACGTGCTCATTACAACTAAAAATTCGGTATCATCTTTCTTGTTTTCCGTTTCTTCGTTACTAAAGGGCAGATTTAAAACAAATCTTTTTAGCACCAGAAGACGTTTTCATTGATAATACGAACTCATCATTACACACATAGTGTCATCTTTCTTATTTTACTGTTTAGATGATATTGTTGTCACTGAGGTCACGGGTTCTACACTTACTCATAAATTTCGATTTTTGTTTGAACCTAGCGTCATGGTATGTGCATAAAGGAAAAAGTTTTGTAGTCAATATTTCAATACAAAATGTTTAATGATGTGCAAGAAAAAGATAACCGTGTGATTTTAAAAATAATGAAAAAATTGTTAAATAAAAAAACACTAGCAGGAGCTCAGAAAAAAAAAAAAATAAAAGGAAAGGACAAGAATAGATAGATTGTTAGATACGTACACAGAAAAAGAAAGGCAGACAGACAAACAGGCAGATACAGATTTTGATAGCAAAATCTTTTGGTAGATGTAAGTGTCACAGTATGGGTTGAAGTGAGAAAGCTCGCGAACCCATTTCTCATAAAAGTGGCTCACATGTATTCATCATGGTGAATCAGGACCTCCTGCGTATGAGAGAACCTTCGAGTCCGCTCTATCGGTAGATCACATTGATGTTAGGAAGTAGCCACCCGCCCCTTTGAATGGCGAGTTTTTAATAAACCCACCACCGCAACTGCTACTTGGATTAAGGAGACGACGTTGTTCATGCTACAAATTGACGTCAGGCGTTACCGCCCAATGGGAGGAATCATAATAACAGCAGAACGGCAGCTCAGGCAATAGAGGCACGTATCCCGCTAAATAACAATGCTCACAGAGGGGTTTCGTCGAAACACCGCTCGCAAACAGCAGCAGAGGCTGGTTTAAGCAAAATCCCTCTGAATCACTGGGTTATCTTTAATAAGCTAATATGCGCTTTGGCCATACACTCACTTCGATGCTTATCGTTTGGCAAAATGAGCAATGAGTCTAAGAAAGAATAATCATTAGGTTAAAAGGGGGAGACGTCATCATCAAATAAAAGCTATTTTACGGCTGCTCCAGCTGTCAATAAAGCTAGAACTGAGTTAATTTCGCTGGATGCAATAACTCAGCATTTTGTAATGATTTCTTTTTGATGGCTGAGGAAATGCATTATTAAAAGTGATCGTGTAACAATGTTTTCAAGTTAGCTTGCTGTAATTTCCGAAAGGGCATTTTTCTTCCTTTTTTTCCCCAAGAATTCAACATAAATGTAAATATTGTGGTTAGCATTATGTCAAAAAAAAGGGTTTTTAGTTATTTTAAAATGGTGGAACTTTTCCTAGTTAGCTTTCTTTGGTCCTCGATTCAAATGATTAAAGTTTTTTGTCACTCGTTGTCCTTACAAACGAGGATGTGTACCATGAATGAGCTGGTTAGCAAAGCAATCTGTAACTGAACACAACATGGGCGTTGAATCGCGATGTATTTTAATAGAAAGTAGAAGTTGGTGGAACAAATGCTGGTATCTCATTCAGGCAGAAAGTTGGTAAACAAAGGAAAATTCACATTCCAGAAGATTTTACCTGCATTTTAAAAGCGTTATTTTAGTCTTCATGCGTTAACATACACCGAAGGGCAAAAACATTATGATCGTCTGTCTAATGTGACGTTTGCTCTCCACAAGCCGACAAGGCAGCTCTTACATGGAGAGGCATGGGCACTACAAAATTTCTAAAGCTGTTTTGTGGTATCTGGTACCACTTTTGTAAGCTAAGAGGCTTTAAATCTGGTTCCACGTTTGTAAGCTACGTGGCTTTAAATCTGGTACCACTTTTGTAAGCTACGTGGCTTTAAATCTGGTACCACTTTTGTAAGCTAGGTGGCTGAGCCGCCGCAGATCGGATTTGCTGTTCCAACACAAACTATAGATGCTCAATTGGATTGATGTCTGGAGAATTCGTAGTCTATCTGGAAGTTTTCCACACTTTCCGCGAACCACTCTCAAAGAATCCGCGCAGTTTGGCTTGGCGCATTATCCTTCTGAAAGAAGGCATTATTAGAGGGGAATACCGTTGCTATGAAAGGGTTACCTGGTTTGCAATAATGTTTAGGTAAATGGTAGACGTCGTAGTCTTCTGCACATGAATGGCTGTATCGTGGATATCCCAGAAGAACATTGCCCAAAACACTGCACTTCCTCCCCCCAATTGTGTTCGTTCCACTATGCATCCTGGTGCCACGGGTAAACTAAGCACACGTACTGGGCCACATACATGGTGCAACAGGAAATGAGATTCATCGGACCAGACGACCTCCTTGCAATAATTCAAGGTCCAGTTTTGATGTTCGTGTGCCCATTGCAGGCACTTTCAACGATGAACCGAGGTTATCATGGGCAAGCTTAGCAGCTTGTGGCTACGTACTCGCATTTTCAGTAGGGTTCAATGTACTGGGTGTTGTGACACATTACTCACGTCACCAGCATTCAGCTCGGAGCAACTCGGCTAGTTGCGCCACAGTATTGCTTCTGTTTGCTCAAACAATAAGGCGTAGACTTCGATCACCTCTATAGCATCGATGATCAGTGGTCGGCTCACACCTTGCCGACGGTTCGTGGTAGTTTTCTTCTCGCACCACTTTTTGAAGGTACTAACTACGTCTGACGCGAACACCCCACAGGCCTTGACGTCTCGGAAATGATCTGACCCAGTCAAATGGCCATTACAATATGTCCTTTGTAAAACTCGCTTAAGTCCGCTGAATGTCCCATCTGAAAAACAAAAATGATTAACAGAGCTCGGAATCAGGTGTTAGTTATTACTTTTCATGACCTTCACACGCGCCGACGTTTACCTGCAGTTGATTCGATTTGCATAAAGACTTGTTGGTCACAATGTCTTGGCCCTTCGATGTATCCCCCAATGCAGTGTCCTTAAGCACCCCTCATCTTTTCAATTCTTTCATTCGATACTCTTTCTCTTATTGATACCGTACATGATTTTCGCAAAGCATTCATCTGATTGTTGTAAGTATTTTTGTCACCTTCACTGACTTCTGAAAGTCTCCAAGCCTCAGCTTCGTAATACAAAATACTCTTGACAAAATAGCGTAATAAATATTCCATTTCATTCAACTATTTCTTCATTTCACCAAACTCCATTTAATCTCCCAACAGTTTTTCTTCCTTGTACAATTTTGTTTCCAACCTCCTTTGAATCGCTACTCCCATCCGCCTATTTCTGTCTCTAAGTAATTATAACGTTCACATCATTCAATCATTCAATTTCTTCAACATTTTCAAATTATATGTTAATCTCGTCGTCCTCCCTCCACACACACACACACACACACACACACACACACACAAATAGTTTGTTTTATTTATATTCGTAGATAATCCCCAGCACTTCTTATTTTATTTTTCTTGTCATGTACTCCAAACCTTTATCTTCTGCCAACAGTACCTGGCCATCTGAGGCACGTTAAGCTGTCGGATCCTGGGTACTACCCCCCCCCCCCCCCGGTAATAAATAAGGGCGTCTTCCTCTCCCTTTCTGCCTCGCTTCCGTGTCACTTTCCTACCAAACACTCTAGCCCAAATCTCCTGGCTTCCTACTTCTGAGGGTTGTTTAAGACCGGGGGTCAGACACTCCCTTCCTAAAATCCTCTACATATGATCTCGTCATCTGCGAATTGCTAAGTGAAAAACGATAAACGATGCTTCATTAAGATTAAAACACAACCCACATTTAATTTTCCATGTTTGTGAAGCTTGTTCAACATAAATCTTAAGCAAGATTTCATATTTTGTGGTAAAATTTTGATTCCCGCCAAAATTCTTGAACTGCTATGAGTAAATTGTGGGTTTTCAACACCAAAGTAATAACAAAACCAATATAATATAATCCGCATTTACTGGTGTAGGGAAATAATTTTTCCCGCAAACTTTTCCCGTCAACGGACGTCTTCTTCAGGCGGTTACAAAGGAAAACAGGATCAAACTGTTTTATTCCGTTTGACTCAGGTTGAAATGGTTGAGTGAGATACAAAAAACAAACTGCAGGAACAGAATGGATATATCTAAAAAATGGAAAGATTATTTTCCTACACCAATAAATACGGATTATAGTATTATATTGGTTTTATTCTTGTACTGCGTTAATAACATCGCAATAAATATTCGTCTCCTTCAACGCTCTGCAATTTCACACACTTTTGTTGAGTCTAAAAATGAAGAAAAATGTATTATCAGTTCTACTGCCTTTTGTTCAATATTTTAGACCAAAATATTATCCATGCAGAACCTTCTTGCTCTGAATCCAGTTTGTTTCTCAACTTTCGTTAATTTGAACTCCTATCAAATCACAATATTTGTTTATATTATCCACTTAAGTTTGATGTCATTGTGATTCATCTGTTGTTTTTCATGATAATGCTTTACTCTTTCCAGCTTCTCAGCTGCATTCAGTGCTTTGTGAACTCCAACTCGAAGAAACCTTCTTTACTCCTTACAACATTCACCACAATATCGTTAGCTTGCTCATGGCAGATGCACAATATTGTCTCAGTGTGTCCCAATGTCTTTAAGCTGTCTTGCATGATCAAGTCACGAATGGCGTCCACACAGGAAGGTGCTGATACAATAGAAGTCCTAATTACTATCAGTGTATCTTCAACACTGTCTCTTCCATGTTTAAATTCCGCAACCCCGATTTTAACCATGGCGTATGAAGTACCACATTACCTTAATGTTTTCTGCATATTCTCACGATTCTCACAATAATGTGTTGAAATTAAGCTGATCACTCTGTCGTCCAGCAAAATGATTATATGAGACCCTGAAATAGAACGTAAAAAAAGAACAAGACTCAGGTAGAAGTGGTTGAGTGAGATTCGAAAAACGAACTGCAGGAACAGGATATATATTTAAAAATAACGCAGAAGACCTCGTTTAGCAGTAGACTGATCCAGGCAGGTAAGTAGATCCAAAGTGCAGAATGTTTTGTAGACCGAACATAAATCTTTATTATTCTATTTTGAAGGTAAAGAGGAAACTAAACATTTAAGAGAAAGATTTGCATCTATTTTTGCGTGGGGAGAAGTCTAATAAGTTTCATTTAAGTCTATGAAACAGCTTGCAGTTTTTCTCAAAGCGAGCTACGCAACCTGTTAGCAAGGTGGAGACTAATATTCTTCGGTGGTTTGGCCATGTTGAAAGAATGAGTGATGAGATGCTTACTGTACTAAGAAAATCTTTGGCCCAAGTGGCAGGAAGGAAAGGCAGAGGAAAGCCAAGGAAGACATGGGAGGATCAGATTCAAGACTGTATGCATGAGAAAAATATTCAGTATGAAGTACAGAAGATACGTCGTGTGATGGATGTCAGTGAAGCCCGAGTTGTGTGTCAAGATCGCTGTAAATGGAAAGTTTGATACGGCCACAGTAAGTAAACAATCAGTTAAAAAATTATTCTGGTAGTTTGTATTTCTTTGTGGAGCTAAGCTTTGAATCTCAGAGAACAGCTTAGTGATATGTATGTATGAGCTACGCAACAGCACTTTCGGCTGCACGGAAAAGGAGGCTGTTCAAAGCGACTAAGTGCTTTGAAAATCGGCTGTTTGCAATACCCTGAAGATTTTTTTTAAGTATTTCAGACAAAAAAGATATTATTTATAGTCTAACTACTGCTCTCGGATATAACTGTTCAGAGTCGTGCAACTAATAAATCTGAGGATATGGATAAACAGTAGAGGTTCTTCATCACGGAATTAATTTGGAAAGCCCGGCTCGGCCCAAGCCATCACGTCCAAAGCCCGGCCCGTACCCGGCCCAAGCCCGTTTCAATTTTTTTTTTTTTTTAATTAAAGCCCGACCCGTATATTTCTCCTGTTTCCAAGGCCTGGGTCGGCCCGTAAAATTTCAAGAATTACCAAAACACGAATTTGACACCTGGTGCACTCGGTCATTCGACTCCTGAAGAGTTTTTGTTTTCTTAATTGCTACACGTATTCTATTACAATAAACGTTAATTCAGAATATTTTTGAGACTCCGTATAAGTCACGTGATGTCCGAGGAGGGGGAGGGGGGCTTGTATACTCAAACATATTGCATGAAAAGGACTATTTCCATGCCTTTCAATTTTTCTGGGTTTTGAAATTATCATTCCCTACCGCCGGACCCGGAAATATACCTGGGGATAAGGGGGGGGTTACTTCGAAAAGTACGAAATATCGAGAATTGTGAGTCCCATCTTCTACTGGGAGAAAACTTTATGGCTTTATAAACTGCAGCTATCTCTACTGGCATATCATATCGCTGGAACACAATATATCTCTCGTGTGTGTGGGGGGGATGGGGGGGGGCATTTGTGCCGTTTAAGATGCAATGTTCCAGAAGTGCACAGCACAACGTTTTCCGGCCGACTAGTTTCAGAACGGGACAGTAATTTCAAATATTTCCAAATATCGCTTTTCCCCTTTACATTGTCTACCAGCACATATTCTCCGGAAGCGATTTTTTGGCGAAAATCTTTCGCTTTCTGAAACTATATAATAAGTATGGAAGAGTATTTATCAGCAACACTGAACTGAGCATATGCTAAGGGAAAACAATGAGAGACTGCCCAGCTAACCAGCGTCATTGAAGTTTTGAAAACGGCTGCCTGAGAATACAAATGGGGGAAATACGGCACAGATTTATACACAGAAGTAAGTTTCTTCTAGCCCATTTCTCCCGTGTCATTTAAGACAACTTAAAAGCCTTTCACACATCTAGAGATAAAAATGCCGCCGACCAGAATAATAGAAAAGATCGTCTGCGAGCGGGCGGCTCGGTTTAGAAATGCTGCAGTTAATAGCCTGGCCTGAAGCATGAGAGGAGGGTGAAAATTAGAGAGAGAGAAGGGACCACATTCCCATTGAAAAACTAAGGGAGCTGACCCACTCCAATTGCTTTGTAGGAGGGGAGGATGTCGTAAAACTTCCATTTCTTCCGTCAGGGGAAATTATTCAATCTTATCCTGCTGCTGTATGCTACGAATTTTCCAAACGAGAAAGGCACCGTACAGCCATTGTTTTGCTCAAAAAAAAAATAAACCTGCTCGGCCCGTGTCTGTTTTACATTAAATATTGAAGGCCCGGGACCGTGCAGACCTCTAATAAGCAGTTCAAATGCAAGCAATATACAGAACTTGTCATTCACGATGGAAGCATAGATGTAAACAGCGTTAACATTAGTTCCGAGACTGTTTTCGCCAGTACACGAATCTACTCCAACAGAAATATGTTATGCTTCTCCAGTGTATGACACTACGAAAGGGGAAATATATTACAGGGTTAGTACTGTTACGTTGTTATTTCCATTTAACGTTGTAAGTAGCGATCAAATGCCACTTCATTAATTATGAGACTCTTTCACCTCGGGGTGAGTAGTTAAAGTTCGGCACGGAGCCACCAACGTTAAAAAGTAATAAAATAAATGATAATAATGAGCAGGACGCTAAATATCTCAGGAGATGATTAACTCACTTAAAAACAATATATTTTTCTCATGTATTGAACTATAGTTGTGCTATTCGTCAATAATATACACTATATTAACAAAAGTCACCGGACACCCCTTTAAAAGCAAATGAACGGATCCTCTGCGTCCTTAAGATGAGCAGTACAGCTGCAAACGGTATAAAAACAAGTCTGCAGCTGACCGCGATCATATCGCACTGTGAGGATGAGTAAAAATGTCGCGGCGGGAGGGAACTGACTTTGAGAAAGGAAAAATTTTTGGGTGTTATATTAGTGGGTTGTCCATAAGAGAAGCCGAGAGGCGTTTAAACGTACCCAAGTCAACTGTTTTGGATGTACTGAATAAGTGGAAGACACATGGCGTGCCTGAGGCAGCAAAACGTACCGGCAGACAAAAGAAAATCAGTGATAGAGGACGTCGAAGCCTCAGGAGAGTCGTTACAGCTAATCGACGGAGTACTGTACAAGACCTCAGTGTACAGGTGAGTAAAAATGCTGGAACATCGGTATGTACACGTACCATTCGCAGAGAACTTCATTTCATGGGTTACCGTGTTCGTGAGGCTACTCATAAACCTTTCATCTCCACTCGGAATGATACTAGTCGTTTAGAATGGTGTAAAAAACATTTATCGTGCACCGTAGATCAATGGAAACGGGTCATATGGACTGATGAATCCAGATACACGATCCATCAGTCTAATGGCAGTGTGTGGGTATGGCGGCAGCCGGAGGAACGCTATTTACCACAGTGTATTGTTCCTACGGTCAAGTTTGGAGCTGGCAGTGTACTCGTGCGGGGGTGTTTTTTGTGGTATGGTCCCGGCCCATTGGTTATCGTAGACAAAACTGTTAAGCAGCACGTCTAACTTGATATTCTAGATAATCATGCCCTACCAACTCTGTGGCAATACTACGGAACCGAGCCTTGTTGGTACCAGTAGGATAATGCACCGAGCCATAAAGCAAGGACTGTTACGGCGTGGTTTGACGGTAATTCCGTATCGTGTTTGGACTGGCCAGCACAGAGCCCTGATCTTAATCCCATAGAGCACCTATTGGTTGAATTAGAGCGCCGCATAAGAAGTTTGGAAGCAAGGTCTACTACTAAGCAACAGTTAGCGGCAGCATTATGTACTGAATGGAAGCGCATACCTATCGCTATGTTCCAAAACCTTGTCGAAAGAATGTCTCGAAGGGTCAGTGCATGCATAAGGCAAAAGGTAGACCGACACCGTACTAATGTATGTCAATAAATGCTATGCTGTGTTTCTCTTCTAGGTGTCCGGTGACTTTTGTCAATATAGTGCATTTCTACTCGCCAAGATATCAGTTTCCGATTACTCTCTACGCCTTTCTCTCGCGCTGTCGAAAAAAACCTTATCACCCGGCTAGCTTAGGACATTGTGTCCGAAAAACAAGACACCTCTGGCTTTCTTTAAGCCCGTCGTCTCCTATCTCCTCGTATTGATTCCTTGTCCTCCTGTTCTTTTCCCCAAGACGAAAGTAACCCCACACCTCCAACACACACAGCGATATTAGTCGCGGATTAAAAGCGGCATCCCAAAACAAAACCTCGAAGCTGAAATAAATCGCTTCCTGCGTCCCTATCAGAAACTTTTGATCATATATGCCGAAAGGGGCTGATTGCAGTTGGCAATACCAAATGAGGCTACAAAGTACAAAAGTGATGTCTGCAAATGGCTTTGATCATTGTGATATCTTTGGAGACGAAAGCCAAAAATGTGACGGGAAGGCGTCGACTAAAATCGCTTATCTCCTGATTAGGAGAAATAAATGAAATTTTCCCAGGCTGGAAGACAAAGAAACACCACGGGGCAAAAAAATTTTACGAATGAAGATTTCATATTTTTCCCAAAATCTTTATATTAAATCTCCGTAACAGTATTGATAGAATTTGGAGCCTTAGATAAATCTTCAAAGGTAAACTGTTTTTGGTAGCTACCGATGGGACACCTGAAATGGTAGATAAAGACCATTGTTTCTTCCAAGTTTGGGGGAGATTCGTAAACAGTACAAATTCAGCTTTCTCTGGGTATCTCATCGGTGAAAAAATCTTTAAATGCTTTCAATGATGTACTTCTGATTACAGTTAAAATCGTTGATAAACCCATCCAGTGTGCATGAACATCGTCGCTGAAGCAGAGTCGAAAGGGTAAAGTCATTAAAGTTACCACACCTCAGTCCACTATTCTTATTATCCCATTATTTCCTGCTGGCTGGGAGATGTTCACACCTAGAACGCACTGAGGATACTTCTTGTGAACGATGAGATTTCTTTCTATTATTGCCTATGGCAAAGGAGTAGGGTTCCAAAAGAATTAAAAGCAATAAAGTTGGTTCCAAAAACGTAGCTTAATATCAGCACTCGAGAGGGACACAGCTTGCGCTATTCGTTAGAATAATGGACATAGCATGTAAAATCATATTAAATACGTTAACTAAATAAAGAGTCGGTAACTGATAAAATGATTACATTTGTATTAATGGGACATGTATCAGAAACGCCCCTTAAGCAGTAGTATTCATACATCAACTATATGACGAACGTTGATGCAAATCACAAAAGGGTGAATCACTAATTTGAAAGGTATGACAAATTTAGAAGTTTACAGTTCCAGACTCAATAAAAGACTTTGTAGCATCAACTGCTACAAAATGTGGTTCATAAACCACCCATTCGCATAGCTGTACTCATAAAGTGAGTAACAGAAAATAAAAAACCCGCACCTATTTGTTTAAAGAATGTGTGAACTAATTTCATGGTCATCTGTTAATTTCAATAGCAAAATTTAACTATTCGTGTTTTTATCACGTCTTTTGTAAAAAAAGATCGTGCTTATGTTATTGGTTTGTCCGTCCGCCTGTAGACACCATATCTCTGTAACTATTTGTCCGATCTCAAAATTTCTTTTTGGATTGGGACGTTTGAAATTTGCGAATGATGATCCTTTATTTCGTTCTTTTTTTACCATGTACAATTTCGCCGCTAGAGGGCGTAAATGCAGATGATGTCGAATTCAAAATACATATTCCATATATTTGCTTCTAAACATCCGATTGAAAAAATCGTTTATCTTTCGATTCCATTTATATCGAAGAATATTTTAGGTATATTTAGTTTTTCAAGTTACGCATAGATTTTCCGATAGCGGGTGTAAAAGTAAATTACGGTTTCTTTTCTTTTTTTTTTTTTTTTTGATTAGAGGTTTAACGACCACCGTGAGCAACTCAATGGGCTATAAGCAGCCGCCCGTCCCTAATTTAGGGTCACTAATTCCAGGGAAGGGAGAGAGCCAGTGCCGTAAGACAAACACAACATGCATGCCTCCCCGGGATTCGAACCCGGACCCCGTTCGGACGAATGATCAGAGGCCATCGCTTAGACCACTGCGCCACCGGGGCGGCAAATTACGGTTTCCCTGGTATCTCTTCCTCTAACACTCCGATTTGAAAAATTTGTTCTTAAGCGGATACAACTCCCGATGGAAAATCTTTTGCATGTCATTTCAAATTTTTTGGTAAAGAATACTTTGGCCACTAGGGGGTGTAAGTGTTAATTTTTGCTTCTGATGCGTCTGCCATAAAATCTGAGCTTCTAAAGTCTCGATTGAAAAAATTATTTCGTGGACTGATGCCGCTCACGTCGATAAACCTTTTCGGAATCTTTTCTTTTTAAAATATTGCATGGTTTCTCTGCCAGAGGGCGTAGATGTATATCTTAGTTTTGTCAATATCTCTGCTTCTAATGATCAGATTTGAAAAAATCTTTCTTTTTTTTTTTTTTTTTTTTTTTTTGATTGGAGGTTTAACGACCACCGTGAGCAACTCAATGGGCTATAAGCAGTCGCCCGTCCCTAATTTAGGGTCACTGGTTCCAGGGAAGGGAGAGAGCCAGTGCCGTAAGACAAACACAACATCCATGCCTCACCGGGATTCGAACCCGGACCCCGTTCGGACGAATGATCAGAGGCCAGCGCTTTAGACCACTGCGCCACCGGGGCGGCAATCTTTCTTTATTGGATAGTTTCCGGTGTGACATGTTTTTCATGTTTTCAAAATGTTCCAGTAATTCATAGAACTTTCGCTAGGGGGGGGGAGATAAATTGTGTTTCCCGCGATATCTGTGCTTCTAAAAGTCCGTTTTGAAAAATTATTTCTGCACTGGATACAGCCCCGATAGGAAATCCTTTGCATATAATTTCTAATTTCGGTAAAAAATGGTATGGCCACCACAGAGCTTAAACCTTAATTTCCACTTCTGATGTATTTGCAGCAAAATCTGAGCATCTAAAATCTCGATTGGAAAAATTCGTTTGTGGACCGATACTACTCACAATCTTTTAGGAACATTTTCTTCTTAAAATAATGCATGATTTCTACGCCAGAGGGCGTAGATGTATATTATATTTTTGTCAATATCTCTACTTCTAGGAGTCCGATTTGAAAAATTCCTTAGTTGTTAGATAGTGTTTCCGATGCGAAATGTTTTTTATGTAAATTCAAAATTTTCAAGTAAATCATAGACTTTCCGCTAGGGAGCGCAAAGTTAAATTGCGTTTTCTGCGTTATTTCTGCTTCTGAAACTCCGATTAGAAAAATTCTTCCTGTATCGCATACAGCTTCTGATGGGAAATTTTTTTCATATAATGTATAATATTTGGTAAAGAATGGTTTAGCCCCCAGGGTGCATAAGTGTTAATTTGTGCTTCTGATGTATTTGCAGCAAAATCTGAGCTCCTGAAAACACGACTAAATTCTTTTTCTTGGACCGATACCTGTCACATTGAAAAACCTTTTGAGAATACTTTCTACCTAAAATAATGCATGGTTTTCCCGCCAGAAGGCGTAGATGCATATCTTATATTTGTCCATATCTCTGCTTCGAAGAGTTCGATTTAAAACATTCTTTCTTTGTTGGGAAGCGTTTTCCGCTGCGAAATGTTTTTCATATAAATTCAAATTTTTCTTAACGCACAAGTATGCAACCAGAAGGCACAAGCTCACGATTCCGTTTACAACAATACCTGCGGGATTAAAAACCCGATTGAAAAACTTCTTTCTTCCGTCAGATACTATTGTTTTCCACACCGCTTCCATTGATTTTGAATAACCCTGATAAATTTAATTTGCGTCAGAACGGATTCAACAGACGTGCTCATTACACCCGAAAATTCGGTGTCATCTTTTTTGTTTAATTTTCTTTTTGCAAACGCGATCCTGAAATTTTAGCTGGAAATGTTTACACAGCAAAGAAAAGTTACATACGAGGGTCCTTTCAAAAGTTTTGCACACTGTGGGTCATCTCTTAAAAAAACGAATTTATTTCACAGCATACCTTTCTTTACAGGCCTTCAAAGTAATCACCATGTTTCTTAACAGCCGCCTAACGTTTAAGCAAGGCTTGTATTCCAGTCCGGACATCTCCATTGTTTCCCGCGGAGTGGCTTCTTCAGTTTTGGAAACAAGTCATAGTCTGGTTGGCTCATGTCAGGACTGTATGACGCGTGGAAAAGCAATTCCCATCCATAATTTTTCAGAATGTCTCTTACTGTATACGGGCAACATGCAGCCTCGCGTTGCCCTTCTGCTATCCCTTTGCGAACTGCTTGCTGCTCTTCATTCAGATTATGCGGAACCCATTTGGCAGCCACTTTTATCTTCTGTAATTTTTCAATTAGTATTCTGTAAACCGAAGTGGTAGTCACGTTTGCTTCATATACACTGGCGTGCAAAAATTAAAGACGAGACGGTTTTTCGAATGTAACGTCGTGCAGAAGAGCTCCACATCGACTCAAATCATACCATAAGATCCCTAAGATGTAAGAATATGGGACAAGTGAGCAAAACCGTCCAAACAAGGAATTCAAAGGATAGAAAGGCACTTTATTGAAAAGGTAGCTTCGAGTACAACTGGACAGAAGACAGAAACGTCCATGTGATGACAGGCAGCTGCCAAGAAAATCCAGTCTTTAGTAGGGGATATGATCACTCCTGACTGCGTTGCAGGATATACAACGTCTGTCCATGCTGAGGACGAGGTTGTCACGGAGCTGTTGAGGCATCGCAGCCCATTCCTCTTGTAGCGCTAATAGCATCAAGTGCTGCCAAGCATCTCCCGAGAAGGTCCAGCACGTGTTCGATTGGATTTAGGTCTGGGGACCTTGCGGGCCAATCCATGCGTTGAATATCTTCACTCCCCAATACCTCTGCGACAGCCACTGTACGATGAGGTGTAGCGTTGTCGTCCATGAAGAGGAACTCAGGACCCACAGCACCTCTAAACAGACGCACGTGAGGCAGGAGAACCTCGGTGCAATAGCGGACACCAGTGACTGAACCTTCTTGGAGGATGTGGAGGTCAGTACGGCTACCAAGCATTATACCACCCCAAACGAGAACTCCGCAACCTCCAAACCGGTCCCTTCCGATGATGTTGGAGGTGTGATTGCGTGTTCCCTGCTCTCTCCAGATGTGTATACGTCCAGAATTGCTCGTCAGACTAAATCGGCTCTCATCCGTAAAGAGAACTCGACCCCATTGCTGATGTGTCCAGTTCTTGTGTTCCTGGAAATACAGAAACCGCCGTCTCCGATGAGCAGGCGTTAATGGCACACGCCGTACTGGTTGTCGTGCAAATAGACCACCTTTGTGCAGCCTCTTTGCCACGGTAGAACGCGATAACGGACGTCCAGTTGTCTGTTGCATGTGACTTGCGATTTCTCCCGCTGTCTTTCGTTTGTCTCTTCTCGCGTGTAGGACAATATACCAGTCGTCCGCCGCCGTGGTTGCTGGTGGACGACCACTGCTAAACTCTCGGACAGCTGTTCCTGTCGTTTGAAATGCTCTCCAAGCTCGTGAAACTATGATGTGAGCGATCCCGAACTCCTCGGCCACACTAGTCACACTTCGACCTTCTTCCCAATGACGCGACCTCGGGTAAAGTCATCCAGATGTCGTCTACTGGATTGCCTGTTGGTCATATCACACGGTGGCAGCAACTCGACGTCGTTCAAACCGATGTACACCGTGCAATAGCTTTCACCGAATTGCTGAGCGTACACCGCCCGTGTGCTTTATACATCCCCCCCCCCCCCCCGTCATGCTGCATATATGCGCCTACCCTACCGTACCGGACCCTAGTCTATTTCCTGAGTGGTAATTCGGTCCGTTCTGCCTTCTCGTTCCGCTGTTATGCTAATTTCTCCTCTTCGTCCTTAATTTTTGCACACTAGTCTCTTCACATGTTTTCCGTCGATCTTCTTCCAAAATGCTCCTGACGATAACCACATAAGCGTCGAGCGTCGTCCGTTGCATGCGATGCCTGGCCATTTCTTGGGTCGTCTTCGATGCTCTCCCGACTTTGGCGGAAACGAGAAGCCCAACGTCACACTGTGCTACGATCCACCACACTAACTTACAAACTTCACACAAAGCTTTATGAAATATTGGTAGAGGATTTTCCTCCACAAAGTTTCAATTTTAATGTAGGATCACTGGTCGCTAAGCGAGATATGACTTAACTCACTTTCTTCCTCCATTTATAGGCAGAATTTTTCGGAACAGAAACAAATCAGCCAGCAAACTTAGACAAAACTTTGCATACTAAAGTATGATTCGCAACTGGCGCAACGATTGCAGCGATTGCATCATCCTACGGGCAGCACTTGTGCAGTGTACAAAACTTTTTAAATGACCTGCGTATTTATTTTGCGAAATTAAGGAAACAAAGTACAATGTCTACAAAGATCGACAGCTTCATTTCTTAATGAAAAATGGTTTGTCTTAAACGTATGATTCCTATTTACACTGATTTAATTCAGCCGGGGAAATGTCAGGCTGTTTTTAATTGTTTAACTTGCGCTTAAGTAATGAAAGCAATGGTGTAAGTATTCAGAATGACATTCATTGTCATTCTGCAATGGCATTCATTGTCATCCTGCAGTACCTCTTTTAGGGCTTTATGAGCACAACGCCGCTTTTTTTATCTTTCGAGAATCAAGACAGGTTATAGAAAAGCGGGAAATGATTTTATATCATAATAATGTCTGGAAACGATGATAAATTTACTTTCACGCCCAGAAATCACTGTAATAAATCACAGTATATTAAACGTAATCATTTCTTGTTAGTAATGTAGTTATCGGTCTTAGTTCACATGGTATAAAGATTCAACACTGTTACTAATAAAACAAAGCCGAAAGAACGCATCAGACGTTTTTCTTCAGGTTTAAATCTTCTTATGGTGCCCGAAACAAACCCCTTTTTGAAGTATTTTCTAACAGATTATTAAAAATTTTGTTTCATGTAACTCTGCTCTATACAATTTCTAACACTGTTATAGCCCTGACAATTAAATGATAAAAGAAAAAGAAAATGGAAATAAGGAAGAAGAAAAAGATGTTGAGCCAAGTTTGTAAGCCTCGAAATTATTTTCTTTGTTTCTTTCTTTTTTAAGATAGTTTCATTCATTTTATAAAACCGTCACGAAGAATTTTTAATCATTCGATACTTTTTAAGTATTCTGGAGATCCTGATTTGACTATGTAGAGATATCTTTGCCTGCAGAAAAGTTATGTAAGATGAAAGACACAATACTGAATTTACATTTGACACCTTATTTTCCTATGGTTGAGATGGAGCCTTAGTCGGGAACGCAAGAAAATAGAGAGTTATTTGTTAAACCAGAGACTCGAAGGAGTATTGTGGATTAGAGGTCTGCACCAGGGTTGGAAACGGGTCAAAAAATTTGACCAGGACGTCATATAATTGGATCCAACCCGGAAAAATCTGCTTTGAACTATAATATACACTCATCGACAAAAAAAATAGTTGCACCCAGAAGGACATGCCAGATTGCAATGCTATTGAGGAGGAAGGTAAAGGTTACCAGGAGCAATAAATGATTAAACATTGAGACTCATTTGGATAATATTTAGTAGGCTACACGAAAATAAGTAGTGTCTCTCAGTATGTCGTCGGGCCGCCATGTTTGCTCACACAGCATGCCAGACGTCTCGGCATGGAGTTGTACAGGTTCCTAATGGTGTCCTGCGATAAGACATCCTATGCACCTTGAATCTTCTCACGCAGTTCCTGCAGATTGTGCGGTTGGGGTGGAGTGTGGATAGCGCATCCAATAGCATCCCACACATTTTCAGCCGGCGATAAGTCTGACGATGCGGCTGGCCATGGCATAGTGTCAGTGCCTTGAAGGCAAGCTCTCTCAACAGCTGCAGTATGCGAACGAGCGTTGTCCTGTTGTAAAATCGCACCGGAGTGAGCGTTCAGAAAAGGTACGGCCACTTGTTGCAGGACCTCATTAACGTAACGTTGGGCTGTCAAAGTGCCTGTAATGAACACCAAAGGTGATCTGGAATCGTAGACAATTGCACTCCCTACCATGACACTAGGCCTTCTGGACGTGTGACGCTCGAAAACCAACCGTTCATCTTGGCGCTGAACACGGTGCCTCTACACACGGATTCTGTAATCGTCTCCTCCAAGACAAAAGCAGGACTCGTCACTGAAGATCACCCGCTGCCATTCTGAGTGGCTTCTTGACACCATTGCAGTCTTTTGCGACGATGCACTGTTGTTAAGGGCAGTCATCGTAACTCTCTGCGTGAGTGTAGCCCTACGTCGTGCAGCCGTCTGCCAGTGGTGTTGACGCTAATCCGACGATGCATGAAAGGCACCACTGCTCGCTGAATATCCGCAATCGTGTCTGTCGGACAACCTGTCGGTCTTCTCTTTCCGTAGTTCGTTTAGGTCTCCTAGACCCTTCCTATCGCTGCTGCGCGCCTTGTTCTATCCACTGCCGCCAACAGCGTGCTATGGTGATATCCACACTGCCGGTATGGTGCGCAATACGGCGATAAGACCATCCCTCTCGAACTCTTTTAACTGCTCGAATTGCTTCCGAACTTATTTCCGAGGCATACTTCACTTACAAAGGACGCAACCAACATAACAGCATGAGTCAGAATGACTAGCACGCGCAACGGGGGGAGGCTTAAATAGCCGGTCTGGCACAGTGCTAAGACCCCTCCTTGCTTGCGTCAATGCGCGGCCGGGCATTATACTTAAATCATTTGCATGTCTCACGATGTCAAACCTACCCAGCAAGTTTCATTCCTGTCGGTTGCTTCCTTCTGGGTGCAACTATTTTTTTGACGATGAGTGTATATATAGGTCGTTGAAAGAGTCTCTCCGCAGTGGGGATTTGAGGTCACATGGAAATCAAACAAACGTATTACAAGAATGTATAATTTACTCATTTACTTAGAAGAAGGATTGAAACTGTCATCCTTCATTTGCAAGACATAACCTACATGGTTAACACATGTTTCCAAACACATCTGGGAGAATCAAAAAATCCCACCGCAAAATATCAAAATATCCCATTAAGGCTGTTCCACATATTTGATGGTGCCACAGTCAAATTTTTTGAATTATGCAACTTGTTGTATATTTAGTTTTAGTTTTTGCTGTTTTCTTGAATGTTTCACAGCAACGCCAGTTTTCACAAGTTTATGACGAATTGAAAGTTTCCAAAATGTGGATGTTGTTTTCGTCATTGCCCCTCAGAAGGAAAGGACACTTTTCCTTCTGAGGACAGTCTTCCTTTAATTTGCATGAAAAATCATTTTTCAGTCCGCGAGCGCCAAAATCGAGCACAAAATTCCACAGTGCGCATTTTTCAACGAAAATTTTTTTTTTGCTTTTAAAAAATAAAACGGAAGTAAAAACCGGGTCAAAATCGGGTCAGGAACACCTTGACCTGAACTGTTTGACCCGTTTCCATCTCTGGTCTGCACGGTCCTTATTTGGTGAGCCCTGCCCGGCTGAACACCTATTATTTAGGCCCGGCCCGTCGATTGCGGCCCGTGATGTACCGTTTTGTATTATTTTGTGCATCTATTGTATTTTATTAAATTGTGAAAATTAAATAATGAAATGAGATATTACTAAAAATAGTTTGTTGAATGCAAGCTTAAAAATATTTACAAAACTTTGGTGTTTATTGAAGAATATAACCTTTAAAGAGAGGGTTAAAAAAAAATGACTAAGCGCGTTCAAAATCTTCCTTTCTCTAAACTAGCAAGCGGTAATACCACAAAAGTCAATCCCTACACGGAGTAGGGATAGAAGAAACAATCTATGTCATCCCACTCTCTCATACAAACACTCACACCCCATCACAGTGCAGACACTCCCCATCTCTCACTGCGCGCAATACACGCACTCGCTCTGGGTCAAATCTTTTTGTTGTCAACAAGCCCCGAATTGTTTTTAGCATCTTAACACCTAGAGATGATAGAAACACTGATAGTGCCTCTTCTCGTCCCTGTGGTTATGCTCTTGGCTCTGCCATGGAAATAAGTAAACCCAGCAAAACAGTTAAACAGACGAAAAACACGTCTTTTTTCTGTCTTTACCATTGCGATAAAAAGAATGGGTCGATTTGGCCCGGCCGTGATTCTCTTGGGGAAAACCCGGCTCTTTCAGTGCTGACTTCTATTGTGGATGAGTAGGTGTACTTTTACATATCCACTGTTAAGGAGAAGAGTCAACAGAAAAAAACGGGTGTCTTTTTATGTTTTATGTTGAACAGTCTATTCAAAAGAGTATTGCAAACAACGGCAGGTATTTTAATTGTCACACGAGGAATCCAAAAGAATCCGAGTACGCAACGTCAACGTGTATCAGTTGCTAAACGAATTGCTCGATAGCATGTTATAAAGGTTTCATATGCTCAGATCTCAAAAATTTGTTTTATACTGGAATAGTTAATGCGCTTCCGTTAAACAAGGGCGTTAAAAGGGAATTAATTCGAGCCTTTTCCTGCGCTTCGATTGATAAGCGGGGCTCAAGTACATCATGAACATCGGCTCTTTTTATGTATTTCACTTGCTAAATAAAAGGTAATAAAATATTTAAGAGGTCGACGCTTTTACGGGCCTCAGTTATTACAAAAAGGATTGTAATAACACCTTTACTCTGAAGTATATGCAGTGTCAGGGTAATCAAAGGTTTTTTTCGAATCGGGTTTTCAAAAAATAGTTTTCTAGAGGATTACTCTCACGCTTTAACAAGTAGAACGTGCAAAAGGTAATAGGAATTTGCATGGAATGGGACGTAATAAATTTGTGAAAGCAAAATGGCCTTGCACTTCCGCATCATTGCTGTTATAAACTGATAAATCGAAGTGCCATCTTCTTTATTTGTTTGACACAGTAATACACTGCAAAAAATAATTAGTGTGAATTCCTGGAAAATTTCTAAAAATAACGTGAGTTGCCGGTAAGTGTCTGTCTTTTAACGGAATTTCCGTTTTTAAAAGTACCCGCTTTTTTTTTCTTAATTGTATTTTTACAGATTTTCCGTAGCTAATAATTCCGTTTATTTCAGAAAAGTCCGTTTCAAGTTTTCCCACATTTAGACAGAAATTTCGCAAAATCCAACATGCTGAAAATTTCAGCCCTTACGCGAGAGAATCGGTGGTGGGGATCGAGCCCAGGCCGTTTGGGTTGAAGCCCCGCGTCTTAACCACTGAACCAGAAAGACACAGGAATCAGAATCACGTTCACGATAAAACTAATTGAGCGATGATGATTTATTTTTTTCATTAATGCTAGTGATTTAGTCATTTTATATCCTATTGGAGCTTTTTTGAATACGTTTATTACAAAACATCATGCCAACCCCCTAATAACCCTACGAAACCAAAAATAAAACGGTCCCCCACTAATCTTTAAAGCCAAAGTTACCATCACATCTCCCACCCTACCGTACATAATTGCTAAAAACACCCCTGAAGCCAGAGTTGGAAACGGGTCAAAAATTTCGGACTCAGACCCGGACGTCCCATAACTGGACACAATTCGGACCCGACCCAGTTCCGGTCGTCCCATACATGCACCCAACTCGGACCCTTAACTGTACCCGGAAAAATCTGCTTTGAACTATAAATTCAAAACTCGTGAATGTTTTTTTACAGTGTAGAAATGTGCATACAGTGTAAAAAAAATAAGGTTAAACATCCTCAACGAAAAGATTCAGCATTATGTACTTTTCTTTTCTTCTTAAACATTTCTATACTATATTTATAGATTACGTTGGAGACTCTAAATGGGTAGCGAAACTTTGGTGAGTTTTTCCAATTTAAAAACGATTCAGTGGAAGCATAATGCCTTCTAATATTTTTATCGCGTACAATGCAATAATGTTGTATTCATCCCATTTTATCATACTTCAGCAGTTTTATGCGGCATAATTTATATTTCTCAGCAATTTCTCATTTATTTGATTTTGAAAAAATCAGTCTGTTCACCGAAGTGACAAGTATTGTTAAAAATAGCACCAAAGCTATGCTGACAACTGGGAAAATTGTAAATAAAAAAATATTCTCAGTGATAATAAAAATTCGCTAGTTCTTTTGAACTATGCAACTCTTGGAATTTCCCCTCAATGCCGATTTAAAATGAACAAGTTGTATAGAATATTGTATTTTATGCAAGTAAAAGCTAGAAAAGTTCACCTCTTTGGAAAATTGTAATAATAATTAATAATTCAATAAATAACACTACTACATTCTTCCAATCGGTAAAACTCGTGTTGCTTTTCACTCGATCAATAATTTCTTCAGAGCTGAGAAGATTTGTTTTTTGTGTAAAGATACCTTTGAGGTATCCTGTTCATCCTAAGCCTACTTTATGTTGAAAATCACAAAGGGCATCAAAAATTTTCTCTGTTGATACCAAATAACCTAACAAGAATTATTGCTAACACCCAGTATATATTTTGTATTTAAATGTGGTTCCTAACTTTCTACAGCATAGCTATATTTTCATTGCTGGATATGTTCTTTGCAGTTAAGCGTCAGATCGATCGACAAAATAAAAAAATAAAAAAGATAGGAAGCAATTCGACTGGTTATCCATCCAATACGCAATGACACACAGTAACTCTCACTCCATTCTCCATCCTCATTAGATCTATCGCCAAGTTATCACGTGGTCTAGTGCTCGGGTTTCTAAGTTCGTATCCCTGGACAAGATATGAATGTTGCGATTTTCCTTTCGGCTTTTGTTCCCTCCCTTCCTTGGAACTAGTGTCTCTAAAACCGGGATGGACGCAGGGCGTAGCTAGGTCTCAGAAACAGGGGCCTGAAGACTTATCTCGGGGCTAAGGACTCATCTGGGAGGGGGGATGCAGATTTATCTGGGGGCTGAAGACTCGTCGGGGGCTGAAGATTTGTCTGGAAGCTGAAGACCCATCTAGGAGGCTGAAGACTCATTTGGGGGATAGAAGACTCATTTGGGGGACAGAAGACTCATTTGGGGGACAGAAGACTTATCTGGGCGCTGAAGACGATGGAGGTTGAAATCTCGTCTGGGGGCTGAAGACCCATCTAGGAGGCTGAAGACTCATTTGGGGGACAGAAAACTTATCTGGGGCCGAAGACTCATCTGGGAGGCGGAAGACTTATCTGCGGGCTGAAGACTCATCGAGGACGTTGAAGACTCATCTAGGAGGTTGAAGACTCATCTGGGGGTTGAAGACTCATCTGGGAGTTGAAGACTCATCTGGGGGCTGAAGGCTCATCCGTAGGGGCTGAAGACTCATCTATGAGACTGAAGACTCGTCTAGGAGGCTGAAGACAGACTCGTCTAGGAGGCAGAAGACTCATCTGGGGGCGGAAGACTCATCTGGGGGCTCTGTGTTCAATTCATTGACGAATACATATGCAAGTTTTGCTTTGTATTTTCTTTCCTTTTGTTAATTTTCTTCACTAGGGAACAATTTCTTCATGCCGCAAAGTAAAAGTAAAGAAAAAAAGAAAAGAAATGGAATTCAAAATATGAAAAGGAGTGACAGAGGAGAATGAAAACTGAACTCCCTTGAAATATTAAGGTAAATCACATTATCAGCATTTGTTTGGCAATGACTGAGTTGCCGGATCATTATCCCTGGAGGAAAGATAACTTCCAAAAAGCATGAAAAAGTTATTTATTTATTTTTTGGTTTACTATACTGATTTATTTCCGTGGATCCATGCAATTGCATCGAGGAGTTATATCGAATTTCAATTCTTTCTTCTCCATCATTAATCGTGTATTCTCCTTTTGCTGCTGCTCAGAGGCAGAGTCTTTCTACCGCGGTCAACAGCCAAACCCCTTTCCCTACTCAAAAACCAGAAGCTCTCAGATTCTCACCAATGGATATTTCTTTTCCTGCACATGCATCGCACAACCCATTCTTACTCACCGCAAAAAAAAAAAGTGAACAGAATGAAATTAAAAGCTCTCTCTCTCGTACAAAGATTTCTCTTTAGGACTTCATTACATTGTCTAAAGGGATATATTTAGCTAAAAATGTTACCACGACAACCCTTCTTTGAAGGCGATTGACCACCTGAACGATTTTTAGCATCAGCTGAACATGTGATAGTCACTTATCAAGTGGCGAACAGTATTTCATCCGTAGACGCAACTACACTTCCACTTCTGCCCCTCTATCACTTTTTTTTTTTTTTTTTGGTAATATTTTCTTGTATTGTACGTTTCTCCAACAAAAAGGAACAAGAAAGATGACACTGAATTTTCGGGTGTAATAAGCACGTCTTTTGAATCCGTTCTGACGCAAATTAAATGTATCAAAGCTATTCAAAGTCAATGGAACCGGTATGGAAAACAATAATATTTAACGGAAGAAAGAAGTTTTTCAATCGGGTTTTTAATCCCTCAGATATTGCTGTAAACGGAATCGTGAGCTTACGCCCTCTGCTTGCAGACTTATGCGTTAAGAAAAACATGAATTAATACGACAAACATTTCGCACCGGAAACGCTCTCCAACACCGAAATAATTTTTCAAATCGGACTCTTAAAAACAGAGATATCGACAAAAATAAGATGTGACTTTACGTCCCTTGGTGGGAAAACCATGCATTATTCTAGGAAGAAAGTATTCTCAAAAGGTTTTTCCATATGAGCGGTATCGGTTCGAGAAAAAGAAATTTAGTCGAGTTTTCAGGAGCCCAGATTTTGCTACAAATACATCAGAAGCAGAAATTAACACTTATGCCCCCAGGTGGCCAATTCTTTGCCAAACAATAGAAATTATGTGAATATTTTCCATCAGATCTTGTATGCGATACAGGAAGAATTTTTCAAATCGGAGTTTTATAAGCAGAAATAACGCAGAAAACGCAATTTACCTTTGTGCCCCCTAGCGGAAAGTGTATGATTTACTTGAAAATTTTGAATTTATAGGAAAAACATTTCGGATCGGAAATACTATCTAACAAAGGAGGAATTTTCCAAATCGGACTCCTAGAAGTTGTAACGTATCAGGAGATGTGACGTACCTGCCAGAAGGACGCACACGACATAAAGGCAGATAGGAATCAGAATAAAATGTCCGCGTAGCTCAATTGGTAGAGTAACTTATTCCGGAATGAGTGGACCCGGGTTCGAATCCTGGCGCGGATAAAAATGACGGAGAAATTCACTTCGTTATGAAGTAGAGATATTGACAAAAATAAGATATACATCTACGCCTCTAGCGTAGAAACCATGCATTATTTCAAGAAGAAAATGTTCCTAAAAGGTTTGTCCACATGAGTAGTATCGGTCAACAAATGACTTTTTTATCAATCGAGATCTTAGAAGCTCATATTTTGCTGCAAATACATCAGAAGCGGAAATTAAGCCTTACGCCACATGGTGGCCAAACAATTTTCTACAAAAATTAGAAATTACGTGCAAAGGATTTCCCACGAGGAGCTGTATCCGGTGCAGAAAGATTTTTTTAAATCGGAGATTTAGAAGCAGTGATATAGAAGGGGAAGCAATTTACCTTTACGCCCCCTAGCGGAAAGTCTATGAATTGCTTGAACATTTTCAAATTATATGAAAACCATGTCACACTAGAAACACTATGCAACAAAGAAGGAATTTTTCAAACGGAGAAACTGTGGAATATTTTAAGAAGAAAATATTCCGAAAAGGTTTGTCGATGTGAGTGGCATAAGTTCACGAAAGACTTTTTTCAATCGATATCGTAGAAGCTCAGATTTTATGGCAAATACATCAGAAGCAAAAATTAACACTTGCGCCCCCTGTTGGTCAAAGTATTCTTTACCAAAAATTTGAAATTACATGCAAAAGATTTTTCATTCGGAGGTGTATCCGCTGAAGAAAAAAACTTTCAAATTGGAGTTTTAGAAGAAGAGTTATCGGGGGAAAATGTAATTTAATTTTATGCCCCCTAGCGTCAAATCTATACGTAATTTGAAAAAGTAACTATATCTAAAATACTCTTCGGCATAAATGGAATGGAAAAATAAAATAATTTTTTCAATCGGATGTTTAGAAGCAAATATGTGGAATAAAACGTATTTTTTAATTCGACATCATCTGCATTTACGCCCTCTAGCGGCGAAATTGCACATCGTAAAAAAAACCGGAATAAGGATCATCATTCGCATATTTCAAGCTTCCCAATGAGAAAATAATTTTTCAAATCGGACTAATAGTTGCAGAGATATCGTGGGTACAGACAGACGGACAAACCGGTAACAAAAGCAGGATCTTTTTTTACAAAAGACGTGGTAAAAAAGACAAGAAAGATGACACCGAATTTTCGGATGTAATAAGCACGTCTTTTGAATCCGTTCTGAGGCAAATTAAATTTATCAAAGCTATTCAAAGGCAATAGAATCGGTATGGAAAACAATAGTATCTGACGGAAGAAAGAAATTTTTCAATCGGGTTTTTAATTCCTCAGATATTGCTGTAAACGGAATCGTGAGCTTGCGCTTTCTGGTTGCAGACTTGCGCGTTAAGAAAAACATGAATTTATATGAGAAACATTTCGCACTGGAAACGCTCTCCAACACAGAAATAATTTTTCAAATCGGACTCTTAGTAACAGAGATATCGACAAAAATAATATATGACTTTACGTCCCTCGGCGGGAAAACCATGCATTGTTTTAGGAAGAAAGTATTCTCAAAACGTTTTTCCATATGAGCGGTATCGGTCCAAGAAAAAAAAATTAGTCGAGTCTTCAGGAGCCCAGATTTTGCTACAAATACATCAGAAGCAGAAATTAACACTTATGGCCCCTGGTGGCCAAACTATTATTTACCAAACATTAGAAATTACGTGAAAAATATTTTCCATCAGATCTTGTATGCGAGACAGGAAGAATTTTTCAAATCGCAGTTTTATAAGCAGAAATAACGCAGCAAATGCAATTTACCTTTGTGCCCCCTAGCGGAAAGTCTATGATTTGCTTGAAAATTTTGAATTTATAGGGAAAATATTTCGCATCCGAAACACTATCCAACAAAGAAGGAATTTTTGAAATCGGACTCTTAGAAGTAGAGATATTGACAAAAATAAGACATACATCTACGCCCCTGGCGTAGAAACCATGCATTATTTCAAGAAGAAAATTTTCCTAAAAGGTTGGTCGACATGAGTAGTATCGGTCAACAAACGACTTTCTTTGCGATCGAGATTTCAGAAGCTCATATTTTGCTGCAAAGACATCAGAAGCGGAAATTAAGTCTTACGCCACCTGGTGGCCAAACCATTTTTAACAAAAATTAAAAATTACGTGCAAAGGATTTCATCAGGAGCTGTATCCGGTGCAGAAAAAATTTTTCAAATCAGAGATTTAGAAGCAGAGATATAGGGGGAAAAGCCATTTACATTTACGCCCCCTAGCGGAAAGTCTATGAATTACTTGAGAATTTTGAAATTATAAGAAAAACATGTTACACGGAAAACACTATCCAACAAAGAAGGAATTTTTTAAATCGGACTCCTAGAAGTAGAGATATTGACAAAAATAAGATGTACATCTACGCCCCCTGGCGGAGAAACTGTGGAATATTTTAAGAAGAAAATATTCCAAAAAGGTTTATCGATGTGAGTGGCATCAGTCCACGAAAGACTTTTTTCAATCGATATTTTAGAAACTCAGATTTTATGGCAAATACATCAGAAGCAAAAATTAACACTTACGCCCCTGGTGGCGAAAGTATTCCTTACCAAAAATTCGAAATTATATGCAAAAGATTTTCCATCAGGAGACGTATCTGCTGAAGAACAAAAATTCCAAATCGGAGTTTTAGAAGAAGAGTTATAGGGAAAATGTAATTTACTTTTACGCCCCCTAGCGGAAAATCTATGCGTAATTTGAAAAAGTAACTATATCTAAAATACTCTTCGACATAAGTGGAATCGAAAGATAAATGAATTTTTTCAATCGGATGTTTAGAAGTAAATATGTGGAAAAAAATGTATTTTTGAATTCGACATCATCTGCATTTGCGCTCTCTAGCGGCGTAATCGTACATCGTAAAAAAAACGAAAAAAGAATCATCATTAGAATATTTCAAGGTTCCCAATGCAAAAGAATTTTTCAAATCGGACTAATAGTTGCAGAGATATCGTGGGTACAGACGGACGGACAAACCGATAACATAAGCACGATCTTAGCTTTTTTTACAAAAGACGTGCTAACAAGGAAGGAATTATTTCCAATCGGACTCCTAGAAGTAGAAATATTGACAAAAATAAGATATGCTGTACGTCTACGCCCCCTGGCGGAGACTGTGGAATATTTCAAGAAGAAAATATTCCGAAAAGGTTTATCGATGTGAGTGGCATCAGTCCACGAAAGACTTTTTTCAATCGATATTTTAGAAGCTCAGATTATATGGCAAATACATCAGAAGCAAAAATTAACACTTGTGACCCCTGGTGGCCAAAATATTCATTACCAAAAATTCGAAATTATATGCAAAAGATTTTCCATCGGAAGGTGTATCCGCTGAAGAAAAAAATTTTCAAATCGGAGTTTTAGAAGAAGAGTTATCGGGGAAAATACAATTTACTTTTACGCCCCCTAGCGGAAAATCTATGCGTTATTTGAAAAATTAACTATAGCTGAAATACTCTTCGACATAAATGGAATCGAAAGATAAAAGATTTTTTTCAATCGGATGTTTAGAAGCAAATATGTGGAATAAAACGTATTTTTGAATTCGACATCATCTTCATTTACGCCCTCTAGTGGCGAAATTGCACATCGTAAAAAAAATAAAATAATAAAGGATCATTATTCGCATATTTCAAGCTTCCCAATGCGAAAAGAATTTTTTAAATCGGATTAATAGTTGCAGAGATATCGTGCGTACAGACGGTCGGACAAACCGGTAACATAAGCACGATCTTTTTTTACAAAAGACGTGCTAAAAAAGAAAAGGAATTTCCCTCTTTCCTGACCCTCAGAAGCAACAATTCTGATTTCTATGTGGCAGATAATCATTGGTGCATGCACCTGTTCCTACTGATTCATTTCGAGAAGTAATTTCCTTTGACTTACCCATCAATTGTGCTGTATTGGTATGGCTTTGCATGGGTAACACTTGTTACAACCTTAGATGTTCATGGGAGTCAATAAGGCTTGAAAAGAAAACAAATTAATGGCAGCTCTGCAGAGGTGGGTTTACCATCAGGGCAACCATGCGCTGCATATTGAGGCACGACAAAATTTTGGGAATACATGTAATAAAAGTAGTTTTACCGTATTACGAAAAAAATTGTTTTAATGCTACAGCATTTTGCGTTTCTACAAATAAAACTGAGTAATACATTATGCAGGTAATATTTATTAGCATTGTATTACTACTTTTTCAATTCACTGAATTATTAAAAGTATCAATTCATTTGTAAAACAAGAACGACAAGAATCACGGAATAAGGTGAGTTCGGTTAGCCAGCGAGGTTAAACTCAAAACTCAAAAGAGAGGGAGAGATCAGGATGGGGGGGGGGGGTCATTTCCTTAACAGAGGTCGCTGTCAGCCGGAGGTGCGTGCGAGGTTGGAGCGGTTAATTTTTACAATTCATTTTCGAATTCGAGGCTGACAATGAGAAGCCCGAAATCGGAATAATTCACTCCATGATACAGATTCCTATTAAAAAAAGCCCCCCCCCCCCGCCCTCCCTCCCTCAGGTGCATCAATACACCATGCAACCCCAATTGGATAATTTATCTGAATTCGAACAAGAATATCTGCATTTCCAGAAATATTGGCATATTTAGACAGGGACAGATTTAAATGCTGGGTTGCGAATATGTTGCAATATTATTAGAAACAAATTGACTCAACTTTTCCTAACATTAGTATTAACCTACATAATTAATTACCTATGCATGCATACCCGTCAGTAACTCTTCTGGAGAAACAAAGTTTTCCTCTTTTGAAAAGCATTGATAGTTATTTGAGAACATTTAGTTCTCGGGAAAGGAGGAGTGTATTTGAAGTTTTGTCACTCAGAACAAATATGGAACATTGGCATTTGATGATATAATAGATTTTGTTACAAAAAAATAGAGAAGAAAAAATCTTTCAGTTGTAACTTTACTAATTCATGTTCATTCATTCCCTCTTTCTCTCAGTCATTAAATCGGTTTGCAATGAACATTGATTGATAGCAGCATTATATGAATGCTAAAGATGGCACTGCTTACCTTGAAAACTTAACTGCAAATGTTTCGCAAGTATGTTGCAATCAAGCAACTTCATTTGTAAATATCAAAATTGACTGTAAAATGACGTTTCAAAATTGGGCAAATTAACCTTGCAAGAAAACGATACTAAAATGTTTTATTTCAACGCTCAGTTTTAAATAATACATCTGCTAAAAATTCTGCATAGTTTTTATTTATAATATGCTGATTCTTTGTGATAAAGAATTACATATAATACAACGGCCGTTTCATTAAAACTGAGAGTAAAATCACACAAAATGAAGAAATATAGGTACAGCAAAATATATGTTATTCTTTATCAAACTATCTTCCCTCGGATGATATGCAATAGTCCCATCGTTCAGTCCACTTTTCAAAGCATGCGGCGAAGGCATTTTGTGAAAGCTGCTTTAGCGACCCCGGTACAGCTTGAATAATGTCGGCATCTGTGCTGAAGTTGCGCCACGAAACTTCTCCTTCATTATTGGAAGCAACAAGAAATCGCACGAGGCGAGGTCAGGACTGTAGACAAGCTGTGGCATGATTTCAATACTGCATTTCGTAAGAAACTGTTGAACACAAGCAGCCATATGGGGGCGGGCCTTATCATGGTGTAGGGTCCACTTGCTCAACAGTTCCGGTCGCTTAATCGATATGTGTCGTAGCAGACGCTTCAAGACTGAAACGTAATACGTACTCAGCATTGACAGTAATTTGTGGAGGAACGGCAGGCTGGTAGACTACGCCTTTATGATCAAAGAAAATTATCATCATCACCTTCACAGCTGATTTGGATTGGCTGACTTTTTCGGATGAGGTGAGCCTGTGTGTTTCCAGTCAATTGTTGTGCGGTTTGTGAGGGAATCGAAATAATGGACCCTACTAGCAACAGACGCACTTTGCTTTTATCTGAAAGCTTGTATATTACGAAATTTGTGAATTCGTGCTGCAACCTTGATCCACCTTGTTTCATTCCCAGCCCGTGGAAGATTTTCATCGAATCTGTGTACCCCAATACGGAAGTTCACCATTCGTCACTATTTTAACTATATGCCCTATGACTTTCATTGACTTAAGTTGTCAACGGCGACTTTTTATAACTGTTGCATCATGGGTCTACCTCTTTGTATTTATTGCTTGCTTACTCGCAGAACTATTTTAACTATATGCCCTATGACTTTCATTGACTTAAGTTGTTAACGGCGACCATCATGGGTCTACCTCTTTGTATTTATTGCTTGCTTACTCGCAGAACTGTAGCACTAGGCCTAACGATGGGGTTGAGGCTGCCTTGAAAGATCTTGCTTTTAGTCCTTTAACCTACTAGTGTTTTAATTGTAAACAAAGTTTTTAACTTAATGGGCCTGGTGAGTTTTAACACATCTGACTGAGCCTAATTCTCCCTATTTATGCTATTTAGTACGAAAAACTATTACTGTTCATCTCTCTACTTATTATAGTGGACCCACGTTTCATCAACATTTATTACTGTGTTTAGAAAGTTTGGATCCTTTGCAATCATTGATTTCCACTCATAACACACCTGAACTCTGGCTAACAATTGTTATCTCGTCAGAGGATGAGGTACCCATCTGGAACACACACGATGCAGCATTAACTTGTCGCGTAGAATGCGGAATGCCGACGTTTTTGAAATATTAGTTGACGCCCATAGGTCTTCACACGTCATTCATGGATCTTGTTGCTGGATTGCCCAAACAGTGTTAACAATACGCTCCGTAACAATACTTTCAGGTTGACCAGGCCTAGGAGCGAGTTCTGCCCAGAAACGGCCTTTTCCAAAATCATGGTGCCATCTAAAAATTGTTGACTCACCCAAACATTTATCTTTGTAAGCTTTTTTCATTAAATGAACTGTTTTTGGAGCCGTTTTACTCAAACGATATCAAAATTTTACCGCACAATGCATTTCACTTCTTAACTCTGAATCACTCACCTCCATAGCTGTATGGCGAAATGCAGACGTACCTTAAACAACTGCGCAATAACAAACCTAGAATCGTCTGCCACGGCTAATATAACTGTTGCCATAGGTACTTCCTTAATTCAGTTAGTCGTCTGCGTGGTTAGGTTTCCTCCTCGCGCTGTTGCCAACTCAAAAAAAAAAAATTACCCTCAGTTTTTAAATACGTATACTTGGGGTGTCCGATTTTTCTTGGCTCACAGTGTTATAATGTTTAAACCCTCTCTGTAGCGCTGTATATATTTTACGCGCGCTATTATCATTGTAGTTGCGCTAAGAAGCTGTCAGTAATCATTCCTCCTGCATTTCCCATAGCACGGCGAAAACCACAGTCATATAAGACTTATACGTGTGTGTAAGAGAGAGGGAGATAGAGAGAAGGAAGTGCGCGCATGTGTCATTTCTCTATAAGCTCCTGGCTTCACCTTTCGTGATCAGTTTCTTTACAGAAAAAACTCAAGTACATTCCTTTCCTGAAAGGTGTCGCCTTTTTCTTTTCCGATGTAGTTCTTTATGAAGAAAAGAGTGACGTCGAAGGCAATTACTGTGTCATTGGCGGCAGAAACTTTCTCTTACAGAACAGAGATCCAATTTCGACATCGTAACGCTTCGAATGGCGATATATAAAAGCCTCTATCCGAAAAGAAATATAGACACAATAATAAAAGACTTATTTCGTCTTTCCTCTTGCTTTCAGAGCCCTCTTCTGGCTTCCCCATGCCCCACCCACCCGTTTCCACATCTTTTCTGAGTTTGGCAGACATCTCATACAAGGGGTATGCTTCCCAAAATTCATTTCTTTTTACTTCTTTCTCTCTCTCTCTCTATATATATATATATATACGCCACCTTTTTCGATAAATGCCGAATAGCGGAAATGAAATGTTTCCATCTTGCTTACTCTGCTGCCTTCGAGTTCTTTTTCCCCTTCGCCGGCGCATCACCGCTGAGGCAGACTGCGGTCATCCTCGGAGGATTACTCCGGAGGAGGATTGTGTCTCGGCGGCAGGCAGCGGCAACGAGTCCTCCTCCCTCATCCATGGTACGTGGTTTATCAGAGTTATTTCCAGCACGGTGATTCCGGCGCTTGCCCGCTAACCGTCGCAACCCATAGCGCCACAAGCCCATAAAACTCCATTAGAAAGAGGAAATTGGCGTGTAAACTCTTATCTTTTTAAGGATGAATTGCATAATGGCGTTCGGGGGGTTTTTCTTGTTATCGGGGAATGAAGCCGTTACGGCGTGGAAACCATAGGACTGAAGGGGAGGAGAAATAGCTTTGAAAGAAGGATCTTTTCCAATCCTCCCCCCGCGCTTACCGGTCGGGGACAGCTTGTCATTTTTGCCGGAGCGGCAGCGTGATTGGGACGCGATAAAGGGGTAATGGTTTTCACAGTTGTGGCCTCGGGGAGAGGCGACGAATCTCTCCCTTGCCCTCCGCATCCCTTTCCTTGGACGACAATTCGACCTCCCTCCCCCATCTCTCTTCCCACCAAAGCTCCAGGGATAACCCGAATGATTTGCTGCTCAGTTCACTGAGCTCATCTTTCCATGCTGATTTTTTCTTCTTCTCCGGATTTATTTATTTTTTTTCCCACCTTTCTCCGTTTCGCCAGTGGCGGGAATATTTGACCAACGCTGGACGTATATCACCGTGATGTTTCTAATGTGTCAATCATGTAGCAGGCGTGACTAGAAAAACCAATGAAGACACTGAAATAAGCTTATTCCTCTCTCTCTCTCTCTCTGCTCAGGGATTTTTTTTTTCAAATTAAATTATCATTAAAAGATGACTATAATTTCCTGTACTTACTATTTTAATTTCATTTTAACCATGTTGCAATTTGATTCTTAAACAGTTATATTTTTTGTATATAGTGAAATATGTACATATTACGACAAGCACTACAGACAGACACACACACACACGCGCGCGCGCGCGCGCTTTCATATAAAATAAGTAAGGATACGAGTGAACTAAATTTATTCCAGAGTTTCTCAAACAATCTTCATTTTTCGAGTGACATTGCTCTTACATTATTCCTCCTGTCCTGTCCTTTCATTTGAGATTCATATGTGTCTTTTAAATTTTACCCTGTCCGGCAAAGTAGTCTTTCCCTGGGAAAAAAATGCACAATCCTGCAATCCTTGTGGCATTTCATCTCTATCCTTTCCCCTGTATATGTATGTGGTGTGTATGTATGAGTGTGCCCTTTTATTTTTTATTTTTAGTGCAAAATAATGAAATAATGGGGAAAAACATTAAGTGAAAATGCTTTGAAGAACATTGGTTAGAGAGAGAGAGAGACAGAGAGAGAGAGAGACAGACAGAGAGAGACAGACAGACAGACAGAGAGAGAGAGAGTCAAAAGGAAAAACAATGGGATCGAAAACGGTGTGCTGAAGAAGATCATCGGAAATTTCAATAACAGAACGAGTACAAACTTGTGAAAGTCGAAACGAAAATTAATTGGTACCGCAGCTGTAATAGTTCAGTGGCAAGATGTCGCTGAACAAAATATTTTCTCACGGCATAAAATTTATCGTACTACTTGTGAAAGAAGACGTACTGACTTCATTACGCAATTTTGCTGAATTTTTTTTTCGATTAAACATTCATCTAAAAAAAAACACTTTCATATCCATATAGTTTCTAAATGTAAACTAACTGTACACATAAACGGCGTTAAACTACAGATTTTGATACTTCCGGATTGATACGAATTCCGCAGGGATCGTAGCCGTAGACGCTATAATTAAACATTGAAGGAACTTATATCTCATTTCGCACCCTACTTCCATTTATTTTTACTCATTTTTTTAGAGGAAGACTAATTTTTTACACCTAATGAGACACAAAACGTTGCTGTTTTTCAAACGAGAACCATCCCTCCGGACTGTTTAAAGGTTCCAGCATTTTTTGGCCTCTCAGGAGTAGCATTAAAATAATATTCAGATTTCTAGATAGTTCATGATAAAAACTGAAGAGCAATACTCAATTTTTATCAAAATGAATTAAAAAAAAACAACAAAAAAATACCTTGAATGTTTGAGATTTCCAATCACAAACATATGCAATTTGAAAAGGAAGAAAACTGAGAAGGCAAATTTGATGTTTTGCCTCCACACTCATTTGCATGCGAGGGCAACTGCCCCCCCCCTCTGTTCCAGCGGTTAACTGTTGCAGATTTAAAGAAAAATACAAACAATGAAGTTCCTTCAGCTCTTCGAGATAAAGGTGGCTGGTGAAGTTACGAACATAAACTGGAATTTATTGGGGTAGTCTCAAGTTGGATGCTTTAAAAGAAGTTAATGAAGAAACAAATTTTCTTGAGTTGATTTTTCTAGACGCTTTACAGAAGAAATATTTTTTTTTAATTAAAACAATGTCATGATGATTCTGTGTTACGGAGAGATAGAAATTAATCATTGCTGAAGATATAACATTCAGCAGCAGGTTTTTTCTTTAGATATATCATTCAGCAGCAGGTTTTTCTTTAGATGTAACATCCAGCAGCAGGTCTTTTTTTACATATAACATTCAGCGTAGGAAAACTTCACGACGCCATTTCAGCATGTTATCAGTGCAGCAATAATCAGTAGTAAGAGTTCAAACAGCTTTTCCTAGAGTAATCCTGCACTGTACGTTAAGAGGAGTCTTTTACTGATTCTTTTATTGCACTCTTTTAACTTAACCTTCAGCGTCAGCAACACAGTGAGAGAAAGCAAAGCCAGACAACGTAATTAGTTTACTGCTCTTTTGGCGTCACAAAGCATCTCTTAAAAGCTAGGGAATACAAGCAAGGGGTACGAACAGAGGAATGGGAAGGAAGATTATGAATGAGAGCTAGTCGGACACACGTAGATCGGATAGAAGTCGGAAGTCGAAGACAGTTAAGGTGTTTCAGGCCTCCGAAAGCTCGAATATAAGGAGAGCAAGATCGTTACGTAGAACCAAAGAAATAGGAAAGAGCGGGTAACTACATGTAGGAAACAGAATAAATACTGAGA
This sequence comes from Macrothele yani, assembly GCA_039090855.1. NCBI lineage: Eukaryota > Metazoa > Arthropoda > Arachnida > Araneae > Macrothelidae > Macrothele > Macrothele yani. Next base: position 167,733,866 of record CM077011.1, read on the forward strand.
TGAATGAAGGAGTAAACGAATAACTAGGATAATTTCAGGACAAACCTATAAGAATTTAATATCAAGCTTTAGCTGAAATAAATACTAAATCAAAAATCACAAATGCGTTCGATGTTTTTTTCATGATATGTTGTTATACTAGGAGAGGTACCCTGCGTTGCCTACGTTTAACAAAAAATACATATATCAGCTTCTGTGCCAGCGTTTTCCGTGCTTCCCTGAAGAGGATATTGCACGGAAACCTTTAACTGAAATGCGCTCAGGTAATGAAAAAAAAAAAAGAATAAAAGAACAAATTTGTACTTGTGCTGGCACAATTGGCTTTAACCAGTAGTCTTTATTGACTGCAAATAGAGAAAATTTGAAATAACTGAAACATTTACATTTCTCTATCATGTTGTGATCAGCGTAATTAACAGTTAATTCGAAGCGCAAGTAAGCTTATCCTGGAAAAGCCTCTGGGTTAACGACGTTGAATATTCTGTAACTTCGAACCACGATGAAGATTTTTTCATTTTTTATAACTCCGGAGCAATCAGCATAGCGCTAGTTGGCCATGAGAAAAAACATGAGTTTCACAGGTTAAGTCCAACAACTTTTAACAATTGAACTAAAATAGATCAGATGGGACGATTGAAATGCGTGGAATAATATGCTATCATGACTGTCATGATAATAGCTCCGATGAGATTTGACATGAGTTTTTAAATAATCAGACGTATTCCATTTTAATGTACTAGAGGATCCAGATTTCGATATTTCCGTATCGTGTGTGGACTGGCCAGCATAGAGCCCTGATCTTAATCCCATAGAGCACCTATGGGTTGAATTAGAGCGCCTCATAAACAGTTTGGAACCAAGGCCTACTACTAAGCAACAGTTAGCGGCAGCATTATGTTCTGAATGGAAGCGCATACCTATCGCTGTGTTCCAAAACCTTGTCGAAAGCATGTCTCGAAGGGTCAGTGCATGCATTAAGGCCAAAGGTGGAACGACACCACACAATGAATGCTATGTTGTGTTTCTCTTCTAGGTGTCCGGTGACTTTTGTCAATATATTGTACATACAACTAATTTTTATAGTGCGTATAAGTGCATATAAGTATATAAATATCATCATCATCATCATTGTCAACCATTATCAATCCACTGCTGGACGAAGGTCTCCCCAAGTTTCCTCCACAACGGTCTGTCTTGTGCCAGTCTCCTCCATGTCACTCCCGCATACTTTCGAATTTCATCCACCCATCTTCCATGTGGTCTTCTTCTGGGTCTTTTCCTGTCCCTTGGAATCCAATCTAAAATTTCGGCTGTCCATCGATGGTCTGTTCTTCTGGCAGTATGTCCAGCCCATTGCCATTTCAGGGATTTAACTCTGATCATGATGTCCTCCACTCTTGTCATTTTTCGGATCCACGTGTTCCTCTTCTTATCTCTCCTGGTTACACCAAGCATGCACCTCTCCATGCTGCTTTGAGTTGTCTGCACCCTTTGTATGTCTCTTTTAGCTAAGGTCCACGTCTCTGCACCATACGTAAGCACTGGAAGGATGCATTAATCAAACACTTTTCTTTTAAGACATAATGGCATATTGCTCTTCAAAATTATGCTGTTTCTTCCAAAAGCTCTCCAGGCAAGTTTTGTACGCCGATTAATTTCTTCACCAATGTGACCCTCACTTGATATCTGCTGTCCAAGATAAACGTACGTGTCTGTTATCTCCAGGTTTTCTCCATCAATCGATAAATCTTCATTTCTTGTAAAAGCATTGTACATCACTTTTGTCTTCTGAAAGTTCATTTTTAATCCCACTTCTTTAATCTTGTCAGCAAGTTCCTGGATCATACTCTGTAGCTCTGATGGGGAGTTGCAAAAATGACTATGTCATCAGCAAAACGAAGGTGCGTTAGATAATCTCCATTAATCTTTATCCCTTTGTTTTCCCAGTTCAGTGATTGAAAGACATTTTCCAATGTGGCATTAAAAAGCTTCGGAGATATGGTGTCACCTTGTCTTACTCCTTTTCCAATTTTTATGTGTGTTGTATTTTCAAACAGCCGAATCTTTGAACTTGCATTTTCATAGATGTTATTAATAATGTTATTGTATGCATCTTCAATACCGCAGGATTTCAGAGCCATTGCAACTGCTGATTGTTTCACCGAATCAAAGGCTTTTTCATAATCGATAAAAGCCATGCACAATGGAAGTTCATATTCCCTCGCTCTTTCAGTTAGTTCTCTCAGTACGTGGATATGATCTATTGTGCTGTAGCCACTCCTGAATCCAGCTTGTTCTCTCGGTTGAGCCATGTCCAGTGTAACCTTCAAGCGGTGTGAGAGAACTTTAGTGAAGATTTTATAAACCACTGATAGGAGGCTGATAGGTCTGTAGTTCCTGAGATCCTCAATGTCACCTTTTTTATGTAGCAAGATCATTGTAGCGTTGTTCCAATCCTCAGGAATTTTCCCTTCATTAAGGCATCGAGTGAAAATTTGGGCGAGTACTGTTTCGATTTCTCCACTTGCTTCTTGTATGATGTCTACAGTAATTCCATCTTCTCCTGGAGCTTCTCCCCGCTTCATGTTCTTGATTGCATGTGCAACTTCTGCCGGAAGGACTGGAAGAACTCTGGTACTGGTACCTTTCATGATGTCTGGAGTACATGTATCATCCCTTTCATATAATTTGGAGTAGAAATCTTTCACTCTTGTCAAAATTTCGCCTCTATTTCTTGTTACAGAACCATCTTCTTTTCTCAGTGCCATAATATGTTTTTTCCCCTTACTGAGATGTCCCTTTGCTATTTTTAGGCTTTGGTTGTTTTCAATTTCTTTCCTCACTAGTTGACAGTTGAATTTCCTTACGTCTTCAGTGATACTTTTTCGTACTGTCTTGCATAGCTCTATATATTCCACTTTGGAAGTCACATCTTCTTTAGTTGTCCTCATCACTCTTCTTTTTTGCATCAACATTTTGGTTTTTCCTGATAATTTGTTCACATGCAATTTGTTCTTAGACCCAGCTAATTTTGTTGCTGTTTCCATAAGAGCTTTGGTTACTTTTCTGTTAACTTCAGAAATATCCACTTCTTCGGATGTTAGGCCTTCTAAAGCAGAGAATCTGTTCTTCAGTTCCAATTTGAAGGTATTATGGTGTTTTTTAAGGTTGGTTATGTCAATACATTTTGTTTGTCTTATGAGCTTGCTACGTTCGAGTTTAGTGTTGAGGTGCATCTTACATCTCACCAATCTATGGTCACTGCCTGTGTTGAACTTGTTTAGCACACTGCAGTCTTCTATGACGAATTTTTTGTTACACATAATAAAATCAATTTCACTTGTCGTCCCATTTGGATGTCTCCATGTCCATTTCCTGTGTGGCTTTTTCTTGAAAAAGGAATTCAAGATGACAAACCCTTCTGCATCTGCAAACTCTACGAGAGTATTTCCACGCTGGTTTCTGTTGCCGTGACCGAATTTACCTACTGAAGTTTCATTCTGTTGCCGTTGCCCTATTTTTGCATTGAAATCTCCCATAATTATCTTCAAGTGCTGCTTACCTTTATTATTTAGATCACGAATTTCTTCATAAAATTCTTCAATTTCTTCTTCAGCATGACTTGTGGTGGGTGCATAAGTTTGAATAATCTGAGCCTGGTATCTTCTCGAGAGTTGGATAACGAGTCGTGCAGCTCTGTCAGAGGAACTTTCAACTTCTACAACTTTATCCTTCAGTTTCTTGTTTATTATAAATCCAACACCACTAGTTCTGCCAGTATCTGTCCCACGATAGTAGAAGAGATGTCCACTTTTCAGTTCAATGAGATCTTCTCCTTTTCTCCTTACCTCACTTAGCCCGACGATGTCCCACTTGATCCTTTGTAGTTCCTCTTCCAATTCAAGAAGCCTTGAATCAGAAGATAGGGAGCGTTCGTTATACGTAGCCAAGGTCAGCATCAGATGGCAGCCTAGTCCGGTCCTCCGGGGATTCTTAGCACCCTCTGCCTTCATGTCGCACTGGCCGCTGCCTTGGCCAGGTACATTCCAGCTGCCGGAGACTGAGGGCCAAGATTTTAGTTGTGGAGTCATTTTGGAGGGGTTTGGCCATAACTCACCACGCTGGCCAAGCGGGTTGGTGAGTGTGGGATAGCATTTCCTCTAATCCCGATGGTATAGTTATACCGCTATTGGCGGTCGTCAGAGCCCCTTTAGTGGGAACAGGATGTACCACGAGAAGGCGGGGTTGACATTTGTCAAGGAGAGGCTGTGATGTTACGCATCACCTGACATACATATATATATAGCTCGACAAACAAAATTAACGTCACACTCCCATGCCATCTCTATGGGGGCAGCACAATCAGACCGACAGTTTGTACAACTTTTTCCAACTGCTTCGGAATTCGTACCTTCGGTATCACATCAAAAGGATCAAATGCAACCGGAAGTTGTGGCTCGCAGTCGTAGTAATAATCTAACAGCCCACATAGAATCTTCAACAGTGTGTACGACATTCTTCTCTTACAACGTACATACAGCAGCGCCTTTATTTTTCAATGTGCACAAATCTCATCCCCTGAACATTTTAAAGAAAGAAGTGCAAATTTTACTTTGCCGAGATTACTGAAACTGTCGAAGTATATTATAAGCAAATCCTGCAAATGGACAAAGCATGGCACGAAAAAACTGCACCACCAACCATTGCAAAAGTCTCAATTCCAAATTTTATTAGATTGTAAGCAACGATTTTTTGCGCCCTCTCTTTAGCTGCGCCCAGGGCCTTCGCCCTCCTTCCTCGCCCTTCCCAACAAAAACAGTGTTGCTGGGCCACTGCTGGCCCAGCACTATGTTGCGCTACCCAAACGCCAATAAAATGTCCCGGCGGCCACCACATGGGCCAGCAGTTCAGGCCAGCAGCGGGCAAACAGTTGGCACCCCATCAATTGTCATATGCCAGAACAGGGCCATCAGCTATCCTTCACAGGCAGTGGCTGCCACAAACGGCCTTGCAAGCACGTGCCATAAATGATGGCTAGCCTAATGTGGTCCGCCAGTGTCCCGGCAGTGGCATCCGGCAATCACGTGACGTACCTGATGGCTTGCCGAATCTTGTCCGCCGAATCCATAGTAGTAGCCATAAGAAGGGGAGAGAAAAAAAAAAAAACAGATAACCGCAGTTTCCCCAAAAGCGCAGAAACTCCTGCATGACGGCACAGCGCTGGGAAAATTTTCTCAACAGGTCCTGAAAAACGCCCGTTTGGATCTAGCTGGCATCGGACCAACGACAGTATGCTTGCGAAGCGAACGCTCCAGCCACTATACTGGTTTGTCCCTCACGAGCCTTTGCTAGAAGCTGAGCCTCTTTTCTGCGCGATGTGAGACGAAAGGTTCTATTTTTAATTTTACAATATTGCGAGGTATTTTTTATGAATGTCCGTTTCATATAACTCATAAATTTATTTTTCAACGTAACGATTGTTTTTCTTTATTAAAAGAACTTCACTGATTTTCAACGAGTGTGCCAATTTAAAGCGCTTCCCAGAGCTTTGTGCAGTCGTTGTGGTCTTGAAAGGTGATTGCTTAATTAATATACTTACACGTTCATGTCACAGTCTCTTACATTTTTAACGTTGCATCTTTTCTTTCCACGGTCCGAAACTACATTTGTTCTAAAGAAGAAAGATATTTTATTTTACTTGTCGTTATTTTTAGCAGCGAATTCCTTTAATCTTGTGTATTCAACCCATGTATGAGTACATTATATCCACATATCGTTGCTTTTTTTCTTCCTTTTGAAATAATTGATAAATTTTGCACGTGTTTTTTTTTCCAACATAACGATTTTTTAATGTCTTTCCGGGACTTTTGTTTGAATCGGTTTAGTGTTTGTTAAAACGAAAAATTACTGTTATAGAGATTTTATACGGTGTTTTAGGATTTCATATAAAATCTCAAAATGCAACTTTTATTTCATTTCGTGCTCCACTTCCTTTGTTTCCCCTAAGCGTGAGAGAAATTTCTCAGAGTCAGTTCCCCATTAAACACCGGATGCGCGGTTATTTGCTAAGACGGCAATGTGTCTGAACTTAGTATACGCACATTGTTTGTTGAATGGAGATTAACTCTGTCGCGCCTCTTTTGATGCTTTTCAGGTTTCAATTTCATTGAGGCCGACGAATGACTATCCCCTCACATTTTATTTGAGGCTTAAGATTTACCGAAAGCGGTGTGGATCTTTCTCTCGGGAAACATTAGGATATGCTTAAGGGCATTTTTTTTTTTTTTTTTGGAGACAAGAGAGGGAAGCGAGAGGACAGTTGTCTCTAGGTTTAGGAAGCGAGCTGTCACGAAAAGAAACGACGAGGTAATTGCCCCAGGGTAGGTCTTAGGTGGACGGGCAGGTTAGGGAAATTCATGGACAGCGCGAGAGATGATCGAAAGCGGGAGAGTGAGAAAATAAAGCACAGCTAACGGGCAACCTTTGCAGGCAATTAAATGAAGAAAAGAATAAAAGTTTCTTAGACATATTTACGAATCGCAAGAATTATTTGCATACAATTTTACTATCATCTTCAACTATATAAGACTTAGCAACTCAACCATGCAATGTTTATGAAGTTAATAACAGGAATTAAAAGATAGCAACGAACTTGTTAACATTACACAGAAATTATTTCTTGTTTTTCATGGGAACGGAGTGGGTGTATTTCACAGCTGTCTGTATTCTCAATTCTTTGTGTGTTAGCGCAGGAATTCTGCTACGAAATGAGTTCATATAAATACATCAAAGTAATTGACTATTTCTTACAGTTCATTCATTATTATTTATATAATTTTCTTCCGACGGTAATCTTCGTCGACGTGGCATTTCATTAGGAAATTAATTCGCCTCTGTACATATGGCTCTGTTTTCTTAATATCCACTAAAGTAACACGATGGCGATGGCTTCGTCTTCAACTAACTGGTACCACGAGAGACACAGCACGTGTTGCTTCAGCACATGTGCAGTCCCGTTGTTTCCACCTCGTGTTGGGGTTGCTTCGGTTGCCAGCTTACCAGCTGCGGGCCACTAGTGGCACTTGCTTCAATGCCCGTAGTTCACGGCGGTGGTGCAGGGCCATCAATGGCTGCCAACTGATGGCGCTGCTACCAATGAACCGGTACTGTGCCGTGAGCGGTAGATTTCAGCCAGAAGGGAGCCATAACTGCCAGCTGGTGGCCAGCAGTTTCCCAACACTTGTGTTTTTGTTAGGTTGCTACGCCTCTGAGATAGCGACATAATACAAAACCTTACTAAGCTCCTTTTTTAAATTTTGAACCATGCGCTAGTTTCGCCCAGCATAACTTCAGCCTGCAAGAAAACGGATGATTACTCAATGTTCTATTTTGGTGCATACGGAGAGCCGAGTGGCCGTGTTAGGGGCATGATAACAACACAAGAACTGACCAATAAAAGTCCAACCTCTCCAACAGTGGCAACATTTCGACAAGTGCGGGCACACAGAGCAGTGCAGCCATCTTAAAAGAAATTGAAGTTACATTGAGGATGAATACTGATTCACACACGTGAAAACAGAGACACAGTGCAAAATAGAAAATATGTTAATTCTACCTTGCGGGAAAACTCTTAGAAAGAAAGAGAAGAGAGAAGGAACGGGAGGAAGAGGAAAGGAGAAAGAAGGTGATGATAGGATTAGAGAACAGGGAAAGGATGAACGTTGGCCGTATTTATTTAATTCTGTTTAAAGACAGTGTATGCTCATATTGTGCTGAAGAATGTTTTACCTCTGAGAAATTGTACAACGCTGATAAGCTTGGATTATATCGGAAAGGCTTACTTGCAAGAGTACTCCATTTTGAAAGGAAAAAAATTGCTCCTAGTGTAAGTCCTCCGAAAAACGTTTTACCGACATGCCAGGGTCAAACGTTCGTCAGGTTTTGAGTTACACATAACGTTGGGCCTCCATTCCTATGCAAAACGCGCGCTATCGTCGACTGGGCACCGCAATAACATGGAACACACGAGGCTGATGACGTACATTAGGCACGGAACCATATTGCGTGATAATGAAAATCGATAAACGTGCTGTTGGGTGCTCCTATGCTATTACTGAAAAAAAGGGGTTAAACTCGGTGACAGCAGAAGCGAAATAAATTTATACGAAACAGTGGAGAGCAACGCGAAAAAGGTTTCGGCGTTTCAATGTTGGAGACACTAGTCTCTCAGATAAGCCGAGGTCAGGACGTCCAACAACCATCAACACTGGCACACTTGTCGAAGCTGTGACAGTGATCCCGCTACCATGGCTGCCGATGTGGGGTCTTCCCAAATCCACCGTCGTTCGTCACCTGCACCATCTTGGTTTCTCCTCCATCAGGCGCTATGGAATGGTTTCTCGTGAACTGGCACCTCAGCAGGCGGAATATCATCTCGTTCTCTGTCGCAGATTGCTGTCAAATCCACAGAACGATAGGTTTGGGAATCTTACCGTCACAAGTGATGATGAAAAGTGGATGTCCCTACGTTTCCCCTGCACTGAGAAACAGTGGCTGAGGTCACACCAGGAAACTCTGTCAGTGGTGCAAAGAGGGCGTTTCGAAAGCAAAGCCATGCTGTGCGTTTGGTGGGATTGTGAGGGTCCTGTGCACTGGGAACTCGAGGCAGATGGTCAGACTGTGGACAGGAACCTTTATGTTGAACAACTGCAGTAAAATGATGCTCTGCGTAATGCTACACAATGATCATTAATAGGAAGTGGATGTTAGTACAAGTATGGGATAAGGCCCAAGTTACTCCTCCAGAGTGGTCCGCCGAAAACTACAGGAATTGGGAATATTTGTGACCCTACCCTCGCCCCATCCAGCTACCACCTATTTCGCTCCATGGCCCCTTTCCTACAAGGACGGCGCTTCGCTTCAGAGGTGGATGTGGATTCTGGCATTGAAACCTGCCGAGTGGTTCAGTCCTGGGATTATGTCTCTGGAAGAACGTTAGCAAAGCTCGTTAGAAAACAAACTGCTTGTACTTGCAAAATGAGATGAGCGTGTATGGCTTTCTTGCAACATTAAACTTTTTAGCTGCAAACGGGACAACTTTTGACTCACTCTACTATATTGTAGAAATAAGTTACATAAAACTTGTAGTGACTGAAAGTGCCAAAAGAAACGTGATTACATTACAAAAAATATGCCCGCTATTTCAAATTAAACACACACAATGTAGAGTTTTAAAAACAGATTCCTTTAAACTTTGTGCTATAAGTTCGTCCTTACTCAAGAAGGAAAAGATGGCTACTAAAAGTGGTGCTGCTTCTCGAAATGCCCCTTCTTATTCTACTACCTTGGACGCTCTTGGTTGAAAAGTTCGGCGCATTATAGATCTAAGTCTCTTTCCTAAAACAGTCCATGAATCAAGCTGTGAATAATCAGAGAAAATGTTTCTTCTTTGAATACGTTCTAATGAAGACTTCCTGATTAAGATGTGTTTCTCATTCTAAGAAAAAAAAATGGAAGCATTTGATACTACCCATTGTGCGTATCACGTGAGGTCTTCCGTAAGACAAGTGTTGCATAACCGATCTCGGAGATAAATCAATTTCGATTGAAAAGATCTGTCACTTCTGTTTTACACGCACTATGTCTAATAAAGAAGTGAATACACCTGAATGGACGACCTGAGAAATGTTTCGAAGATTTAGAAAGAAAGAAAAAAAAACAAAGTTTCTCATGGCCAAAGACTGATGCATCGATGCTATATGAACGATGTAGACGTCGTCAGTGTTGCAGCGAAACAAAGCGGAAATTAAAAAGAAGAATGAAAAAAGAAGGGAAATAGTGCATCAATCAATGGGTTCACACGTTGCTACGGAAAGTGAGTGGGTGCTGCTTAGAATATAATGATAATAGCCACCAGAAGAATTCAAATTTGCATGAGGGCAGGTTAAAAAAAGGGCATCATAGGTGAGCACTTATCACGAATTTTTATATTAAAACACAATAAAATTTATTGTAAATTTAAATAATCTGTGATGCGTTGTGAGGCGAACTATTTTTTTGCTAGTGTGTTACACACCTTTCACTGATACAAATAATGGGCAGTCGTATTTTAGCAGTCTAGTTTTAGTGCATTCATCACCATGTCTTTCGTCTTTTTCTTATTCATAGCCAAAGCGGTAACAACACATTTATATGTATACTTACGATTTTGTTATACCCGACTGCCTGTGGATGTGGCAGTCTCGTTTTTAGACATCATGTGAAAAAACATTTCTACTTTATATATGCAACTGTAATTACAAGTTTCCTTGTATATTAACAACTTTTCTTATTGCCCAGTTTTCAGTTATCTCATTAAGAGACGTTATGACGTACACACTAATTTAACGTTCATTTTTAATTATTTCTCTATTAAACTTTGAGTTCGTTCTCTTTCAGCCTTTCAACCTCAACGTTATATTTTCTCACTCACTGAATGTTATGTTGGTAGCAGTCTTGAGGTCAAAAGTGAATGACGTGTATGTTACGGTGATTTAATACTAGAATTTTAGGCACAGATATTAAATCTCATTTCTTAACTTTTATTCCGCTTTAGTGCTCCATTTTCTGTGTCTCCACGAAGCGTGAGAGGAATTTCGCTGCGTCACTCCTCTATGAAGCATCGGAGACGCGGTGTATTTAGAGACGCCAGTTTGTCTCATTTTAGAGTGTGTGCCTTTGTATTTTTGTAGTACGGATTAGTATTGTCGTGCTTGCTCGTTTGATCCTTTGCCTTCTTTAGTTTCAAAGCAGCCGACTAAAAGCCCTCTTAATTTTTACCTTGTTGCTTTGTGTTAGCCGATGCCGGCGTGTTTTTACGATGGGGCTTCGTGAGGCAAAGGGGTGAGTTTGGTGGAAACAAGGGGGGGGGGCTAAAGATGGTGACTTCTAGGATTTAAAACCGGGCAGTCGCAAGGAGGAGAGGAGGAAAGGCCTCAGGTGTTGGAGAGTATGTCTTAGGCTGACCGAGGCAGTGCAGGTTTTCTCGGCAGGATGAGAATGGAAACGGGAGAAAATGACCGAAACAGGATTTAGGGAAGGAAATTTGAGTTTCAGGGAAACAGCGAGGAAGAATTACAGAGCTGATTGACAATCTTTCTGCGAATAAGCAAAGAAAAGAATAAAGTGTTTCATAAGAGTTTATAATTCCTTTAGAATTGCGAAAAATATTTAGTTATTGCTAGTTTATTGTCTTCAAACACGCAAGACTTTGCAAGTTAACGTTACCACATAACATGTACATGTTGGACAAACTAAAAACGAGATATAATGTATGAAGCAAGGAAACAAAATGTGTTGTAGTATTCGTGGAAGCAGTCTGTTCTTGAAGTTTGCTTGTTCGAGTTATGTTATAAATTCCGTGTTCGAGTTATGTTATAAATTTCGTGTTCGAGTTCGTTAATATACTATTGTGTTTACTCACTCAAGTTAATAAGCTGTTGTTGGAAAAATTACCTAAAAGTTCATTAGTGAAGTGCCTAGACAATTTCGGCTGAATAAAAAACGAACTGTAAATAACTCTTTCTTGAACTTTATTGAGTGACTCCTATTTCATTTAAAGTGAGTGAATAAGAACAACAAACTTTACCTAGTGTTCCATAAGCTACATATTTACGTTTTAAACATTGAAGAACATTACAAATTAAATGTATACTTGAATTTTTGACGACATCTCCTGTTCTAGGAAGCACGCTGGAAATTTTTTTTTATTAGATCTGACAGGTAAATCTGTCCCGAATTTGCTAAGTACTTTGCAAAATTTCTGTAATATTGGATAAAGATATCCAGTACATAATATAGTGCCGCAACTAGAGTACGGTCAGTGTGGCCAGAGATTTTTTTTTTTTTTTTTTTTTTTTTTTTTTGATTGGAGGTTTAACAACCACCGTGAGCAACTCAAATGGGCTATAAGCAGTCGCCCGTCCCTAATTTAGGGTCACTGGTTCCAGGGAAGGGAGAGAGCCAGTGCCGTAAGACAAACACAACATCCATGCCTGACCGGGATTCGAACCCGGACCCCTTACGGACGAATGATCAGAGGCCAACGCCTTAGACCACTGCGCCACCGGGGCGGCGTGGCCAGAGATGGAGACGGGTCATGGGTCGACAATTTCTAGCGGGTCAAACGGGTCGGATCAAGGTATTCCTGATCCGATATCGACCCGGTTTTATTTCCGTTTAATTTAATTTAATTTTATTTACTTATTTTATTTATTTATGCTGTTACATAACACTAAGTTATTTATACAAAGGCTATTGAACAGCAAGGGGAAGAAGAGAAAAGACCTCTTTCGAGTCCTGACGTAGCCCTTAGTTCCCTCAAAAGCATGAGACAAGTGAGTTTGGCCTTATCATGAATTATTTTTAGTAAATAATTAGTATTATTATTTGGATTTAATTAAAGAAGATATAATTTATGTTTTTTAATAAGTAGGTATTTTTAAGTGCTTTTTAAAGAGATTTTGGTTATTATTATTTGTTAAATCCAAAGGCAATGAATTCCAATAATCTGGGCCAGCATAGTTAAACTTTGTTTTAATAGCTGAGTTTTAGGCTGTATTGGGCGAAGCGGTAATCTATTTCTTGTTTAGTTGGTCTACTCAATTAATTTCAATTAAATCTATATGCAAATTTCTCTTAAGTCTCAAAACAAATTAAATGAAACATAATTTTCCCAATGTTATGATAGAAAAGTTGATGTATTGTTAGTATTCGAAAATCATTCGGGTGAACTGGAGGATGTAGATGTATGTGTGTAGTCATATTAGTACTTCGTTTCGAATGTAAGTCTATTAATCTAATGTATTTATTTTGCAATACCTGTAATTTATTTAAATTTGTTTCAGTTGTTTGACCCCAAGATAAAAAGCTGTAGTTAATGTGAGTCTGAATTAATGAGTAATACAAGAGAATTAGCGTTTTAACTGAAAGAGTTATTAATATTGTACTAATGAGACCAATATTTCTAGATAATTGATTCGAAAGTATTTCTATATGCTTAGTCCATCGTAAGTCAGGGGTAAAATTCCCTCCCAAATAATTAAAATGTTGTGTTATATCAGTTATTTTATTTTCTAATAATAAATTTATAGTATGGCCTCATTCAGATCTCTGTCTGGAGAAGACCAAAGATTTAGTCTTAGAAGTGTTGATTATCAGTTCACAAGTTGTTAGGCAATTTTAGTACAGCTGTAAGTGAGTGTTAGCTTTAGTAATAATGTCCTTTATATTGTGTCCCATAAAAAGTAATGCTGTGTCATCTGCATATAATATGACATCGTTTTCTGACGTTATGCTAAATATATCATTAAGATATAAATTGAATAACAAGGTTCCCAAAATCAATACCTGTGGTACTCCATAATACGATTGCTATAAAGTGGATTGGAATTGATAAATTTGAGTATATTATTGTTGTTGTTTTTTTGTTAAATAATTTTTTAGTAAGACATGAGGCATTAACCTTATTCCCAGAGTATGTAATTTATGAAGAAAGATTTCATGATTTATTGTGTCGAAAAAGTTATTCTGTGTTCTTGAAAAGCGAAAAAAAAAATTGTTTTTCGGAGAAAAATGCGCACTGTGGAATTTTGTGCTCACTTCTGGCGCCCACGGACTAAAAAAGATTTGTCATGCAATATGAAGGAAAAGTGTCCCTTCCTTCTTGAGGGGCAATGATGAAAACAAGACCCACATTTTGGAAACTTTCAACTCATCAAACAGAAGTCATCGCTCTTTCCACGTTTATAAGTGAGTCACGGAAAAATTCTCATTGGCCGCCACCGGGAATCGAACCCAGGGTCTTCCAGTTACGCGCCGGACATGCTTCCACTGTCCCACAGCGGCCTCGAATTCCTCCAGACTCACATACTAGTTATTTGTTCAGTTGCTGCTTACCATCTTTGGTGAATCTCCAGCATTGTGCGGGGCTCCAAGGAGCAACCTGCCGTGTGGCTTGGTAGTTAGTGTATGTGTCTGGAGGAATTCGAGGCCACTGTGGCGCAGTGGAAGCATGTCCGGCGCGTAACTGGAAGACTGGGTTCGATTCCCGGTGGCGACCAATGAGAATTTTTCTGTGACTGACTTATAAACGTGGAAAGAGCGATGACTTCTGTTTGAAGTTCCTAGTCCACGTCAAATGTTTGTATTAATTTCAACTCATCATAAACTTGTGAAAATTGGTGTTGCTGAGAAACATGTTCTGAGGTTCGATGTTATCAATAAAAAACAGCAAAAACTGAAATTAAACATACAACAAGTTGTTTGATTCAAAAATTTTGACTGTAGCACAATCAAAATTAGGTGAAACAGCCTTATCACTACTGTGGAAGGACTTTTTGAGTCTCGCAGATATGTTTGAGAACATGTGTAAAACAGTTAGGTTATGTCTTGCAAATGAAGAAAGACAGTTTCAATACTTCTCCTGTAAGTGAGTAAATTATACGTTCCTATAGTACATTTGTTTGATTTCCATATAACCTAAGATACCTACCGCGGAGAGACTGACAAACTCTCTATATATTTGCATATTTTTTTTTATTTTTACCAAGGTTTGAATTTTGTATTTTAGCTACGACATGAGCTGATAGTATTTCTCCAGAAGTTGGCCGCAAGTCTTTCAGGCATAAGAATACGAAAACAATATTAATTCTTTGTTTGAATGTCGAACCAAGCTGATGTAGCCCCAGATTATGAAAGCTGAGCGTATCCTCGACAAGTAGAGCTTGTCTGGTGGAAGGTCAACCTAAACGATTGGTGGACAGGGTGTGAGTTACGCCCATGACAAAGATATAAGGGAGGTTTTCGGATGGTCCCCAAAATGATCTGAGTAAAGAAATAGATTTTGATAATGTTATTGATGAATCTTTAAAAAGTGAGGTAAGAAAAGTCAAGTTTTCATTTCTAGGTAGTTATTTACTTTTCTCAGTTTTTCTTGCCTACAAGAAAAACTGATTATAATTTAAGGATAAGTAATACTTTTTATGTTGAACTTCCGTTATTATTTTATGATAATTACGTTTTAGGTAAATAAATTTTTTATTAATGCGCGTTTTTAATATATGGGTACAAGAGCCCAAAATCGTTAGTTACGGTGATGATGACGATGATTTCTTTGTTTGCTTTCGAAATATGAACGACAACTTACCACACCATATTCTCTATCTTTGCACCGCATGCTTTTTTACAGGTAACTCCGACAAATTCTACATTGGATCCTTTTTCTGTCAAAGAAACGAATTTATTTACTCTCTGGCGTTTGATGGGCACACATTCTTATTTTAGAATGTATAAGAATAGAGAAATAAGAGCAGCAGCGGATAGAGGTCGTTTAGGGATTTCAGCCAAAATCCCAACTGGGAGAATTTCATTCCAAGTTCAGCCAAGTTGATTACAGAGATCAGCGGCTGCAGTTGTCACTTTCTCTTTGCCCTACGGGACAACCTCCCTTCCCTTCATTCCGAAGACCATATTGTCCATTTTTATCGGTAAGGGGAAAAGATGATCACAGAATCCCCTCACAACCACCCCCGTCATTGTTGTGGGTGATTGACTTCAAGCTGCTGATAACCACGCAGCTTAACGCTAATCCGTTTTTCTCAATAGTCAACCCCAAACACAGCACAAACTCCCCCATCCTCACCTCATAAACGGTTTGCACGCTGGGAGCTGTGGGTTAGAGGGAAAATGTGATCAGTAAACTGATAGCCTGTATCCATTATGTACACTTAAAGAGCTCTTGCAGGGATGGAGAAGCCACAGGCACCAGACCTGTGTAGCCACGTGACCCATTATTACGCAGTTCTGGGATCGAGGCTCCGTGGATTTGATAGAACCGCTCCCTCAGTTTGGATGGGGTTAGGGAATTATCTTTTTTCTCATTCGCGTTTAGTGATATTTTAAATCAGCACTGAGGATCCCCTAAAGCATCACACGATTATTCAAGTCCTGCCTTTTATATTCTGTTGGGGACGCTGATGTTTCACAGATCTCAGCACAAACATTTTCCCCCAGTGTTAATTGTCCCAGATATGTTTGTTTTCACAGACTTTCTTCTTTCGTCCTTTCTCTCTCATTTCAACGATCTAGATTAATGCTGTATATCGACAATCGGAATATTCAAATGAAAAAATGAACATAGTCATTTTGAAGCTTATAAAGTTATAAATTGCACAAAAAATGGGAAATACCAAAAACGAAAGTGTGTGTGTATGTTACTTTCTCTAAGTCTTGAAAATCTTAACGAAGAAACGAATACAAACGCATTAAAGATCTACATCAGCGTGAGGAATCAACTCACAGCCGACGGTTCTATTTGCGCGATGAAGCGTTGGATCAATCCGATACTCGGAGGGACTAACAGTGAATAAAAGAAGCATAGCGTTGTTGTATGCAAAATTATTAATATAAATTTGCATAACATGGATGGGAATTTGTTTAGGAGACAAAGAAAAAGTCCTTTTTTACGCTTTCCAACCGTAGTCATGTATGTATCAGGACGCCCATGTTCGCCTCCTGAACCCAACCTTGTTAAAAAAATTGTGTTGAACTGAAGAAGCGTATATGCTCCAGCTTTGTACGTCCGTCCGTCCGTCTGTCCGCACGATAACTCACGTGAAAATGGTTCGATTTCAACGAAATTTTAGTATGTGGTATTGAACCACCTGGGCACGAACCCTATTGAAAATGGGCGAAATGGGGTCAAAGGTCAGGCAGGACATAAGAGCGGGATTTGTTACATTGCCCTTATGCGTCATAACTTGCATAAAAATTGTTCGATTTCGATGAAATTTTAGTATGTGGTAGGGAGCCACTGGGGACGAACCCTATTGAAAATGGGCGAAATGGGGTCAAAGGTCAGGACACTGGAGTGGGATCCATTCCATTGCCCTTGTGCATCATAACTTACCTGAAATGTTTCGATTGCGACAAAACGTTATCATGTTGTTCCGGAGGTATAGTGAACCGGTTCTGTTGAATATCATCGAAATGGGGTCAAAGGTCAGGACACAGGAGCGACATTTATTCCACAGTCGTTATCCTCATAACTTGAGTAATAATTTCTGGTATGTTGAAAAGCGTATCATAATCAATGCATTGCATGATTTTACTAACTTGTTTATAATAACGTGGGTAGGTACCCCATAGGCGGTGTTCCTGATGTCCTGTTGTTTTTCAATGATACTCGAGTAAATGAGGTATAGCAAATAGCTTATTCAGAAGGTGCAGATCACTTCCTGCTTCGCCCTCGATGTCCAGACGGCCAGCCGCCGGTCCTCGGAAGTACAGCGTTAATCCCTTTGTGCACGCTCTAATTGTGAAAAGGATTTGCTCGTTTCACGGCGAATCCGCCGACCTTTGATGTCCGAACTGCAAAGTTGGGTTGGCCACAGGCGTTAGCGTTTGAGCGCACCTATCGTGGTTAAACGCGGGCTATTTTGATCAAGGGTAAACTCCAATGAGCCGCCCCGGTGGCGCAGTGGTCTAAGCGATGGCCTCTGATCATTCGTCCGAACGGGGTCCGGGTTCGAATCCCGGTGAGGCATGGATGTTGTGTTTGTCTTACGGCACTGGCTCTCTCCCTTCCCTGGAACCAGTGACCCTAAATTAGGGACGGGCGACTGCTTATAGCCCATTAAGTTGCTCGCGGTGGTCGTTAAACCTCTAATCAAAAAAAAAAAAAAAACTCCAATGACGGCGGATGGATCGGATCCGCGAGTCAATTCCATAGGCTAATGAAATTTTAGTGCCCTGTCTTACGAGTCCAGAAGTTTTGGGAGTAAAAGTTTAACTTGTTCAAGAGAGAGAGAAAGAAAATTAAGCCGTGAGAAGTCTAGGATATAGGATGTGAGAATGAGGGGGGATGAATCAATGGAAAGCAGAGATATCGATGCTAGTAGAGTGCACAATTAGTCGAGAAAGATATACGGAACGTATCCCCGAAGACTCGACAAACTACATAAACGACTCATTGAACTAGAGTCCAGGACAAGAGAGCTATGTCAAAATGTTTCTTCCCTTTTCCTCAAATGCATCTACCGTAATTCGTTTCCGTCATTTCATTAATCGCTGAAATGGGATTTCAACATTTCAAGCAGTGTTGAATCCCAGCTAGTTAATAAATTTTGTATCTTTTGTGTGGATTCTAACACAGAACTAAAAGTTGCGGAATCTAGCTAGAATCCATGATTAGGGTGGAAAGAGATAGGAGAACAAAAGTAATGTCAGGTAGAACAGGTTTATGCTTGCACATTAGACAGGGGAGGGGGAATGAACAATGGCGTTTGCAAGTAATTTTTATATAATGGAATTTTGTAATAGCATTTTGTATGTTGTTGATTAGTAATTGCATTAATGATTAAGGTGTAGGTTGAAAATCTTAGTAAGATGAGATAGTAGTTATTGTTGTCGAAAAGAAGCTAATTTATTAACGTCGGTCACACTCCCAAAGCCAAATAATTACGGGTCATCAACGATTTTTTTCATATTGAAAAGTTGTTAATTGTTAACCCGGAGCCAGAACTAAGATATGGCATTACTAAGATCAAAAGAAATACAGCTTTGGAAGATGTGAATCCATTTATTTGTGTAAATATGACATGGATGTTCTGTCACATAATACCCGAAAACTTTAAAATTTCGTTGTCCGGGAGCGGGAATAGAACCCGCGTTTCCAGGATAGCGCTTGAGTATGCTAACCACTATACCACTAGAGCGACTAAGTTTCAAGTTTCCGAAGTTTCAAGACGCGGGTTCGATTTCCTCTCCAGGATGACGAAATTTTCAAGTTTTCGGGTATTATGTGACTTAACATCCATGTCATATTTACACAAATGAATGGATTCACATCTTCCAAATTCGTATTTTACAGTGGTGTAATCCCGTATTTCATTCATTGAAGTACAGCTTTTAAGTAACAGAATAGCATAAATCCTTTAAATTGACATTGATGTTTCGACTTTTGAGCCATTCGTGCTGTCACGCATCATAATAGGACGTCGCAGTATGGATTGAATGCCTTTTCTTTTTATACTACTACTATGCCTTTTCTTTTACACAGTTATAATCAAGATGTTATCTTGTTTATAACTGTGTCATAAAACTTTTTGTTAATGGCTGCAAATTTCCTATTTTACAGCCATTTTAATTTCCCAGAGTCATGATGTGGTATAAAACACCTTAAATCATCATCAGGAAAAAATCCCATTATCGTCCGATTCCTGAAAGATAACTAAACAGAGCAGAGGCATTCCCCACCAGGCCAAAATTATTTGAATTATCTAATAAAAATTAACCTCCGATATGATAGTCACTTCTAAATTTCATGGAAACATATTTTGTAGATGGAGCAGGAAACGAATACAAACGCATTAACACATTATTTTACATAAAAGTGCTATGGTGCCGCTGCCGTCCATAATTTTTTTTTCCGTTTCAACAAAATTCTGCTATATCTCTAACTTAACAATTTCTAATAAATACGAAACAACCAAGTTATAAATTAAATGCTAATTATTAATGAAAGGAATTATTAATTATGTAATGAAAAGCCACAGTTTGAGATAATTTTACCTGTGATAAAATATTAGTACCTATGTAAATCTGAATGTGGCTATAAAAATTAAAATCACTGAAACGGTATCTAAAGAAGAAAAATATCCAAAGTCTGTGTATATAAAGATGATTGATTGATCTCAGGAACATTTATATTGTTAAGGAGTAAGAGAAACATTTACACTGTCAGAAAAAGACATTGATGATTGGCCGTGATTGATTACTCGACAGTCAATAACTGCCGTAAGAGATTTGGCGAAGTGTGGCTGGAAAATTATGTACAGTCCCACAGCAAGAAGTTAAGGGGGTGGGGGATCTAAGTGTCGGCTGGAAAGGAAGGGTCTTGAACAGGACCCGACTTAGGTCAGTCGTGGCCCTGTGCACATCCTATATCTGGGGCCCCCTCCATTAAAATTTTCAGTCAACAGTTGAAAAGAAGATTTGCTGGTAAATATTTTTTTGCAAGCAGTTTTTTTAGCAGTAAAACATTAAAACACATCCCACATGCTAATCATTTTTATAGCCAATGTGGAATGTAATAGACGAGCCTTCACACCACCTGTACTTCCCCTCACCCACAGAGCTTACAGCTGTAACATTAATTACTCTGGAATTCTTTTTTGTTTTGTAGTATCATTTATGAAACAATAACTACAACTACCCTCACAGAGCTATAATTTAAAACCTTTAGTTTACCATAAATTTAAATGGAAATGATGAACCGATGGTAGTTTAAGCTGTAAGAAATAATCCCTCTCAAAATGTTACAGCTGATTACATACATTGTGGGATAAATTATTGCAACAGTCCATGTACATTATTACAAGTCTTTAAATAAAGTAGTGCCAATTGAACTTTTTTTGTATTTTTATTTATGTAAAAATAAACCCTACATAATTATGAATATTGATTCACAAATATTTGCTCTCACAAAACTAATATTAATAATAACAATATTTTTAGTAAATTCTACATGCTTTGCTGAAATGCTTTTCATGTATAATGTACCATATTGTTCCGAATATAGGCGTCACCCGTGATATGAGATCTCAAGAAGAAACAAACCATACCCACATGTTATTATAGGAGCATGATTATAAGTCACATCCCGTTTTTAAACAAACTATTAGAAATGTATTAATAAAAATGTCTAAAAAAATACCTGATAATTTTTTACTGTTGAATTGGCAACAGGACATTAAAACATGGCATTTTTTCTAACTTTTGTGGGTGCAAAATCATCAATTATATCGTCAAAACTTAAATCTGCTGTTAAATCCCCTTCAATGAACAGTATACCAAGAGCATCAACCATGACATGAGATCTCAACACTTCTTTTAAACTTGCTCTAAGTCTACGCTCAGTTCCTTTCAGAACCGAAAACGAGCATTCGCTTGAACCGTTGGAAATTCGTATTGTTAAAAAAAAAAAATCCTGAGGCATGTGTCTACATTGGGAAAACTATAAACTAAATTCAACTCTAATTTGGAAGATGTGATTCCGTTTATTGGTGTAAATACAACATGGATGTTAAGTCCAATAATACCCGAAAACTTGAAAACATAGTCGGGCGCTATCCGAGAGACGCGGGTTCGATTTCAGCTCCAGGACGACGAAATTTTCAAGTTTTCGGATATTATCTGACTTAACATCCATGTCATATTTCCACCAATAAACGGATTCACATTTTCCAAATTTGTGTTGTACAATGGTGCAATCCCGTACTTAATTCATTAAATTCAACTCCTTTAACTTCCCAAGGCAAATGAAGGGATCTGTGCTCTCAACGAACTGTTTCGTCAGCATTCAAAACTGAAGGAACCTTTTAGCAAAACGATCATATGTAGAGGATTTTAGGAAGGGAGTGTCTGACCCAAGGTCTTAAACAACCCTTGAAAATAGGAAACTAGAAGATTTGTGCTAGAGCGCCCGATAGGAAAGTGACACGGAAACGAAGTAGAAAGGGGGAGGAAGAAGCCCTTATTTATTACCGGGGGGCAGTACCCGGGGTCCGACGACTTAACGTGCCCATCCGACGCACGGCGGATATTTAGTGGATCGAGAGTTCGTACCTGTCTGGGATCAAACCTGAAGCCCTTTCCGTGGCAGTCACGAACGTTGCCCAATAGGCAATCCGCGGCCCGAACCTTTCAGCAAAGTCTTTTCAAGTTCATTTGAATACTGCTTTTGTAACAATTAAGCTGCTTCCATCACATCACTTGGGTCATTCTTGTAGACAAAACCAAATCTAGAGTCCAATTCCTCACATGACTTCTTTCTGGTTTGCAACTGTGGAACAAGATCGTCACATATTATGTAAAACGTTTGAGTGATGAAGGAATCTCGATTATTAAAAACAATATCTGGAGTTGATGAATCATCTAGAAGTCAGCTCTTGGGAATTTTCTTCCTTCCTGAGGATTCACAATCCATTTCTCTCCCTAGCAACATGGTTGGATACTTTTTCGAACAGTTCGAAATTTTTTTTCACAAATGTTAGATATTTTATACTGCGTTTTAGGATTTCATATAAAATCTCAAATGCAATTTTTATTCCACCTCGTCCATCTCATATAAAATCTCAAATGCAACTTTTATTCCATCTTCCTTTGTTTCCATAAAGCGTGAGAGAAATTTCGCAGTCAGTTCCCCATTAGACACCGCATGTACGGTTATTAATTAAGTCAACAATTTGTCTGAGCTTAGTATTTGCACATTGTATATTGAATGGAGATTACTCTATCGCGCCTCTTTTGATGCTTTATAGGTTTCTATTTCAATGCAGCCGACTAATGGACCCAGCCCTCACATTTGACTTTGAGGCTTGAGATTAACCGTGGGCGGTGTGTTTGTTTCTCACGGGGAACTTTCGGATATGCTTAAGGGCATTTTGGAGACAGGGAAGGAGGAGGAGGCGAGAAGAGAGTTGTCTCTAGGTTTCGGAAGCGAGCGGTCGCAAAAGAGGACGACGAAGGAATTGCCCCAGGCGAGGCTAGGAGGTTTTAGCCGGACCGGGAGGAGAATTAATAGAGCAAACGGACAACCTTTTCAGGGGATTAAATGAAGAGAAGAATAAAGATTTCTTGGACTTATTAACGGATCGTAAGAATTATTTGTATGCAATTATTATCATTTGCTTATTACTGTTATTTATATTACTATCTTCAACCATACAAGACTTAGCAACTCAACCACGCAATATTTATGAAGTTAATACGAACATGTTAACACAAAATTCATGATGAAGTCAATAATTGGCTCATACACAGTGTGGCAAAGAATTTTTAAGACTGGTTCTGTAAAATGAAATAGAAACAAGAAATTACAATTTGTTTTGGTTTGTTATTCAAAATAAGTCCCTCCGGCTTCAATACACTTGTTACAGCGATTTAATAATGATTCCAATGCCTGTTCCAGTTCACTTTGCGGAATTGCCTCAAAGCACGCGTCGAAGCTGTTTGTATGGTCGAAATATCATCAAAATAACACCCTTTTAACGTCATTTTAAGTTTTGGGAATAAAGAAAAGTCGCAGGGTGCTAAATCAGGCAAATACGGTGGATGATTCAACACACAGACGTTATTTTTCGCCAAAAATCTACGAACAAGAAGTGAGGTGTGACTGGGTGCATTATCGTGCAACAAACACCAACTGTTTTCATCCCGATATTCTGGACGAATACGACAAATTCTGCCCATCAAACGCCTCAAAACATTTAAATAAAACTCACCAGTAATTGTTTGTCCACTTGGAACAAATTCTTTGTGAATACCCTTACTATCGAAGAATGTAATGAGCATTGTTTTGATTTTCGATGGAACTTTTCCAGTTTTTTTGGCTTGTGGTGAGTTTTTTGACTTCCATTCCGCACTTTGTTGCTTTGTTTTAGGATCATATTAAAAACACCATGTTTCATCATTTGTAACAATCGATTTTAAGATGTTTGGATCATTTTCAGCGGCTGAAATGATGTCTCTGCAATGTGCACTTCTTGATTTTTGTTCATCGGTTAACGTGTGTGGAACAAATTTAGCACAGACTTTTGTTTTGCCCAAATCTTCATGCAGGAGGGTTCGAATCGTTTCTTTGTTGATGTTTAAAGACTCTTCCATCATTCGTAGTGACGCACATCGATTGTTTTCCACGAAATCACGCACTTTTTCAATAATCTCAGGTGTCCTAGATGAACTTGGTCTTCCGGGATGCTTATCATCTTCTAGCGTCTCTCTTCCGTCCAAAAAACGTCTGTGCCACAGGAAAACAGTTGATCTACTTAAAAAAAACTCACCGTAAACTTGTTTCATCATTTGGTACGTTTCCGAGGCACTTTTACCAAGTTTTGCGTTAAATTTAATAACAGCCCTTTGTTCCATCTTAATAATTCAACATGAACAAATTTTTACTTCTCTAATGAACAGCCGTTTCGTTTGAGTTACTTTAACAACTGCGCAGTACTTTTGGCAGAAAGCAAGCAAATGGTCACGGTTTATAACGCATTCGCGATTACACTGGTGGCGCCACCGTAGGCTGTAATCTAGCACCAGTCTTAAAAATTATTTGACGCACTGTGTATAACGGTAGAACTAATGATAAATTGCCCATGGAAGATTACAGGGAAGTGCTCACTTTGTTGATTCGTTGCAATATTGTCCCAGATAATCGTTAACAAACAGTCTCTTTTTTCATTAATTTGGCATGAAGGGACGTAAAAATATATTTTATTTTTTGGAGATAGTTTGGAGGCCCCCCAAATTCAGAGGCCCCGTGCACGTGCAGAAATCAGGCCCTAGTCTTGAATCAGAATTGTTGTACTTAGCATAGCCAAGGTATCTTGCTGTTAAGGATAGATTTGGTGGATTATAACATTTTTGCTTTTGACCGATGTATGCACTTAAGAAAGAAAGATGGTGCGGCGGAAGGGGGGGCTAAATTGTAAATTGATTGAAAATTCATTTTGTTTGAATCACAAGGAATAATTCTCTTCATATAAACTGTGAGGATATTACTAAGGGGATGCGAGGGTTTGCTGGAGCCCTCCAGAAAAATTTACCTGCCCACCCACTTCCAGATGTACAGAGATTTAATCAAGAACTTTAGGGAAAATATTAAACTAGGAAAGTTTTACTTTTTTTCACGTTGTCAGGAAGTAGGGATTTTCAGAGGGCGGCAAGCTGTCGCGTCTTTAGCCTTTGTTTTACAAAAATATCACAATGAAGAAGGACATTTGTAAACTTGGCTTAGTGTTTCGTAGCAGCATTGGTATTGTCAAATGCAATTAGCACTTTCCCGCAAGTATGTTCAAAAGTAACCGAAGGGAACGCGGGAGGCGTTTAATCTCAGCTTTGAGCTTTGTGTTTTATGCTGCCTTTGTTCCTCGGGAAAGACTGCAGTTATTGTGCAAGCGAAGGGGGTGAATTTGCCGGGAAACAAAGGGATAGCTGGACAGTCAACGCGAGGGATTAAGAGCAAGCGATCATAAGATGGCCAGCAGGTTTGGGTTTTTGTGAATGACGTTAAGGAAGCGGGGGGAATTTAGATTTCTTAGGTGAAGCAGGATAAAGATGAGAGAATCGTCGGAAACAGAGATTATAGGAAATAGAAATATATTTTTTGGAGAAAAGGGTAAGAAGTTAAATACAAGCCTACGGACAAATATCCTCGAAATCAAAAAGAGAAATAAATGATTTTAAAAGGTACTGAAGGATTCCATGAATATTTAAGCGACCTACTTATTACAGTATTACAATCATCAACTACGTAGCACTAGAGGTCTTCACGGCCTAATTTGGTGAGCCCGGCCCAAGCCGGTGTTTAAGGCCGTGCCCGTTTTAAATATGAGACACTCGGCCCGGCCAGAGTCTACCAATTGCTGCTCTTACTTAGGCTCGGCCCGTGATGTGCAATTTGGTATTATTTTGTCTTTCTGTTCTATTGTATTAAAATGTGAAAATTAATGAAATGAGATATTATTGAAAATATTTAGTTGAATGGAAGATTAAAAATATTAACTAAACTTTGAAAATTATCGAAAAGTATAGCCTTTAAAAAGAGAGAAAAACGAAGACTAAGCGCGTTCAGAATCTCCCTTTCTCTGAACTAGTAAGCTGTAACACTACAAAAGTCAATCCCTATATAGATTAGGGATATGTTTTCGAACCCTTCTCGTGGGCATAAAATTCCCTTTTAATCAGCGCGTGGTGCTGGTGGCGCTGGGGGCTGGGTCATGTATGTTGTACGGGTAAGTAAATCTTCAGGTTTAACTAATTTTATTAAAAATAGATGGACGGAACATTAAGAAGAAAACAACAACAACTTTGGATTATTTTGTATTCCAAAAAGTGAAAAACTTCGATACGGTTCTAAAATAAATGAGTATGTATCCAGGATGTGGGGAAGGGGGGGGGGGTTGGGGGTTGCACGAATTCCTTTTCAGCCTGTAGTGAAAAGCATTATAAAATCTTTCTTTCAGTGTTTCGTAAATACAATTGCTATCAAACTTGTCCCAGAAAAAATAATCCTCGCTCACCCGTCGCCTACCCTATAACTTCGAAGTCTAGCAACGTCCCTACTAAGCTGGCTAACACTCGAACGAGAAAATGGGTCCTGTTACGCAGAAAACGTAACCGCAAAACACAGAACGCATCACGACGTTAAAAGCATCGAAGTTTACTCTCTGTTAAAAAGAATTGTGCTAAAGCTGAAGCAATTTCAGTTCAACTACCTTAACAGTATCTACGTAGACCTGCGATAAAGCAGGCTAGAGTGAATTCTTTAAATTGTCACCAATCAATCTTCCTTTTGTTATGAATTTCATGATTAAACTGATCGATAACTTCCTTCTCAATGCTTTTAATACATTCGGGACTATAAAGCATACGGTGTAAGCCGCAGTTAAGAATGGATATGTAACCTGCGTTGCATTCAGAGAGCTTTTTCCGGTGGGAAGGGGCAATTGCAAATTTTAAGGGGCTGAAACTTGTTGACTGATTATACGAGTATACATATAATCACAACTTTGTTACTTATACATATATAAGTTAATACATATAAAAATTTTAAGAAGGGTATACATTTTTTTTTATGCTCGTATATCACAAATGCAAATTCCAAGAAATCTACAAGTGATTAAAAATGTAAAAACGTTATGCCTTTGCTTTAATTCAGTAATGCACCACGGATTTCCCAATGGGGTGATGAAAATATTAAGGATGCTGGTAAGATAACTCTGTGCTGGAGAAAATCCCCTACAAAACATTAGGAATAGTAAAAATGTCCTCGCCTTACTGCAAGCGTGTTTCTGATTATTAAGGAATGATTACTGAGTGTGTTACCAGAAAAGTAGGGTGTAAACCATTCCCCTGCCACTTCAGATTACTTAGGTTAGCACGTAGTTGTAAAAACCAACAACTAACCATTTGGATGCCAGTTTGAGGTGCCTCGATTTTTTTTTTTTTTTTTTTTTGTCACAGAGTAGGAACCACCCACCGCCAGGAGAAAAAAACAACTTTTATGAGAGCAATTTCTAATAATTTACAAATTTTGAAGATGACAATCCGTTTTTTGGTGTAAATATGACAAAGACGGTAAATCAGAAAAAATCCGAAAACTTGAAAATTTCGTCATCCTGGAGCGGGAATCGAATCCGCGTCTCCCATATAGCGCCCGGGTCTCCCAGATTGATATTATCTGGGAGACTCAGATAGCGCCCGGGTATGCTAATCAATGGTTAACCGGGCGCTATATGGGAGACGCGGGTTCGATTCCCGCTCCAGGATATTTTGCTGTAGGAACCAATAACCTGATCTCTCAAATTGTCCTACTTGCTCATATTCGTCATTAAATAAAGTTAGCCCCCCCCCCCTTTAACCCTCTCCCAAAAAGGGGCAGGGGTCTAACAAAACGAAGACAGATTGTGAAACACTTAATATCTTTAGAGCTCATGTGTTACTACGTGCTATGAAAAGTTCCACTTTTCAAAAAACAGTGGTTTCGTGTTTTTTTAGAGGAAATATGTTTCAATGAAATGTAAATTGAATACATGAAATAAAATGAGAGGAAATTGTGAATTTTCTCGCGTTTCAGTTTTTCAAAGCTCAATATTACTATTCCTCCGTTCGCGTATTCTCCCACATCATCTTAAGATTTTATTAATTTTATCAGGATGAAATCAGGATCCCCCAGCACTCTACAACGGAACACGACTCAGAATAAAGAAGCTCATGTCAACCGTCATCGGAGCTACTATCAAGACTAGCTATGCTGCAAGAGACCATAACTTTATTCCACGCATTCCAATCATCCCATCTGACTTTACATTTTAGTTCAAACGCCTACAGTTTCCTGTTGTTCTCAGTTTTGCCATGAATATCAAGAAGACACAGGTTCAATAGTTAAAAGTTGTTGGACTCAACTTGCAAATTCATGCTTTTCCCATTGCCAGCTCGATGTTGGTTGCTTCCGAGTTGATAAAAGCAAAATACTCTTCATCTTGGTTCCAAATAAAAGAACACTCAACGTCGTTGACACAGAGTCTCTTCAAGGATAAACTTACTTGCGCCTCGAATTAATTGTACATTACGCTGATCATAACACGATACAAAAATGTAGATGTTTCAGATATTTCAAATTTCTGATATTCTCAGTCAATAAATACCACTGGTTTTGCCAATTTTGCCCGCACAAGAAATACTTTGTGTCTTTTAATCCTTTTCTTTTCATTACCGGAACACATTTCATTTGAATGTTTCCGTGCAATATATCCTGTTCATAAATTCACGAAAGCTCGGAAAACGCTCGCCCAGAAGCTGATTCATACATTTTTTTGTTAAATCCGGGCATCTCCACCGGTGGTAAATAAAGGTTTAAAAAAAAAATCCCTTGTTTTGCACAAAGCAAAAATAAAAACCAAAGCAAGTCTGCCCGTGAATTGGAAAGACCAGTTTCCTCTTGGTCTGGTCATAACTTAACTCCACGGCTGGTAAAATATGAACAGTTCATGAAACGTCAGGTTATGATAGAAAAAGGCTTAACAATAAAAACTTGGTTGCTCTCGGGTAACAAATTCGTTATTCCGCTTGCATAACACGTTTTCAGATAAACATGCCAGTGGCAATATTTCTTTATCCACTGGGCATATGAATCGTTTGCTGGCTTACTTTGTTTTGGAACTTCACGTAAAAATATCCCTGAGCTTCTTTTTTTTTTTTTCTTTTCTCCTCTTTTTTGAGTTTTTTTTTATATATTTATCAGCAAGTACATGTTTTTTAGTTTTTTCCTGAATGCCTGAATTATTTCTCTTGATATCAAATTTTTGATACCTCAAATTCCGAAAATAAATTTGCAATAATGAAATATCTGTTATATTCTATTTCCAGGTCTATATGTTTTGAGAGTGAAGAAAGGAAAAGAAATGCTGTTTGTCGCCCTGGAATACCACTTTCCTAAGAGTTTAATTCTAAAGACAGGGAAATGAAGTGAAAAGATTTGAATTAAGCTGAACTGTCACAGTGCTCTTTATTTCTTGTACCGTTATATGATTAAATCAGAAGTTGTAAGGTTCGAAAAGCACTGTAGACATCATTAAGACGTAAGGCAGTAACCAAAGTTGAATGAAAAGGTTTTTGAGGCTGATATAAACTATTTATTCAGGCATTCTACTTAACCGATCACGGGACACCGGCCATTATCGAAGTGAAGTCCATATCGAGAGGTCCATTATCGAAGTGAGGTCCATATCGAGAAATCCATTATCGAAGTGAGGTTCCATGGTCCGTTAATTGCCTGCTTTCTCCATGACTTTCTGTACGCGATAAGACAATAGCCCCCCTTCTCGAAACTCCTTCTTCAAAATCATATCAACCCCTCTGTCGTTCTCTCGGTCAGTAACCAAAGTTAGATATGCTTTGCAGTAACTCTGCGCAAAACACGTCACCATCCTTTTTCCTCAGAAACTCGCTCTCCCATTGTCTTAAACGATACTCTCGCCTCCAGAAATGATCGCATGTCTGAACCCATGACGAAAAGCTCTTTTTCTCAGAGTCCAAAATTTAGGAGACTTGTTGGCTCCGCCAATAGAACCAAAAATTGTATTATTCGAAAGTTTCCCACGATTTCGACGTTTAAAACATTATTAAAAAGCGCGGCTCTTAATTACTTACATATTAACATTAAGCGTTAACCACTCAAAGTCTAAGCTTTTACACGTCATTAAAATTGACAAAATTAACATTATTCTCCACTGGCCTGTTCCATTACAGTTATTATTAAAGGTTATTTACAATCACCACTATTATAGAACTATATATGAATGGAATTACATACAGTATATGAATAGATTTCAAATGATATGCAGTAACATCGTGCTTGTTGTAACATCCCATTTTGAGTTCTCGAAAACGAGTCCTGCGTATTTTGTGCGAATGATTCAACGAATTCTTACTCTGAGAACCAACCGAGCAAGAGTTTAGCCTGTTTCGCAACTCTCTGTCTTGAGCAATTCTCTTCCATGTCACTCTGGCATACTTTCGAATTTCACCCACTCATTTCCCACATGGTCTTCATGTGGATCTTTTCTTGTCCTTCAGTATCCAGTCTAGTATTTCAGGAATTCAATGGTTGTCAGTTTCTCATATAAACTGGTGTCCAAAATTAAGATGACAAATTACAAATTCGCGAATATGTCCAAAATTAAACGACCGATTGTAAAGATTTTTCAGAGACGTGTGCAAGGGGAAACGCTAATTCGACGCACTCAAGCAACATTATGCTAGCGCCTATGCAAATATGCAAATGACAACCATACGTCATCGAGCTTGCAGGCGCGCAACCTTGATATAAAGGTTGACCGTACGTCTACGACCGTACGTCATCGAACTGACAGGCATGCGACCTTGATAAACGTTGTTCTGAGCGGGATGCAACAATTGAAGCTTGAATTGGGCTGTTAGTGGAAGAATGGCTCCGCAACATCGCTTAGAAGACTCTTTACGGCGAACAGCGATCGGTAGATTGGAAGCAGGACAATCGCAAGCTGTGGTAGCAAGATGGCTGAATGTGTTGTGGTCTTCAGTCTCTGGAGATGATTCCAAGAAACCTGAAAAATAACCAAAAGGCCGGAACAAGAACGCCCACGAGCTACAAATCAATACGACCGGTATTTGTCTCTAACAGCTCGCCGCCATACGGAGTCGACAGACATGCAACTTTCGCATGAACTCTCCTTTGCTACGGGAACTGCAATATATAGGTAAACAATTTACAGAAGACTCCACGAAAGAAGTGTGTATGCAAGACAGCCAGCGGTCTGTATCCTACTCGCCGCATCGCACAGAAGGGTCTGCCTTAATTGAGCCTGACAACATGACTCCTGGACCCCTGATCAACGGGCATGTGTTCTCTTCAGTGAAGAGTCGTGGTACAGCCTAAACACGAACTCTCAATGTGTGTACATTTGGACAGAGGTGGGAAGTCTAAATCTTCCCTCCAACATTAAAGAAATTGACCACTGCAATGTTAAAAATTTTGTGGTTGGTTGCACCAAAAAGTGGAGCTGCACCATTTTCTGAGAAAAGATCACCATCATGTTTTGCAAACAAAACACAACAATGTGGTTCAACTTTTTACCAGGTTACGGTACAAGGTTGAACCATATTGTTCGGTTTATTTTGCACCACAGAATGGTGTACCTTTTCTAAGAAAGTGGTGCAGCTGGTGTAGTACCACTTTTTGATGCAACCTACCACAAATTTTTTTACAGTATACGGTAGTGGATTCCCGGTTTGCGCTGATACCATGCTAGATGAACACATGCTGCTGTACGTGTTCCCAGGAGTAACCCTGACTGCTGATATCATGTTAGGTGAACACATGCTACCGTACATGTTCCAGGAGGAACCCTGACGGCTGATATTATGTTAGATGAACACATGCTACTGTTCGTGCTTCCAGTAGGAACCCTGACTGCTGGAAGGGTTCCTCCAGCAGTCAGGGATGATATCCTGGAGCTCCATGTAGGGCTTTTCAGGGGATCTGTTGACCCGAGTTCATTTTTATGGAAGACAACGCCCGCCGCCGTAGGGGTCTGCTAGTCGAAGAATACTTGGAGAGTGAAGATATTCACAAGATGGAATGACTCGCGAGATCCCCGGACTTGAACCTCACAGAGCACGTCTGGAATGTCCTGGGAAAAGCAATTGCAAGCCGCCAGCCCCCTCCCACGATCCTCCCGGGACTCCAACACGCTCTGGCGGAGGAGCGTCACTTACGCCCCAAACTCTCATTCACAGCCTTGTAACCATCGGGAGAGTTCGTTGTGTGAGCTGTGTCGCTGTTCGACGTAATCATGCTCCCTATTAGTCCCTCAAAATCTGCGGCACTCTCTGCATCACTTTTGGAGTGTCATGCTGTACTGCGCAGGCTTCCTCCTCGTGCTTTCATTTTCTGTTTTGCATTGTCGTGTTATCCATATATGTATGTCCATACAAACTGTCATTAAACACTGTCTTGTGGATTTTGCGTTATTCGTGATTTTGTGTCTATCACGTTAATTTTGGACACTAGTGTATATTCAGCCCATTGCCACTTGAGGGTTTTTACTTAATCATGATGTCAACCACTCATGTCGTTTTCATGACCCATGTGTAAGTTAAATATACAAAACCATAAAAATATCATAACAGATGTCGGGAGATGCAAATAAAAGTCAATTTACAATGATTCATGCGATAGACCTAAAGAAAAGTCAAGTATCGTTTCTCTGTCCGTGGCGACGTATTTCAGAATCGTTCCTTATGAGAAAACGGCTTCTTCGGTGTTATTTAAATTCATCATATGCGGCTGATGGCGCATATATTTCGAAGAGAGGACGGGTGTTTGAAGAGATTGGTTAACAAAATTTTTAATTAGTTTGCATATTCCGTCAGAGCTTATTAAGTTAAAGATCGTAACTACGGCACAACTTCACTTCGGGTGCGGTGTTCCATAGTGAGTAAATCATTATGGCAGCTTGAATGATGAGTCTATCCTCGGAAATTTCTCGTGACAAGCGTGTTTGTGTGTGTTCAGTTTACAAGTCTCATCTCGGAATTACTGGAAGCAGCAGCAACAACAACAATAAAAACGTTAACATCTCGCAAATTTATCTCGCTCGCAAACTGAGGAGGTAAACGTGATTTCAACAGTGTATCTGTTAAGACTTTTAAACGTTTCACTTCTCCGTCATCAACTGTGTCAGGAGGTCTAATTGCTGTGACACGCACAGTCAAGTGACCCGATAAGCTCCGGTGTGGGTGGTGTTCTGATTAGTCTGCTATCCCGTATCACAGAACAGAGATGCTCCTTGTATGACATTCGCCGTCCGCTGATCCATCATTATTCCAAAATGGCGTCCGAGAAGCTCAAGATCAAAGTTCAAGGATAGTCCGAAGCATAGCAACAGCTCTCATTCCATTTCTTCTTTTTTTTTTTTAAATCACTCGTTCTTGGTAATTACCCAATTCGTCATGAGGATGATTCTCTTAGGGGAATCTTGGCAGATTTTATTTCTGATGAAGTGTCTTGTAGAAATATTCGGCGTAGGGAAGGTTGTCGTATGTTCCTCTAAATGAGCGTTAACTGCGCGTGGCATCCTTGCGTCAAAGACCGAGGGGCGAGTGATGTATTATCGCTAATCGTGACAAATGCATGTCCCAGACCTCTGAACCTACGATAACGCCTTTACTTCAACTTCTTTTGACTTCTTTCCTCTTTTTGTCAGTTTTGGATACGTCACGCAGGCAAAATAAAAAACACTATCACAGTGCAATTTATTTTTCACATATCCTGATTAGGCGGAATCTAATGAAAATCAGGGACCCAGACAAAAATTTAAATTTGGTGAAGACTTCCCTTAATGGAAAAGCAAATAATCTTTGAGAATTAACGGAAAAGCAATAATCTTTGAGAATTTTAGTCTCGAGTTAATCGTTTTCTAGTCCAAGCAGGAACAGCTGTGTAGATAACGTAAAATATCCAAGCGTGAGATTTTTGCACAAAAGTAGTGTGCTAAACACGGAACTTTGACATTTTGTCATGATTTTTACCTTCAAAGAAGAAATTTTAGACCATTTTTTCCTTTTCCTTTTAACAGGAACGAATTTAACAGCTAATTAACTTCTGTGAGATGCAAACACATAGCTATTCGCACAGAAAATAGGTACACTTATGGCGTTAGTGATTTTAGCGACTGTCTGCACCGAAAGCATGTTTGGCATAATTATTAAGCCACTTCAAAAACTATCATTTAATTGAACTAAAGAACTAATTACGGGCACAGCAGCCATGTCATGCTTTCCATTGTTAGATCCCGGACGATACAATGAATATTCCACCTCATTTCTTTCTTTCTATTTTTTTTTCCTTTTCTACATTTCCGTTTCTCTGTCTTTCTTTTTAATTTATCTTACTTTTGAACATCAAGGCAAGAAGCAAAATATCGTCAAGAATGACTTGTGCCTTTAAATTAACACGATCAAAACTTTTAATTTCAACTCACTGACGGAACTTACGGTAACAAATTGAAATAAACTAATGGACGCATTGCAGTTTATTGTAACGTACGATATTCATAGAAGTAGAAAATTAATACTATAAAAAGAAAAAAAAAAAAAAAAAAACCAGAGGGTAAAGAATTTAGAATATTGCACAGAATGCGTGAAATCAGAACGGTGTTCATATGAAGAGTTCAAATCACTAGAGACTTTATAGAACTGTTTAAATTGTTCCAATTGGTTATAAGAATGAAAAAAGTAACTGATAAAACTGATTAGAAAAACTTTTTGACAGACATTCTTAAAAAATCTGCAGAATGTTTCACAAATTTTCATAAAGATTGGGTACTTTGATGACACTTTCTTATGGTTCAAGGAAAGACTCATAAAACGTTGCAAAGTGTTCGAGAAAGGCATAATTTCTGAAAATTTCAAGCCCACAAATATGTCTTATCTACAAATACACAATATAGCACTTCTACGTAGTACTGTACGTAGACTGCACTCTAGTCAAGTCTCGAAATACTTGTGCAGGATCTTCTCTGGCTCGAAAACTTCTTCGTGCGGGGTCGCAGCTAGACACACCGGGTCCTGGTGTCGTATCTACTTCCAGCATTACATTGCCCACGTGTCCAACAACTGAACCCAACACTCAGGCTATATCTTGCCCAAATTTTGTACCCAGACGTTATCACCATCTTTAAAGGAGTTGGCGGAAAAAGAAGTCGACGGAAAAAGAAGTCGACGGTAATTTTCTCTCCACGCAGAACTAAATCTAGTCAGCCCCAAAGGGGGCGTATCAGCATGTTAACAGCTAGTGAGGTGCGCATTCTTGAGGTTCACGGCTTTAGTTGAAAAGAAAACGATATATGCGCTTCTTGAAGATACTTCAAGAAATCATCAGGATCGTCTTTACATTTTAAACTGCTCTTTCGGCCAAACCATAGGATTTTAGATGAAATGGTAGAATTTTGATAGCTTAATACCATTTTCCACCATGAAAGAACAAAATCACTGTATTGGTACCATTAATACTAACTTGTAGATGACGTCATCTCTAATAGCTCGAACCCCGCAAACAATGTCCTAAATCAGGGTTGGCCAAACGGTCGATCGTGAGCTCTCGTACGGTCGATCGTTTGTTTCATCGCGCTGGCGTATGTTGTTCCAAACGAACTGCCTGAGATCAGATGACAGAATGATCAGTCAGATTCCTATTCCCAACCCTAACCGCGCATGGTCATCGCGCATCTGCAGTCAGTCGCATGACGCATGTTGTTATCTCCCGCTCTGCTAGTCGTCAATCACAATGCCTACTCTTATAGGAAGGCCGATCTGTCAATATTATCATTTGTGCAAACAAATTAGGTTACTTATTGAGTGCAGAAATAAGTTATTAAGCTTTGTTTACATATTGAAAATGAGTGGAGCTAAGAAACCGAAAACGTATCATTTCCACGCTGAATTGGAGATAGCTCATTTCTTCACAATGTTTCGTGACAAGTGTTTGTGTTTAATATGTCCGGCTTCAGTTACCATTTCTAAAAAAGGAAATCTAGAAAGACATTTCTCGAGTGTGCATAAGTTGTACCAAAGTGATTCTCCTGCTAACAGTGAACTGAGAAAAATTAAACTTAAGGAATTGAAAGCTCAATTAAGAGCACAACGGTTACTTTTTACTACGCCTATATACAACAATCGAAAGCAGCGGCCGAGGCGTCGTTTCCAATTACTCGTGTTTTGATCCAACATAAAAAACCTTTCCAGGACGGGGAAATGGTAAAAGAAGTTTTTCTAGAGGCTAGTGCAGTTTTATTTGACAAATTTAAAAATAAAAGTGACATAGAAAATAGTAAAACTATACTATAGATCCGATTTATTGGCGTAGGAATATATACATAAGCGTTTCCAAGCTTTCGCACATCAACCAGATGGCTTTTTTAAGGAAGTTGTCTTGAAAAGCCATTTCAAGGAAGTTGTCTAACTACCTTCAAAAAGCCATTTGGTGGATGTGCGAAAGCTTGGAAACGCTTATGTATATTTATATTCCTACGCCAATAAATCGGGTCACTAGTATAGTTTTACTATTTTCTACATAATTGGTGTACTGTTCCTCGTTATCAATTTATTTCAAAGTGATACAATAAGTTCAGTTAAGGAGCTGCCGATTTCACGTCAAACCGTCACGCGACGCGTTGATACAATGAATGAGGATGCGAATCAATAACTGAATAAAGACTCACCAAACAAAAAGCATCGCTCTTTCCACGTTAATAAGTGAGTCTCGGAAAAACTATCATCGGCCACCTACGGTAATCGAACCCAGGGTCTTCCAGTTACAGACCGGACATGCTACCACTGCACCATGTACACCATGTTTGGTGTACATGATCCACATTGAGTTCTTGAATTAATTATGGATAAAGACTTGCAAATCTGTTATTTCTTCTCTTTACAATTTAACGAATCAACAGATGCAGTTGACACAGCTCAACTAATTGTATTTATACGAATGGTATTCCCGGACATGACGTCAAAAGAAGAATTTCTCACCACCCTTACTATCAAAGGAACAACTCGGGGTCAAGATATTTTTTATATATTTATGGATCCCCCCCCCCCCCCCCCCCAAAAAAAAAATCTGCCATTGTGGAAGCTTTTTTGTATCACTACTGACGGGGCACCTTCGATGGTAGGCCAAATCAATGGGTTCATTGCACTTTGTAAGAAAAATGACGATTTTCCAGATTTTACCTCGTTTTACTGCATTATCCACCAAAATGCACTATGCGTCAAAGTTTTAAATGTGAAAGACGTTATCGACATAACTGCTAAAATAGCTAATTCTATTCGAGCACGAAATTTACGTAGGAGGCTTTTTTCGAAGCCAGCTAGAAGAAAATGAAGCTGAATACGAAGACCTGCTGTTTTTGAGGAATGTTAGGTGGCTCAGAAAGGGAAAGTTTCTTGAAAGATTTTTGAATCTCTTGCCAGAAATAATCGAATTCCTAGACGTAATGGGAGAAAATTATGCTCAGCTACAAGACGCTACTTGGGTACAAAATTTAGCTTTTGTAACTAATCTCACAGGCCACTAAAACACATTCAACCTTGAGCTGCAAGGGAAAAGAAAGGGTGCCATAGATTTAGTGAGCTCTCTGAATGCTTTCGAATTAAAACTACGCCTGCTAAATTCTCAACTTGGTAAAAGGAAATTTGAAAAACTTTCCCAAACTCTCTGGAAAAACACACAACACGTCAAATTGATTGCAGTTTTGACGAATACATAACTGAGGTAGAAGTTCTGATAACAGAATTCGACAGAAGATTCACAGACCTGAAAAACTTTCAGCCCATTTTGAGCTTTATCTCATAATATTTTGGCGAATGTGATATGGAGAAAGTTTCATCAAACATTTCTTCTACTTTCCTCTTCGATTCTTCAGATTTAAAATCAGAAATTATGAAACTTTTTTCCGATATACGTAGTCCTGAAGGCAAGAGCGTCAGATAACACATTTTGGACTCTTGTCAGAAGAAAAATATCCCTGCTTGAGATCTGTTGCTTTGCGGCTGACTGCTTTCTTTGGACCCACATATCTCTATGAAGCAGCTTTTACAGAAATGAAAAGAATGAAGTCGAAATACAGGAGCTGCCTGACTTGATGCTCATTTAGAAGCGTGTCTCTCATCACTGAATATGTGCCTGATTATTCTAAACTTTGTGAGGACATGCAGTGTCATGCATCAACAACTAAGAATTAAATACTGTGAATAGATAATCTATGAGTAAAATTATATAATTTATTTGAAAAATAATATTTCAGAAATAAAAAATGATTTTAATGTTGTTGTTTTTTGTATTCGTTTCCTAACACACAAAACCACACACACACTAACAAAACACTCGTGATATAGGCTTATTCCTATTGAAATATACCTATATCACTGAGATCAACCATGGTAGATCACAGTAGGGAATGGTAGCTTAAGGCAGGTCTTGTTCCTCAAAGTTTGGCCACCCCTGTTCTAAGAACTGCTATTTTCGCTGCTTAAGAATGGAAGGAGCCGGAAAAACTTCTAACGAATTTGAACCAACATAAATTGTAACCAGCAAGGTCTCATCCTCCAGCAGTTCTGCGGGATCATTTTATGAACCCGACCTTTCCCACGATATCTTTGAATTAGGCTAGGAAACTTACTTAGCACAAGGCAGAAAAGCGTTTTTTTTTTTTTTTTTTTTTTTTTTCTGGAAATGTAGTTTTGGGCTTTGTTTCCATATCTTTACCTATGTGAGACCACCTAACTAATGAATAGGTCACGGCTTTCATTACGATTATGCGTTGATGACCGTTATGCAATTTGTTCAGCACGAGCTTTCGATATTCGTCGGAAATAAACCCTAGAGGTGACTTCATCCCCAATATATACACTGCTGGCCACCCAAAATGCAACACCAAGAAGGACACGAGATAGCAAAGCCAGATTTACTGGACACATAACAATAGATACAAAGATGAAACGATTGAGCTTACAGGCCCGTGCGACTTGCGGAACACGCAGACATCAATAGTTCGTGTGGCCCCCATGGCTGGCAATAACGGTCGCTACACGCCGCGGCATCGAACGAAAGAGGCTTTGCATGTGGGCTTGGGGTATGTCGGTCTAAGCTGCTTCCACACGTTGTCAAAGTTCATCTGGCGTAGCCGCGGTTGGTGCTTGCCGGGCCACTCGGTTGCCGATCAGCGACCAGACGTGTTCGATAGGCGACATATCGGGAGTACAGGCGGGCCACGGCAGCAGTGACACCTGGTGGGCCGTGAAGAATTGTTGCACGATGCGTGCCACGTGTGGGCGCGCATTTTCCTGTTGAAACGTGGCCACTGGCAGGTCCTGCAGGTAAGGGAGGACTACAGGCTCCAAAACGTCGGAGATGGTGCGGTGGCTGTTGAGTGTACCGGCGATGCGTACAACAGGAGTGTGGGTGTCATATCCAATTGCGCCCCAAACCATAACGCCAGGCGACGGTCCATTATGGCGATGCATAATGCAGGCGTCATACAGTCTCTCGCCACGGTTCCGCCACACGCGGATCCGACTATCGTGGTGTTGCAGGCAGAAGCGGGATTCGTCGGAGAAGACAATGTTGTGCCATTCAGTAGTCCATGTGCGGCGTTCAATGGCCCACTGCCGCCGCACTCGCCGGTGGTGTAACGTCAATGGTAATCGGAGTAATGGGCGCCGTGCGACAAGTCCCCGCTCCTGCAGACGAAGTCGAACGGTATGTGCTGACACAGGTTGTTTCGCAACACACCCTAATTCCTGCGTTAATGTTCCTGATGTGGCGGTGCGAGCCGTCAATGCCCGCCGCACAACATGCCAGTCCTCTCGTTCGGTGGTGTGCCGCGGCTGCGGCTATCACTCACGTCGGTCCGTCCGTCCCTCCTGCACCCACCGAATCCATACTCGCCTCACTGTGGCTGGATGTCGTCCCACACGGGCGCCGATGTCTCGGTACAATAAACCGCTGTCGCGATAAGCCACTATTCGTCCTCTGTCGAACTCCGAAACGTGCTAGATTGACTGCCGTATTCTGCGACGAGGCATCAGGAAGCTTCGCACGCACAGGTCCGGCAGCGTAACACACTTCCACTACTTACACCCCGCCTTCTGTGCACCCTTCTTATAGTGCTTCTCGGTGGCGTGCGGGGCGCGCACATGATTTGCATATTCCCTGCAATGCTAATCGTTTGCATGTCCTTTCGCGGGCGACGCATGCTGCGAATTTCAGGCCAATCGGATGCTTCCTTCTTGGTGTTGCATTTTGGGTGGCCAGCAGTGTAGTTTGCTTTTGTAGTTCCAGAAGGATTTCGTTTTAAGTAAGCACATTCCTTGGCCAATCATACGAGACGTATTTATTTAGCTGGACGAAGTAAAGGGGTATCTGATGCAGTTGTCTTGATGCGATGTGCAATGACCAGCCTATTGTGAATCTGTTCCGAACAAGGACTAACTCCGCTGCAAGCTCTAGCTCGTACTGCGCTATCGACACAGGTAAACGGCTGCAAGTACCAGCATTGCCGTTTAGTTTTCCTTTACGTTACCGAATCTTTTAAGAATAAGCTGACAGTGTAAAAGCCCAGCATTGGATGCGAGCCGCTGCCACCATTGACAATGGTTTATTCTCGAAAAACAAGCTCATTAATAGACAGTAGTCTGTCAAGAGGGTGAATTTACAACATAAAAAATAATTTCAGAAGCAAATCTCCACAAAAACAAGAGGCAAAGTCTTTCCTATCTGACTAAAAGTTTTTCATGCTTTTCACAGTTTATGTGAAGCAATAGCTTTAGGCTTGTCCATACCATTATTGAGGAACACCTTAAAAATGACCTTACCTTTTCACCTCTTGAAATACAGGCCATCCTGTTGCCTCTTAGGCTTATTGCTAGCCGTACTTATTTTCATTTTAATAATACCGTTTATCAACAACAGGCAAGAGCTCCAATGGGTTTTCCATTATCACCTATACTTGCAGAATTTATTCTTCAGTCTTTTGAAAATAAGGTTCTCAAAGAATTTCCTTAAAACCGGCCTTATTTTATTCGTTACGGGGATGATATCTTGGTTTTTTGGACACATTCTGCGGAACAACTTGTTGTTTTTACAGAAACCTTATCTTTCCAGTACCCAACTATTAAGTTTACTTTTGAAATTGAGGAGCAGGGGACCCTTCCATATCTTGATCTATAACTTTCACATTATTCTTCTGCTTCAGGTCTTACATATTCCGTCTATTGTAAGCCTAAATTTGTTCCACTGCTTATACCATACACCTCTGCACATCCAACAGGCTACAAACTATCTTCTTTGAGGTTCCTTATAAAAAAGATCCTTTACTCACTCTGATACAGTGGAACTACGTCAAGCTGAAATCAGGACAATCTTCAATATGTCCACCTCTTATGGGTACACACCTGATATTTTCTCTAGATTGTTTCGTGAACAGTGTAACTTTTTATGTACGAGTTTAAAATTTACAAGACCTCGACTAAGATATGTGGGTTCTATGGACAACTTACCTTTGATTGTTACCCGTCGGAAGAACTTATGTAAAAACAATCATATGGACTTTGGAGTAAGGACATTAAACATTTTTGCACTTATTCGAAAGGATAAAAGCTCTGTACCCATTACTGAAAAACATCGTGTTTATCAAATTCTATTAGTTCCGAATCTATCTACCGACCCATCAATTTCTATTTTCCTATCTACGATCCACTTTCAGATCTCTGGGGTTCAGAATAAAGGAACGTCAATACTCCTTAAGGACAGGCTCTAACGTCACAGCGTTGGTCAGAACTGTAACTAATTAGCACAGATATTTGATTTTGACAGAATTGTAATACAAGAAGGTTATAGACCTGACTGGGAGAATGCTACTATTCTCGCCACGGCATCAAACAAACGTACCTTATTATTCACTGAGAGTATTTTTTATTTCCAGGTTTAACCAGCTGTGTTGCAACGAGGATCTACTATGGATATTGTTAATTGCAAACTTATATCCAACGCCTGATGACTATCAAGTGTAAAAGCAGTAGGGACTATTCTGCTAAATGTAAATGTCTGTGTGAATATGTTAAATTAGTGATACTAACCATACGTATTGTACGCATATATAGATATGTATATATATTTCTATTTTCCTATCTTCACTTTTAACTAATGGTAACATCAAGACCCTCCCCGATCACATGAACAGGTTGTAATTGGTATACTGTATATACACACATATATATATATATATATATATATATATATATATTTGGCATTTGACGGACCCCTTCTGTCTGGTACTCGGCCTGATGATGGAATCACTGTGATCCCGAAAGATCTCGCCAGTATGTTTTTAACTGTAAATAAAAATTCATTTTTTAATTGCATTTGGAACATGGTGGTGTTACTGTTATCGTACATAGAAAGCAATATTTATATGTCTTTTGGGATATGTCACTTCGATGGGTGTTGTGCGAATTACCTTTCATCATTTTGTATCATTATTTTAGCTTTAGGCCTTTCACTCCCGTCGATCTAGTGCAACAGAACAGTACCTACACCATAAAGACTTTTTTTTCTTTTTTTTTTTTTATTGGAGGTTTAACGACCACCGTGAGCAACTCAATGGGCTATGAGCAGTCGCCCGTCCCTAATTTAGGGTCACTGGTTCCAGGTAAGGGAGAGAGCCAGTGCCGTAAGACAAATACAAAATCCATGCCTGACCGGGATTCGAACCCGGACCCCTTACGTACGAATGATCAGAGGCCAGCGCCTTAGACCACTGTGCCACCGGGGCGGCCCATAAAGACTTGTGTCACGCACTCAGATGACTTCCGTAGCGTTCTCAAACTGTCTTAGCAAAGACGAATTATGAATTCCTGCTTGGCCCTATGGAATGCAATTTTTTCTTTCGATGACCATTTTCATGGTAGATTAATCTTTAATAACTAATACAAAGGGGGTTAGGAGGGTAGTCATGGACAGTAGGAACTTGTAGTAGTAAGTTGATAGTCTAAAAAAAAAATGAAGTTTCTGCACATATGTGGGAGCAGGCGTTTTCTCAATCGCTTCTAGCTTGGATTCTACAGCGCTTTGGGGCTTAGGATCAACTGTTGCAGCAGAACATCCACAATTGCCCGGGCGTGTTAGCGGGCTCAAACAAATCTTTCCAATTTGTCCCACGAATTCTTGATGTAATTGAGAGAAAGAATAAGGTAAGGTAAATAAAATGCCGACGATGTACGAAAAAATGAATTCATCAAGTAAACCAAATAATCCCACAAGAGTTATATCACCAGGTACTGACTTTAAAACTTTAAAATCTAAAATATATACAACATAAGTACTTTCGGTCCACGGAGTGGACCATCTTCAGATGTACAAAGCGTTACAGATAACATGACTATATATATATGTGTGTGTGTGTGTGTGTGTGTGTGTGTGTACAGAAGCCGAGGGTGGCACAGAAGCAAATATGTAAATAAATTAGCAATAGGTGTCACAAGGTCCCAACAAAATTGCAAGTGTTCAGGACATTAATTAGTTACTAAAGTTTGAATAATGTTCTCCCAGACTTTGGGAAGATCGTAATGTAAGTTTTCGCTGCAGCAAAGCATCACGTTATGAACAGATAAGTATACTTTCCGTGATGTGTAGAGAAGACTTGTATTTTGAAGCAATCAAAAGTTTAATATTATCCCAGTCTGGGTGCAGTTCTCCTTTTGCGACAGCCGTGGCTGGAGCCACGCATTGGCTCCCTGCCTTAATGTTATATTTGTGTTCTTTAATTCTTTGAAGAAGATTGCGACCCGTAGCACCTATGTAACAGGCAAGGTGAGCACCAACATTATCGATCAAGGGTATATACAGTAGTACACGCGCCATCTTTGAATAGTTGATGGGATATAATCCAACGAGGTAATATAACGTGGAACACGATCAGATATAGGTTGTAGTGTGGTGGCCAAGCTGGAACGGACCATTGAGTGTGACCTATTAAATAAGTATGAGGGATGTCCATAGTGGTTAGCAAGCGCTAAAATTCATTTTATTTCTGCAAGGCCAGCAGCACGAGTGGAAGAGTGAGTATATACTCTACGAAAATAGAACCTAAGAGACGCAAGTTTCTGAGAAAGTGGATGATTTATGAAGAAATTAACTCGTGCACCAAAGTCGAAAACAAATGCCGTCTCCTGCACGATACACTTTAATGATAAAAAACTATGTACATTTAAAATAAATATGCTTCAGAATTTTCAACGCCACAACGGCGTTATCCTCAGAAACAGTGCAGCAGTGAGCCCAGAAGTGAGTAGCCTATATACTTTACAAGACACATGGCAGTTAATGCGCATGTGCAATAATCGGCAAAGTCCAAATCAAGTTCAGTGAGTACAAGCATAATTGGTGGGCGTGACCTGGCCCAAAAGTGTTCTCCAAGGAAGGGTTATAAACACGGGGGGTTCATCGTTACAGCATCTTTCACCATTGACGAATAGGTGAATAATTACACAGAAAAGTGTTGATCGACTGTTCCTGCGAGAATCCAGAATAACAGTGTCATTACAACATGGTACGTAAGAACCGTTTAAACAGAGTCTCGACAAAGATGTAGCACCAGAATTCGTCCTGAGATTATACTGACGTTCGTAAATGTGGCGTCCCAAATTACAAGTTGTAGAGCCCACATAGCATAAATCGAGCTCTGCAGGGTTAGTAGATTTAAGGGGAACCAAATATACACCGTGATGGTTCACACATTCAACACAGTCTCTGTCCTTTTAACAGTGTTAAATAAAGTACGAGACCTTACACCAAACTTGATTTTGTACTTATGACATATGTTCTTTAAAATGTTACATACGGGTGGTATATATGGAATGGATCCCACAAATTGGTAGTCAAATTTATCTGCAAGCAAAGCTGTCTGCGGCCGACCAATTGATTTCTTAACAATCAAGCGATCAATCATGTGACGAGGGTAACCGAAAGTCAAGGTGAACTGTTTAATCCTAGCTAACTCTTGGTCCCGGAGATCCTGTGTGGACGACAGTGTGAAATGCACGATTAATAAGAAAATGAAAAGCAGATAATTTTTGCGCCATTGGATGAGAAGAAGTAAAAGGTATAAACGTGGCAGAAAAATTTGGT
This sequence comes from Macrothele yani, assembly GCA_039090855.1. Classification (NCBI taxonomy): domain Eukaryota; kingdom Metazoa; phylum Arthropoda; class Arachnida; order Araneae; family Macrothelidae; genus Macrothele; species Macrothele yani. The sequence continues at coordinate 167,778,690 of CM077011.1, forward strand.
TTACGGTAAACAGAAAATGATAAGGAGTTATCGGAAAGATTGCGAAAAAGGCAAAAGTTGAGAAAAAGCAAAATGCCTAAATTCTCGAACTTGATAGAATGATGTTGTGAAGAAAGTAAAGTGGCAAAGGAAAGGAGCTCATCGAAACCTGAAGGCCAAACAACCAATACGTCGTCGACGTACCTGATGCAAAGAAGTGGTTTTATGGGGGAAACATGAATGAGGGTATCCTCTAAGTCCTGCAACAAAACCTCAGCAAGAAATGGAGACAAGGGGGACCCAATAGGGGCACCTGCCAACTGTCGATAGAAAGAACCATTAAAACGAAAATAAGATCTTTTCGAAATAAATCGAAGAGTACACATTAGATGATTTGATTCAAAAGGAATAATGGCATAAGTACTGGAAGGTTTTTTGTAAACTGAGAAATGCAATATATCTGTTGAGTTTGGGGAACATTGACTTTACCTGAGAAGCAAAACATTCAGCAAAAGTTGATAATTCAGCATGGGTGTAAGGCCAAATAATTAAAATGTCGTCAACATAATGCGCATATAGTAAGGGTTTTAAGGGATAGCTAGATAGAAATTCATTCTCTAGGTGTTGCATGAAAATTTCGGCTGGTACTCCTGACAGAGGTGATCCCATAGCGGTGCCATCAGTTTGTTCATACAGTATATAGTTTTTTGAAACTGAAAAAAATAGCGTTTTTTAACAAACAAACCTAAGGGCATTCATAACTGCCGAAATCTCAGGGTGGTTGTATCCAGATGAGTGTAAACAAGTTTCAATAATGTTATGAATGAGGTCAATGGGAACGTTAGGGTAAAGTGCTACGACATCAAGTGAAGCTAGAATGTAAGAATTCGCCTGAGGTGGGAAACGTTTTAATTTTGACACAACCTGGGTGGAGTTTTTTTACTGAGAAAGCGAAGTTTTGCATTAAGGGTGCAAGGAACTTAGATAAAGCGGTTTCGATTGGTTGGGTCGGACTTGATCGTCCTGATGTAAGAGGACGCAATGAGTAGCCAGTTTTAAGAAGTTTTATTTTGCCAAGTAAGTTGGGAACCTGAGGGCCCGGTGATGCTTTAAACGAATTATTAAAACATGGAGGAAAGATATGGTTTTTGTCTAATTGTGCTAATGCATTAATGGTGGCATGGGTAGGATCACGAGCTATAACTGATTAAGAAATAGTAGAAATAGCATTATTCATCTTTTCGATGTAGTCGTTAGTGTTTAAGATAACGACTTGCGTCGTTTTATCAGCTACAAAAACGGATATATTGGGTTCTTTTTTAAAGTCCGAAATCAGCTTTCTTTCTTCCCGCACCAGATCCTTGGTTGGTTTCCTTGCCTCTTGTAGAAGAATTCGTGATTTTTTTTTTGTCTAGTAAATTCCCTCTCATTGGTCGGTAGTTGGGAAATAATTTCTTCTATTTGTGGAATGGCTAAATTCATATTGATCTTATTTGGTGGATATTCAAACTTTACACCATGATGCAAGGCCTTCTGTATATCCTCATTTATCCCAAAGTTGCTGAGGTTGATGAAAGGTTGGTGCCCAAAGCGTTGGTCCTGTTGGGTTGTTCTTAGCGTGTGGATTTGCAGCTCGAACCTTTTGATCTACCAGTCCTTGTGATTTTGTAATTGAGAGAGTCATTCAGTGAGCTGGCAGTCGAGGGGACGGAGAGAGATAATATGTAGAGGATTTTAAAATGCGAGTGTCTGACCTCCAGGTCTTAAACAACTTTAGAAATTGGAATCTAGGAAATTCAGGCGAGAGTCCTCGACAGGAAAGTCACACGGAAGCGAGATAGAAAGGGGGACGAAGACGCCCTTATTTATAACCGGGGGTCCAGTATCCGGGGTCTGACGGCTAAACGTGCCAATCCAAAGCATGGCGGATATTTAATGGTTCGAGCGTTCGTACCGGCTGGGATCGATCCTGAGACTTGTCCGTGGCAGTCACGAACGTTGGCTACTGGGACATCAGCAGCCCTGGGGACCATTCGAGTGTGGTTAACTCACTTAAGTGCTCCTACGGCGAACTGGTCGCCTCTCGGAAAGGATGCCGTGTGGCTTTGTCTTCTTGCAAGATGGCGTCATGGTGCGGAAACAAAATCGTTGCGAACGGGTGTAGATGGTCGGTGAGGATATTCACATACTTTGTGCCGGAGATGAAGGTCTCGACGGACACGAAGGAGTCCCAAGGAAGCACATGTTACGCGCCCCACACGCACCCTCCCATCAGCGTGCTAGTACTGCAACCGTGATTCGCCAGACGAGATGACGTGTTTCCAATCCTTCGCAGTCCAGTTGCAATAAGCCTTTGCAAACTGCCGCTTTATCTTTCGGTGCCTTGCAGTTAACAAGGGGACATGATGTGGACGCCCAGTGGCATAGTCTATTTTTCCAATTGTGCGAAGGTTAGTCTTTGTACATAAACTTGTGGATGAGACCTCTACGGCAGAGTTGGAAACGTGTCAATAATTTTGGGCTGGGATCCGAGCTGGATGTCACACGATTGGACCCGACCCGTACCTGGACATCACATAATTGGACCCGACCGGGACAAAATTGAAGCAAAAATTGGAAACTCAATCTGTAATTCTATACATAACCATATATACGTATATACTGTACATCACTTACAGAAAGTGTTGAAACTGTCATCCTTCACATAACCTAACTGTTTTACAATTTTTTTAAAACACATCTGCACGAGTCTAAAAGTCCCTCCGCAGTAATGCTAAGGTTGTTCCACTTAATTTTCATTGTGCCACATTCAAAATTTTTAAATTAAGTGAATTGTTGTATTTTAATTTCAGTTTTTGCTGTTTTAATGATAACATATCAAGCATCAGAATACGTTTCACAGCAACACCCATTTTCACCAGCTTCTGATGAGTTGAAAGCTTCCAAAATGTAAATATTGATTTCACTGTCGCCCCTCAGAAGAAAGTAACATTCATGAAATCAACATTCACATTTTGGAAACTTTCAACTCATCCCAAGCTTGTGAAAATTGGTATTGCTGTGAAATACATTCTGGTTTCTTAATAGGATGAAACAACTTCCAATATTCACTCTTACACTTTTTGTTTTCAAGGAGAACTTATTTGTTGGCCTCGAAGCCTTTTTGAATCTCCTTAATGTTTTATTCATCCGTATTAACAAGTAAGGCATTAATTCCGACAATGCATGCAGTGGAATGGGATGTTAGCACGTCAAACGAAAACCTCTGAATGTTCAATGCAAAAGATGCCATGTGAAAAGTAGCTCTCAGTCTTACAATGTGACACGCAGGGTGTGAGAGAGTGAATCACCGCCGAAGCAGGCGACAGGCGTTTCCCTGTATCTTGTTCCGGAAGTCGCACTGAAAACAAACGCAAATGAAGTAACGTTTTATGATTGGATATCGGGAAGTCTAGCGTTGCGTCGTATCTTCGGTCGGTGGAAATCTTCTTTGCCTTAAGAAAGAGACACCAATATTTTTGCATGACAAATTATTTTTCACTCTACTGGCACCAGTATCGAATATAAAAATTCCGCAGTACGCATTTTTCATTTTTCTTTGAAATTTTTTTTTCAAAAAAAAAAAAAAAAAAAAAAAAAAAAAGGAAATAAAACCGCGTCGAAATCGGGTCAGGATCACCTTGACTCGACTCGTTTGGACCCGCAAGAAATTGTCGACCGGTTGACCTTTGGCTCGTTTCCATCTCTGCTCTGCGGTAGCTGTACGATTCCTCGTACCGATGTGCTTCTTACAGTCTGAGCTGACCTGGAGTGTCAATTGCACGTTTACCCTGCTGGTTGGGTGTTTTGCCGTATTTTTTTTTTTTATTGGAGGTTTAACGACCACCGTGAGCAACTCAATTAACTATAAGCAGTCTCCAGTCCCTAATTTAGGGTCACTGGTTAAAAGGAAGGGAGAGAGCCAGTGCCGTAAGACAAACACAACATCCATGCCTGACCGGGATTCGAACCCGGACCCCTTTTGGACGAATGATCAGAGGCCATCAATTAGACCACTGCGTCACCGGGGCGGAATGCCGTATTTCGCGTAGTCTTGGTATATGTGTGTGTGATGTGATTGGAGGTTTAACGACCACCGTGAGCAACTCAATTTGCTATAAGCAGTCGCCCGTCAATAATTTAGGTTCACTAGTTCCAGGGAAGGGAGAGAGCCAGTGCCGTAAGACAAACACAACATCCATGCCTGACCGGGATTCGAACCTGGACCCCTTACCGACGAATGATCAGAGGCCATCGCTTAGACCACTGCGTCACCGGGGCGGAATGCCGTATTTCGCGTAGTCTTGGTATATGTGTGTGTGATGTGATTGGAGGTTTAACGACCACCATGAGCAACTCAATTTACTATAAGCAGTCGCCCGTCAATAATTTAGGTTCACTAGTTCCAGGGAAGGGAGAGAGCCAGTGCCGTAAGACAAACACAACATCCATGCCTCACCGGGATTCGAACCTGGACCCCTTACTGACGAATGATCAGAGGCCAGCGCCTTAGACCACTGCGCCACCGGGGCGGCGTAGTCTTGGTATACACCAGCTGCTGTCGATGCTTGTGTGTATCATGAACAATTGTAAAGGCTATTCTGCCGTCCCTAATTTGGGGTCACTGTTTCTAAGGAAAGAGGACAGTCAGTGTGCCGTAAGACAAGCACAGCAACCATGCCTCATCCGGGACCCAGACCCGCTCTGACGAATGATCAGAAACCAGCGCTTAGGCCACTGCGCCACATGGGCGCCAAAAATTCAGTATCTTCGGAAACATTCAGTCTTTATATTATTTACGTAGCAAGTAGCTTTGCGTTCGAAGAGATTTTTTCGACGTAATAAGAATTAGTACTTATAAAACGTCCAGTCAAAAATGCGAGTGACTTTGAGTGCTCCGATCGAGAAATCTGAGGGAAAATGGAGAGTGGAAGAAAGCGAAATTCGACGGTTTCGATGGACTTGTCAACTACTGAAGGATTTTTATGCTTTGACTGAAATGAATTGTACATAGCAAGGGTCGCTCCAAAACTTTTTAAACTCGAATTTTGAGAAATCCTAGAGGAAAATGTATCAACTAAATAGCAAAATTTAAAATTTTTGATGCATTTACCGTACGATTTTTTTTATGTCCTTATCAGCTACAGAAAGAATGTGGAAATCTCAAAAACAAAATGCACGGTTTGACAGACATTAACTTTATTTTCCATTTTTCTTTTTTTTTTTAATTTTCTATTTTGCAAAATGAGTTAAAAATGTGTTCCCAATCGAATCGCAGTGTAATTAATACTTAAATTGTATGGGTAGCTTTTATTGTTCTTCGAATGTAACAAGTTGTGAAAAAAGATCACAAATAATATTAGAAAAAATATCGCTAATGTAATCTATCCCGAGGGCGACAAAAAGCATAAATTCGTCCCTGGACGCGGTCCTTAATTAATAAATTAAAAATGTCAGGTTTTCCTGGCAAATTTTGCTCTCACATTTCCAACTTCTAAGTTTACTTTTGATGCCACAAAATATAACTAAATTAGAAATTTTGATATTACGGGACACTAATTCATACTGAAGTTTTATTAACTACCTATTTATAATACTGCCTGAGTACATTTGCACGGTCTTGCATAGCTCGGCGATCTATCTTTTCGTGCTGCTACCAGCTGCAATTTTTTCACATTGTTAGAAATAATCACTATTATAATATCCCTGAAATAGCTGATACTTGTTAATATTGTATATCATTAAGGGCGAATTGGAACAACGGGACATTTTCCGGTGAATCATTTTCTCGAATTCTTTTCATTTTCTCGAATTCTTTTTGTCTGGATTTTTTGGGACGAAGGAATAATATTTTGATACTTATGAACAATAAATGTTCACTTTGTTTGAACTTCATATCTGCCTGAAAAGTTATTTCATTAAAAAAAAAGAAGCATTTCCTCCTATCTATATATTAAGCGTTTGTACTGAAATGACAAAACGAAATTCTTTGTGCTTATACGAGAAAAATGGTGCCGGACAAAGTGCACTATTATAAGTTAAGCTAAAGCTAATTACAATTAGACGAGATCGTTTGAATTGGAGCCCAGGGTGATTGGTAAGCCCTATCCTCCTTTTATAATCTTAAAATAGTTCAGTAGTACCCACTGTGATGGCCCATCATTCACGTACCCTTATTCACAGATATATCTTCGGCAGAGACATTCGGAAATCCGCGTCCCATCCACATTTATATTAAAAGAAACAGATTTACCGGTAATGGTTCATATGGGTCAAAATAATGGGCAACATTATAAAACGTGGCTATTCAAGGAGGAATACAACTGCGCAATAGGAGATTAGTTACGACCCACCCCCGCCATTAATTCGGGAATTAATGGGCGTGGTGGATGTATGAAATTAATTAGGTATTAATTAAGTTCGAGGCTTTATTGGAGTTAAAAAGTGTAAACATCAGAGAAAATTTTATCTGGGGTTAGGAAAGAAAAGAGACGAAGAATTCTCACTCTGTTTGGGTGATCGGAGTTTGAGCGCTTTGACGTCGTAAATCGTAGGTCACAACTGGGAAGCAGGAACGTTTGGAAGCGAGACATTGCGATCCAATTATAGAACTAAATGAAGATGGGGGACAAGAGGATGAGCGAATAATCGTAAATTCGTCGATTGTTTATAGCATTTTCGAGAACAATTGCTCTCTTTTTGTGTGGTCCGGGCGGTAAGCAAGATTACTCCCTTGGCGTTAAAAATAAGGAAGAAATTTCAGTTGCCTGTACGCTCTCCGATGGGAAAGACGAGATGTCTTTGGGCTGCTATGTGATTTGGGAAAAATGAAGCAGAAAACCTCCAGCATTTTTAAGGAAAAAGAGATCAGCAACTCGAGGTTAACTGGGTAGGCCAAATTACCGTTAAGAAGGCGGAATGTTTATATCCGTGTGATAAAGCGGTGATTCCTGTGCTGCGAGCCTATTGGCAATTTTGCGACTGGTTGGCCCAGTAAAAAGCGAAGCTACGGAGATATTCAGAAGTCGGCGAGTTGACGTTGGTCGCTCCAAGGAGAAGCGACGCCAAGAAACGAAACTCGGGCTGAAAACGCTAAGGACGGTGTTGTGGAATCGTCATTACAGTTAACCCTCCCAGATGCCGCAAAGGCGGTGAAGCGAGGCTCCATCAACGAAAACGTGTGTGTGCGTGAGACAACGGTAGCAATGCAACCCCTACGAGTGGGTGCGACGGGACGAAGCCAGCGCAAAGGAAATCCGCAACGTAAGAGAAGTGGGTTGGATACCGTAACATTTAACAGGCGAAATAACTATGGGATTTGAGGATGATAGCCCCATCCATGTGAGTAGAAACATTTTGCTATTGTTGTTACATCTGCTACACTATTAGAATAGAGGAACTGAACTGGTAAATTGTAAGAACTGAACTGTGGATTAAGTTCATTAAAACTTTCTCACGGGAATAAATTTCGGTCAAAGTTGACCCAGCGCTCATGATCAGCAGACACCTAATTTTTATACGTATTTGTGCCATTGTTATTTTTATAGCCAATTAAATGTTTGTTTAGTGCAGTCAGCGCATTTGCAGAACACATTATTTATGTGCACGAATGTGATTGGTTTTAATTGTTTAAGTGTGTGCCCATACATTATAGTCTTCGCGCCAAGGACAACGTCGAATGACCGTGGAGAAGGAATTTAATTATTGCTCGGCCATAGTCGTTACATTGTCGGTCCGCAGTGGGATCGCGACCGTTACAAGATAAACTTTAATTGAGTAGGGAAATTGTTCGGTGGCATGCGCGCGCACACACACCCATATTTCAACTTACAGAATTAAATTTATGGTGATTTAAGAAAAGTGCCATGTGGAATGCGTACACACACAAACTTCAACTTTCAGGATTCACTTTATTGAGATTTTGGAAAATTGCGATGTGGAATATGCACACATTTCAACTTTCAGGATTAACTTTATTCTGATTCATGAAAATTGCTGTGTGGAATATGCACACATTTCAACTTTCAGGATTAACTTTATTGTGATTTAGGAAAATTGCTATGTGGAACGTGCACGCGCACACACATTTCAATTTTCAGAATTAACTTTATGGTGATTTAGGTGGATGGGGTATCCAAGAGACTCGTGCTCTTTTCGTGCGTGTATGTGTGTGTCAAAACCAAATTTCTTCAAAGGAAAATAATCACTTGGTACAACATTCCGCTTTGAGAGGGGTTTGAAGCTACGCGTTCAACCATGAATGAATTTTTAAAATTATTTCACCATTAAATAATTATTAAAAATGTGTTCATGACTGAAGTTTTTCTTTTACCTTTTACAATGACTATTTCAACAGTTCACTTTCATCCAGAATCTAACAGAGTTTTTCTTTTATGAGGAACTTATGCAATGTTTCCACGTGGGTATGTCGTTTCTGTAGTGTACAGCAAGACTAAATTTTCTTCCCTGGTTGGGTCGTTCCAATCCGCCCTAACACCATATTCATCATATGTGCGATAGCTAGAAATGAATAGCGCAATCTTAAGGTAACTTGATTTGTTAACTGCGTGGGATATCACGTTACAACATTACACTTCGAAAACGGATCAGATTAAATCTACGAAATGTGGAAACTTCTTACAGTGTTTGACTGGCCTGCCGGTTGCGTTTGCGTTTTTCTCTTTTTCGTTTTTCTTATCATTTTTTTTTTCTCCAGTAGGGTGGCTTTTCGGGAGCCAGTGAAAAACTGCATAAAGATGCCGCTTAGCCAGCAAAGCAGTATGTTGACCTTGCCTGAATAGAAAGGGCTGAATGCAGATTCTTAGTCGACATATTATCCACGTCATCAGAATGCTGACGGGTAATGTACCTTAAACATAAATAAATGTGGAATCACAGAGATGAAGAATGAATGTTCCGGCTCACGGTTGCGTGCCTCGTTGGCCAATCTACCGAAGTTTTCTGTTTCGGGAATCCCAACTACGAGCACGCAACACGACAAGCAAAAGATATCTCCGTATACACAACTGACGCTGCAAAACTGATTAGCAGAGAAAGTTTTATTTTCGAAAACCATTTCTTTTAGATGAAGTCGTCGCTCTCGATGAACGCTAAATTGCTATCTGCGCTTTCAGATATCTAGGATTTCCATCAGTTTTCTGTCCAGCAACATGTTTCTTACTTTATGTTTCCCAGAGAGCTGGCTGGCACGCGTTCCGTGTTTAGAATAATTTACGCTATTAATATTCAAACGTTATGTAAAGAGTTGGAAACGGGTCAAAAATTTCGGACCCTTACGTCCCATAACTGGACCCGATCCGATCCCGAAACTGACCCGGACAAATCTGCTTTGAACAATAAATTCGAAACTCAATTTATATATATGTACCTATAAACGTAATATATGTATTCATCCCAATAACTGCTTGATATTTAATAACTGAAATCCTTTTTTAATTATAAAATTTGGTTACTTGCTATATTTTACTGCCATTTTTAGTGTCATTTTTAGTGCAATTTTTAATGTCATTTTTAGTGCCACTATTTTGCGTAATCCAGAAGTATAATGGCTGACTAAGACCGTGACCATGGAGTATATTACAAATAGGAATCATTATTTACGATTACACAAATGCATTTTCTTAAATGTATTTAGATTGTTCACTCTTTCCACGCTTTGATGGAGGTGCGCATACTTTCATATGGCCCGTTAGGTTTTTGGTTCTATAATCTTTTAGCACACCGTGGACATCTTTCTTTGTAATGATCCACATTTTGAACAACAAGCAGGAACAAACAATACAGAATTATTCACCGGTTCCTTAGAGACGAAACAATTTCCACCATTCTTTATTTTCTTTTTTTTTTTGATTGGAGGTTTAACGACCACCGTGAGCAACTCAATGGGCTATAAGCAGTCGCCCGTCCCTGGTTTAGGGTCACTGGTTCCAGGGAAGGGAGAGAGCCAGTGCCGTAAGACAAACACAACTTCCATGCCTCACCGGGATTCGAACCCGGACCCCTTACGGACGAATGATCAGAGGCTATCGCTTAGACCACTGCGCCACCGGGGCGGCTCCAGCATTCACTCTTCCCCTTATGGTTTTCAACAAGAACGTATTTGTTGGCCTCAACGCCTTTCTCAACCTCCTTAATATGAAATCCATCCATATTAACAAATAAGGATTTAATTTCGACCTGACATGTCATGGGAACGGGATGTTAGCACATCAATCTAAAACCTCTGAATGCTCAATGTAAAAGATGTGATGTGAAAAGTATCTCTTAGTCATACTGTGAACTTCGCACGGAGAGAGTGAATCAGCTGAGAAGCAGGCGAATGGCGTTTGCCTGTACCTTGCCCTGGATAATCTCACTGTAAAAGAACGCAAAGGAAAGATCTTTTTACGATATGGAGTCGGTGTATTGTCTGACGTCGTTCGGTGGAAATCTTCGTTGCTTTAAGAAAGAGACGACAATATTTTTGCATGTCAAATCATTATTCACTCCGTGGGCACATGTATCGACTACAGAATTCCACAGCATGCATTTTTTTTTTTTTTTTTTTTTTTTTGGAATATATTTTTCTGTTTTCAAAAATAAAACGGGAATAAAACCGGGTCAAAAACACCTTGACTCGACCCGTTGAACCCGCAAGAAATTTTCGACCCGTTGACACCTGACCCGTTTCCATCTCTGGTTATGTATAATAAGCACATGTTGTATAAAAAGAAAAATTGCAATGCCTTTGTTGAAATTCTGATTGGATTAGTCGCAGTTTGTAAGAAAACTGATCCACCCTGTTATTATCTTACGTTTTGTATTTGGACAGTGCCTTCATGAAAAACAGAAATCGCATTCCTCAAATTTCACGGGTGCTACATATTGCATTCCTCTGTGCCATTAATGCCGTACCTAACATACCTCATTTATCAACAGTGGATTAGGGACACATATTTCCCTAATGCCATAGCTCACACGTCTATTCTGTCACTAATACCAGAGATTACATATCCCGAGTGTTAGCAATACATTAATTTCATCACCTCAATCCTTTCTCCGAAACTGATATAGCATTTGACACTTAACATGCACTCACACATAAACATATGCACTGGAATGCTATAAACTCGAGTTCCAAAATTTCCTGTATTCACCATGATCTTCATTTTACACGCAAAAACAAAACAAAATTTTTTTTTTTCCTTTTTCAAAAAGCCTAATGCATGTGTAGAAAGTATTAAAAATAAAGCGAAGTTCACTAATTTGAGAAATCATTAATGCTCGCATGACAAAGTGCTTATTAGGGTGTGCCGAAAAACATTTTTTTTTCGAGATAGCTATTTTAATAGTGCGGAAAGGGTGCTCAGTGTGATCAATAAAAATGCTGTAAGATATTTTTCGATTGGATAATATCTTCTGCCCCCCGCATAAAACTTCAATTTTTGCAAAGTTTGTTAAAAAGGGCACTTTTTTTACATGTAATAGAAATAGCACAAACATGCGAAAAATATGATCCAAACAGTGTTTATTGCTGCACTATATTGTACAAATGATGAAAATGATTTGCATCCCTAACAGTCCCTATGGAGACGAACACAGGTAACAATAAAAGTATACTTACACTTACAGGTACTTGCAGGAAGAGGCATGAAATCAGCCTTACGGGTTGAATTCAGGCATAACCGAACGTGACAAAAATGTGGTTCTTATGAATCAGTCTCTATTTTGAGCTCCGTAAATCTTGGATGATACTTCTGTCACTAACTTCACACACCGTTCAACTGCCTGTATGTGACATAGGAAGTGAACGAAGTCCCAGACCGGGTTGGTCTTATCACTCACAATGGAACAAAATACGTCAGTCGATAATACATCACGCAGGATTGCAGAAGTGATAATAGTGGATGACCAGCCAATCATATCCGTATAGTCATTGGCTTCAAAGTGCAGCTTTGATGGGCGAAGTGTACTCGTACAGGGTGTCCACAATGTCTTGTTACCCCCTGTAATAAGACATGTAAGTGAGCTATGTATCTGTTGTATGATGTATCATCATCATCATCATTGTCAACCATTATCAATCCACTGCTGGACGAAGGTCTCCCCAAGTTTCCTCCACAACGGTCTGTCTTGTGCCAGTTTCCTCCACAACGGTCTGTCTTGTGCCAGTCTCCTCCATGTCACCCCTGCATACTTTCGAATTTCATCCACCCATCTCCCATGTGGTCTTCTTCTGGGTCTTTTCCTGTCCCTTGGAATCCAATCTAAAATTTCGGCTGTCCAGGATGATCTGTCCTTCTGGCAGTATGTCCAGCCCATTGCCATTTCAGGGATTTAACTCTGATCATGATGTCTTCCACTCTTGCCATTTTTCGGATCCACGAGTTCCTCTTCTTATCTCTCCTGGTTACACCAAGCATGCACCTCTCCATGCTTCTTTGAGTTGTCTGCAGCCTTTGTATGTCTCTTTTAGTTAAGGTCCACGTCTCTGCACCATACGTAAGCACTAGAAGGATGCATTGATCAAACACTTTTCTTTTAAGACATAATGGCATATTGCTCTTGAAAATTATGCTGTTTCTTCCAAAAGCTCTCCAGGCAAGTTTTGTACACCGATTAATTTCTTCATCAATGTGACCCTCACTTGATATCTGCTGTCCAAGATAAACGTATGTGTCTGTTATCTCCAGCTTTTCTCCATCAATCGATAAATCTTCATTTCTTGTAAAAGCATTGAACATCACTTTTGTCTTCTGAAAGTTCATTTTTAATCCCACTTCTTTACTCTTGTCAGCAAGTTCCTGGATCATACTCTGCAGCTCTGATGGGCTAGTTGCAAAAATGACTACGTCATCAGCAAAACGAAGGTGGGTTAGATAATCTCCATTAATCTTTATCCCCTTGTTTTCCCAGCTCAGTGACTGAAAAACACCCTCCAATGTGGCATTAAAGATCTTCGGAGATATGGTGTCACCTTGTCTCACTCCCTTTCCAATTTTTATGTGTGTTGTATTTTCAAACAGCCTAATCTTTGCACTTGCATTTTCATAGATGTTATTAATAATATTAATGTATGCATCTTCAATACCGCAGGTTTTCAGAGCCATTGTAACTGCTGATGGTTTCACCGAATCAAAGGCTTTTTCATAATCGATAAAAGCCATGCACAATGGAAGTTCATATTCCCTCGCTCTTTCAATTAGTTCTCTCAGCACATGGATATGATCTATTGTGCTGTAGCCACTCCTGAATCCAGCTTGTTCTCTCGGTTGAGCCATGTCCAGTGTTACCTTCAAGCGGTGTGAAAGAACTTTAGTGAAGATTTTATAAACTACTGATAGGAGGCTGATAGGTCTGTAGTTTCCGAGATCCTCAATGTCACCTTTCTTATGTAGCAGGATCATTGTAGCGGTGTTCCAATCCTCAGGAATCTTTCCTTCATTAAGGCATCGAGTGAAAATTTGGGAGAGTACTGCTTCGATTTCTCCACTTGCTTCTTGTATGATGTCTACAGTAATTCCATCTTCTCCTGGAGCTTTTCCCCGCTTCATGTTCTTGATTGCATGTGCAACTTCTGCTGGAAGGACTGGAGGAACTCTGGTACTGGTATCTTTCATGATGTCTGGAGTGCATGTATCATCCCTTTCATATAATTTGGAGTAGAAATCTTTCACTCTTGTCAAAATTTCGCCTCTATTTCTTGTTACAGAACCATCTTCTTTTCTCAGTGCCATAATCTGTTTTCTTCCCTTACTGAGATGTCCCTTTGCTATCTTTAGGCTTTGGTTGTTTTCAATTGCTTTCCTCACTAGTTCACAGTTGAATTTTCTTACGTCTTCAGTGATACTTTTTCGTACTGTCTTGCATAGCTCTATATATTCCACTTTGGAAGTCACATCTTCTTTAGTTGTCCTCATCTCTCTTCTTTTTTGCATCAACATTTTCGTTTTTCCTGATAATTTATTTACATGCAACTTGTTCTTAGACCCAGCTAATTTTGTTGCTGTTTCCATAAGAGCTTTGGTTACTTTTCTGTTAACTTCAGAGATGTCCACTTCTTCCGATGTTAGGCCTTCTAAAGCAGAGAACCTGTTCTTCAGTTCCAACTTGAAGGTATTATGGTGTTTTTTAAGGTTGGTTATGTCAATAGATTTTGTTTGTCTTATGAGCTTGCCACGTTCAAGTTTAGTGTTGAGGTGCATCTTACATCTCACCAATCTATGGTCACTACCTGTGTTGAACTTGTTTAGCACACTGCAGTCTTCTATGACGAATTTTTTGTTACACATAATAAAATCAATTTCACTTGTCGTCCCATTTGGATGTCTCCATGTCCATTTCCTGTGTGGCTTTTTCTTGAAGAAGGAGTTCAAGATGAAAAACCCTTCTGCATCTGCAAACTCAACGAGAGTATTTCCACGCTGGTTTCTGTTGCCGTGACCGAATTTACCTACTGAAGTTTCATTCTGTTGCCGTTGCCCTATTTTTGCATTGAAATCTCCCATAATTATTTTCAAGTGCTGCTTACCTTTATTATTTAGATGACAAATTTCCTCATAAAATTCTTCAATTTCTTCTTCAGGATGACTTGTGGTGGGTGCATAAGTTTGAATAATCTGAGCCTGGTATCTTCTCGATAGTTGGATAACGAGTCGTGCAGCTCTGTCAGAGGAACTTTCAACTTCTACCACTTTATCCTTCAGTTTCTTGTTTATTATAAATCCAACACCACTAGTTCTGCCAGTATCTGTCCCACGATAGTAGAAGAGATGTCCACTTTTCAGTTCAATGAGATCTTCTCCTTTTCTCCTTAATTCACTTAGCCCCACGATGTCCCACTTGATCCTTTGTAGTTCCTCTTCCAATTCAAGAAGCCTTGAATCAGAAGATAGGGAGCGTCCATTGTACGTTGCCAAGGTCAGCATCAGATAATGTATATGTTGAGTATGATGTATATGTTGAGTTATATGTTGAGGCATCCATAAACATCCAGTGCATCCGTTTGGGCTCCGTCATTCTCGTGACAGAGAATACTTTTACGCCATGTTCTGTGGGACATTTTCCGAAGCAGTTGCGGGGTGATACGAAAGAAAGCACGTCTCACTGCTTGTTTAAGTTCATCAGTGGTTTGGTAGCGCTGCTGTGTAACAACCTCCTTTATAAAACCCCAAAGGGCATTATCACACGTTGAGAGATCTGGGCCTCGAGGTGGCCATTCAACTGGAATGGGCAACACTGCCGAACCTCGGCCGATCCAACGATCCCGAAAGACCTCACCAAGGTATTCTCGAACAGAAATTGTGTAATGGGAAGGTGCCCCATCCTGTTGGAACCATACGTCATTTAGACTGCCAAGATTTCCAAGTTGTGGCACAAACCAGGTTTGCAGCATGTCCAGATAAGTTGTCTGATTCACTGGACCATCAAAGAAATACGGTCCAAACAGATGTCGACTATTCATTGAAGCCCATATCATGACATATGGAGGATGATGTTCCAATTCTTCGACAAAATTTGGGTTTTCCTTGGACCAGAACACAACGTTCCGTGATCGACAGCTGCGGTATATCGCACATTCATCATTGAAAATGACCTTTCCACGTTTTGGGATTGTGGCAAATGTCTGAAGCATCATTGCACATGCATCCCGTATGCGGTTTAAATCGATGTCTGATAACTCCTGAACGAACATCGGGCGATATGCTTGCAAATTCAGGTCATTTTTCATCTGCATATGCAGTGTCGATCGTGGTATTCCAAGCTCCGCTGATCGTTTGCGGAGCGACTTCGTCGGTGACCTGATAACTGATTCCTCGACCGCTTGACACTGTTGCACTCTGGTTGATGGATTCCCGTTCGTGGTTTATCCTTGATGTTGCCTGCTTCGAAGAGTTTATGTTCCCACCGCAGAAGAGTCTGTTTTGGAAGGGCCTCTTTGTCGAATCGTTGTTGGAAATCGGAATGCACGTCACGCATTGTCTTCTCTGTGTGTGGACGTTTGTGTACCCAGACACTGACAACAATCCGCTGTTCCAGGGTGTATTCGCTGGTATCACACATGGTTCCGGTACCTAATCATACAGACCATAACTCAACAAATACATCATACAACAGATACATAGCTCACTTAAATTTCTTATTACAGATGAGGTAACAAGACATTGTGGACACCCTGTACACTGGAAGGTGACCCTCTTGACTTAATTATGCGTCGTGCAGTAAGTTCTCTGATGTGCGGTCTTCTCGTTTCAAGGAAGGAGCTGGAAAACTAACATATAGTCTTAGTACTCTGTTCGCTGTATTCAGCCAGCGTGAATGTGATATTGGCCCAGGTTCGCGCTCGCCAGGTCATTGGAACGATTACCCAATCGGACCGCTTGAAATATTTCGAGTACTTATTATTGGTCCTTGCTCAAGTCACGTGTAACAATAGCTGGTAAGTCGCAGTCAATGATTTCAAAATCAGTCACAGGCAAGGTTTCACATGTAAGGAGCGCCTTTCCAATGATACCCGAATATGGCCCATCTAATGTTTTAAAAAGATGCCTCAGAGATAGTTCATTGAAATGTAGAAGACATATCATCCACTGCAAGGGTGTTCCAAGATTCAGTTCCAAGCTCTGAATGACACCACCTTTCCAACCGGTGTTAATGGGTGTGTGCCGTTACAGCCAATTACACGAAGTTGATAAAGATCTCTCGTAATCACTTTGAAATATTCAGTAATGTCTTAGAAATCTGTAAAACGGTACCACAGGGTGAACTCCAGTAGGTAATATAGTCTGAGCTCCGTTCCTCAATAAGGAATAAGTGTTTCTTCTTTGCTGTTTTGGTGTATCTTTTGGCACCTACCCTCTCCTCTACCAGCTGTATCATCCTTCCGTCCATCGAAATAGAATCCCTTCAACGGTAACACCCGAGTTTCGCATACAGCCTAAACTTTGAGCTCCTGTCTAACTTTAATCTTTTCTCTTCGCAGTTTGTTAGTCACCAAATTTATGTCGTTGATAGTTATGAGACCGACATCGTGAAGTACAGTTGAAGTAATTGCAGTCACAACCCGGTCGACACACAAAAGCTGTCAGCAACTACTGCAGTAGAAGGAAGGACAAGTCGCATTTGTGTTGTGGAGGGAAGACAGAGTCAATTCTTTGGACTTTGAGTCAGTGAGTGAGATAAAAGGGCCTGAGGTTTTGAAGATGTCCCGATTTAAGTCTACTTCAGGTGAGACTAAAGAACAATCTGTCTCTTCTTCATAATCTACATTAACTACGTTGGACATTGTTGGTGTGTCACTGAGAAACAAATTTTGAGCACTTCTGTCAGCTGTCTTCTGAAGCCGTATTATTTCAGAAACGACAAGTGAGCCCATGAAAAAAAGTCTCGCAGTCCGCTGATCATATAGAAAAGCTTGCTCATTCCGAGGTACTTTTTTAGCACGTTCGCATGTACAGTCCTCAAAGGTAATACATTTGCCGGTTGCAATGTTGAACAATTTGATGCATGCTTCTTGCCAAAACGCTTTGATCTTCGTTTGGAATGTCTTACTGGCTTTATCTCGGTTATAAGACCTCTTGGAATTTACAGTTCCTCTTCAAGTTTATATTTTGAGTAGTATGTATGAATAATTTGAAGTATACGAGTGTGAGAGGCAATGGCAGTACTTGCTTTTGTCCACAGGGACTCAATTTTAGTGGCAACAATTTCAGCAATTTCCGAGAAACTCGGCTCTTTGTTCTCAGTTTTGGGTGTAAGATTCCGTCTCTCAAAGAAGCAACAACGCAGCATATCTTCGCAAGTGGGCAGATTTGCTTCAGCGAGATCCTTGGGGCTTGCAAAGATAAGGCAGTTTAATGTGTACCGTATACTGAATTTCGATGCCATAGCTTATAGCAGAACAACCAAATCAAAAGAATACAGAAGACAATTAAAAAACAGTAAGACAACCAACCTCAGTCTCAAACGAAGGTAGAACAAGATAAGCGTTCGTGGGTTTCAAAATCGCTTTATTCTAGTGGGGCTGTCAGCAGCAGAATGACTAACGGTGTCATTTAACATGCGCACGCAGCCAACGCCCTCGCCGACATCACCACGTGACAATGCGGAGGAGCCAAGGAGCGCGCGTAAATGAAAACCCCTCCCCTGCGTGCAGATCGATGCCGTATGGGCATTTGGGCAGGAAACCCCCCACACATGTAATTTTCGACCATTTTCATCTTTTGTACAGCAATAAATGCTATCTGGACAATATTTTTCGCGTGTTTGAGGTATTTCTGTAACATATGAAATAGTGCACTTTTAAACAAAATTTGCGAAACTTCAAGTGCGATGCGGGAGGCAGAAAATATTATGAAATCTAAAATATATTTTACAGCATTTTTATTGATCACACTGAACACCCTTTCTGCACTACTAGAATAGCGATCTCGGGAAATAACGTTTTTCCAATAACAGGTGAAAAGTGCCAAATTTCGAAATTTCAATCGAGAAAATAATTTACACCACTTTTATTGATCCCAGTGGGCACCCTTTCCACGCTATTAGAATAGCTATCTCGAAAAAAAAATTTTTTTTCGGTCACCCTACTTGCTTATTGTGTGAGGGCAAAAATATTTACCGTGAGCAATTGGATGGGCTAAAAGCAGTCGCTCTTCCCTAATTTAGAGCCACACTTTCCAGAGAAGGGAGAGAGTCCTTCCGTAAGACAAGCACAGCATCTATGCCTCACCGGAATAGATGTATCGCTATATTTAATATATACATGTAGATACATTTTCTGCGTACTCCTCTCCATTTCAAGAGAAATTGTCATCCATTCTTAACGCCGTGTTAAATTGTGTTAGTGATGTTGGGTTACGTGAATGATTCTTCACACATTGCTCTAGTTAATGCCAACAAGTGTTAAGTCATGCTAAGAATGGAGTCAGCTTATTAATCTGTCAGAGACTCTTATACGACCGAAGGAGAAGCACTGACTTCTTGGAAAAAGTATGAAACATGAACGTCTTACTGCATCGCTACTACTCGTAATACTGTTGTTAGAATTATTGCAGCCAGCCATGAACCTTTTTAAACTATCTCATTCTTTTATATTGCAATGACTTAAGGTCAATTATATAAACGCAAGAAAAAGCCTTTGTGATTTCTTTGTTACAAATTCAACTTTCCAGTCATGGCACATTTAGAGGGTACAAGTAAGGAAGCCTGTCAAAAGAAGTCTCTTTGTTAGATAAATTCACGTCATTTGCATATTAGTCGACATAGTACATGTATGCAAAATGTTAGATGCAATGCCACCACTCTTAAATAAGGTAATGCTACATTAAGTGAGTCGATAATTTTTCTGCTAATTAGTCGGTTGGAAGTTAACTGTAAGTGTATCAGTAGCCTTGCTGTAGTTTGGGACCTAAAGATTGAACAATCGGTTCTCCAACACTGAAATGACAGATATCCATTTCATTTATGGAAAGCGAATGGAAACAGCCCTGATTCTCCACATCTCTATAACCATGATATGCAACTAAGACTAGTTTTGCAGCTAATCACTGGCATCTTCGCAATACAGGATTCCTTTCGCCTGTTACTGCAGAATAGGAGCGAACCAGACATGTCCAAACACCTACTTTAGGGGAACAGGCATGGGGCATAGTTCCTGAGGATCCCGTTACAAGCCCAAAACAACAGCATTTGCCGTTGGTGTTTCACATTCAACTGTATGGAGGATTTGTCGTCAGGAGATACTCATATATGTTATTTATTTTTATACCTTATTTTTCATCGTTGCCTCCCTCTCATAATGTCTTACGCGCTGAGCAAGTTTTTTTCGTACCCGTCTCTGTAGAATTCTTCTGGCTATTCTCGAAACCATTCTCTCTTTAGAAGCTTGAACTTCTTTATCAAATGAAAAATAAACTCCATTGAGACGCTTCCTTTCTTCAGTGCTGCAAACAACCGGAAGTCGGGCGATGCCAAATCCGGCCCATAGGGAGGGTGTGGATCAACTTCAAAATAGTTGCTGTCTATCGTCGTTGAAGAGCCAGCCAGCATAAGTAGGGAGAGGAGGGAGGGGGTGTCCTGTGTTATCAGCTGAAGTTTTCATTTTCGCGCGTCAAAAGCGCTAGGACTGTTTCAGGCAGATCAATATGGCTGAAAAAGGGTCATCCATTTTGACCCGAATACAATGCAAACCACTATGTTTATCAAGACGAACTTGAGACTGATGTGAAAGCACAAATTTGTCCGTAACGGAGATCGAAACGCGCCCTCTTACTCCGGAGTAAGTTGCTCTTCCAAATAAGCTACACGGATGGAATGTATCTCTGCAGATTTGTCGTCTTGACACGTGTTTCACCTCTGTAGCACGTCACACTGAAGCTCACGGAACAATGAGCAAGTTTGGAAATGCTGCGCTTCGAAGTCATACTTCTTGTGCGTGAAATCTACCCTGAGGCATTACTTTCGGACTACACGCGTGTTTATCTTCAACACATTCCTCCTGAGATATTTTTCTTAGAATTACTTTCTTATATTCACTGACATGCATATTCCTGAAATGGGAAGGAGGTATTTTTATTCCCTATATGGGTTAATATATACTGCTAAAAGAAATAGGGGTTATTAGGGTGTCATGATAAAGTGACAGAAAAAGAGACAAGTTGCAAGTCTGTGATGAAAGATATACCTCAAAAATGCACATTTCAACACAGGGAAACGAGCAGCTCTCACAAATTTACCTACGGAAGCACAAAATAAACCTTCTATAAGTATCGCGCTTGCTGAGTCGTTCTTATTCTGTAGGAATTTGCAGGTGAAGGTGTGTTTCAACAGAATAATATCTCATTAACACGTTCGCCCCGTTGTGCTATTTCAGCGGCAAGCACGCGGTGCCGGTAAAAAACTCGGCAAATCTCCTGTGATTCCACAAGTCGTCATGCGGCACCACGGATAAGCTTCTATGCATATCGTCATGCGGTACCACGGATGAGCTTCTATGCATGTCGTCATGCGGCACCACGGATGAGCTTCTATGCATGTCGTCATGCGGCACCACGGATGAGCTTCTATGCATGTCGTCATGCGGCACCATGGGTGAGCTTCTATGCATGGCGTCATGCGGCACCACGGATGAGCTTCTATGCATGTCGTCATGCGGCACACGGGTGAGCTTCTATTCATGTCGTCATGCGGCACCACGGATGAGATTCTATGCATGTCGTCATGCGGCACCACGGATGAGCTTCAAACCTATCTGTGTTCGGATCTCATAGCTTTGCACGACTCCGCAATTCTAAAATACGAGAAAAAATTTCATAATTTTTATTTGTTTGTAACCTTCGGTAACTCCAGAAGTGTAAACATGTCTACAGCATATTCTGTAGACGATAACTAATAAATTGTGAAATTCCTCAGTCGCAAAAAGAATGAAAAATTAGATTGCTTCAATACCTGTCATATTAATTTTCAGTCTTAGTACACTAGGGAACAGAATTAATCTTGTGACATCGGAAACATAATACCGATGTGTAGCTAAATTCTGTTGAGAAGGAGTATGAGAGAGAACGTCGCATTCTTCATCTTCACTGCTGGTCGTACTGCAGCTACTAAAAGAATACGTTTCTGCATATCATGCTAAATTATCGGGATCATCTATCTCCACGGCAGGATGTGTCCACCAAGGATGTGGTTGAGAGGGACCGGAGATAGTCTGTCTGAATATATCCGTTGTTTCCACAAAATTTAGCATTGAAGTCAATATGGGTTTTCTTGACATCCCTTTAGCGTCTTCAATAGGACGCCCTCTTACGTATGAACTCTAAGCAGCAAATGCTTTTGCATTTATTTATTTATAGTTCGCTTCACCGCAAAACCAGTGACGTTCAAAGGAAAATAAACATTGAAGTGAAAAGAGCACGCTGCGCTAAGTCTATGGCGGGTTAGCTTACTTTCCCTTCCCTAAACTATGTGGAAAACTATCGGCTATCTCAAAAACTCGGTCATTTTTAAGCTGATGGATCCTCATTCTCAGTGCCAGTAACAAAACAGATACCTCTCTTCGAGTGCCGAAAGTTTTAGGAAAGGAAATATTAAGCAACAATCACGACGCCGTTCGGCGTTGTCGGCACCTGGGATAAGTGTTGTATTAATGGGTAGTGGGCTAAGTACTGTACTCGTATCTATAGTATCCTGTGCTAAGCGTTGTATCTATAGTATCCTGGACTAAATTTGTATGTATAGTATCCTGGACTAAATTTGGTATGTATAGTATCCTGGGCTTAATTGCTGTATCTATAGTATCCTGGGTTAAGTGTTATATCTATGGTATCCTGGGCTAAGTGTTATATCTATAGTATCCTGGGCGAAGTTTTTTATCTATAGTATTCTAAGCTAAGTGTCAAATAGCTGGAAGATTTGTTTGTTTTTGCTTTGGCTTTTAGCGGCGTCCATCGCATGTAAGGCACCAAGAGGTCATCTGTCACTAATTCAAGGCCACTGATTCCAGGGAGAATGTAAGACAACAAAAGGTCATCGCATGTAAGGCAACAAGAGGTCATCCGTCACTAATTCAAGGCCACATCTCCCATGCAGATCCGGGATTCAAATTGGAGCCCAATTCAGCGATGAGCGAGAACTTCATGCCTCTTAGACTCGAGTAGGTTCCTGGGAAGGCTCCTGAAGATGAACGTTATTAGGCAAAATGAATAAATGCCAGCAAAATAGAGTTTGTTTTTTCTACCAACATGGTTTGTTGAACTGTTTCAATGATATTCATCAAATCGTCTGACCATTAATTGAGTATATAAAAAAAAGTTCGTATAAATAGGAACTTCAGCGAAGAATTACTAACGCCGTAAACTTTGTTCTTTCCCTCATCCATGTAAATGCATTTAGAGCAATATTTCTAAACCTTTTCACAACTGCAGAGTGCAATGGCGCTCAAGATAACACTTCCTCTTTAATGATCTGTGAACTCCTTAAATCGCATTTATTCTTCCACATAAATGATACACCGAGTATATATTTTGATAGATTAAGCATTTTTTTTTTACTTTATTTGATTATCCAGATCTCTTGGAGTCCAAGATAGTCCGAATAATCGGCTTCCTACCGTGTTCAGAAATTGCGCTTTTGTGAATCGAATTTTGAAAACAGTTGCGCCTTCGTATTTATTCACAAACTCCCATCATGCAGGTAATGACATTTTACTAAGACAGTTTGCATAAAGACGCCAAAAAATGCAATTATTCCCTTTCAGAACAATAAAGATATCGCTAAATGCAGTCGCAGTCTCGACCAGAAAGCTCCAAGTGCAAAGGCGACAGCGGCTGGAAGATAATTATACGGAATTCAATGGTTGAGGTTCTCCCCGGAGAAACCCTTGCTCGTTGGGTGTTAATTAAATTCAAATCATTCCGCGACATTTAAATAGTCGATTTTGGCAGCCAGCGAAACAGATAAACCCATTATAGAGCTACTTCCCCGGATCAATTCCGATAAGAAATCTTGTGTAATTGGGAAGAAACTCCCTTTCCCCTTCGCGAATTCTTT
Source organism: Macrothele yani (assembly GCA_039090855.1). Classification (NCBI taxonomy): domain Eukaryota; kingdom Metazoa; phylum Arthropoda; class Arachnida; order Araneae; family Macrothelidae; genus Macrothele; species Macrothele yani. Next base: position 167,802,255 of record CM077011.1, read on the forward strand.
TGTTCTAGCTGCGAGAATAGCACTATTGACCAAAACCATTGAATTATGGGAGAAAGAAGACGTCTTAGGGCCAGAGGTTCCTTTTCATTACTAACTGATGATTTACTGTATCAGATGGTTTTCCTTGATAAGGGCAGTTCTTTGATTATTGGTCTTCCTCGAAACCCCCCGCTAAAGATCGTGGAGATTGACGCAGAAAAGGACAGATTCATTGTAAGTGCGTTGCCACAATCTTTGAATACGAAGAACAACAGCATTTTCTCTATGAATGCTGGCATCTTGATCAATAACCGCGGAAAAAAGAAAACACACTAAACTAACGCAGAACTAATCACGCTGAATCAAGAAACGTCGAGAGACGTAAGGGAAGTCTCCTTTAGTATTTGATTTCAGGGATAACCATCTCCAACAGAGACAAATCAAAATGCTACTTCTTCATTCTGTTGCTTAGCTCAATTTTTATTTTGAGTGAAAGCTTCGTTTATTAATTTCTTCCTGAAAATTTTGGAGTCGCTCCTCCTGGGCGGATTTTCATGGAGATGGACGTGTGCACCGATGGATCCGAAAGTTGTATTTTTCAGACACACATTGCCATAAAATCAGACCACAAAACATCGCATTCAACACTAGTTCCGAATTGAAATCACGTTCTCAGTAATCCCATAGCACTCTGACATACACATCCATGAGGCATTACATTATGACCATCCCCAGCCTAGAGAAATGAGCGTGCCTGGAGACCGAACGGTGGCGCAAGTGAAGTTCACAGAGCAGTATATATACAATCCAAGGACCGGCTATCGGTTAGTAGTGCTCGGAGTTAGAATGGGAAAAGCTGTCGATTTTTCGGAGTTTGATAAAGGACACATTGTGATGGCACGACGCCTGGGAATTACGATCTCGGAAACTGCGCGGCTTGTAGATTGTTCACGTGCCGCTGTAGTGAATATGTGTCAAAAGTGGTGCACAGATGGCCTAACTATGAACCGTTGTCCAGCCGCGTATCGTCCGCAGCTCATTGATGCCAGAGGGCAGCGGAGACTTTCGCGCATTGTTCACTGCGACCGCAGAGCCACAGTGCGACAAATCACCCGCAACTGCAACAGTGGTGATCAGGGCAATGTGTCACAGCACACAGTTCCTCGCAGCCTTCTGCGCATGGGCCTGCGTAGCCAAAGACCCAGCTGAGTCCCCACGCTCACTACACGTCATCGCCAACAACGCATGAAATGCGCTCAAGATCATCGAGATTGAACCGCGGATGATAGGAAGAATGTGGTTTGGTCTGACGAATCAAGATTTCTGGTGCATCACGTAGACGGCCAAGCATGGATACACCGATTACCGACTGAGGCTATGGAATCTGGATGCACTGTTAGGCGGAAACAGGCCAGTGGCGGCGATGTTATGTTGTGGACGATATTTTCTTGGGACACTTTAGGCCCCATTATCCGAATAGCACAATCCCTGACAGCTGTCAGGTATCTGAACATCGTTGCAGACCAAGTTCACCCATTCATGGCAACTGTGTTCCCTGCTGGTGATGGCCATTACCAACAGTATAATGCGCCATGCCACACTACCAGAATCGTCTAGGAGCGGTTCGAGGAACATGGTGGTGACTTTCTGTTAATACCCTGGCCTCCAAATTCACCTGATATGAACCCAATCGAACATTTGTGGTTTGACTTTGAAAAGCGGGTTACCGCTAAATCACCACCAAACCGAAATGTATGGGAACTGGAGGGCCTGCTGTTGACATTATGGTAGCAGATAATCCAGGATACGTATCGCCACCTGATCCAATCGATGCCTCGCCGAGTGGACGCTGTTTTGAGGGCTAAAGTGAGTCCTTCAGATTATTAGGTAGGTGGTCATAATGTTTTGGCTCATTGGTGTATTTCCCACACAGGTACGTCAGTTACTTAAGGCCATGGTAGAGCCGGCCCCATTTCCCCGTTGGTTGTATCACTTTAATATCTGACTGTAATTAACTAACTGCAATTTTTTACCTGCTTCTTTGACTTTAATGGCCTGCCCAAGTCTGGAGCATTTTCGTGCATGCACAAATAATTAATCTGACGCTAGGAGTAAGATTGTTGTAAGTTATGCTCTAACGGTGACAGAATGAAACGCACACTTAGGGTGACTAACATTGGACCAATCAATTTGTACACGAAAAAACAGACCCAGAAAATTTAACGAAAGGGTAAGTTGACCGTAGGGAGACCTCTTCCCAATCAGTGTTCCCACTGCAAACTGATTCAGTGGAATATCGTATAATCATACGATAAATAACAAATATACTGTAAAAAATAAGTGGTGTGGATTAAAAAATAATTTCTGAAAAAAACGTGTAGCAAAGTTGCCGGGAAGTATCCATCTTTTAACGAAATTTCCGTTTGGAAAAGTGTCCTTTTTTTAACTTCTGTATTTTTACGGATTTCCGTAGTCAGTAATTCCGTTTGTTTTAGAAAAGTCCGTTTCAAGTTTTTCCGTAGTTAGAAATTTTGCAAAATCGAATAGCCCGAATTTTTCAGCCTTTACGCCAGACATTCCTTTCAGTAGGCTGGGTCTACACAAGTCGCGCATTTTAACCACTGAGCCAGAATGTCTACAGGGTTGCAATCACGTTCAAGGTAAAACTTACTACGCGACGATTTTTTTTCATTAATGGCAGTGATTTAGCCATTTTATTTTCTGTTGGAGCTTATTATTTTTTTTAATATGTTTATAATAGTTTTATTTTTCCTGTAAGAGGACTTATACTTCTCGATTTATTTCTGCACCAAAAGGCTATTTGACGTACGCAAACAGTCTTCTGGAACTTGGAACTCTGCAGCACTCACTGTTACAACAGTGCTTCTATCTTGTAAAAACTTTCGTTTTCTGTATTTTGGTTCTTTTTACCGAATGCCAAGTGAACCAAAGTTCTTCTGGTTCATGATGCAGCAGCACATATTTCATCAAATTAAGTTTCGATTCTTTCTTTTGCATTTCTCAGTTTTGCATTGTGATATGAGTAGCATAAGTGTCTTCACGAGGGATCTGGAATTTCCACTGTGAAAATTGTTTTCCGTTAACATACCATTATAATTTAATATACGTGCTCCTTTGCACGTGAGAAGCAACAAGTCTGGCGCAGCCGAAGACAGATGTAGTCAGCGCGTCTTTTGGATGTAAGCATTCAAATTAATAAGGCTCTGCGATACCGCAAACTCACGAAGAACCATATGGAATGTTCCAAGGCAACGGTGGTTTTTGAGACAATCAGCATTGAAAATGTCAATGAACTACCGATCGGAAAGGATAATTTTATACAGAGGAAAAAATCCAAAACCTCGCATTTGCATATCTCTGTTCAGAGGCGTGACTAAGGCGAGGACGGCTGCCACGGGCGCAAGTTAAGAGATGGCGCAAAAGTCACTGCTTACAATTGAGCCGCGGGTGGCCTAGTGGGCAGCGTTCGGGACTACCACGGAAAGGACCCCAGGTTCGATCCCAGGCAGGTACGAACGCTCGATCCACTAAATATCCGCCGTGTGTCGGATGGGCACGTTAAGCCGTCGGACCCCGGGTACTGGCCCCCCGGTAATAAATAAGGGCGTCTTCCTACCCCTTTCTACTTCGCTTCCGTGTCACTTTCCTATCGGGCACTCTAGCCCAAATCTCCTAGCTTCCTATTTCTAAGGGTTGTTTAAGACCTGGGGTCAGATACTCCCTTCCTAAAATCCTCTACATATGATCACATGATCACTGCTTACAATCTGATTAAAACTGGAATTTAAACTTTTGCACCTGTTTCTCCTACAGTTTTCTTCACGCCATGCTTTGCCATTTATTTATTTGCAGAATTTGCTTATATGTTTCGTCAGTTTCATAGCATATAAATTCGTATTTCTTCCACAAAATGTTCAGGTGATGTTAATTGCTCACATTCAGAAAGAAGGCGCGGTTGTACGTACGTTACAAGATAATGATGTTGCAGCCATTATTGAAGATTCTCTGGGGGCTATTCATCATTACTGTGACTACAAGCTATGATTGCCAAGTGCATTCGGTCCATTTGTTGTAGTACCGAAGATCCAAAGCAATTGGAAAACGCTGTACAAATAATCAGTTGGATTGTGCCTTCCACATAGAGATAACAGAACAACAGATATCATTGGGGTGTGACATCAATTTTGTTTTGTCGAGCTGTGTATTCTTACATGTGTGTGTGTGTGTGTGTGTGTGTGTGTGTGTACTTACAGATGGCGGCACAATGTTTTGTGGATCACCCCGGGCGCAGGAACGCCTAGTTTCGCCTCTGCCTGTGTTAAACATAAAAATAATAAATTTGGCCTGCCTATGTCGTGAGAAGTACAAATGAACGTTCCCCACCAAATGGAAATGATGCTACTAAGAGGAAAGGAGGACATCTCTAGGACAAATTTAAATAACCTACTGTTAGCAAGTTTTTTGAAACAATTACGTGTCTCCATGTCCGTTCACTGTGTGCTTATTAATCCCTATGAAAAATTTCTTTCGCGTTAGGAAACATAAATACGAGAACGAAGATCTATACCTTTTAGTCTGCTACCGATGCACAACCAGGGACGTCGCCAAAGGGATACCCTGAAATTTCTCTTGCCCACCCTGCCGCCCACCCAGTTCAAAATGGGCCATTTTCAATATATTAGGGGTGCAACTTAATTCTCGGTCCCTAACCGCAAGCGATCATAGAACGTCGGCAAAAGCAAATAGCTGTGTGCAATAATGGCTGATTGCAGCAACATCCAACAGCTTTCCAGGCAACCGTAACCGCTCACAGCTGTAGTGACAGAAGGGACGAAATTTGACGGTGAAAGCAATGTCGTTCGAGAAGCAACATTTGAGACACTGCCTCCTGTTCGCGTTTCGGCTGAAAATAAGTGCCGTGGAAGCCCACCAAATAATCTGTGCTGCTTTGGGTGAGGCTGCTGTGTCCTACAGTACGTGTAAGAAGTGGTTCCAGCGGTTTAAGCAGGGAAATTACGATTTCCGTGATACAGAACGTCCGGAACAGCCACAGAAAGTTGACGATGAGGAACTGGAACAACTGTTGGACGTCCCTGTCACGCATAGTAAGAGCTCTCCCAGGAACACGAACTAACACGGTAAGCCATTGCAAAGCGCCTGCTCAAGCTTGGACGGATTCACAAGGAGGGCCGTTGGGTGCCCTACCTACTTATAGCTGCGAACAAGTCTTTGCGCTACGATGTTGCTATGTCCTTGCTCTCCAGAATCAAGAAGAAGGATTTCCTCCACAAGATTTTGACTTGTGATTAGAAGTGGATCCTCTACGATAATCCTAAGTGGCGCAAATCGTGGGTTTATACAGGTCAATCTACCACTAGTACCATCAAACCGAATATCCATGCCAGGAAGTTGTAGCTGTGCATATGGTGGGATCAGCGCGGTGTCGTACACTATATGAGTTGCTCAAACCTGGTGAAGCGGTCAATGCTGAGCGTTATTGTCAGCAACTAATTCGTATGTGTGACGCAATGGAGGCGAAAAGGCCATACACCGGCAAGGGCAGAAGGTCGGTCCTGTTGCTTCAGGATAACGCGCGATCTCACACCGCGAAAACGACTTTAAACACGATCACCTACCTGGGATGGGAGATTTTGTCCCACCCGGCGTATTCTCCAGACCTCTTGTCTCCCTGCAACATCACCTAAGTGATACGTAATTCACTTCTGTCGAGGAGGTCCACACAAGTATTGATGACTTTATCAACTCGAAACAGGGCCCTCTTTTATCTGCAGTGGCATTCAGCAGCTCCCTGACCGATGGCTCAAATGTATCCAAAACGACGGGGATTATTTCCCTGATTAGGTACGTATTCGATTTGCTATAATTTGCTGTCAACGTGTCGTGCCTGTGGCCGAGAATCAAGTTGCACATCTAATATTTAACTTTAAAATATACTTTGCCAAGTAATAAGTCTTGTGTTTTATTTCATATACCCCTACATATTTCCCCCCTAGGAAATGCGTTGTTTACGTCTCCAAAAAAGGGATATCAAAATAGCATCCGTAGGACCTTGAAAGTTTAGTTGTTCTTCACTTTTCCAATTCCTTAGTTTAAGCCTCTTTTTTATGTTTGTATGGCCAGGGGACTAATGGGGGGGGGTCACTACTATTTGCTGTGCTGTGAGTTTTCTGTACAAAGTAGTGGATTTCAGCACGGAAAGTGGAGTACAAAGCTACACCAGCGCTCTTAAGACTGCTCCGGGAGAGTGAAAGTGCAGGAAGTGGCCGAAGACTGCTTTGTTGGAGAGGAATGCAAGGCAAAGTCGCTGGCTCGAAGGAAGGAAGTCACAGAGGGAGGGGGGTATTGTTTCTCAGTGGAACGGTGTTAAAATTTGATTTAGGTAAACCAAAACGCCATTTTCTTTTAAATAAATTGTTCAAATACAGTAGTATTTTCGTAAGCAAAAATGGAAACTTTTGAAAAGCAATTTAAGACAATACAGTCAGAGAAAGTAAAGATTTGAAAGCGACATTCTGGTAACTCTTGTATCTTACACCAGTGGCGTAACTAGTCAGATTCGTGTACGTGTGTGTGTGTGTCCAGGTGGAGGGGGTGAGGACTGCCCGAATTCCTTTGTAGCTGGTAATGAAAAGCGTTAAAAATTAGTTCTTTTAGTGTTTCGTAAAAGAAAATTGCTATTAAGCTTTCCCCACCAAAAATAATGCTCACCCACCTGTCGCCCATCCAGATTTCGAAGTCTAGCGACGTCCCTGTGCACAACCTTTCCGCTAAAGGAAGTAAATGCAGATATTGTTGAATTAAAAATATAATTTCTTTCGAATCATTATTTCTAAAAACTAGATTAAAAAATTTCGCTTTTTTCTCCAATATATTTTACCATCTGCGTGTAGTATCCTCTTAAATTAGTATGCAGTTTTTTCGCTAGGGGGTAATCAATGTGCGTTGTGTTTTTATCAATCTCTCTTCTTCTAAAACTATAATTTGAAAAATTGTTTTTGCTCCGGATAATGGTCTTGCTGAAAAAAATTTTGCACACAATTTCTAATTATTCAAAACAAACACTTTCCTCACCAAGGATCGCTTGTGCAGGTTCCCGTGTGCACCATATCTGCAGCCGTATCTAATGTTTCTGAAGCCATTACTGAATAAGTTATCTCTTGGTAAGGATACCACTCACTAAGAAAAACATGTAGTGTATTAAATCCGTTTATTTTTGTGGTGTAGTTAGAACAAAGATTCGCCAAGCTTTCGCACTCCACTGGGAGGTTTTTTCAAGGCAATGGTAGACATAAAAATGTCGGGAATGGGAACACGTAAAGAACGAAGATGATTTTTGAAAATAACGTGGGTTACACCACGAGCATATTACATAAGTTTTTATCACGCAATTACGTATATAGTGCGCCGCAATGTGTTTCCATCTTTTAATTTCTTCCACATCGTTGCCGTGAAAAAGCCTCCAAGTGGAGTGCGAAAGCATGGCGAATCTTTGTGCTGACTACACCACAAAAAATAAACGGATTTAATACCCTATATGCTTTTCATGATTATTCAAGTCTGGTGTTAAAATAAAGTAAGTAAAACCTTTTTATGCATATTTTTCTACAAAATAATGCGCAGTTTTTCCGCAAGAGACGTAAATCTATATTGCCGTGTTTCCTATATCTCGATCTCTGGAAGTCCTATTTGATAAATTCTTCTTGTGTCCGATAGCGCCCGGATGGAAAATGTGTTTTATAGATTTGCTGATTTTCATAACACACGGTTTCACAAAAAGCAAAAAGAAGTGAGTGCGTATTTCTATTTGCAACGTATTTTCATTCTTATCTCTGCTTCTGAAGAGCCTACTAGGAATTTTTTTTTTTTTTGGATCATGATCTACTCGTCACGGAAAATATTTCAAGGCATATTTCCTACTCAAAATAATGCGCACTAATGTTTGTTAATATTGAAACACTAAGAAAGAATCGCGGTATTCAAATGAAATTTATATCATAAATTCCTCAGGTTATACAGGAGATAACTGATTACATTTGTAGAGCTACGCAAGAGTATTTTTGCTTCAAAACTCAGTATCAAGTGAAGACACCTGGAGCAGCAACAACAACCTCTACACTGAGTGGCATTGAATGGAAAAGGTTTTTGATATTGTCCTGGGGAATATCCTGTCAGGATGCTTCTATGCGATATCAGAGTTCATTTGTGGTGACTAGCGGAGGCGCTCGAATTACCATTCGCTTAGTTCTCATGTCCCTGACATGTTCTATCGGGAACATATCCGTCCATCGTGCAGGCCAGGAAAGAAACTGTATCTTCTGTACATTAAAGAAGTCTTGGGCATTCAGGGTCACATGTGGCCGAGCATTGTCCTGCTGGAATATAGCGCCAGGACAACTTTAAACCTCTGCCTCTAAAACATCCTTGATGTATCGCTGGCTGTTGATTGTTTCCTCAGTTAGTGTCAGGCGAGATCGCGAATTGAGCTCAATGACGCCCAAAACCATGACGCTTGGCGTTGGACCGGTACGACACTGAAAAATTCCATTTACCACGATGTCTTTGAATACGTATGCGACCATCATTGCGCATAAATTTAGGGTTATGACGAATAGAAATTCGTTGCATTTCTGTTTCACACGTTTGTCCTATATAAAGAAGTGACACTCCGGAGTACTTTTTTTTGTGTTACATACATCTGTGATGAATACCGTACTAAGCCTTACTCTAAATGAACACCCCGAATTAAACCAAATTAAATACAACCACTATACAACCATTATACGAAACTAAGGTGAGCATATATACTAAACAATTTAATCACAAAGCTTGACATACATTCCAATTGAATATATACATTAATTTCATCACAAAAGAACCAAGAATAATAAACTTGATGAAGACATCAACAATAGTTGAGATGGTGAATACGAGATCCGATCAAAAAGTTCCGAGACTAGGCCCGATATACAACAAAGTACTTACGTTAGTTAAGTCTGGGTATGATCTCCCTCAAAGTAGTCTCCTTGGGCAGCGATACACCGCTATCAGCGTTTTTGCCGCTGTTGGTTGGAACGCTCTCTGGAAGTCCTGTTTGCTAAACGTGTCGAGCATCGTCTGCGATTCACGCTAGATCTCGTCCAAGGTTTCAAAACGGCGACCCTTGAGCTTCAGCTTCATCTTCGGTAACAGAAAGAAGTCGCAGGGGGCCAAATCCGGAGAGTAAGGCGCGTGAGGAAGGGTAGTCATGCTCTTGCGGCTGCAAAACTGGCGTGTTGCTAACGCTCTGTGAGCTGCTGCATTGTCGTGATGGAGCAGGAAATTGCCTCTGCGCCACATTTCAGGTCGTTTGCAGCGAATGTCCTCCCTAAGACGCCGCAGAACACCGCAGTAAAAAAGGGGCGATGACGGTCTGGCCCTGGGGAACGAATTCACGGTGCACAACCCCACGAATGTCGAAGAACACGATGAGCATGTTTTTGGTTGCGCTCTGGACCTGTCGGGCCTTCTTCGGTAGTGGAGATGCCGGGCTCTTCCACTGCGACGACTGTTGTTTGGTCTCCGGGTCGTAACCGCAGACCCAAGTATCGTCCCCAGTAATGACCCGCGACAGGAACATTGATTCATTCACCACCTGCTGACGAAGATCTTGACAGAGTTTGACACGGAACGCCTTCTGTTCGGGGTTCAGAATCTTTGGTACAAACTTTGTAGCAATGCGGTGCATGTTCAAAACCGACGTCAAAGTTTCTTGCATTGTTCCGTATAATGCATTGACGATGTAGCAATGTCTTGAATGGTTCTTCGACGATCCTCATGCACCAGCTCCCTAATTTTGTCCACATTTTCGGGGGTTTCGCTCGTGGTCGGTCGCCCTAACCACTCGTCGTCTTCCAGTGCCGTTCTGCCGCTCTTGAAGCGCTAGGTGCCACTCAAAACACTTCGCACGGCTCATTGCTTCATTGCGATAAGCCTGCCGCAATATTTCATGCGTCTCCGTACCCTATTTGTTGAGTTTGACGCAGAATTTGATGTTCGCTAGCTGCTCTAGTTTGCAGTCTATACCGAAATCGCAGCTGTGCTCTGCACGTGTTCACCAAATATCGTGTATCACAGCTCCCGACGTTCACAGAACGAAGCCACTCGGCACAATGACTCATGAAGGTCACTGCCGTCGACCGCTGCTCGCGCATCTGCGTACTGCCATCTGTTGGCGCGCTACGTACCTAGTCTCAGAACTTTTTGATCGCACTATACGTAATTACCAACATTCAGTGTTTCTTTCAGGACTTTTCGACGGGGGGGGGGGGATGGAACCTTAGAGGGGGCAAGTTTTCCATTTGCTATACATATATATGTACTTTTAATTACTATATTTATATAAATAGAAGTAATTACTATATATCTAGCACAGGGGCGCATTTAGAGGGTGTCTTTCCCCCGGAAAATGTTTTTTTTTTGGTTAAAAAATGCGACTTACGTTAGAAAAAAATGAATTAATTTAGTAAAAATGTATCAACTTACATTAAAAAAAATTGCTTTAATTTTTTTTCAATTTCTGATTAACTTTAATTTTGTTCCAGATGGTGGATTTCAAAAACTTCTTCAAACAATTCAGGAATAACAAACTTTTCAGCTAAAGGAGGGAGGGGGGTTCCGCAGGTTTGAAATTTTTATCTACACTGCTGGCCACCCAAAATGCAACACCAAGAAGGACACGAGATAGCAAAGCCAGATTTACTGGACACATAACAACAGATACAAAGATGAAACGATTGAGCTTACAGGCCCGTGCGACTTGCAGAACACGCAGACAACAATAGTTCGTGTGGCCCCCATGGGTGGCAATAACGGCCGCTACTCGCCACGGCATCGAACGAAAGAGGCTTTGGATGTGGGCTTGGGTTGGGGTATGTCGGTCCAGGCTGCTTCCACACGTTGCCACTGTTCATCAGGCGTAGCCGCGGGTGGTGCTTGCCGGGCCACTCGGTTGCCGATTAGCGACCAGACGTTTTCGATGGGCGACATATTGGGAGAACTGGCGGTCCACGGCAGCAGTGACACCTGGTGGGCCGTGAAGAATTGTTGCACGATGCGTGCCACGTGCGGGCGCGCATTGTTCTGCTGAAACGTGCCTGCTGGCAGATGCAGATCCTGCAAGTAAGGGAGGACTACAGCAGGCTCTAAAACGTCGGAGATGTTGCGGTGGCTGTTGAATGTACCGGCGATGCGTACCAGAGGGGTGCGGGTGTCATATCCAATTGCGCCCCAAACCATAACGCCAGGCGACGGACCGGTATGGCGATGCATAATGCAGGCGTAATAGAGTCTCTCGTCGCGGTGCCGCCACACGCGGATCCGACCATCGTGGTGTTGCAGACAGAAGCGTGATTCTTCGGAGAAGACAATGTTGTGCTATTCCGTAGTCCAGATGCGGACCTCAACGGCCCACTACCGCCGCACTCGCTGGTGGAGTAACGTCAATGGTAATCGGAGCAATGGGCGCCGAGCGATAAGTCCCCGCTCCTGCAGACGACGTCGAACGGTACGTGCTGACACAGGTTGTTGCGCAACACACCCTAATTCCTGCGCTAACGTTCGTGATGTGGCGGTGCGAGCCGTCAATGCCCGCCGCACAACATGCCGGTCCTCTCGTTCGGTGGTGTGCCGTGGCTGCGGCAATCGCTCACGTCGGTCCGTCCGTCCCTCCTGCACCCACCAAATCCATACTCGACTCACTGTGGCTGGATGTCGTCCCACACGGGCGCCGATGTCTCGGTACGATGAACCGCTGTCGCGATAAGCCACTATTCGTCCTTTGTCGAACTCCGAAACGTGCTGGAATGACTGCCGTATTCTGCGACGAGGCATTAGGAAGCTTCCCACGCACAGGTCCGGCAGCACAACACACTTCCACTACTTACACCCCGCCTTCTGTGCACCCTTCTTATAGTGCTTCTCGGTGGTGTGCAGGGCGCACATGATTTGCATATGCCCTGCAATGCTAATCGTTTGCATGACCTCTCGCGGGCGACGCATGCTGCGAATTTCAGGCCAATCGGATGCTTCCTTCTTGGTGTTGCATTTTGGGTGGCCAGCAGTGTATTAAAAGGCATTCAACGCACTCTTGTTCCTGAATCACGATTCCCAGACAATTAGGTATGATTAGTCTACTTATTATACTTTGAAGAATGCCATGCGTCGTAATACACTTTTTTATAAAATAAACTATAACTAGTACCATTTGAACAAATATTGAAAAAAATATAATTGGAGAAATATTTGTAACATAAAAAGAAACGAAACTTCCTTTTTCATCATAGCCTGAATTTATAAAAATCTGGCTCAGTAACCTAAAATGTATCTGCGGGGGCGAATGGTCGTTTCCGGGAGGGCTTTGCCCCCTGGATGTATGCCTGAAAGAAACACTGCCAACATTCCTACTTAAAAGTCACTTATAGTTGCATGGAAGCATTTTTTGATGTAATTCAATATTCGCAAGCTGCCCACTCCCTAGAGTTACGTATTAACTAACTCGCAGCAATCATAAAGTACTTGATAAAGTCCAGAACAAAACAACTCTGTAACGCTCACTACTCTTCTGTTGGCCAGTGTTGTAGTATAGACACATAGTCCACGCAAACACTAAGCCAGAAATGTTCAATGATCACCTGTTGGTATTCGCTACGTTGGTTAAAATATTATAGCTGATAGTTAAAACTGATGATAGATTAAAACATAAAGATTAAAATGATTAAAACATGTAGACAGAAATGCAACGAATTTCTATTCGTCATAACCCTACTATTTACGTCCACGTAATACAGCATTAAGAACAGATTATTCTTGAGCGAAATACATTCTGCATCAAGCTGAATCGTGACTCGGCAGAAAACACGATCTGTTGCCAATCAGCGCGCAAATATCTGTGTTCGAGACCCCATTGCAGCCTGAGGTATCTGTAGTTGAAGGTCAAAGGAGTGCGCAGCAATGCGCTGCTCGCCGCTTGTCCTCTGTTAAGCAGACCACGTGGTACTGTGCTGTATGACGAAGCCTGACCTGTGACGGTGCTTCTTTGCCGCACTAACACCGTGGATATCGCTGAGTCATTGTACTGGCATTGTACTGACACGTTCGCATCACTGTACTGACGTTTCATCCCGTACAAGTGGCAATTTTGCGGTTGCAAAATCCAGCTGCTCTTATTCCAACAAATTCTTCTATTCTTCATAGAAATTCTTCCTCACAGAAAGACCACCAGGTGTTAATAAAGCGAGCTTCTTCGGCGACTGGCATAGTGAGACACCAGAAATATCCCTTCGACTCAATGTCGGCTCTTCACTGATTGCAACATCTCATTTGAGCCAGCTCTTTATATTCAAGACCGGACAGTTCAGAAGGCGCTGCTCCAAAACCGCATGTGCATTTTCACTGGCATTGCAATCATTTTCATGTTCTAACCTGTTGTGCATAATCTGTAAATTTCGTGTTAATACCAGCAGTCCTTCATGGTGTTGCAATTTTCACAAACAGTAGTGTACAATTACCACGCTAGGGGTATAATACACATTTTTTTCTCGATAGTCATTCTTCTAAAGCTCAGGTTTGAAAAATCCCTTTTGCGACTGATGCTATTCACCGTGATAAACATTCTGCATATGCTTTTGAATTTTTCATGATGCGCAGTACTGCCGCTAGGGGGCGCAATGGTTGATTTGTGTTTGTAACTATGTTCCGCTTCTAAAAATGTTATTGAAAGAGTTATTTTTGCACTGTAAGCAGCCGTTCGCTGCAGTGAAGATTACAAATATTATACACTTCAAACAATGCGCAGTTTTCCAGTTAGGGTTTGTGTATTTATAGCTTTTTTTCCATACTACCACTGTTTCTAAATATCGTATTTAAAAATCCTTTTTTTTTTTTTTTTGATTGAAGTTTCAACGACCACCGTGAGCAACTCAATGGGCTATAAGCAGTCGCCCGTCCCTAATTTAGGGTCACTGGTTCCAGGAAAGGGAGAGAGCCAGTACCGTAAGACGAACACAACATCCATGCCTCACCGGGATTTGAACCCGGACCCTTTCACGGACGAATGGTCATAAGCCAGCGCTTAGACCACTGCGCCAGGACAACTGGCGCAATGGTCTAATCGGGCCAAACAATTTTTTATGGCGTAGATCTACCTCACTCTGAAGAATTATTTGCATATGTGTTTTTGTTTGTTTTTTTTTGTAGTGCTCAGTTCTACAGCTAGGAGGATCAGTGTATACTTCTATTTTGAAGAGCATCCGCTCTTCTAAAAATCCAGCTGAAGAAATCTTTTCTCAGCCGGATATTCTTCACTAAAAAGAGCATTTTGCTCCAGTTTTCTCTGAATAAAGTCCAGTTTTTCCGCTTAGAGCGAATTAGGTTTTAAACTACATTTCTGCTTCAAATTCTTTGTGGTTTGGACATCTTCCCTTTTGGGAACATTTCGCGTACAATTTCTCTTTTCTCGTAAGGAACATTTCTGCCGTTAGGGATGTAAGTACCTGCTTCTTCTTGAAAGTGTTACACCGATTCTAAAGCTCGTGTTGATTTTTATTTTTTTTTATTTTTCTTCTTTTCTTTTTTTTCTTCTGGTACAATTTATTTTGTACACTGCGCATAATCCGAATTTTAGATTATGTCCTCTTTTTTTTTTTTTGTTAGGAGCATAAAGCCATTTTTTTTTTCATTAATTTCTTCTTTTTCTGAAATCCACTTTCGGAAATTTCTCTTTGTCCAGAAAGCTTCCATTATATGAAATGTTTCGCGTACACTTTTTATTTTTCTATAACGGTTCTGCTTACTGCGAGATGAAAATTTATATTTCATTGAAAGTTGTAGGCCTCTTTCCAAAACATCGACTGAAATTTTTTTTGCCGCACGGAGGTCACTGTCACCAGTTATTTTGTTATTTTTACCAGCTTCTAATGGTGCACAGATTTTCTACTAGTGGCACAAGAATTTAATTCAGTTTATGACCGAAATTCCTTTTCTAAAATTCTGAACAGAAAAGAGGTTTTTTCTCTTCCGATAGATTCCTTGTTGAATAATATTTTTCATGAATTTTCTGCATTCTTAATCAGTTTCCTGGTAAAGCCTTCAGTGGATATTTCAGTTTCCAACCGTTTTTCTGCCTCAAATGGACAGATTAAAAAAAATTTCATCGGGCTGCTTGCTGTATAACGAAAGTGCTGTTTTAATAAAGCCTTTGTAATGAGATTTCACGTACTACTAAATGTTTAACTTTTATTAAGATTTATATTGCCACTCATTTTTCTGATCCAAAAGATGTGCTCATGAAACCCGAGAGTTTTGTGTCATTGTTGTTGCTCCTGTTTTTTCTCATTTTTCTTGAAATTCCAGTTTTATTTTTATCTTCATTTTTTTTTCAAATTGTCAATATATATATTTCTCGTGGTGCATCCTGTTCCCACTAAAGGGGCTCTGACGACCGCCAATAGCGGTATAACTATACCATCGGGATTAGAGGAAATTCTATCCCACACTCACCAACCCGCTTGGCCAGCGTGGTGAGTTATGGCCAAACCCCTCCAAAATGATTCCACAACTTAAATCTTGGCCCTCAGTCTCCGGCAGCTGGAATGTACCTGGCCAAGGCAGCGGCCAGTGCGACATGAAGGCAGAGGGTGCTAAGAATCCCCGGAGGACCGGACTAGGCTGCCATCTGATGCTGACCTTGGCTACGTACAATGGACGCTCCCTATCTTCTGATTCAAGGCTTCTTGAATTGGAAGAGGAACTACAAAGGATCAAGTGGGACATCGTGGGGCTAAGTGAGGTAAGGAGAAAAGGAGAAGATCTCATTGAACTGAAAAGTGGACATCTCTTCTACTATCGTGGGACAGATACTGGCAGAACTAGTGGTGTTGGATTTATAATAAACAAGAAACTGAAGGATAAAGTTGTAGAAGTTGAAAGTTCCTCTGACAGAGCTGCACGACTTGTTATCCAACTCTCGAAAAGATACCAGGCTCAGATTATTCAAACTTATGCACCCACCACAAGTCATCCTGAAGAAGAAATTGAAGAATTTTATGAGGAAATTTGTCATCTAAATAATAAAGGTAAGCAGCACTTGAAAATAATTATGGGAGATTTCAATGCAAAAATAGGGCAACGGCAACAGAATGAAACTTCAGTAGGTAAATTCGGTCACGGCAACAGAAACCAGCGTGGAAATACTCTCGTTGAGTTTGCAGAGGCAGAAGGGTTTTTCATCTTGAACTCCTTCTTCAAGAAAAAGCCACACAGGAAATGGACATGGAGACATCCAAATGGGACAACAAGTGAAATTGATTTTATTATGTGTAACAAAAAATTCGTCATAGAAGACTGCAGTGTGCTAAACAAGTTCAACACAGGTAGTGACCATAGATTGGTGAGATGTAAGATGCACCTCAACTCTAAACTTGAACGTGGCAAGCTCATAAGACAAACAAAATCTATTGACATAACCAACCTTAAAAAACACCATAATACCTTCAAGTTGGAACTGAAGAACAGGTTCTCTGCTTTAGAAGGCCTAACATCGGAAGAAGTGGACATCTCTGAAGTTAACAGAAAAGTAACCAAAGCTCTTATGGAAACAGCAACAAAATTAGCTGGGTCTAAGAACAAGTTGCATGTAAATAAATTATCAGGAAAAACGAAAATGTTGATGCAAAAAAGAAGAGAGATGAGGACAACTAAAGAAGATGTGACTTCCAAAGTGGAATATATAGAGCTATGCAAGACAGTACGAAAAGTATCACTGAAGACGTAAGAAAATTCAACTGTGAACTAGTGAGGAAAGCAATTGAAAACAACCAAAGCCTAAAGATAGCAAAGGGACATCTCAGTAAGGGAAGAAAACAGATTATGGCACTGAGAAAAGAAGATGGTTCTGTAACAAGAAATAGAGGCGAAATTTTGACAAGAGTGAAAGATTTCTACTCCAAATTATATGAAAGGGATGATACATGCACTCCAGACATCATGAAAGATACCAGTACCAGAGTTCCTCCAGTCCTTCCAGCAGAAGTTGCACATGCAATCAAGAACATGAAGCGGGGAAAAGCTCCAGGAGAAGATGGAATTACTGTAGACATCATACAAGAAGCAAGTGGAGAAATCGAAACAGTACTCGCCCAAATTTTCACTCGATGCCTTAATGAAGGAAAGATTCCTGAGGATTGGAACACCGCTACAATGATCCTGCTACATAAGAAAGGTGACATTGAGGATCTCGGAAACTACAGACCTATCAGCCTCCTATCAGTAGTTTATAAAATCTTCACTAAAGTTCTTTCACACCGCTTGAAGGTAACACTGGACATGGCTCAACCGAGAGAACAAGCTGGATTCAGGAGTGGCTACAGCACAATAGATCATATCCACGTACTGAGAGAACTAATTGAAAGAGCGAGGGAATATGAACTTCCATTGTGCATGGCTTTTATCGATTATGAAAAAGCCTTTGATTCGGTGAAACCATCAGCAGTTACAATGGCTCTGAAAACCTGCGGTATTGAAGATGCATACATTAATATCATTAATAACATCTATGAAAATGCAAGTGCAAAGATTAGGCTGTTTGAAAATACAACACACGTAAAAATTGGAAAGGGAGTGAGACAAGGTGACACCATATCTCCGAAGCTCTTTAATGCCACACTGGAGGGTGTTTTTCAGTCGCTGAGCTGGGAAAACAAGGGGATAAAGATTAATGGAGATTATCTAACCCACCTTCGTTTTGCTGATGACGTAGTCATTTTTGCAACTACCCCATCAGAGCTGCAGAGTATGATCCAGGAACTTGCTGACAAGAGTAAAGAAGTGGGATTAAAAATGAACTTTCAGAAGACAAAAGTGATGTTCAATGCTTTTACAAGAAATGAAGATTTATCGATTGATGGAGAAAAGCTGGAGATAACAGACACGTACGTTTATCTTGGACAGCAGATATCTAGTGAGGGTCACATTGATGAAGAAATTAATCGGCGTACAAAACTTGCCTGGAGAGCTTTTGGAAGAAACAGCATAATTTTCAAGAGCAATATGCCATTATGTCTTAAAAGAAAAGTGTTTGATCAATGCATCCTTCCAGTGCTTACGTATGGTGCAGAGACGTGGACCTTAACTAAAAGAGACATACAAAGGCTGCAGACAACTCAAAGAAGCATGGAGAGGTGCATACTTGGTGTAACCAGGAGAGATAAGAAGAGGAACTCGTGGATCCGAAAAATGACAAGAGTGGAAGACATCATGATCAGAGTTAAATCCCTGAAATGGCAATGGGCTGGACATACTGCCAGAAGGACAGATCATCGATGGACAGCCGAAATTTTAGATTGGATTCCAAGGGACAGGAAAAGACCCAGAAGAAGACCACATGGGAGATGGGTGGATGAAATTCGAAAGTATGCAGGGGTGACATGGAGGAGACTGGCACAAGACAGACTGTTGTGGAGGAAACTTGGGGAGACCTTCGTCCAGCAGTGGATTGATAATGGTTGACAATGATGATGATGATGATGATATATATATATATATGCATTTGTGTACGAGTGCGCACGCAAACGTCGCATAGCGAAAAAATTTCGAAGCAGAAATTATGTAGATGATTTTCATCATTGCACCTATCCGACCCGACGCACGCACGCACGCACACACACACACACACACACACACACACGCTTCCAGGTCGAGTTTCAAAAGCCAAGGCACTGCATCTACAGATGGAGGATAGATTCAGAGCATAAGCATTAAATTTTATTATCTACTATTCTCAATCCCACACTGCTGGATGAAGGTCTCCCCAAATCTCTTCCAAAATTTTCTCTTTAGAGCCTTTCCCTTCCGTGTCAATCCAGCGTACTTTCGTATTTCATCCACCCACCTCCCACATGGTCTTTTTCTGGGTCTTTTCCTATCCCTTGTAATCCAGTCGAGCACTCCAGTTGTCTAACAGTGGTCTGTACTTTTACTAATATGTCCAACTCATTGCTACTTGAGAGTCTTCACTTTGATCATGATGTCATTCACTCTTGTCATTTTTGTGATCCATGAATTCCTTTTCCTAAATTCCTGGTTACATCAAGTATGCATCTCTTCTTTCAGTGGCCCGTAACCTCCATGTTTTTATAGTTAGGGTCCACGCCTCTAAGGATGCGTGGACTGAAACTTTTCTTTGAAGACATTGTTCTTGAAATTATACTGCTTATTTCAAATGCACTCCAATCAAGTTTTATACACTTATTAAGTTTTTTTCGATGTGACCTTCATTTTAAATCTGTGTTCCAAGGGAGGTGTAGACATCAGTTATTTATAGATTTGCTCGCATCAACTTCTACGACTTCAGTTCTTGTAAAAGGGTTGCACATCAGTTTTGTTTTCTGCAAGTCCTTCTTTAATCCCACTTCTTTACTCCTGTCTGTGAGTTCTTGGATTACATTCTGCAGCTCTGAGGGCGAACTTGCATAAAGGTTTTGCAAATGAAGGTAGGTTCAACTGTCTCTATTAATTTTTATCCCCTTGTCTTTCCAGTTCAATGACAGAAAGAAATTTTGCGATGTTGCATTAAGAAGCTTAAGAGATACGATGTCACTTTGTCTCACCCCCTTTCTCATTTTTATACGAGCCATCGAACCTTGTATTTGCATTTTCATGGAAGTTATCAATATTATTAACGTGTGCATCTAGAATACTCCAAGAATTCAAAGACATAACTGCTGCTAGTTTCACGGAATCTAAAGCGTTTTCATAATCAAGAACATTTCATTAACTAACACATGCATATGCCTGTTAAAAGACGTGTTAAATATTCACCTGCGTTGGTCAACACGATAAGTGTTGTTAAATAGTCAAAATTTTGATGTACGAATTGAACCAGAAAGGCTGGACTGATTGTTTTGGTAGTTATTTGCAGTGCAATAAACTTGGAATAAACCTTATGAGGAAGGGGAAGGCGAAATCTTTACGATAACAACAGGAGGAAGAAAATACCGGAAGAGAGAAAGAAAAAATTCCCTCCTTTGTGAAATTCATAAATTTGTCAGTGACGGGATCGAACACGCGTCTCCTCACTCCGGAGCGAGTTGTTTTAACCGACGAATTTACACCTACGGAATGTATCGCT
The DNA here is from genome assembly GCA_039090855.1 of Macrothele yani. Taxonomy (NCBI): domain Eukaryota; kingdom Metazoa; phylum Arthropoda; class Arachnida; order Araneae; family Macrothelidae; genus Macrothele; species Macrothele yani. Next base: position 167,822,437 of record CM077011.1, read on the forward strand.
GCAGATTTGTCGTCTTGAGACGTGCTTTACCTTTGTAGAACGTCACACCTACCAGGGTGAAAGAGAAGCCCATGTTTTTCTACTTAATTCCAATTATCCTAGATGGACATACAATATATTATTTTTTTATGATGTGGATTCTCCCCCCCCCTCCCCTTATTGCCGGATCTCAGGGATTCAAGATATGAACTTGCGAAGACCCGACTATTTTCCTTCGTTCCGTGCAAAAGTTACGAAAGAAATGCTTTCATCGTTTCCAAAGATACTGCATTATGGAAAACTGGTGTTTTACACTTATTCAATGCAAAACAAAAGCATGGAAGTAGGTTGAATTACTCGTACATCAGCACTTATACACAACAATGAGGCAGCATCAGCACGTTTTCTTTCTTGAAAATAAAGAGACCAGGTTTAACAGGTGGCTACCATCCTTCCCTTCCTAAAGAAAGCAGTAGAGCATTGGGTAACCGGCTCTGCCGGTTTTACACATAGTCTACAAAGTTCATCATGTCTTTCCATTTTGAATACCAGTACCAATTTGCATATCCAAAGAACGGCTCGGTACCAACTGAAACATTGTTCTGAAAGCCCTTCTTCGTTGTTCTTAGACAGATCGCAGCAGAACAGAAGAGGTCTGGATCCTTACGGTAACCCAGGAAAAAGCTCTCATACTGACATCAGAGAAACGGAAAGAGACCTAGTACCTTGCGACTAATCCACGGAAGTTCTCAGGCTGAAGAACTTTTAAATATCCATCGTCCTAAAAGAAATTCCTTGGAGCGAAACGAAAAGAAAGGAAATTATTAATAAAAAAAACCCACGAAGAAATCATTCAAGTGATTCATGTATAAGAAAGTTAGATCCAGTACAGAATCCTCGTTAGAAGCTCCATTTGATAATGTGCACTATAAGAAACCGCTCGCACGATTAGCTGGTTGATTTTATCGCTATAGTAGAAAGCATTATTTTCTGCATTCTAAGCAAACCAGGTGCAATTGTAATAAACGTTCTTTTCTTCCTCTTTCAGACAGGCGCTGACCTTAGCACTTTACTGTGAGCATAAAATTAAGATTTATTTAATACATTTTTTCTTTTCTGCAAGAGGCAAAGCATTAAAAATAAGCTTATTAATTCACAAAAACGCATAAAACTCTCAAGAAAAACTCTCAATCAAGTTGATCATCAGAAATGACAGGAGTCAATATAATTCTTGGTTTAGCCCGTGCCAAGAATACCGTGACAAAAGAACTTTAGCTTCTCTTTATTCTCAAGCACTACGGGGAGAAACTTCAGATTTTGGAGTAAAGAACACGGATTTAGATATTTATATTTAAGCTAATCCAATCTAAAATTTCGGCTGTCCATCTATGGTCTGTCCTTCTGGCAGTATGTCCAGCCCATTGCCATTTCAGGGATTTAACTCTGATCATGATGTCTTCCACTCTCGTCATTTTTCGGATCCACGAGTTCCTCTTCTTATCTCTCCTGGTTATACCAAGCATGCACCTCTCCATGCTGTTTTGAGTTGTCTGCAGCCTTTGTATGTCTCTTTTAGTTAAGGTCCACGTCTCTGCACCATACGTAAGCACTGGAAGGATGCATTGATCAAACACTTTTCTTTTAAGACATAATGGCATATTGCTCTTGAAAATTATGCTGTTTCTTCCAAAAGCTCTCCAGGCAAGTTTTGTACGCCGATTAATTTCTTCATCAATGTGACCCTCACTTGATATCTGCTGTCCAAGATAAACATACGTATCTGTTATCTCCAGTTTTTCTCCATCAATCGATAAATCTTCATTTCTTGTAAAAGCATTGAACATCACTTTTGTCTTCTGAAAGTTCATTTTTAATCACACTTCTTTACTCTTGTCAGCAAGTTCCTGGATCATACTCTGCAGCTCTGATGGGGTAGTTGCAAAAATGACTACGTCATCAGCAAAACGAAGGTGGGTTAGATAATCTCCATTAATCTTTATCCCTTTGTTTTCCCAGTTCAGTGATTGAAAGACATTTTCCAATGTGGCATTAAAGAGCTTCGGAGATATGGTGTCACCTTGTCTCACTCCCTTTCCAATTTTTATGTGTGTTGTATTTTCAAACAGCCGAATCTTTGCACTTGCATTTTCATAGATGTTATTAATAATATTAATGTATGCATCTTCAATACCGCAAGATTGGATTCCAAGGGACAGGAAAAGACCCAGAAAAAGACCACATGGGAGATGGGTGGATGAAATTCGTAAATATGCGGGAGTGACATGGAGGAGACTGGCACAAGACAGACCGTTGTGGAGGAAACTTGGGGAGACCTTCGTCCAGCAGTGGATTGATAATGGTTGACAATGATGATGATGATGATTTAAGCTAACCATTTCCAAAAAAAAAAAAAAAGCTTTTGCAGGTAGAAATGCTTTGTAATGTCTTTTTAACAAGTTCGTTGCTATCTTTATAGCCTGTTGTTAATTTGTAATTGTTACGAGGCTCGCTATTCCTCGCGTACTTGAAGATGATAAAATTATAGTAATGAGATTGATAATAATTCTAAGTAATAGGTAATAAGCAAATAAGTCTTGCGATCCGTTAATAAGTCTAGGAAATCTTTATTCTTCTCTTCATTTAATCCCCTGAAAAGGTTGTCCGTTTGCTCTATTAATGTTTCTCCCGGTCCGCCTAAGACCTCCCAGTCTCGCCTGGGGCAATTCCCTCGTCGTCCTCTTTTGCGTCCGCTCGCTTCCGAAACCTAGAGACAACTCTCTTCTCGCCTCCTCCTCCTTCCCTGTCTCCAAAATGCCCTTAAGCATATCCGAAAGTTCCCCGTGAGAAACAAACACACCGCCCACGGTTAATCTCAAGCCTCAAAGTCAAATGTGAGGGGGCTAGGTCCATTAGTCGGCAGCATTGAAATAGAAACCTGTAAAGCATCAAAAGAGGCGCGATAGAGTAATCTCCATTCAATATACAATGTGCAAATACTAAGCTAAGACAAATTGTTGACTTAATTAATAACCGTACATGCGGTGTCTAATGGGGAACTGACTGCGAAATTTCTCTCACGCTTTATGGAAACAAAGGAAGGGAAGCACGAGATGGAAAAAGATTGCAATATTGAGATTTTATATGAAATCCTAAAACTTAGTATAAAATCTCTGTAACAGTCTAATATAAGATCATAAGTTCAAAGACCTTTTGGAAAGTTTTTTATCCGTCTCTTTTAAATAGACTTTTGACACATTGCTTTAATCCCTCTTTGTGTCACGGCCTCGGTAGCATCTCTTCTTATTGTATGGAACAGAGATGAAATTTGGACAGATCTTTTGGGACCCGAAACATACTTTTTTGAACTCGCAAACTTTATCGCAAGTTCAAATTCAGTTATGCACAGCATAACTATATGAAATCTTATTGTCTTAGTGAGTTGCTGATATAGAATACTAATTGTATTGCGCATTAATGAACTTTATAATTCAAACATTTCTATTACATGAAATGTACCAGTACAATTTGTTCTCGAGTTAGGATAACTTCTTTTCTAGGATACGGAATTACTGACAAGATAGGTGTACACTTTTTAAAGGCAGCAAGTCATATCAGTTCAAAACTCACGTGAACAAATGATTCGCAGAATATCTCAGTGGCCCATATAAAGTGAAAATACTGAATTTCTGATTTATATGCAGTAAACGATATATTAAATATCTAAACACATAGGTATTGTTCGATCTCATTTTTTCGTATGCAGATGCTTATCAGCCTACGAAAACTTTAAACGGTTTCCTTTGTGCTCTTACATAAGAGAAACGTCGTAAAAGAGCTCCTAGAGGTATGCAGGGGCCTTGATTTGGAAAGTAATGTTCGGACCTAAACTTCAGAGGGCTTGGCTTACACGTATCAGCTAACGACCCGACCACATTTCAGAATTTCACCTGTTACGGATTTTATTATTAAAACAATAATTTTAAGCAAAAATATTAAATTTCATTCGCAACATTTCTTTTCTTTTCGTATTCCATTCTTCTTTGTTCTACAAGCCAGGGAAGGTCGTACCTTTTTCACGTTGTCAGGAAACAGAAATTTCCAAAGAGCGCCAGTCTGTCGCATCTTAAAATTTCCTTGCACAAAGGTATTACTGGGTGATCCAAAAGTAACAGAAAATTGGAAAAATCAATAATTCGCAAAAGTGTTTACAGTAATCAGATGCGGTTTTCACAGAAATGCAGAGAAAGACGTGGGATTTTTTTGTGCATAATGCAGAAATTTAATACCAGAATAGTTACATTTCTGACCACCAGATGGCGCTGTAAGGCTCCGAGAGCAACTTAACGGCGGTATTTAAGCAGTATCTCTGACTGACTTATCAGTGTGGGGCCGCGGGTGGCCTAGTGGTTAACGTTCGTGACTGCCACGGAGGAGACCTCGGGCTCGATCCCAGGCAGGTACGAACGCTCGAATAACTAATTATCCGCCGTGCGTCGGATGGGTACGTTAAGCAGTCGGACCCCGGGTACTGGCCCCCCGGTAATAAATAAGGGCGTCTTCCTCCCTCTTCATACCTCGTTTCCGTGTCACTTTCCTATCGGGCACTCTAGTTCAAATCTCCTAACTTCCTATTTCTAAGGGTTGTTTAAGACCTGGGGTCCGACACTCTCTTCCTAAAATCCTCTACATATGATCTGATCTGATCTGACTTATCAGTGTATGGCCGCGGATGACCTAGTGGTCAACGTTTGTGACTGCTGCGGAGATCTCGGGTTCGATCCCAGCCAGGTACAAACGCTCGAACCGCTAAATATCCGCAGTGCATCGGACCTCCGGGAATAAATAAGGGCGTCTTCGTCTCCCTTTCTACCTCGCTTCCATGTGACATTCCTATCGGGCACTCTAGCCCAAATCTCCTAGATTCCTATTTCTAAGGGTTGTTTAAGACCTGGGGTCAGACACTCCTTTCCTAAAATGCTCTATATCTGATCTGATCTGACTTATTAGTGTGGGTTCTGTCATTACCTGCCGATGTCCCGTGCGTGGACCCGCCATACGGGTATAATGAGTTATCAGTGTTCTGTGATTGATTGGGCCGTGAGTAAAGTTCCTACTGTTAGCGAACACGGCGAGTTGCATGTTAAAGGGAACAATGGGTGCCAGGTAAGTTGCTACTGATACGCACAAGCATGTTGTCTGTATACGTGGTAAAGCACTGTTAGTTAAACTGTTTTATCAGAACTCGTAAAGTGCAAGTGCAGCATTGCGCTCTTTTCGTTCAATGCAGGGTACGAGACGTAGAAGAGGACCAATGTCTTGTTCGGCACTGACGCGGATGATGAAAAAATTTGAGGACACGGGCTCTTTGGCAGTAAGTCCAAGAAGCGGAAGACCCCGAACATGTGGTGTAATCATATCTGAGGTCGAACACGAAGTCGACACCCTATCGACAGCTTCAGCTCATGGGGAACCACCTAGCATGTTGTTTAATGCTGTTTTTAATGCTGTGCACAGTGTCTTACCTCGTCCGACGGCTGTGCTTATGAATGATGGGCACCACATTGAACATTTGCAATCATTTCTTCGGTGTGAACTGTACCACAAAACAACCCCAACTACGCAATCACCTGTGACGCCATCTGGTGGTCGGAAATATAACTATTCTGGTATTAAATTTCTGTATTATGCACAAAAAATCCCACTTCTTTCTGTACACTTTTGTGAAAACCGCATCTGATTACTGTAAATACTCTGCGAATTATTGATTTTTCAACTTTTCTGTTACTTTTGGATCACCCGGTACAATGAGTAAGGTCATTGAAAGCCTTGCCTTTGCGTTTCATAGCCGCATCTTGTATTGTCAAGTGCAATTAGCACTTTTCGGCATGTATGTTCAAAGGAACAGAAGAGCATGCAGGAGCGGCCATCTCTCAGCTTTGAGGTTTTTTTCTTGGAACGCGGCCTTTTTAATCCGTGGGAGTAGAGTAATTGCTGTGTGTTTGATAAGCGAGGGTCATCTCTCGCATAGGGCGAGGTAGCGAAAGAAAACGGCAGTCAAACTCCAAGCGATAGAAAGGATGAGTCGTGAAAGAAACCAGGAGGCTTTATCTGGGACACAACGTTCTTAAGACAGGAGAAAACAGGGTTTTTTCCATATAGCGGGAAGAAAAGGCGTAGAAAGTTATCGGTAATAAGTATCCATAGGCAGTGGAAACGGGACGCCGCCAAGGAGATGCGAAGGTGGGCTCAAAATTTGTCTTGCTCACCCTGCCGCCCACCCAGTTCAAAATGTGCCATTTTTCAATATGTTTAACTTTAAAATATAATCTGGACCTTTCCAGGCAATAAGTCTTGTGTTTTATAGCATGTAGCCTTACGTATTTCCCCTTAGGATGTGAGTTGTTTGCGCCTCCGGAAAAAGGTTATCAAAATAGCATCCGAAGGGCCATGAAATTAAAATTTTTCTTCACTCTTCAAAATCCTTAATTTAAGCCTCTTTTTCATATTTGTATGCCCAGGGGAAGTGGAGTCTAAAGCTACACCAGCGCTCTTAAGACTGCCCTGGGAGAGTGAAAGCGCAGGAAGTGGCCGAAGACCGAAGACTGCTTTGTAGAAGAGGATTGCAAGGCAAAGTCGCTGGTTTGAGGGAGGAGGTATTGTGTCTGCGTGGCACGACTTAAAATTGGATTTAGATAAAAGAAAAAAACGACATTTTCCTTTTAATTGCTCTAGTACTGAACCATTTTCGTAAGCAAAAATGGAAAATTTTTGAAAAGCAATTTAGGACATTGCATTTCAGAGCAAGCAAAAAGTCGAAGGAGACATTCTACCAACACTTGTATCTAACACCAGTGACGTAACTTGTCAGATCCGTGTATGCGTGTGTGTGTGTGTCCAGGTCAAGGGGGTAAGGATTGCACGAATTACTTTGTAGTAGGTAGTGAAAAGCATTAAAAATTCCTTCTTTCAGTGTTTCGTAAAAAAAAAAAAAAAATACTATTAAGCTTTCCCCACCCAAAATAATGCTCGCCCACCCGTCGCCCATTCAGATTCCGAAGTCTAGCGACGTCCCTGGGTGGAAATATTTTATATTGCTCGCAACAAGCAGAATAACGGAAGCTTAAGGACAACCTTCGCAGAAGTACACTGTAAATAATTGCAGGGTCAATTACGGTAGATGAACCGGCAGCTGACTGAGTGGCCAATCAATAAATCGCTTTATGACCATAATGTTGATTAACATGTCTAATGACAAATAAATAATAATGCTTGTTATGTTCATTAACATGTCTAATGACCGGGAATAAATAATATGCCGGCTGACAAGAAAATAAAAACGTGTTGCCCATAGAGGTGCTGCCAGTCGACTGACTGTACATGAAAAAACAGGTATATAACCACTTTAAGAAGAACGTTGCCAGATTGTCACTGTTTGAACTGTTACACAGTAACAGTTCAAACAGTTTAAACACCGTGAACATGTAGTTTATCTACTGAAAATTTATGGTTGACCGCCAGGTAACGTGATTACGATCTGTAAACCGTCATAATCCGGGTGAAACACTGACTATTCACGGCAATCTTTTAGTGTAAATAAGAAGAATAAAGCGTTTTTAAAAGGTACAAAAGTATTTCATGAAATAGTGTAGCATCCTCCTTACAATATTTAGCTCTGCTATTGTTTCTATCGCATTGGTATTGGCATACCACGCACCACAGGACAAAAGAGTTTTACTTTTATCATCAACTACGTAGTACTGATTATTACCAACCAAGCAATAGCAAGTTAACAAAGATTAATTAGCGAGCAAGGCTAACAACAAGCTAGTTAACACATCACTCGTCCTATGCCACTTATTGAGAATAACGCAAGTCATCATTTGGAGAAACAAAGATGCTGTATTGAGCTGAACTACCTCAGTAGCAAACTGAATGTAAAGCACAGAGACGTGCAATTTCTCGTAAGAATTCCTCCCACGGATGGGGTTTAGACCTGACTACCTACTTCTGTTACAAAAGTAAATGCATTTCCTCTTCCACACTTACGTATAAATAATGTAGCCTCGATCCCCAAACATGCAAACAAATACTTCAGACTTCGTCATCTCTGTTATATAACAACAACGAATCGCGCCAAAAGCTCGGTCATCTGGTTTCGTGAAGCTGAATATTCTGTCCATGTAAGCATTTCACGGAAAGTCACGTGCTTTAGTTGTTAAAGCCAACGGAGTGAAAATGGAATTTAATTGCAACTTTTAATGAAATAAGCCTCCCTGTTTTAGACCCTCATCTTACAGCCTTATCGATAAACCAACGCTTCCGATGGTGAATGTACACTCAATTGACAAAATATTAGAGATACCTAATTAAATAAGAGCGTGTTAGACCTCCTCTATCGCGAGTAACACCATGTACACGCCAAGGCATCGACTCCACCAGATGCCGGAGGGTTTCCGGAGGTAATGCCAGCCATACCTGTTGCAGTATTGTTCACAACTCCGCTCGAGACGTTAGTCCAGAATTCATGGGTCTGGTGTTCCGCCCAGAGAGCTTCCATAGGATTTAAATCCGGGTACCTTAGGGGTTACTGGATGGTTCCAAACTTGGATTGAGTGTTCTTTATAATGCCATACCTGGTAGGTCCCAGCCGGTGAGGCGGCGCATACAGCTGAAAACGGGATTCATCTGACGACACAACGAAGCGCCACTCCTTAGAGGCCCAGTTTTTATGTTTCCGGCACGTGATGTCCGATAATGTACAATAAACAGTTGCACACGAGTAAACCGTTTGCTCTCGTAGACCAGGGTATGCAGCGTGTGCTGTACAGTTCACTCGCTGACGCTGCTTGGGCCTCCGACATTTAACCTGGATGTGATTCGTGTCGCCATTGCCAAGCGGCCGATCTGTACTAGCCTGGATAGCATATGTCGATCCCGGTCATCAATGTCGTGTGGCCGGCCACCTTTTGCTCTTGGCGCTGGTACGTCCGTTGATGGTATACTCACGATATGCCCTTGATACGGTTGCACTCTGGAACCTCGTGGTTCTTACCACTTGGGTGATAGAAAGATCCTCATCTGTCTTGCACAAACAATGCGTCCACGATCAAAGTCTCTCAGACCACCACGTTTACCCATGTTCGTCAATAGCGATGCACTGTTGGAAAGTCTTCCTGTCCGCCCAGTTAGCGTCGGCGTTCGGTTTGGGTCTGTTGCACATTGCGCGGGAGATCCCCATGTCAACTGCCCATCACCCCTATCTCTAATGTTTGGTCTACTGAGTGTGTACTTCCACGTCTTTCGCTTCAATCAGTGATCTTTGCATCAGATTAATAACTCAACTTTCGCTTAGTGAGTTGAAACGTTTTTCTTTAATGCAGGAGAAAAATGCAAAAATGTTCTAATACAGGCCTAGCTCGTCCCGAAACTAAAATTTTTATTTAACTGGGGAAAAAAAAAAAAAAGCTTGGCTGGCCTACCCCGGCTCCAGGGGCCGCTAGGCCCGTGCGGACCTTTAAGGGTGTCTGCAACAATATTGTGCAAAAAAATGTTGCAAAAAGGTACTTAAGATTCAAAGACAAGAGGCATTTACCATTTGTTCATTTAGCACACGGAATCTGGGGAGGAAAACATAAAGATTTCACTGTTTGAAGAATTGGTTCCAGATTCGTGAAACCCTAGCGAGACGCTATCATTGCAGGACTTATGATCTCCAAAGTTTCTCGAATAGCAGTGGATTTAGGGGAAGAGTAGCAAGCTAATTTTTTTATGTCATCCCACATAGGATCAGCGGACTTCAACTGCACTTTTTTGGATAGGGCCGTGGTTAATTTGCCGTTCTTTGTGTTCCTCTTATGCTCGTTGACTCTAATTCTAAATGAACGTTTGGTCATTCCAATAGCATTGCGTGCAGCCGTCCGGATATTGCCGAGGCATGGCATAAGCACCTGCTTCATTGGAAAGTGGGAGCTTGTCGGTACTTCCCTTAAGGTTATCTTTGAATGAATGTTAAGGTTCATCTTCTGCGATAGATGGCGCAAAAAATCACTCCTTGGACGTGGCTTTTAAGTCTTGAGTGACTGTCCCAGAAGTTTGCGTCAGCGAATCACTGCAGAACTCACCATATTCAGAATGGAAGCGGTGTCTCGTTGGCTCCAAAATGAAAAGACAAAATACGCGCTGTTATGTTTTGACCAATGACCTTCTTTGGGGGGTGGGGGTGAAGTTTAGTAAGTACTAAGTAGGCGGAGTTGTGTAAATAGGTGGTGTTTCTATAGCTCAAATTCAGGGGTTCTTTGCTAATGTAAACATTTTCTCTTCAAAAAATGAACGTACAATAGGATTTAAGATGATTTACGCAAGAAAAGATTCCAATCTCACTTTTGTCCCTATTCTTTTATTTCTATTTGCCTCAGATAATTAGAAAAATCAGACAGAAATAAGAGATTTCGTTTCTTCCAGACAGAAACACTGCTAAGCTAACTTAGCATGCCATGTAAGGCCAAATTGGAATACTTTCGAGTCAGATAATTGAATTTTAAAAAGAATTCTAACATATGTTTCGGAATAATAACTGTGGCATACATTAGCTATGGATCGTTCTTATTTTCGCTCAAAATTTAAAACACTACAAAGTAATAGTATTCGAGAAAATGTGCACAGAAGAATTTACATTGCAGATATAATATAAAAGATGAACCCTAACACTCATTCAAAGACAGCCTTAAGCGTAACATATAAAGATGTCGGTGATCTTATGCCGACACCGAGGTTCACCTTCTTTCTTCTTATGTATAATTGGTGTAAAGTTCCTCGTGTTATTAATAAAGAAGGTACATTTATTTATGAATTAAAACAGAATATTTATTTGTGAATGGGAAACAGAATAAACTAGGTCAGGAATATCTCGAGTTCCGATTCACTATAAGAATACTTGTGCTAATTCATCTTCTAGTTACCCAAGTGTTAGTATGAAATGAATTTGACTGTAAGAATACTTGTTCTAATTCATCTGCTATTCACGCAAGAGTTAGTAGAAAGTGCATGGCGGAACAACTTCAATATCAGTGACACCGATATCTCCTTCCAGTTCACGCAGCACTTTTTGTAACTTTACCTCTTTCCTGAATTCTTATAATGGACTTATATCTCACTAGAGCGCAGTTATCCCCTTGAAACACCCAATCTCTTTTTACGAATAACAAAAATGGTGAAAAAACGTTTTTTTTTTTTTTTTATTTTTTTTTTGTTATTAGGTCAAAACTGTACTTTTTAAAGGGTTACTTATTGTCAAAGTTGAGTAATAGTACTCTGCCGTTTCTGGGTCTAAATGTTTCTTCCGGTCCGTCGCGACATATCTGCCTTTCATCCATTGCATCGAAAAATCGCGATTTTCAAGAGGTTGGATGGTATTTTCTTAGAGAACTCAAATCAACCCTGAAACACCTTGACAGTAAAAAAAAAAAAAGAGGATCTTCTTTTCTGATTACAGAAATCCTGAATGTAATATCTTTAGTTAATTAAATCAAGGGGAAGCAGAATAATTTGGAATTATTCCACACCTGAAAAAGTAAAAATTGGTGTCGTTGTTATGCTTTACAGTTTCAATACAGCTTTTTTTTTTTTTTTAAATCTTTTTCTAAATGTGAGATAGTCAAAAGTAGACATTCAAGCGCTCTGGTCCTCTTCTGAAAGTTGGAAAATAAGTGAGTCAGTCGCTTTTCCGTTTTTGATACAGATGGTTCCTGCGTATGTTTTTAAAATGTACGCATGTGCGAATTGCGGTCATTCTTAACGGAATTTAGAATCACCTTTGCCATTGTTCAGTTTTGCCACAAATTGTTGCCCTCCCCCCCCTTTTTTTTTACGAATCAGGAGGGTATAATTTTCACATCTAAAAACAAAAACAAATTTTCTTTCAAAATTAAGTATTGTCTACTGTCATGATTCAGAGGATCATTTTCACGTAAAAATGAACGAAGTAGTAAAAGCAAAAACCCATGTCCTTGGAGGGAGGGTTGAAACACCTAGAACTTTCTCAAAATCCGACAAAAAATATTTCAGATAGTTCGAAAGGTGCTGTATTTTTAATTTTTAAAGGCATGCGTAAAATTGTTAAAAATCGCTCATTTCTTCCGGGGAGAATGAAGGGTATCCAGAAATTGTTAAAATAAATTTGTAGTTTAATGAACTGATTTCGAAAAAAAAAAAAAGGTATATAACATCAGTCACATAAATTTATTGTGGAAAATCCTAGTTACTCTTTTGGTTGACTGGTTGGTCAAAACAAATCACCAAACATTATGTTAATAAATGATTAATGTTTTTTCATCCTTCAAAACAGCGGATCATAGCAGTATTTCAAATTAAATTCAGAATCAACAGCCCAAGGCATCGAAAAGATATTTTCAACAATCGAAAATTGCTGAAATATTGCAAAAGGTTTGAAGTTATTTATTCCTTGAAAATAAATCATTTAGAAGGATAGTTTAGTTTTTTATTCTTTTAAGGGAGAGATTAGCTTTTCAGTTAATAATAGTTAAAGAAATTAATTTCTCAGTGGTGACGCAATTCAAATTTCAGTCAATCTGATTTAACTTTTATTTTACGCTTTCCTCTCGATAGATGGCGCAACGTACTTGTGAATTTCTGGAGCTAATTCTGTTTCTCAAAAGTTGATCGAAGTAGATTTGCAAAATCTGAGCTTCCGGAGTACGAGCAAAAGTGTCGCATCCATGGCAGACAGCCAAGGTCACGCACGTTCTCAATTTTAGACACACCTCAAGATCCCTGAGATCCAATTTTCTTATTTCTGCGTCCTCATGTTTATGGTTTATGCTCTGACAAGTTCTCAATTTCGGAACCGGCATTTGTTTGAAGAACAGATTACTTCATACAGCAACACAGAATAATTTTTTCGGAACAATTCTTGATCGTTTTACGGTAAACATAGCACGTTTCCAAAAATAGGTTATGTATTCCCAAAAATCTTCGAAGCTCGTAAAATGAACTTAAATTTGGTAAATTATAGCACGAAATCATTAGGTTTCATTAAGTATTAAAAAATACCCAGTAAAATAATTATTTCATACAATGTACACCTATCTTCTTTTTGTCTTCGTCTGCATAGGCAACGCACATCTTAACCGATGAAAAAAACACAGTATTTTAAAAAATGAATCTGAAACTTGTTTCGCATTTGTTCGTTAAATATTTTAAACCCTTTAATTCAAAAGAGGCAGTCCTATTTAATGAACAAATTCAGCTGCGGAATAAGACTGTTTAACGAACAAATGTCTTTTCAGAGCCATAGCACACATCAAGATTTATTCACAATCCAGCAACGTATGCAAATATGTACAAGGTGTGATCAACGAGCACCCAGGTTGGATTAATTGAAAAGAAAAAGTACAAGACTAAGATTTGAAACTTAAATCTCCTTCAAAGAAGTCCCATTCCAAAGCCACATACTCAGCCCAGCGCTGTTTCCACTACTCGCAGATTTTTTGAAGTCATCTTCTGAAATAGCCAACAGCTGCTTCGTCCCATTCTGTTGTATCTCCCCAATATCTTGAAACCATTGTCCGTTGAAGTAGTATTTGATTTTTGGTAAGAGAAAAAAGTCGAAGGGAGAGAGTTCTGGCGAATAGGGTGGTGTCAGACCTGTGCAATGCCGTGCTTGGGAAGAAACTGCTGCACAAATTGCGATGCATAGGCAGGCTCGCTGTCATGGTGGAGTTACCACTCGCCATTCTCATGCAGTGACGCTCTTTTGCGATGAACCGCGTCCCTCAAACGCAGCAGAACTTGATAGTTGTTCGGCCTGATACAGCGTATTCATGTTGCATAATTTTACCATGATTGAAAGAAAAACAACAAAAAAAACAGTCATCATCGTCTTGACATCGCTGCGTTTCTCGTGCTTTTTTTGGGGGGGGGTCTGGGAGGGTTTGGGGTCTTCCACTATGAAGACTGGGCTTTAGTTTTAGGGTCATACCCATAAACCCACGAATCATCACCAGTTACGATAGTTTTTAACAAGTTAGTAAAATCATGAAATGCATTGATTACGATATCATTACTCAAGTTATTACTCAAGTTGTGAGGGTAATGGCTGTGGAATAAATCTCGCTCCTGTGCCCTGACCTTTGACCCCATTTCGATTATATTAAACAGAACCGGTTCAGTACATCTCCGGAACAACATGATGATGTTTTGCCACAATGGATGCATTTTTACGTAAGTTATGACGCATTAGAGCGGTGGAATGGATCCCCTCTTATGTCCTGAGCTTTGGCCCCATTTCGTCCATTTTCAATAGAGTTCCTTCCGAGGTTGTCCCTTACCACATACAAAAATTTCATCGAAATCGAACCATTTTACCGCGAGTTATCGTGCGGACAGACAGACAAAGCTGAAGCATATACGCTTTTTTACGCTTTCCAACCATATATGCTCCAGCTTTTTCCGTCTGTCCGTCCGCACGATAACTCGCGTAAAAATGGTTCGATTTCGATGAAATTTTGGTATGTGGTAGGGGACCACTTGGGGGCGAACCCTATTGGAAATGGACGAAATGGGGTCAAAGGTCACGACATAGGATCCATTGTCCATATGCGTCATTACTTGCGTAAAAATGGTTCGATTACGATGAAATTTTAGGCGACCACCTGGGGACGAACCCTATTGAAAATGAACGCAATGGGGTCAAAGGTCAGGACTTAGGAGCGGGATCCATTCCATCGCTCTTATGCGTCATAACTTACGTAAAAATGTTTCTATTGCGACAAAACTTTAGTATGTTGTTCCGGAGGTATACTGAACCGGTTTTGTTGAATATCATAGAAATGGGGTCAAAGGTCAAGGCACGGGAGCCAGATTTATTCCACAGCCATTATATTCATAACGTGAGTAATAACATGAGTAATGATTTCTGATATGTTGGAAAGCGTATCATAATCAATGCATTGCATGATTTTACTAACTTGTTCAACCTACGGTTGGAAAGCGTAAAAAAAGTTTTTTCGTTTCCTACGCACTCAAGCAGCAGCTGCAAAACTGCCCGTGCTTGCTCAGCTGAGAGCAATTTCGGCAGAAATTTGACTGATACGAGTCTCATACCGAAATCGTCCGTAAGAATCGGCTGAACTGAACCGAAACTAATGTTGAAGTCTTTAGATAACTCACGAATACTGAATCGATGATTTTCCCGCACAGCTGTACGCACAAGTTAGACATAGTTTTCAATGTTGCTTGTTGCGGGCCTTCCAGACTCCTCATCACTCTCAACACTTTCACGACCATCTTTAAAACGTTTCTTTCTACCACTCGAAAACATTTGTCCACGACACATGCAATCCTTCCATAGACTTTGCGTAACTTTAAGTACGTGTCTTTGCATGTTTCGCCAAGTTTTCGACAAAATCTCATGCAAATTTCTTGATCAATTTTTCCGGCATGACAAATGCGTCAAACAGCTCCACACACGTAAGAACAAAGGCTACTGTAAAACAACCGGACGAGAATGGGAGACGTGGCTTACTGCACATTTGTAGTAGGTTCCAAGCTCAACCTGTGCTAAACCGCATCTTGCTGTGTCGCGAGATTCCAGACTTATGAAACCAGTCTGGATATATTTTGATCCCATCTCGTTATATGTGTAGCATTGTGCATGCGTGTATACTTTTGTTTATACATACACTGACTGGCTGCTTTATTAGGTTCACCAACATAAAGTATGTCTGTGTAAAAGGAACACTAATACAGCGACGTCAGGCTGTAAAAGTTATTGGGAACTGAAAGTTTTTACGAATCGGAGAACATAATAGCTGCTAGGTCCACCTAGCCATTTTTCAAAAAGAAACGGAATAATTTCTGCTACTGTTTTTCCAGTCTGCAGCGGCGACCTGTCTAGGCAGCTTTCTACGTCCGAATTACAAAAATGACAGTCCCGAAAGAAATCTCTACCACATTTACCATGGACATACTTGCCGCCTTATATCTACTGCTTGCAACAGCATATTTACTATTTAAAAGAATTCCTTCTCTCAGAAAATTTTAGGAATATTGTAAAATTCTGTAAAATAATGTGGAAAGGAAGAGAGCCGCCCCGGTGGCGCAGTGCTCTAAGGCGTTGGCCTCTGATCCTTCGTCGGAAGGGGTCCGGGTTCGAATCCCGGTGAGGCATGGATGTTGTGTTTGTGTTACGGCACTGGCTCTCTCCCTTCCCTGGAACCAGTGACCCTAAATTAGGGACGGGTGACTGCTTATAGCCCATTGAGTTGCTCACGGTGGTCGTTAAACCTCCAATCAAAAAAAAAAAAAAAAAAAAAGGAAGTGAGAGAAAAATGTTTTTCGTCGCTACAATTTATTTTGTTCACATACTTGTATTCTGTATTAGTGTGGTTTAGAGGGGAATATGAACGAGTGGAATTATTAACAGTTCACGTTTAGCAACTTTTTCATCAAATTTCATTCCTCGCACTGTGCAGTTAAGCGTTTCCATTCCTTTGAAAAATACATCAAGAAAACAACTTTATAACCCATTCACCATACAGAAGAATTCATTTAAAGTGAAAAAAACTATAAAATGATAAGCATTTGAGAAAGCGGGTGTTGATTGTTGGTGGAATTTTGATTCTGTGCCTTTATATCCGAGTTATTTAAAGCATCAAAGATCTAAAGGAATAGAATCATCATTGACTCACAATAAAGGGGAATCATCATTCCCACTAGAGGGCGTAAACGTGTGTGTGTGTGTGTGTGTGTGTGTGTGTGTGTGTGTGTGTGTGTGTGTGTGTGTGTGTGTGTGTGTGTGTGTGTGTGTGTGTGTTATATTTTTTCTCATAATTTGTGCTTCCTAAATAAGTATTTGAAAAATTATTTTCCGTAGCATAGCTTTTGCTATGAAGAATACAGTACTTTTAGCGTATTTTCTACTTTTCCATTGTTCAAAATTCTTCCACCAGAGGTCTCAGCGTATATTTCTATTTGAAAGAGTTAATCCAGTTCTAAAAATCGCTTAGAAAGATCTTTTTTTTTTTTTTTTGGTAGGATGGTCTTCATGTTGAAGAGTATTTTGAACCATCTTCTTTGTTAGGCTTCTCCGCAATAGGGGGCGTAAAGTTATATATATATACAGTATATATCTTTGTCCTAACTGTTCGAGTTCAAAACCACTTTGTCTATGATATCTTTAATACGTTATGAGAAACTTCTTGTATGCATTATGTTATTTTTCGTAACATACTTTTCAAGCGCAAAGTGGAGTAAATGGCTATTTTTCTTTCTGGATGTTTTATCGATTGTAGAAATCTTGTTTTTTTTGTTAACCGGTTCTATTGACTATGAATAACCTTGTTAACGTGATTTTAAATTATGCACAGTATTTTCCAAGATGGTTCAAGTGTTTTTGTTGTTGTTGTTTTTTGCTGGATTCTTAGATTTTCTAAAAATCTATTTTGAAATATATTTTTCGTGTCGTAAAGGATTCAAAACACATGAACATTCATATATTTGTAGAAATCTAACGGAGAAACAGCATAATTTTCAAGAGCAATTGACCATGTCTTAAAAGAAATTTGTTTAATCAATGCATCTTTCCAGTTCTTACCAATGGATCAGAGATATGGACCTTAACTAGGAAAAGATATTGTGGGACTGCGGACAACTCAAAGAAGCATGGAGAGATGCATGCTTGGGGTAACCCAGAAAAATACATGAGGAAAATGAACAGAATGGAAGGCATTGCGATCCAAGTCAAGACCTTAAAGTGGCGATGGGTTAGTCATTATACATATATTGCTAGATGAACTGACTACACCGTTGGACAACTGAAATAATAGACTGGATACAAAGGGACAGGAAAAGACCGGGAAGAAGACTACGTGGAAGCATGGGCGCCCACAGGTTAGTTAAATAATAGACTGGATACCAAGAGATAAGAAAAGACCCGGAAGAAGACTACGTGGGAGCATGGGCTCCCACAGGTTAGTTAAATAATAGACTGGATACCAAGGGACAGGAAAAGACCCAGAAGAAAACTGCGTGGGACCATAGGCGCCCACAAGTTAGTTAAATAATAGACTGGATACCAAGGGACAAGAAAAGACCCCGAAGAAGACTACGTGGGAGCATGGGCGCCCATAGGGCAGTTTTCAACAGGGGGAAAAACAGAAATTGTGACTACAAATAACATTTTTAAACACCATATGCAAATTTTTACTTTCCGTTCTTGTTATCTGACCGTTTTTTAACACAAATACACAACACATAAATTAACTGGAAATCAAAAGACCCAAAAACTTTATAAAAAATAAGATGAATGAAAACGAAACTTGACAGAATGTTAGGACAATGAAGAAATTTCTTTGTCGTTCTTTTGATCCATTTGGCCACGTGAGCAATGAAAACCTACTAAAAATCACTCAACTGGTCGCCAAGAATGTAAAAAAAAAAAAAAAAAAACAAGACAAATTTCAGGGAAATTTTTTGAGACATCTTTGTTAAGCAGGGAATAGCTGTTGCAAAGCATGACATATCTTTCATTTCTTCGCCTTTCACACTTTTCCATACTGTATGTATGTATGTATGCTGTTCTCCAACATGAAATGGAAAATTTAATTATTACTCTCTGCTCTATATATCTGTTTTCTTACTGGAAATTCCCAAGCTTTTTCTTATTTTTACTGCATATACACACGTATCCAGAAGCTCTAGAGAAAAATTAGCAATCATAATTAGGGTGATCGCAAAAATCTAAGTAGTGCTTTCCAAAAGCGTATTCCGATTTCCAGGGAGGACAAACGTTCTTCTTATCGCCCCCCCCCTATGGGCGCCCATACATCGGTGGTAGGTGGAAGAGATTCGAAAACACGCTTAAGTGACATGGAAGAGATTGGATGAGAACTGAGAGTTGTGGAAATGAATTGGGGAGACCTTCATCCAGCAGTCGATTGAGAATGGTTGATTATGAAATAACGTACAAGAATTCAATATTTACTTATATATACGTCGCCTACAACAATCGGATCACTGTTTTGTTTGCATTCCGTCTTTAGCAGTTCCACGTGATTTGATGGATTACTGTAGCTGGGAAACGACGCCTTGGCGTCTCCGCAATGGTATGACAGAAAATTCGTTTTTAAATCCCTGCCGTTTGCTAGAATGTTCAACAGTCTGTATGTATAAGTTGCTCCACAATACTCAATAGTTTACTAAGACAGTCACTCATCCAGGACGTCTTCATGGGCGTGACTAAAGATGTTGAAAATGCGAATAAAAATAATCTGGGGAAAACATCTCTCAAAATAATGGGAAGCGATAAAAAATATATCCGCCATATTAAAGTGCGTTTCCAATTATTCGTAAAATATATATTTGAAAACATATAGAGTACAAATATATTTAAAAATAAGTAACCAATAAAAAATTAATATTCAAAATATTGTAAATAAAATTTCAGGGGTATTGGGTTTAATTACGAGAATTTCAAATAATTTAACAATGAAAACATTGAAAATGCTGTATTACAGTCTGAATGATCAATGTTTGACTTATTGTTTATTAGTATGGGAGCAAACTACTAACACTAATTTATATAAATTACAATCATTACAAAATAGGATGGTCAAAATCTTAAATAATTTCAGGGGAATTAATCTTAATATGGGGATACGCATTAATATTTATGGATTTTCAGATATTGAGAAATAAGGCAATACAGATTATTAGGATTTATGTATGAAAGAATAAAAGAGAATAGGTATAAACATTTAATTCACTTTAACCCAACAAAGATTTATTGATTACCAGGGATTGGTGCTATGGAATAACCTATCTTGTTAAAATATTAATAACATTTTTAACATATTAACAATTATAATTATTTTCGAAAGCAACTAAGAAATATTTGCTAACAAACTAAAATATAAAATTTAATAGTAAAAAATTATAATTCAAACCACATATGCGTAAATTTTATATGTGCAGAACGTTTGGCTTGACTATGTAGTTTAGTAGAATTAGGATTCACTCAGGCTTTATATATAATAGCCTTTTACTCAATTTCCTGTTCTGTGTTTACTAAGTATACATATTATATATGTTGTTTTTTTCTTAATTTTATAGTTATAAAATTAATTTTGAAATACAACATGGTCACGGGTAACCTCATAACGAAAAATAAATGAAATGAAAGAACGAAGGAGCAAGTGATAGCTCATGTGGAGGACCTGTCCGCTTGGCCACCTCCACTGAGTGGGCTCCCGTACTACGAAGTCTGCATGTTGGAACTTAGGATCCCCAATTCACGAACCTGTCCAAAACAAGTCTCCCAACCACTAGCCTTTTCTAGTCAAACTGACCTTCCTATATAGAAATTCTGAAACTACATGTATCAATCATATCACTGTAACAAAATCTGAACAGTTACGTGTTTATCTGAATATTTTGATGTTTCTTTATTAATTTTGGTGCGAGGATTTCAAAATTGCCGCTATTTTTGGCATAGCATCAATAATTCAGCAACAATTTACGCTATTCTAAAATCTATGCAGTTGTACACAGTCCAGTCATATTATTGTGACCACCACCTATACTTTTGACACGTACCCAATGAAAGAAGGCACGTGTCGTGAGCTGGCTGGAAGGGTATATAAGGTGTGCTGTAGGCATACTGAAAACATATCGCTGTAGCTCTCATGGATAAAAGGAGCGATTTATCAGATTTGCAAAAAGGGATGATTATCGGACCGAGGGTGGCAGTATTTCTGAAACAACGCAGTCTGTGAACTGTTCGCGTGCTTCTGTGGTTAAAGTGTATCGTAATCGGAGAAATGACACCATTGCGAATAAGCGAAGTGGAAACTGCGGAGCACCACGTGCAACTGATGTGAAAGGTGAAAGTCGGCTGCGAAGGTGTATGAGGGCTGATCGATACGCTACCGTGGAGCAATTCACTGGCCGAATGAACCAGGGGGAGGGGTGCTACCGAAAGTGTATCTAAAACGACAGTTCAGCTGACCCTGCTGCGTATGGGGCTCCGATGCAGACGGATGGTCACTGCACCTATGCTAACGAAGGTGCATCGGCAGAAAAGGCTTACATTTTAACGGCAGTATCGGAATTGGGCCTCCACTGATTGGCAAAGGATTGCCTTCTCCGATGAGTCAAGTTTTCTTCTTCAACGAATGGATGGACGTTGGCGTATAATGCGAGAAACGTTGGAGAAGAAACACTCTTCAACCATTGCTGGAAGAGCACAAGTTAGTAAAATCTTGCATTTTTTTTTTTTTTTTTTTTTTTTTGATTGGAGGTTTAACGACCACCGTGAGCAACTCAATGGGCTATAAGCAGTCGCCCGTCCCTAATTTAGGGTCACTGGTTCCAG
Organism: Macrothele yani; assembly: GCA_039090855.1. Taxonomy (NCBI): domain Eukaryota; kingdom Metazoa; phylum Arthropoda; class Arachnida; order Araneae; family Macrothelidae; genus Macrothele; species Macrothele yani. Next base: position 167,843,804 of record CM077011.1, read on the forward strand.
GGAAGGGAGAGAACCAGTGCCGTAAGACAAACACAACATCCATGCCTGACCGGGATTCGAACCCGGACCCCTTACGGACGAATGCTCAGAGGCCAGCGCCTTAGACCACTGCGCTACTAGGGCGGCAATCTTGCAATGCATTGATTATAATACGGTTTCCAACATACCAGAAATCGCGCGCATACGAACCCTCCTCCCTATCTTGACTATTCATTCGTTCAGTATTCCTCCGGAACAACATACTAAAGTTTTGTCGCAATAGAAGCATTGTTACTCAAGTTATGAGGATAATGGCTGTGGAATAAATCCCGCTCCTGTGCCTTGACCTTTGACCCCATTTCATTTATATTCAACGGAATCGGTTTAGTATACCTTCGGAACAACATATGATAAAGTTTTGTCGCAATCGCAGCATTTTTGCGTAAGTTATGACGCATAAAGGCGATGGAATGGATCCCGCTCCTATGTCCTGGCCTTTGACTCCATTTCGTGGATTTTCAATAGGGTTCGTCCCCAGGTTGTCCGCTACCACACTAAAATTTCATCGAAATCGAACCATTTTTACGCAAGTTATCGTGCGGATAGACAGACGGACAAAGCTGCAGCATATACGCTTCTTCATTCTACGGTTGTAAAGCGTAAACAAGCTGGTTGGGGCAGCGTTATGGTCTGGGAAATGTTTTCGTGGCATTCCCTGGGTCCACTCGTACCCGTGGAAGGCACTGTTAACCGAATTCGTTATGAATCTATTCTTGCAGACCACGTACACCCATACATGCTGATTGCCTTCCCTGAAGCAGAGAGGAGACTTTAGATCTTTTGGGGCCCTAGGCGCTAAAAGGTTCAGGGGCCCCCTTCCTCTTCTTATCCCTTCAGAAATTTTCATCCGTCAGATTAACAAAAAAAAAAAGGGGGGAGTCAAGAAAAAGGTTTTTACACTTTTTTAAAATGCCATCTCTTACTATTATTAGAACGTTCTGTAAGAAACAATGCTAGTGTAATAATTGTCTATCCGTGCACATCGAACTTTTTGATTTCAGAGATATTTCAAAAAATATTTTTGCGGCTAATAGGAAATCAATGGATATTAAGTTTGGCACTTTTAATATCCCATATACTTTATGCACTGCAGTTATCATAAACAGAATTTTGAGGCTAATAGGGAATCAATGGATGTTAGGTTTGGCACTTTAAGTACCAGTATCCCATTTATACCTGCACTGCAGTTATCAGAAGTAGAAGCATACAAATTAAATACAAAAGATCCGGTTTGAAAATGGAAAAGTAGGAACTGCAGGTATTTGAGTAAGAGTATCATTGAAATTTTTTATTGCTTTTTCAAAAGCTAGTTTTAAAGTCGATTTAAGGAATAGAAAAAGTGAGAATACTTGATAAATATCACTATTAAACCAAGGGAGCAGAAAGTAATGAGAAAATGTTGTTGCAATACCATATAAATTACTTTTAACACTATTAAATAAGATAGTGTGATATTCTCAAATTTCTTTATTTTTCCAGCCTAAATATTAATAACTCTTTTCGTTTAAGATGGTTTAGTAAGATTAGGGCAGAGAAAGAACTTGATTGTCCTAAGAAGAGTTACCCTGTGAAGAATATTTCTCTCTTCATTGATTATCCTACCACGAAGGAGAAAAACTATTAACAGCAAACACGCCCTATCATATTGAATTTTTTTACAAGTAGTCATCATCGCAACTCGGGAAGAAGGTGGGAAGGTTCCAACACAGATGTGTTCCCTTGACTGGAAATACCATGAAAGCAATTTATAGCACAGCAGGCCAGTTAAGAATTCGCCTTAAACAATGAAACGTGTGGGAAGCGTGAATACCTTCTTTACCAACCACTAAAAGGAAAATCCGCAACAGCAAGAAAAAATATGTTATTATTAATATGAGTAAGTAAAATATTAATTGACAATACAAAGTAGTCGCTTTAAAGATTGATTTGCATCGGTCCGTGAAAACCAAAACTGAAAATTCAATTTTATGTTTTCGGGGCCCCTGAAATAGCGAGGCCCTAGTGCGCCTAGCAGGAAATCCGCCCCTGCTGAAGCATATGGGGTCTTACAGCACGACAATGCAACGTGTCACACAGCTAGAAATGTCCGAGAGTGGTTGGAAGAGCACGATTAAGACTTCAAAGTACTTCCCTGGCCCCCTAATTACCCAGACTTAAACCCAATTGAGCATCTGTGGGACCACCTCGATCGTGTTGCTCGCTCTATGGATCCTCCACCACACACCCTCCAGCAACTGACAGATGCACTGCAGTCAGAATGGCTCCACATACTTGTGAACACTTTATTAAGTCACTCCCAGCCCGTCCAGCTGCTATCTGCGCTGCACACGGTGGTTACTCCTGTTATTAGCTGGTGATCACAATAATGTGACTCGACCGTGTATAATGACGTGTATTACATTGCATTAGGCAATAGGACAGGGGATGTAAGAAACTAAAAATCATGAGTACTATCAATACACAGCACGAGCTGAAACAATTAAAGACAAGAAATACGTATGTCTTAAAAAGTAACTTTGGACCGCCTTTGCCTCTTAAGAACACTACTGGCATGGAGCACCAAATTCTCGATATGTAGTTTCCAGTCATGGCTTCATCCCACTTTCCTTTGCTATCTCTTTTCCATGTTTTGCATGTCTTGATGAAACCTCTCACATTGTTCATCACTCGCTGCTCCCAAGTTAGACAGTGAGCGAAATTTCTCTTGGCTAGTTAGTAGTTACACTCGTTTTCTTTCTCGTTCTGGTGGAAAATCTAAATTTTCCTGCTTGATTTATTTTTTTTCACGTATTGTGCGTGATACATGAAAGTGAGTTATTTCTTCTCAAACCAAAGTTTGAAATAACATGTCCGCAAAACAATCAATCCATGTTTTTTTCGAAGAAGTTTTAATCAGACGAAAAAAGTAAATTATGCAATAGTGCCTACAAAGCGGATAATGATTATCAGACGGCTTCAACTTCATCAACAGCGCGTAGTGAATCATTAGGAATCAACGAGGATTCTTTAAGTGATTGTAGTGATTCAATGGAAATTTTTTATGAACGCAATGCTTGTGAAAATAAAACATTGGAAGGACCACATGGTCGCAAGATAAAAAATGCAGAACTCGTAGAGCTTGATATAGCAACTTCACTTTTGGATCAACCCAGACAGCCAATATTAAAACAGTTCCCACAAAAAAAATACGGTAAAGAAGCTTCCATACATATTAGCATAACATGTTTCCATGGCTTGCATATAGTATAAAAGAGAGATTCCGCTTTTTGTTTTTCTTGTAGAATGTTTTCATCGGTCGACGAAAAACATGAGGTCACCTTCGCTCAGCGAGGTTACAACAATTGGAAAAAAACACTTGAAAAGGATTCGGGTTTTAAAAAACACCAAAACAGCTTGACCCACGAAACTTACTTGGTGTCGTGTACCTCTTATAAGAAAATGAAATCCGGAAGGGAAGATTCATCAGTTGGCACACTTTAAAGTGCCGCATGTGCAGCGGAAATCAACAAAAAGCTTTTAATATATATAAATTATATGACGCATAATGCATAATTTGCCCCCTCCAGATTTGGAGCCCCCACCGCCCGTTGAAAATTTTTTGGCGTCGCCCTGTGCTCCGGCCGCCCTCAGAATTCAGCCGCTTGCGTGCATGCACACAGTCATGCACTGCGCACCTGCTAAAACACAAAATTTAAGATAACTAAAAAAGTTTTTATGATGCAAGAAAACTGAGACCACCGTTGGGTTCAGTGCCTCTGAAATGTATAAGAAACATTAAAAAAGTCAAAGTAAACAATTTTTGTTTTTCACAGTGTAATTTTCGTTCCTTGAGAAACACCTCTCGCGTGTGTACGTAAAAACAACACATGAAAACTCAAAGTTCGGCTACACCGTGTTCCGACACCGCAGCGGAACTCCTCTGCGTAGGAGTCACTTTTAAGAAGAGAAGTAGCAGTCCATGATGGGCTTAATATCGGCATCTAAATTGGATTTAAAAAAAAAAAGAGAGAGAGAGAGAATGGGTTTCTTTAATTACAGCTACCTGAAACGTCATTTGCAGTAGCTATTTTTTTCTCTTTCTTTATTTCCGATGCTTTCACATAAGCGCAAACACTGAGCGATTATCTGAGAGCGTTATTTTGGCAGACAAAGAATTCTGGCCTGAGTCCAATCGGAAAGCAATCTCAGCGCAAAACGTTCCACTGACAGTTTCAACTTTCAAGGAATAAAAGAGTACTTAGTGCTCAGGCATGTATTTATTGTCCGTCACCTAACTTAACTGCAGACCAAGGCGTGTTTGTTAAGAAATCACAATTTGATGGAATGTGGCGCCATCTGTTATGTTCATGACTAAAAAAAGGAACGAACAAAACAAATAACCTCACGTTGCCTCAGTAAGACATGTTCACAAAGAGCCATTATTGCTTTTACTTTTTATATTCACATGGATATACAACCACCGTTCCAAATGACTCTGAGTAATAAGGTAAGTAATTATATTTAAAGAGCCTATATTTCAGTCAAGTTTGAAGCAATATAAATACTTGAACAACAACTTTCATATGTGTAGGAAATTTTAAATTTAATCTGTCTGAAACATATAACAAGCTCCTTTTTCTTTTAATTCATAAGGCTAATTTCTTGAATTTTACTTTTTTTTTGAGAGCTGTTTTTCCTTTCATTTAAAGACAGAAAAGGGACTCACCATGGCCGTAGCCAAAGGGGGGGGGGATCTTAGGGACCGGTCTCCTCCCGAAATCCCAATCAATTTTTCGAAACTGAACTTCAACAAATAATGTTTTTGTTTTTTATTTGACCTTATACGTCCATTGTGGAGAACATTCTCTACATTTAACACTAGGGGATTCTTGTACAATTTCATGTATATGAAACTGTATAGGCACAATTCAGTCTGTTGGAACTTTTTTAGCTCATCTGTGAAAAATAACGAAGTCTCAAGGGCTTCATCAAGCAAGTATTACCAGCTTCCAGACACACGACGTTAATATCAATGTGCGAAACACGCTGGGTTTACAAGCATGATGCTTTATTGAGATGCCGAGAAATCTACGTTCCAATAGTTCTATCGTTAGAAAATTTGCAAGGTATAAAAAATCGCAAATCCTCCCAAAAAGCTCATTAGCTATTATGTGCTATTACCCAAGGCCAGTTTGTAGTCACACTGTGCACACTTGGCCTTGTTTTTTCGTGGACATTACCGCTGTCGAAAACTCTTCAAAACGTTGACTGCAATTTGACGACATCATTAGAACATATTGATCTCGTAGTAGTTCTCTAGACCAGGGGCGGATTGGCCCACCGGGACACCGGGACATTTCCCGGTGGGCCCCTTCCATATATTTTGTCTCTTTCTTTCTTACTTTCTTAAAAATGTTTTCAGTTCAGTTGTTTTAAACACACAACTGAACCACAACACTTTTTTTATAAACGAAATATACATAATATAATTACAACAAGCGGGAGGGAAAAAAACTATTTTGAATTAGGGAAAAAAATCCCCTCACCAGACTGCTAGAATCCCAACTACAATAGATGGGCCATGTGTATTTGCGAACTTCTGGGTTCACTTAGTAGCTGAGGAACGAGACTGTATGTACCGTATGTTGAGGGACGGTGGGGGGGGGGGTGTACAACATGTTCTACATATTCCCCAAGGAAGGAGGTGTGTGTGGGGAGGAGGGGGGTATTTGATTTTAGTTCCGTTGGTTGTAGGAGGTATTAGTGTTTTGCTCATAAGAGCTGAGTTCGGGCTCAATTTTTAAGAGCCCGAAGTATGTCAGCCCGAGTCCGAATTTTATAATGCAAGATAGAGCCCGGGCCAGAACTAGCCCGAAAACTATGATTAATCTGTTAAGGCATTAAAAAAAAAATCACCTCTTCCAAACTTCCACTCCTTCCTCCCCGTGCAATTAACCGATGTCTTTCTTAACTGCGGAGTGGGGAAGGGATTTCTATCTATTTCTATAGTTTCTTTGACCATTCATTTCATCCTGAAATGTTTCGAGGGGCCCGGCATCAGGAAACATCGGGAGGCACAACAATCTACGTATGTTAACAGCATTGGGGTGGGGGATGAACAGGGCTAAATTTTTTTCACTAAAGTAGTGAAAATCCTCACCCATGTTTGATAAAGTTGTAGGACAATGCTAGATAATGGTCATTATGGGATATCATCATCATCATCATTATTGTCAACCATTATCAATCCACTGCTGGACGAAGGTCTCCCCAAGTTTCCTCCACAACGGTCTGTCTTGTGCCAGTCTCCTCCATGTCACTCCCGCATACTTTCGAATTTCATCCACCCATCTTCCATGTGGTCTTCTTCTGGGTCTTTTCCTGTCCCTTGGAATCCAATCTAAAATTTCGGCTGTCCATCGATGGTCTGTTCTTCTGGCAGTATGTCCAGCCCATTGCCATTTCAGGGATTTAACTCTGATCATGATGTCTTCCACTCTTGTCATTTTTCGGATGCACGTGTTCCTCTTCTTATCTCTCCTGGTTACACCAAGCATGCACCTCTCCATGCTACTTTGAGTTGTCTGCAGCCTTTGTATGTCTCGTTTAGTTAAGGTCCACGTCTCTGCACCATATGTAAGCACTGGAAGGATGCATTGATCAAACACTTTTCTTTTAAGACATAATGGCATATTGCTCTTGAAAATTATGCTGTTTCTTCCAAAAGCTCTCCAGGCAAGTTTTGTACGCCGATTAATTTCTTCATCAATGTGACCCTCACTTGATATCTGCTGTCCAAGATAAACGTACGTGTCTGTTATCTCCAGCTTTTCTCCATCAATCGATAAATCTTCATTTCTTGTAAAAGCATTGAACATCACTTTTGTCTTCTAAAAGTTTATTTTTAATCCCACTTCTTTACTCTTGTCAGCAAGTTCCTGGATCAAACTCTGCAGCTCTGATGGGGTAGTTGCAAAAATGACTATGTCATCAGCAAAACGAAGGTGGGTTAGATAATCTCCATTAATCTTTATCCCTTTGTTTTCCCAGTTCAGTGATTGAAAGACATTTTCCAATGTGGCATTAAACAGCTTCGGAGATATGGTGTCACCTTGTCTCACTCCTTTTCCAATTTTTATGTGTGTTGTATTTTCAAACAGCCGAATCTTTGCACTTGCATTTTCATAGATGTTATTAATAATATTAATGTATGCATCTTCAATACCGCAGGATTTCAGAGCCATTGCAACTGCCGATGGTTTCACCGAATCAAAGGCTTTTTCATAATCGATAAAAGTCATGCACAATGGAAGCTCATATTCCCTCGCTCTTTCAATTAGTTCTCTCAGTACGTGGATATGATCTATTGTGCTGTAACCACTCCTGAATCCAGCTTGTTCTCTCGGTTGAGCCATGTCCAGTGTCACCTTCAAGCGGTGTGAAAGAACTTTAGTGAAGATTTTATAAACCACTGGTAAGAGGCTGATAGGTCTGTAGTTCCTGAGATCCTCAATGTCACCTTTTTTATGTAGCAAGATCATTGTAGCGTTGTTCCAATCCTCAGGAATTTTCCCTTCATTAAGGCATCGAGTGAAAATTTGGGCGAATACTGTTTCGATTTCTCCACTTGTTTCTTGTATGATGTCTATAGTAATTCCATCTTCTCCTGGAGCTTTTCCCCGCTTCATGTTCTTGATTGCATGTGCAACTTCTGCTGGAAGGACTGGAAGAACTCTGGTACTGGTACCTTTCATGATGTCTGGAGTACATGTATCATCCCTTTCATATAATTTGGAGTAGAAATCTTTCATTCTTGTCAAAATTTCGCCTCTATTTCTTGTTACAGAACCATCTTCTTTTCTCAGTGCCATAATCTGTTTTCTTCCCTTACTGAGATGTCCCTTTGCTATCTTTAGGCTTTAGGCTATACTATCCACTATATGACAACATAGAATTCAGAGTGAAAGCTAATAATATCAAGAACTTATTTTGAAAAACTAAGATTATTTGCGGGGGTGTTCATATACGATCTCTTTCCCCCGAAATGTTCTACCTACGCTCCTTGTGATAACTGACAAATGCTGCAGATGAAAGCATTTACGGAGATATCATTTCAACATGAAGTTGCAAAATGTTTTGTGTACGTTATTTAGTAAGGTGTCTTTACAATAATATATAACCGCAGCATAAAAGCACGTTTTGTTATTGAAACACATACGATTATATGATCACTAAATGAAGAATCTGTTCGCCACGATATTTAAAAACCTTTAAATTTCTAACTGTGATTATCCACAATAGAAAAATTTAAAAATTGCAGTACAAATACAAAATTTTACAATGTAAAAAATTTGTATTTTTTTTTCATTTATTTAAATTTAAAAATCATGTCTTATGTGAAAGGATTTTTGGTACAACTCCAACATAATTTTGTTAGTAACTGTTCTCTCTCTCTTTCTCTCTCTCAAATATTTGCTGGAATGTCAGCCCACTTCGTTGAAAATTTAAGAACTGGAAGCTCAAAGGTATGAAAATAAAGATTAATTTACGATCTGCCAAAAATGAAAAAGCAATATAAGTAATTTTTTTTAATTTAATGTTCTTACTTCAACGTTCTTAACAGAAAATTTTAAACATATATAAATATTGGGTGTGTCCAAAATTAGAAGCTTCTCCAGCGCAATTACATACATAACTAACTAAACTAGTGATTTAAACCTGGTCATTCGCCTTTTCCACGTCGATTAAGTGAGTTTGCCACGATATTTTAATATCTTGAAATTTCAAACTGTGATTGTCCACAACAGAAAAATTGCAGTACAATTTTTCTACAGTGAAATCTTGGTATGGGCCGATGAAAATTTTTTCGCAACGTTTTCAATTTAAGGATGACGGGTGTACTTTTTACCCCCCCCCCTTCCCAGTACTATGCTTGCCACTGTTTCCAGAGCAGCTGTACTTTTTGTTTTGCTTCTTAAATAAAAAAGTGCTTTTCAGTTGTGATAAAATAGTACCGCAGAACTACAACTGAAACGGCCCATTTGCAAAAATTTTCCCGGGCCCTTTTGCGACAGTCAATCCGCCCCTGCCCTCGACCATATAAGAAATAACGCCATCAATAAATTCATTGTTATTTTTAATGCAGCGTCAAAATTGTTCACATAAGTTGATGGAGTTATCACAATGCCAAGAGTTACATCCAGGATGACTCAAACAGGGAATATTTCATCAGAAACTTCAGAAGAATATTTCCGAAAAAATATTTTCGTGTTATTTGTTGACCACGTGCGAACAAAAATTAACGACCGATTCGAGACTCACAAGATATTAGTTATAGTACTTCAAATATTTCTACCTCGTCGTGTTGCGTTTAACTACGAAAAAGAGCTAACGACTTGCAAAGGATTTTATGAAAACATACTCCCAGAGAGCAGCACTCTCATAGTCCGTTTGGCGAAACAAATGGATCAACATAGACGTTAATTCAAGACCTAGAAACGCAATAGAGGGCCTTTTACAATGCAACTCAAATCTTTACCCCAACTCACAGACGTTGTTACAGATTCTTGCTATAATTCAGATTTCCATAGCTACGCCAGAAAGGACATTTTCAACACTTAGACGATTGAAGACATATTTGAAAAACTCAACGGGAGAAAACAGACTGAGTAGATTAGCACTTTTAGCAACCCATTGGAAAAATGAGGTACAACCGGACGAGATTTTAAATCGGTTTGTTAAATCTTCAAGGCACGCAAATTTTTTATAACGCGAGTGAAAATGTAAACCTTATTTGTTCTTAATGTAAAAATTTCTTGAATTTGCTGATTTGTACAAATTGTATTATACCTATGTTAAATGTTTTAATGTTCGCCTTAAAATTTAAAACTTTCTATCGATACATACCGCAATTGTTATTGCTTGTATCACAACATTGGTTCAACATAATTCTTAAGTCATTAAAAACAGTTATCTAAAGGAATTACCTACCGTTGTATTTGATCTATGTTTATTGCAAATTTATAGGCGGACATTTTACAAGTAATGCAAATTTATGAGGAAAATTTTACAATTACTAATCTCAAAAATGGGTGGGGGAGGGAAGGGTTGGTGTAGCTTTTTGAATTGTAAACTAAAAAGTTTTAGTTTTCATTCAATCATCAAAAGAAATTAATACCTCACCGATAAAAAAAAAATTAATCGCCCCCTCCGAAAAAAAATCCTGGCTACGGCCTTGGGATTCACGGTTATGGTACTGGTGACTGGGGCCCAGAAACAAAACATACAGTCAGGGGCACCGACTTTCTCCGAATAATATGAGGGGGAGGGCACGTCTCTTCCATTGCCAGAAGTGAAATTAAAAAAAGAAGGCAAAAAGATAAACTTCCAGATTTGACGTATATTTGAAAATGCAATCGTAATTGCTCGTCAGCAAATGAACAAGGAAATAGAAATATCCTTTTGCTGAATATTAATATTTAAAAAATAAAATTCAGCCTATGATTTCATAAAAATATCCATAGAGATTTTATTTCCACGTTTATCGAAAAAATGAGAAAATAGTTGGGTTACTTAAACAAAGAACAAGAAGCGAAAAAAAAAGGCGCTAGAGATTATACGTTTCTGTATTTTATTTATTTTATTTTTTGATAATTGTTTTAGACGTTTACCAGATATCACAAGGACATGTCAAAAACAATACGGGGCAGTCAATCCTGTGTCTCACGATGAGTAATGCTGGATATGAAAAAAAAGTTTCCTTATTTTGATATTTATTAATTTTTTGTAAATAAATCGCTTTGGCCTCAAAATGTTTCCACCTTATGAGGCCATAGCAATTATTTAATTAAACAGGACGAAAAATATTGGGTGAACACTGCCCCCCTATAATAAAATCATTGGAGGGGCAAAACTTACCGTGCCCACATTGTCTGCGCCTATGCATACAGTATAATTTACACTCCAGGGTCGTCTAAGAACCGTGTATCATTACGCCCCAGCGTCGTGTAAGAACCCTGTATCATTACGCCCCAGCGTCGTCTAGGGGGGGGGGATGAAAATTGCATAATTTTTTCACTACTCCGTACTTCCCTCTTCGCAATGACAAATAAATTAAATTATAGAATTTTTAAACTGATTACTGTCACGTTTAGTTTTAATTGCTCTTTAAGTTTAAAATAATTAAATTAATTCATTTAATTTCTCTTACAACTGATATAACCCCAATATCTTCAGTTTTAGGGTAAATTTTCTCGCGGCATCGATATTATTTAAATGTTGATCTCTTTCCCACCTTCGGTGGGTTTTTGAAATTATAGACAGTTGGCCTTCTCTTTCTTTGCTTCTGTGACGAGTATTGTGGCTTCACCCTCCTGAAATGGTCCCGAGACGAACCTGTTTATGCCCATTAGAAAACAGCAACTTATATCATCATCATCATTGTCAACCATTGTCAAGCCACTGATGGATGAAGGTCTCCATAAGTTTTTTCCGCAACTGTCTGTCTTGAGGCAGTTTCCTCCATGTCACTCCAGCATGCTTTCGAATTTCATCCACCCATCTCCCACATGGTCTTCTTCTTTTGTCCCTTGGTATCCAGTCTAATGTTTCAGTTGCCATCGGTGGTCAGTTTTCCTAGCAATATGCTCATCCCTTTGCCATTTCGGGAATTTTGTCTGATCATGATGTCTTCCGCTCTTGTCATTTCCCTGAGCCACGAGTTTTTCTTATCTTTCCTGGTTACACTAGGCATGCATCTCTTCAGGCTTCTTTCAGTAGTGTGCAGCCTCGGTATGACTTCTTTAGTTTAAAGTCCATGTGTCTGTTCCATACGTAAGATGCATTGGTAAAAGATTTTCTCTAGAGACATAAAGGTAAATTGGTCTTCAAAATTTTTCTGTTAAAGAACTGCTCTCCAACCAAGTTTTACACACCCATTAATTTTTTCATTAATGGGGCCCTTGCTTGATATCTGTTGCCCAAGATAAATGTAGGCGTCGGTTACTTCCAGATTTCCCCCATCAAATGTAGGCGTCGGTTACTTCCAGATTTCCCCCATCTTCATTTCTTGTAAAAGTATTATACTCGTACATCAATTTTTGATTTCTGAAAGATATATGCATATATATGTTTTAAAAGAAGAGTGTTTAACCAATTCATCCTTCCAGTTCTTACTTATGGAGCAGAGACATAGGCCTTAACTCAAAAAGACATACTCGTACAAAGACTGCAGACAACTGAAAGCTGCACGGAGAGATGCATTCTTGGTGTAACCAAGAAAGATAAGAAGAGGAACTCGTGAATAAGGAAAATGACAAGAATTGAAGACATCATGGTCAGAGAAAAATCCCTGAAATGGCAACGGGCTGGACATATTTGCCAGAAGGACAGACCACCGATGGACAACCGAAATTTTAAACTGGATTCCAAGGAACAGGAAAAGACCAAGAAGAAGACTACACAGGAGATGGGTCGATGAAATTCGAAAGCATGCGGGAGTGACATGGAGGAGACTGGCTTAAGATAGGCCGTTGTGCAAGAAACTTGGGAGGACCTTCATCCAACAGTGGATTAATAATGGTTGGCAATTATTATAACCACCCCATCAGAGCTGCAGAGTATGATCCAGGAACTTGCTGACAAGAGTAAAGAAGTGGGATTAAAAATGAACTTTCAGAAGACAAAAGTGATGTTCAATGCTTTTACAAAAAATGAAGATTTATCGATTGATGGAGAAAAGCTGGAGATAACAGACACATACGTTTATCTTGGACAGCAGATATCAAGTGAGGGTCACATTGATGAAGAAATTAATCGGCGTACAAAACTTGCCTGGAGAGCTTTTGGAAGAAACAGCTTAATTTTCAAGAGCAATATGCCATTATGTCTTAAAAGAAAAGTGTTTGATCAATGCATCCTTCCAGTGCTTACTATGGTGCAGAGACGTGGACCTTAACTAAAAGAGACATACAAAGGCTGCAGACAACTCAAAGTAGCATGGAGAGGTGCATGCTTGGTGTAACCACGAGAGATAAGAAGAGGAACTCGTGGATCCGAAAAATGACAAGAGTGGAAGACATCATGATCAGAGTTAAATCCCTGAAATGGCAATGGGCTGGACATACTGCCAGAAGAACAGACCATCGATGGACAGCCGAAATTTTAGATTGGATTCCAAGGGACAGGAAAAGACCCAGAAGAAGACCACATGGAAGATGGGTGGATGAAATTCGAAAGTATGCAGGAGTGACATGGAGGAGACTGGCACAAGACAGGCCGTTGTGGAGGAAATTTGGGGAGACCTTCGTCCAGCAGTGGATTGATAATGGTTGACAATGAAGATGATGATATATATATATGTGTGTGCGAGCGCAATTATTTTACGTTAAAGAGTTACCGTAATTACTACAATTTTGATAAGAAATCAGGGCAATATTTTGTTTCATTCAGACAACTAAAGAGCGTAAAGGCCTGAACTGCAAGGTAAAATAATAGTTAAAAACTGCGGCTTGCAGTCATTCTCACTGTGGCTAACGGTGAAAAGATCATCGGATGGAGAGGCTGGTTTGTGCCCCAAAATTAGAGAGTCACTATGGGTCTGTAGGTTGTATAAGACTTCCGAAGCAATCACAACTGATTAGGAAGGATTATGCATTAGTGCAGCATCTCAGTGCTCGAACCATGCGCTGCCCACCTATGCGTCGGGAAGCAAATCCCTTTCCCATGTGATTACACATTGGTATGAAGATAAAAATAGCCTAACAACGATACAGTTGATTTTAGAAAAATAAAGTACTGAATTATTCCGATTTTATTTTATACTCTAGTAAATAATGAGGTTTGAAATTGAAAATTTTAGGGAAACATGTTTGGTGACAAACTAAAGCCAAATTTAAGGGAGGCATGTCCCCCCACTCCTATAGGATTCCAGGCTGGTATTTTAAGGTGATTTCGTTTATCATATGTGTTCACCTCCAGCATGCTAAACATTCAAAATACAAACTTTTTTTTGTTCTGTCGACATGTTTGACTATCAGTCTGCACTATACATCTGAATATCATAGTCTGCTGTGTGGAACTCGTAAAAGAAGATTCAGTATATTCACAAAAACTTGTATCAGTGCATCACGCCTCTCAAAGTAGAAGAGATAATTTAAAAACGAAGATGAAATGCACAAAGAACAGGAGCCTGAAATACTCGGCCTTCCTTAAATGGGATCAGGGTGGCAAAGATCTCCAATGAATCACTAAAATTACAGAACGCCTGAATTTCAGAACCGAGTGTGAGACAGGGAAATTGAAAATGTTATTGGATAAATGAAAAAGCTTTGAACGCAGATCTTGAGTTTTAGTAGCACAATTTGGCCCATCCAGGTGGCAGTCCGATGACAGGTGAACTCAAAACTGTTAAACAGATCCACTGAAGATAAAAGTGGATTCGCTTCGGTGGTTGCTGACCTCCACTAGCATAAGGCGTTTTAAAGAAGAACTGGCTGAGGTCGTGAGTGATAACGGAAAGAAAAGTATTATTCCTAATCAAGGCCGGATGCAAAAGTGTTCTGTCCACAGTGAGCACGGGGCAAGAAATTTATGGAGGGAGCAGCATTTCTGAGAACGGAATGACACAATGTAGAACAACAAAAGGTGAATTGCTTTATTGAAGCTCGTGACCCAAGGAGATGATGGTAATCGCCTAGAAAACTGTCCAGTTCAGTTGGCGTACTAGGATAGAGACAGGAAAACCAGAACCACCAGGAGATCCGGTACGAGAGAGGGGAGTTGAATCTTATTCTCACAATAATCTTAAAGGAAGGGGGGTGCAATGCCCATCCATCCAATACAGTTTTCGTCCAGTTTTAGTGAACAAGTTGTCAACTTTTTCTTTTCCTTTTTTATTGTACACATGCGTGTCATACAGTATTAGCAGGGACGTCCCCAAAGGGGTGCGAGGGTGGGCTCAGTCTCGCCCACCCAGTTCAAAGTGTGCCATTTTTCAATATATTTAACTTTAAAACATAATCTGCACTTTGCCAAGCAATAAGCCTTGCGTTTTATTTCGTGTAACCCTACGTATTTTCCGCTAGGAAGTACGTTGTTCACGTCTCCATAAAAGGTTATCAAAATAGCACCGCAGTGCCATGAAAATTCAGTTGTTCTCCACTCTTCCAATTCCTTAGTTTCAGCCTGTTTTTTATGTTTGTGTGGTCATGGAGCTAATGAGGAGGGAGGATAGGAATTCACTGAGGGGCTCACTACTAATTGCTCTATTTGTTTTCTTTACAAAATAGGGGCCGCGGGTGGCCTAGTGGGCAACGTTCGTGACTGCCACAGAAAGGACCCCATTTTCGATCCCAGGCAGGTACGAACGCTCGATCCACTAAATATCCGCCGTGCGTCGGATGGGCACGTTAAGTCGTCGGACCCCGGGTACTGGCGTCCCGGTAATAAATAAGGGCGTCTTTCTCCCCTTTTTACTTCGCCTCCGTGTCAGTTTCCTATTGGGCACTCTAGCCCAAATCTCCTAGCTTCCTATTTCTAAGGGTCGTTTAAGACCTGGGGTCAGACACTCCCTTCCTAAAATCCTCTACATATATGAACAGATCTGATCTTTACAAAATAGGGGATTACAACACGAAAAGTGGAGTCTAAACCTGCACTAGCGTTCATAAGACTGCCCCGGGAAAGTGAAAGTGCAGAAAGTGGCTGACGACTGACTGCTTGTATGGGAGGAGTGCAAGGCAAAGTCGCTGGCTGGAAGGAAGGAAGTTAAGGAGGGGTGAGGTATTGTGTCTGCAGGGAACAACGTTAAAATTTTATTTAGACAAACAAAACGACATTTTTTTTAAATAAATTGTTCAAGTACAGTACTATTTTCGTAAGAAAAAATGGAAAATTTTGAAAAGAAATTTAAGACAATGCATCCAGGGAAGCAAAACGTTGAAGGCGACATTCCTCCAACACTTGTGTCTTGCACCCGTGGAGAAATTAGTCAGGTCCGTGTATGTATGCGTGTCCAAGTGGAGGGGGTCTGAATGGCGCGAATTCTTTTGCAGCCGGTAGTGAAAATCATTTTAGCCACCCCGGTAACGCAGTGGTATAACCGCTGGCTTATGACCAATTGCCAGAGAAGACTCTGGGCTCGAATCCGGGTGAGGCATGGATGTTGTGTTTGTCTTACGGTACGGGCTCTCTCCCTTCCCTGGAACCAGTGACCTTAAATTAAGGACGGGCAACTGCTTATAGCCCACCGAGTTGATCTCGGTGGTCGTTTATCCTTCAATTAAAAGAAAATGAAAACATTAAAAATTTGTTCTTTCAGTGTTTCGTAAAAAAAAAAAAAAAAAAAAAAAAAAAAAGTTGCTGTCAAGGTTGCCCCACCAAAAATAATGCTCGCCCACCTGTTGCTCATCCCGATTTCGAAGTCTATAGCTGCGTCCCTGAATATTAGAAATGCCTGATTTGAAATATTTCTACAAAAAAAAAAAAAAAGTTTTCCCATGCTATTATGGGTGCAGTGTGCTGTGCTTATTTATTTTTTATTTCTATTTATAAATTTGATAATCCCCCGAACCCAAACCAGCAAGATCTCTCCTTCAATAAAAAGAAAAGAAACTCAGCCAAATCTTTTTACCGGTAAACAAGCAGCTGAATTCATCCTAACTCGAGAAAAGCTACTTCCTATTCTCACTAATCAGTCAACCGTTTAGTTTATTTCCTTCAAAGAAGAGCATCTGTACATCTTTCTCTGGTAACCAGGGACGATTTAAGAACCTCTGAGGCCCCTCACCACCTGATTTAAAACCATCAATATTTATTTGTAAGCACATCCCTACTGATGGTATATCTAGTTACACGAATTGCTATAGCTATATTTACAGTGATAATTACCAAGTGCTATTTACAGTCTTGCGAAACATGCTTTATGAAAAAATATTACTTACATTAAAAATATCCGGACATTCTTCAAGTGAGTTGTGAAGCCCATACATTTTACATAACGGATAATTTTTTCCAGCATCAGTTCTGCAAAATGGCACTGCAAATAGTTCACTTTTTGTCATGGGTAAACGTGGGACTCGGAAACATAATTGGTTTACAGTTTGAGTATTATCAATCTCTCCATTGATGATGCCGTACAGGAATTGTATGAGTTTAAAACGGCTACTAATTGTTTAAAGCCCCTTTTTCCATTTTGCGAATTTTCTTTTGGTTGAAAATAATCCTATAGTCTTTGAAAAATGAAATTTTAATAATAAGCAATTACTTTCCTTGACACACACACACAAAGATGTTGCGACAGTGGTTGGCGGAATGTGGGACTATGCGTCCGCCTATACGCAGCAGTTACCTTCCTCCAACCACTGTCGCAACATTCGACCAACGGTTGTTCATTCCGATGCGATGCAAGGACCCACCAACCGTACGTAGCTGTATGATGAAGCTTCTGGTGAAGATGTCCGTGTAAGTAAGGACTCCCGATGACGTCGCTTAGGTATTCTCACTCCTTACACTTGCTTTCGCCACCGAGATCACTCTGATATAGTGGTCCACACGCCCAGGCGAGGGCGACGAAACTTAGCTACGTTGAGCCATTTTTTTTTACGTTTATCCCCCCACATATTATATACGTGATTGGTTCGCAAGTGCAATCATTTACATAACCCAACTGTCGACACGTACCCACAATTTGCATGACACTTCGACAAATAGAGGGTGTGGCAGAAAAACGGGCGTTTTTCATTTCTTCGCGAAAGTTTCTCTAATCATGTTGGCATCACGTATGGATCGTCATTCGTTTCATCAAACGACTCCATTTGCAGAGACATCAATCCCTGGACTGGAGCTCAACATGCTGTAGCTGTTAAGACATTTTACAAAAATGGTGACTGTGTTGCCTCTGCTAGACGAGAATATCGGCGTAATTTTTATTCTCGGAAGCCATGATCCTATTCCATCAGAACATCCGATCAGGTTATGGGTGAAGCTACGGGAAGTGCATTGAAGCAAAAACTCACAGGCAGTCCTAGGAGTACTCGAACACGAGAAAGAATACAGGAAGTGCAAAATGTTGTAAGACAAAGTCCAAAACGTTCTGAGACGAATTTCTTCAGCAGTGGGGATCTCAAGTCGTAGTGTCCATAGAATCTCTACGGAACGAGTTAAAGTAACAACCCTACAAGATACAGGTTGTGCAGCAGTTAAATGAAAGTGATTACGAACACAGAATGGCTCTGTGTGTTGAGCTTTTGGCTAAAATGCAAGGTAATGAAGCTTTCTTGCGTTTATTGCGGACCAGTGACGGGGAACACTTTCATCTTCGTGGTTTTGTGAATAAACAAAACTTTCGCTACTGGTTAGAGGATAATCCCCGTCAACTGCATCAACGGCTGTTACACAGACAGCGAGTTACAATATGGTGTGCGGTCTCTTCAATGAGAATAATCGGCTCTTACTTACATAAAATATAGACTGTAGTAGCATTATTAGCATTTTTTCGTCACTTTCTTTTTCCAAATGCGTTCTCAGTATTAATTTATTATATAGTTGGCCTCCACCAATTTCTTTTATTTATTTCTGTGTGTACTGCGACATTAATCTGGTGTAGCATCATTATAATTTTTCTTTTTTGTGAATTACCTTTCCAAGCACATTCTCAGTATAATAATGTTAGAACAGTTTGCCTCTTCAAATTTGTTATTTTTTTAGATGAAAGCAATGTTATTTTACCAGAAAAAGTTGGGGTCTAAATATGCAATTTTGGAGGCTGTTTTACAAATTTTTCGCCGATTTTTCTTTTGTAGATGCAAATTGCAATGCAACAGTACGTCAACGTACTAATAACTGCGTTTCAGTTATTTTCTGCGTCTTTTCGAAACTGCATTAACAGAGCTTTTTGATATAACCGTTGATACTCGTACAGAACGGAAATAGCGAGAAAGCGTAATTCCTGAGAAAGGTAAAACAGATGGAATTCTCTTTCGTTTTTTCCTTCTTTTTTTTTTTATTTCGGTAGAACAGCTAAATAAAGTAATATATCATAAAATAATTGGCAGGAAACTAAGATATGGACTTTATTTAAGCTCTTCCTGCAAGCATTAAGTACAACTGAAGGCCCAGAAACGTAATGCTGCAGCCTTCTCGGTGCCCAACTCCGTCGCTTAGCGTGACGTCACAAAAACGATGGTCAAGCCCGTAAAGAGAGGAGGGGTGAGTCCCGGGAGCCCCGGCTTTGGCCTGAACAGGGCTCGGGCTCCATAATATTTACTACGGTTTAGGCTCGGGCGAGGTCGGACTTTGAATTATCTTCTCTTTTTTTAACCGTGATTTTAATATGATATAGCATTTAACTTACGCGGCTTTAATTACACTTTCGAGTTGGCAAATGGAATTCATCTACAATTGGGTCTGGGGGTGGAGTGGAGACTAGTGGGAGCTATTTATTTTGGGCTTGGGGAGTTAATACAGAAGGTGAGTCGAAAGTTTTGAAAATATTTGCATAAACGCAGGTCCTACGGCGGGTATCTCACGTGTTTAAACTAGTTCAAGTTGCGCACTGCAGTCTGTCGAAAGGGATATAAAGTGGTAGTCGTTGCTGTGAACAATATGCATGTCGCCGTTCTGTCTGTGGTTGGGACGCCTTAAAGATGAACAGCCACAACCGGCTAATTAGGTAACTTTTGCTTTACGAGTTTGAATTCGGTCATAACGCTGCTCAAGCAACACGAAACATTTGTCATGCGAAAGGGGAAGGTTCTGTGGACCACAGCACCGCAACCAGATGGTTCAAGAAATTTTGCTCAGGTGACAGAAACCTCGACGATCAACCAAGGTGAGGTAGGCCGCGAACCGTGGATTCGGAGACCGTACGCCAGACCGTAGAGGCTAATCCGACAACCAGCACTCGGAGATTATCAGGCGAACTGGGTATATTACAGACCACCGTGGTTCGTCACCTTCAGGACGTCGGCAAGGTCTACAGGACCTTCCGCATTGTCCCTCACGAACTGACGCCATCTGAAGCAAACCCCAGAGTGGAAGTGTACACGAAACACCTAGAAACAGTGCGCAATGTACGTTTCATCAAGATAATTGTTGTGTGCGATGAAAAGTGGATCTATTTCCGTAATCCTGACACACAACGGCAGTGGTTGAGCCCGGGCTACCTTCCTGAACCTGTTGCCAAATGTGGGTGCTTTGAGCACAAGGTGATGCTCTGCGTCTGGTGGAATTTCGAGGGGATAATCCATTACGAATTTGTTCCAGACGGTCAGTGTCTACTACTCACCAACCTCTATTCTCTGAACATCTGGAGCGGATATATGCCATTTTGGAGAAGTACCCTGCAATGGTGAACAGAAAGCGCGCTGTCCTACAGCAGGACAACGCTCGGCCTCATACCGTGCAAACGATCCGGGCAAAACTCCATGGAACTTCAGGGCATCGAACTGATGCCACACACAGCATATAGTCCGGACCTTGCCCCGTCGGATTATTACTTGTTCCGATCCATGGCCCACTTCCTTCGCGGGCGGCACTTCAAAAACCAGGAGGAGGTGGCAGCTGGGGTGAAGGAGTTTTTCGCCTCGAAGCACAAGAACTGATACCGCCGCGGAATCAAAGAACTGGCAGACAGATGGCTAAAGACGGTGCAACACGATGGCCTATGCTTTGAATGCCAGTCAGCTTTCGTCGTAAAAGTGCGTATGAAGACATAAAGTGATCCAAATATTGCAAAACTTTCGACTCACCCTCTGTACCATAGGCCACGCATTAGTAGATTTCTGAGGGTAAGGAAAAGCTTCTTCAAAAATTGTAGATACTAGATAGTAGATACCCCGCTTATAAAAGTTCACCCATCCCTCCAAGCAACAGCCTCCTGCTAATTTTTTTGAGCAACTTACTTAGATTGCAGCACAAATTGATTTTGTTAGACGGCCGGCTGCCGAAAGCATTTTAGATGGAAACGAATGTCACATAAAGAAACTCCTGGGGCTGTGCTATAGAACCAGATAGATGTCCCTTCTCCACAACCCAGTTGAGAAAGACATTGATTTATTATATTAAAAGGGGAGAAAATAATTTAAGTCTGTAAGAAGAGATTTTTTTTTAATGCCTAAACAGGTTAATCATAGTTCCCGGGCTCGTTCGGGCCCAGGGCTCTTTTGAAGTTTTCACCATTTTATATATCATATATCGCAATATAAAATTCGGGCTCGGACTCTTGAAATGGAACCCGAACTCAGCACTGGTCTGCAGCCTCTGAATGTCTACTTTAGTTAAGGTCCTCATCTCTGCTGCATAAGTAAGAACTGAAAGAATGCATTGATAAACACTTTTAAAACATAATAATAAATTGCTCTTGAAATTCGCACTGTTTCTTCCAAATGCTCTCCGACCAAGTTTTATTCGCCTATCAATTTCTTCTTTGATGTGGCTCCTCTTGATCTCTGTTGTCCAAGTTAAATCTAGGTATCAGATACTTCTAGATTAGCTCCATCAATCGCCAAATCTTCTGTTCCTGTAAAAGCATTGTACATCAGTTTTGTTTTCTGTTAGTTCATTTTTAAGCCCACTTCTTTGGTCTTGTCAGGAAGTTCCTGATCATACTCTAAAGATGTACTTACAAAAATGTCTATGTCATCAGGAACACGAAGGTGTGTTAAATAATCTCCATCCAGTGGTCTCCGCAGTTCAATGATTGAAAAACATTCTGCAGTGTGGCATTGAAGAATTTGGGAGCTATGATGTCACCTTGTCCCACTCGCTTCTATTTATATACTTTTCAATTTTTAAGTTTTAGCTCTTTTTATTATCACATAGAAAAGTTCCCAATACCATTCAGCATTTGCATAAATTCTCAGCTCTACGTTGAAGTATCTTCTAGCACAGTATATATACAATTTTAATTTGAAATCTATATATGTATGTATAACAGTTAGAGTTTCTTCTTTTTTTTTTCTTTTGGTTTTTCTTGTTTAAAGTTAGTCTTTGCAAATACATAGAACACGTATACGTACGTATCTGTGCATCATAGACTGTTATAGATTTTGAAGATATACTTCTGAATCATTTCATCACGCACAAAATTTATTAAAATATCAATATCATCTGTTTCATGAACCCATGTTATTTTCTTGCTTTTGTCTAGTTTAGGAAAACATTTAGGCATGAGAGATAAGAAATAAAAACAGTACGAAAACGAAATATCCTTGTGTAGTTTCGGAAAAAAGTAATCTCGGTTTTAATCATTGGTAGCTATAAAAAATTTAATAGTTCTCTATTTTTTGAAGTTTTCACCATTTTATATATCACTCTCGGTATAAAAGTCTAAATATTTAACTGTAAAAAATTTCAATCTTCCGAAATTTGATTTCTTTCACCCCTCCCTCATCCTTAACTTTTGCGGCACCCCAAACGTTTTCAGCGCCCTCGTCCTTCAATTTGAAATTTTTGGATAAATCTACTCCTGTATGCTCTTCGATTCTAATTTTATCTTTTCCCTTAGACCAGTAACCCATGTTGAGGGTATAGGAGTGACACCAACCCCCCAGTTGTCATCGCAACAATTAGCCTATATTTGCAGGAAGGGGAAAAAAAAAAAAAAAAAACCACTACCTGTTTATCTCTCTATCTCTCACTCACTCACACACACACACACACACACACACACACACACACACACACACACACACTTATTTTATTGATATTCATGTTCGAAAACCAGATTTATTTTCTTTCTCTGTCTCTGCTTATTTATTTTTTTCCTTCTAAGAAATTAAATGACTGGTAAAGCAGTGTTTTGTTAAGGTCAAAATTCTACTACAAACGGTTTTTCATAGCATTAACATTCGAAATAACTTTACAACTCAGAAATCCCTCCGAGAAATTTTCAAAAGTTCCAATTATGAACTGAGCTTTCGAATACACAGCAACGTTTCCACGTTTTAAGCATAGCTGACTGTCGTGAATTCAGGATAGGTTTCCAGATTGCACTTCTGAATCACTTCCGGTAGAAATCATAAGCGTCAGTCACTTTTTTTTTATATTTGTTTTCTAAACTTTCCTTCCCAATTAGGTTCGTGTCCTTCTTTCATTCGCCTTAGCCAAGACACGAAATCCCGGTTCTCGGAAGTCTAGAGGAAACTGCCCGTCGTCTGGTGTTCCGACTGAGTGGTATCGTACTCCTACTCGTGACAAACTGGTTGAAATGCACTCCTCTGCCGTTGTTAACAGATGTTATAAGGGCAAACTTTTTTGGCACCATGAAACTAGACCCTATATTTTTTTTTATCCAGACCAAATCCGCAAAACTTTGCATAAGACTGCGAATATGCTACATTTACACTTTAACTGTACGCAAAGTGTTTTGCCACGTTAGTCTGGAACATAGGTTTCATTACATATTTTACATACAGTGAAATCCGCTTAATACGATTTTCAAGGGATCAACCCAAATTAGCGTCTTAAACGGGAAAGCGTTTTAGCCGGAAATAGAAAATAAATAAAACCTACGCTACGTACCTTTGTATATGCCTGCTGCATATTTACGCAACTGTTTGAGAACACCAAAAATAATAGTATTAAAAAAAAAACACCAGAAAAAACACAATTTACTGTAGTCAAAAATTGCATACCGCACAATATTAATTAAAAAAATATATAGAAACATCATCACGTAGATTATAAAAGTTATTTTGTTCTTGTACAGTATTTCAAACTGTAATTCACTTCTTTATAGTTTCTTAAAATAATTCTGAATCTTATTTTGTTTAATTTTTCAAAAGTGGAATTCAGAATTATCGTTTCTAGCTGATTAATTTTACTGATGGTGTTGTCAGAAATTCCAATTATGCTGGCCACACCTGAAGCTTGAAAGCCACAAGCTGAACCCACTACAATCCCGTTTAGCTAGCGGCGAGGAATAAGTGAGTTTTATGTCTAATCAAAGTAAACTCCAGTGACTCATGTAACACGTGACTGACCCATTTTCTACCTTACTATTACCATTAACCAGAATTCAAATGTACATGATGCTACAAAACTAAGCGCTTATTAAGCGGGATTCGAAGCGTATTAAGTAGGGTATTTTTGTACTTATTTGCCTATCATTTCTAGGGATTTTTACTTTGGATCTCGCCCTTTGGATTTAACTGCTATAATATATACATAGCCAGTGCCGTTAATGCCCACCAGATGGAAACTTCTCAGTAGCTGAGCCCATCTTACGGATATATGATGTCAGAAGCTGACTTAAAAATACACATAGCACCGTGGATGATTGTTGGCCACCGTGGTGTAAAGCAAACGCGCTCGGCTAGATATCGGGAGATCCGTGATTCAATTCCACGGCGGCGGCTGAAAACAATTTTTCGGTTGCTGTGTGTTTCCGGAACGTGGAAAGAGCGATGTATTTATTTATTTACTGACTCCACGTATTTGGAGGATTTTCACATTTCTAAAGACTACGTGAAAAATTTGTCTTAAGCGGGAAATCATATTAACCGTGAGCGTATTAAGCGGATTTCACTGTATTTACATTACAGTTTAAGGCACCATTACTGCATAAATCTATTTAATGCAATTATATACATGTTTGCGCCAAATTTTTTTCTGGACAAAGCATCACTGAAATACTATACTGTATATATATATAATTGCTGAAATGATAAGAGTATATTTTGTTAGATAAGGTAAACACAGAAATGATAGAATATCTCATAATTTAATCTTAAATGGATTTATTTCTTTTATAATTTGTATGTTAAATATAAAAATGCGCATACTTAGTTTATTTATATAAAGTGTAAGCTGTAACGTCTGAATATATTAACCTCATTCAGTGCCAAAAACACAAATAAAACCTAAGGTCCAAATGAATTAAACGTTCTTAACAGCACTTATGTTTGTTCCTTACAACAGCTGCATCTCTTCTCGCCGTGTCAACATCACAGTAACAATAAAGTGTTATGCTATTCTTTATCTACTGCAGAATGTCACATCAAATGCTAAACAAAGTGACAACACACACAGTCTACCAATGTAGGCTTGACAAAAAGACGAAAAAAGCTACATATTTGAAATGACCTAACAGCAAATGCCCTGCTGCCATATTCGTCACAGGCTGGAAAATAATAAAAAGTTGCCACCCCCTCACCCCCAAAAAGGCAGTTCATTCCAGAAAAGGGCAGTTGTTTCAAATCACTGAACTTTTATCTCTCGTGGTTTATGAGAATTACTTTGATATTTGTTATAAGAATAAATACACGACCGAGTCACATTATTGTGACCATCAGCTAATATCCAGAGTAACCGTCGTGTGCTGCGCGGGCAGAAACTAGACGGGCTGGAAGTGACTTCGATAAGATGCTGGAAGATGTTCACATGTATGTGGAGCCATGTTGACAACAGTGCATCTGACAGCTGCTGGAGGATGCGTGGTGGAGGATCCAGAGAGCGAACAACTCGACCGAGGTGGTCCTACAGATGCTCAATTGGGTTTAGGTCTGGGGAATTAGAGGTCCAGGGAAGTACTTTGAAGTCTTCATCATGCTCTTCCAATCATTCTCGGACATTTCTAGCTGTGTGACACGTCGCATTGTCGTTCTGGAAGATCTCATCCGCCCCAGAAAAGACAGTTAGCATGTATGGGTATACGTGGTCTTCAAGGATTGATTTATAACGAATTCGGTCCATAGTGCCTTCCACAGGCATGAATGGTCTCATGGAATGCCACGAAAACATTCCCCAGACCATAACGTTTCCCCCACTAGCTTGTGTTCTTTAAGCAATGGTTGAAGAGTGTTTGTTCTCCAATGTTTCTCGCCTTCTACGCCAACGTCCATCCGTTCGATGACGCAGAAAACGTGACTCATCGGAGAAGGCAATCCTTTGCCAATCAGCGGAGGTCCAATTCCGATGCCGCCGTGCAAATGTAAGCCATTTCTGCCAATACACCTTCGTTAGCATAAGTGCAGTAACCATCCGTCTGCATCGGAGCCCCATACGCAGCAGGGTTCGCTGAACTATCGTTTTAGATACATTTCCGGTAGCCCCCTAGCTCATTCGGCCAGTGAGTTGCTCCACTGTAGCGTGTCGATCGGCCCTCACGCACGTTTGAAGCCGACGTTCACCTCTCACATCAATGGCGCTCCGTAGTTTTCACGTCGCTTATTCGCAATGGTGCCATTTTTCCAATCACGATACACTTTAACCACAGCAGCACGCGAACAGTTCACAAACTGTGTGTTTCAGATACACTGCCACATTTGACCCGAAAGCCGATAATCATCCCTTTTTGCAAATCTGATAAATCGCTCGTTTTATCCATTACAGCAACGAGTGATATGTTTTCAGAATGCTACAGCACACCTTATGTACCCTCCAAGCCAGCTCACGACACGTGTCTTCTTTCATTGGTTACGCGTTGTTGACGTCAAAAGTAGGAGGTGGTCACAATAATGTGACTCGACTGTGTATTATATTGGACAATATTTATTTATGTATTCTTTTAAATCAATAAAACAGTGAACGAAGTGTACAGTGGACAAAGTGAACGTTGGACGAAATGAACTGGACGCAGTGAGCGTGGACGAAATGAACACGGACGAAGTGATAGGGAACCGCCCGGCCCGTGCACACCTCTAATTTATTCTACTATTTATAAAAAATGCAACACCATGAAGGACTGTTGATAATAGCTTGAAACTTACAGGATATGTACAAAAGGTTCAAACAAGCAAATGATTAAAATGTCAGTGAAAATGCACATGTAGTTTCGCAGCAGCGTCCTCTGAACTGTTCCGTTTTGAATATAAAGAGCTGGATCAAACGAGATATTTTAATCAGTGAAGAGTCGACATTGAGTGTTTGTTGTGTCTCACTATGTCCCGTCGCCGAAGAAGGTCGCATTGTGACACATAGCGCACTTTGAGCGAGGAAAAATTTAAGATTAGAGAATCTGGAGTTTTCCTACCGCGAAATTGCCACTCGTACAGAATGAAATGCCATTACAGTGATAAGAATGTGTCATTAGTGGACAGATGAGGCTCGGACGCACAGAGATCCGGGAAATGTACCGCAAAATCACAGGGCTGCACTGGATGACAAACACCTCTACGGCATGGCAGTGACCGATCGCACAGAGACACCCACGGTGTTAACGCAGCAATGGAGCACTGTCACAGGTCAGGCTTTGTCCTCCAGCACTGTTTGACGTCGTCTGCTTAACAGAGGACTTGTTGCTAGCAGCTCATTGCTCCGCATTCCTTAACCCTCAACCATAGACACGTAAGGCTGCAATGAGGTCTTGAACAGGACATTGGCGCACTGATTGGAAACAGGTCGTATTTTCTGACGAGTCAGGATTCCACTTGATGCACCATGATGGGTAAATACGTATTCGAAGACATCGTGGTGAACGGCACCTTGCAGGGTCATGGTTTGGGGCGCCATTAGGTTTAGTTCGCGCTCTCGCCTGATACGAATTGAGGGAAGCGTCATGGTTAGGGCGCCTTGCTGGGTGCATTTTGCAGCATCATACCGACCCAATACCAAGCGTCACGGTTTGGGGCGCCATTAGGTTCAGTTCGTGATCTCGCCTGACAGGAATGAGGGAAGCATCATGGTTTGGGGCGCCTTGCTGGGTGCATTTTGCAGCGTCATACGGGCCCAACGCCAAGCGTCATGGTTTGGGGCGCCATTAGGTTCAGTTCGCGCTCTCGCCTGATACGAATTGAGGGAAGCGTCATGGTTTGGGGCGCCTTGCTGGGGGCATTTTGTAGCGTCATGGCTTGGGGCGCCATTAGGTTCAGTTCGCGATCTCGCCTGATAGGAATTGAGGAAGCATCATGGTTTGGGGCGCCTTGCTGGGTGCATTTTGCAGCGTCATACCGGCCAAATGACAAGCGTCATGGTTTGGGGCGCCATTCGGTTCATTTTGCAATCTCGCCTGATACGAATTGAGGGAACCCTTAAGCTGGACATGAAGTAATTTAATTTCCTATATTTCCAATGGAAAAACTTCTGTACACATTTTCTTCCCAATTAATGCGTTCCCAAGGATGAAAAGTTGGACATCGATTAAAATAGCTTCATTTTATAACTTGGAGCACTTAATATTTTCTAAAACATAACCATAATTATGCAATCCAACATTTTTTTGTCTACTGACGTCATCAAAGTACAGGTCGCGCCATCTTTTATCTGGTTTCAACACCACCAAAGGAAAAGTTGTTGATTTTTAATATAATTATGGTTATGTTTTAGAAAATATTAAGTATTCCAAGTTATAATATGAAGTTATTTTAATCGATGTTCAAATTTTCATCCTTGGGAACACTCTAATTGTGAAGGAAATGTGTACAAAAGTTTATCCATTGGAAGTATATGAAGCAAAATTACTTGACGTCCACCTTAACAGCCAGCGATACATCAGGGATTTTTTTAGAAGCAGAGGTGATGCCCTTCCTTCAGAGTTGTCCTGGTCTATATATCAGCAGGACAATGCTCTGCCACATGTGGCCGGAATGTCGAAGACCTTTTCCACGAACGGCAGATACCGCTTCTTCCCTGGCCTGCGAGTTCGCCAGATATTTCTCCGATCGAACATGTCTGGTACATGGTAGCTAAGCGGCTGGTTCATCAAGGGACTCTGCCACAAATGAACTCTGGTCTCGCACAGAAGCAGCCTGGCAGGCTTTTTCCGAGGACGATATCAAAGACTTCTTCCATTCAATGCCACTCCGTGTAGAGACTGTATTGTTGCTCGAGGTGGCTTCACACGATGTTGAGTTTTGAAGCGAAAAATACTCTTGCATAGCTCTGCAGTTATATCCTGTAAAATGAGGAATCTGTGATATAAATTTCATTTGAATAGCGAGATTCTTTCTTGGTGTTGCAATATTCACAAACAGCAGTGTATTTCTTCACTGATTTTAGAAAATTACTTTTTCCATAATGAGTGTATATTACAACAGCTGATAATATATCAGCTTTTTCAGGAGTTTATGGCTACAACAGCAAAAATATATTGCATGTAAATTAGTTTGATGCAAGTGTACCAAATAACAGCAAAAATATATTGCATGTAAATTAGTTTGATGCAAGTGTACCAAATAACAGCAAAAATATATTGCATGTAAATTAGTTTGATGCAAGTGTACCAAATAACAGCAAAAATATATTGCATGTAAATTAGTTTGATGCAAGTGTACCAAATAACAGCAAAAATATATTGCATGTAAATTAGTTTGATGCAAGTGTACCAAATAACAGCAAAAATATATTGCATGTAAATTAGTTTGATGCAAGTGTACCAAATAACAGCAAAAATATATTGCATCTAAATTAGTTTGATGCAAGTGTACCAAATAACAGCAAAAATATATTGCATCTAAATTAGTTTGATGCAAGTGTACCAAATAAAAATCTGCATATGTTACTTTCCAACGAGTAATTTATTTTCGGATGAGTAACGAATTCGAAGGTCACAAAAATAAACTTCTAATACTGATTCTCCTTCAGTCGATGTCAAAGTGTACAGATTGAACAAGTCAATGGAACCTTTCAGTTATGTAGAAAATAGTAAAACTGTACTTGTAACCGGATTTATTGGCATAGGAATATACACTATATTGACAAAAGTCACCGGACACCTAGAAGAGAAACAAAACATAGCATTCATTGGCATACATTAGTAAGGTGTCGGTCCACCTTTGGCCTTAATGCATGACCCTTCGAGACATGCTTTCAACAAGGTTTTGGAGCACAGCAATAGGTATGCGATTCCATTCAGTACATAATGCTGCCGCTAACTGTCGCTCAGTAGTAGGCCTTGGTTCCAAACTTCTTATGCCGCACTCTAATTCATCCCATAGGTGCTCTATGGGATTAAGATCAGGGCTCTGTGCTGGACAATCCTTACATGATACGGAATTATCGTCAAACTACGCCGTAACAGTCCTTGCTGGCTCGGTGCATTATCCTACTGGTACCAACAAGGCTCGGTTCCATAGTATTACCACTGAGTTGGTAAGGAATAATTGTCCAGAATATCGAGGTGGACGTGCTCGTTAACAGGTTTGTCCATGATAACCAAAGGGCCGGGACCTTAGCACGAAAAACATTCCCATACGAATACACTGCCAGCTCCAAACTTGACCGTAGGAACAGTACACTGTGGTAAATAGCGTTCCACCGGCTGCCGCCATACCTACACAAGGCCATCAGACTGGTGGATCGTGTATCTTGATTCATCAGTCCATAGGATCCGTTTCCATTGATCTGCGGTCCACGTTAAATGTTCTTTACACCATGCTAAACGACGAGTAGATTTCCGAGTGGAAATGAAAGGCTTATGAGTAGCCGCACGACCACGGTAACCCATGGAATGAATTTCTCTGCGAATGGTACGTGTACATACCGAGATTCCAGCATTTTTACTCACCTGTACACTGAGGTCTTGCTTGTGCAGTATTCCGTCGATTAGCTGTAACGACTTTCCTGAGGCTTCGACGTCTTCTATCACTGATTTTCTTCGGTCTGCCGGTACGTTTTGATGCTTTAGACACGCCATGTGTCTCCCACTTATTTAGTACATCCAAAACAGTTGACTGGGGTATGTTTAAACGGTTTCTCTTATGGACAACCCACTAATATAACACCCAAGAATCTTTCCTTTCTGAAAGCCAGTTCTCTCCAGCCGCGGCATTTTCGCACAGATGTTTTTTTCCAGGAAGATTGATAGGAAATGCTTATAATAAATGGCGCGAGCGTGCGCGTATATGTGTGTGTGTGTGTGTGTGTGTGTATATAGTTCCTCGTTATTAATTTCTTTCAATTATAATTCATAGAAATCCTCCAAAATCAAGGAATTTTTGTAAAGTGTTAATAGAAAAAGGAATTTAATATTTGTTTTTAAATTAAGCTTTTCTTTCCCTTTCCTATGTGGCGATAACTCGTAGAAGTTTAAATTTATCACGCTTGTGATGAGTATCTTCTTTGGCAACTTGAAATATATACTTTTAGAGAATTTGCGCTGCTATACAATAATCTGACAAAAAATGAAGAAAAGGATAAAAGTAAGTGAAAAATGGCCAAAAAGAGAGGTGAAAAAAAAATTGTGCTTTGTTCGGAATCGCTCTTGGGGAGCTTGAAGCGTTGCCTAAACCCTCTAGTTTAAAGTTTAAAAAATATATATCAAGATACTCCAGGAACGAAATATGTGAAGTTTTATCATATAAGATATGCCACCCCTTTCCCTCTTCGTCTAGAAAACATTAACTGCTCTGTTTAGATTTTACGTTGCGAGTTTTAACACCTGTAACGTACCAGGAGATGTGACGTACCTGCCAGAAGGACGCACACGACATAAATGCAGATAGCAATTAGAATCAATGTCCGCGTAGCTTAATTGGTAGAGCAACTTATTCCGGAATAAGCGTACTCGGGTTCGAATCCCGGCGTAGACCAAAAATGACGGAGAAATTCACTTCGTTATAATGGCGCCCGAACTATCCGGATGACCCGACCGTTCAAAATCTCGCATTGGTGTGATGTTATTTCCACACCGCGAGATAGGAAAAATAAGAGAATCCTTTCTCCAGCACTTCGAAAAAAAAAAAATAATAAGGGGAAGATGATGTAACGTACCAGGAGTTGTGACGTACCTTCCAGAAGGACGCACACGACATAAAGGCAGATAGGAATCAGAATAAAACGTCCGCGTAGCTTAATTGGTAGAGCAACTTATTCCGGAATGAGTGGACCCGGGTTCGAACCCCGGCGCGGATAAAAATGACGGAGAAATTCACTTCGTTATAATGGCGCGCGAACTATCCGGATGACCCGACCGTTCAAAATCTCGCATTGGTGTGATGTTATTTCCACACCGCGAGATAGGAAAAATATGAGCAGCACTTCAAAAAGAAAAATAAGGGGGAGATGATGTAACGTACCAGGAGATGTGACGTACCTGCCAGAAGGACGCACACGACATAAATGCAGATAGCAATTAGAATCAATGTCCGCGTAGCTTAATTGGTAGAGCAACTTATTCCGGAATAAGCGTACTCGGGTTCGAATCCCGGCGTAGACCAAAAATGACGGAGAAATTCACTTCGTTATACACCCGTGGGATTTTTTGGAAACTCGGCACCAATATTTTTAGTGTATGCCTCTAAAGTGCACATTCACTGAGTCGTAAAACAATTGAGTTCGTAATTTGTTATCTCGAAAAGGGTTTTCTGAGCTTTCTGTTTATTTATTTATACATGATCCGAGCGTGCTTTCATTTTATTTAACGTGCTATAATATCTTGTTCGAAGAGTGCTAAACGTGTAAGAGACTCATGTTTCAATTTCCATTTCCACGCTTTCAAGTCCTAAACTGCCATAATTTAATACCTTTCGTGATATGCGGTTTCTGTCCGTTTGCAAGCGTTGATGTGATTTCCTGGACGTCCTTTCTCCGAATCAATAAAACTCGGTAAATAAACAAAACAACGACTGCGGATCTCTGTGGCATTTTTCTTACAAATGACGTGTTAGGCGTGGGCATTACCGTAATCGCGGATGACAAATTATGATATTACTTCATGTCATTCTTCACTTCTCGGAAAGTCTCCCTAAAAAAAAACACCAGGATGATTATGGTGACGTTACGAAGCTGAGACCAGCATCAGTAATATAACAGAGGTAATCCGGTGTTTGGGGTGTAACAATAAAAGATACGAGCTGAAAGATAAGGTTTTTACAGGAGATAGAAACTAACTGGCGATAATAATGTAGATAATTTTATCACATTCCAGAAAATTCCCATTAAACATCCTGGTTGCTTCTGCCTCGCGTAAGCAGTAACTCTTTGACACTGAGGGGATAAATTTATTTACTTTCAGCTCTTGTTGATACGGGAGAAGCTGGACTCTTTCAGCACTTCTCTGATATAAAAAGCTGATGGCTGGATAACAAAAGGGTGTGTCCATGGGACTGAAATGATATCTAAACTAACAGGCATGGAGCAATATAAGTAGGGTTGTCAGACGCTGCTGAGAAAAGGACTCTGTGTGCAGCCAAGAGCTGCTGTGAAAATACACAGTCGCATCAGAATTATATGACCACGCCCGGAATCACGGTGTGCCTGATCAGGCGTATCACACAGTGCACGTGACAAGGTCGACCACAAGGAGATATAAGCGGCCGGCCAGGACAGATGAGCCATAGTGTGTTCCGTGAGCACAATAGGCGGATGTAGTGATTTGACGGACGTTCAAAAAGGAATGATCATATCGGCCACCGCGCCAAAGGTGGAAAAATCTCAGAAACAGTAGACTTGGTGGGATGTTCGTGAGGTGCTGTAGTAAGGGCGTACCGAGAATAGACCGCTGGTACACCGAGTACCTCGTGACGTCATAACTGTGGAGCCCCAAAGGCCATCGACCCCAGAGAAGAACGTCGCCTTCTTCGAATGGTAAAGGGTAATCGACGCGAAACAGTGCAACAAATGACATCGCAAATGAACGCTGGGGCACCCAGGTACGTGTACCCAATAACAGTAGAGCGAAACCTGTTATGCATGGATCTCCGGAGTCGACGCCCGCATTTCGCATGGGACTACCGTCATTGGACAGTGGAAGAGTGGAAAAAACTTGCCTTCCCTGAAAAAAGGAAGGTTTCTACTCCACAGAACTAACGGGCGGTGGCCGATACGGCGTCAGACACACGAAACCCCTTTTTTCAATTTCACACAGGTGCATGTGATCTATTTGGGAAATAAAAAAGTGACATTTCTGTTACAAAAAAAAAAAAAAAAAATGAGGCCCCTGAAGGCTGCTCGTGTGCCTCGGGAAATCTTCCAGAGCGTCATTGCGCCCATTCCACGCTAGAGTCGCAGCTCTCATCCGGGCCAAGGGTGGTTATTCCCATTATTAAATAGGTGGCCATATTATTTTGATAGGACAGTGTAGAGCAGAAAACTTAAGACAGCTTCCTCGGTTGTCAGTTACCGGCCTTTGGTTCGATAACTTTGCGAATAAGCACTGATACCCGAGCTCTATGTAAGAGTATTTTCAAACAAGACTTCTAAGTGTAGGAAAAATCACCTTTTCATAATTTAGTGTTGCTGGTTTCACGATTATTTTCTGCTCACGTTGAGACTTTACTATAAAAACATTCATTATATTTTCAGAACAACAAAACAAAGCAGGACAAGCACTGTAGTCTTGAAGTTAAATTAACACATTCACTGTCACGTAAGTTGTATTTAACTGACGCTCGTTTTGCTCCCGGGGCCTCGTGAAGCATATATAACTCACAGGTCTCTTTTTACCTTGTGAGCCGCGTGGTGCGTAGGCAAGCTGCCATGCTGTAACATACATGTTACTTAATGGGTGACCCTCTGAGCAAATCCCTGTTGTTGGTTTGTGAAAATCTTACTTGTTGATGTTCTTATTGTTACAATTAAATTAGACAGGATCGTTTTGTTTTCAAAGTTTTTATTCTGTTTTCGTTATAAAACACGTTGGCCCCAAGGAAAAAACTTGTTTTTCTAGTGTAACAGTCAATGTGTTGTCAAAGAAGAATTAGAAACAGTCCCGAGTCCTCGTCGAATCAGATGGTCCGAAGATTCCAGCAGGAGAAAAAGTTTGAAAGTGTCCAACCCTGGAACGTCGAAGGAATGCTTAAATAAGGTAAATGTTAAAATTCCCCGTTGTAACGTACAAACTTCCTCGCAATATTAGCAAAAATCATCATGTAACAAAATACATATATACACTGACGGAAAAAAATCCCAACACCAAGAAGGGGTTGTGTTAGATAAACGACAGTTGGTATGCGGCGAGAGTACATCTGTAAGATGACGTCTATGCAAATTTCGCGCTCGGCGCATACGTGTGGCGCTAGTAGCGCCCCTCGGAACATGCAAAGCAGGTCTGCTGTAAATACGCGCTGTAACGTTCGTAGGCGATAGTTATCGTTGAGATTCGACGTAGTGTGTTGATGTTAGTCAAGAATGCCTTTCAGAAGACGAAGAAGCCATTATCAACAGCTCACGGAGTTTGAACGAGGTCGTGTAACAGGGCTACGAGAAGGTGGATTTTCGTTCCGCAATATTGCAGAACGACTTGGCAGGAATGTAGCCACTGTGCATGATTGTTGGCAGCGGTGGTCAAGGGAAGGTACTGCCTCAGGAAGACCGGGTTCCGGCAGGCCACGTGGAACTACTGAGAGGGAAGACCACCGTGTACGGCGTATGGCCGTGGCGCATCGTACCGCGTCCGCGGCAGCAATTTGAGCTGCAGTTGCCATCACAGTGACACAACGAACTGTTACAAATCGGTTACTTGAAGGACAGCTCCGAGCATGATGCCCTGTAGCGTGCATTCCACTTACTATGAATCACTGCCGTTTGCGACGTCAGTGGTGTCAAGCTAGAGCTCATTGGAGGACGGAGGAGACCTGTTGTGTTTTCTGATGAAAGCCGGTTCTACCTGGGTATCGGTGATGGCCGTGTGTTGGTTAGAAGGAGGCCAAGGAGCGCCTGCAACCAACCTCTCTGCGGCCGAGACACACTGGAGCTACACCTGGAGTTATGGTCTGGGGAGCAATTTCCTATGACAGCAGGAGAACTCTCGTGGTTATCCCACGCACCCTGACAGCACAGTTGTACTTCGGTCTGGTGATTCAACCTGTTGTGCTGCCTTTCATGAACAGCGTTCCAGGGGGTGTTTTTCAACAGGATAACGCTAGCCCGCATACCGCTGTTGTAACCCAACATGCTCTACAGAGTGTCGACATGTTGCCGTGGCCTGCTAGATTACCAGATCTTTCACCAATCGAGCACGTATGGAACATCATTGGACGACAACTCCAGCGTCACCCCCAACCAGCATTAACCGTCCCTGTATTGACCGACCAAGTGCAACAGGCATGGAACTCCATCCCACAAACTCACATCCCGTACCTGTACGACACACTGCGTGAACGTTTGCGTGCTTGCATTCAACGTTCTGGCGGTTACAGCGGTTATTAATGTACCAGCATTTCACATTTAAAATGGCTCTTCTCGCGCTTACAATAAGCTGTGATCTTGAAACCTTAATCGATTAAATATGTTACAAATGTATTGCCGCCATTTCATTCCTCTACAACTATTTTTTCGTGGTGTTGGGATTTTTTTTTTCCGTCAGTGTATATTTTTTAAGGTGGATCCACCTAAAATCTTTGCCTTGAATTTCCAAAGGGCAAACTTCTGTAGCCATTTTCTTCATAATTAATACATTTCCAAGGATGAAAATTTTAACATCGATAAAAGTAACTTCATATTATAGCCTAGTATACTTAATATTTTCTAAAATGGAACCATAATTAAGCAATCCAACATTTGTTTGTCTACTGACGTCATCAATGTACAGGTCGCGCCATCTACAGTGGGTGGAAAACGAAACTGAAACACGTGGGTTTAAGACACAACAATTTATTAGTACGGTGTAGGGCCTCCTTTGGAGGCCAATACAGCTGCAATTCCTCGTGGAAAGGACCGATACAAGTCCTGTACAGTGACCAGAGGGATTTGAAGCCATTCCTCTTGCAGAAAAGTGGCTAGTTCACGACGTGATGCTGCTGGAGGAAAACGTTTCCTGACTCGCTCCTCCAGAACACCCCAGAGTGTCTCAATAATGCTCAAGTCGGATGACTGTGCAGGCCATGAGAGTTGTTCAACCCCACTTTCAAGCTCAATAAACCACTCTTCCACCAGTTTGGCTCTGTGTATTGGTGCATTATCATCCTGATACACGGCAACACCGTCAGGGTACAATGTTTGAACCACTGGATGCACCTTGTCCTCCAGAATTGTCTGATTGTCCTTGGCAGTGATGTGCTCCTCAATAACAATCAGCGGGCAGACAGACTGCCACGATATTGCTACCCAAATAATCACCGATCCACCTCCGTGCTTCACTGTGGGCAATAAACATTCCGGGTAGTAAGTAAGCCTGTGAGGGATGTCTCCACACGTAAACTCTCCCGGTTGTAGGGAAGACAGTGAAGGACGATTCACCGAAGAACAATACATATTTCACATTGTCCAACGTCCACGATTTGCGCCACTGGCACCATTGCAACCGACGTTTGGCATTCACACTGGTGATCCAGGGTTTGGCGATAGCAATACGACCGTGAATGTTGATCCGGTGAAGCTCCCGACGAACAGTCTTAATGAAAACAGGTGAGTCGCGGTGCGTATTCTACTCTGCGGTGAGTTAGGCAGCTGTTGTTTTATGTTTTTTAGCTACCATCTGTGTTAACACCCGGACGTCCCTATCAGACAGCTTCCTCTTACCTCGACAGTTACTACTATTGGATGTGATTCTTCCCTCTTGCTGGTATGCCGGCATGACCCTGGATACCATGGCTCGCGATACACCACAAAGACTTGCTGTCTTGGACACAGATGCACCGGCGAGACCCATACCAACAAATCTGTCCTCTTTGAAACTCGGACATGTCCCCCAACATGTTGTGTGGATCGCACTTTTTGACGTCCATCTGTGCTACTGCTCTGGTAATGCAACCTTCACACTCCGTTCCCGTCGATCGACTGCGAAATAGATCCAGACTGGCCACCAGGTAGCGCGTACAACGGCGTGACACGTGGGGTGATGTTTGCGCAGGTGTTTCTGTTTCGCTGTCCATTCCCTTTATTTTATGGTCTCAACACCACCAAAGGAAAAGTTGTTGATTATTAATATAATTATGGTTAAGTTTTAGAAAATATTAAGTATACTAGGCTATAATATTTAATTATTTTTATCGTTGTTAAAATGTTTATCCTTGGAAACGCATTAATTGTGAAGAAAATGGCTACATAAGTTTGCCCATTGGAAATACAAGGCAAAGATTTTAAGTGGATCCACTTTAAACGCCAGCTTTTGCATTTTCCACAATTTATTTATTTATTTATTTAGCCACTTGCAGTGACTTATTCCACCTATGCTATCGGGTATTGATCCAGGCAAAAAAAAAAAAAAAAAAAAAAAAAGATCTTTACCCTGGTGTTCTACCATTTACCCACTGTTGCGACCTCCTCAGAGAAGAAGGCATATATCTCCCCACAGATGTTTTGTTCATCTTGGTGTACCAAGAACAGTCATTTGGAGCAAAATCTGGAGAATCGGGTGGGTGCTGAAGCAACTCAAATCCTGCAGTCTGTATGGAGGTCATCACATCTAGGAAGTGTGACACGGTACATTGTCTTGAAGATGGAAGACAGTTTTTCAAGCTTCTTTATCCTTACGGCTTCTCGCAGTTTTCTTAAGTGGCTAGCGTCGTATGAAGGAGTTACAGTGATGCCCTTTCCAAGGTGTTCAATCGTGATGCATCCTAAATAGTTGATGTCACCAGCTTTTCGACTGAAGGAGCAATGCCGAACTTCTTGGGAGGCGGGGAAGACGCATTGCCGCCCCGGTGGCGCAGTGGTCTAAGCGATGGCCTCTGATCATTCGTCCGAACGGGGTCCGGGTTCGAATCCCGGTGAGGCATGGATGTTGTGTTTGTCTTACGGCACTGGCTCTCTCCCTTCCCTGGAACTAGTGACCCTAAATTAGGGACGGACGACTGCTTATAGCCCATTGAGTTGCTCACGGCGGTCGTTAAACCTTCAATCAAAAAAAAAAAAAAAAAAAAAAAGAAGACGCATTCTTCTATTTACACATTAGACTTTGGTTTTTAGTCTCCGGATAAAAGTGATGAATCATCCATTGTAATAATCAGCATTCCCAGCACACGACACATTTGCTAGTCAATGCAAAGTATTACTTCGGCGTTCTTTCGTGAATTATTTCCTGAAGAAAATGTACATAACATATTCGAATTTAACGTACTCACATGCATTTGGCCCCTATTACACTTCCAAATATTTAGAGATAAGATGTTTTAGTATCATTCAATATTAACTCAAATACGTAATCTAATTTACTTCAGAAAATAGTTATTAACTCTAACTGGCTCGGAGTAAATGGTGATTTCATTCACTTCAGAAATACTGGAAGAAAGTGCCTTCTTGTAAATTTATTGGGTATTCTAGATTCAACTAGCCAGATCGGCTCCTTTGATTCTTGCCTTTACTCAGAATGCAGACATCAAAATAAGCAAGTAATTTCTCAATGTCCTTTCCATTTTGTTCATGCGAATGCTTCGTAAAATTTTTAGAAAGCGAAATTCCGCCCCACCGTTAACTGTCTTTCCAAGCAACTGCTTCCTTTGTTTAACAGGAAATATGGCACTGCAGTGGGAGGTGAGCTTCAAGCAAATAAATACTGTTTCTTTTTCTTAGAAAAAGAAAGAAATGAAAGAGAAAGAACATGCGTTTTCAGGTGCGATATACCATGTGACCAAAGAAGAAGGCAAGAAAAATTAGTCAGTATTGCTTTTGGATAAATAAAATCACTCCTTGTTCTCGGCTATAAAACGAAACACGGTTATAGGACCCCCAGAAATATTTTTCTCCCCACACAGTCTACTCAAAATTTAAAATTCTACGATAGTTGAATTGTTAAAGGCCTTCTCATAAAGAAAGCGCCTCGATGCCTTGCTTAACGGCTTAAGCCGGCCCTGACAGTCAAGGACTGTACTGATACGCTGGAAACATGTTCGAGATGATGAGGCACATTCGTTTGCTCATTTGTCAACTTTCGTGGGTCTCATCGCGCACTGACCATTTTTTATTTAAAAAAATAATTCTCGGGACTGAACTGACACCGTCGATTGGAAAATCTACAGACCTAGTTGTACGCCGAACAGTCATTCGTTTGGTTTGAATCACAAGACCACGCGTGCGGTTGATATTTCCTTCGGAGACTGAAATAGATGATGACGATTCGTCCAAAGTGTTCAATGCCATTCGTCCATTGGTACGATTGGTCCCATGTTTATTCTTCTAAAGGTATCATCCGCCCAACGGTCATTTCTTTTTTTATTAAAAAAAAACGAATGATAAGTTGAGTTACTCTCTTCTTTATAATG
The DNA here is from genome assembly GCA_039090855.1 of Macrothele yani. Taxonomy (NCBI): domain Eukaryota; kingdom Metazoa; phylum Arthropoda; class Arachnida; order Araneae; family Macrothelidae; genus Macrothele; species Macrothele yani. Next base: position 167,883,838 of record CM077011.1, read on the forward strand.
TTTCCAGAAGTGATTTTCAAACCCAGAATTTATGTTTTAACCTGATTTTACGTTTACTGTAAATAAATCAATTTCATAAATATTCAAGATTTGAAGTTCAAAATCTTGAAATTTATTTAATAACTAAACCGTTCAAATTATCAGTGTTTGATAAATATCATAAATTTCGCAAAGTATTAAAAAATTCCTTACAAAAGACTTCTACCAAATGCGAAAGTACAGGGTGTTTATATAAATGGTGGAAACACTTTCAGTGATTTATTTCACAATGACTAAGAAAGCTATCAATGTCATACACCGATCAGCCAAAACATTAAAACCACCCACCTAATATGATGTAGGTTCTCCTCTCGCCGCCAAAAAAACTCTCACTTGATGAGGCATAAATTCAACGAGATGTTGGTAGGTGTCACTTGATATTTAGGACCATGGCAACCGCAACAGATGATCTCGCAGCTCCCGTAAATTACGTGGTTGGGGTGATGATGCTCGTACCCGTTTCTCCAACTCAATTCACAAATGCTCGATAGGATCCATATCCGGCGAATTTGCAGGCCATAGCAAAAAATGGAATTCCTCTTCATGTTCTCGGAATCATTCCTGAACCTTCTTCGCTATGTGGCATGGAGCATTGTCTGGCTGAAAGCTGCCATCTCCGTCAGGATATACAGTCTTCATAAAGGGGTGTGCTTGGTCAGTCACGTGTCCAAGTACGTGACAGCTGTCAAAGTTCACTCTATAGGGATAATAGGTTACGGTGTTCCCCAAGAAAACAGACCATCATACTTCCTCCAACCTCATGGATCCGTCCCCCAGTGCATCCAGGTGAGAAGGAGAAAGCTTCGTTGGGTAAACGTTGCACTCGAGCTCGTTCGTCGACATGGGGTAACAGAAAACAGTATTTTTCTGACCATGAGACCCTCTTCCAGTCTTCCATGGTCTAATGTCGATGATTACGTTCCCACTGCAAACGTTGACGACGGTAGCAGCTGTGACAACAGGCACATAAATGTGTCTGCGGTTGCGGAGACTCATATCCAAGTGCGCACAATGAACTGTGTGCACGGACACATTGGAACTTTCACCACAATTGAAATTATGGGTAATGTCAGCCACAGTAGCCCTCCTGTTGCTGCGGACAAGACGAGATTGCCTGCGCTGACATCTAGCATTAATGAGGCGTGGCCTACACACGCCTTGTCAACGGCTCAAAGTGTCACCTGTTTCGGACCATCTTTGATAGGTAATAACTACTGCATAGCGTAAGAAGTTTACCAGCGTCGTTATTTCGTAGGTTTTCTTACCAAGGAGTCTTACCATAAGGATTTAGCCTTTGTCGAAATCAGATAAACCCCTTGCCTTTCCCATGTTGAGACGAAACTAAATAACGCACGAGAGAGCTCAGATCAAGGAGTTACATATCGCGACCTTGGCACGTGACGCTCATTAGCTGCACATGCGCTTATTTTCATAACACAGAGGTGGTCTTAATGTTTTGGCTGATAAGTGTATACATATTTTGTGAAAGAGGATGCCCAAGTTTTCATTATATCACATCACATCCCAATGATTCAGTGTGGAACCATGTGTGACATGGCAAATGATCACACGGTAATCGAACTCTTGCCATACCCTCTCCTGCATATGACTGTGGTGGTAGCTTCTTCAGTTCTCTGCTTTAGTTACATAAACAAGATTCGTTATGCAGCCCAACAAGAATAAGTCACATATAGTTAAGTCCAGTGACCTTGCAGTTCGCAACGAAATCGGAAACGCTTCTCTTTGTCGTCTTCCTTTAACATAGGCACGAACTGCAATTTGTAGGGCTTCATAAGAAGTTTTTACGAAGATCCTTCCACACTGTCGTATCGTGTATACCGTACTGATTTATTGGTGCTCCTTATGAATGTCTCTCTCACTCGTTTAACATTATCAACAGTAGCACTAGGTCTGCCACTTCTCTTTCCCGAACACTAGTAACCAGTGCTTACAAATTTCTGATGAGACTTGTAAATAGCCTTTTTGGTTGGTGACCTTTTATTTTACATACTGCGAAATTTCCTTTCAATGTCTGTTGCACACTTGTTCTTATCAAACAGTTGCACATAAAAAAATGCCTTCTCAGAACTGGAAGCCGCTATCGTTCAACAAGGTTATGCGTGCGTGTATTTGGAGTACGATAGGTAAACACCAAATGGCGGTGAATGATGGAAATGCAATCCTCGGCAGTAACAACGGGGAAACTTTCATGTTTCCTCTTTCACATAGCATAAATTAGTAAATGATATATCTCTTACTCCACGAGCAATAAATTATTTAAGATGTTCCCACCATTTATAAACACGCTGTATATTGGGTTGGAAAGAAAGTAATGTCCGATGACAAAGTACACTGCCCACTGAAATTGCACAGCACACCTGCAAGTATGTGGCTTAAGTCAGTGGCAGTTAGCCGTTAGAAGGCGAAGAGTGTAAATGCCAGGCAACAAAGAAATTGATAAGAAGCACTTCCACCATTGCATGCTGTATCAGTTTCGTCGCGGTAGTACCTCCCGCAAGTGCTGTAAGAAACATTACCAGTGTGTATTCCAATGTCACATCACATTGTGAGTGCTGTTGTTGGTTCAAACGGTTTTGAAATAGAAATTTTGACGTGTCAGATTGTCCCAAAGCTGGAACATTCGCAACAGCGGATATGGACACGCTGAAGACCTCAGTGGAGGCCGATCCGCGCGTGACCGCGCGGGAGTTGGCCGAACAGATGGGGACTACCCACACGAGCATTATCGCGCGCCTGCTTCAAATCGGGAAGGTGCAGGCTTTTGTGCACCCCATCAACTCACAGTTGAGCAGAAAGCAAATCGTATGAGTCCATGTGTTTCCCAGCTTGCACGTGACCAAGTTGAACCGAATTGTGACCGGTGACCAGAAATGGGTCCTGGGTCCTATACGACAATGTCAGCTCCCGAGAACAATGGTTGGATCGAAAACAGAAGCCCATGCCGACTTCCAAAGCTGGCTTACTCCCACCTAAGGTCCTGCTGTCTGTTTGGTGGGATATACGGGGTGTTATGTTTTTTGAGCTACTGCTGGATAACACCACTATCACTGCCGATGTGTGGCGCCGTCATCTTGACGATCTGCGCGCATTTCTCACATCGAAACGACCAGCACTACTGAACCGCAAGGACGTCTTCCTACAGCAGGATGGAGCGACACCTCACACAGCAGAGATGACCTGTCACAATATCAGGGACCTGACATGGGAGCTGCTGCGGCACCCAGCCTATTCTGCGGATATTGCCCCAAGCGATTACCATCTTTTTCTAATCTTTGCAGCATTTCTTAAACGGACAGCGATTCACCAACCGCTGTCTGTCCAGGGCATTTTGGACTGATTTGTACTTGTACAGTATATTCGGTTATTAGCATCATTGCCTTGCATTTGGGGACATTACTTTCTTTCCACACACACACACACACACACACACACACACACACACACACACACACACACACACACACACACACACACACACATATCACTAAGCTATTCTCTGATATTCAGAGGTAAGCTCTTCACAGAAAGAATTCACTGTTGCTGTATCAGGCATCTCCAATAACGGCGATCTCGGCATACAGCTCAAGCTTCATTGACATCCATCACTCCAACCAAATACAAAAATAGGAAAACTTTTTTTCCACTTGAGATATGCTTAGTGTTTTGTAGGTTTTATGTTTTCTAGGTTTTGGAATAAGATAAAAGTGTCTTTGTGTTATTAGAAGCTTTGTTCGTTTTCGCTGATAGTCGATAATCTCATCTATTGATTTATAACTATCTATTTTTAATTGGTTTCTCTCAGTAATCCTTTTAGTAGTTATCAGGCCTTCCTGCATCCAATGTCAAATAAAGATATGGAGAGATGACAAAAATGGGGACTAAATAAGTGTAACTCGAAGTATTTTTGCAACTTTTATTATTTCTGATTTTCAACGTAATTTTGAAGATCTTAAATATGAATTCAATAAATTGATCATTATACTAGTAAAAAAATTAAAAATGCAAAAATATATAGGATAAATAATTGCTCATAGATCGAGCTCCATTATCATTTCCTCCCCAAAATATAATGAATCGCTGTGATCCTGTTTGCTCCATCTCTTTCCAGTAATTTTTTTCCCCGCATTTCTACGTGAGGGGCTTATATTGAAATATACTGTAACTACCTTACAGAAAGGAGTTTAAGGATTGTGAAAAACACAGTACAGGAAACGAATAATTGAAGCGAAAATAGAATTGAAGTAATTTATGGCGCAAATTTCAAGAGAGAAGGATAACACTTAGATAAGCTTTCCTCTAATCCTAGTGAACTACTGCGCCCGGTAGAAATTGTGTGCAAAATGGTTGTATTTACGCACATCACAGATTCAATGCGGAGGGAGGGGGGGGCGGCAAAAGAGGACGACCGGCAACCGTTTTCTGTTGGCTATATCGTGCCCAGAGCAGCTCAGGACGGCGCGAGCCCAGTGTTGCCTGTTAGAGAGAGGACACAAGGATTGTGAGGTGGAGGCGCTTTCAAGTTTTTCCGTACACAGAAACTTCGCAAAATCGGAGAACTGGAATTTTCCATCCTTACACCAGATAATCCCTTCGCAGCGGCGGGGATCGAACTGACGTCGTTTGGGTTGGTTCAGCAGATAACGCGCGTCTCAACCACTGAGCCAGAAAGACTCGGAAATCTGAACAACGTTCAGATTTCCTGAATTTAGGAATTTTTTTTACAGTGTAATTTATGAAAAGCCCTGGTTTAGACCTTCATAGCATTAGTTTAAGTCTTAGAGAAATTTAGAATGTAGTATGGATTTAAATCCTGAAATAGTGTGGGTGCAAACGTTGGTTTAAAACTAGTTTATTAATATTTTCAAATAAACTGAATGCGCATTTGATAGCAGCCGAACCCAGATTGCACAAAAAAAAAAAAAAAAAAATGCATACGCTCTTGTAAAAATCAAAGCTCTATTCTGTAGGAATGTTTTACTGTTGTAAAAAATATCGCTCAAAACGAAATTTGCCGTGGGTCACAAGAAGGGTGCAAAATTAATTTCGTTCGACTTCAGAGGTACGTCACCCTTTGATAATAGCCAAAAACAACATAAAGGGATTTTGTGCTAAAGTTAATGATCTCCGTTTAGTTCAAGAAAAAAGTGCTGCTCGAAACAATGAAAAGATACTGAACTACAGCACACGCCTGAATTTCTCGCAAAACGGCTGAATTCTTGCGCAATGTGTTTTTAAGCAAGCGGCTCTAAGTGAATTGACCCGCTCCTCACAACGCACACGCACATCAATATTCTCACTCTGGGAAACGGATTGCAGATTTATTTTGGTTCCCTTTCACGTGGTTCTCATTTTCCCATTGTTCTCCCCGTTTCTTTTTTTCCTGGTTTTGAGGTTGAAACAGGGAATTTACTTCTTTTCAAAAGGCCTTCGGAGTTTCGTAGCTCTGGTTTCTTTGAGCCGTCATGAAACCAGTTTCATCAAAAGAGAAGACGTAATAAATGGGATGACGCAGTCCTCCAGTTCAAAGGAAATAGTTATTTGAGTTCGAACTTCTGGCAGAGAGAAATGTTTTTGCAACAGCGATAAAACACGACGTGGGTATTATTTATTCGCTACTGGAAAAGAGAGTCATCAAGATCAGCCAATTTTTACAAAAGCGAAATTTGTTCCGTTATGCCTTCATATTGAAAAGGAAGAATGCTTTTGACGCAATAAGAATAAAAGATAAAAAAAATAGAAGGCGGATGGTAGTACGCGATCTTCAGTAGTAATAAAATTGAAACAAACAAACGTGCCTTAGTGTAATACAGTCAAAGCAATACTGTCCCCATCTTTTGAGGATCACCAAAAAGGTATGAATAATAGTAATACCACCCAAGTGTCTTATTCAAATAAGCAAAAAGTTTTAGAACGTTACATAATATTTAAAGATCTTGTGAGATCATCTAAGAAATTTCAAATGAGATGAAATCGCGCGTCACAGGAAGACATTCTGTAGTTATGGTACGCATTCTGAAAATGGAGGCATCGGATTGAATGTAACAAGCTGTGTGCTTGAAATGAAAAAAATATCATAGCAAATACTAACATGTAATAAGACGCCTAATGCAGAAATTGATCACAGAAAAAAGACAGTGAGTACAGAGAAAAATATACGATCACATTTACATCTGTAGTATCTAAAAAAAGAACGTTCAGATCCGTCCGCTAGAAATAGTATGCCACGAAAACTGCCCGTTCACGCCATCTGCAATTTTTTTTTATTTCAGGAACAGCTGAAAATATACGGAAAACTTTAACAAGATATCTCCAAAGGATTAAAAAAAAAAAAGGAATTTTCCAATTTTTCGGTTAAAAGGCCAGATATTAGAATAAATAAGAATGCACCTTTACCCCACATAAGGTAGAAAATGGGAACGAGGAAAATGTGCATCACGCTTATACTTATGTACGAGGGTTGTCCCAAAACAACTGAGAATGTTTTTATAAAAAAAATAAATTATGCGTACCTTAATTATCAAGGAAGTGGTCGTCTTTTCGAAAAACTGTCCGTTGCATCGAATACAGGTGTCCCAGTGTTCCTCCCAATGTTTGAATGTTTCCCGGAATTCTGAAATGCAGCTGAAGCACCCGTGCGCAGCTGAAATAAGTTGTTGATCAGTCTCAAATTGTCGTCCCCGTAATTTCAGTTCTCACTGGCTTGTGTAACTGTGCATTCAGTGGAGAAAAAAATTATGGAAATATACAGGGTGCCCATAAAGTATTTCCCACATTACAAAAATTAATATAAAAAAACCTGAGTAAGTTAAAATAAAATGGTTAGCAATATAATATAGCAGCACTCATAAAGGGTTTTTTTCTGTTCTTTAGGTGAGCGCTACTGCTGAATAAGAGGAGCATTTCATCGATAATGGCTTCCATGCAAGAAAAAGCGGGGTGCGTGTTGTGGTTCCATGAGACCAAATCGGCGGTTACTGTCCAGCGTCATTTCAGAAAAGAGTACAGACGATCACCACTGTTATATGGAAATATATATTCTTTGCCGGGACCTACCACGAACAAAAGGACACCCCCTTTTTCTCAGAGCCCGCCAGGGACAATGGGAGTAGGTAATTAACAGTACAACTTCTTACGTCAAGAGCATCTAGGGGAATGGAACCGATTGGAGTCATAAGCGGGGAGTTTTGTTGGTGATCTTAAAGAGAGAGCAAGGAGAAGAAAGGAGGATTTTTTCAGACAAGGCAGGGAGAAACGTATCTGCACGGGATTGAGGTAGAAAGAGATTTTAGCTGGAATTACATTGAGGAAGTCGCCCGAGATATCTATCAATCCGCTGGAAGTATTTACTATTCAATCAGACCAAATAATATTCCAATATTTCCCCTTTCTCCTCCGATCTGATGAATAAAGATACGTGCGAAAAAAAACATCTGTCATAACATTCAATTTGTTTAACTCACTTATTTATTTGCTTCCCTGCTCCAATGACAGGAACCTGCAAATAACGATTCTTCTTATAAGTTGGCGTCCCCACAATACATGAAATTAAACCAAGCCAACACCTTAATCGCGACCGCGACAGTTATGGAGCAATTGCGGGAAGGGAAAAGTAGTTGAAAAAAAAATTATGGTCATTACCCCACCCACCACTAGCTGTGCATATCTTACAGTGCACATTTCATTCATGTAATCCAACGAACAAACGTGTATACTTCAAGAACTCTAGTGCAAATACCGGACGGATTACTTGCAGCGAAGAAGACCTCATCAACTATTCTGTAAGTACCTATTTTATGACTATTTTTGTGTAACAGAACAACACATACCACTTTACACTAAAACAGAAGAACGCTAACAAAGTCCGAGAACTTTGATCTAAAATAATCTGCCAATTCTATTTACATGCCAAACTCCTTTATTGCTCAATTATTTTCATGTGCTAATCAAAATGTCAGATCACGAAGACAACACTGAACAAGACTAACGAGCAATACCTGATCCATATTGCATTCTTGCTTCATTAGCAAGTTGCTCACCGCTAATAGCGAACTATGATCCCGCAGATAAAAATTTCACAGCTGCACACTTCTTTCAAAGTTTGGAAGACATCGCAAACTTGGCACAGTGGCAAAATATTGATAAAATTATTATGGCTCGTACACATATTACCTAACCTTTAAAACAACATTATTACACAGATTTGAAGATGAACAACCGTTAGCTATAATACTGTCAGCTCTTTCAAACTGCCACCAGAGAGAAAAGGAATCTGTGACAGAATATGCAACTAGATTAAATGCAGTTGCCAGCGAATATTTAAGAGAAAGTCTGAAATCTGCATGACCAAATAAAACTAGGCCAATTTTTGCAGGGCCTGAAACCTTTCACTACGTAGTTGGGTGCTATCAAGTAATTCCCAAATTTTTCAAGATGCAGTTACTCGTGCTACACAAGAGGAAACAGAGCCCGCCGACGGGGGGAGGGGGATGAGTTTCCTTTTGCTCGTGGGAGGTCCCGGTCCGTGAAAGGAGGCTATCCCCGAAATTATTCTGTGCTGAGCGCCTTTTTAACTGAGGATGTCGTTCGCACGCAAAATAACAAAAGTTACAATTTAAATAAAGTTTAAATATTTCCATATAACACCACCGGACCAAAATAGCATAAAAGCTTACTATGAAAAGTATAAAGCGACGGGTAGTGTTGGCGATCTCCCCCGAGCGGGTCGACCACTGGTTTCACAAGAGACAGCTGCAGCTGTTCGGCAGACATTTCTGCGAAGCCCCAGGAAATCCATTCGTCGTACATCGCTGGAAATTGGGATTCCCCATGCCACGACTCACAAAATTTTACACAAAGGTCTTCATCTGTATGCTTATAAGGTACAGATCGTTCAAGATCTTCAGCCTGATGACCGGCCTCGCCGTGCTGCATTTGCGACGGAGATGGTGCAGCGCATAGCTCATGATAGTGATTATCTGCACAGTGTCCGTTTCTCAGATGAAGCCACATTCCACGTCTCTGGTACAGTAAATATGCACAATGTGGAAATATGGGGATCACAAAATCTCCATTATGTCATCGAACAACAGAGGGCTAGGCCGAAAGTGAACGTATGGTGCGGCCTGATGCAGGACAGAATCATTGGACCCTTCTTTTTTACAGAGCCCAAGGTAACATTTACCTGGACATGCTGGAATTTTTCGTAGCACCAGTTTCATACACTCCAACCATCGGTTATTTTTCAACAAGACGGTGCCTCACCACATTGGTCAATAATGCTTCTTGAGCACCTGAATGTCACATTTCCGGACAGATCTATTGGCCGCGACGGCCCCATGATATGGCTGCCTCGACCGCCTAATATAACCCCTCTAAACTTTTTCCTGTAGGATTATGTGAAAGACCAAGTTTGCTCTAGCAGTGTTCCGGATGTCGAGTCGTTGAAGAGCAGAATCACGGACCTCATTGATTCTGTCTCTGCTGAGATGTTAAACAAAACTTGGCGTGAAACCAAATATCGCTTAGATGTCCTCCGGGCCACAAATGGCGCCCATGTGGAGGTGTACTGACACTGGGGGGAAAAAACTTTACGTGTGCACCATCATTACCGTGCAATCCCTTTCTTGTACCTGCAATACATTTTCTTATATTAATTTTTGTAATGTGGGACAGACTTTATGGACACCCTGTATATCATTGCTCCCCGTCTTGCTTGTTGTTTAGATAAGGCTGCAGCGCTGCTCGTTTCCGGGCCCATCTCGGATGAATTGTCGGAAAAAAGACAATGCCATCAAACAAACACACCACCCATGCGTTACCCAGAACTCGAACTCGGCCCAGTTGCACGAATGTTCAGAAAGAAGCCAGGGCGGCCCAAATCAAATTTATAATACCATAACTCAACCTGTTGCAGCATTCTTGGCACTTATCAGAAGCAAAAAACAAAGCAAAAAACGAAACAACGCAGATTTCGAGATAATAGACAACCAAAGATACCCATGACACTATTTAAAAGGAAAGAGACTGCTGAGAAAACAAAAAGGAATGAACGTACAAAAAATCGGAATTTTTATCTAGAATTTTTTTTTTCTCTGACGTTACGTATACGAAAAAAAAGGCTGTTACTTTAATTAGTATATTGTTTATCATGCGTCAGAATTATTTCAAGTCAGTGGCTGACAATTTGCAAACACGTAAAAAGAATTGTTGTTTGGAGGTTTAACCACCACCGTTAGTAATTCGATGTGCTATAAGTAGGCTAGTAATTGTTTCTCGGCACGAATTTCCGCGACTGTTTTCGCGAATTTTAGTTTTTTCTGTAATTTCGCGAATATCAAAGATGTCAGCGAATTACAGATTTTTCTCCTATGTTTGCCTAATTTCTACTGTATTTTTTAGATTTTTTTTTCATATTTAAATTTTAATACTGCCTTCATTAAAATCTATGCAAAAAAACATACCGCAAAGTAATTCTACTCCAAAGTCCAAGCCAGAACTTTAAACCTTGAATAGCCCCCAAGATTGTTCGTTACGAAGAGACTCGCATCGAACAAGCTTGACGGGTTATTCCAGGTCACATGCACTCTGCTGAAGAATGAATTGTGGTCTTTCGTTATTTCCATCCACCGCTACTGTTGAATGACCTTGGCTTCTTGCCGCACTAGTAAACCCAATGTCATAAATTGTATTAGTAGTTTTAGCTGAGAAAAGCAGCTCACTGAAAAGACAGTTTCGCAGATGCTTAACTTAGAAAAAGTTTTGCTTTCGTGTGGGTATTTAGTTTATAAAGTTTCTAGATACTGTCTGTTAATTTTGAGAATGAACCACATGAGTGAAGTGAGTGCATCAGAAAGATACAAGCAGTACAGAAAGGGGACGTTTCATGTGAACAAAAATGTATTGTTCTGTTTGTGTTGCAACATACTAGTGGATATTTCAAGAAAGGACAGTTATGAAAAGCATTTAGCAAGCAAGCTGCATAAAAATGAAGGTGTGTCAGAACTGACAACCAAAAATAATGCAGAAATGTTTTGATGAATTAATCGAGAAAAGAACTATAAACAAGAACAGCATCTCTCAACTGAACTTTCGAAATTAACTGGTGCCTTTTGTGCTGCTAACATCCCCCTTTCCAAACTGGATAACCCCACTTAAAAAATTATTTGAAAAATTCGAAAATATAGGTGTTATTCCAAATGCAAATCGAATGCGAAAATGTTATTTGCCGAAAATATATGATATTCACAAGCAACACGTGAAAGGTTTTTCTAACCCTTTAAAAAGCGGCCGATGTTTCTGAATCAAATGGTGCCCAAACTTTTCTAAGTTTCCCAAACCGAAATTGTTCACACAGCGAATTGATTCTACGAAAACACAATACCTTTGCCTTCCCCACGTCAGTACCTCACATAAACTTGTCGCTAGTGATAAGATATCGCTTCTATAGTCCTCTGTTCTCTTCTCTATGACCCTACACATGATGGGGAAGCTCTTGTTCCCGTCACATGGTGCTACTGGGTAGAAATAAGTGCCTCAAACATCTTCTCTCTTTCTTTTCTTAAGTTAGTCGACATTGTTATAGCCCTTTTAACAGATAAATCAGTTAGAAAGGATTACAGTCAATCATCCTCTTAAATGACCAATTTGAAAAAACAAAATGATAATTTAGGGATGGCCATTTAGTGTCAGTCATTCCCCTAAGCTACCACTTTGAGAAGCTAAGGAGAAAGCATCGCTCTCTGACGTGTGAGTTCACTCATTTGAGACGCATCAGACATACTTTTAGGCAGCGAATATATTCGTTCGAGCTGATTGTAGCAAATTTTGCTAACCCCGAATTAATTCGTTCCAGCCGGTTAAAGGGTTAAGATAAGTGTGCGGTGTAAGCATCGTAGCAGACGAAGCACCTGATTCAGAATATAGGCAAATAGGTACATTTTGTATTCTTGCTGTTACATCAGCTGAAAGGAATGTTGAAAGCTGCAATCTCTTTGAATGCAATCTTACTCTAGTGCATCATTTTGGAATCGTAAATTTTAACACAGTCAGCGAGGCAATACTTCAGTGCGCCAATGAGTATGAAATACCTTTTGCGAATACAACCGCTTCTGTGACAGACAACGCATCTTACATACCCAAAGCGTGAGGAAAGAGCCTGAAATCCGAATATTTGAAAAAATACGATATTTTCCGAAAAGCCGCGAACTTTTCGCGAAATTTAGCGATTTACCCTGCGACCGCCTCGCGAATATTGCCTTTTTCTTTCTTGCGATAAAATTACTACCCTAGCTATAAACAGGCGCCATTTTTTTTGTAATTGGTTCCAGGAAAGGGAGAGAGCCGGTGCCGTAAGACAAACGCAACATACATGCCCCAACTGGGATTTGAACCCAGATCCATCTCGGACGAATGGCCAGAAGCCAGCGCTCAGACCACTGCATCCTGAAGCGGCCGTAAAGAGAGTAATCGTGCATTACCTGAATCAGAAAACGCTTTCCAACGAAAAGGTTAAGAGAGCGATTTGCCATTCGCATTCTTCTCAAACTCGCTTCGCTGTCGAGGTGGCGCATGGTTTAAGCGATGGCTTCTGATCATTCGTCCGAGATGGGTCCGGGTTCGAATCTCGGTGAGGCATGGATGTTGTGTTTGTCTTACGGCATTGGCTCTCACCCTTCCCGGGAACCACTGGCCCTAAATTAGGGACGGCTCACTGCTTATAGCCCACTGAGTTGCTCGCGGTGATGGTCGTTAAACCTCCAATAAAGAAAAAATAGATTCCAGTCACACTATCTCTTAAAACTACTGAATTGATTCTTTAGGAAGTTACTGTACGTCTAAATAAGTCCTAAATTTAGAAAATCATTGCACATTTAAGTATATTTTTAAAATATAAGTTCCAAAAAGTGTTCAACAAATCATGAAGAAAAACAAATATACGCAAGGTAACAGCATGAACGGCGTTAAAACACTATTCTCATTGAAATTTCTGCAGCACAGGTATGGCAGATTTTGACTAGCTCCTTGCTAATGCTCTTTCAGCCGAAAGATGAAAAGTGGCACAGGTACCTTATTTACGCTTATGACACGTACAGAACAAAAGAGTTAATAAGGTCCCTGCTGACACGTATGCCACCTATAGCTGGAATACCCAAATAAAATCTTTGTTCAAGCTTTTGCTTTTACCTTATGCACGCAAAACGCTATTATGTACTCTATGAACTGTTCTGCAGCTTGGGGGTGGGGAACATTGGTACAGTTCTTTTAATGCCCCTGAAAATTTCTAAATGACATAGGGCACTCTAGCCCAAATCCTTTAGCTTCCTATTTCTAAGGGCTGTTTAAGACTTGAGGTCAGACACTCCCTTCGTAAAATCCTCTACATATGATCTAAAGAAATCCGCGTCCTATCCTTAAGTTGCAGATACGTTTTTTTAAGTTCCGGTTCTATGGTTTGCAGATGGAAAGTGTCTTCACTGTCCAAACATCTCTGTAACCTATGGGGTCAAAGCATTTAAAAGATTAATGTTAATGTTCTTATAACCTACGTAATAAAAATGTCAAATCATCGTAAGCCAATTCTCACAAGGTCCTTGTCCTCCAACCTACGGACGGAAGGCGTCATCAAGAATTATTTTCTTCTTTTCTTTTAGCAAAAACATTAAAGAAGCGGCCCAAAATTCAACTTCGCATTCGAACTCGCAGTGGGTTGCGGACCTGCTTGTTAACCGTCATTTCGATTCTCATTTGCAGTTGAAATCATACTCCCTGTTGTTTTTACCCACACAGAGAGTAGGATTTCTGTTGAAAGTAAAATAGAAATATACAAAGTAGTATGGCAAAGGAGAAAATAAATTTGCTGATAACTGAAATCCGCAAAAAAAAAAAAAAAAAAAAAAAGACGAATACTTATCAAGGCCAAATCAAATAATTTCAAAAGCGTAAAAATCAAAACTTATGTAACCAGAACCTCTGAGATAACTGAAGGTTTTTTTGTTGTTGTTTTTTTTGAAGTAAAAATAAAAGTTCAGATTCAGAACCTGTAACATTACTACAAAATCCCATAAATCGAATATTCAAAGCAAACAGAATACCAATTCTGAATTTTCCTTGTACCACTTACTGGTCATCCATGTAACACCTCTTAGAAAACTAGAAAATTAATCGCCCTGGAGCCGGAATCGAACCCACATCTCCCGATTTCCGCTCGAGGATGCTAACCGTTACTCTACCCAGGACAGTGAAGTTCCAAGCAACTGAGACTAAGCAAACATAGCTTAGGAATCTGAACATCCTCAGATTTTCGGTAGTCGAAGCATCGTTGCTTCCTCATAACGTTTTGACCCAACTCCCATCTGGAAACGGATGTAGGTCCGAAATCACCAGTATCACAGGTAAATCAATGAAGGAAGAAATAGTTTTCATAATACATGGGAAATCCATAGAATATTCAGTCTGAGTTGCTTGGAAGTTCGCTGTCCTGATGGTTCGTACGCTAGGAAAATTCTGAATTTTCAGAAATCTTTCCGCAATTTCCTTCGTGTATTAACGAAAAAACTCTGTTCTCACTTTTTCCGTACCTATATTCCGAAAAATTTCCAGCAATAGGGGCGATTCGCGGGAATACATGATGCTCGATTAACTCTTAAATTTCATTCGTCGGTCGAAAGATTTGATTTAAGTTCTGTAGCAAGATCGGATATCGTGGAGAACATATCAACTGAAATTTCGGTTATTGTGGCACCAGATATTCCCTCTTCTCTCCCCCATCTTGTGTACCACCTACAGTATATTGTATCATCGTAGAAAACCGGGTGCTTTAATTGTTGTACAGGTGATTGTACGATGTTTATATGTATCACTACCAAAAGTAAATTTTATATTTAGGAGTTTTATGAAATAATACTGTAAAACAGGAGTTTTATGAGATAATACTATGAAATAATGCTATAAACATTTCACCTTTTCTTAAAAATAATTGAAAGTTATTGTCAATTTAATAAGATTTCAAATTCCAAAGCATTCTCTTGCTTCGGAAAATCACGATGAAAAAAATACGTAAGTTGTGATAAGTCCTCCTACTGAAAAAAAAAATAAAATTATTACAAACATATTTAAAATAAATTAAGATTCAACAAGAAATAAAATGACTAATTCACTCTCATTAATGACGACAAAAAAAAAAAAAAAAAAAACACTTCATCATCGCGCAATTAGAGCTCTACCATGTGAACATGCCTGTTATTGCAGAGTATTTCTGTCTCAGTGGTTAAGACGTGGCGGTTTCTGTTGAGCGAACCCAAAGATCATCGGTTCGAGTCCCACCAGGGAAAAGATTATACACAGGGTCTTCGATTCTGCAAAATTTCTGAATAAATACGGAAAACCCCGAAACGGACTTTTCTGAAACAAACGGACTTTTCTGAAACAAACGGAATTACTGACTACGGAAAATCTGTGAAAATATGGAAGTTAAAAAAAAACAATAAAAAAAAACACCGGAAGTTTTAAAAACGGAAGTTTCGTTAAAAGATGTACACCTATCGGCAACTTTACTGCACATTATTTTCAGGAATTATTTTTTTACAGTGAGGTAGATTTGGGGATAAATTCCAAAGCATGCTGGAGTGACGTGGAGGAGACTGGCTCAAGACAAAAAGATGTGGAAGAAAATTGAGAGAGATTTTCATCCTGCAGTGGATTGATAATGGTTGTTATTGATTATGATTTATACATAGTGCGCTCAAAATAAATTAAAACTTCATGCCGTGAAGGTCACAGCAGTTAGACATGTTTAAAACCCTGCTTTCCTTCATTTCTCTAGTTCACACAAAGAAATTCTATATACTCTACCAATCATTTATGGGCACAATAACGGGTACTGCTTTAGGCGATTGTCAGCATTTCTTTTAATTCCTATACTTTTCAATCGCTCTACAAGAAACAATCGCTGAATACCTGCATTATGCTCAACTGTGTAAACGTCGCACAGATTGCTTTACTATGTGATTATCTTCTAGAAAACAAATCGCTGCTAACGTAGGCGTCTACGTTAGCAGCGATTAGTCTCGGGCCCACCGAGACTTTTTCCTATGGGCCACTCAAGAAATGGCCCACTTTCTCATATTCTTTGGATAGAACGAATAATTATTTTAATATTTATGTATAATAATCGTTAACTTTATTTAAGCTTTATTTCTGTCTAAAAATTTATTTCCTAAAAAGAAAAAAAAAAAAAAAGGGTGGAAAAAATAGTTTTCTTATGGGTGGGACATTTGCTGTGAAATGACATAGCAAAACTTTCTGCATTTATGTGAGAAAAGTTCCCCTGGACCAAGCAATTATTTAACCTAACTGCAGTTAGATGTAGATCATTGGACTTTGAGCCCAGTTGCAAGTAATACCTTTTGTAACCTTCAAGACACTAGTTCCCATTTTGATGGCTCGTCATTCTCCTTCCCTTATCCACACACTGACAAAGTGCACAAAGCGATTTTTCTTGCAGAGTTATTCGGAAATCAACCCACACTTTTGTCTTAAAAGAAACAACGATTTACAAGTACTGATTCAGACTGAAAATTTTTTTTATACTGATTCAGAGGTCAAAATAATGGCAGAGTTGGAAAAAAAAAGGCGTCTATTCAAGAAAGAGATACCAATATCATTATGCATTAGACTATCAGTGACCAACACCATTATGCAGTAGATGATCAGTGACCAAATAAATATAAAACAAAATAATTGCATAGGAAAATTGCTACGTGTGCGTTTCAACTTTCGGAATTTACTTTACTGGGATTTTAGTTAGATCCATCGCCAATTAAATCATCATTAAGCACCGGGTGTTTCGCTGGCTAGTGACACTTTTCCTGTAGAATAAATCGTTAAAGAATAACCAGATGACGCTGTAAGTCCGAGACGTCGATCAGCAGGCGACAGGCATTCGTGAGGAAGTAGTGGAGCGGTGGAAACGCGATTTTGGACATGCAGCGATATACCACGGAAGAAAGAGTTTTCTTGATAAAAAATTGTTATACGGAGTGCGGAAACCACACAAAGGTGTTACAAAAGTGAGGTACAGCGTTTAAGAATCGTCGTAAGCCATTCCGTGCGTACCTGACGAAATTGGTAGCGAAATTCGAACGAACCGGCAGTGTCACAGATGACGTGGCAGTCATGGCGACGAAGAGAAGAACAGCTCTGGCGGCCGAAAACATCGAAGCCGCACAAGAACTCTTACACGAAGAAGCCAGTACGTCAAAACGAAGACTTGCGTAGCAACTAGACGTTACCCCAGCGTCTGCATGGCGCATTGTGACGTCGGATTTAGACATGTTTCCCTACAAAATCCAGGTGCATCAGTCTTTGAGCACAACAGCCGTCCAGCAGCGTTATGAGTTTGCGAATGGCATGTGATCATTGATCGATAAGCACAACTTTGATGTGAAGAGCATTGTCTTCAGCGATGAGGCGCACTTCTGGTTGGATAGCTACGTCAACCGTCAAAATTACCTCATCTGGGGAAGTGAGAAGCCGGCGGTCTATGTTGTGAAGCCTCTCCATCCGCTGAAGCTAACAGTTTGGTGCGCAATGAGTGGTGATGGCCTCATTGGGCCACTTTCTCTGGAGTCCACAGTTACCGCTGCAGTGACCTTTTGAAGAATCGTTTTTTCCCAGCTGCAGTCCAGAAAAACTGGATTCACAACCGCACGTTTCAAAAGGACGGAGCACCGCCACACTCCACAAATGCTGTTCTTGATTTGATTCACCAGCAGTATGGCCCACAGGTAATCGCCAGACGATTCCCCCAACGTTTTCCAGCAGGTCTCTCTTGGCCTCCGTACAACCCCGATTTTACGCCGCTCGACTTCTTCTTGTGGGGCTATTGAAAGATCGGGTGTACCGGGACAGCCGGCGAACACTGCCTGATCTCCGACGTGCCATCCAACAGGAAATTGCACGGATCCCGTCGAACGTCTTTCCGTCGGTATTGGAGCACTTCGAAGAACGTATTCGCCACATCGTGACAGCGGATAGTCATCGTGTAGAACATGTCATCCATTGATCACCTTTTGCCTATTCTTACTCCTGTAAACGTCTTTTTCCTCTTCCAATAAAGTAAGTTAACTTATTGTCTCTTTCTTTCGTCACTACTCAGGGGAACACCCGGTAAATTCTAAATCACCATAAAGTAGGCCCAATGTCTTCAAATGAAAGGTCATTTCTTTTTTCTTCAGAATCAAATATTTCAAAGGAAAATATTTATATGGCACAACACTCCGTTTTGAACGTGGTTTGATGATATATTCAATCACGACCGTATTTTTAAAATTATTGCACCATGAAATTGTAAAAATTTATTGAATTAATTTCACAATGCTAATAGCAGTTCTCTTTCATCAGGGATCTAATAAAAAAATTTCATGGGGGAATTTATGAAGTATCAGCGGTTGTATAGTGGATCGGAAGACTAACAGTCGTGGCCTGGTTTGGCAATCCCAATCTCCCCGTTACCCTCAACGCGCTGAGCTGAGCACCTCCTCTGAATATCTTTATCTACTGCAGCCAAGGACAAGCAAGTCATTTTCGAGTTATTCTATTTCTTAAGAAATCCATCACAGCGCTAGGCTGTCTGTGCCTTTTTATAATCAGTTTCCATTAAAAATATAGTAAACGAAATCGCCATTATTTTTTAGCACGTGTTTTGCAAAACAAGTTAGTAAAATCATGCAATGCATTGATTATGATACGCTTTCCAACATACCAGAAATCATTACTCAAGTCAAGTTATGAGGATAATGACTGAGGAATAAATATTGCTCCTGTGTCCTGACCTTTGACCCCATTTCGATGATATTAAACAGAAACGGTTCAATATACATCCGGAACAACATGTTAAAGTTTTGTCGCAATCGAAGCATTTTTACGCAAGTTATGACGCATAAGGGTAATGAAATGGATCCCGCTCCTATATGTCCTGACCTTTGACCCCATTTCGTCTATTTTCAATAAGATTCGTCCCCAGTTGATCCCCTACCACATACTAAAATTTCATCGAAATTGAACCATTTTTACGCGAGTTATCGTGCGGACAGACGGACAAAGCTGGAGCATATACGCTTCTTCAACCTACGGTTCGAAAGCGTAAAAAAGATCGTGCTTATGGTATCACTTTGTCCCGTCCGTCCGTCTGACTGTGACACCATATCTCTGCAACTATTTGTCCGATTTGAAAAATTATTTTTGCACGCTTGAAATCTGAGAATGATAATATTTGCATTCCGGTTATTTCTCGATGCACAACTTCGCCGTAAAAGGGCGTAAATGCAGATGATATCGAATTCAAAATATAATTTATTCCGTATATTTGCTTCTACATATCCGATAGAAAAAATCATTTTTCCTTTCGATGCCATTTATAGCGAAGACTATTTTAGGTATTCTCTTTTTCAAGTAACTCATAGATCTTCCGCTAGGGGGCGTAAAGGTAAACTTCATTTCCCCCGATATCTCAGCTTCTGAAACTCCGATTTGAAAAATTCTTCATGCACAGAATACAGCTCTTGATGGGAAATGTTTTGCATGTAATTTCTAATTTTTGATGAAGAACGGTTTGGCCACCAGGGGGCGTAAGCATTTACTTCCGATTCTGATGTACTCAGAATCTACGCTTCTGAAAACTCGATTGAAAAAATTCTTACGTGGACCGACACTGTTCGCCTTGAAAAACTTTTTCAGAATACTTTCTTCTTAAAATAATGCGTATTTTCTCTGCCAGGGGGCGTAGATGTGTATCTTATTTTTATCGATATGCCTCCTTCTAAAAGTCCGATCTAGAAAATTATTTCTTTGTTGTAGAGCGTTGCCGGTGCGAAATGTTTCTCATATAATTTCAAATTTTTCTTACCGCGCAAGTGTGCGACTACATGGCGTAAGTTTAAGTATTCGTTTACAGCGATATCTGCGGGACTAAAAACCCGATTAAAAAAAAAAATTGTCAGATACTAACTATGAAAACTCCTTGAGTGTATTTTCTTTGCAAAAGATACACAATTTCGCCGCTAGGGAACACCAATATTTATTATGTTTTTACCAATATCTTTGCTTCTACATCTGCGATTTGAAAAATTCTTTCTATACCGGACGCCTTGTACACCATAGGTTTGCATTTGAGGAGTTTTATAGCTCATATTTCTGTCGCTAGGAGGTGGTTTTGTACTTTTTTTTTTTTTTTATTGGAGGTTTAACGACCGCCGTGAGCAACTCAGTGGGCTATAAGCAGTCGCCCGTCCCTAATTTAGAGCCACTGGTTCCAGAGAAGGGAGAGAGCCAGTGCCGTAAGACAAACAACATCCATGCCTCACCGGGATTCGAACCCGGACCCCTTTCGCAGAATGCTCAGAAGCCATCGCTTAGAACACTGCGCCACCGGGGAGGCGTACTGCTGTTTGCAACTGCATCTCCGCTTCTAAAAACATTATTGAGAAATTTCTTTTTACTGTATGCCATTTGCTACAATAAAGATGGAGAGCATTATCCTCTTTAGGTAATGCACAGCTTTTCCGCTAGGGAGCGCGAAGATTAAAAACTTTTTCTCGCTATCTCTGCTTCCGGGCGACGTATTTGAAAATGTATTATTCCTTAGTATACCTTTTGCCATGAACAATACTTTTTTGCCTATTTTCAACTTTTCCATTGTGCAAAATTCTTCCGGTAGAAGGCCTAGAATTATATCATGTTTTCCTCTATAATTCTTATCCTAATGTCCGATGTCAAAATCTCTTTGCCACGGATACTATTTTTTTTATGTTACAAGTTGAAAGTTTAACGACCACGGTCAGCAACTCAATGGGCTATTAGCCGTCGCTCTTAACTAATTTAGGGCCACTGTATCCAGGGGAGGAAGGGAGCCAGCACCGTTAGACAAACACAACACACCGAGATTCGCACCCAGACCCTTCTCGGAGGAAGAAGCATTAGCTAGCGCTTAGCGCGGGGTCGCTCTGATATCTTCCTTCTGCTATGATAAACTTTTTGTGAGCTATTTGTTAATTTTTGTAACATAGCTTAGCCGCTGGTGAAAGTAAGTGAAGTAGCTGTTTCTACTTTTGGATGTTTTATTCTTTGTAGAAATCCGGTTGATTTTTTTAACCGGTTCCAATGGCTTTGAATAACTTTGATAAATTTTATTCGCGTCGGAAGGGATTCAAAAGAAAGATTCGTGAAAGATCACAACCTAAAATTCGGTATCGTTTAATTTCACTACCATGTTGTAGGGGCAGGGGCGTAACTAGGTATTTCTACGCCTGGGGGAAAGCTCAAAATATTGCATCCCTCCCATCTATCATATATGACTCACCACAACAACATTTGTCAGTCCACTGCTGGATGAAAGTCTTCCCAAGTTTCTTCCACAACTTTGTCTTCACCAATCTCCTCCATAACACTCCGATATGCTCTCGAGTTTCATTCATTCATCTTCCACAAAAGGTTTTCCCCTGTCCCTTGGTCTAGTATTTCAATTGTCCAACAGTGATCAGTTTTTCTAGCAATATATCCGGCTCATTGCCATTTAGGGATTTTACTTTGATCATGATGTTATATACTCCCATCATCATCCTGATCCATGAGTTTCTCTTTCTATCTTTCTCGTTTACACCAAGCAGGCTCATCTCCATTCTTCTTTCAGTAGTTTGCATTCTCTGGATATATATACACTGCTGGCCACCCAAAATGGAACACCAAGAAGAAAGCATCCGATTGGCCTAAAATTCGCAGCATGCGTCGCCTGCGAGAGGACATGCAAACGATTAGCATTGCAGGGCATATGCAAATCATGTGCGCCCTGCACGCCACCGAGAAGCACTATAAGAAGGGTGCACAGAAGGCGGGGTGTAAATAGAGTAAGTGTGTTGTGCTTCTGGACCTGTGCATGGGAAGCTTCCTGATGTCTCATCGCAGAATACGGCAGTCATTTCAGCACGTTTCGGAGTTCGACAGAGGACGAATAGTGGCTTATCGCGACAGCGGTTTATCGTACCGAGATATCGGCGCCTGTGTGGGACAACATCCAGCCACAGTGAGGCGAATATGGATTCGGTGGGTGCAGGAGGGACGGACGGACCGACGTGAGCGATTGCCGCAGCCGCGGTACACCACCGAACAAGAGGATCGGCATGTTGTGCGGCGGGCATTGACGGCTCGCACCGCCACATAACGAAAGTTAGCGCAAGAATTAGGGTGTTTTGCGCAACAACCTGTGTCAGCACGTACCGTTCGACGTCGTCTGCAGGAGCGGGGACTTGTCGCACGGCGCCCATTGCTCCGATTACCATTGACGTTACACCACCGGCGAGTGCGGCGGCAGTGGGCCGTTGAACGCCGCACCTGGATTTCGGAATGGCACGACATTGTCTTCTCCGACGAGTTCCGCTTCTGCCTGCAACACCACGATGGTCAGATCCGCGTGTGGCGGCACCGCGGCGAGAGACTATGACGCCTGCATTATGCATCGCCATACCAGTCCGTCGCAGGGCGCTATGGTTTGGGGCTCAATTGGATATGACACCCGCACCCCTCTGGTACGCATCGCCGGTACACTCAACAGCCACAGCACCATCTCCGACGTTTTGGAGCCTGTAATCCTCCCTTACCTGCAGGACCTGCCAGGCACCACGTTTCAACAGGACAATGCGCGGCCGCACGTGACACGCATCGTGCAACAATTCTTCACGGCCCACCAGGTGTCACTGCTGCCGTGGACCGCCTGTTCTCCCGATATGTCGCCCATCGAACACGTCTGGTCGCTGATCGGCAACCAAGTTGCCCGGCAAGCACCACCTGTGGTGACGCCTGATGAACTGTGGCAACGTGTGGAAGCAGCCTAGACCGACATACCCCAAGCCCACAACCAAAATCTCTCTCGTTCGATGCCGTGGCGTGTAGCGGCCGTTATTGCCAGGCATGGGGGGCCACACGAACTATTGATGTCTGCGTAAATGCTAAAAGTCTATCGTACGAAAGGTCACTAAAGTAATTCACCGATGCTGTCGCACGTACGGTCATTCACAAACATAATTTTCAAATTGTAGGTCAAGATTAAAAACACTTTATTTACAATTAAAAATTAATATTTACACGCCGTGTAAATAAAAAAAAATAAAAAAGTAAAAATATTAATTTTTAATTGTAAATAAAGTGTTTTTTATCTTGACCTACAATTTGAAAATTATGTTTGTGAATGACCGTACGTGTGACAGCATCGGTGAATTACTTTAGTGATGTCTGCGTGTTCCGCAAGTCGCACTGAGCCTGTAAGCACAATCGTTTCATCTTTGTATCTGTTGTTATGTGTCCAGTAAATCTTGCTTTGCTATCTCGTGTCCTTCTTGGTGTTGCATTTTGGGTGGCCAGCAGTGTATATATATATTTTTTGTTAAAGTCCGTGTATTTATATATAATCATATTTGTTAACCATTATCAATCCACTGCCGGACGAAGGTATCCCGAAGTTTCTTCTACAACGTTTCTTCTTGTGCCAATCTCATCCATGTTACTCCCACATACTTTCGAATTTCATCCACCCATCTCTCATGTGGTTTTCTTCTGGGTCTTTTCCTGTCTCTTGGAATCCAGCCTAAAATTTCAGCTGTCCATCGATGGTCTGTCCTTCCGGCAATATGTCCAGCCGATTGCCATTTCAGGGATTTTACTCTGATCATGATGTCTTCCACTCTTGCCAGTTTTCTGATCAACGAGCTTCTCTTCTTATCTCTCCTTGTGACACCAAGCATGCACCTCTCTATGCTTCTTTGAGTTGTCTGCAGGTGTAGGTCTCTTTTAGTTAAGGTCCACGTCTCTGTACCATACGTAACCACTGGAAAGATCCATTGACTAAACACTTTTCTTTTAAGACATAATGGCATATTGCTTTTGAAAATTGTACTGTTTCTTCCAAAAGCTCCCCAAGATTTTTACGACAATTAATTTCTTCCTCAATTTGACCCTCACTTGATATCTGCTGCCCAAGATAAATGTAGGTATCGGTTATCTCCAGCTTTTCCCAATCAATCGATAAATCTTCATTTCTTGTAAAAGAATTGTACATCACTTTGTCTTCTGAAAAGTCATTTTTAATCCATCTTCTTCAATCTTGTCAGCACGTTTTTGGATCATACTCTACAGCTCTGATGGGGTAGTTTCAAATATGACAACGCCATCACCAAAACGAAGATGAGTCAGATAATCTCCATTAACCTTAATCCCTTTGTTTTCCCATTTCAGTGATTAAAAGACATTTTCCAATGTGTGTGTATATATATGTGTATATAAAATACAGTATATATGCATTACTAATTTTACAGTGTATATTAGCATCTATATATACACATAAACATACATTGTAAAAAAAAAAAATTAACGTGACATCGCAATGTTACCTCTACATTCTATATTTCGGTACCACATCAAATGGACCAAATGGAGCCGGAAGTCGAAGCTCGCTGTGACAGTAATGATGGAATAGCCCCAGAGAATCTTCACCAGTGTGAATATCATCCTTGTCTTGTAACGTACGTTTTATATCGCCTTGAATTTTAAATGTGAGAAACTAACATCCCCTGAAAACTTTTCGAGGAAGATATGTGAATTTTAAGTTGCCATACTGGCGAAACATATTGCCTTGGTATAAACAAATTCTTTAAATAGACAAGTCACAAAGTACGGCGCGAAAAAAAAAAAAAAAAAAAGAAACTGTCCTAGAAGCTGGTGAAAAAATTTCATTTCCAGTTTTAATTAGATTGTAACCAGCGATTTTTGCGCCCTCTCTCAAGCTGCGCCCGATGTTTCCGGGATCCCTTGCCCCGCCCTGTTAAGCCTCAGTGTAGGGAGTACGGAAGAGCATTAGTTGAACATGTTTTCTACGCTAATTCTCTTCTACTAATTTTAAATGCAGATTTCATTCTCAAAATGCGTGCGTCTTGGGGATTTTTTTTTTTTTTCCTTTCAGAAATTGGGATCCGTGAAACAGGAAATATGTATGTGTAAGAATTTTACACAAGCCTTCATTTCATATACAACGCTTTTATTATGGCATTTTAATACTCTGGTATAAATTCAGTGGAAACGATAAACATTGCCCAGATGTACGTACTCATTTTCACCCTTCCTTTAATCTTTTTTATTTTTTTTTTTGCTTGACTTCACGGTCGGGATTAGTTATCTGATTCCTCTTTTGACTCTGACAGAGATAATGACACTGAACTTTGCAACCACAGCTAGCTGCTCCCGTGGAGCAACGTGTTACAGCCAGCTATGTGTAGTACAATACTCATTTTGCCATTGTGTCGTCAGAGAGCTGTAGAAGCCTCGTGAACCGACAGCTTCCGCAATTGGGTTAGGACATCTGGCAACTTGACGTCCGTTCGCCTGTTGCGGTCTTTTTCGAGTTCATTCTGCGCTCAGCTGTGAAACTTATCACGCGCTCCGTTCGTTTCGCCACCACACAGGACCTTTCACTTTCACATTAGTTTTTTTTTATTTTTTTAATTCGGATTGCATTACAGTGGCAACTTTTAACATTTCAACATTAGTTTTTTCTCTTCTTTCTGAAGACAACAACAAAGTGGATTACTACAGAACTTTAACAGGTAAGATTCATGATTTATTTGCTTGTCCTATCAAACGTCATTCTCTTGTCACTGCTTAAACCCAGAAATGTTTCCTTTTAAAATATTTTTCTTTCCCTGCTCAGAATAACAACTTGTACTGTCTAAGAGTTGCTGTGTTTATTCCCTATATATATTTTTTCTTTCCATTAAGTGCTTAGCAATATCTACATTTCAATGTGTTCTTTTCCTGTTAGTTTTGCTCTATATCAAGAAAATCTTTCGTGGTCTATAGTAAATGGAGAAGCTATATTTCTAAAGAAGTTTTTCATTTCCTTTTATTTATTGTCATTAAGTGCTCACAAGCATGCACAGTAGCGCACACAGAATTTCCTCAAGGGACGGAGTCCAACAAGAATAAATATATCATCATCACCAACCATTATCAGTTCACTGCTGGATGAAGGTCTCCCTAAGTTACTTCCACAACGGTCTATCTGGCGTCAGTCTCCTCCATGTCACTCCGGCATGCTTTCGAATTTCATCCATCCATCTCCCACGTGGTCTTCTTTGGGATATTTTTCTGTCCCTCTGAATCCAGTGTAGAATTTTGGTTGTCCATCATTGGTCCATTCTCCTGGCAACATGTCCAGCCCCTTGCCATTTCATGGATTTTACTCTGATCATGATGTCTTCCACTCTTTTCATTTTCCTTATCCATAAGTTCCTCCTCTTATCTCTCCTGGTTAAGCTAAGCATGCATCTCTCCGTACTTCTTTCAGTTGTCTGCAGTCTTTGTATGTCTTTTTTAGTTAAGATCCACGTCTCTGCTCCATACGTAAGCACTGTAAAGATGCATTGACTAAACACTTTTCTTTTAAGACATAATGGCATGTTGCTCTTAAAAATGGTACTGTTTCTTCCAAAAGTTCCCCAACCAATTTTATGCGTTGAGTAATTTCTTCATCAATGTGACGTTTGCTTGATATGTGCTGTCCAAGGTAAATGCATGTGTCGGTTATTTCCACCTTTCCCCCCATCAATCGATAAATCCTCATTTCTAGTAAAAGCATTGTACACCAGTTTTGTCTTATGAAAGTTTACTTTTAATCCCATTTCTTTACTCTTGTCAGCAAGTTCCTGGATCATACTCTGCAGCACTGAAGGAGCAGCTGCAAAATAACTACGTCATAGCAAAACGAATGTGAGTTAAATAATATCCATTTGATTTCCCAGTTCAATTATTTAAAGGCATTTTGCAATATGACATTAAAAAGTTTGTCATATATATAATCTCTGTTTTGAAATTTTGACTAAATAAGACAAATTCGGCAATCATTTACCTTAAGGCGTTCAGAAAAATAACGATCATTGCAAAAATTAGAATCGAAACGCAAAGAAAAATAATTTAACATAACGAAAACATTAAATTTATAAAACCATGTACTGAAGATTTTTTTTTTTTTTTTTGTAATTTAGCCCTAATTGGAATGTATTTTAGAAGAAGATCTTTTTTTTTTTTTTTTCTTTTTGTTTAATGAATGAAGGAGAAGGTCATTCTTGGGAGGGGTCCGGACCCAGCGGATCCTCCCCGTGTGGGTGCGCCATGCATGGAGCCTTTATTGTCTTAAAAAGTGTTATGGGCAGAATTAACTGTTTTCTTTTCCATTTTCTATTTCGTCTATGGTAACCACAGTTAGCCAAATCGAAACAAGCAGTGGCAAAGATGCATTTGTTTGCGATTAATTAGGTTTGAAGCTGTACATATGCTCTGGAAAAGTTATTTTCAGGCTATAATTAAAAGACACCTGTGACAGGTGTGTCAATTATCAATGGCATTTTCTTTAAGTTGGCAAAATTCAGGGATTCTAAACAAATAAGGGATGTATTTATATAATTGTGGACGACACCACTAGATTTTTTATCGACTTTTTACTGATACCTTGGTGTTAGTATTGAGTTCTGTTGTACATATTATAAAATGCCTCTTTACCACGTCAAAAAAGATCTTTTAAATCATATTCCTCGTTAATCTTTTTATCTCCCACTTGTATGTGCGCTTGATTTTAGGACGTAAAGACCTCATTTCTACAGCAGAAATATCGGTGGCTGAATATTTAGCTCACAATTCTGGGTCAAATATTCGAAAAATAAGAAAGAACAGTGTCTATCGCTTTTTTCAGAGTGCACTGATTTTTTTAAACGTGCCATGTTGTGCGTTAAAGGGAAAAACAAAAAACAGTAAGTGCAATTTTCATTATGAAACCGTTCACGTCTGAAATTGTTCTCAAAACGTTTCCTTACTTATAACGGATGCAAATATTACACGAATTATTTTAAAACCTGCATTAAAGCATATTTCTGTTTTGGAAAAGAAAACTTCCAGTTACTTTGGAAAGTAAAGCGAATTTTCCTGTTATTATTTCTTCTATTTTGCTTTATACTTGTCAAAACAGTGCACATCTCTGAGGTTTCAATGGCGTGAGCTTCAGACTTCTTGTTCCACTGGGTTAGGGTTCAAATTTTGGGGGTATATGGTTTTTTCCTTTATGTGGAACCAATGGCTCTAAATTTGAGATGGGCGATTCTTTATAGCCTTAGATGGTCGTGAGCACGGGCGGTGGAACGTAATAAATTCAGAGGGGAGCAACTTCTTCGAGAGCTAAAGCAATGAAAACAACTTAGTAAAACCATGCAATGCATTGATTATGATACGCTTTCCAACATACCAGAAATCATTACTCAAGTTATCACTCAAATTATGAGGATGGCTGTGGAATAAATCTCGGTCCTGTGCCCTGACTTTGATCCCATTTCCATGATATTCAACAGAACCGGTTCAGTATACCTCCGAAATAACATGATAAAGTTTTTTCGCAATCGAAGCATTTTTACGTAAGTTATGGCGCATAATGGCGATGGAAGTGATTCCGCTCCTATGTCCTGACCTTTGACCCCATTTCGCACATTTCCAATAGGGTTTGTCCCCAGTTGGTCCCCTACCGCATACTAAAATTTCATCGAAATCGAACCTTTTTTTACGTTTGTTATGACGCATAAGAGCAGCTGAATGGATCCCGCTCCTATGTCCTGACCTTTGACATCATTTCGTTCACTTTCAATAGGGTTCCTTCCCAGGCGTTCCCCTACCACATACTAAAAGTTCATCGAAATCGAACGATTTTTACGCGAGTTATCGTGCGGACGGACATATGCACACAACGCGTGACGTAATGAGGCAGATGGGAATCGCGACCATCTGCTCGAAAGAGTGGGACGTCATAAAACTTTAATAGGATCCACACACAACGCGTGACGTAAGGAGACAGATTGCGTGACCGCGCGCCGACATCTCAATCGCGAGATTGTGACGTCATAAGATTTCTAAGCATGGGCAACATTATTGGGACGACGCCATGACACTAAAAACGTGGTGATTCGGGGTGGTTATTTAACCCACTAAACGAATTTCCCTAAAGTCGAGATCAAGCTAAATCGATTTCCAGTACCAGAAAACGGTAGGTTAACAACTTTCATCAAAATCCTTAGAGCCGTTTTCAAAATAAAATTTTCATACATACAATAATTGCTCCTTTAATAGAATGGGATAAAGGCGATGGAATGGATCCCGATCCTATGTCCTCACCTTTAACCCCATTTCGTCCATTTTCGTCCCCAGTGGTCCCCCACCGCATGCTAAAATTTCATTGAAATCGAATGCGTTATGACGCATAAGGGCAATGGAATGAACCCCGCTCCTATGTCCTGACCTTTGACCCCACTTCACCCATTTCAATAGGGTTCATTCTCAGGTGGTCCCCTACGATATACTAAAATTTCATCGACATCGAACCATATTTACGCAAGTTATGACGCATAAGGGAAATGGAATGGATCCCGTTCCTTTGCAGTGACCTTTGACCCCATTTCATCCATTTTCAATAGGGTTCGTCCCCAGGTGGTTTCCTACCACGTACTAATATTTCATCGAAATCGAACCATTTTTCGCGAGTTATCGTCCAGACAGACGGACGGACAAAGCTGGAGCATATACGCTTCTTCAACCTACGGTTGGAAAGCGTAAAAAAAGATGACAGAGAGACAAAAACCCGTAGGATATGTATATATATATATACTCGTACATATCATCCATGATATTGGGGGGATGGCAAGTGTTCCAATTTTTTGTTAAAATGCGGCTTGCTTTAGAAAAAAATGCTTTAATTTTTTCTTCTATTTTTCATTAACTTTTGTTTTGTCCTAATGGATTTCAAAAACTTTCATTTTTTCGAACACCTCCCCGATAAAAAATTCTATATACGCCCCTAAATTATCATCAATCATTATCAATACACTGCTGGATAGTCTTCTGAAGTGCCTTCCACAACTTTCTGTCTTGAACGTGTCACTCCAGCATTCCGAATTTCATCCACCCATCTCCCACGTGGTCTTCTGGATCTTTTCCTGCCCCTTGCTTGGTATCCAATCTAAAATTTCAGTTTTTCAAAAGTGGTCAGTTCTTCTAAAAATATATCCAGCCTATTGCCATTTGAGGGTCAGCTGCAAAAGACATACAGTATATCCGTCCAGGCTCGTTTTTCTTCAATGTGACAAAATACCAAGAAAGACCTGTGTACAACAAGCAGCAGTATACTTACTGCTTAATATGAGTACGAGTTATTTTTTGTTCAGTTATTTATTCGGAAGATGTACTGGGTTTTCTGATCATGTGTCAGACACATTCGGACTTGGAAACACACACACACACACACACACACACACACAAAAGGGAGAAAAAAACTCGCCTTGGTTATTGCTTTTATATAATTTAAAGGATTCTTCAATAACTTTTTGAAAGAGAAAAACGCAACGCTGATTTAACTGTTCACCTTGTTTGTGCAAAATCATTTTTTTTTTATTATACTTGAAGTGTTTTCCAGAAAACTGCATAGCGTGGTGGCGGTCTCCAGGAAATCATCCTGAAAAAAACGATAACTCATAGCATGTGAACCAGAAATCTTTCGTAGAAAGAGCCCCGATGAAAGGGACCATGAAATTCCAAGGGCGGTCTGGACCCCGTATTCCCTACCTTCCGCCGCCCGTGGTCGTGAGTGTCGCCAAACCACACACACACACACACACACACACACACACACTTATTTGGGATAAGATTAACCCAAAAAGTTGCAGTTCTGAGTGAGTAGAGAGAGAAAAAGATCAAAATGACGTGACCGCGTTGGCTAAAAGCGAATGAAATCGACAGTATCTACGAATCTAAATAAACAATTACGAGTGTTGCGAATATTCTTTTTCCATGGATTGTTACTAACATTTCAGAATAACAAGTGAAAGACGATTTTTCATACGTTCTTAATAAAATCTTCCGCAGGCGTCTATGTACAGTGCGTCAAAGAATTTTTAAGACTGACGCTAGATTTCAGCCTACGGTGGCGCTACCAGTGTAATCACGAATGCGTTATAAACCATGACCATCTTTCTGCCAAAAGTTGGTAAAAGTGCCTCGGAAACGTACCAAATGATGAAACAAGTTTACGGTGAGTTTTGTTTAAGTAGATCAAATATTTTCCTGTGGCACAAACGTTTTTTGGATGGAAGAGAGGCGCTAGAAGATGATAAGCATACCGGAAGACCAAGTTCATCTAGGACACCTGGGATTATTTAAAAAGTGCGTGATTTCGTGGCAAACAATCGATGTGCGTCACTAAGAATGATGGAAAAGTCTTTAAACATCACCAAAAAAAAAAAAAAAACGATTCGAACCATCCTGCATGAAGATTTGGGCAAAACAAAAGTCTGTGCTAAATTTTTTTTTTTTTTTTTGATTGGAGGTTTAACGACCACCGTGAGCAACTCAATGGGCTATAAGCAGTCGCCCGTCCCTAATTTAGGGTCACTGGTTCCAGGGAAGGGAGAGAACCAGTGCCATAAGACAAACACAACATCCATGCCTCACCGGGATTCGAACCCGGACCCCGTTCGGACGAATGATCAGAGGCCATCGCTTAGACCACTGCGCCACCGGGGCGGGGCGGCTCTGTGCTAAATTGTTCCACACACATTTACCAATGAACAAAAATCAAGGAGAAGTGCACATTGCAGAGACATCATTTCAGCCACTGAAAATGATCCATACTTCTTAAAATCGATTGTTACTGGTGATAAAACATGGTGTTTTCAATATGATCCTAAAACAAAGCGACAAAGTGCGGAATGGAAGTCAAAAAACTCGCCACAAGCCAATAAAAAAACAGGAAAAGTTCCATCGAAAATCAAAACAACGCTCATTACATTCTTCAATAGTAAGGGTATTATCCACAAAGAATTTGTTCCAAGTGGACAAACAATTACTGGTGAGTTTTATTTAAATGTTTTGAGGCGTTTGATGGGCAGAATTCGTCGCATTCGTCCAGAATATCGAGATAAAAACAGTTGGTGTTTGTTGCACGATAATGCACCCAGTCACACCTCACTTCTTGTTCGTAGATTTTTGGCGAAAAATAATGTCTGTGTGTTGAATCATTCACCGTATTCGCCTGATTTAGCATCCTGCGACTTTTCTTTGTTTCCAAAACTTAAAATAACGTTAAAAGGGCGGGTTTTTTTAATGATATTTCGACCATACAAACAGCTTCGACGCGTGCTTTGGAGGCAATTCCCCAAAGTGAACTGGAACAGGCATTCGAATCATTATTAAATCGCTGTAACAAGTGTATTGAAGCCGGAGGGACTTATTTTGAATAACAAACCAAAACAAATTATAATTTCTTGTTTCTATTTCATTTTACAGACCCAGTCTTAAAACTTCTTTGACGCACTGTGTATACACATACAGTTAAGGCTTTCCAAACGCAAGGTCCCGTTGTGGTTGCCAAGAAACCAGAGCTCCCAAGTCCTGACTAATCGTCCGAGCTGGATTTGGTTCGAGTCTCTAATGAAGCATTAATGTTAAAATTATTATAATCTACGGCGTCGACCCTCTCCCTTTCCTGGAACCAGTGGCCCTAAATTTTGCACAGGCGACTGTTTGTACTCTTTAGGTATTCAATTATAATGGCTGTAAAAAAGCCTTGCCCGTTTCACACTTTCTTCAAGCGTTCTCTGCCACTTATTGCAAATGACCTAAGGCTTCCTCTTAGAGCAGGAGTTCTCAAACCGTGGCCCGCGGAGCACTTTTTAATGGCCCGCGAGACGTCAGCAAAGGAAATTCTAAAATCAAAAAGAAATACATTTTCGAATGGAAATAATGAATATCCAGATATTTTGGGTACATGGACTATGAATTCCCAAATCTTCTATAAGCTACCCTGCGATAAATTATATAACTGAAATTTTTAAAGAGTACAAAAAATATATGTTAACCACATCGGTTTTTTTTTTACCGAAAGTTAAGTTTTAGGATTCAAAGCCTCTCTGAAATAATCGATATTCATAATAAACAAATGCATTTTTACTTTTCTTTTTTGTGTGGTCCGCGAGTCTCACTCCACTTTGCCATTCTATCCGCGATTCAGAAAAGGCTGAACATTCCAGAGAAAATACAAGTTTGTCCGCGACGGAAATCGAAACCGTGTCCTCTCACTCCGAAGTAAGTCGCTCTCTCAACTGACAGAATGTCTCGCTGCAGATTTGTCGTCTTGACACACGTTTTCACCTCTGTAGTACGCCACACTCCTTTTTTTTTTTTTTTTTTTTTTTGATTGGAGGTTTAACGACCGCCGTGAGCAACTCAATGGGCTATAAGCAGTCGCCCGTCCCTAATTTAGGGTCACAGGTTCCAGGGAAGGGAGAGAGCCGGTGCCGCAAGACAAACACAACATCCATGCCTGACCGGGATTCGAACCCGGACCCCCTACGGACGAATGATCAGAGGCCAACGCCTTAGACCACTGCGTCACCGGGGCGGCGCCACACTCCTTACTCTAGAGAAACAAAGCTGCTCTATTGATCTTACCTTAGTAAAAGGAATGTAACTCAAAGAGTCGTGCCGTTCTCGTTGGAATTTCTCCCACACATGAGGTTTAGACGTGACTACATACTCCCGTTACAGGTGTAAACGCTTTACCTCTTCTACATTTAATAACAAGGTAGCCCTCGT
Source organism: Macrothele yani (assembly GCA_039090855.1). Classification (NCBI taxonomy): domain Eukaryota; kingdom Metazoa; phylum Arthropoda; class Arachnida; order Araneae; family Macrothelidae; genus Macrothele; species Macrothele yani. The sequence goes on from CM077011.1 coordinate 167,917,615, forward strand.
TCCCCATATATGTAAACAAATACTTCGAACTTCCTGGTCTCAGTTTTTGGCGGATAGCCTTAGAAGTTCGCTTCGGTTTCGGTACCATGCAGCTGAAAACTGTTTATATAAAAATTTCTCGGAAAAGAAAAACGCCACGTGTTTTTGTCGCGAAAGCTAACGAAGTGAAAATGGAATTTGATTTCAAACTTTAAAACCGTCCCGTTTCAAATTTTCATCTTGCCGGTTTCAGCTGTGATTAATGAATGCATCCAGTGGAAAAAGTTAGTAAACTTCGTCACTTGATTATTTAACAAGTCAGTCTTCGTTTTGTGAGTCGACTTTTTTTTTAATCCAAGAGGAAAATGCCAGACTTTCCCGCACAGGCTTGGCACGGCTCACGCATACTTCTTGGGGTATATTCAGACGCCTCGATCGCGACATTCCACGGCAAACCGTAGCAGCCCCACAACCCACGAGACGGCCCGAGCCCAAAAGGCAGAAGTCAAGTCCAGGCTCGAACCGGGACCGGCCTAGGGCTCTGATAGAGAGAGAGAGAGAGAGAGAGAGAGAATTATCTTTTTTTTAAATATGATTTTAGATGATTTAGTATAGAAAACAGTTCTTACACTTCGCTTCCTAGTTGAAAAAAAAAAAAGGATTCTTCAGCAATTGAGTAGTCTGGGTGGACATTGGACTTGGGATAGCTACTTATTTCGGGTTTGTGTAACAAATTCCATAGGCTATGCATTAGTGGATTTCTGCAAGAGGTAGGAAAAGCTTCTTTAAGAATCACAGATAATTAGATGGCACGCAGACGAAATCTCCCCCTCCCTCCCCTCCACTTCCACGCAGCAGCTCTGTCCTAATTCGATTGAGCAACGTACATAGATTTCTGCGTCGCCAGGTCTTTCCGGATGTCCTGCCCTCCGAAGCCTTTCAGGAAATTACAAAAGGCCAAAGAAAATCTCTCTCAGGTAGTTATGCAATAGAAACAGATAGAAGTCCCTTCCCCCACTCCTCAGTTCAGAAAGACATCGATTAATCGCAGGGAGAAGATAGAGTGGAAGCTTGGAAGAAGAGTTTTTTTGTTTGTTTTTATTTTTCTTTCTTTATGCCTAATAGGGATAACTATATAATTTTCGGGCTCGTACGGGCTCTATATTGCAACATACAATTCTGTCTCTGAAGAGCTCGGGCTCTTACAATTAAGCCCGAGCTCTGCACTGGACAATATTCAGCGACGTGTACAGGCAGCTATGAATATTAATACTGTATATCCTTGTATCGAACTGTATTGTGAATTGCCCATTCGCTGAGACAGGTTTGCTGTCATGCTAGCCATTGCGACTCATCGCAGCACATCGTCGTTGAAGCAGGGCGTAACTAGCATTGGGCTACAATGGGCTGAGTTCCCTCTGGGGAAGGTATGTTGCAGTAAATTTTCTCTGATCGGGGACTTATGCAAACGACCTTTGTATTTCATTGTAAGCATAAATACTTTATTTATTCGCGTATTGCACTTTTGTTTCAAAATATGTAAAATTGAGATACCGCAGGGCGATTCAAAAGAAATGACTTCTCCATGTGTATCAGTAGAAACAGCTGTGCCAATAATTCTCTACCACATGAGCACAGGACTTGTTGGTGTCAGGGAACTGCCTCTTTTTTTTTTAGGAGAAACGTAATATTTGGAAGAATATATATATATATATATATATATATATATATATATATATATATATATATATATATATATATATAGAGAGAGAGAGAGAGAGAGAGAGAGAGAGAGAGAGAGAGAGAGAGAGAGAGATATATGAAGGCGTAGTTGCGCTGAAGACTAAAACACTGCTCGTCACTGGGTACGGGCCTGTGAATAAGATGCTCTTAAACAATTTCCTTATAGTTAATTTCCTACGAAGTCGTGGGGAGGTCTTAGCTAAATGTATCCCCTCTAGGCTTTGGAAAATAGTACTGGAGCAAAATTTTTGTGCTAGTGAGAGAGAGCTTTTTCTTGCTCATTGCTTTGTTGTTAAGTAGGAGTGGTTTCATGACCCTTTTCGTGGTAGAAAACGGATTCCTTGTGGATAATGTAAAGTCTGTTGGTTTCTGCTTGGGGAGAAGAGGAATGGGGGTTATCTGTTGACCACGGCAAGAGGCGGCTACATCCGATCACCAGCTGATGAGAATGCGCAATTAGAGATGAGGGGGAAAAAAGCACCTCTAAGAAGAGGATAGAAAGAGTCAAAATGCGACATCTATGACTCTTTGATGATATTAAACTAAAACACTCAATAGTTTTCTTTCATTTTAGTTTGGAGTTATTTTACCTCCGGCGGTAAGAAATATGGACATAAACCACCATCAAGCAAATTTAGATAATGTGATTTAGTTTACCTATATTTCGGTGGAGTTCGGGCTTTTTTCTCTCTCCTTTTTTAATGTTTTGTATTTTATTTTATTGTTTTTACTTTTTTGGCACAGAGAAATTATTCGCTGAAGTAAATCAACAAAAGAAGAGAAAAAAACAAGTCAGAACTTGGATCTACAGGTTGTGAGACATAGCTGCTGCCCTGTTTTTTGTTTGGTTGTTTCGTTTGGAGGTTTAACGAACGCCTTCAGCAACTCGATAGACCATAAGCAGTCACCCGTCCCTAATTTATGGTCACTTGTTCCAGGGAAGGAAGAGAGCCAAGACCTTAAGACAAACATATCATCCATACCTCACTGGGATTTGAACTCCGGTTCATATCGGAGGAATGGTCAGGAACCAATGCGAAGACCACTGCATCACCGGGGGCGGCACCCTTCCTGAGTTAAAGTGGTGCTATACCAGACATGCTTGGTGGGACGAATGGAACTATGTCATATTCAGCGACAAGTCAAGCTTCTGTCTCAGCGTGGATGATTACGGGTGTAGAGATGATGCGATCACGAGGGTTGATGTTGCTGCTATAGATGAATACAATTCCTCAGTCTGGTGTCATGGTTTTGGGGCGCTATCATTTTAAACAGGCGTTCACCACTCGTTCGCCTAGTGAGTTCAATAAGAGCACGAAAATCGATGAGGTGCCACTGCCAGTTTTTTTGCCATATCTTAGTGGCATACCTGATGCCCAGTTTCAACAAGAAAACGCCCGCCCGTCAGTCCGTACACTGCCAATATCAGGAGGCAGTGTCACCTAAAGTTGTCCATGTGCTGCCCTGGCCAGCGCGATTCCCAGACTTCTCCCCAATAGAGAAACCTGTGGGACATCATTGGCAGACGCCTTAAAGCATCTGCAAGACCCCTTCGCAATGTTCATTAATTGTGGACACAATTGTGCAGAACGTATGGTCAGCGATGCTTCAGGACACCATCCGGCGACTTTCTACGGTGCTGCTGAATATATAGCTCAGCATGGAGGACACACGACTTACTGGCTCAGGCCATCTCCTTGCTCATTCGTGTAATCCCTCATATCACTTCTTTCCCATTAATATGCCTACATGTGTGATAAATTTCCTTTCATTTCGTGTATTCCTTCATGGTGTGATATTTTTATGTCGAGCAGTGTATTTTAGCAGGTAGATAAATGTTACTCCAATATGTTTATGGCATTCTTATGTTCATTCTATTTGATTTCCATCACCTGCGTTCCAGTATTTTCTGCAATCACATGCGATATGAAATTGGCCTCAACGTGGATTAGCGAAAATGGCACGTATATGTAGACTTAATTCATTGTAGGACATTGTGATGTACTTCTCTTGATGTAAAAATAATTGAAGCAGCTTTCAATAAAGCTTCATTTACTTATTAATTTGCTTAACTGGTATTATAGCGGTCCTCCATCATGCCACGTTTGATTGCAAACAGCACAAGCCATCTGTTTCTTTCTTCTTCTTTTTTTTTTTTTTTAGAGCACAGTAATTTTAAAACACTTTCCGTTATTACAAAGCTGTATTCAATGAGGTCTTCCAGTTGAACCTTGTCTGTTGCGTCCGTTCCCATCTCGCACCAGCCATACACAGGTCCGAACCTGTGGCTCTTCAATCGGGAGTATTAGCGCAACATTTATCTGAGTAAACGTGACTTGTGGGTTCCATGAATCCCTGTGGAACCTGCTATTAGGGCGGAACAGGATTATAGTTTTCAGCTTATTTCCGTTGCTTGAAATCAGTATAACAGTATCAAGCTTCGTTCCTACGGCTAATTTATGCCGTTAAAACGATTAAAAGTTTTAAACATCTGCTAATACAGAAAGCAATGAAATGTCACATTGCAACGCTTAGGATAAATTAGCCTTGTAAAACAAAAATTTCAACGGATGGTGCTTATTCAGTAACTATCATTAAATTAATCACTTCAATTTAAAAGAAAAATCTCATTTAATCGAGAAAGTGTTAAATGTATATTGATTAATGACGATGTGGCAGTCGTATCAATGAATTTTATGTATTGATTTAATGGCGTTCGTTAGAAGTGTTTCTACAGTCGTGAATATACTTCTCTCGGTACTTCCGGCTGCTGAGAACGCAGTCGCTATCATTTCGTTATTTGTTGCATTTACTGCATCTAGTTTAAAGGATTCCATTCCACATTACTGGTTCCCTAGTACAATTGCATACACTGTTCGGTAATTTCAGCAGAATGCGAAAACGTACAGAGAATCTGGTTTCAACATCGTTTGACACCGTTGCACAACCAAGCGTAGATCTTCAGGTCACAAACCTAGCAGCATTTTCGCTACTGGTCCTCTTCGTGACGCCGCAATCTCAGTACATTTGTTCGATTGTATGCGGATTTCTCTTTACAAACTACCGAAAGAAAAAAACAACAACAACAAATATTCGCCTCATTCGGTTAGGCATTTCTCAACTTCTATACTAACAGGCAAGCACTCAAAACTGCAGATGCGTGCTATACCGTAGACTGCAAACAGTGGCACCTACTTCCGAGGTCGTTTCGCCTCAATGTTCAAATTACTTGGAAACAAAACTTAGTAATTAAGGGCACATTTTGCTTTGAGTTTTTAATTATATTGGAACTGTTCTCTTTCAGATCAAGGTATTTCCATTTTGAACATTAAGAATTCTATTTCACAGAAATACAAATTTAATACTTCACATTCATTTCTTGCTTGTTTAGTGTCTCCTGACATACATTACATCAGCTAAATCCTGTGGCTTACGAACCCGTGGGACAACGTCCACATAGCCTTTGATCTGTGGGGGCACGAGCCCCCACGTCACCTCGGGTTAGGCGCCAGTGGTGGTGCTATTTATCGACGTCTACCGTAACTTCTTAGAACATTATCCACATCAGTTACACAGCCTACGTTTGCATATTTCTTTCATCAGGTGCTCCTCTGCAAAGGCGCATGCCTCAATATTTCTGTCAACATAGCATTAGGCGAACGTGTGCTTATGTGGGCTGCAATCCTGAATGTGACGCATTTTCTATTTTTGATTTGATACTGCTTACTTTTCCTACTTTGAGCCAATTTAGCGGAAAATTATAGATTTTAGGTTAATTTTCCATGCTTATAGGAGAGTGAAAAAAAAATTGCCTTCAGTTTTTTTTTAAATTAACTTCTAGAATCAGTACACAACTCACCAGAATATTATAGAATAAAAATAGCAATTAAATATTTGTTATACATCGACTATAGTTTCGCAGAGCGTTTGGCTCGGCATCATAAAGACGAATGTTATGTTTCATTGTAACTCCCCTGCTTCTCACCACACTTTGTTGAGTGTCTTATAAATAAGCATTTGTACGTCTTCATCTGAATTTTTTTTTTCAGGCAGCAAGGTGCATATGCATTATCTCATTTTCTTCACCACCATCATCTTCCTCCTATTCTTCTCAACCGGGATATGACGCGCATAATCGAAAGTTCACAAAAAATTATTTCCTCGGGCAAGGTCCCACTCCCCATTTTCTCGGGGTTAATGACCAACATGAACATTTCTGAAGGCTATAAGTAGTCGCACGTCATTAATTTAGGTCCACTAGATCCAGAGCAGTAAGACAAACGCACAACGCATTCCTCATCCGGGACTCGAAGGTGGACCTGATCATCTTAGACTCGCCCACACCACTAGTCAGAAACTTACGTCTCTGACCTCTTGGCCATCGAAGTTGCTCTGCTGGCAGTTGCTCGATCGTAGAATACAGTCTTCCACGTTTTATTTCTTGCATGAATTGCGTCCTTGGTCTCCCTCCTTCAGATCCTCCTTCAATCAGATTAGTGAATTGATCCGAATATCTCAGCAGGTGTCCAATCATTCGATTTCTTCTTCTGTCTCTGTTGTTTGTAGAATATGCCTTCCCCCCCCATCTTTTTCTAGTATTTCCTCTTTTGTCAGTTCTTCTGTCCATGGCACTATTATCATTTCCACATCTCAAATGATTCAAGTTTTCTTTTCTCAGATTCTTTGGAAGTATCCAGGTTTCTTATCCTTCCCAAATAAAGCGCTTAAGAAATTGCTTTTTCATTTTTAAGGAGACATTTTTTAGCACGTCTTTTGTAAAAAAAGATCGTGCTTATGTTACCGGTTTGTCCGTCAGTCCGTCCGTTCGTCCCCACGATATCTCTGCAACTATTAGTCCGATTTGAAAAATTCTTTTTGCATTGGGAAGCTTGAAATATGAGAATGGTGATCCTTTATTTCGTTTTTTTTTTACGATGTACAATTTTGCCGCTAGAGGGCGTAAATGCAGATGATGTCGAATTCAAAAATACATTTTATTCCACATATTTGCTTCTAAACATCGGATTGAAAAAAAAATTTTGTCTTTCGATTCCATTTATGTCGAAGAGTATTTTAGATATAGTTACTGTTTCAAATTACGCATAGATTTTCCGCTAGGGGGCGTAAAAGTAAATTACATTTTTCCCGATAACTCTTCTTCTAAAACTCCGATAACTTTTTTCTTCAGCGGATTCACCTCCTGACGGAAATTATTTTGCATATAATTCAAATTTTTGGTAAAGAATACTTTGGCCACCAGGGGGCGTAAGTGTTAATCATTGCTTCTGATGTATTTGCCATAAAATCTGAGCTAAAATTTCGATTGAAAAAATTATTTCGTGGACTGATGCCACTCACATCGATAAACCTTTTCCGAATATTTTCTTCTTAAAATATTCCACAGTTTCTCCGCCAGAGGGCGTAGATGTATATATTATTTTGGTCAATATCTCTACTTCTAGGAGTCCGATTTGAAAAATTCCTTCTTTGTTGAATAGTGGTTCCAGTGTGACATGTTTTTCACATAATTTCAAAATTTTCAAGAAATTCACAGACTTTCCGCTAATGGGCGTAATGGTAAATTGCTCCCCCCCCTAATCTCTGCTTATAAATCTGTAAAAAAAATGGTTTGGCCACCAGGGGACGTAAATCTTAATTTCCACTTCTGATGTATTTGCAGCAAAATATGAGCTTCTAAAATCTCGATTGAAAAAAAAGTCGTTTGTTGACCGATACTACTCATGTCGACAAACCTTTTAGGAACATTTACCTCTTGAAATAATGAATGGTTTCTATGGCAGGGGGCGTAGATGTATATCTTAATTTTGTCAATATCTCTACTACTAACAGTCCGATTTGAAAAATTGCTTCTTTGTTGGATAGTGTTTGTGATGCGAAATGTTTTTCCTTTAAATTCAAAATTTTCAAGTAAATCATAGACTTTCCGCTAGGGGGCACAAAGGTAAATGACGTTTTCCGAGTTATTTCTGCTTTTAAAACTCCGATTTGAAAAATTCTTCCTGTATCGCATACAAGACCTGATGGAAATTTTTTTTTCCCATAATTTCTAATGTTTGGTAAAGAATGGTTTGACCCCCAGGAGGCATAAGGGTTAATTTCTGCTTCTCGTGTATTTGTAGCAAAATCTGGGCTCCTGAAAACTCGACTAATTTTTTTTTCTTGGACTGATACCGCTTATATGGATAAACCTTTTGAGAATACTTTCTTCCTAAAATAATGCATGGTTTTCCTACCAAGGGACGGTAAAGTCACATCTTATTTTTGTCGATATCTCTGTTTCTAAGAGTTCGTAAGCTCACGATTCCGTTTACAGCAATATCTGAGGGATTAAAAACCCGATTGAAAAACTTCTTTCTTCCGTCAGATACTATTGTTTTCCATACCGGTTCCATTGACTTTGAATAGCTTAGATAAATTTAATTTGAGTCAGAACGGATTCAAAAAACGTGCTTATTACACCCGAAAGTTCGGTGTCATCTTTCTTGTTAATTTTTTTATCAAACCTTTTCTGCTAATAAAAGCTCTCTTCTCCTGTGCTGTTCTGGATTCACGTCTTTTTCACTTTTGCTATTTGATGTAACACGGCTGCCAAGTTAGATGAACTTCTGTATTTAAGTTAGTCCATGTCCTTCTAAAGAAATATTCATCTTTTGTTATTCGTCCCTTGCGTATTTCATAGCTTTTATTCTTTTATCATTAACTATAATATCACGTTATATTTATTCCTTAAAGGCTTGCTCATTTTCTCTGATTGCTGAGGATTTTTTTTTTTTTCGTTGGAGGTTTAACGACTAGCGTGAGCAACTTAATGAACTAAAAGCTGTCGCCCGTCCCAGATTTAGGGCCACTGACTCCAGGGAAGGGAGAGAGCCACTGCTGTAAAACAACCACAGCATCCATGTCTCACCGGAATTCGAACCCAGATCCATCTTGTACGAGTCGTCAGAAGCCAGCACTTAGACCACTGCGCCACCGGGACAAATAAGCGTGCGTCTTGGCATAACTGACCGTGGTCCTCAAATAGCGAGCACAGAGAATTATATCCACATCGGACTTACAGTGTAAAACCACGACCATTGGAGAATCACTTTTCCACTGAGATCGGCATTCACATCATTTCTCATCTTTTTCCGTAACTACTACGTCAGTAGATATTTTGTGAAAGAAAAACGAAAACGAACAAACAAAAAAATTAAATTCCAATAATTATAGGCTGACCAGACCTCCCCGTTTTCCCGGTACAGTTCGTAAAAGGATAAAAAGTGATCGTTGTGTGACCTTGAAGATGCTGGAATGTCAGCTCAATGTTAATAAGGAGACGATTCGTCAAATTTTACTGCGAAATTTGGGAAGGGGGAATTGTACTCGTTTTGTTACGCATGCTTTGTCAGACGACCAGAAACATGCACGAGTGGAGTACGCAAAAGAAATTCTAGAGACTGCAGAAACAATGCAAAATTTCCTCTAAAGCGTTCTGGCAGATGACGAGACACGGTGTTTTCGTTATGAAACGAAACGTCAGAATGCTCCGTGGAAGTCATCACAGTCGCCCAAAGGAAAGAAGATCAGGTTACAGAAGTCCAAATTGAAGACAATGCTTGTTTGCTTTCACGACAGCAAGGGAATTCAGCATCACGAGTTCATTCTTGGAGGTACAACTGTCGCTGGCAAGGCTTACACATCCATTTTAGAACGACTGTGGAAGAGGATTATTTGCGTCAGGCTTGACTACAAAAATGGAGAATGGTTTCTTCTTCACGATAACGCACCCGCACACACAAAGCAGTTAGTGTACAGCAATCTGCGGCATAAAAACAAGTGTGTGTAGTCAACCATCTCTCCTATTCTCCAGATTTGTCACCGTGTGACTACTTTCTATTCCCTAAATTAAAGCTACATTTAAAAGGAAAAGTTTTTGAAGACACTGAAGACATACAAAGAACTGTGACATCAGCTGTTCACTTCATACCAAAAGATGACCTCAGCAAGTACGTACTACCTACTATTGACTGATTGTGCCACTTCTTGTATTAACGCAGGAGGAATGTATTTCGAATAAAATATATGAACCCACTGATAAATTTTATTTGCATTTGTGCATATTTTTCTAAAGAAATTTGTGCTCCTTGTATTGCAATGGGTGCGTAATAACATCATAATCAACCACTTACGGCCTATTTAGTTAAACTTCTGAAATGTTTTGGCACAGATTTCTATATGATCCTAGGTGAAATAGGGAAAAGAGATTCACTTAGTGAATATCAGCCGTCTCAGCACGGAATAATTTCTTTTAATGAGAAATTTAAAAGCACTTTACATTTAAAAACAACATTACCGCAAGAACTTTCAGGACCCCGTGGGTTCCTTCATCAGGGGGTATGTACACTGCAAATCATGCCGTGGATACTCCAGGCCTTAAGTAGCTATAGCGCTGGTTAGATCAGCGGTTGTACCTCCTGTACCTTTTCTAATGCAGTACAAAAGCTCTCTCTCTCTCTCTCTCTCTCTCTGGTTAGGTCAGCGATCTGGAGTATCCACGGCGCGATTTGCAGTGTACATAAGACTTGATGAAGGAACCCGTGGGGTCATGAAAGTTCTTGTGGGGATTTTAATGTTGCTTTTAAATGTAAAGTGCTTTTAAACTTTTCATTAAAGGAAATTATACCGTGCTGAGACCTAGTAGTGGAAAGGGAGGCAGCAATGCACTGCCTAAGGTCAGGCGAGGACGCCTACCTTCTCGGTGCGCCGCATCGAGCCTCCGACATGGAGATGGAAAGCGTGGACTGGCAGATCCACCCTGCCGAGGAAATTTGCCCACCGTGGGACAAGGAGAAACCCACGGGAGTTGGGCATGAGCTGTTCACGGACGGCTCAAAGATGAAGGGACAAGTGGGGGCAGGCTTCTGTGCGTTCTCGGACGGGAACGAAGCCACTGCAGGAAGCGTGAAATTATCGCAGAACGCTTCTGTCTTCCAGGCAGAACTTCTGGCGATAGAGATGGCACTCACCTGGGCACTCCCCAGGCGTAGTGAAGAAAGAATAAAACTCTACTCGGACAGTGAGGCAGCACTGCAGGCTCTGAGTGGATTCAGGGGAAGAAACCCCATCGTCCAGAGGATCAAAACCCTCTTGAGGGCAGAGGGAGATGGGGCAGTTAGTTTCCACTGGGTACGAAGCCATGTCGGAATCCTAGGAAACGAAAGGGCAGATCAGCTGGCGAAGGCAGCCACGCTGAAAGAGACGGTCGACGTGCAATGCAGAACGCCGCGAAGGTGTACTCGCGCAGCATTAGCACGTCGGACCATGACCGAATGGCAGGTCAGATGGGACACGGGAGAGACAGGGCGGAAGACACACAGAGTGTTTCCGAAGGTCTCGACCAAACGAGCACAGACAAATAAGTTCCTGAAACAAGTACTCAGTGGCCATGGCATCAGCCCTGAATACCTAGGCAGATTTGCCATCAGGAACTGCACTTGTCCCTGTGGAAAGAGAACTGCAAGCATAGAACACTGCGTACTTGAATGCAGTGGCTTCGCCGAATGGAGAAACACACTGATCCCAGGTGTGCAAAGAACGCGAAGATTGGATCTGCTCATCCAATCCTCCGTTAACAGGAGGGGGATAATAGCCTTGGTTGAAAGGCTAACCCTCCAGCAACATACCATCTTCCCCAATCAAACGGGGACCGAAACGCAGGAGGTGAACGTGCACACCGAAAGCGATTCGGAAGATGAATGAGGGTAGAAGTCTGTGGGAAAGCAGACGAAGAGACCACCAATGTAAATAGTCTGTAAATAAATTTTTTGCTATCTCTTGATGTTGTAAGTCCTAAGCATGAGGACAGTGCATACATGTGTGTAGATGTTTTGAAAAAGAAAATAAAGGGAAATTATTCCCCAAAAAAAGTCCGAGGGCAAGGAATCTTCCAGTCACCGATAAAGTAAGAAACGACCTATCCCGCCAGACAGAGCGGGAACCCAGACAAGGTATTCTAGGTCGCCTGCCAGCACGTCACCACGGGCTGGTCTCTGGGCCATTGGGGTGGCCAGGGTCCGAACCGCGTCTCAAGGCAGGATAATTGTCGCAACATTTCAAAATAACATCCAAGGTGCTCAATAAGTCCCCGTGGAGCCAAGACAGATTGGCGGAACGGGACAATGAAATCAGTATATATATATTAATATATACTTCGGCATGAAATTATGGTCTGAGGAAAAGAGATAGTTGGAATCATTTATTCATCTCTCATTCAGTCGTTTAGCATCCAGTTTAAGCACTTCTGTTGTGTTCGTTCTGTTTAAGAAAAAATCCAGCTCAATTCCACTTGTGTCTTACATTCGTGATGCCGTTTGTACCTCCTGTACCTTTTCTAATACAGTACACAAGAGCTCTCTCTCTCTCTCTCTCTCTCGTTTCTTTTCATTATTTCAGACAGCATTCTGCCTATTTGTATGTAATTAATAAGTGGATATTCATATTTATCGAATCTTTCAATTAATACGCATAAGAAGAAGCAGAGGCGTAGCCACGGAGGACTTAAGGATCATCTGGGAGGGGGAGGGGCACGGTATTCAACTACAAACTAACGTTTTCCACGTATACAGACTGCAGTTTTCTGTTTTTTCGCCCCCTGTGTTAATTTACTTCGTCTGCGGATAATTTATCCCTAACAAAATGTAAAACCAGTTCAATTAAATACAAAATCTGAAAAACAAGGGGGTGAAATAAGAATTAACTCTTCTTGAAATATAAATAAAAAAATAACATTCTCTGAATTTGCTTGATTATGGTTGAGTTGGAAATTCCTTATCGCTGTATAAACTGTTTAATTTTTTAGTTTGCTAATCTCGTCTGTTTCCGAAGATCCGCCAATAACATCGAGAAGTTATTGTTCTCGTGTTTTGGCTCTTTATACTCTTCTTCTTCGGTTACACTCCTCCATCTTTGATTACGCATTCTCCTTCGCTGGTGCTTTGCGATAGTCTCTTCTTATCGTGGTCAAAAGCCAAATCCCTCCTTCCTTCCCCACTCAAAAATCAAGAGCTCTTATATTCACGCCAAAAAACCCCTTTCCTCCCACACACATCCATTATAAAACCACGCCTACTGCCTCCAAAGCAATGAATCGGAAGAAATCAATAGCTCGTGCTCGTTCTCGTTCTCTCTCTCTCTCTCTCTCTGAACTCAAGCATTTCCCTTTAGCATTATTCTCCAATGCCTTCGGGGATACACATTTAGCTACCCCATTCCCTCAACAATACTTCGTTACAGGTAATTAACTACTTGAAAGTTACTTAATAGCTCAGTCACTTACCAAATAACGAAGAGTGTTTTAGCTTTCTGCGCAATTACGCATCCAGCTCGGTCTCCGTTTTTTTTTTTTTTAACCTTCCATAATTTATGTTTCTCCAAAAAACACGGGGACATTTCTCTGTTCTTGACCCTCAACACCAAGCCTGTGTGGTTGAAAATCATTGGCGCAGCTTTTTCTGCTGATTCACCCCAAGAAGTAAATTATTTTGAGTTATCCATCGTTTGTGCTCTATCATTTCAACTTTGCTTTTTAAAAAAGTTCAGTACACGAATAAATAAGGTATTTATGCTTATAATGAAATACAAGAATAATTTTAATAAACCATCGAAAATTGAAGTTCAGAGAATTTACAACAACATCCACCTTGTAGAAGGGGACTGCTTACCTTGCAGGTCTGAGCCTCCTCCAGCTCTCCTGCTAGCTACGGCCCTCAGTAGAAAACGCGATATTGTACAAGTAATATTGTACAAAGGGGAAAATTTAATTTTGATTTCTGCAATTTTTCGCTAAAGCTGGTAATTTAGGATCGAAAATTTGTACAGTAAGGCAATTTATCTCACAACAATGCTTTCGAAATACATAAACAGCTTTTCTTTTTTTCTTTTTTTACCCACGATTCCATGTGTTTCAGTCTCACATGATGATATTTCCGTTTCCCGTTGGCCAGCACTCCTTTGACAAAGCTGCCAGTCGTCCCATCGCTTTGTTTGTGCTGGCCGCCTGTGAATGTGCTCTGTTACTTGACCTTGCGCTAACAGGACCTGTGATCATCCGTTCGGTCATTGTAGATGGCAAAGCCGCCATTGCTTAATTGCACTGGCGGTGCACCGAAACCCTGTGCGACCGTTGTGACTCACGATCGCGAAATGCCCGGATGAGTTCCTAATGAGAGTCCTATCTCTCTTGCTCTCTCCCTCTCTCTTTGTCTTGAAAATGATCCCTTACCATGGAAACAGGACGTTTCGAGGGGGGGGTCTGGCACATACTTTTTTCTTCTTCTTCACAGTTTAGTCACGTCTTTTTTAAATCTAATCTGCATGGCATATCTTCCAAGTCTTCCCCATGTGACTTTTAACGAATCTCTAGTACAATACCAACTCAAAAAGTATTTTCCATTTATCTTTATTTGGAGAACTGTATATCGTTAAGGACAGTTCTGATACAAATGATAAAAATTAATCATTAAAACGCTTTTAATAATATAATACTGTGTTCAAAACATTAGTACTAAATGTTATTACTGAAATATTTTTAGATTTTTCACAATAACATTGACCCAACAGATCATCATTATGGATAAGGCTGACTACTTTGATAAGATGTCACAGGCTATAGAGCTAATCCCCCACCGAGTGCTCAAATCAGATCCAACCTCTGCCACTATAGCTGAACTGAGTATACTTCGAAACCAAGGTTTCCTTCCTGCCTCTGTGTCATCAAAAATGAAACCACCCGTGGGACCTAGAGTGCCAGAAGTATTTGGTAAACTGAAACTACATAAACCAAATCAACCCCTCAGATTATTAGTCTCAGGGTATGCTAGTCCAACGAGGCCCCTTGAGACTACTCTAGCATCTTACTTGAAACACCTCATACTCCATTCCACGGTGTCAATTAAAAGCTCTACTCAGGCTCTTGAGCGAATCAAGGAATTTGACCCTCCACAAACGGGCTTTATTATGGCATCTCTAGACGTTGTTTCACTATTCCCAAATGTACCACTTGATCTGGTGCATTCTATCATTGCTGAAAAATTACAAGAAGATAGTTCTATCTCTCCGCTGGAAACTGATGCCATTCTTTCAGCACTGAAATTAGTGGCCAGAAGATCGTATTTTAAATTTGATAATAGGGGAGCCCATGGGCGCACCCTCTCTCTACCAACAGAGAGAGGGCGCGCCCATGGGCTCCCCACTCTCCCCTGTGCTGGCTGAGATTCTTTTACAATCCTAGGAGGATAAAGTTTTGCTGGACTTTCCACTTCAACCATTACTAATAATCAGGTATGTCGATGATAGGCTACTTTTTTGGCCCTACTCGCTTATCCAACTGGATGTTTTCATTGACTGCTTATCTTCACATTTTCCCACAGTAAAATTTACGAAAGAACTTGAGCAGGGGGTAAGCTACCTCTTCTTGATTTTTTGTTATCAAGGGACCTCAACACTCACCAGATTAAATACTCCGTGTACCGAAAACCTACGTTCATACCGTGTATCATACCGTTTAACTCTTCTCACCCCCCTGAACAAAAAGCTTCATTACTTCGATTTCAAATCAAACGCGCATTCACACACTCTTCTTCCAACCGAGCAAGACAGGACGAACTCTCTAGAGTCTCAACTGTGGCACGGATCTTTGGCTACCCAAAGCACTACTTTCCCGGTCTATTGAGAAGGTTCACCAGGTTGAGATTCACGACCATGTCCACGGACAATAAAACCACTAGATACGTTGGAAAGATGGATTATCTCCCTCCAATAGTTAACACCCTCAAGAAGATATGCCATAGGCATAATTTGACATTTGGAGTTTGTACTAAAAATGTATTTGCTTTACTGAGAAATGACAGAGATAAAGTACCCAAACTCATGAAATATGGTGTATACTGCATTCCGCTCGCCCATGAGGATTCGGGTGTTATTGACAAATTTTATATAGGTTCTACAATTAGGACTCTGAATACCCGGTTGGGTGAACACAAGTACACCCTCCGGACAGAAAATATTAATACTGCCTTTACTATGGCAGTTAAACAGGGTGGTTACACCCCTGTTTGGGAGAATGTTAAAATCTTGAACTCCATTGTCAACAAAAGTAATGTTTTCTTTTCAGAAAGTTTATATATTATTGCATACGGAGACAACTGTGGTAATTTAGATCTCCCCACATTTGTACCAAGATCTTGGCGAAAAATGGTTGCTCCACAAGAGACTTTGACACATGAGGAATTTTGAAACATCGGAATAGTTCATTTTTGTAAATATTTTAATCTTATATTTATGTTTTATTGAATTGGAATTGAAATTTTATAATTTGTGCTTATACTGTGACATCACGGTCTGTTGGTGACGTGGTGCATGATGGGTCGTGTTATCTAGTATATAAGGGTTGACTCTGTTGGATCCCGTGGCGCTTTGACCAGTAGATGGGGACAGGAGATTCCCGAAAGCGCTAGTCTGCTTTTAACCCGCTTTTAATTTGTAAATAAATTGATTTTGATTTGCTTATTGAAGACGTGGTCTGCTTTTATCGCATGTATAGACAGCTTATTTTGTACATATTACTAAAATAGGCATTGAATTGATAACTTGTGAAATGGCTACTACTGATGTAAGTTACAAATTTCAATGGCAACAACACTTGGAACTGTTTTCTTTCGTTCCAACAATTTAAATCTAAGGTGGACAGTTTTTTTAGCATTCCCGAGTTTTAACTGATTGTAAATAATATACCATTGTCGAAACGTGGCCTTTTCAAGTCTGTTACCTGAATCGTGCAGTGGGAAGTATATGAAGTAAAGTACAGTAACAAAATGCCATAATTAATAACAAACACGTTATAAAAGATGTTCACAATTTCACAGTCAAAAACCCTGTATGTAGAATATTACAAAACATAAACACGTAATTGTAACATGAGAACTGCAGTGATCGTTTTTTACTCAAAGAATATGAAAATGGATAAAGAAATTAACATCAAAGGACAGAGAGACATTTTTTTGTTCTTATATTTCACTTCGATACGGTGCGGCGGTGCAATAGTGGGCAACTGGGGGGGGGGGGGGCTAAGTATGATGGAGGGGGGGCACAAATTTTTGAAAAAATTCCGCTCATGTGCAATTCACCCTACGCTGATAATATAATAATATGACAGTTATCACTAATGAAAACGGTGTAAATTCTTTTTCACTGTTTTTATTTGTTCCCTAGCAAAAAAAGGTTTTCAAGTGAACAAATACCCTATGCAGTATTTATTCAATGTATGTAATATGGGAACCATTGACATAAATCTTTATGGCAAGTTACTATTTCTTCGCAATTTTACCTTACTTAGGTCGTTTTTTTTTGTTTTTTTTTTTGCTTTCATAAGGCTATTTATGAATTTTACTTTGCAACCTGGCACAAGGAATCTCTCTCTCTCTCTCTCTCTCTCTCTCTTCCTCTCTCTTTTTCTCTCTCTCTCCCCCTCTCATCGTTTTAAACTATAATTGCAAAAAATGGTATGTTTCTATTTCTATTACTCTCTTACAAATTCGTTCAAACGACTCCCTCGATTTCCCGTAAGTACAAACACTAAATTTAACAAATAATTCATTTTATATAACAAAATTTCTGTCAATTCGAGAAATTTACAAACATTTATCCTATAAACTTAGATGGTTGCACCCGTCATATGTTCCAGCTACTTAAATATATTTTTGGGGGAGAGGATGGGGGAGGGCTAAAGGATAGGCTCAAAAGTTGGGTGGGCTGAAGCCCACCCTAAGCTACCCGTAGTGTCACACCTGCGGTGTAACTCTGCAGTGAAATTCTCCATAACAGAATCGCAGAAAGAAGGGTTTTAACATTTTTTTCATTTTTTTTTTAATTTTTATTTATCTACAGAAATGGGAGATAATAGTGTAGAAAAGCCTGTTCTGTAACTGCGTCACTGGAAAATCAGTTACCTTCATTCACAGAATCTTCGGCTTCCCAGAGGTCCCTGAATGTCGGCCATGACTTTTATTTTAAATATTGCTTGCTAGAAAGACTGCGGCTATTTAGGTGCTGACAAAATACAGATTATTTTTTTACGGCTTCGTTCTGTTTCTCAATTTTTTTTTTTTTTTTAACGCTGAACTCAAACAGGATTTTATTCGATTTTTTCCAAACCGAAACAAAACAGCTGCGGAAGTAATATGTCCAAGAAATATTCCATGGCGTAGTTTTGAGACTGGAAAAATAGAAGTCATGACCAGCAGTAAAGTCTGTTCGCTTTTCGCAGCCAAATATCCACGAAATGCTAAGGATCGTGAAGGACGGATGGTTACATTTTTAGATTGTTCATAATATTTTTAGCGAAGGAGTGGGTCTGTCTTTTTCAATTATTTTCTTTTCTACATAATTTCTTCCAGAAAACTGAAAATTCATCATCAAGCCCGTGATCACACTCAACAACGACACTAATATTCGAAGGGTTCAACGAAGATTTACTGTTCATTCTGATTGTTCGATATACAGCTTGAAGATAGAAATAAAAAAAAATCCGCTAAGTGATAGTAATAAAGCATTTTGTCCACATACGGTCTGAAGCTCGCAAAACAAATACGAAAAATGCACTCTGATGAAAGAAAAAAAAAATAACTATCTAAGAAATTTTATTTATCCAAACTAGCGACTGGTGACATTCGGAGAATCCAGCATATACTGCAGCAGCTCTTCTTTTCGGTTTCGCTTCTCATTTATGCGCAGGCGCTGTCCACAGAACTGGCCATGTTTTGTCACCAGGGTGAGAAGTGGTAACCCGTGCTTTGCCAGTGGATGTGCTATGAGCTCTTTCACAAGGCAGGCAGTAAAGTGGTATTTTTCGAGAGCCAATATGGAAGGAGCGACTTCATGCGTAACTTACAGTGCATTACTGTCTCTTGTTTGAACAAATTATATTTATTTATTTAAAACTCATAACACTGGACACTAGGCATGCTTCGCCCCTGAGCACTGTATAGGTTCAAACCTTCATGAATTATTTTTGAAAACTTAATTACCTTGAAAAATAAATACAGAAAGATTCCATTTCGTTAGCGGGTTTAATAAACACATCTGTTGACAGAAACTCAAACTTTTAATCTATATGCGGTTCGGGATTATAACGTACAAGTTTGTTTGCGCCTGACATCGAACTCGGGTCCCCTCACTCCGGAGTAAGTCGCTCTCCAATTGAGCTACGCGGACATATGCTCTCACTGCTATCTGCCTTTATCTCATGTGCGCCCTGCGGGACAGGCATGTCACAGGGTATTTTAAAGTGTGTAATAACTAGTTACCTCAAAACAAAGGATATCATGGACAACGTGGGTGCAAACCTGGCGTTTCTAAACCTAAGACCGAACTTTTTCAGGTAGCCTTGTAGCAGGGGAGTCACTGACAAATTCATACGCGCATGCCTATTCGCGTATGAATTCAGTCCGAAGAATTTTGCGTTCGATCCAATTGCGCAGCGGCAGCTGTCAAGAAATGAAGGTATATCTTCATACGCTTTTGATCAAATGACCAACGCATCCTGGTAACCGCAAGGTAATTTAACAGCATAACTACGCTGGCGTGCAAAAATTAAGGACGAAGAGGAGAAATTAGCATAACAGCGGAAAGAGCAAGCAGAACGGACCGAAAGACCCCTCAGGAGATAGACTAGGGTCCGGTACGGTAGGGCATGCGCATATATGCAGCATGACGTAGGGGGGGAGGAGTGTCGAAAGGGTATAAAGCACACGGGCGGTGTACACTCAGCAATCCGGTGAAAGCTATTGCACGGTGTACATCGGTTTGAACGACGTCGAGTTGCTACCACCGTGTGATATGGCCAACAGACAATCCAGTAGACGACATCTGGATGACTTTACCCGAGGTCGCTTTATTGGAAAGTTGGAAGAAGGTCGAAGTGTGACTAGTGTGACCGAGGAGTTCGGGATCTCTCACAGCATCGTTTCAGGAGCTCGGAGAGCATTTCAAACGACAGGAACAGCTGTCCGAGAGTTTAGCAGTGGTCGTCCACGAGTAACCACGGCAGCGGATGACCGGTATGCTGTCCTACAGGCGAGAAGAGATAGACGGCATACAGCGGGAGAAATTGCAAGGCACATGCAACAGACAACTGGACGTCCGTTATCGCGTTTTACCGTGGCCAGGAGGCTGCACAAAGGTGGTCTATTTGCACGACGACCAGTACGGTGTGTGCCATTAACGCCTGCTCATCGGAGACGGCGGTTTCTGTGGTGCCAGGAACACAAGAACTGGACACATCAGCAATGGGGTCGAGTTCTCTTTACGGATGAGAGCCGATTTTGCCTGACGAGTGATTCTGGATGTATACACATCTGGAGAGAGCAGGGAACACGCAAGCACACCTCCAACATCATCGAAAGAGACCGGTTTAAAGGTGGCGGAGTTCTCGTTTGGGGCGGTATCATGCTTGGTAGCCGTACTGACCTCCACATCTTCCAAGGAGGTTCAGTCACTGGTGTCCGCTATTGTACCGAGGTTCTCCTGCCTCACGTGCGTCTGTTTAGAGGTGTTGTGGGTCCTGAGTTCCTCTTCATGGACGAAAACGCTACACCTCATCGTTCAGTGGCTGTCGCAGAGCTGTTGGAGAGTGAAGATATTCAACGCATGGATTGGCCCGCAAGGTCCTCGGACCTATATCCAATCTAACATGTGTGGGACCTTCTCGGGAGACGCTTGGCAGCACGTAACCAGACGCCAGCAACGGTTTTTTTTTTTTTTTTTTTTTTGATTGGAGGTTTAACGACCACCGTGAGCAACTCAATGGGCTATTAGCAGTCGCCCGTCCCTAATTTAGGGTCACTGGTTCCAGGGAAGGGAGAGAACCAGTGCCGTAAGACAAACACAACATCCATGCCTGACCGGGATTCGAACCCGGACCCCTTACGGGCGAATGATCAGAGGCCAGCGCCTTAGACCACTGTGCCTCGCCAGCAACGATTCCACAGCTGCGATTGGCGCTACAAGAGGAATGGGCCGCGATGCCTCAACAGCTCCTTGACAACCTTGTCCTCAGCACGGACAGACATTGTAAATCCTGCAACGCAGTCAGGGGTGATCATATCTCCTGCTAAAGACTGGATTTTTCTTGACAGCCGCCTGTCACATGGACGTTTCTGTCTTCTGTCCAGTTGTGCTAGAAGCTACCTTTTCAATAAAATGCCTTTGTATCCTTTGGATTCCTTGTTTGGACGGTTTTGCTCACTTGTCCCATATTCTTACATCTTGGGGATCTTATGGTATGATTTGAGTTGATGTGGAGCACTTCTGCACGACGTTACATTCGAAAAATCGTCTCGTCCTTAATTTTTGCACGCCAGTGTATTTTTCACATGAAGAATGCAAATACGTAGTGTTTCCTGAGTTTTCAAATCTTAGCCGAGAGGATGGAGAGCTATTTCAGTTTATCAAAAAGAATATTGAAGAAACATTTACGAAGGCGCACAACCATTCTTTCAAACCCAAAGCTCTTTTCAGGGTCAGCAGAAAAATCTACATACACCGAAGATCAAAAACATTATGATCAGCGTGTCTTTATGCAAATCAAAGCAACTGCAGGTAAACGACAGCGGTGTGAAGGTCATCAAACAGTATAAATAACACTTGATACTGAGCTCTGTTAATCACTGTTATTCTTGTTCTTCAGATAGAAAGGAGTTGACTTAAGCGAGTTTGACAAAGGCCAAATTGCAACGGCCAGACGACTGGGTCAGAGCATTTCCGAGACGGCAAGGCTTGTAGGGTGCTTATGGTCAGTCGAGATTAGCATCTTCAAAAAGTGGTTCGAGAAGGTAAAAAACAGGAACCGTCGGTAAGGTGTGGGCCGTCCCCTGATCATCGATGCTAGAGGTGAGCAAAGTCTAACCCCTATGGTACCAGCCAACAGAAGGAATACTGTGACGCAACTCGCCGGTAATTTGAATGCTGTTGACCGTAGTATAGTGTCACAATAGCGACATAGTATATAGTGTCACAATAGTGACACAATACTCAGTACATTGAATCGTACTAAAATAGGGCTGCATAGCCGTAAACCGCTCCAATGCCCATACCAACCTCGATTTACCGTCGAAAGCGCCTACAATAGGCACGCGACCGTTAAAACTGGACCTTGAATGATTGGTAGAAGGTCGTCTTGGCCGCCCCGGTGGCGCAGTGGTCTAAGGCGCTGGCCTCTGATCATTTGTCCGTAAGGGGTCTGGGTTCGAATCCCGGTCAGGCATGGATGTTGTGTTTGTCTTACAGCACTGGCTCTCTCCCTTCTCTGTAACCAGTGACCCTAAATTAGGGACGGGCGACTGCTTATAGCCCATTGAGTTGCTCACGGTGGTCGTTAAACCTCCAATCAAAAAAAAAAAGGTCGTCAGGTCCGATTAATCTGTTTTCCTATTGCACCATGTGAACGACTCCGTACGTGCGCTTCTTTTACCTGGGGAAGTGTTGGCACCAGAATGCACATGGGACGATAACAAGCCGGTGGAGGAAGTGTAGTGCTTTGGGCAATGTTCTACTTGGAAATCCTGGGTTCAGTTATTCACGTGCATGATACTATGACGTCTATCACTTACTTAAACATAACTGAAGATCAGGTACATCCTTTAATGGCAACAGTATTCCCCTCTAGTTGTGCCTTCTCTTCCAAAATAATAGGTCATGCCACACTGCCCGGAGTTTTTGAGAATGGTTCGCAGAACATGAGTAGGACTTCCAGGTATTAGTCTGGCCTCCAAATTCCGAGACATCAATCTGATCGAGCGTCTGTGGTTTTTTTTTTATTGAAGGTTTAACGACCACCGTGAGCAGCTCAATGGGCTATAAGCAGTCGCCCGTCCCTAATTTAGGGTCACTGGTTCCAGGGAAGGGAGAGAGCCAGTGCCGTAAGACAAACACAACATCCATGCCTCACCGGGATTCGAATCCCGACCCCTTTCGGACGAATGATCAGAAGCCATCGCTTAGACCACTGCGCCACCGGGACGGCAGGTAACGTGTTAGTACCGTATGCCACAAGACAGCTTTAGAATCGTTGTAGTGTCAATGACTCGCCCCTTTTTTTTTTTTTTTTTTTTTTTTTTGATTGGAGGTTTAACGACCACCGTGAGCAACTCAATGGGCTATAAGCAGTCGCCCGTCCTTAATTTAAGGTCACTGGTTCCAGGGAAGGGAGAGAGCCAGTGCCGTAAGACAAACACAACATCCATGCCAGACGGGATTCGAACCCGGACCCCTTACGGACGAATGATCAGAGGCCAGCGCCTTAGACCACTGCGCCACCGGGGCGGCTGACTCGCCCTTTAAGAGCTTTTGACATCACGTGGAGGATTACGTAGGTGGTCATAATGTTTTGGGTTTTAAATGTACACTTGTTGTGATCCAGAGATGAAATTTAGAAAAACACGGGGACAGTTAGATAACGGAAAACTAAAGGAGAAAGAAGTGTTTTATATGAAGGCAGGGCTGCGGGATTTTATTGTTCAAGTGAGTGTTTAATGTTATTCTCTAGTAAAAAGTTCCGTAGTTGTCCACAGGGTGTGCTAGTGCTAATGACAGAAAAGTAAATACATATCCTTAGATGTGTGAAAATTAATGAGTGATAATTTAATATCGGCAATTTGGGAGATAGCTAATCCTCTAAGGTTCTCTTTGCCGAACACTCATGCGTAATAAACAAAAATCTTGCAAGAACCTGGAGCGTAGTTTCAAAGTGAAGTCAAATCATTGTTTATGTTTAGACTAGCTTCACTGTACTCGGTCTAACTTTTAAGGGTTAAAGGACCACCATGAGCAACTCGGTGGGCTATAATCTGTCCCCCGCCCTTAATTTGGAGCCATTAGCTCCTGGGAAGGGAGAGAGCCAATGCCGTAGGACAAACACTCCACCGATGACTCATCTGGCGCTCAAAACCGGGCCAACTCGGATAACTGTCAGAAGCCAGCTCTTACACCCCTGAGCAATCAGGGCTGACAATCCAAATAAAGTTTACATTTGCAACTGTAAAACGAAAAAGAAAATTAGTCGACAAACATACCCTATGTGAACTACGGGTAAAATGTTTTATCCAACTCAAGGAAACGTGTGAAAGATAGCATCGGGTGAGTAGCACACATTCTCGACCACGAAAATGTCCTGCCCAAATATGGGAAATTGTTTTGCTTCTGTTTTTTTTTTTTTTTTTTTTGATTGGAGGTTTAACGACCACCGTGAGCAACTCAATGGGCTATAAGCAGTCGCCCGTCCCTAATTTAGGGTCACTGGTTCCAGGGAAGGGAGAGAGCCAGCGCCGTAAGACAAACACAACATCCATGCCCGACCGGGAATCGAACCCGGACCCCTTACGGACGAATGATCAGAGGCCAGCGCCTTAGACCACTGCGCCACCGGGGCGGCATAAATTACATTTTCATGCCGATTGCACATACGATTACATATGCTGTTATGTTAGCAGCTCCGTATTTCCCGTAGAAATAGAATGCATCTTTGCTTCAAGCATGAACTCCGGCCAATGCAACTTGGACCATAATCGAAAACGATTTGCCTGATTTTAAAGCGTCTATTTTCCGATGAGTTATGGCTGACACTGATATTGTGTTTTATTATTACAGATTTCCTGTTCAGGTGTTTAGTTTAAATGTTGAGCATCACGCAAGGACGGAAAGATGGTATTTATGTTCATGTTGCGTTGGTGTTCGCTCTATTACAAATTTCCGTTAGTGCTTTGTGGAAACCTTACTCTGTCTTTGAAGCATTTCAGGGATCATTAAATACTTTAATAACTGCCAATCTTCAACACCGATATGCTTCGGTGAATATGAAAAGAGCTTGTTTTAGTAAAGTATTGTCAGCACAACGATTTCATATATTCGACGGAATAAGTTTTACAATCTCTTCTTTCAGTTAAGAGAAGCTATTTAAATATTTCTTTTCTGATTAGAAGCTGAATCGTTTCTAGGATTTGTTATCAAATCAAGGAGATTTTTTTATTTGCAACACTTTGCCACGTCATTTTGGACATACCAGGAAACACTTGAAAGTTCGTATTAACACGACGACATACATCGGTGTTATTCTATTATGCGCAGAAGTTTCTATGTGTGCATCACGCTCTCACGGAATTCTCATGAAAGTTTTTCAGAATGTTTGGGCGTTGCATCTTCAACAAAGAACTGGTAAGAAAACAGGGAGGAAGGGAACGGGGGGGGAGGGCGAAGTAGCCATCTATCAACATTGAGAGCTTCCAGATCATGCCATATCTTGAAACCAGTTCTCCTGAAAGCCCACTCTCTTATAATCACTTAAATTCAGGGAAACGTGCTTAATTCGTTTCGCGGCTAGGTTACATGTGAGCGTTTCTGGTGAGCTAGAGCGTCTGGAAACAGCAACGAAATCGTGGGTCCGGCTCCCTCTTTCTATTAATAATGCGACATGTTGCACGAATATCGTGGCTGATGTGCTCCAAGTAATTCCAGTTCCCTTTATTATTGTTTTAGTTTTCTTTCGGCGGGCAAAACCGTTTGATAGAGAGAGAGAGAGAGAGAGAGAGAGAGGGAGGGGGGGGCGAGGGAGTTGGAATCTGAAAGGTAACTGTGAAACGGCGAAATGAGTGGCAACTGTTTGAGTCACTTTTGATGTAGGACTACGTCCAACTCCGCGGATATAGTGCGTCGCATAAATATAAAAACACAACAAATTCTCGAATAAAAAAGTAACAACAACGAGCTGAAATGTACACCTCATATTTATTGCAAAAATAGCATAGGACACGCAGCTGCACAATAGTTTGACGGAAACATAACAATTCCAACACCAAGTACAAGAAAAAAAATAGAAATACGCTGTCTCAAAAATATAAAGACTTACTAGTTATGAGCACCTCCGGTAAGAATGTGGAGCCGTTGTTCCGAATAACACTGAAAACCCGATTGAGCATGGTGTCCACCAAGTGATGTAAGTGTTCTGGACGGAGTGACTGTCAGCTTCGTTCAATCTGCTCTTGTAATGCCACCACACTTGAGAACTGCCGTCTATTCGCATACACATCACGAACTAGGATACCCTAGAGATTCTCGATAGGGTTCAGATCTGGACTGAGTGCTGGCCAATCCATTACGGTCACATGAGGAGTGTTAAACCAACTTTTCGTTGATGCAGACCGATGGATAGAGGCATTGTTTTGCTGAAACAGATAATCAACACCCGCTAGAGTTTCGGCAAACGGTGGAAGATGGCTGCTGAGTATGTCCTGATACGTTTCGGGGTTTTTCCTGCCTTGCAGGAAAGCGATATCCGTTGCCCCATTGAACGCAAAAGCTCCCCAGACCATCACAGATCCCCCTCCTTTCTATCTGCTGAAGAAGGTGCGTGGCTCGCGTCGTAAATCATGCCAATAGCAGTTCCAACCGTCAGGGCCGTCCAGATTGAACTTTTTCTCATCGGAGAAAATAGTCGCGATCCACTTGTCCGTCCAGTGCATGTAGCTGCTTGCCCATAACAATCTAGCTTCCTTGTGGCGCCGCGTGAGGTGTGGCAGACGGCGCATTTTACGGAGCACAATGTTGCGACTTTCCTTGATTCGTCGATGAACTGTGTCCTTTGAGACGGTGACACCAACAGTCCGAGAAATGTGACGTAGTGATAACTTTTGGGATGAAACTAAACGCATGGTGGCACGATTATCCCGTTTGGTTGTTATTCGAGGCCTTCCAGGCCGTTTTCTGGCAGTTAACGCACCGCGTTTCGATAAAGTCTTATAAATGACTGTCCTACTCCTCCCCATGGCTTTGCAAATTTTCGCTACAGGCAATCCATTTGCTCTCAGTCTCCAAATCTTTTGCACCTCCTCCCCAGAAAGTTTACTGTTGCGTGGCATTTCGGCTAATGAATGTCTGACGGCAGGTCCGCTGTCTTTTGTAGGCTGGACCGAATTACGGCCCATGCGCGTGCGTACAACATGCTAATTTGTAATCTCATTTGGATGTGGCTACTTTACATAGTTGTCTTTATATTTATGAGACACCTAAAATTACACTATTTCACTTTGTGGTGTTCTTTTCACACAATCCGGTCATTTCGAAGGATCGAAACGTTTGTTGTAGGGTTATGTCTAATTAGGTACCACTTCAGCTTCCTACTTATATTTGCATTGCGTTCAGGGCGCAAAGACGACGTCTCTATATTTATGCAACGCATCTTAGTATGGGGCGACTTATGGCCGACCGCCCTGTGACAAAAATAGGTCCCAACTGAAATCATTATAGCGTTCAAAATACGTGCAGCACACTAATCGCGTTAACATATTCGTAAACAGCATGGAGTCCAATTTGCGTACTACCTAAATAATCGTGCGCGCGACGCACCATCGCTCCCTGTGCATTGGAAGATGATGCAATATTTTTGGGTGTACCGCCCCGTTTGACTAAGTCTATCTTAGCGATCATGAACACAACACGGCTGTGCGTGGCATCGTTTTCAAGCTCTCGACAAGATCTATTCAAATATGTGAAGAACATTTCGCAGTGGTTTGAACTGAACATTTAAAAAATTATTTTCTTGTGAATCGGTGAACACTTTTGACAATATCGCGGTTTATCTGGAATACCGTGAGTGTAAAACGACTGTACGTGATATCGTTTTAAAGCTCTCGACGAGATCTATTCAAATATATAAAGGAAATGTCGCAGTAGTTTAAACTAAAAAAAAAAATTATGTTTTCGTGTGAACGGGTTAACATTTTCGACAATGCAGCGGAATTCGTAGAATGAACGCAAGCAAAGGTGGAGAAAATCAAAACTAGAGGCAAGAGCAAGCGATGAGAAATGTAAGAAGCACAAGAAGACTGCAGCCCAACGAACTAGAGATCATTGAGAACGCCTGAAAGCAGCCGGCGCCAAACAAAAATCCAACACACCGATCAAACCCGTACCATTTCGAACTCGCTCATTTCAACTCACCGGTATGCAAGTCGTAGTCCTACGTTCCAAATTGACGGCTCAATCAGAACTGAGCCTATCTGTTTTGTTTTGTTTTGTTTTGTTTTGTTTTAACCGAAACCCAGTGAAGTGCAATCTGAGGCAGAAATGGATTGAAATACTTAGACGATGTTCTTAGTATTTAGAAGATTAACATTTTTTTGCAATGAAGCTGATAAATGCAGCATGTTAATAGTGTCAGACACATCGGCTGCTAGAACCCTGTGATCCCCGTAGCTACTGTTGGTTGTAAAATACCAGGGCCAAAGTCTCCGCCAAAACTGTTTACATTTATAAATCGCATCTTCAACATTATAGAATATGCATATATCAGATTGTAAAGGAAGTATTTCGGAAAATAGAGAAGCATGTACTTCAAGTTTTAAAAATCGTACCGTCCCGAATTTAGGGTCACTGTTTCCAGGGAAGGGAGAGAGCCAGTGCCATAAGACAAACACAACATCCATGCCTCACCGGGATTCGAACCCAGACCCCGTTCGGACGAATCATCAGAGGCCATCGCTTAGACCACTGCGCCACCGGGGGCGGCTAACCTAATCATCCAGGTAGTCCCCATTGGAACTGATGACCTTGTTCCACAGATGTACGTGTTGAGATAGAAGTCTGGCGAGCGAGACTAGAAGTCATTCATGCAACGTTTCACATCACCGTCATTAGCAAAGTTCTCTCATCGGGAAAATTCGACAAAGACCGGAAGATATGAAAGTCGGATGGAGCGAGATCCGGGGAATAAAGGGAGTGCAACAATATTTCCCATTCCATCTCGTGTAATTTGTGCTGGTTCCGTAAAGCGACATGTGGACGAACGTTATCCTGGTGAAAAGCAACTCCATGGCGATTAATAATCGCTGGGCGCTTTTTTAAAGTATAGCATGGAGACTGTCCAACTACTGAAAGTGAACATCCGCTGTGATGGTATTGTTCCGCGGTAAAATGGAAGGGTGGCTTAGCGTCCTGTGGGGGTTGTCCCTGCTTTGCCCATGCTTTGCCCATGCTTTGCCCATGCTCTTTGTCGCGTAACATTCACATATGTAACCCATTTTTCGTCACCCGTGACCAACCGATGCAAAAAGCCCACCCGTTTTTCTCTTTCGCGCAGGGCAATAGCAATGGAGTAGCGTTGCATCGGATTCTGGTCAAACAAAGTAAGGGGTACCCATTTGCACAGTTTGCACGAATATCCCAACTTCAGAAGTCGGGTGTTGACGGTCTTATGGGAGGTTTTCAGTTCCTCTGACAGTTCCCATAGTGTTGCGTCAAGCTTGGTAGGTAGCACGTGTTGCAGTGTATTATCTTCAACCTCACTGGGTCTGCAACTTCTGGGTGCATCAGACCGATCCCATACACCAGTGTCGAATTTCCTGTACCAGTCGTAACAAGTACTCTGTCCGATAATATCGACACCAAACGTGTTTCGTAATTTTCCAAGTGCTTCCGTAAATTTCACGCCATTCAAATATTCATAGAGAAATATTGCACGCACATTTTCCTTCTATATCATCATCGCAACGTGCAACTCATCTTAACCATAACAGCGTACGTTCTGTCCCTAGAACCTATGTATTCTTTTGCGCACAGCACTTATGGGATGTTTACGTCACCGCTGGCCAGCGCTATCTTGCATTACACACGCCACGTACGATTTTTTCCGGAAATTTTCTTTACAACTAGTCTTTTAGGCGATTTTAAAAACTTTCCCTGCAGATAGAACCATACTCTCTTTGTGACGACAGCTTTGTTCGGTGTCTAACGACCTCCACGAGCAACACTCATGACTATAAGCAATCGTCTCCCCTAATTAATGCCACTCGTTATAGGAAGAGAGTAGAGCCAGCTTGCCGTTCGAGAAGCCCATGACAATTAAGTAATGCCAGATCTAGTCATTCATATTTGATTAAATGACATCATATTCGATTAAGAAATTTTCATGACAATTAAGTGACTGTAGACTCAGTCATTCGTATTTAAAATTTATTTTTCAAAGAAAATATTGACTACTCTGAGATGTTTTAAACTTCAGTTATTTTTTTATTTATTTTTTGAATTGCAATAGATCAGAAGGGAAAGGATATGTCAATTTTATGTTTCTAATGGGGTTTTACTTGAAATAAGCAATAAGTGAACACGATAGATACATCTCAAAGTAACCGCTATTTTCTTTGAAAAATATTTTTTAAATAAATACAGTAAAAGTCTGATGTTGCGAGTACGCCACGGAAAGGACCTCAGGCTCGATCCCCTAAATATCCGCCGTGCGTCGGATGGGCACGTTAAGCCGTCGGATCCCGGGTACTGGCACCCTGGTAATAAATAAGGGCGTCTTCCTCCTCCTTTCTACTTCGCTACCGTGTCACTTTCCTATCAGGCACTCTAGCCCAAATCTTCTAGCTTCCTATTTCTAAGGGTTGCTTAAGACCTGGGGTCAGACACTCCCTTCCTAAAATCCTCTACATATGATCATATATTACGAGTACAGCTTTTAAAGAGAATCCCACTATTACGAGGGATTCAAAATGCACCGTCAATTTTTTAATGTTAAAGATAGGAAAAATCTTTGTGTGTTACGAGTAGTAAATCTAAGAAGCTCCACCTATAACGACAGGCTTTCATGGCCAATCTTTCTTCTTTCGAAGATTTCCAACAGTACCGTCAGACAAGCACAACAACACCCATGTCGCATCGGGTGCTCAGACCTAAAACTGACGAATGCTCCTGCCCCCGCGTGACTGTCATGACAGTCTAAACACGGCATATGTTCAGTCTGCAGTCTTATCGAAAAAGGAAAATGAAATGTGCTATTCTTGAAGCAAAAGAGTGAGTTGCTTGAAAAAGATTGTTCTCATAGTTACGTTGAATCCAAACTTCCTTCATCTCATATAAGTCTTTGTGTAGGAGAAACGAAAATATTGAGATGCAGAAGAGGACATTGACAGAAAACTGCTGAAAGCCAAGTGCTAAAGAATTCGAATTTAAAGGACAACACCTTACTTATAGCGAAGAGGTTGCACACCCCGAGACCACCTGCTTAACTTAGCTTATGAGGCTTTTTTTTGTTTGTTTTTCTTTTGTTTCACTGTGTTTATTTTTTTTTATTGGAGGTTTAACGACCACCGTGAGCAACTCAATGGGCTATAAGCAGTCGCCCGTCCCTAATTTAGGGTCACTGGTTCCAGGGAAGGGAGAGAGCCAGTGCCGTAAGACAAACACAACATCCATGCTTCAACGGGATTCGAACCCGGACCCCGTTCGGACGAATGATCAGAGGTCATCGCTTAGACCACTGCGCCACCGGGGGCGGCTCACTGTGTTTAACGACCACCAAGAGTAACTCATGAACAGTCGCCCGTTTCTAATGTGGAGCCATTGCCAGCAGAAAAACAACAACCATGCCTCATCTGAGGCTCGAACCCGGCCTATCACGAAATAATCATTAGAAGCTAACGCCCCAGACTACTCGGCCACCTGGGCGGCTGGAGAGGGTTTGGCGTCAACAGGACACGAACCAAGAAATCGTCAACAAGTTGCGCTCCCTATGCCGTTACTGGTAGAAGGTTTTTAAATAAGCTAGACGCCATATATTTTTTCCATGTGTTCCATGAGGCAATACCAAACAATAAGCTGAAAAGTATAATCCCTACGTCAGCTGCTCATTCATCGATAGATATCCCTTGAACAGGGGTACAGTCGAGGCCTAGCGGCGCCAGGCAACTTTTTACCTAACTGTGCGGTTGACCCACTGCTCCAACAAACTCACCCTCCGCCGTAATTTGGCAGTTGTTGACAGTGCCACGGTATTTTTTTTAGGACTGCACCAATATACACAGAGTGTCCATAAAGTCATTCCCACATTACAAAAATTAATATAAAAATATATGTAAGTTAAAATAAAATGGTTGGCAACATAATATAGCAGCACTCGGGGTTTTTTTTCTGTTCTTTAGGTGAGCGCTTCTGCTGAATAAGAGGAGCATTTCATCGATAATGACTTCCATGCAAGAAAAAGCGGCGTGCGTGTTGTGGTACCATCAGACCAAATCGGCGGTTACTGTCCAGCGTCATTTCAGAAAAGAGTACAGACGATCACCGCCGTACCACAAAAGGATAAAAGCTTGGTATGAAACGTTTAAAGCGACGGGGGCCATCTCCCCCGAGCGGGCCGACCACCGGTTACACAAGAGACGCCTGCAGATATTCAGAAGACATAT
Organism: Macrothele yani; assembly: GCA_039090855.1. NCBI lineage: Eukaryota > Metazoa > Arthropoda > Arachnida > Araneae > Macrothelidae > Macrothele > Macrothele yani. Next base: position 167,949,627 of record CM077011.1, read on the forward strand.
TTGCGAAGCCCCAGGAAATCCATTCGTCGTGCTTCACTGGAAACTGGGATTCCCCATGCCACAACTCACAAAAGTTTACACAAACGTCTTCATCTATATGTTTATAAGGTACAGATCGTTCTAACTCTTTAGCCTGATGACCGGCCTCGCCCTGCTGCATTTGCGACGGAGATTTTGCAGCACATAGCTCATGATAGGGCTTATCTGCACAGTGTCAGTTTCTCAGATGAAGCCACATTCCACGCCTCTGGTACAGTAAATAGGCACAATGTGCAAACCTGGGGATCTGAAAATCGCCATTCTGTCATCAAACAACAGAGGGCTATCCCGAAAGTGAACGTATGGCGCTGCCTGATGCACGACAGAATCATCGGACCCTTCTTTCTTACAAAGCCCACGGTAACATGTAACGTATACCTGGACATGCTAGGACTTTTTGTAGTGTCTCAGTAGCATGCACTCAAACCTTCGGTTATTTCCCAACAAGACGGTGCCCCACAGCATTGGTCAATGGTTTGTGAGTTCCTGAACGCCACATTTCCGTACCAATGTATTGGCCGCGACGGTCCCATGACATGGCCACCTGGATCGACCGACATAACCCCTCTAGACTTTTCCTGTGGGATTATGTGAAAGACCGAGTTTACTCTAGCAGTATTCCAGATGTTGAGACGTTGAAGAGCAGAATAACGGACGTCATTGGTTCTGTCTCTGCTGAGATGTTAAACAAAACATGCGTGAAATCGAATATCGCTTAGATGTCCTTTGGGCCACAAATGGCGCCCATGTAGAGGTGTACTGACATTGGAAAAAAATTACTTATGCACCATCATTGTCGTGCAATCCCTTTCTTGTACCTGTAATACATTTTTTATACTAGAACAAGCCACCAACGGTAACCGATAACTCTGGTACATTTGGTAAATTTCAAGTGAAGCTATTGCAAAATCTAAGCTCATTAAGGCGTCTATTATAACAAATTCTAAAAAACGAACGCGTAAAATTTATGACTTTCAGAACAGAAGTACGAAACATTCAAAAAAAGAAATGCCTAAAATTTATCATATACTACTTTCCTTTACGCCTTCACGTTGGTTGTGATGAGGTTGCATGTAAACAAAGCGGAAAGACACTCAGAACGGGAACGTTTTTCATTTTGTATCGCGAAAGACAGACAGACACACACACACACACACACACACACACACAAACTATATTTTATCACACAAAAACTATCTTTTATTATTATAGATCAAGCAAGCGTTGAGCTAACATACGGAGTCTTCCCATTTCTTCGTTTTTCAATTCAAACGATATTTTTAAATTAATGTTAGTGAGCAGACTTTCCTGAAACGGTTCAAGTAAAATGCCATGTAGTTTTTTTACTCTCGACAACCCTACATATGTCAAGCAGAGAGCGAAATCATAATATTGAAAAAATCAATGATTAGTGACATGGTGAATAAACAAAGACATCGCTCTTTACACGTTTTAACCCACAGCAACCGAAAAATTGTTATTCGGTCACCGCCGGGGAATTGAATCCCTGATCTCTCGATATCTAGCCGAGCGCGTTAGCCTTACACAAATATTAATCAATGACAGATATCGAGAGATACGGGATCCAATTCCCCGGCGGTGACCGAATAACAATTTTTCGGTTGCTGTATGTTGAAACGTGGAAAGAGCGATGCCTTTGTTTATTCACTGGCGCCACGTATTTGGAGGATTTTCACATTAGTGACATTTTGTTGGAATCATGGTGATTGGTCGTGTCTTATAGGAATAATGACCATAAAAAACTGACCAATATTAATAATTTTAATTGAAATTCCTCAATGACGGTGAATTTCAGGAATAGGCAGGCGTCAAAACCTGACCATGGACGATGTCCAGTCGCATGCCAAAAATCACGGTGATCGGATGTGTCATGTAGCTATGACCGAAAAAATGATGGGCCCAAATCTCGTATAGAGAGCGCATTTTTTCAATTATTATTAAAATTGGTCAGTTTTCTAATGGTCATTATTTTTATACGACACGACCGATTCCCATGATACCAACCCCATGTCACCCATCATGTCCTTCCCTTTCTCTGTGGCAAGTGTCACCGCGAACGGCTGAAGATCTTTGGAGGAGATAGGTAACAAGTAACCGCTTCTCAAAACCCGGGAAAACCCATAAAAGTGCAAGTTTTTGTACGATTATTAATCAATGACACGAAATTTTGGGAATCGAAAGGAGTCAAAACCTGACCATGGACGATGTCCAATCGCATGCAAAAAAAATCATGGTGATCGGATGTGTCATCTCGTACGTATGCCCGAACTACTAATTGTCTCGAGTCTCGTAAAGGACAGCTCCGCTCGGCTTCGCTCAATTATTTTTTGCAATGTGGGAAAGACTTTATGGACACCCTATATATATATATATTTGATTTCAAAGGTTCCCCAACCCCCTCCCGCATATTTGCTGGAGTCGATAACGCCTGGGCAGATCTTCGGATCGCTAGGCCATTTTTTTTTTTCAGGACTCACCACTACCCTTGAATAACTTTTACATAGCCTCTGTTTTTCTTTCGAGGACACTACAATTACCTCTCAACAACGATCAAGCTAACCGTTCGGCAGGTCACCCCTTGAGTGGCACGATACATTGGATAGTTAGCTTGATTGAAATGACAGCAATCTCACACGATCTGTGAGAAAATTTACAAATGCAAGAGAATTATTCAGACAGCCTGCCAATAAATATTGTTTATGACATTCGGAGCCCATAAATATTCCGCTGAAGTGAACGCAGGAAAGGGAAGACTCAAAGATTCCAAAACAAAAAAGAACAAGTGGCGCAAAAGAAAAAAGGAATAGGGCGGCCAACCGTTAAGATTCATGTAGAAAAAAATTTCCCCGCGATAGCTGTATACTTTTAAATACAAAGAATTCTGTATTCCGCAGTGTTCATAGTACAACATATTAAACGAAAGCTGTTGTACACCCTTTTTGATTTACCTTTGCACATATCAGACTTGAATATTGCAGTTCGTGTTGCATCCTCGAAAGATTTTTTTTTTTAATCTTTAAGTATAAACGGTCATTTGTTTTATCATAAGCTTTAAACTGAAACACCAATAAGAAGGAATTTCACGAGATTTTACTACAAGAGTTTAGACTCTGCCGCCGTACAATGAAAACAACTCGCTATGTTAATCAAGCATAACGTTAAGGAACTGCAAGTGAATGTTAAGCACGACGTTAGTTCGAAGAAATTTCATCGTGTGAATACGAGCGTTGAAGATTATTGTGCGCACCCATTCAAAAAATTCGTAGACTGCAATCGCCGGAAGACTTGGGAGGAGAAAAATTCTTGGCATCCTCTAAGATTGCGAAAAACAATCGGCGTATAGTTAGAAACTGTTCTGCCGCACTCGAATCGTCAATGGAAAGGCAAAGTTGGAGAAGTGACATCTTTTAAACTAAAAGAAAAGCAGACAATTTTTCTACCGGAATGAATAACAGCGAAAGCGATCGAAGAAATCAAAATATAAATCAGTCGGATCACAGCGATATGTGTAGGTCAGATAAGTCATAGCTCAACCAGTTTTCCGCATTAAGGAAGAAACGGTCATGTTTTTTAAATTTATTAATATCTATTAATTCAATATTTAATTTATGAATTCCCCCTCACGATCAAAGCTGCGGCAAGTTAGTGAACCGTTCGAGTTATGTTCTTTTTTGCCGCCTCACTTATAAGATATACCATCTACCGTTCCTTCAGGGACCTAAACTGAAATGCACACTTATCTCTGCTCTGTCAGGAAAAACAACCTTCGTTTTCAGATTTCTTCCAAATTGGAATGACTCGCTCACAGGAATGACTTTATATTTAATCCTTATTAAAGTCTGGAAGTTGCCAACAAATCTAAGTTATTTTACTTAAGGCTCACCATAGGAATTAAACTTTAGTCCAGAAAGTGGATTGGCAACTGCGGATTGAATGCCTTGAGAATGCAACAGACAGTAATAAAGGAAACTTTTTAAAAAATAAGCTAAAATTCAAGCAGGAATTTAATCTTTAAGTATAAAAGTATGAAGTAGGGCTGTGCTGTGCGAAACTTGCTGTCAAATGAACCATATGAGTTATGAATCCCACATCAAACAAAGATCTTTGCTCTTTCCACGTTTATAAGCGAGTCACGGAAAAATTCTCATTGGCCGCCACCGGGAGTCGAACCCAGGGTCTTCCAGTTACGCGCCGGATATGCTTCCGCTACACCACAGCGGCCTTTAATTCCTCCGGACTCACACACGCTAACTGCCAAGCCAATTCGGCAGGTTGCTTCTTGGAGTCCTGCACATTGGTGGGGATTCCCCAAAGATGGTAAGCAGCAACTGAAGAAATACTTAGAAGACGAATGAATAATTAATACAGATATTTAACGTGGACCAGGAACATCAAACAAAGATCTTAGCTCTTTCCACGTTTATAAGTGAGTCACGGAAAATTTCTCATTGGCCGCCACCGGGAGTCGAACCCAGGGTCTTCCAGTTACGCGCCGGATATGCTTCCGCTACACCACAGCGGCCTCTAATTCCTCCGGACTCACACACGCTAACTGCCAAGCCAATTCGGCAGGTTGCTTCTTGGAGTCCTGCACATTGGTGGGGATTCCCCAAAGATGGTGTAGCGGAAGCATATCCGGCGCGTAACTGGAAGACCCTGGGTTCGACTCCCGGTGGCGGCCAATGAGAATTTTTCCGTGACTCACTTATAAACGTGGAAAGAGCGAAGATCTTTATTTGATGTTCCTGGTCCACGTTAAATGTCTGTATTAATTATGAATCCCACGCTTTTACTTATACTAACTTTCATCATACAGATATACTGTATCCTTTGGCTGTAGAACACAAAAGCCATTCATTTTTCTCTGAATTCATATTTTCCCCCTCCTAAAATAATTGCAGCTTAGTCACTCACATCTGTGTCAAATAGGAGCTACAGGAAGCACCAAACTCTATATCTAGTTATAAGTTCTCCGCACAGTTCGAAAGAGTTTTGCATGGAGGGATTATTAGATTAGTTCATTTAAGACTGGCACTTTGTGTTCCGAAACACTCAACCCTTTTTTTAATCACTCATTTCTAATCACTCAGCCCTTCGAATCATTTGTTTTTTTGTTTCGTTTTATTTTTGGGGGGAGGGGGCATACAGCCTCCTGAAGAGCTGCTAGCTTGGCCATCACTAAACTCCTCGGGCTGCATTTTATTCAATCCGTGAGGCATCCGAAACTTATGTTCAAGATGCCACCTATTTTGTTTTAGCACTTGACTGAATGGTTGATTTCTTCTTGTCGGATTAGTCAAGGTATAGGACACTAGTTATTGCACATAATGGACTAGAACAATCGTAATGAAGCCCCAAGATAAAGTGTTTAGACTTGTTTATAACCACGAGTCTACCCCGGGGCTAACTGCCTAACCTGGCTTCTGAATCACGGAGCGTGGGTGGCGACAAAGGGATAACAACCAGTGAACCTTCATGCCTCTACCTAATGCGGACACCTCCGAAAAAAACCTACCCCTTCTAGGGGTAGGTTTTCGGCTCAGTATAGTAGGTCATGAACTTACGGGGTTTGATTTTGAGATTCCCCTTAATTTCTTCTTTTTTGAAAAATAATAAAAGTGCAAATGTTCTAGGGTAAACTGACATTTCACGCTTGTCATTTGTCAGGGATTTTCAGTCTCTGACATCTGTACGCGTAAGTGGCTTTATTTTATCCTCAGAACACCGTATTTCCTATATATCCGTATAAGTTTTTCAGCAGCTAGTAAGACAATACTGGAACCTATGATCAGAAAATAAATTATTTGTTGATACAGATTTTTCACAACTTAGCTAAATTCACAGAAAGTTATCTGGCAAGTTACATAGTCTTCCGGTGTTCTGCTTCTTGGTCCGAAATTACCAAATTTCCTCTTCATTGGCTTCGTGATTTAATACTGTGTAGTATGTGCAGTGTTGTTCAAAGTTAAGAATAACCCATTAATGAAAAGAAAAGGACTATGTGATGGATGTATGTCGAGGTTGATTTTGCACGAAAACACGCTGCAAATAAATTTATATGAGAGTATTTATCCATGTGTGTGTGTGTCATTAGCTACCGTGATCAAATAATCGTTCAAGTTTCGTTAATTTTATTTATTGGATGTTGAGCTGTTGCCACAATGATTGATTTTTATTTTATTTTTGTGATGGGTGCATTCATCTTGTCAAACGTGGCTTTGAATTAGTTCTTGTTTGGCGATTTTTGCAATGATTTTTTGACGATTCTAATTTTTACGCCAAAAACCACTGCAGAAGTCGAAAAACTAAAATGAATTCAAAGCCGCGTAGCGTAGCGCAACATGAACGCACCCAACGCAATAATACACTGCTGGCCACACAAAATGCAACACCAAACAAGAAGGAAGCATCCGATTGGCCTGAAATTCGCACATGTGTCGCCCGCGAGAGGACATGCAAACGATTAGCATTGCAGGGCATATGCAAATCATGTGCGCCCGGCACGCCACCGAGAAGCACTATAAGAAGGGTGCACAGAAGGCGGGGTGTAAGTAGTGAAAGTGTGTTGTGCTGCCTGACCTGTGCGTGGGAAGCTTCCTGGTGCCTCGTCACAGAATACGGCAGTCATTCCAGCACGTTTCGGAGTTCGACAGAGGACGCATAGTGGCTTATCGCGACAGCGGTTAATCGTACCAAGACATCGGCGTCCGTGTGAAACGACATCCAGCCACAGTGAGGAGAGTATGGATTCTGTGGGTGCAGGAGGGACGGACGGACCGACGTGAGCGATTGTCTCAGCCGCGGCACACCACCGAACGAGAGGACTGGCATATTGTGCGGTGGGCATTGACGGCTCGCACCGCAACATCGCGAACGTTAGCGCAGGAATTAGGTGTGTTGCGCAACAACCTGTGTCAGCACATACCGTTCGACGTCGACTGCAGAAGCGGGGACTTGTCGCACGGTGGCCATTGCTCCGATTACCATTGACGTTACACCACCGGCGAGTGTGGCAGCAGTAGGCCGTTGAATGCTGCGCCTGGACTACGGAATTTCACGACATTGTCTTCTCCGACGAATCCCGCTTCTGCCTGCAACACCACGATGGTCGGATCCGCGTGTGGCGGCACCACGACGAGAGACTGTATGACGCCTGCATTATGCATCACCATACCGGTCCATTGCCTGGCGTTATGATTTGGGGAGCAATTGGATATGACACCCGCAACCCTCTGGTACTCATCGCCGGTACACTTAACAGCCACTGCTACATCTCCGACGTTTTAGAGCCTGTAGTCCTCCCTTACCTGCAGGACATGCCAACGGCCGCGTTTCAGCAGGACATGCCAACGGCCGCGTTTCAACAGGACAATGCGCGCCCGCAGTGGCACGCATCGTGGAACAATTTTTTTTTTGATTGGAGGTTTAACGACCACCGTGAGCAACTCAATGGGCTATAAGCAGTCGCCCGTCTCTAATTTAGGGTCGCTGGTTCCAGGGAAGGGAGAGAGCCAGTGCCGTAAGACACACAACATCCATGCCTGAACGGGATTCGAACCCGGACCCCTTACGGACGAAATGATCAGAGGCCAGCGCCTTAGACCACTGCACCACCGGGGCGGCGCAGCAATTCTTCACGACCCACCAGGCGTCACTGCTGCCGTGGCCTGCCTGTTTTCCCGATATGTCGTCCATCGAACACGTCTGGTCGCTGATCGGCAACGGAGTGGCCCGGCAAGCCGTACCCGCGGCTACGCCTGATGAACTGTGGCAACGTGTGGAAGTAGCCTGGACCGACATACCCCAAGCCCACATCCAAAGCGTCTTTCGTCCGATGCCGCGGCGTGTAGTAGCCGTTATTGCCAGCCATGGGGGTCACACGAACTATTGATGTCTGCGTGCTCCGCAAGTCGCACGGGCCTGTAAGCTCAATCGTTTCATCTTTGTATCTGTTGTTGTGTGTCCAGTAAATCTGGCTTTGCTATCTCGTGTCCTTCTTGGTGTTGTATTTTGGGTGGCCAGCCGTGTATATATTAACACCTGAGAACCAAGATCGGTGTGTAAACAACTTATGGCACAATAAACAAGGCATAAAGAAACTTGAACGAACATTCGATCTCAGTGGCTGTTCCGGGTTTCCGAAAATATGAGCATCCAAAATTATTAGGAGTGGGCCTCTCGTCCCTAATTTAGGGCCATTGGGACACAATAGGCGCGGTAGAACAACCACCACCTATGACTCAACTGTGACCACAAACAAACTGTGACGATCAGCGAGAAACCCACTTCTGAACGCACAGCCATTTTTGAGAGGGATTAACGATTACCGTGAGCAACTCGAAGGGCTATAAAGCAGTCACTCGTCCCTAATTTATGGCCACTGGTTCCAGGAAAGGGAGATAGTCAGTGCCGTAAGACAAACAGCAGCATTCATGCCTCCCCGGGATTCGAACCCGGACCAATCTCCCACGAATGGTCAGAAGTGAGCACTTAGACCATTACGCCACCGGCGTGGCTTCACGTACTTTGAAACAATTTACTACGCATTTATTTTAGAAGAATTTTTTGGGTTGTATTTACAGCGTATCTGAATTTGCCTACCAATCAACAAACTTCTCACTCAGTGGTTGGTATTTTTCAGCTCCCGACGAATGGCATCTTTGCATACTAAATGAGAAGATAGCAAGGTTATGAATTTTGTCACTAAGTTCCTTTTTCTAATTTTGAACCACTAGCTTCGCTTACATCGGTTATTGAAGTTGGTACTTTGTTATGGCAACGATGTCTGACTAATTTCTTTAGCTATACGCTCTGTGAATCCATGGTTATGACAGAGGTAGGAATAATTCAGTTACACACTTGGCATTCTACGTTTTCCATTGCTTCCTCCTGCCACAGACACTACACGATAATGCTTGGTTGTAGTAATGTTCTAGGACAAGGGCTTCATCGCGATCCTGAACCTGGTCCCGCATCCCTGGGTAAAATTAGTTTATTTTCCTGGAGCTTGTTCTCTCTATTCTATGGTTGGTTGGTTGGTAGATTTTAATGGCGCAAGGGCCATGGTTGGCCAAAGAGCGCCAAACAAAAGACCAACTATTCTATAGAATAGGTGGCCCTAAATTATGGAAGTGAATCTCAGCTTAGGTCTTTACAATGCAATTTTTATATTGTGCAATTAAAAATACGTGATCAATCGTACGTTGTGAGCATTTAAGGACCTCTGTCCCTTACTCAGGGGCATGCGCGACAGTTATACGAACAATGAAGACATTGATGCTTGATTGAGCCAAGGCTTAATCAAGCATCAATGTCAAGGCTTAGCAGCATGAAAATCCAGAACCCCGCAACGCAGACTTCTCGACCACCGGGCGATACGATTTTTTTTAGATTGAAGGTTTAACGACCACCGTGAATAACTCAGTGGGCTATAAGCAGTCGCTCGTCCCTAATTTAGGGCCACTGGTTCCAGGGAAGGGAGAAAGCCAGCACCGTAAGACAAACGCAACATACATGTCTCACGGGGTTCGAACTCTGACCCTTCTCGTACGAATGGTCATAAGCCATCGCTTAGACCACGGTGCCACCGGTACGGAGAGTTTCTTTTGTGAAATACTCTTGAACATCAAGTGGTTTCTTCTCTTCAGTATCATTCATTTCAGACTGACTTTCAGAAGGATTTTTCTGGCACATAATATTAAGAGTATATTTCCAGGCTTACTTTTGAGTAAAAGAAACAGATCTCTTCTGAACAAGTGGCCCCCCTAATGTTTTTCCTGGTTAAGAACAGTAGGTATATTCATGAACATGTTTAATTAGGAGTAATGGTACTGGGAAACGTTTATATGTGCGAAAAATCAGGAGGTTTTACAGTCCAAAAATAGTCACTCTAGAGTGAATAGCGATGCTTTTAAAGACGCACGCTGAAACTTCAGCATCATTCTGAGAATCAAGAATGTAGCGAAGACAGTTTTATTATATTAAAGCTTCTGAGAAAAAGTAGCAGCGTCTGAAAATGAATTATGAGCTCCCGTAAAAGCAAGGTTTAATCGTCTTAGCCTTGAGAGTAAAGAGCTGAGGATTTGATTATTGTCAACTTAAATATTCTCTTGTGTCCCTGAAATGCCTGGAGGAGGAAGAGTGAGTGAGTGAGTGCATGTCATTCAGCACTCAGAGCGTGAACTGTTCGAGCTGTTATGTTATGCCCGATTGAATAAGCCATGACGCATGGCTTTCTTAGGCAGTCTTACAAAATCACCTGCAGCGAAACATAAATAAATAAAAGTTAAATGTACAGTGGTTCGTCTAACTTGCAAAACCTAAAAAATAGAACTGCGGCGAGTTCAGGTACGTGGCATTCAAGGACAGGGACAAACTTTTTCTAACCGTAGGTGGAAGTGCTCCGCTGCGTTTCCTATAATAACCAACACAAACATAACTGAATATTTTATTTAAACACAACTTTTTTTAAAAAAATCGATAAAAACAAGGCTGACGTTACTGATGACTATCCAAAGAGAAAGTCTTTTCATCTACACACATGAAAATTTTCAGTGTTGCTTGAATCTTGTAGATTAACAGCGCAAAAGCCTTACTACTATAAACCACAAGGTTTTATTAAGATAATATTGCAAAGGTACAAAAAAGGTATTGAACAGTGTAAAAGTGTTCTACAAACTGCAAAAACCACAAATATTTCGATCGAATTTGGAAAAAGTCCTCAAAAACAATATCCTACTACCTACGAGTGAATGATTACGTAACACTATCTCGTTCATTATTGATAAAATTGATACTAACGGGCTTTTTCATTACTAACAAAAATTCATAAAAGCTATTGTGGTGCTCCAAAGTCACTTCAGGCCAGGAAAAAAGCTGCCGATGTTGCAAACACTGAAATAACCCTGCAACACCGCAAAGCCCTGTTGCAAACACTGAAATTCTCAATGCAAGTAATCAAGAGTGAAGTCAGCGTTTGAATAATCTAGAAAACAAAAGCACGGAATAACAGATAATGTCAAAGAATAGAGTTCTACACTACCCTTTGCTCCTAGATATGAGTCGTGGTGTTTTAGAATAATTTGTCACCATGCCCGAAAGCGTTACATAAACTAGGATGTGGGCAGTTGTTTCACTGTTACTTGTCAATTCATCTAATTCGGTTAAGGCTTGTCTTTGAACGAGTGTAAGAGAAATTCTATCCTATATCTGCAATGCAAATTCTTTTGTACACATTTTCTCCAAGACTATTACTTTGTAGTATTTGAAATTTTGAGCACAAATAAAAACGTCCTCTAGCTAATATGTGCCACAGTTATTATTCCGAAAAAATTGTTAGATTTTTTTTTTAAATTCAATTTATCTGACTCGAAAGTATTCCAATTTGGGCGCTAGATGGCGCGATAAGTTAGCTTAGCAGTGTTTTTACCTGGAAAAAACGAAATTTCTCATTTCTGTCTGATTTTTTTAATTATCTATAGGCCAAATAGGAATAATTGGATGGGGGCCAAAAGTGAGACTGGAATCTCGTCTCCCATAAATCATCTTAAATCCTACTGTACGTTCATTTTTTGAAGAACGTACAGTAGGATTTTAGAATAGCCTTAAGGTAGTTTCTGAAATGCGTACATTAGCAGAAAAGCCCTGAATTTAAGCTACAGAAACTCCACCTACCTACTAAGCTCCACCCCAAATAACGTCATTGGTTAAAACGTAACTGCGCGTATTTTGTTTTTACATTGTGGAGCCAACGAGAGACCGCTCCATTATGAATATGGCGAGGTCTGCAGTGATTCGGTGACGCCAACTTCTGGGACAGTCCCTCAAGACGCAAAAGCCACGCCCAAGAAGTGATTTTTTGCGCCATCTATCGCAGAAGATGAAACCTAACACTTCTTCAAAGACAGCCTTAAGGTAATTTCTGAAAAGAATTGCAGAAATTAAAAGCTGCCTTTTCACAAAATTGCTAATCTTACTTCTGAAAAACAATGTATTACTGCTGAGACTTGATACGCGTACGTACTGCAAGATTGGTTTCTGATAAGCCGAGTACAATTAGTTTAACTGGAATTTTACCAGATAATTTATAATGAAAACGTCCATATCCCTTATGAAGAGTTCAAAAAACCGTTTAACAAGCAAAACACAGTGAGTTTTCATTAGAAAGATGTTTAATTATGCACGTAAAGGTGTATGCATTTAATTTGCGTTTGCAGCACGTGAACACTTTTTTTTTTTTTTTTTTTTTTACAGAACAGTTTAAAATTAGACAAATATTACGAGTTAGTTTTCTTCATGCAGCTGAAACTGCGCTAACGAAAAAACGGCCTAAGTATTTTATTTGAACTGATAATTACTCCTATGCCGGCTGTAGCGTTAATTAAAATGATTTTCTGGCTCAGTAAGCGATTTCTTCCTCATTTTGTTTTGGCCTTTGCAGCCCGTGGCTCAGAAGTTTCATCATGCAGTTTTGTAAGGCTTTAACTTCTCGTCTCACATTAAAGATGTATGATCTGTCGTCGCAAAACTCACACAGTTCGTCGAAGACATTCTGAGCTTCATCGTTTCCTTCGTGAACGTACAAAACGTCGAAAAAGAAATAAGGCGACTGCTTGAGCTTTTCCAGCTGATACGACTTCTTCCCAAAATTCGGAACTACGGATGACCTGATGTAAATTAGAATCAATCTTACTATAAAAGGTGGACCACATTTCTGTCCTGGTAGGGGGTCAGGCAACAAGCAATGATCGATGACAGTTTCAAAAAATCTTGCAAATCGCAGATGTCATGCTGTCGACCAAAGCCATGCTCGAGGGCATCAACTGTTTTGCGCAGTTGATTCATATCAGAGATATAATTTTGAAAAAGAAATACCCATTTAAGAGGCACATCACAGAAAACTCGTGTCTTTCGTCGAGGCTAGATTTCACTTCAGCGAAGGACTTCACAGCCTTCAACATTCCACGCATTGTCAGTCCGCCATTGCTGTCACTTCCGGATAAAATAGGATTCGGGGAAACATCTAGACACAATATAATCTTCTCGGGGCAGTTCATTTTCTGTATCTCAATTCCTCGTTCCTTTAATTGTGCACTCAATTTTAATACATTGTAGGTGTTGCGAAATGCATATCCTCTTGATGCGTAGTAACTTGAAGTCGTACCATGTTTTGACTCTTCCGAGGTTTCAGAGGAAGATAAACTGCAAATACTAGAACTTTCTGTCAGACTGACATCACTTTCTTCTGGACTGTTTATGCCCTTGTCGAGTTTTTCAGGAGTACCAAGGGAGACACCTGCACTCTCTGTTGCTATCATCGCCTCAGTTATATTAGCACCAGAAACACCTGGCTCTGAACAGAGGGTTGAAACGTCACTGATTGAAACTTGGGTTATTTTGTGTGGAAGCAGTTTTGTCTTCCACTGTGCATTAGCGTCACTCACAGTTTGAGAACAGGCCACAACTTTGTCATCCTCCGATAGCATCTTCACAATTTTACATGGTGTGCCCAACATTTCAGAAGTACCAAGGGAAACACTTTCACCCTCTGTTCTTTCCATCAACTCAGTCAAAATAGCCCCAGTAACACCTGGCTCTGAACAGGTTTCAGAGGAAGATAGACTGCAAATACTAGAACTTTCTTTCAGACTGACATCACTTTCTTCGGGACTATTTGTGCCTTTGTCGAGTTTTCCAGGAGTACCAAGGGAAACACCTGCACCCTTTGTTTCCATAGGCTCAGTTATATTAGCAACAGAAACACCTGGCTCTGAACAGAGGGTTGAGTCGTCACTGATTGAAATTTGGGTTATTTTGTGTGGGAGCAGTTTTGTAGCGTCACTCTCAGTTTTAGAACCGGCCGCAACTTCTTCATCCTCCGATGGCATTTGCGCAACTCTACAAGGTGTGCCCAACATTTCAGGAGTACCAAGGGAAACACTTGCACTCTCTGTTGTTTCCAACGCCTCAGTTATATTATTAGCACCAGAAACATCTGGCTCCGAAAAGAGGGTTGAATTGTCACTAATTGAAACTTGGGTTATTTTGTGTGGGAGCAGTTTTGTCTTCCACTGTGCATTAGCGTCACTCTCAGTTTGAGAATAGGCATCCTTCGATAGCATCTTCGCAACTTTACATGGTGTGCCCAACATTTCAGGAGTATCAAGTGAAACACGTGCACTCTCTGTTGTTTCCAACGCCTGAGTTATATTAGAACCAGAAACACCCGTCTCTGAACAGGTTTCAGAGGAAGATAAACTGCAAATACTAGAACTTTCTGTCAGACTGACATCACTTTCTTGTGGACTGCTTGTATCTTTGTCGAGTTTTCCAGGAGTACCAAGGGAAACACCTACACTCTTTGTTGTTTCCATCGGCTCAGTTATATTAGCACCAGAAACACCTAGTTCTGAACAGAGGGTTGAATCGTCACTGATTGAAATTTGGGTTATCTTGTGTGGAAGAAGTTTTGTAGCGTCACTCTCTGTTTTAGAAGAGGCCGCAACTTTGTCATCCCCCGAAAGCATCTTCGCAACTTTACATGGTGTGCCCAACATTTCAGGAGTTCCAAGGGAATCACCTGCACTCTCTGGTGTTTCCATCGTCTCAGTTATATTAGCACCAGAAACACCTGGCTCTGAACATAGGATTGAATCGCCACTGATGGAAACTTGGGTTATTTTGTGTGGAAGCAGTTTTGTCTTCCACTGTGCATTAGCGTCACCCTCAGTTTGAGAACAGACCACAACTTTGTCATCTTCAGATAGCATCTTAGCAACTTTACATGGTGTGCCCAACATTTCAGGAGAAATGCTTCCTTCTCGAGTCGAAGGAGACTTTTCAACGTTGTCTTCTGGGAAATCCGGTGCTGTGGAAGTAGAACTGTAATCTGAAGACATCGCAGAAGTTTGTTCCTCCAATTCATCGTCACTCCGATTCTCCGGCTTCTTTGCTGGCTTAAAATCTTTGCTCGAATCCATTAGTATCCCGTAACTGGAAAGAGGAAAGCTACTTTAATTATGAAGAACAAGATCCTGCAACAAATTTGAGGTTGCATCCAACAAATTTTACAAAATACGGTTGTACGAACACATTGGCTTTAGTTTTTGGAAATGAAATATCGTCCACATTGAGAAATCAGAAAATATACACTGAAGTTCCTCACAATGATGGCAGATAAACATGGCACGGCTATGAAAGAACGTCAAATTTGTGAAATAAACACATGCTTTGGAAATCAAATAATCGATTTCTACTATGTTTGTTATTTCACGCTACATTCAAGTAACACATGTAAACTACTCAAGGAAAAAACATCCTTCACTGCACCTCGCATCGCTACATCGTCGGGCAGAGAAGTCCCATCGTTTAGAGAAAGGTCCTGCAAGCGATACACACACACGAAGACCGAAAAACCAAAACATCAAACTCCATTAACATTGTGCGTTTTACGGCAGCCTGGGAAAATATTGCAGACAGCTGATATGTTCACTGTGCGGGAAGCATCCATAACAGCATGCAGTCATGTGATAAACACAGGTCGTCTCTGCTCTTAAAAAAGGATTACTATTAGTACATACAGTCGTATCAGAATATGGACCACCCCGGAATCGATGTACCCGCCCAGGCGCGTCACAGAGTGCACGTGACAAGGTCGACCCCACGGAGATATAAGCGGCCGGCCAGGACAGATGAGCCATCGTGCGTCACGGGAGTACAATGGGCACAGGTAGTGATTTGACGCACGTCCAAAAAGGAATGATCACCGTCTACCACGCCAAGGGTAGAAGCATTTCAGTTCGTGAGCTGTTCCTGAGCTGTTTCGCGAGGTGCTGTAGTAAGGATGTACACCAATAATGAGCCGCTAGCCCACCGAGTACCTCCCGAAGTCATTAATGTGGAGCCCAAAAAGGCCATCGACCCCAGAAGAGAACGTCCACTGGTAAAGGGCAATCGACGCGCGACAGTGCAGCAATTGACCACGCAAATGAATGCTGGGGCACCCAGGTGCATGTCCCCGATAACAGTAGATCGAACCCTTTCACGCATGGGTCTCTGGAGTCGAACCCTTCACGGATGGGTCTCCATCGGCAATGACGCCTGCAGTTCGCATGGTACTACTGTCATTGGACAGTAGGAAAAGGTTGCCTTCTCCAACGAATCGAGGTTTCTATTCCACAGAAGTGACGGGCGGTGGCGGATGTGACATCAGCCACACGAGATCCAACACCCGGACACGCTTGTCGTTCAAGTATAGGCCGGCGATGGCAGTGTTCATGTCTGGGGGATGTTTTCTGGTGTGACCTGGGACCGCTGGATGGGTCCTTGAACACCAATGGCTACCTGTCTATTTTCGCTGACCACATGCAACCCTTCATGTTGGTGATTATGGTGTCTACCAACAGAACAATGCGCCCTGCCATGTCGCTAAGGGGTGCACGACTGGTTTCGGGAACACGACAGCGATGCCTCCGTTCTCCTTTGGCCAGCGAAATTGCCTGATCTCAACCCCATAGAGTTCTTGTGGGACTATTTGGATCGACAAGTTCGACGAGCCGACCCACGACCCCGTGACTTCCGTGCTCTTCTGCAGTCCGAATAGGCACGTGCAACCTTCTTTTTTTTTTTTTTTTTTTGATTGGAGGTTTAACGACCACCGTGAGCAACTCAATGGGCTATAAGCAGTCGCCCGTCCCTAATTTAGGGTCACTGGTTCCAGGGAAGGGAGAGAGCCAGTGCCGTAAGACAAACACAACATCCATGCCTGACCGGGATTCGAACCCGGACCCCTTAAGGACGAATGATCAGAGGCCAGCGCCTTCACGTGCAACCTTCCAGGTCCTTCCAGGTCCTCATTGCGTCCACGCCAAGCAGTCTCGCACCTGACATCCGGAACAAGGGTGGTTATTCCCATTATTAGGTAGGTGGTCATATTATTCTGATACGACCGTGTATCTTTCCAGAGAAATGATCGTTTGTGAAATAAAAACGACTGGCATTTCCCAGGTGCTGTCTCAGAGGTATTTACAAAGATGAAAGAGAAGCGATTGCTGTTGCCTCACAATTCTGCTTACAGATGCGCCAGATTAGGCACACACCTCCGCGCAGCAATTGATGTCAGGGTTAAACTTAGAAAACGAGGCATGCAAATAGAGCTGAAACATTTGTGTATTGCTTATCAGACGCTAGCTGCTTTTTACCAGGAAACCGCTGACGTCAGTACGAAAGAATCGAATATGACTCTTGCAGTGCCTCAACATGAAGTCTGAATTGTGGATCAATGTAAGATCATGAACACTGGTGTGAGTTGCTACACATTGCTTTGCGCTCCCGGCCAGGCCGACATTTGGTACTAGAGTATCTACGGGTCAGTCGTTCAAGCAGCTAGCTATATCTAGTTTTCCTATTTTAGGAGTTCATGTAGCCTAAATGGATCTAATCAGCTTATACAACTAGCTCATTGGTAAACATTATTCAGAGTGTATTTGTATCTGCTGATGGATCATATTCTTTAGCATGTCACGCTTTAATACTGAATTCTCGCGATACTTCCATCTCAACAACGCCCCCATGTACCACTCCCCTGCTTCTGTGCGTCAGGTCTCTTGTAAAGAAAGAGAATCCAGCAAGGCAAAGAATCATTGCACAGCATGTAGGTGTCTCACAGGCCACTGTAAACCGCATTATCAAATCTGAGCAACACTTAGAAAAGCGGCTTAAGCCTGACGTCCACAAGCCCCTTTCGCGCAACATTTGGGAGCGGATGATGAACTGCAGGGAACTGTATGGGAGACACCTAGCAAAGGACAGGTGAAGGTTTGTGGTCACTTTGGATGAAGCATGGGTGTCCCTCAGTGATACAAACGCAATTCGGGCAAGGCATTATCAAGAAAAGGGTGGCGTGAATGCAAACAAAGTTTTTCACGTGGATTTATGGTAGGTTATTGCTATAATGGCAAGTTAAAGCTGCGAATAACGCAAAAATTAATGCAGCCTATTATCAGACAAACAATCTTGACCCAATTTACCGCGAAGAAATTCCATCCTTATGCAGTGCTATGTCTTCGAATGTATGGACCCACTACGGCTAAGTCTACAGGGGGCATCCATGCGGAAGATTGCAGCTGAGACAGATATTCACGCTACACCATTCTTCTCAATTTCTGTCAAATCTCCAGATGCCTCTCCTCTGTATTTCTGCTGCTTCGGGTTACTTAAATGAGCCATCCAAAGTTGAAAACCCAAAGCAATTGATAGCCTTTGGAAAACTTGCGAAGAGGAGTGGGAGAGAATGGATCTTTCCTGTCTGCAAAGGAGCCTGTTACACTGTAAAAAAAAAAAATCTGAAATTCACGAGCCACTTTCCGTGATTTCTTTCGTGAATTAACGAAACATGTTTCTGATAAAACTATCCGTGAAGTGGCAGAAAAAAACTGGAATTTCACGGATTTTTCGTACACCCAAAAAATTCTGAATATTCAGAAATCTTTCTCACATTGACGGTAAATTACAGTTTTCAAGAGGTGTTAACGGAAAATTCTGAATTTTCATAAACCTTTCAGCAATTCCTTTCTTACATTAACGGAAAAACTCCCTTGTCACTTTTTCTGTATCCGTACGACGAAAAATTTCCGGTAATAGGGATTCACGGGAATACCTTGTGGTTTGATTAAGGTGGCTGCACCTAAAATTTCTGCCTTATGTTTCCAATGGTAAAACTTCTTTACATATTTTCTTCGCAATTAATGTATTCCCAAGGATGAAAATTTGCACATCGATAAATATAACTTTAGGTTATAGCATGGGATACTTAGTACTTGCTAAAACATAACCATAATTATATTAAAAATCAATCATTTTTCGTTGAGTAATGTTTAGACAATAGATGGCGCGACCTGTACATTGATGACGTCAGTAGACAAACAAATGTTGCATTGCTTGGTTATGGTTATGTTTCAGCAAGTATTAAGTATCCCATGCAATAACTTAAAGTTAGTTTTATCGATGTACAAATTTTCATCCTTGGTAATACATTAATTGCGAAGAAAATATAAAGAAGTTTTACCATTGGAAACATAAGGCAGAGAGTTTAGGTGGAACCACCTTAACTGTTGCATTTCCGTAGTCTGTCGAAGTATTTGATTTTGAAGTTCTGTAGCGAGATGGGATAGTGGATACTTTATCGCATAAATTTTTGTTACTGTGTGTCACAGGATAGGATATTTCTTCTCATTTTCCCTATTTTGTGCACCAGCTATTATACAAGTATATTGTGTTACCGTAAAAAAAACAAGTAATTTATTGTACAGGTTATTGTACGATGCCTATGTATCAGTCTGTGGAGTCATTTAAGACAAGCTACATAGCTATCTAGAGTAAATTTTATATTTAGAAGTTTTGTGAAATTATATTATAAAACAGTACATTGCACCTTCTCTTAAAAATAATTGAACGTTGTCAGAAAAAGATCTCAAACACCAAATCACTCTGTTGCTTCGAAAAACCACTATGAAGAAAAATACGTAATTTGTAATAAGGCCTCCTACAGAAAAAATGAAATTATTACAAACGAATTAAAAAAATAAGCTCCAATGGAAAATAAAATGTCTAAATCACTCTCCTTACTGAAAAAAAAAATCACCATCGCGTGATTAAGCTTTACCTTGAACGTGATTCCGATTCCTGTGGTGTTCTGACTCAATGGTTAAGACGTGTGGCTTCAACCTAAAAGTCCCGGGTTCGATCCACACTACCGGCGCAAAAAGATTCTCCCGCGTAACAGCCCAAATATTCAGCGTGTTGGATTTTGTGAAATTTCTGTCAAAATACGGGAAACTTGAAACTGACTTTTCTGAAATAAACGGAATTACTGACCGGAAAATCTGTCAAAATACGGAAGTGGGGGGAAAAAACCTGCACTTTTAGAAACGGAAATTTCGTCAAAAGACTGACAGTTACCGGCAACTTTGCTGCACCTTATTTCCAGAAATTTTCCGTGAATTCATTTTTTTACAGCGTACAATGAAAATTGCGCTGCAGAAGGATAGCACAGGAACATGGTAAGCACATAGAACACAACAGAAGTTGGAGCCATTTTATTTCATAACTGTATAATCCTTCAAACTTTGTCACTATAAACGTGAAACAACCTCTGGATAGTGGAAAAGTAATGCAAGTCAAAAAGTTCTCAACATTTTCTCGGAAACTTTACTACTTGAAACAGCATGTGTAGATGACATATGTTTCTTCAGATGAACCAGAAAATTCTCACACCGTTCGACCTCAAAAACCACCACTAAATTCAGCTATATTGCTCGGTTTTTCCACAAGCAGGTTTTGCATTTTCCCCTTACACCCTTCATCAGAATTTACAGAGAAGTATTCCATATAGCCTCAGTAAGAAGTGATTTCGAATTACAGATTGGACGTGTTTTCGAAGCCAGTATATGTCCTATGATGTACGAAAAGTGCACCACGAAACAAGTGTATTTCATAGACACCCCTCCCCCCCCCCCCCCTTTTTTTTTTACAAACTTTACGATTTTTAAACTATTTTCCGACAAGCTTTAACTTTACTAGACTAACATTTTTGGGTTCATGACTTGTGTACATTAATATCCTACACATCTTCTGAACCTTAAAAAATGTTTATTCCAAAGAAAATTTAGGGGGGGGGCAGGATTTTTTTTTATGAAGACTCGAGTCACATGTGTGCTTGACCAAAAATATTTAGCCAGTTAGGTTCAATTTTTCTCGAGCTATAACACTTAACTAGTTCATCATAGCTTAGTAACACTTAATTTCTGCGAGCACTTTAGTCGGTAACAGTTTCATATATAAATATTCGAAATATTTTACGTTTAACCGGGTACTTCTTCTAGGTGACATAAGATGACAAGGGAACTGAAGCACCACATATTGGCGTTCATCCAAAATAACAGCCTATTTTCTGAAGAGTTCGACATTTAACAACTTTTCACGGTGCCAAAAACGCATGGTGAAGTCCGCAACAGCCAACGAGTCAAAAGTTGCCATCCATACAGACAGTCATGGAAACAACGCAAGAAATTTAGCCATTCCGCGAAGAGACACTCACTGCTTAAGCTTTTCAAAATTGGTGAATTTATAGGAAATAAAATTTCAAAACTATGAACTGCGGTAGTGAATTTTTTTAAATGTTTTTATGTTTCAAAGCTTTTAGAATTATTAACGCAAACGCGAAAGATGCACTTATATCTCCCCTGTATTTATTTATTATTATTATTTTTTTTTTGGCGAAAACTCGCTGTTAAGAAATTGAGATCAGAAATGGTTACAATGATTCTGAATTATTTCGCTTTTGGGTAGGGTGACGTATACCTACACTAAGTAGTGTGACGTAACGTAATTATAAATACACCACACTGAATACTCAACAGACGCATATAGCGTATTAAATCCGTTTATTTTTGTGTTGTAGTAAGCACAAAGATTCGCTAAACTTTCGCACTCCACTGGGAGACTTTCAACGCAATGGTAGACATAAAAATGAATTTTTATGTCTACAAAAAATAAACGAATTCAATACATATGACGAAGTAAATTTCTCCATTTTTAAGGGGCAGGATTCGAACCCACAACTCTCTGCTATCTGCCTTTATCTCATGTGCGTCCTGCAGGGCAGGCACGTCACATACGCTATATGAGTCTCTTGAGTACCTCTAATTTTACCTTCCTTTTGCGTTTGTGTTCCTGTATAAATTTAGTTTCTTCCGTTAAACTTTTCTACCTTAACGACACATTGCCGCCCCGGTATCTCAGCGGTCTAAGGCACTGGTTTCTGACTATTCGCGCTAGTTGGGTCAGAGTTCGAATCCCGTAGAGGCATGGATGTTTGTGTTTGTTTTTCGGCACTGGCTCTCTGTGTGTTACTTGATCAACACCGGCTCTTTCTGTGTACAATGATCATTCGACATACTGTGTACTGTTTGATATGTACTAGTTCTTCATTTGTTACTTGATCAACTCTGGCTTTCTCTGTGTACATTGATCATTTGACATACTGTGTACTATGTTTGAAAATGTCTATACTGTTTCTGCCTGTATATGTCACTGTATTTGTCAACCAAGTCCAATAAATAACTTTTTTAAACTATCATTAAAAAAAAAAACATTTTTCCCGAAGATCTCTCTAAATTTGACAACACTGAAAGCTGGAGCAGAAGTGATTAAAACATTGAGTATAACGAGGTGCATTGGATATAGCGTCTTGTTAGAAGTGCATGTTATGATTACGGAGTATTGTGAATGTCAAACGAATTAAAGGCAGCAAGGTCTTATTATGGCTAATGCTAATACCTGTGTTTAAGTGCTATTTGACAGTAGAATAAAGATGGACACATGTAAGTTATTTCAGCTTACTCATTACCATGGTCGTAAGTGATTTCTATACATACTAGGGTTAGATATTTTTGTTCACGAATTGAGAAAGAAATTTCATAGCTGAAGCAACTAAACATAAATTAAGACGTTAAACTATTAAGCCACGTTAATGCTGCAGCTTAAACCTATTTCACTTACATTTATATCTAATTAACGTTTTGCAGTATATGTTATATACTTACATAGGATCTAACACCTATTTCATATACAGTCAAATGAACATATGTATGTTTACAATCTTTTTTATGAGTATATAAAGTTTTATAATTTTTATAATGAGCATAAAGATTTATTATTTATATTGAATATACAGCACCCTGGAAACACCCAAAGGTAATGGATCGTAAACGAGAAAAATCCTTGCATTTGCATCATTTCATTGCTCGATAAAAAAATTTTTTATCAAAGAAGTATCTAGATTGTTTTGTTCAGATATTTGAGGCATGACGCCACATTATTTCACATCGTCGCAATGGGATGTAGAAGAACCGCAAGATAGAGCATTATCAGAGATCAAAATAGAGCATAATCAGTCTATGCAAGCATAGACAATGTTCTATTTTAATCTAGGTCAAGCGAAGAAACCCCCAAATTTTAATTGGAATGACCCCTTGAGGACTTTCTTAGAGAAACAGATTCAGTAAGATGAGAAATCTTGAGGTACAAGTTCACGAATGAGAGGATTTGGGGGAACGGGTGGGGGGGTAATTAACGGCCACCGTGATCAACTCTAATGGGCTGCAATGCAATCAGTCGCTAGTCCTTAATTTAGGGCCACTGGTTCCAGGGAATGGAGAGACCCAGTATCGTAAGACAAACATACCATCGAAGCCTCACGCGGGATTCGAACCTGGGCACATATCAGACCATATGCGTAACGGAATTTCTGCTCCCGGCGCGAAACAAAATATTGAGCCCCATCTATCTTTTTATCTTATGTGTGCACACAATGCTCAACTAAACAAAATTAACGTCAAATATATCCTCATTGAACGAACTTTTCAGACAGT
Organism: Macrothele yani; assembly: GCA_039090855.1. NCBI lineage: Eukaryota > Metazoa > Arthropoda > Arachnida > Araneae > Macrothelidae > Macrothele > Macrothele yani. Next base: position 167,973,116 of record CM077011.1, read on the forward strand.
AGCGGATTGGGACGACCAGAGCAGGCCAAGAATTTTAATCTTGCTGTCCACCGTGAAAATGCACGTAACTGCAGGGAAATGCCTCACAAATTCACTCACACACAAAAAAATCTGCTAGATCCTGGATGGAAGTTGAGATATGCATTGTAAATCTAATTCAGCCGTGAGCAAATTTTAATAATTTAACGGTGAAATAATTTTAAAAACCTTTTCATGATTGAATGTAGCAGCAATCTAAGCTTAAAACAGGGTGTTGTACCAAATAATTATTTTTCTTTTGATTTTGTCAAAATAATAATAATCACGAGTCTATTGAAGACCCTACTTCTTCCTAAATCATCACGCAGATCATTCTGAAAGTTGAATAGAAATTTTCATACGCAATGAATTAATGTATTTATTTGGTCACTGATCATGTGCTACAAAATGGCATTGGCACCTCGTCCTTGAGTAGAAACCTTTTTAAAGTCTACCCGTTATTTTGACCCATGCACCATCCATTTACCTCATGAACTAGTGCCGGTATACCATTGTTTCTTTTGAGATAAGTGCGGGTGGGATACGAATTTTGGAATATCTGTGAAAGAGAATCAGCCTGTGGATAAGAGGGCAATGGACCATCAGAATGGGTACTACTAGTGTCTTCAAGATTAAAAAATAAAGGGTAGGACATACCAATTACCCAGGGCTGCAAGTCCAATGAACTACATCTAACTGTAATTAGCTTTAGATGAATTTATAACAGCATGCTTGGTCCAGCTGCACTTTTATCACACAAAAAGATTTTTTCTAAGTAATTAGAGCAAACGCTGAACATAATTTTTTTTCGAGGCAATAACTTGATAGAAATGAAGCTCAATATTATTTATAAAGAGCTAAAATAATTACTCGTCAGTTTCAAATATCCAGACGTAAAAGAATACGAGAAAGTGCGCCGCTTCTCGATTGGTCCATTGGGAAATGTCCTGGCGTCCCAATCCACCCCCTTTTTTTGAGAGGGGGTTTAATGACCACCGTGAGCAACTCAATGGGTTGTAAGCAGTCGTCCGCACCTATTTTAGGGCAATTGTTTCTAGGGAAGTGAGTGATTCAGCGACGTAAGACAAACACACCTTGCATACTAACCGGGATTCTAACTCTGACATCTGGGACGAATTATTAGAAACCAAAGCTTCATGCCGTTCATCAGTTAGTTATCAGCTCTCGAGATGTTAATGGGCACCGTATAATTTCAACAGACTCAATGCTTCCAAAACTTATCACGCAGTGATTGCAGTAATGTTGGGAAATGCTCGAAGTTCGGAAAGTTCAGTCCTGCCTAGCAACGCCGGTAGGTCTTCGAAAGCTCCTCCTATCATTCACACCTCGACAATATGTCAGCATTATTGCGTAGGATGAAGAACGTCATTGTCAGCTGTACTACAATAGTTAGAATTTCCGGTTCCGGCAAGCACTCTACCGTACTTTATCACTCAGTTTTTCATATCGGAATGCCACAGTCATCTTTCGACGAGCCGATTTCCAGTTCTAAGCTAAGAATTCCACAACAAAGTTTCATTTGCGACGGCAGTGCTCAGAAAGTAGTCTAATTCAACATGTTGCACTAGTTGCGCGGTTGCTTTTGAAGTACTCTTTTGGTGTCCTGTGAGTTAATGGAGGGGGGAGTTCCGTTGATGAAACTCTTCCAAATAATTACTTGTCAAAATTTGAAGCACAGCTAGAGAAATGTTTCCCCAAGGACATTTTCCTCATGTGCCTTTTTATTATGGTCTTTCAAAAAACTGAGTATTATTGCCATCAACTGGCATGAGTTTTGGCTAAGATAGTAGAATCCCTGCGGTAAAGAAAGGAACCTCCCACCCACAGCTCTATGGAGGATAAAGGAAATTTCTCGGAAGCCTAAACTTTAAATCTCAACCTGTAATGATAACAATAGAAAAAAAAAAGAAAGTCAAATTATTTTTCAGTTACGCGCAAATGTATTTCACCCGGAATACGATGTGGAGAGACTTATCGCATCTTCGCCTCAAAGCTCCTGTTTAATGCTCTCCAAACCAAGGATGCCAGCTTAAAATCAAGATTTCTTAATCATCAAAGCAATAAACATCGAAGAAAAGGGTTTCATTTTTCAGTTTCAAGGTTTGTAGCTTTTTATTCCGGTCCGAACCGGGACAAATGTTTCAGGTTGGAAAGAAAGTAATGTCCGATGACGAGGTACCCGAAGATGAAGCCCCGGCCCAAACTGGCCAAGGAGATTGCGCAGCACATTGGCATGACATCAACATGTCACGGCTTAAGTTGGTGTCAGTTAGCCGTCAGAAGGCGAAAAATAAGCGCCAGCCAACATGGAAGTGGAGTACATCCGCCATTGCATGCTGTATGAGTTTCGTCGCGGTAGCACCCCTGCTGTAAGGAACATTACTAGTGTGTACCCCAATGCCATATCACATCGTCAGTGCTGTCGTTGGTTCCAATGGTTTCAAGAGGAAAATTTTGACCTGTCAGACAGACGGTCCCAAAGCCGGAAGACATGAAACAGTGGGTATGCTGAAGACCTTAGTGGAGACCGACCCACGTATGACCACGCGGGACTTAGTCGAGCAGTTGGGACTACCCACAGCACGACCATTATCACGCACCTGCTGCAATTTGGGAAGGTGGACAAAGAACGAGTTTGGGTACACCATCAACTCACAGTTGGACAGAAAGCAAATAATATGAGTGCATGCGTTTCTCTACTCTGACGTGATCAAGTTGAACCGTTCTTGAACCGCATTGTGACAGGTGACAAGAAATGGGTCTTGTATGACGAATAAACAAAGGCATCGCTATTTCCACGTTTATCAACACATAGCAACCGAGAAAGTGTCATCCGGTCATCTCTGGGACAAAAACGATAATAAACGTGGAAAGAGCGATGTCTTTGTTTATTCACTGACGCCACGTATTTAGAGGATTTTCACTATTGTTCCCGCCCTTTGGATTTATTTTCTATAATTAGCATATAGATTGAGCCCTTAATCCCCACCAGATGGAGAAGTCTCAGTTGCTGAGTCCATCCTACGGATTTGTGATGTCAGAAGCTGACAGATAAATACACATAGCGCCATTGATTTTTGGCTACGACATCGAGAGCCCAGATCCCTGCTGCCGCACCCACCCTATTCCCCGGACATTACCCCGAGAGATTTGCACCTTTTCCTGTCGTTGCGGCATTTCCTGGACGGACATATGATATGATATTTGAAGAAGTTTTAGGAAGAGAGTGTCTGACCCCAGGTCTAAAACTGCCCCTAGAGATGAGAAGCTAGGAGATCTGAGTAAGTGAACTCAATAGGAAAGACAAACAGAAAAATGTAGTGAAAGGGTAGGGTGATCCGTGACACAACTCTATGTGGAAGGGGGAAAGGGAACGAAGCACCGCACAACATCACAGAGAACCACACCACCAACCAGTCGCCCGACGCACCAAGGTGTGACAAACTCAACGATACCAATTTCAAATGTCCAAGCAGAATCCATTTTCGCCATCTTGATACCAATCTGAAAAAGAAGGGTGTGGTGGTCTGTCTAACACACACGAGTGCTCACATACTTACTCTCTCTGTCAAGGGGAAGGAGGGGGGTCAACGATCGCCGCCCTAGTTCTGGGATACCTAAGGATTTCACTGGGATTGTAATCAACTGCGCCCCTAACAAGTCCATTTAGGTGGGCTTCCGCTTTCTTGAACTTTCTGGCGGACAGCGGTTCATCGACCGGGAAGATGTCGAACACGCACTTCTTTGCCTCGAAGCTGCCACAATTCTACAGGGGCGATATCCAACAGCTATCCAGATGATGGGAGCAATACTGTATGCTTGTGATAATTAATACAGTACCCAGAGGAATTTGTAGCAATATAGTATTGCTTGTGATAATTAATACGTAGTGCATTCTTCAATCTAATAAATTTGCAGAGTTTTCATAATAAGTCACTGTACCTTTCATTTTTTTCATAAGAACACGATTTAAAATCTTAAGATTCCTGAATTTTGTCATGAATTTTCTAATGATTTAACATTTTCTTAGTTAATATTTTTCGTTAAATGCAAAGTGAAGCCAGACAGGATTTCAACTATTAACGGTTCCAAGTACAAATTGGGAGGTATGAGTGGATGTTAGGGAAAAAGCTGAAATTGTCTCACCGAGCCCGCTGTACACAGCGACATGAAACCCTTGGTGAGCCACTGCCTTCAAAGCTGTTCGTCTTCCAGCCTCTGTTTCTGACCAAGAGGAAATCATACGAGATGAAGCAAACCTATTTCATAAACCTTTCTTTCTGTCTATTATTTACCCAGGCATGCTATCTGGGCCCTTAGTCATTGTGGGCCCCAAGGTTACAGCCCCTATAGACTACCCCCCCACACACACACACACCTTATTCCAGCCCTGCTGGACACTACAATCCACGTGTCTTGCATCATTGTCTTTTTCCATTCCGAAACGTCAGTGTCAGAGATGCGAGGAGTAGTACCCGACAATTATTAATATTGACAACGATCGAATCCTCAAACTTCTGCTGACTTTGGTACTACAAGAAGCATTCGAAATAAGCTTTGCTTCTGAAAGCAGACCGTTCTGTATAAATAGTATAAATAGCGAAAATTCGTTCACTCGGCGAACTGTCACTAGATTTTGTGGTAACGCCGATACGTAAGTCAGTAAATGTGTATTTTCATATGATATGGGATTAATGAATATTTTAGGGGAGTGCTGTGTAATGAAAGACATCTCCCTCCGGAAATCGTAGGACTATCAAAAACTGCATCATCAGTTTACCTTTCCAACTCAACAGCTGTACTGTACACCGATGAACCATTACATTATTACCACCACCTACCCATAAGCTGTAGAACTCCATTTAGCCCGCAAAACAGCTGCCACTCTGCAAGGTATTGATTCGATGAGTTGGCGATAGGTATCCTGGGGTATCTGACAACATAATATTAACAGCAAGTCCTCCATTTACCGTACATTACGGGGTGGTGGTGATTTAGCCCGAAACCGCCAAGTCGAACCACAAATGTTCAATTGGGTTCATGGCAGGTGAATTTGGAGGCCAGGGCGTCAACAGAAAGTTACTAGCATGTTCTTCGAACCACTCCTTGAAGATTCTGGTAGTGTGGCATATAGCGCATTTTTCTGTTGCTAATGGCCATCACCAGCAGGAAACACAGTTGCCATGAATGGGTGAGCTTTGAGCGCAACGATGTTCAGATACACGACAGTTGTCAGAGATTGTGCTATTGGGATAATAGGGCCTAAAGTGTTCCAAGAAAACATCCCCCACAGCATAACACCGCAGCCCTGTTTGCGCCCAACAGTGCATCCAAGTGTAATCTGCGTATCCGCGCTCGGACGTCTATATGTGATGCCCCAGGAATCTTGATTCGTCAGACAAGACCACTTTCTTCCAATCATCCACAGTCCAATCTCTATTATATTGGGCCTATCTCATGCGTTGTTGGCGATGACGTGCAGTGAGCACAGGTGCCGGGTTGGGTGTTCATCTACGCAGGCCCATGCTCAGAAGGCTGCTGGGAATTGTGTGCTGTTACACATTGCCCTGATCACCACTGTTGCAGCTGCCGGCGATTTGTCGTACTGTGGCCCTGCGGTCTCTGTGAACAACGCGCAACAGTTTCCGCTCCCCTCTGGCATCAGTGAGCTGCGAACCACACACCAAACCACGCACGGCTGGAGGACGGTTCGTCGTTTTGCCATCTGTGCACCACTTCTGATACGTACTCACTACAGTGGCATGTGAAAACCTTACGAGCTGCGCAGTTTCCGAGGCATCACGATTTGTCCTTTATCAAACTCCAATAAATCGGCAGCTTTTCCCAATCTGACCCTGAACACTCTTCTAACCGAAAGCCGTTCCTGGGGTTGTATATATACTGCTCTGTAAACTTCATCTGCACCACCGATCTGTCGGCAGACGCGCTCAATTCTATAGGCTGGGGGGGGGTCGTAATGTAATGGGCTCATCGGTGTATATTCTTGCGTTTCAGATCTTTTAGACCGAAAAGAAAAAGTTTCAGTTATGCTTCTGCAAATGGAAACTAGTTTAGCAGAATGTTCTTCCAACACTCGAAATATTTGTTGCTTACGATGGTGTAAAATCTTCCTGCTTCAGATTCTTTACAGAATTTTGACGATACATACATTTTTAAAGTCGTTTCCTTCTTTAGACAAAGAACGCTTCGGCTTCGAAGCATCTTCCCCTTTTGATTTTCTAGTCCCTTTTTGGTTCTTTTTTATGTTTTTAATTTTTTTTTCTTTGGAAGACTACTTGTTTTGTTTGAGTTTAAAACCTTATAAAAGAAGTATGCACACATCTTTTGAATTCTCTGTGATAAAAAAAAACTTTCATATATTTCTATTCTGACACAAGAAGACCCCACATTTTTAAAGTACTTGACTATGGTACGAGGCCTAATTTATTTTGGTTAAGGCAAAACAAACACTTACATATACATGTAAGTTACGATTTACATATTTTAATTTTCTTCATTGTTTCTGCTTAGCGAACTAGTTATCCCCTCACGTGTTTATATTTTCCTATTACTTTAAAATCTATTATATAAAATCTATTACTTAAATTCTTAAATATTTTCACTGTTTTTATCCGGCCTGGGACGGGAATTACGATCTTCAACCTGACGAAAACTTGTTTAATACCAGTCATATAAATATAGAGCCGGTTCAAATTCATGTTTTCACCCGGTAATAAATAAGCGCGTCTTCCTCCTCCTTTTTACTTCGCTTCCGTGTCACTTTCCTATCGGGCACTCTAGCCCAAATCTCCTAGCTTCCTATTTCTAAGGATTGTTGACCTGGGGTCAGACACTCCCTAAAATCCTCTACATATGATCATGTTTTCAATGCACTTCTTACAGTCACATTTCTTCATCGAATACATCGATCGCTTCACAGACCTTGGTTTTTCACGACGCGGTAAATACGACACTGCTTCTCTATTTTTGAAAAATCGATGAATGCTCGGCACTGAAACGTTTTGATTCTCCCAAAGTAATTAGAGTAAACCACAAAAATAACATTTCAGTCACGAAAAATGAGTTGATTTATGCATTATTTAATAACTTTTTTCTAGAAATAAATGTACTAGTAAAATTTTCCGCTTTTAAGGAATATTATGCGAAGTATGAAGATTGAACTTCAGAGGGTAACCCCACCCCTCTCTCAAACAACAAAAAAAAAAAAAAAAACTACCATCCTTGTTAAATTAGAACGAAGGGAAAAGGTTAAATAGAGAGTAGCTATTTTCAAGCGCTATCTCATAACCTGAGAAATTTGTTGCTCGAAGCTACAATACAGGGTCACAAAACATACTGATAAAATAATCTACGATGCGATTAAAGGACAAAGATTCCATAGAAAAATGAATTCGGCTAAATAACTCAGATATTTTAGTATTTCCTGCCCTTTTATTCCTGTTGAGCCAAGAATAGAAACCACAAAATGGTAAATTATTCCGCAAAACTGAGTTACAACTACTACATAATGTTTTAGTAGCTTTATCAGAAGCATAGCTCCAAATTATTTCTCAGTATTTCACAGCAACGTAACTTACTAATGTTGTGAAAATATGATGAATTATAACACAAATGAATGCCGAAAGAGTTAACTCCGTAGTCTTCTATACGGAAATCCACTTCGTCGAATCAGTAATCGATCAAAAGCTACAGATGAGTTATCAATTTTGCGAAAAAGCCAGATGTGAAGCAAAACTATTCCTGTCACTAGCGACAGTTTTTGTGAAGCTAAACAGTCATTCATTGGACAGAAAGCGTAGTGGATGGAAGCTTCCGTGTTGGCTTTGCGCAGCTGATGCATTCTAAGAATTCGCCTCTTTTATGATTCATTTCAATCCACACATTTGTCTTTTCTGATAACATTACGGTGACCAATCCAGAATGACAAAGCGCAATTCCCTCTCTGTTTCCGGGTATTATCAATTTTTATCTTTGAAATTCATTTTCCTTGTTATATGCTAACACAGTCACTTCAGTGTCTTTACGTTGGAAGGATGCCGGATTGGCAAACATTTATGACACACGAAACTGAATGTCACTAGGACTGATTATAGTATTTACGATGCCGGAAATTGAATAATGCCAAGGTGCATTTGTTAAAACACTGGCTTAATTTTTTTTGCTTCATTTCTCTTATGTTAAAAAATTCCTTATTAGTGCCAGTAAGATCAGAAGCCCGCTCAACATTGTCATTTGTTGAAATCATCGACTTTATTATCAATATTTACTATTTTAGTGAAGGATGAAATGCTTGCGAACTAGCTTACCCTTCTCGCTAGTAATAATACACCACCTATGAATAAGCACTTTGGTTAGATTTTTTATTTTTCATGGGTAGCAGTTTCACATTTGTTTTTAGTGTTGACATTTTATTGGTGCAAAAACCATATCTGGATAAAAAGCGCGGTACAAATAAAGCGGTATATGGTTGGCGCCAAAACCTATTCAGCGGGACTTTTTTTGTGGTTTAGGCATAACCGTTAGCAACTTACTGAGCTATAAGCAGCCTCCTTGTCCCTAATTTTGGGCCACTGGTTCCAGGGAAGAGACAGGACCAGCGCATGCCTCATCCGGGGCTAAACCTCAGCCTACTGATTTCAGTGAGATAAAGCCTTAGTAAGCACGGTAATATTTTTATTATTAATGCCCGTACTTAGAAAATAAACATTTTACAAAGCACAGCAACGTACGAGATCTTTCAAATCACCAAGTGCTCCATCGTGAGGTACTTCAATAAATACATAACCAACATAAATAAAAACAACGGATAAAAACAAGAAGCATTTTTCAAATTACGCGAGCACGTGATAACAATAACAAAGCATACAATAAATATATTGGAAACGTGGGGTCGTGTTAATGGATTCAAGAAAATAATATTAAGAAAGCATTACTGAATAGAGGAAGACATATATACACATAGGGAATTAATAGGTTTTCATAAAAATTCAAACTGTAAATGAAGTAGGAGAAGTAGAGTGCTTGCTGGTAGAGGGGACCATGTCTACTTGGCTGGATTATTATGGCCCAAGGTAAGGGAACAAAACGTGGAGTTTCTTCGTTACATCAGTCAGTGCTATGCGACAGAATACACAAACTTTCAGCAAATCGGAGGGATCGCCTTGTGCGATTTGAAATCAGCATTCTGGCATTGGTCCAGTCTGATGGGTAGGTACCTCTATTAGCCAACCGTGCAAGAGAGGTAGCATCAGAGTTATTTGTAATGGAGTACTTGTGATCATAAAGTCTAGTGCGCAATGGGCGTGCAGTGGACCCTAGTACTGGATCTTCAGGGTTGACAGGATTTAAGGGGATTTGTGAACCCCATGTCTTAAGTGTAGAAACTTGGTCATGGCCATTTTGTACGATGGCTCGAATACTTTTCGTACTCTCTGCAAAGGCAATGTGGTGTTTTTTTTTCATGCATTCCTTAGTATTGAAGTGCGTGCGACGTGTTAAGAAAGAACTGTTCGACAAAAACGATTGGTTTCTGTTGCACGACAGAAACCATTGTGCGCTGCCGGTCAAGCAGTTTCTAGCTTCGAAATCGATCTGTGTGATCGAACATCCACCCTACTTGCCAGATTTGGCTCCCGCAGACTTTTTCTCCCTTCCCAAAGATGAAGCGCGCCTTGAAAGGGGAGCGCTTCAGCGACATTGACGACATCCAACGAGTTGTGACCAACAGACTGAATGAGGTTCCAGTTCAGGACTTCCATCGTGCCTTCAAACACCTGTACGAGAGATCTCATCGTTGTGTGGAGATGGGAGATTATGTTGAATTTGTGTAAGTGACAATTCAAAATATAATTTGTTTTGATATAACTTTTTGTCTCATTACTTAACGAGCACACTGTACATCCACCAGGAATAGACATCAAACCTATACTTTCTTCATCGATGTGTGTCTTAGGTTCTGCGGAAGGTGAATAAGTATCCAGTTCAACAGCAAAACTTTACGTATCCGTACGAACGTCAGTGGAATCTCCAATAGTTTTTATTTGAACCATTTGTTGTTTCAGCTTTTTTCACACACCCCAAAGATGTGGGTTGATAAAAGCAAAAATGATTTAGTAAAGTCATGTACACTTTGGATAAACCAATCTCACCGATTTAAATTAATGTACGTTCGTATGAAATGGTAGCTTTAAAGTTGATGTAAAACATTGCTTTTGTGGACTAATATTTGAAGAAATCACATGGTATTAAAAATAAAATCCGCGCGTCTTTTGAGTGCTGCTTCTTTAACGTTTCGCAGCTCCCTAGATTCAACATTGCTGGAAAAAAATATTTTGCTTCGGGTTTAACGACTACCATTTGCAACTCGCCCGACGATAGAATGCAATCGCCCGATTGCATTCTATCGTCGGGCGAGTTGCAATCGCCTATATCGTCGGGCAAGTTTGTCAATCGCCCGAGGGCTAAAAATGCAATCGCCCGACGATAATTTTTTTTTTTTTTGGATTGGAGGTTTAACGACCACCGTTAGCAACTTGAGGGACTATAAACAGTCGCCCGTCCCTAATTTAGGGTCACTGGTTCCAGGGAAAAGGGAGAGAGCCAGTGGCGTAAGACAAACAACAGCCATACCTCACCGGGATTCGAACCCGGACCCCTTTCGGACGAATAATCAGAGGCCATCGCTCAGACCACTGCGCCACCGGGGCGGCGACCCTACTTTATGGCCGCTGGTTCTAAGGAAGGGAGAGAGCCCGTGCCGTACACAGTGAACACACCACCATTACCTCATCCGGTACCTAACTTGGACGAACAGCCAGAAACAGACGTCTATGACAACTCGGCCCCTACACAGCTGCTCAAGTTCAGGATGCTAGATGATTCTTGAAGTGGTCAGTCAGATTCTTCTTACTCTTTTGATGTAGAACTAAGTCTTTCTCAGCGCTGTGTAGGGGGTAATATCAGGAGTACGGACGCAACGAAAACATGTTACACTTTGAACGCTTATATCTTCGAAACTAATAATCGTAAAGAAATAAATAATACATCATTAGATAGTTTATAGAGTCCCATTTATAACAAAACAAGTTTCAACTCTCTATCCCTTAACCCTTTGATACAGTAGTGTTAGAAAGTTAAGATAAATTTCGCGTGATTTTGTTTCACCGCACTCCGTTTTAAGGTTAATCACTGGTGAATAAATAATGATAGCGATGACCTCAGCCGCGCATTCCGTAGCTGACGCTCAGAGGCAACGGACATATGTGATAAACCGAAATAGTGGATTTAAAATTTATTTTTTAGATAAAAAAAATTTGGTGACGAAAATTTAGAAATGTTGCGAAAATCCAAGGAAAATTACTATAAGAACCGACGAAAGTTGAAGAAACAGCTAGAGAAGAACGAGAGGAATCCGAAAAGGCCCGCTAAGCCATAACCGAAAGGCCACGGGAATATATATTGGGAGCTTTAAAAATCCGCGCTCCAGGATGCGTTTCACTCGAGTTCGACTCTAGAGCCACAACCTTCCACTTCAACGGCACAAATTGAACCTGAACAGCAAGAACAGACAGACTGATGTCATCGATCGAAATTTTCAAACCGAGCATGGCATACCAATGTACATCGCCAGTCTTCCCAACTTCGCTGGGTAATGATGAATCTATTACTTCTCAAACCTTTACACCGCCGATGCATTCTGAATCTAGACAAGAATAAGATCAACAACAAGAGTGCATTATATACAGTCCCGAGAAGTATCGCCAAATTTATAACAAGGCAACTAAGGAGTTTGAAAAATTGTTTCTGAAGAACGATTTCTTCAGAAACAAATTTAGCAATAACTACTGACAACGATGATACTGCGCCTACTTCTAACAATTTATAATCAGCATAAGTTACTATGAATTGTGTGTAGTATAAATTGATTTTAAGTAAATAAAGCAAAACATTTCTTTCGTTTTATTTCTTAAAAAATTTATATCTGAAAGAAATCAAAGAGGCGCAGTAGCAACTGTGCTGCAACCTACAGCATAGGGCTACGTCAACTGTCCTTCGCTGAATACACTTAAGAGCATTAAGTTTAAGTTGTTGCCCCCCCCTTAATACAAGTACATACTTAAAATGAACCTTTTTTTTTTTTACACTGGACGAAGAACACTAGTAGAAAGGGATGGACATAATAAAAATAATTTTATCCAAAATATTTCGATCAGTGGCGCCTGGTGCCATGTCCACCATCTGCTTCATGATGTACTGAAGTTTACCCAACGTTCGTTTAAACCACACTCTGCTGCTGCAGCTCTAATTCGAATTTCGGCCTTTGCTCCATTACGCAGCTTCTGATACTCTCCACTCACACAGTCTTACTTCAACGGTGCCCACACGAAAGCTGTTGCATCGCCCGATTCCTCTTGCGATTACAGCACACTCTGGCTGTCAAAATTATAAACTTACTTTTATTCAAAGAGTTGTTTGGTAAAACATCAATCTCATTACTTATCGGGCAAACCGTGTAATTGTTCAAACAGGTGCTTATGGGCTCAAGATCTGCCGTGGTATTTCTCAAGAAGAACCTGAGTATGCCCGGATTAGTTCGGATAGTGACAAGTGTCTCTTCTGTTGCTTTTGGAAAACAACGTTCGGCTACAAACTGAACTGTGGGGATGGTTTTTTTTTTTTTTTACCCAGAATTTAAATGTCCCGTGTTTAATTAGCTGCCAGACTTAATAGTACATCTGCTACTATGAGACTAGCATATCAGAAACTTCAGTTCACCCAGCAGCACTTCTCTGTTTTACTCCTCAGTGCGGCACTCTGCTGTCTGCCTATTAATTGCCAGCGTTCAGTTTGTCTCTGTTCCACTTGTTTGTTTGGAGATTTAACGAACACCGTGAGCAACTCAATTAATTATAAGAAGTCGGCCGTCCCTGATGTAAGGACACTAGTTCCAGGGAAAGCATACAGCCAGTACCGTAAGACAAACAACATCCATGCCTCACCGGGATTCGAACCCAGACTCATCTCGGACGAATGGTCAGAAGCCATCGCTTAAAGACCGCTGAGCCTGCGAAAGGAGTCTGTTCCACTCTGCGCGGGAAATGCCCATATCAACTTTTCATCACCCCATCTCTAAATGTTTTGTCTATTGAGCAGGGCTGTAACTACCGGGAAGACAGGGAGGGCGGTTGCCCCCTAGAATGTTCATAAAACTACTCCTTCAACCCCTTTTTATAGCCAACTGAGGCTATGTTTCCCTCATCTCTTTCCAAATGCTCCTGGTCTTGGACTTGTCTATTCCACAGATTTCCTACAGTTTTGTTTATATCATGGATCTTTTCTCTGGTCTTCCTACTCCTCTTTCCTTTATGGACTAAATATAACAGAATCTGTTATTATTTTAGTCCATCTATTATTTTCCATTCTTGCTATATGGCCAGCCCATTTTCATTTTAAATGGAGTAACTTTTCACCTATGTCTAAAAATTTTGTTCAGGATCTTATATCTGTATTAATGACTTTATCTTGAAGTCTTATATTTAGAAGAGATCTTTCCATTTTACGTTTCATAGTAGGAGGCGTAAATTCATGCTTTGAGGGTGTAAAAAATAGCAATGCGCAATGTGTGAATAAATTTACTTAAAGTTGTAACTAAGAAAGTTATACATTTCCGTACTTTCCTTTTTCGAAGACTATTTAGCCGTGCACAGTATTCTGTGCAGCTAGCCATGGCACAGAGTAACCTAGTATGTGCGAACTCCTCATATGCACGAAAGGAATTGTCCGAAAGAACGGAAAGAGGCATCCCAGCAAGAACAGTCTTGCTGAGCCAGCACTGCTAGCAATGCCCCAGCACTATGTTGCCTCTGCCGAACCGTCAATAAGATGTCCGGGAGGCCAACAGAAGGGCTAGCAGTTCAGGTCAACAGATGGCCGACAGTTGGCATCCCATCAGTTGTCATATGCCACAACAGGGCCATCAGTTATCCATCACAGGCAGTAGCTGCCACAAGTGGCCCTTCAGCGGCACTGCAAGCACGTGCCAGAAATGATGGCTAGCCTAATGTGGTCCGCTAGTTTGACGGTAGTGGTAGCCGGCAACCACGTGACATAACTGATGGTTTGCCGAATCTTGTCCGCCAATTTCCCAGTAGCAGCCATAAAAAAAAATCTAGGATAACCGCAGTTTCCCAAAGCTACAACTTTTTTTTCTCCCCTGTGAATTATAGCACTGCGCTGGGGAAATTTTCTCAACTGACCAGAAAAACGTCCGTTTGGATCTGGGTGGATACGAACCAGGGCTGTCGGCGTGGGAGGTGGGCTCTCTACCGATCGGGCTAATTTGCTACGCTGGTGCGTGTGCTTGAAGCTGTCTGTATCGTGCTGTATGTGTAATCGAATGTTTCTCTTTCATTTTACAATATTGCTAGGTATTGTTCATAAAAGTCAGTTTCATATAATTGATAAATTAATTTTTTCAACGTAACAATAGTTTTTTTTGTTTTTTTTTTTTTTTGCCTTAAGGGAACTTCACTCATTTTCAAGGAGTGTACATACTTAGAGTCGCTTTCCAAAGTTTTGTAATGTCCTCGTCGTCTTGAAAGGAGACTGTTGAATAAATACATATATATTTACCCGGGTTCATGTCACATTCTGTTACATTTTTAACGTTGTGTCTTTCCTTTACGTTGTCCGTAGCTACATTTGTTTCAAAGAGTAAAGATATTTTATTTAACTTCTCGTTATTTTTAGAAACGAATTCCTCCCAATCTTGTGTATTCAACCCATGGATGAGTACATTCTATCTACATAGTGTGTGTTTTTTTCTTTCAAATAATTTATAAATTTTGTACGCGTATCATTCTTTGTTTTCCAACAAACGCTTTTTTAATGGTTTTCCAGAACATTTGTTTCAAGCGGTTTCAAATTTTTTCTTGTTATTGTTATTCATGGGAATGGAGTGGATGTTTTCATGGCTGTAATCTAGTATTTCATGCCTTAATCTGATATCTTCGTCGACGAGGAATTTCATTAGGAAATTGATTCGCCTCTAAACATATGGATTTTTTTGTTAACATCCACTAAAATAACACGATAGTGTCGTCTTCAACTGACTGGTACCATGAGAGAGACAGCAAGTGTTGCTTCTGCGCATGCGCAGTCCCGTTGCTTCCACCTGCTGTTGGGGTTGCATTGGTTGCCAGCAACGGCCCACTAGTGGCCCTTGCTTGGAGGCCCACAATTCAAGGCATGCTGCAGGGCCATCAATGGCTCGCCAACTGATAGCGCCGCCACCAACGGACCGCTACCGGGCCATGAGCGACAATTTCAGCCAGCAGTTTCCCAGCACTTGTATTTTTGCTGAGATATAAAGTAATATGTAGATATACCTATCCTCTGGGTTTTCCGAATACGTCGTAGAGGTGAAGATTTAATTAGTCATCTGTGCTCAGTCGTAGAAAGACACCCTCTGAACATTTCCAAGCCTACCTTGAAAGCATCTTCCTATTGTTACATTCACTATCTGATACTAATTCGTTCTATACTGGTTCGATTTTCATTCTGCATTTCTGGGGAGTGCTGGGTTCAGGCGCGACGCTACGGATGGGCTTCAGAATACCCAACCTTTCTTTGAGCCCACCCCCTTTAGTCCCCCATCCCTAATATTTAGGCAGTTAGAACACAGGGCTAGAGCAAATATCTAACATTTTAAGGAACCTGGATAAACGTACGTTAAGGTTTCGAACTGACACAGAAATTTTATTAATATAAAATTATTTTTTTGTTAAATTTAGTGTTTCTACTTCTGTGAAATGGAGGAAGCCCTCTGAGCGAATGTCTAAGAGAGTAGTAGAAAGTCATTTTTGTAATTATAGTTTCAAAAGATGAGAGAGAGATTCCGTATCAGGTTACAAATCAAATTTCATAAACAGCCTTATGAGAGGAAAAAAATAAATAAACAAGTAAGGTAAAGTTGCAAAGAAATAGAGATTCGTACCTATGGTTCATAGAACGCAGTACATACATTGAATAAATACTACGTACAGTATGCACTTGAAAGCTTTTTTTACTTGGGATAATGCAATGTATCATTAGCGTCGGATGAAATCTAAATGAACGAAAATTTTTGCCAAAATTTCTGCCAAGCACTTCAAAATTTCTGCCTTCCCCTCTCCATGACACTTAGATCCCCTAATAACTCGCCCAGTTCTGAGCGTCGTCACTGGCCTGGTTGTCGGCGTTCACATAATTTACGTTTTACTCAACTCCTTTTTGATATTTATCTAATTTTCACATTTTCAGTGAAATTATGCAAAAACCGGAAGTACGATTTTTGAACGATCATAATACTTTCTTATAATAGAGGTATGCGAAAGCTAAAACTGAGCACTATTTGAGTAGAAGTGGAGAACTTTAAAAGCTCGAGGGGCGGAATTTCAAGTCTCGCCCTCCCAGAAACAAAACCTTGCTCCGGCCTTGCTACTGACTGTATAAGTGTGTATATAGTAGGAATATATGTGCGTACCTGCAACATCAACCATTCTCAATCCACTGTTGGATGAAAGAAAAGATCTCCCAAAGTCTTTTTCAAATCTGTGTAGAGAAATCTTCTCCCATGCCATTACGGCAAGCTTTCGAATTTTATCTACCCATTTCCCATGTGTGTCTTTCTTGTCCCTTTGTATCCAGCCTAATTTTCCCAATGGTGGTCGGTTCTAGCAATACGTTAATACGTTCAAGCCCTTTGCCACTTTAGCGCCTTAACTTCGATCAATATGAAATCCAGTCTTGTGTTTTCTTGATCCACGAATTCCCTTTCCTTTCTTGGTTACACCAAACAAGCGTCTCTCCAGACTTCTAAGGCCAGCAAATATCAGAACGAGTGCTTGCTTCGGCTTATGGGCAAGATTAAATTTGTTTAAAACCTTATGTAATGAAAACGACTAAAGTTCACAGAAAGAAAAAAAAAATAAAACTTTTTCCTATTATATTTTATGCCACTTAAAACTTCAGTCACATAAATAAACAAAACGATTATGCCACTTAAAAACACTTTACATAAATGAACAACAAAGCGATATTGTTATCCAAAGCAACATTAAAAAAAATAGAGCAAAGTATAATCGCCAACATCCTGGTTCATTTATATTTATTTATTCTGGAGGTTTTACGACCACCGTGAGCAACTAGTCCAAAATTTAGGGCGTCTGGCTCCAGAGAAGGGAGACAGCCAGTGCTGTAAGAAAAGCACAGCATCCATGCCTCAACAGGAGTCGAACCCGGACCCATCTCGGGCGAATGGTCAGAATCCAGCACTTAGACAACTGCGGCCTCCAACATCCAGGTATACAATCTCATATTTCCTTTGCTTATTGCAATTAATTTCAGTATTGAGAAAAATGCCTCCCTCAGGCGTTAAGAAATGTAAACAGTTCATCTGTCTATGAAACTAAATGTTACAATTTAGTCTCTAGGATACCATTTCACTGTCCTCTTTAATTGCTTTGCTTATTTTTCGGGCTTTAAGGCCGAAGACCAAGGAAACGTAGGCTATTTGCCCCATAATCTCCTCTGTACCACGCAACAACACTCGCAATTACTAAAAGTACCTAACAATTTAAGTTTATGCCGTGAGTTTATATCGAAAAGTCGAGGGAGGAAAACTCGCGGAGAATCCTATTCAGGCACTGTGTTCAAACTTAAATGGAGAAAGTTTAAAATCACGCTATGCAAACCTCTAGCTGATCACAAACGGTATAAATCATTTAAAACTGACTGGTCTCTACAAAATGCCCTCTTTTAAAAACGAAATTGTTTTCGTGAACTCCAGATTTCTAAGGCTATAAATTGTTAGCGGTCCCCATCGTGCTTCTCATTATTCTTCTTTCAAGGTCAAAACAACTTTCAAGGCTAGACATCGTGCGAAGCTGTTAAATGGAAATTCTCCTTCGTTGCAAGGTCGAAAAAATGCTTCCCTAACGACGACTGAAAAGACTGCATGCAGCACTAACAACGCATATCTACCTTCGACTGCTGTTCAGCAGAGGATGGTAAGCAGAAAGGTATTTCACGGGCAGAACGCTCAAGGGCATAATCTCGCGCTCGAAGCTGGATTTCCTTCCTTCCTTTCTTTTAAGGAAGTACGGAAGAAAGGAAAGTATTGCCACCGGCGGCACGTAATGCAGTCATTCCCTCGTCACTGAACGCTTGCGTGATTTCTAAAAGAGGAAGAAGAGTAAGCAAATAAATGATCGTGGGAGCAAGTTAACGGTCCGGAGTACCCATTATATTTGAAGAATTTTAAGGCCTTTTGGGAATGTTTGCACAATCACCGGCTTTTCTCACACAACTTCCGTGAACTCTTCTGGATAGCTGCTTCTAGGTATTTTATTAAACTGGCTTCGATACCTGACTAGCGCAAAACACTTTAGACGATACATCTTCCCAAAATGGCTACTCGTTAAATTCAGCGACAATGACTCTTAAAGAACTCTAGCGTAGTGGCATAAAATAAAAATCTATCATTCAGTAGCATCCCGTTGAATTAGCAAGTGTCTACACCAGGGACGTCGCGAAGGGGTGCGAACTGAAATTTGTCTTGCCCACCCAGTTCAAAATGTGCCATTTTTCAGTATATTTTACTTTAAAATATAATCTGCATTTTGTCAAGTCTTATGATTTATTTCATGCAGCTGTACATATTTTCCCCATAAGAAGTGAGTTCTATACTTCTCCGTAGAAAGGTTATCGAAATATCCGCAGGGCCATGAAAATTCAATTGTTCTTCACTCTTCTAAACATAAGCCTCTTTTTTCATTTTAGTGTGGCCAGGGGAGAATGAGGAGAGTTGGCAGGAATTCACTGAGGGAGATCCTCACTAATTGCTCTGCTGTTTTAGTTACGAAATATGGGATTCCAACACAAAAGTGGAGTCTAAAGCTACACTAGCGCACTTAAGACTCCAGGACCACTAGTGAAAGCGTTGAAAGTGGCTGACGACTGCTTTGCAGGTGAGGAGTGCAAGGCAGAGTATATGGCTGGAAGTATGGAAGTTAAGGAGTGAGATATGGTATCTGCGTGGCACGACGTTAAAATTTGATTTAAATAAACAAAAACGACATTTTCTTTTAAATAAGTTATTCAAGTACAGTACTATTTTCGTAAGCAAAAATGCCAAACTTTGAAAAGCAGTTTAAGACGATGCATTTAGAGCAAGCAAAAAGTTGAAGGCGACATTTTACCAACACTTCTATCTTACACCAGTGGCGTAACTAGTCAGATTCTTGCATGCATGTGTATTCAGCTGGATGGGGTGAATATTGCGCGAATTCCTTTGTAGCAGGCAGTGAAAAGCATTAAAGCCACCTTGGTGGCGAAGTGGTCTAAGAGCTGGCTTATTACCAATCGTCCGAAAAGAGCCTGGGTTTGAATCACTGAGAGGAATGAATGTTTTGTTTGTCTTACGGTACGGGTTCTCTCGTTTCCCTTGAACCAGTGACCTTTAATTAGGGACAGGCGACTGCTTATAGCGCATTGAGCTGCTCATGGCGATTTATTATTTTTTGTTTGAAAATTTAACAAACATAAAAAATTCGTTCTTTCAATGTTTCGTAGTAAAAAGTTGCTATCAAACTTGCCCCACCAAAAATAATACTCGCCCACCCGTCGCTCATCCTAATTTCGAAGTCTAGCGACGTCCCTGGTCCACACGAAGTATCCCGTGAGTTTTTGAGTTGTCCTATACTTGACTGATATCTTCCAGAAAACTATAGTAAGGAGGAATCAATGGCTTTGCGCCAGACCACTACGCCACCGGGGCGGCCATGAGAGAAATGCTCACAGCGCGACCAACGACGGGTTAACGCTGAATGCACATTACAAGAAGCTCTCACGTGAACATTTCTCCATGACTTTTCTCAGTGATTTTTTTTTTTATTTACGTTTCGAGATTAAACTATCTCTCAGCATCTAATACAGATCTCTATATATAAGGTAGGGGAAGAAGGTGGAGGTGTTCTCCCGTTCTCCCCATAGGCGTGACGACTGGGGGGGGGGGGGTCAGGACACCTTCAGATTTTCAGAGTCGGGGATCCCCAATGTAAAGGACCCCCACCCCATTTTTTTGGGAATATTATGATATAATGTACACTTTATGATGTGAACCGACTAAATTTAATAATATAAGATTGTGATTTTTCGTAGAATGGAAACACGTGTATAATGTGTACTTAATAAAACAGCGATATCGATTCTTAATAAGCAAAGTCAGCTCTACAACTTTGTAGTTTACATTTCTGCCTCATCTATCATAGTTTTACAGTTGTGCTCGCTAAATTTCACAATTCGCCAACAGAGGCTCCTATGTCGTGCCCGTTACATCGCCCCTCAGCAACTGCGTTGCTCCTGCGTATGTGTGTAGCGGGAGGGGTCCCAAAACTATTTCATACAGTATGTATATATTATTATTTATATATGTATACATACACTATCTACCAACAAGTAATTGGACAACCCTGCAATCGACAATATCTGCGGTCCTGATGCACGTCATGGCCGCCGCCGTTAAATATCGTGTGGGAAACAACGCAACCAGTCGCATGCAAGATGCCACGCAGTTTGGAGCTCTCCGATTTCGAGAAAGGTGTAATCGTCGGGTATCACAGAAATGGCCGATCCATACGTGACATATCCAGCGAGTTGAAGTACCCAAAATCGACAGCGGCCTACGTGATTGGCAAGTGAAAGATGAGAGGTGACTGTCGGAATGTGTCCCGACCCGGCAGACCCCCAAAACTGGTAGTTAGAAACCGACGGGTGCTGGCCAGAGAAATTCGGAAGAACGGCACCAAATCGATGGGCCATATCCTCGAGGAGTTTCAATAGGCATCCCGGGGTGTTCTTTCAATGAATAATATCCGTAAGGAAGCCCATCTTCTCGGTTATCGTGGACGTGCTGCCGCCCACAAGCCTTTGATCACCAAGTCCAATAGCGCTGCTCGACTAACATGGTGCAAAGAACGTCGACAGTGGACCGTTGAACAGTGAAAACAGGTTCTCTGGAGCGACGAATCAAGGTTCACCCTCTACTGTTCGGATGGCAGGGTCTGGGGTCTGCCTGGAGAACGCCTCCTGCCGGAATGTATTGTGCCAACTGTGAAGTTCGGCGGCGGTGGAATTATGCTATGGGGGTGTTTCTCCTGGTATGGCACGGAACCCTTGGTCACAGTTCTTGGTAGACTCAACGCTGAGACCTACTGCACCATTTTGGATTACCATGCGCTTCCTACGTTGTGGCAGTTTTACGGATAACCTGTCGGATCTCTCTCTCTGCGTGGTTAGTCTAGGCCTCCCAGATACTTCCTGCCGCTCCTGCGTGCCTTGTTCTATCCACTGCCGCCGACAGCGTGCTATGATGATATACGCACGACCGGTATGGCGCGCAATACGGCGATAAGACCATCCCGCCTCCCGGAGCCCGACGATGCGGCCCCTCTCAAACTCCTCCAACTGCTCGAATTGCTTCTGGACTTTCTCTAGGCATACTTCACTTGCAAAGGGTGCAACCAACGCAACAGCACGAGTCAGAATGGCAAGCACGCGCAACGGGACGACCTTAAATAACCGGTCAGGCACAGCAATACGACCTATCCTTGCTTGCGTCACATGCGCGGCCTAGCGAGATACTTGAATCATTTGCATGGCAAACTTATCCACCAAATTTCATTCCTGATGGTTGCTTTCTTATGTGCGCATTTTTTTTTTTTTTATGAGTAATAATACTGAAATTTTCGATTGCGTGTTGAAGTACAGCGTACATGGTATCGAAAAGTATGAAAGGCAATGAAATGGGAAACATCCTCTACAGCAGCCATTCACTGCTGGACAAAGATTTCCCAAAGTTTCTTCCAGAACTTGGTTTAGAGTGTTTTCCTTCTCGAAGACAGAAAGATCGCTGGGGGTTTGTGCAGCATAAGAACCTAGAAGCTAAAAGACATAAGACTGAGGAAAACAAAGAATTTTTGTTATTGTGCTGCAACAGGCTGTTAAATTTTATTTATCCGTCTCTTATGTACACTCTAAAAAATGTAGTTTTTTTACGGAAAATTGCTGTAAATCGCTACAGAGAAATGCCGTATACATTTTTTTTTTTTCATTGTAGGTTTAACGACCACCGTAAGCAATTCAATGGGCTATAAGCAGTCGCCCGTCCCTCTTTTAGGGCCACTGGTTCCAGGGAAGGGAGAGTGCCAGCGCTGTAAGACAAAGAACATCCATGCCTCACCGGGATCCGAACCGATCTCAGACGAATGATCAGAAGCCATCGCTTAGACCAATACGCCACCGGGGTGGCGGAATCATATGTAACAGTTTAAAATTGTAGAATCTAGATTATCTAGAATTACGGGGATATATGTGTATATACTCTGATCATGATGTCTTCCACTCGTCATTTTTCGGATCCACGAGTTCCTCTTCTTATCTCTCCTGGTTACACCAAGCATGCACCTCTCCATGCTTCTTTGAGTTGTCTGCAGCCTTTGTATGTCTCTTTTAGTTAAGGTCCACGTCTCTGCACCATACGTAAACACTGGAAGGATGCATTCATCAAACACTTTTCTTTTAAGACATAATGGCATATTGCTCTTGAAAATTATACTGTTCCTTCCAAAAGCTCTCCAAGCAAGTTTTATACGCCGATTAATTTCTTCATCAATGTGACCCTCACTTGATATCTGCTGTCCAAGATAAACGCACGTGTCTTATCTATAGCTTTTCTCCATCAATCGATAAATCTTCATTTCTTGAAAAAGCATTGAACATCACTTTTGTCTTCTGAAAGTTCATTTTTAATCCCACTTCTTTAATCTTGTCAGCAAGTTCCTGGATCATACTCTGCAGCTCTGATGGGGTAGTTGTAAAAATGACTACATCATTAGCAAAATGAAGATGAGTTAGATAATCTCGATTAATCTTTATCCCTTTGTTTTCCCAGCTCAGCGACTGAAAGGCACCCTCCAATGTAGCATTAAAGAGCTTCGGAGATATGGTGTCACCTTGTCTCACTCCTTTTCCAATTTTTATGTGTGCTGTATTCTCAAACAGCCGAATCTTTGCACTTGCATTTTCATAGATGTTATTAATAATATTAACCCTGAAATGGCAATGGGCTGGACATACTGCCAGAAGGACAGACCATCGATGGACAGCCGAAATTTTAGATTGGATTCCAAGGGACAGGAAAAGACCTAGAAGAAGACCACATGGGAGATGGGTGGATGAAATTCGAAAGTATGTGGGCGTTACATGGAGGAGACTTGCACAAGACAGAACGTTGTGGAGGAAACTTGGGGAGACCTTCGTCCAGTAGTGGATTGATAACGGTTAATGATGATGATGTGTATATAATTGAAATGGCAATGGTCAGTGGGCTGTACAAGGTGACACCATATCTCCTAAACTCTTTAATGTCACATTGAAAAATGTCTTTCAATCACTGAACTGGGATAAAGGGTATTTAACTCACCTTCGTTTGCTGATGACAGACATTTTTGCGACTATCCCTTCAGAGCTGCAGTGTATGATCCAGGAGCTTGCTGACAAGGGTAATGAAGCGGGATTAATAATGAACTTTCAGAAGACAAAACTAATGTACAATTTTTACAAGAAATGAAGATTTATCGATTAACGGGGAAAAGCTGGTGATAACCGATACCTATATTTACCTTGGGCAGCAGAAGTCAAGCGAATATCACATTGATGAAGAAATTAATTGGCGTGAAAATCTTGGAGAGCTTTTGGAAGAAACAGTACAATTTTTAAGAGAAATATGCCATTATGACTTTAAAAAAAGTGATCAATGCGTCCTTCCAGTGCTTACGTGTGGTGCAGAGATGTGGACCTTAACTAAAAAAGACAAAGACTGCAGACAACTGAAAGAAGCATGGAGAGGTGCATGTTTGGTGTAACCAGGAGAGATAAGTATGAGGAACTCGTGGATAAGGAAAATGACAAGAGTGGAAGACGTTACGATCAGAGTAAAATCTCTGAAATGGCAATGGATTGGACATATTACCAGAAGGACGGACCATTGATGGACATCCGAAATTTTAGACTGGATTTCAAGGAACAGAAAAAGCCCAGAAGAAAGCCACATACATGCGAGATGGATGGATGGAGTTCGAAAGTATGCGGGAGTAACATTGAAACTGGCCCAAGACAGACCGTTGTGGAAGAAACTTGGGGAGAAATTCATCCAGCAGTGGACTGATAATGGTTGACATTGGTATTTATATATCACTATTGATTATGGTTGACGATGATATATCATCATTGTCAACGATTATAAACGGTCTGTCAGACCTTCATCCAGCAGTGGATTGATATATTTTACGATATGTCAACCACTGTCAACGGTCTGGGAGACCATTAAGCAGTGGATTGATAATGGTTGGCAATCATATTTATATATATCATCATTTATAATGGTTGACTATGATATTGTCAACCATCATTAATCCACTGCTGGATGAAGGTCTCCCAAAGTTTCTTTCACTTGTGCCAGTCTCCATGTTAGTCTCGCATACTTTCGAATTTCATCCACCCATCCCCCATGTGGCCTTCTTCTGGGACTTTTCCTGCCCCTTGACATCCACTCTAAAATTTTGGTTGTCCATCGATAGTCCGTCCTTTTGGTAATAGGTCCAGCCCATTGCCTTTTCAGGGATTTTACTCTGATCATGTTTTCCCACTATTAAGATTATATTTAATTCTGACTGATTAAAATGGAAAAATGAACAATGAGGAGCCCATGGCATATAGGGGAGCCACCTGTTCAGCATTTAATATCGTGGTGGTGAAAAAACAATTTTAAAAGTAAGATCTATAAATAAAAAACTTAAATCAGCTGCTGGAATATTAGTAGACATTCAGATGTTTAATAATTTAAACCAACTGCACGTTCTATTAAACGAAGCGACTACTTAGAGCTAATACAGTACGACTAACTTTTACTAAATAGTGAAGGCCGGATTTTACACTGAAGAGCAATTGAATTAGAGATACCTGTCTAGTAACGTGTAGCACCACCTTTCACCCTGATGACGGCGGCGATTCGTCTCGGCATGGACTCGACAACACACCGGAAGCCATACGGATCCACGACCCCTGAACAAACTCCCACAGTTCACGAAGATTTGATGGAGGGGGGTCAGAGCCTCGAACATCTCTCTCGGTGGCATACCAGATGTGCTCGATGGGATTGAGGTCAGGTGACCTAGCTGGCCAAAGAAGCGAGGTCACGTCGGTGGAGTGTTCGTCCAACCATTCGGATAAAATTCGGGAGCGATGGCACGGTGCATTGTCTTGTTGCAGGATGAGGTCCCCAGCGGGATGTTGAAGACGCACAAACGGGAGCAAATGGTCGTCCACGATATCCCGGTAAAGTTGACCTGTGAGAGACGATGTCACACGTAACAGGGGTCTCATTTCAGTCCACGTAGACAGTCTCACCAGCTTGAAGAGTACCCTGGTGGCAAGAAGGATCCATCGCTTCATGTGTTTTGCGCCGTACTCGTATCCTGTTATTCGCATGTAGCAACGTGAATCTCGACTCATCAGTCCAGGCAACATTTTTCCACATGTCTAGGGTCCAGTGGCGATGTTCCCGCGCCCATGCTAATCTTTGCACCTTGTGATGTGCGGTCAGCAGCGATACCCTCCTGGGACGATGGCTTCTGTGCCCCATAGCAAGGAGATGGTTCTGGATGGTCTGGCTGCTTACACGTTTTTGTGCTCCAGCGTTAAACTGCCGAGTGATTTCTTGCAATGTGGCCCGTCTATCCGCTGTTACAATGCGAGCTAGTCGACGATGACCCCGCTCATCCACACGCTGTTGTCCACGGCAGTTGGCCCTTGCAGGGATGGGTTTACCGGATTCGGTGTACTCACGGTGCACCCGTGACACAGTGGCTTGTGAAAATTCCAGTGCCTGCACGACTTCCGAGATGGAATGACCCATTCGTCGGGCCTCGACAATTTGCCCACGATCAAATGCGCTTAGATCCTACGTCTTACCCATACTGCGTCCGACTCTTACTGATTCCCGTCGCATCACTCCTTACATTGCCGGATCGCTGCATACGTCATATCGTTTCCGTTTACAGGGCCGCCCTCAGCGCCACATTTGCATAACGCCAGCTGTCTCTAATTCAATTGCTCTTCAGTGTATATAGCAATGCTATTTACTTCTATTCTGCTGCGGACTGTACCTCCAATTGTTCAGGAGGAATCGATAAAAATATTTTTAAAGCCTATGGGTCAGATATTGAAATAGTTATTTTCAAGAAACAGTTCGGTATTTAACTAAGAATTACGGTGCCTGACTTCTGTAAGTAATACGGTATCAAAATTATTTTTAGTCTAATGATGGCATCCTAGTTAACGGTGGAAAACCGTTAACAGTCAAATTTCTTACAGTGTAATTTTAGGGTCTTCTGTTAAAGTTATTTTAAGTGCGTGTGTGGTAAAAACGCTTAGAAAACAGAAAAAGCACTGTGGAAGTTTACACACAGCGTTTTGTGTTTAATTATTTGTATTTACAATTTCCCGTTTGCTCCTCCTGATATTTAAGTTATGGGCGTCCATGGCCTCTAAGGCTTAGGGCCGCTGGCTCTAAAGAAAAGGCAGAACCAGCGCTATAAAAAAAGAAGAAAAAAGATAGGTTTAGTTCATATTGAGCGGTCAGTTTGGAACGTAGGACTGCGATCGGTGTGTTGGAATTTTGTTTGGCAGCGGCTGCTTTCAGGTGTTCTCAATACTCTAGTTCGTTGGGCTGCATTCTTCTTGTGCTTCTTACATTCCTCATCACTGGCTCTTGCCTCTCGTTTTGATTTTCTCTACTTTTGCTTGAGTTCATTCTGCAAATTTTGCGGCATTGTCGAAAATGTTAACCCGTTAACACGAAAACAATTTTAAAAACTTTAGTTTACATCAATGTGATATGCTCTTCGTATATTTGAATAGATCTCGTCGAGAGCTTTAAAACGATACCACGCACAGTCGTGTTGCGCTCACGGTTGCCGAGATAGACTGAATCAAACGTTGCGGCACCCCCAGAAATATTGCATCATCTCCCCGGCGCACAGGGAGTGAGGGGAGCGTCGCGAGCACGACGTATTGCGCAGTACGAGAATTGGACTCCAGGCTGTTTACGAATATGCTAACACGATTAGTGTGCGGCACGTATTTTTAACTCTATAATGATTTCGATTGGGACTTATTTTTGTCACAGGCTGTCGGCCGTAAGTCACCCCTTACTATCCGCGGAGTTAGACGTAGTCCTACGTCAAAAAAACAAAAACATTCCTCAGAGATTCAAACCGAGGTACGATTTGAAGCCGCTGGCAACTCAACCAACGTGAACACCAAAACTTGTCTCTACGTTATTTTTCATAGCGAAAACAAAGCTGCCGAATTCGCGCTCTACCATGAATGCGTTAACAAAAAAGTAATTTCTGTCATATTCACACGTATAAACCAAACTCTCGATAAAATGCATCAATATTTAAAAATTCTCCCCACGCCCTTTTTTTCTAAGCTATTAGAACACATTCTCCCGCAGCTTGTGCGATTTAGGAAGCGACGTCATTTTTTAATTCTGGGGGCTGGATGGGTGAAAAGGAACAAGTACTCGGAAGCAGGATTTCCAGGGCGAACTTCCTGTGCGTCGTTTATATATGACGTGCCTTATTTACAAATAAATCGAGCATACATACATCGTTCTAAACGGATGTTCATTATGACTTTCGTAAACCCAGAAGTTACATACTCATCATCGTATTACTTGTCAGCAGGTGGAACAACAAATAACTGCGTTAATCCTAGAACGTGCGCAGTATGTAATTCAAAAAGGAAGTGGTTTCATATGGCAGTAAATCGCGGCATACGTAATATAAGAATGCATGGGATATGTTACTAGGTTCACTGGCGAGATTTACTTTTCAGACGATTTATTAGACTGGAAATGTTACTGCCCTGAATTTCGACGTGATGAGCCAAGATTTGTGACTGAAAAAGTTGGACAGATAAAATGCACCAAACTGCATACCCGTGCATTGCATTAAAAACTAACACCATCCACAGTTCCTCAATGAATCTCGGCAAAGTCTAAAATGTGTTTTTACTTTTAGCGAAAAAAACCGAACAAATATGAGCATCGAAAAACAATATTTTATTGTGGTTTTGTATTTTCTGTTAAAAGACTTCTAAAGATTTACTAAAAAATAACTTAAATCCACAAGCCAAAACTAAAAACAAGCATTTACTACTGATTTTGAAAAAATCATTTTTTTTTTCTTGTGCTGTGGAGTGAAAAGACTAACAGTCTTCATGAGAATGTATAATACATTACGAAAAGTGATCCATTCTTGATTCATTGCCACTTCAATTATTGAAGGGCGAGAATATGTGTAGCGAGTGCAATTGTAGCATCATGTCTTACCTCAGCTTCAATTTTGGGCTTAAGCAGCATGCAAATCCAGATGTCCCCACCCAAGCCTGATAGATCATCTAGAGAATTTAAAGTTTCAAATGGCAATTTTTCACTGCTTGATTGATGCATTTATAAGCTCAGATAGCTTGGCGCAATTGTTAAAAGTAAAATGCAGCAAACCTGCTAAATGAGGGGAAATCGATAGTTTTCTATAAGTCAGGAGAGCAGTTTTCACACAAATTTTTTTTTTTTCAACTATGAGTTTTCATTTAAGCACGCAAACATGTAATCCATTTTTTTGTTTTAGGGCTTAACAACCAACGTGGGAAAGAAGTGGCCCTGAGTTAGGGCCACTGGCTCCAGGGAAGGGAGAGAAACAATGCCATAGGACAAGCACACACCACCCATGCTTCATCTGGGTCTCAAACGAACGATCAGAATCCAGCGCTTAGACCACTGCACACCAGGCTGGCTCCATTTTTCTGTTCATACTCTCATCATACCGGTAATCCAACAATATACCATGTCAGCAAATATCTCCCTTCTACATTGAAGGAGTAATCGGAGTCCATCGGTCATCCAGATTAGAGCTATTCAAAGTGGTCCTCTTTAAAATTATACCTAGCATTTCGCTAATTCCAAAAGTAAAGGAATCTAACCTGAAAATATTAAAAACTTGGGTGCGTGATCAGTGTCATGAGCATGAATATCTAGGTCTACCTTTTTTTTTTTTTTTTGTATTGTAGGTTTAACGACCACCGTGAGCAACTCAATGGGCTATAAGTAGTCGCCCGTCCCTAATTTAGGGTCACTGGTTCCAGGGAAGGGAGAGAGCCAGTGCCGTAAGACAAACACAACATCCATGCCTCACCGGGATTCTAACCCGGACCCCTTTTTGGTCGAATGATCAGAAGCCATCGCTTAGACCACTGCGCCACTGGGGCGGCGGTCTGACATTGATACGAAGCAGACTCGAGTCACCTCTACCGTGAGGAGCCAGGTTCATCAGTCTGCTGTAAGGCAGAGAATTACCTGTACTTACAGAGAGTTAGTAAGAGTAGAATATTATTTGCACAGCCAGAAATGAAAAACTGCGGTAATCATGAAAAAAAGGTGTTGATGCAAAAGAAAAAATCGCATAAAAAGTTTGTAATCTGCACAAATGCCGCATTCGTTAATGCCTATTTATTAAAGGTTATTAAAAGTGAATTTTAAAATTACCATACAAATGCACTAAAAGGGAATGGAAACCGGAACACCAACGCAAGAATGATGCGATTACGATCACAGTCGGTTAAAATTATTAAAATAAATTGTATTACGAATATTTCAATAAGTTTTGTAACAGCGTAAACACCCTCCGCACATTCGGCTGAAGAGTTGTCAGATATGATCATGTTTTCGTTCCAGATTTGTCCACTTCACCTGCAGTATCGGATTTGAGCGCAAGATACTTTTTTTTTTTTTTTTATGGTTTGTTTGAGGGGGTTAACGACCACCCCGAACAATTCAGTGTAATAGAAGCAGTCGCCCATCCCTAATTTAGCTTTTTTATATTTGTTACGGCGGAAGGGGGTTGTTAACGACCACCGCGAACAACTCAGTGAGACAGAAGCAATCGCCCGTCCTTAATGTAGTTCTATGCGTTGGGACGGGGGGGGGGGTGTTAACGACCACCGCGAAAAATTTAGTGGGGCAAAGCAATCGCCGGTCTTTAATTTAGCTTTTTAGTTGTTGAGGCGGGGTTAATTAGCACCGCGAACAACTCAGTCAGGGCTTGCAACTCAGTGGGATAGATACAGTCGCCCGTCCCTAATTTAGCTTTTTTGTCTATTGTGGTGGCCGGGGGTGCGATTAATGACCACCGCAAACAGCTCAGTGGGATAGATACAGTCGCCCGTCCCTAATTTAGCTTTTTTTGTCTGTTGGGATGGCGTGGGGGCCGGGGGAGCGATTAATGACCACCGCAAACAGCTCAGTGGGATAGATACAGTCGCCCGTCCCTAATTTAGCTTTTTTGTCTGTTGTGGGGGCCGGGGGAGCGATTAATGACCACCGCAAACAGCTCAGTGGGATAGAAACAGTCGCCCGTCCCTAATTTAGCTTTTTTGTCTGTTGTGGGGGCCGGGGGAGCGATTAATGACCACCGCAAACAGCTCAGTGGGATAGATACAGTCGCCCGTCCCTAATTTAGCTTTTTTTGTCTGTTGGGGTGGCGTGGGGGCCGGGGGAGCGACTAATGACCACCGCAAACAGGTCAGTGGGATAGAAACAGTCGCCCGTCCCTAATTTAGCTTTTTTGTCTGTTGGGGTGGCGTGGGGGCCGGGGGAGCGATTAATGACCACCGCAAACAGCTCAGTGGGATAGATACAGTCGCCCGTCCCTAATTTAGCTTTTTTTTGTCTGTTGGGGTGGCGTCGGGGCCGGGGGAGCGATTAATGACCACCGCAAACAGCTCAGTGGGATAGATACAGTCGCCCGTCCCTAATTTAGCTTTTTTGTCTGTTGGGGTGGCGTGGGGGCCGGGGGAGCGATTAATGACCACCACAAACAGCTCAGTGGGATAGATACAGTCGCCCGTCCCTAATTTAGCTTTTTTTGTCTGTTGGGGTGGCGTGGGGGCCGGGGGAGCGATTAATGACCACCGCAAACAGCTCAGTGGGATAGATACAGTCGCCCGTCCCTAATTTAGCTTTTTTGTCTGTTGGGGTGGCGTGGGGGCCGGGGGAGCGATTAATGACCACCGCAAACAGCTCAGTGGGATAGATACAGTCGCCCGTCCCTAATTTAGCTTTTTTGTCTGTTGGGGTGGCGTGGGGGCCGGGGGAGCGATTAATGACCACCGCAAACAGCTCAGTAGGATAGAAACAGTCGCCCGTCCCTAATTTAGCTTTTTTGTTTGTTGGGGTGGCGTGGGGGCAGGAGGAGCGATTAATGACCACCGCAAACAGCTCAGTGGGATAGAAACAGTCGCCCGTCCCTAATTTAGCTTTTTTGTCTGTTGGGGTGGCGTGGGGGCCGGGGGAGCGATTAATGACCACCGCAAACAGCTCAGTGGGATAGATACAGTCGCCCGTCCCTAATTTAGCTTTTTTTGTCTGTTGGGGTGGCGTGGGGGCCGGGGGAGCGATTAATGACCACCGCAAACAGCTCAGTGGGATAGATACAGTCGCCCGTCCCTAATTTAGCTTTTTTGTCTGTTGGGGTGGCGTGGGGGCCGGGGGAGCGATTAATGACCACAGCAAACAGCTCAGTGGGATAGATACAGTCGCCTGTCCCTAATTTAGCTTTTTTGTCTGTTGGGGTGGCGTGGGGGCCGGGGGAGCGATTAATGACCACCGCAAACAGCTCAGTGGGATAGAAACAGTCGCCCGTCCCTAATTTAGCTTTTTTGTCTGTTGGGGTGGCGTGGGGCCCGGGGTAGCGATTAATGACCACCGCAAACAGCTCAGTAGGATAGAAACAGTCGCCCGTCCCTAATTTAGCTTTTTTGTCTGTTGGGGTGGTGTGGGGCCGGGGGAGCGATTAATGACCACCGCAAACAGCTCAGTGGGATAGAAACAGTCGCCCGTCCCTAATTTAGCTTTTTTGTCTGTTGGGGTGGCGTGGGGGCCGGGGGAGCGATTAATGACCACCGCAAACAGCTCAGTGGGATAGATACAGTCGCCCGTCCCTAATTTAGCTTTTTTGTCTGTTGGGGTGGCGTGGGGGCCGGGGGAGCGATTTATGACCACCGCAAACAGCTCAGTGGGATAGAAACAGTCGCCCGTCCCTAATTTAGCTTTTTTGTCTGTTGGGGTGGCGTGGGGGCCGGGGGAGCGATTAATGACCACCGCAAACAGCTCAGTGGGATAGAAACAGTCGCCCGTCCCTAATTTAACTAACGCCTCTGGCTCCAGCGAAAGGAAACAGTCCGTGACGTAAGACAAATTTACTACCCATGCCTAACCAGGGATTCGAATCCGGACCCAACTAGGACGAATGATTATAAGCCAACGCTTCTTACACCTCTCAACCACCGCGACAGCCGAAAGTAGTTTTAATTTTGTCGAAAGAATGGAAAATATGCTTTAAAGTAGAAGTCAATGTTACTTCTGGACAACTGATGAGATTTTAAAGTTGAACAGGCGAAAAATCAGAATCAAAAAACAACAACACACGCGAGAAACACTTTATACAGTATTAGATTTACTAATCGAAATCCAAAAACTTAAAGAAAAACACGTAGAATGCGGAGAAAACCTTATATTGGACAGCCTCAACTATGAAAACAATGATCCATACCATTCCTTCTTTCGACGCATAATCTTGAAATTTGTTGTTCTTCGTGAATGGCTTACAATGGTTTAAATTCCTGGCATGCTTTATTCCATATGAAAAATGAAATATATATTTATTTTACGTAGGGTGCTATGTT
Source organism: Macrothele yani (assembly GCA_039090855.1). Lineage (NCBI taxonomy): Eukaryota > Metazoa > Arthropoda > Arachnida > Araneae > Macrothelidae > Macrothele > Macrothele yani. The sequence goes on from CM077011.1 coordinate 168,006,080, forward strand.
TAATAGCGCACGTTGGAAACTTATCCGTTGCTTTCAGTGATGTGGTTTTAAATAAAAAAAAGTGGCTTAGCGGTGAACGGACTAAGAAAAATTGCCCTCGAAATTTTCAAAATCTGATTCATTGTTTTTGTTATTTATTAATTTTCGTTAAAAATTACCAATATCGATTTATATTAAAACTGCATAATCTGAGCAATTTTAAACAGGAAAAATGTAACGTGAGAGACATGCTAAAATAATAAGATTTTTATTTAAATACGGCTCTGTGTCGTTCTATACGATTTTAAATATTTGTGAACTAACAGTGACATCAACTCAATGTGACTAATGCGCAGTTTTTAGTGAGATTTTGTGGTACACGAGCAAGATTTTTGTGTTGCCCGTAAGGTGGCAGAGAATGAGCTCAGGGAATTACTTTTATTGGAGTCGATACCATTGGCGAATTGAATAATATCAATATCCATCAGTACCGTGTTCTCTCCGAGCTCTGCAATCTTAACCCCACCGAGTAGCCATGTAATATAAATTTATTTTGACTGCCGTCTGGACAAAGGAGTTCACATTCTCTTTGTGATTAAATCTTATGATTTGTGAGACACTCTACTGCATGATCCAACTGTGTAGAGCAATCTGCACAGTATATTTTGTTTGCTTATTTCCGGGCTTAACAAGTACCATGGGCAACTCATAGCTATAAGCACTTACTGTATTCCAGGGAAGAAGACAGATCCAGCACCTTTGGCTGTGTACACCACACATGACTCATCTGGGGTTGGACTCAGTCTTAGTTTGGAAGAATGGTCACACTTCAGACTACTGTACCACCGGGCGGCCATATCTGTAGTGTGAACATTCGGCTAAGATACGAGTATGTTTGCATACAGGACATGGTTTTCCCTATTTTTACATACATGAATATTTAAGAGTTCCTTTGCCGAGATTCTCTTGCCATGTAACCACGAAAAGTATCTTAGCGGCGCTATGCCTAGAGAAATAGTGCCTTAGCGCCGCTAAGCCCTTTCTAAATCACTGGTTGCTTTCTCCTCTAGAGTATGCGAATTTACACTGTTTCCAATTTTCTCTTCCGGAAGTTAGATTTTTTATTTTTTTGTTGGATACCTTTTCCAGCAAGAAAAGTTTCTTGCTCAGTTAATTTTTCCATAATGCACAGTTCTATCTCTACGGAGATGAAAATCAATATTCGCATTAGGAGTCACTTTGCTTTTAAAATGTGAATAGAAAACATTTTTTCATGTTTGGGATACCAGTTACTACGAAAAGCATCTGCGCGTATTTTCTGCTGATAAGATGTCCCACTAGGGAGAGAAAATTTATTTCTTTTTGTGAACAAACCTGCAATCTTCGAAAGACCAACCGAACTTTTGTTTGCTCCCTCCCCCTTCGGATAAATTTCTTTGCGTACTATATTTTTTGTTTGAATTTTCTAGTATCGTAAATCAGTTTTCCTTTGAAGGAGAAAATGTGTTTGCAATTATTTCTACGCTTCTAAAATTCAATTGGAGAATCCCTTTTTGCATTGGACTTCATTGACTAAAAAGGAACATTTAATTGGTTACCATAAACACTTGGTTAGAAAGATTTCGTATGCCTATAAATGTTTGATCATCGCTAAACTACTGTCTTGAGTCAAAAAGACATACTCATTACCCAAAAATTGAGTAACCCCCCCCCCTTTTTTTTTATTTGAACAAACCAGTTCCTAAATTAATATTAAAGGAGTTGTTTGGTAGTTTTACAACCTCCTTAAAGCTACAAGGAGTTTCTTTCTATTGCTTTTAGGGTTGCCAACACTGAGAAAGGAACGAAGCAACAAGGTACTTACTGCATCCCGAATCAAAACCTAAACCACCCTCGCACTCACCACTATCACGACTGTTTCATATGAAAGGACTTTTCCCGAACTCGAAATAAGCATCAAAACTATTAGCATTACGCGGAGAAGATAGTTCTGTTCTTGTTCTGAATTTTCTAAATTGGCATTTCACATTTCTTAATGAATTATTTAAAATTTCGCTGTTGATTACAATCATTAAAAAAAACACACTTGCTGATAACTCTTTATACACGTGACATAGTTGTAGCGTGTTTGTAGCTAACGAAAGAAATTGCGTCTTGTGGTCGGTATTTGGATCATTGTTCTTTCCTGCGTAATGAGGGATGAACAGTGTGCCAAAATGACCGGTTTTCTAAAACCACATTACATGAGGTTAAAGTGAAAACGTTGCCTGCGCATTCTTAGAATGGGTTCATGGAATGGTCACCCCTCCTCCCGATAACACTCAGAACTTGTTATGCTAACTAACAGCTCCCACAACTTTAACATTCATCGCCGCACCCACTCAATTTTCAACTGTAAGTAGCCATTCTTATGTACATACTTCCAAAGAAAGAAAAATCTAGAATTATTTTGAGTTGCCTAACGTGCTGTGTGCGAACTTTGACACTGAAGTCATGGGTGGCACTGTTTCCTAAAGAATAATGCCAACAGTAGAGGTGGCCGCTCATATTAGTGATAAAAAAGAAAGCAACACTGAAGTAATTTCATGCGATATTCAAAAAGTTAATTGCACCCATCCCTTGAATTGCAAAGGGACAATCACTTCACGAAGCGAATTTTCAGAAACCAAAGATGCACGTCCATTATTTAAAAAAGTCATGAATGTATTATTATGAATGTACAGGAAATGTTATTTTACACAGGCTTTCTTTATATGACGCAGCAATTATCTTCTTTACAAATATTTTACTTGTTCTCAATCGCGAAATATGTACACTAGGTGAAAGCCAGTCAATAAGGACGGGGAAAAGTAAGATATGTTGAGTAATCGTATGTTGAGTAATCGTCATCATAAATCTAATTTATGTTGAGTAATTTTTTACTAACCAGGTATTCTTTTTGTTTGTGATTTCCAAATGTGATATGTTTCATGATCATTACAACAATAAGAAAAGTATACTGGTTGAGGCAGGGATTCGACAATTAAAACAGTCTAGCGCTCATTCCAGTGCGCCACCAACGTAGGAGAAACGTTCAGACAGAAGAAGTCATATTGCATGTGATACTGAGCAACGGAGCTCAGTTTCGTGCATTTCCCTTACGCAGCTACTTCTTTCGCAGTTCCTGTGCTCTTACTGCATTGACAGATTACATCGTTTCCCCCAGAAAATTATATCACGAAAAAGTATTTTTTTTTTAAGCATAATGTTTATGAAAAGGTTTCCCGTTTCTACGTAAAATGTGACACATACAGAAGATCTTCTCGGGCAACGGGGACGCAAAGAAAAAAAACATTGGTAAAGCAGATGGCCTTGAGGGTATATGTACATCATTTTGATACAGCAATGTTCGCGCCGACCTCAGTTACTTCTTCATAGTAAATTCCATAGTTGAACAATTTCTCCAAAAAATGGTAGTTCAAAGAAGCTATACCCTTCAAACAAGTCCTGCACATCACTTCAAGCCCTTCTTGAGGAACATCTAAGTCCTTCATATCCAAAGCTCTCCACCTGATTGCGTATTATATCAGCCTGGGATCTGCATCAGATCGGGATTTTCTTTTTCAGGCAAATACACTGCCCTACTCAGAGTTCGAAACGGGTCAAACATTTTAAGCCCGGCAGTTACATATTTAGACCTGACCAGGACAAATCTGCTTTGAACTATGAATTTGAATATATCACCATCACTGTCAACTATTATAAATCCACTGCTGGATGAAGGTCTCCCCAAGTTTCTTCAACAACGGATTGTCTTCGGCCAGTCTCCTGCATCCACCCATCTCCCACGTGGTCTTCTGGGTATTTTCCTGTCCCTTGGAATCCAGTCTAAAATTTCGGTGGTCCGTTCTCCTGGCAACATGTCCAGCCCATTGCCATTTAAGGGGTTTTACTGTGATCATGATGTCTTCCACTCTTGTCATTTTCCTTATTCAAAAGTTCCTCTTGTCTTTCCTGGTTACACCAAATACGCATCTCTCCATGCTTCTTTCACTTATCTGCAGCCTTGGTCTTTTTTAGTTAACGTCTATACGTCTCTGCTCCGTACGTAAGCACTGGAAGGATGCATTGATTAAACACTTTTCTTTTAAGACATAATGGCACATTGCTCTTAAAAATTGAACTGTTTCTTCAAAAAGCTCTCCAACCAAGTTTTTATGCCAATTACTTCATCAATGTAACCCTCGCTTGACATCTGCTGCCCAAGGTGAATGTAGGAATTCGTTATCTCCAGCTTTTCGCCACAATGAATAAATCTTCATTCCTTGTAAAATCGTATTACTTCAGTTGTCTTCTGAAAATTCATTTTAATCCCATTTCTTCACCCTTCTCAGCAAGCTTCTGGATCATACTCTACAGTTCTGAAGTATTATTTCAAAGACCTTTGAAGGGTTCTTTGAAATATTTCTTTTTCTTTTAAAAAATAAAACGTTAATAAAACCGGATCGAAATCGAATCATCTTAACCCGACCCGTTTGACCCACAAGAAATCGTCGACCGGGTGACCTGTGATCATCTCTGGCCCTACCATTAATATCCGGACATTTTATATAAAAAATTTACTGATAATTTTATATCGTGTGCTGAAGTTCTTTAGTCCCAAGACAGCTTCTAGTGTTCGCAGATCACTATCCACCATTTGTTTTTAATGCCCGCCGCTATGTTCTGCCATTATGCCTTCGAAGTAATGACCAGTTCAGCTTCGTATGCTGAACGATTTCTTCTTCCACGCATCCAATTCGTCCCAAAGATTTTCTACACAGTCCAGGTCAGAACTCTGGGATGTCCAGTCCAATTTTTCGACGGCCATATCCTCGAACCAATCTGTGTCAGCGCGACCAGCATGACATAGTGCGTTGTCGTGCTGATCAGAGCTTGAGCCTTTCCCAAAGCACAGCCACAGCGTTGGCAGTACGCAATTGCCCAGGACTTGTAGGTAGAGCTCCACACTTATGGTTTTGTCCAAAACGACTAATGGCCACAAGACAAAGTACGAAAAACAGCTGCATACCATCATGCTGCTTCCACCACACATCATTGTCGGGACGATCCAGTCCACACCCAAGAACGACCACTAGACTGAACCGTGATTTATCAGTCCAAGCACAGTGGTCTGCAGCAGAGACGTCGCTAGACGTTGAAATCAGGGTGGGCGAATAGTAAGTTTGCTGGCAGCAGGTCTGATATTAACGAAGCATCGAAAAAATTGAAGCTTTTTACTACAGACTGCAGAGGAATTCGTGCAATCCCATCCCACTGGATGCATACTTTATTCTGGAACTGTCTTTACGTGTTTACGCTTTTAGAATACAAATAATCCAAAGTTTGGGGTCTTTTTTGTAAATGTTCCGTGCATCCATTTTTGATAAAATTAGTTAAACTCGAAGAGTTGCATACTTCCATAATAAACATGACACTGCCACCGGCACTACTCACTGATTAAAAGCATTTAAATGTTCTGCCTAGGAGAAGGGTATGAAAGAATGTTTTTCCTGGATTAGGGTTGAGAGAAAGGACACTCAGACGCAATACCTCCCTAACTCCCTTCCTTCCGACTTTGTCTTACGCTTATCTCTTCTAAAGCAGTTGTCTGCCATGTCTTGCTTACACACTTCCACGAAACAAGTTAAGAGTGCTGGTAAGCTTTAGTCTCCACTTTCCGGGCCGCGGATGGCTTAGTGCTCAACATTCGTGACTGTCACGGAAAAAACCTCTGGTTCGATCCCAGGCAGGTAAGAACGCTCTACCACTAAATATCCGCCGTGCGTCGGATGGACACGTTAAGCCGTCAGACCCCGAGTAATAAATAAGGGCATCTTCCCCCTTTCTACCTCGCTCCTGTGCCACTTTCCCGTCAGTCAGTGTAGCTCAAATTTCCTAGCTCCTTATTTCTAAGGGTTGTTTAAGACCTGGGGTCAGACACTCCCTTCCTAAAAATCCTGTACATATGATCCGATTAGACTCCACTTTCCGTGTTGGAATCTCGTTCTAAAATAACCAAAAAACAAACAGAGCAATTGAAAAAAAAACAGAGCAATTAATAATGATTTTCCCGAAAAAACAGAGCAATTGAAAAGAATAAAAAACAGAGCAATGGAAAACAAACTCTGGATGTTCTTTATGTCAGACCAAAAAAAAACATTACTTAAGAAAACTAACTCCTAATGAAAAACTCCTATTTTTAATGAATTACTTATGTCAGACCAAAAAACCCCCATTACTTAAAAAAAACCCAAATGCTCTTTGTCATACCAAACAAACCCTTGTTTATAAAATTAAAATGTTCCTTATGTCAGACCAAAAAAACAAACAGAGCAATTGAAAACAGAGCAATTAATAATGATTTCCCCCGGTGAATTTCTATCTACCCTCCCAGTGGTGCACCACTGGGAGGGTAGATATTCAAATACAGAAATTTCAAACTGATATTTTATAACATTCTCCTGTTAATATACATGTATAGAAATTATTACTGTGACTGTGAAAAGGGGCCTCAAAGTCTTCTGGAATAGCTGTTTTCCCGTCATCTAGTTTTCATACATTAAAACCGTGAAAAAAATGACAAAAAAATGTGCGTTTCTTTTTAAGACTTCATTCAAAGCTACCGTCAAAAATTCCTGGCTCTTCCATTAGTTTCATATGAAGTTTCCGCCAAAGATTTTGTAAAACTTTTTTGGTAAGGCTAGATGCCCTCTTAGCTGTGAGCCCCTTCCGCCGCAATTCGGGGACTATCAGAACGCTCCTGAACCCTCATTCATTTGCGCCTGGCTTTACTAACATGAAAAAAAAAATAAAAAAAGCTTAAACTAAGAACTCCGAAAAGTGGAAAACAATTCAATTTTCATGGTCCTTCGAATGCTATTTTAATAACCTTTCTACGGAGAAGTAAACAGCGCACTTTATTTGGGGAAATACGTAGGGCTACACGACGAATAACACGAGATCCATTACTACTAATTGTCAAAGTCCAGATGGCATTTTAAAGTTAAAAATAAATTAAAAACCGAACTTAAACTGGTGGGCAAGAAAAATTTCAAGGTTTGCTATAGCCCACCCTCACATCTCCTTGGGTCCCCGGTCTGCAGTCCAAGATCAACGTTCTTTAGACCATGCTAATTGGCGTGTAGTATTAGTCGAAGTGACTAGCCGCTTGTGAATGGATATTCGGAACGTGGTAACCCATCTCGTGCAGCGCGCTATACTGATATTAACATCAGTCGAAACAGTCTGGCATAGAATTTGCGTGATTTGAGACAACGTTGATTTGCGTTTTGAGCGGACAGTCCTTTGCAAAGATCTCTTGTTATGTTCTGTTAGCTTTGAGGTTTTTCGGGTCGTTTCTTGACAGATTCAGGTCCAGTCTGGTGCCATTTACATATCAAATCACTAACCATCGACCAAGGTATTTTCAATGCCGTTTAAATGTCACGTACGAAACAATTGCTTATGTGGCACCCTATCAATCCCCGCTGGAAATCACGTTCGATCGAGGCATCTTGCATTCACACTCATGCTATTGTCTCACCATAACCCTTCAAACATGTATATGGTTGGGTTGTGACAATAATGAAACGCATATAACGTATTAAATCCGTTTATTTTTGTGGTGTAGTCAACACAAAGATTCGCCAAGCTTTCGCACTCCACTGGGTCAAGGCAATGGTAGACATAACAAGAAAGACAACACCGAATTTTTGGGTGTAATAAGCACGTCTTTTGAATCCGTTCTGACACCAATTAAATTTATCGAAGCCATTCATCAAAGTTAGTGGAACCGGTATGGAAAACAATAGTATCTGACGGAAGAAAAGTTTTTCAATCGGGATTTTAATCCCTCAGGTATTGCTGTAAACTGAATCGTGAGCTTACGCCCTCTGGTTGCAGACTTTTGCGAATTTTCCATATGAGCGGTATCGGTCCAAGAAAAAAAAATTATCGAGTTTTCAAGAGCCCAGAATTTGCTACAAATACATCAGAAGCAGATATTAACGCTTATGCCACCTAGTGGCAAAACCATTCTTTCCCAAACATTAGAAATTATGTGAAAAATATTTTCCATCAGGTCTTCTATGCGATACCGGAAGAATTTTTCAAATCGGAGTTTAAGAAGCAGAAATAACGCATAAAACGCAATTTGCCTTTGTGCCCCCCTAGCGGAAAGTCTATGATTTACTTGAAAATTTTGAATTTTTAGGAAAAAACATTTCGCATCGGAAACACTATCCAACGAAGAAGGAATTTTCCAAATCTGACTCCTAGTAGTACAGATATTGACAAAAATAAGATATACGCCCCTGGCGTTGAAACCATGCATTATTTAAAAAAGAAACTGTTCCTAAAAGGTTTGCCGACATGAGTAGTATCAGTCAACAAATGACTTTTTTTTCAATCGAGATTTTAGCTCATATTTTACTGCAAATACATCAGAAGCGGAAATTAAAACTTACGCCACCTGCTGGCCAAACCATTTTTCACAAAAATTTGAAATTATGTGCAAAGGATTTCCCATCAGGAGCTGTATCCGGTGCAGAAAGAATTTCTCAAATCGGAGATTTAGGAGCAGAGATATGGGGGGGGGGGGAGCAATTTACCTAAACGCCCCCTAGCGGAAAATATATGAATTACTTGAAAATCTTCAAATTATATGAAAAACATGTCACACTAGAGACACTATCCCACAAAGAAGGAATTTTTCAAATCGGACTCTAAGAGATATTGACAGAAATACGATATACATCTACGCCCCCTGGCGTAGAAACCATGCATTATTTTAAGAAAATGTTTCTAAACGGTTTTTCGAAATGAGAGTACTATCGCTCTACAAACTGTTTTTTTCAATCGGATTTTAGAAGCTCATACTTTGCTGCAAATACATCACAAGCGGAAATTAAACTTACGCCACCTGGTGGCCAAAAATTCTTTACAAAAATTAGAAATTACGTGCAAAGGATTTCCCACCAGGAGCTGTATCCGGTGCAAAAAGAATTTTTCAAATCGGAGATTTAAAAGCAGAGATCTAGGGGAAACGCAATTTACCTTTACGCCCCCTAGCGGGAAGTCTATGATATACTTGAAAATTTTGAAATTATATGAAGAACATGTCACAGTGGAAACACTATCCAACAAAGAAGAAATTTTTCAAATCGGACTTCTAGAAGTAGAGATATGGACGAAAATAAGATTTACATCTACGCCCCCTGGAGGAGAAACTGTGGACTATTTTAACAAGAAAATATTCCGAAAAGGTTTATCGATGTGAGTGGCATCAGTCGACGAAAGATTTTTTTCAATCGATATTTTAGAAGCTCAGATTTTATGGTAAATACATCAGAAGCAAAAATTAACACTTACGCCCCCTGGTGGCCAAAGTATTATTTACCAAATATTTGAAAATATATGGAAAAACGTTTCTATCAGGAGGTGCATCCGCTGAAGAAAATAATTTTCAAATTGAAGTTTTAGAAGAAGAGTTATCGGGAAAAATGTAATTTACTTTTACGGCCCCTAGCGGAAAATCTATGCGTAATTTGAAAAAGTAACTATCTAAAATAGTCTAACATAAATGGAATCGAAATATAAAAGATTTGTTTCAATCGGATGTTTAGAAGCAAAATATGTGGATTAAAACGTGTTTTTGAGTTCGACATCTGCCATTACGCCCTCTAGCGGCGAAATTGTACATCGTAAAAAAACGAAATAAAGGATCACCATTTTCATATTTCAAGTTTCCCAATGCAAAAAGAATTTTTTAAATCGGACTAATAGTTGCAGAGAGATCGTGGGTACAGACTGAAGGACGGACAAACCGATAACATAAGCACGATCTTTTTTTACAAAAGACGTGCTAAAAATGCAGAGAACTGGAACATTTAAAGAACGAAGATGATTTTTGAAAGTAACGTGGGGGACATCACGAGCGAGTTACAAGATTTTTTTTTTTATCACGCAATTTTACGGTGCGCCGTGATGTGTTTCCATCTCTTAATAACGCAAAAAACCATTGGTAGTTCAGTAGAGATTATGATTGCATGCCAGTTTACTGTATAGGATTTCCACTGTTTCCCTGATGGCAGTCTCTGAAATTCGTGTAAGGGGAAATTCTTCTAATATTATTCCATACAAAAGCGGCCGAGCAATGCATGACTTCTCTGGCGAGGGCTGTGTTCTGCATGTCCTGGTTGGCACTTCGTACGTGTTCTTTGCATCTAGTGTCCAAGGATCGCTTTGTCATTCCGATGTATATCTTAAATAAATAAATACATCGCTCTTTCCACGTTCCAGAAACACATAGCAACCGAAAAGTTGTTTTCAGCCGCCGCCGTGGAATTGAACCACGGAACTCTCGATATCTAGCCGAGCGCGTTAACTTTACACCACGGTGGCCAACAATCCACGGTGCTATGTGTATTTTTAAGTCAGCTTTTGACATCGTAAATCCGTAAGATGGGCTCAGCTACTGAGACATCTCCATCTGATGGGCATTAACGGCACTGGCTATATATATTATAGCAGTTAAATCCAAAGGGCGAGATCCAAGGTTAAAATCCTCCATATACATGGAGTCAGTAAATAAATAAATACAGCGCTCTTTCCACGTTTTAGAAACACAGCAACCGAAAAATTGTTTTCAGCCGCCGCCGTGGAATTGAATCACGGAACTCTCGATATCTAGCCGAACGCGTTAACTTTACACCACGGTGGCCAACAATCCACGGTGCTATGTGTATTTTTAAGTCAGCTTCACAGTATATACGAACGGTATAGCGTACACACCAGCCTTTTCTTTCCCACACAGACAGTTATCGCCAATTTGGGCGCACACTCAACCCATGGTCTAAGACGTACACACGGAACATTCAGGTCGTATTCACAAGAACATCCACAGAACTTTTAATTGCCTTTCATGACCTTAAGCAGCTTCAGATATCCCCCCACCCCTACAACTATCACCGGGAAAAGGGAGAACTTATACCAGATCCTTAGGTGGGCTTAAAAAATCTCTATGCAAACAACAGGACTGCAGCTGCTTGTCGTATCTTGGTATACCCTCAACTCAGAGAACATAACCTTCATACGTAAATAAAAATCTTGGAATTTTAGCACTCCTTTCATACGAAGCCACAACAAATATCCCTTAGTACGTGAATGAAATTATAAATAGAAAAAAATCCACATTTCAGGAATGAATCATCATAAGGCCTTAGAAGCCAGTTAAACTAACATTTCTGTTTTGTACTGCATTTTTTATTTAAGACTGTATTCGCTGTTGTCCAGTAATTAAACTTTTTGAGGGTCTCACCACCACAAGAGCAACTCAATGGGCTATAAGCAGTCACCCTTTCCTAATTTAGAGCCACTGGCGTCGGGGAAGGGAGAGAAACAGTGCCATAATCAGGCTATCACGTGATCCTAGCCCTGACTCTTCTCAAACGAATGATCAGGTGCCAGCTCCGAGTACCATTCGGTTTCCAAACTGTTCAGATACGTACTCTCTATTTCTTATTCTTCACGTATTTTGTTGACCGAGGCGATCATTGTAAAAACTACTGCTTCTTGTTTCTGTATTTCAAATGAGCTCGCAACAGGATAACAGAAATCAGATCCGCGTTTTCTGATATATAACACGGACGTTAACGATAGGAATAGTAAATGAAAAAACTTGTCTTTGCACAAAGAAGAAGTTTTGCGTGTGCTTTCTTGAAAGTTCCGGCTTTTAATTGAGACATCTCGTGATGCACTTATCAAGATAGAAATTCAGTGGTCTAGGAATAATCAGAATGATCATTTTTTTTTCGTCGCCGTTTCGAGATATATTATCTGCTCTAACAGATAGCATATCACGAAATGACAGAGGAAATCTATATCAGTCTGATGATTCGTCCTCTGAAATCTGTAAAAACCCGATATCAGAAATCTGGTACTAGATTCTTTTGCTTCTTCGATCATTCAGTCAAGAATTAATCCAAAGCATCCTTAAACTGGCGTCATCGATGAACTTAATAATTGCTTGCAATTTGTGAAATCCTAGGAAATCTAAAACACCTTTTTTTGCTCACGAAAAATTATTTTCATTGTCTGGTTTGATTGAATCGTGAATGCTTGTGACCCTTGTGAATAACTCACCGCATAGTTGTTTAGAGGCAGCGCGATAGGGAGTAAGACACATTCTCCCCCCCCCCTTTTTTTTTTAAATGCTATGAGTTTTTGTCCCTCAAAACAAGAGCACTATTTCTAAGAGAAATCTCTACGCTCACGCAGTTTCTTCAGGAAATACAAACTGGTAGGTTAACAAAGCACTTTCGAAACACGTGATGCTTTATGCCTGCTGCCAAGTCCTAGATTCATATTCGGTTTTGCTACTATTACTTTGCCAGAAAGTGTTTCAGAACTGCGTAGTTAAAGCAAATGCGTAAGAATTCAGTTTCCAGCAGTTTCCTTGAAATCTGAGGTCTGCATCACACCTCGTACGTCATTTTTAGAAAAGTGTGGTGAAATATTCAGGTGCATGAGCCAGATAAGGCTGAAGGAAACCGCGCTCAAAGGTAATCAGATAATGTAAACTTCAATGTGCGTGTAGAAACATCCAGTTTCAGGTAGAATTGCCTCACGTATCTTGCACTCTTGTCAACACTTAAGTTCGACAGAATAAGACTTCGTTTCGTTATTCCTTTCCGAAACCAATAATAGGCGCAGACCTCTGGACGCACACTCTTGCATATAAAATTGCGAGCAGCTTCGTTTCTAATTTCGCTGACAAATACAGCGAGAATTATTGTTCAATTGTTTTAACTTCAGTTTTTAAAAGTAAAAAGTGCATCCAAGCCCGGACATTAAAATAGTACTACGGAAGGAGTGGCTGCAATCAGCTTTCCAATTGAGATTTCAAATGGCGCAAGGACCATATTTGGGCTAAGAGCGTAGCCAGAATTTCTGCTTGGGTGGGAAGGAGGGTTCCAATCCAGCAGGAATCAGCGTATTCAGGGAGATCTGAGCTCCCCTACCCTGAATATATATTCCATAAAACTTGCAGTTAGTGGTTTGAAGACCTAAAAAAAAACAAAAACGATTTGGTTATTCAATCTTGGTTTCAAGAAGCAAAAATAGTCGACAAAACGTCGGAATCGAAAAGAAAATTATATCGATGTGGCATATTTTGTTCCTTCTTCACTTTCTCTCTCAAGAAGCTGTTGCCAATATTATGCTATTAGACTTAAACAATATAAAAAATTCTCTTTGCAGTTACCAAAGTATTTTAGTTAAGTATGAATTAGGTATTAAAAAAATATATCTAAAGAGTTTCCGGACCCCTTGGGCCCAATCCTCGCTGAGCCATTGTCGCAGAACATGTTTAAAGGGAGACTCCAGCCCCCAGCAAATGGAAAACTAGCTAGACTTCAGTTTACATCACTGCAGCATAATCTGTATTAAACCTTCAAGAGCTGTGCAATTCACCATCGTGCCTTTGTACCCACGTCCCGAAATCAGATAAATCGGGGCTGTCAAGATATTCTTAAAATGTTTTGTCAGATTTAGGGCGACTTTTCCACTTGATAAAGTACTTAGATATACTACTGTGTATCTAGTAATCTTCGGGATGTAAGGTCAGGTGATGCGTAACATCACAGCCTCTCCTTGACAAATGTCAACCTCGCCTTCTCGTGGTGCATCCTGTTCCTACTAAAGGGGCTCTGACGACCGCCAATAGCGGTATAACTATACCATCGGGATTAGAGGGAATTCTATCCCACACTCACAAACCCGCTTGGCCAGCGTGGTGAGTTATGGCCAAACCCCTCCAAAATGACTCCACAACTTAAATCTTGGCCCTCAGTCTCCGGCAGCTGGAATGTACCTGGCCAAGGCAGCGGCCAGTGCGACATGAAGGCAGAGGGTGCTAAGAATCCCCGGAGGACCGGACTAGGCTGCCATCTGATGCTGACCTTGGCAACGTACAATGGACGCTCCCTATCTTCTGATCCAAGGCTTCTTGAATTGGAAGAGGAACTACAAAGGATCAAGTGGGACATCGTGGGGCTAAGTGAGGTAAGGAGAAAAGGAGAAGATCTCATCGAACTGAAAAGTGGACATCTCTTCTACTATCGTGGGACAGATACTGGCAGAACTAGTGGTGTTGGATTTATAATAAACAAGAAACTGAAGGATAAAGTTGTAGAAGTTGAAAGTTCCTCTGACAGAGCTGCACGGCTTGTTATCCAACTCTCGAAAAGATACCAGGTTCAGATTATTCAAACTTATGCACCCACCACAAGTCATCCTGAAGAAGAAATTGAAGAATTTTATGAGGAAATTTGTCATCTAAATAATAAAGGTAAGCAGCACTTGAAAATAATTATGGGAGATTTCAATGCAAAAATAGGGCAACGGCAACAGAATGAAACTTCAGTAGGTAAATTCGGTCACGGCAACAGAAACCAGCGTGGAAATACTCTCGTTGAGTTTGCAGAGGCAAAAGGGTTTTTCATCTTGAACTCCTTCTTCAAGAAAAAGCCACACAGGAAATGGACATGGAGACATCCAAATGGGACGACAAGTGAAATTGATTTTATTATGTGTAACAAAAAATTCGTCATAGAAGACTGCAGTGGGCTAAACAAGTTCAACACAGGTAATGACCATAGATTGGTGAGATGTAAGATGCACCTCAACACTAAACTTGAACGTGGCAAGCTCATAAGACAAACAAAATCTATTGACATAACCAACCTGAAAAAACACCATAATACCTTCAAGTTGGAACTGAAGAACAGGTTCTCTGCTTTAGAAGGCCTAACATCGGAAGAAGTGGACATCTCTGAAGTTAACAGAAAAGTAACCAAAGCTCTTATGGAAACAGCAACAAAATTAGCTGGGTCTAAGAACAAGTTGCATGTAAACAAATTATCAGGAAAAACGAAAATGTTGATGCAAAAAAGAAGAGAGATGAGGACAACTAAAAAAGATGTGACTTCCAAAGTGGAATATATAGAGCTATGCAAGACAGTACGAAAAAGTATCACTGAAGACGTAAGAAAATTCAACTGTGAACTAGTGAGGAAAGCAATTGAAAACAACCAAAGCCTAAAGATAGCAAAGGGACATCTCAGTAAGGGAAGAAAACAGATTATGGCACTGAGAAAAGAAGATGGTTCTGTAACAAGAAATAGAGGCGAAATTTTGACAAGAGTGAAAGATTTCTACTCCAAATTATATGAAAGGGATGATACATGCACTCCAGACATCATGAAAGATACCAGTACCAGAGTTCCTCCAGTCCTTACAGCAGAAGTTGCACATGCAATCAAGAACATGAAGCGGGGAAAAGCTCCAGGAGAAGATGGAATTACTGTAGACATCATACAAGAAGCAAGTGGAGAAATCGAAACAGTACTCGCCCAAATTTTCACTAGATGCCTTAATGAAGGAAAGATTCCTGAGGATTGGAACACCGCTACAATGATCCTGCTACATAAGAAAGGTGACATTGAGGATCTCTGAAACTACAGACCTATCAGCCTCTTATCAGTAGTTTATAAAATCTTCACTAAAGTTCTTTCACACCGCTTGAAGGTAACACTGGACATGGCTCAACCGAGAGAACAAGCTGGATTCAGGAGTGGCTACAGCACAATAGATCATATCCATGTGCTGAGAGAACTAATTGAAAGAGCGAGGGAATATGAACTTCCATTGTGCATGGCTTTTATCGATTATGAAAAAGCCTTTGATTCGGTGAAACCATCAGCAGTTACAATGGCTCTGAAAACCTGCGGTATTGAAGATGCATACATTAATATTATTAATAACATCTATGAAAATGCAAGTGCAAAGATTAGGCTGTTTGAAAATACAACACACATAAAAATTGGAAAGGGAGTGAGACAAGGTGACACCATATCTCCGAAGCTCTTTAATGCCCATTGGAGGGTGTTTTTCAGTCACTGAGCTGGGAAAACGAGGGGATAAAGATTAATGGAGATTATCTAACCCACCTTCGTTTTGCTGATGACGTAGTCATTTTTGCAACTAGCCCATCAGAGCTGCACTTGCTGACAAGAGTAAAGAAGTGGGATTAAAAATGAACTTTCAGAAGACAAAAGTGATGTTCAATGCTTTTACAAGAAATGAAGATTTATCGATTGATGGAGAAAAGCTGGAGATAACAGACACGTACGCTTATCTTGGACAGCACATATCAAGTGAGGGTCACATTGATGAAGAAATTAATCGGCGTACAAAACTTGCCTGGAGAGCTTTTGGAAGAAACAGCATAATTTTCAAGAGCAATATGCCATTATGTCTTAAAAGAAAAGTGTTTGATCAATGCACCCTTCCAGTGCTTACGTATGGTGCACAGACGTGGACCTTAACTAAAAGAGACATACAAAGGCTGCGGACAACTCAAAAAAGCATGGAGAGGTGCATGCTTGGTGTAACCAGGAGAGATAAGAAGAGAAATTCGTGGATCAGAAAAATGACAAGAGTGGAAGACATCATGATCAGAGTTAAATCCCTGAAATGGCAATGGGCTGGACATACTGCCAGAAGGACAGATCATAGATGGACAGCCGAAATTTTAGATTGGATTCCAAGGGACAGGAAAAGACCCAGAAGAAGACCACATGGGAGATGGGTGGATGAAATTCGAAAGTATGCAGGGGTGACATGGAGGAGACTGGCACAAGACAGACCGTTGTGGAGGAAACTTGGGGAGACCTTCGTCCAGCAGTGGATTGATAATGGTTGACAATGATGATGATGATCTAGTAGTCTTCAACTATACATTTGTTCTGGTACCACAGAAGATGAATTTCTTTCCAGATCTGTATTACGAGAAGCATCCATAAAATCTAAAACTTACTGTTACGTTCTCCACGACTTTTGGCTTCCTTACTCTTTTTAGCAACTGAGAACTTTCTTTACACAGCTATCGCGGCACGTTGTTGTGTGGCACACTGCATCCACATGTACCCATTTGGACATACGTCTAATTTACTAATACCAAAGCAACTCCTTTCACAACTTACCGACTGCATTGAATGTGTAGAATTACGTCTCTCCATTACTCCAATGAATTTCAGAACTGTCTCGCTAGGCACTATCAGTATGCCATACACAAAAACACTTGCACTTCAGTGCAACACACTATAGTAGGTTGCACCAAAAAAAGTGGCGTTGCACCAGCTACATCACTTTTGGGCAAAAGTAAACCACTATGTGATGCATGAAACAAATAAACATAGTGCAATGGGTGCAACTTTGCAACATTCAGGTTGAATACCATACCATGGTGCATAGTTGCAACGTGTTTTTGTGTATTTCATGCATCACACAATAGTTTATCTTTACCCCAAAAGTACTGCAGCTTGTTAACACCACTTTTTGGTACAACCTACTACAAAATTTCTAACAGTGAAGTAGTTCTGCGTAGCGAATTCGGAACATCTGACTGTATACGACCGATCACTACGAAAGGCTTTCACATCCAGTTGAAAAGTACAAACAAGACATAAGCAGATACGCAAAACATGATCGCATTTAGGAACAAAGACAAAAATTCGTTTCGTACAGAATACTGATGAGCACTTACTTTGTTTTGTAAATGCCCACCCTCCGCGATCCTTGCAGTCCTATGTCACATCATGGAGTAGCACTGGTATCAAATTGGACCTTAAGTTAAGACACACCCCGCTCTCTACGTCGGTGAGTTTGCATATTACACCGTACATGTCCTTATTTGTTCGATAAATTAGTAGACATAGCTGGTCACGAAAATTTGCCGACAAAACCAACATTCCCAGGTGATATTAGTGGTAGGTAAACTGGAGTTATCTCGCTGAAATATTGAGCCACTCTTTCCTGCGATGGCCATTACTGCTAATCTCAGTTTCCTGGCGAAAGGGCAGAGAGCTCTGTATACCCAATACATATCAGACTTCGCTGGATGCAAAGCATCACGCCCGTCGATTCTTCAGTAGAACATTCACACATTTCAAAAATGGTTTAGATGGTGAAACGCCAACAATCAGTCAGCAGGGAAAACCAGTTGATTGGACCCCTGAGGTTACATGTAGTTAGTCACTGTGTTACAGTCCACACATACACGCCACTCCTTCACTGTAAATTCCTCAGTCGAACGTTATTTTTGAAAGAAAAAAAAAGTGTCTTTTCAGACTTTTTTGCTCTGTTCTAAGAAGTCAGGCTCAGTAGTGCAGCCCTGAATGAAGAAGTGGCCTGACACTTCTAAAACCTCCCCAGGCGTTATCGACTTCAGCAAGTATGCCGAAGGGGGTGGGGGCAAACCTTTGAAATCAAATATACCCTACATTGACAAAAGTCACCGGACACCTAGAAGAGAAACACAACATAGCATTTATTGACATACGTTAGTACGGCCCACCTTTGGCCTTAATGCATGCACTGACCCTTCGAGACGTGCTTTCGACAAGGTTTTGGAACACAGTGATAGGTAGGTATGCGCTTCCATTCAGTACATAATGCTGCCCCTAACTGTTGCTTAGTAGTAGGCCTTGGTTCCAAACTTTTGATGCGGCGTTCTAATTCATCCCATAGGTGGCTCTATGGGATTAAGATCAGGGTTCTGTGCTGGCCAGTCCACACACGATACGAAATTATAGTCAAACCACGCCGTAACAGTCCTTGCTTTATGACTCGGTGCATTATCCTTCTGGTACCAACAAGGCTCGGTGCATTATCCTTCTGGTACCAACAAGGCTCGGCTCCACAGTATTGTCACAGAGTTGGTAGGGCATAATTGTCCAGAATATCGAGGTAGACGTGCTGGTTAACATATTTGTATACGATAACCAATGGGCCTGGACCATACCACGAAAAAAATCCTCACATGAGTACACTGCCAGCTCCTAACTTGACCGTAGGAACAGTAAACTGTGGTAAATAGCATTCCACCGGCTGCCTCCATACCCACATACAACCATCAGACTGGTGGATCGTGTATCTGGATTCATCAGTCCATAGGACCTGTTTCCATTGATCTACAGTCCACGATAAATGTTCTTTACAACATGTTAAACGACGAGTAGCATTTTGAATGGAGATGAAAGGCTTATGAGCAGCCGCACGCCTACAGTAACCCATGGAATGAAGTTCTCTGTGAATGGTACGTATACATACAGAGGTTCCAGCATTTTTACTCACCTGTACACTGAGGTCTTGTGCAGTACTCCGTCGATTAACTGTAACGACTCCTATGAGGCTTCGACGCCCTCTATCACTGATTTTCTTTGGTCTGTCGGTACGTTTTGCTGCTTCAGGCACGCCATGTGTCTTTCCACTTATTCAGTACATCCAAAACAGTTGATGTGGGTATGTTTAAACGCCTCTCGGTTTCTCTTATGGACAACTCACTAATATAACACCCAACAATATTTCCTTTCTCAAAGTCAGTTCCCTCCCGCCGCGACATTTTCACTCAACCTTACAGTGAGATATGATCGCGGTCAGCTGCAGGCTTGTTTGTATACCGTTTGCAGCTGTATCGCGCATCTTAACGCAGCGGATCCGTTCATTTGCTTTTAAAAGGGTGTCCGGTGGCTTTTTTCAATAGTGTATATATTATACTGTCTGGTACCTACTTCAAAACTAAAAGTAGCCATAGTTTCTGTGATACAATCGACGAGTAATGAATGATTAAGTAAAGCTTTCGAGTTTTCCCCTTTGGAAATTTATTACCCCCCCCCAACGCTCCCCCAAACAAACAGCATTTAAAAACAGGACTCATCCATCCTTAAATTAGGGTGGTTAACTTTTGAGACCCATAAATAAGCACTCAAGGATCAATCGGTACTCGAACTCGGGTTCTCTACTTCAGAGGCAAGCATCGTAACCGGTTTGAAGTCCGGTCAAGATGCTCACTCCTGGGTTCGAGCAATATTCTAGTAATAGATTCGATTTTTTTATTGTACAGATAACCCACTTAATGCTAAATAATGGCCAAACGACAATTAAACAAAGACTAAACGTTCCTTAATGTTCCAGACTCAAGAGATGAAAACGGTAATGTAATTATCAAGATGGACGGCAAACCATATGGATAAGGAAACAGATTTCGGAGTTTAAGGATTCCAGTGAGAATTAAGGCTGCAAAAGAGGCGCCTGTCCCTGATTCAGGGCTACTGGTTCCAGGGATTGGACAGAGAGCGCAAACCAAACGTCTCTCACGCTTTATCCGAAACTCGAATTCGGACGATTTATCATAAGCCCGTGTCTGACTGACTACTAGGCAAGCGGTGAAACGGTGCTAGTTATGTCCTTCTGTAATAACAGTGGAAACAATGCAAAGAACAAACACCATGATGCGAAAAGCACTGAATTTACATTAAAACAAAAGCACAATAAAAAAAAAAAGTGGGGTAGATGGTGAGGTTAACATCAGTACAAGAAATCTGCTAATTTTCAGAGCGGATGAACACAGAGTTTCCGTAAAACGGCTCTGCGGTGGCCGAATGGTCTGAGGTGCTGACTTTTGGCCACTTGTCCAGGATGGGCCGGGTTTGTGCCCCAGCTGAGCATAGGTGGCGACTCTTTCACCTTCCTGGAACCAGCAGCCCTAAATTTGTGACTGGTAACTGTTTATAGCCCTCAGAGTTGCTCATGGTAATCATTAAAGCCTGAAACAAAATTAATAAAAATGGTACGGCCCACGAAAATTAAAAATAAAATTACGCTGCTTCTGCTTGAATCAGCTATGCTCTATTTATTTATAAAAACCCTCTTTATTGCTACAGTGCGCACACAAAGTTCATAGCCGTTGTCCTAATAGTTAGACTTCAGACTAGAGCCTATAATCTTAAGATACATAGCTTGAATAATTAATGTCGTCACGTGCTGTTAAACGCTTTATAATGTATTTCAAATATTCTCTTTCGTAATAGGCATTCTCTTCAAGATCAATTCAGTCAAGTTTGTTTTCTGTTTGCTAATAATGACCTCTCGATATCAGTTAACCCAATCTAAATTAGCTGAAAACTGTCTTCAGGACTTATGTACAAGCTTATTCTCATAATTCTGATAAAAATCAGCAATGTAATTCTCAATTAGTGGTAAACTCTAATTCTTAACTAAGTCTGTTTGTTCTTTGTCGCGGTTGAAATAACCTTGAGTCCTTTTTTTATGCAAAATCTAATTCTTTGTTGTAAATAACAAGCGGATCAGAACTTTCTTCCTGTTTCGTTAAACCAATCCTTTCATAAGTAATTAATTGTTTTGGAATTAGGTTTTAAGTATTTCTTCTGGTTCGTCATAGCTTAGCTACATTCTTCCCAACATGAAATATGCAACAGAACGGCTGGAATTCTCTACGTAACGAGATCTTTTTAGCTTGAAACTTGATTCTGCATAAATTCCAGATTCACGTCTTGCGTAAGTGTTTGTGGTACAAGAAAATCGACTCAAACTTCTTGACACTGGGAAAAGGTATATATTTTTTTTTTTATGTGCAACACTTAACACCACAAGCTTTCCTTGTTCACACAAACAGGTATAGTGTTTTTTTTTTTTCTGTATAGACACTATCGTATATACCGCACTATAAAGAGGTCCGCACTTCTCCCACATCCTGCTTTTTCATGTAACGAAGAAAACACTCAAAATCTAAATTACATCTGACTATTTTTTTTTGTTTGGGAGTTTTACCGTGAGCAACTCGATGAGCTATAAGTAGTCGTCCGTCACTATTTTAGAGCCACTGTTCCATTTTTGAGCCAATGGTTCCAGCCAGTGCCATAAGACAAACATACATGCCTCTCGGGATTCGAACCCGAACCCATCTCGGACGAATTGTCAGAAGGCAGCGCTTAGACCGACAGTCTTTGTGAAATTCTATATTCCTGCTGCCTTCGAATCCTGGAGTTTCTTTGCGAGTCAAGTTTGCCTTAAAACGTCAAATCTTTATTATTCAAACTAAAAAGCAGATCGATTTTTGCTTTTCATACTCAATGCTCTTGGGGGGGGATAACATCTAAAATCTGAACAGGTTTATATTTTAAACATTGCCACTTCGTAAAAAAAATTTTAATTTTTTATTTGTTTTTTTTGACGACCAAACTGGTAGAATACTGAGAGCAAAAGGGAAAGTCCCCTCAATAATTAATTTGCGATTTCTGGCTCGGGGGTACTTTGTACTAGAAATCTTTAGTATTGGCATCAGAATCTAAGAAATTGTCTAATCTAAAAATAGAAATGAACAGAGTATCAATAAATTTGCCGAACATTTTAACTCAAAAACACATGCGCTTTAATATATTCTTTTGTAAATACTTTAGTTAGCCGCATAAACTATTACGCGCATCTAACCAGCGTACAGAGCTTACACTATGAGTTGTGGACCTATTCAGGGCCGAATTAAGGAGGCCCAATAGCCTTGGGGCCCACCATGACCAAGGGCCTAGGAAGTATGCG
Organism: Macrothele yani; assembly: GCA_039090855.1. Lineage (NCBI taxonomy): Eukaryota > Metazoa > Arthropoda > Arachnida > Araneae > Macrothelidae > Macrothele > Macrothele yani. The sequence continues at coordinate 168,028,535 of CM077011.1, forward strand.
TGGACAAGTAATAGAGTGAGGGAGAGAGGTTTATAAAACAGTTTTACTTTTGTCTCATGATTTCCACTTGATAAGAAACAGAGACTTGAAGACGAACAGATTTCAAGACAGTAATTCATGAAGGGTAAAGGTTTCATGTCGGTGCAGACAGCGGGGTGGGCGAGATAGTTTCAGCTTTGTTCACTACCATCCACCCACACCTCCCAATTTGTACTTGGAACCGTTAATTGTCGAAGCCCCCTTTCGCTTCACATTGCATTTAACAAAAAAGATGGAATACGAAAGGTATACAGTGGTAAATCAGAAATTCCAAGACAAATTCTAGGAATCTTAAGCTTTTAACTTATGTTCTGCTGAGAACAACGAAAAATAGTGTCTTATTATCAAAACTAATTTAGTAGTTACAGTTTTGTGTTTTAACGGATTTCATAATAGTTCTCCGTCACAAGTTCTTTGGGGGCCCACTCAGATGTCTTAGCCTTGGAGCCCACTCAAATTTCTGAGCCTAGGGCCTAATCCGGTCCTGGACCTACTCATATGGATGCATGGAATTACCCGAAGCAGTGGATGGAAGTATATAAAACAACGTGCAGATATGCCTGACCTCCGTGACGTTTCCGAATACGTCGTAGGGATGAAGAGCTAATTAGTCATTTTTGCTGTCGCCGAAAGTTCCTGTGAGGGTTTAACCTTAAACGAATTTTTTCCAAACTATACTTCTAAAGCATCTTCCTATTGTTATGTTTACTATTTAATACTCATTCGTTCTGTGTTGGTTTGAGGCTTGAAAACTAATCCTGCACGAGTTGTGTTGTCAAGGTTCACCTAACTTTTACGTTTCGCTTTATATTTAAAGCCGTTGGCTCTCGAGTATTCACTTAATTTTAAAAATTTGAGTAAAATTATGTCAAACTGGAAGGGAGATTTTTTAACGATCATAATACTTTCCTAAAAAAAATGAAGGTATGAAAAAGTGAACTGCTTACTATTTGGGTGGAAGTAAAGACATTTTGAACTCAAAGGGGCGAAATTTCAAATCTTGTCCTTCCAGATAAGAAAAGTTTGCTCCGTTCCTGCTCCACGGCCTTTAATTTGGAAGGCTCGTCCCGTTTCAGACTTGCAATATCATAAGATCGGCTCAGCCTGGTCTAAGCGCCGGAGTTCAAGGGCCGGTACATTTCAGGCACATTTCAAGTTTTCAATAAAGAGTACAGCCCGTTGGCTTCAATTATGAATAAAAAACGCTCCCATTTCAGACTGCGTTTCCAAGTCTTCAGTTTCACTCGGATTTCCGCCACTCCCGCATCTTAGCAGAAATTAAACAAAGATCGCAGAGTCAAAACAAAATTTCACTTCAATGTATTAGAAAGTTGCGTCTCAACTAGATTTTTTTGTTTGTTTGGGATTTAATGTGAACAACTCGATGGGCTCTAAGCAGTCGCCCATCCACAATTTAGGGCCACTAGTTACAGAGACGGGAGACAAAATCATCACCCATACTTCAACAGATTCCAACCCGGATTCAGTTCTAGAGGCTAGCCCAAAACCTACGCTTCTGACCTTTCGGCCCCGGGGGTGGCAAATATGTAAATATATGGAAATTATGGAAGAAATATTCTTCACAAATACACGGAATTAACACGCTACCAGGAAAGTTTTAATTGCCTAGTTTACTTATTCAACATATAACTTCATATCAGAAAGCTTGAAAATGGCATCGCTCTGGAGCGGAAATCGAACCCACATTTTCCGATAATATCCGTAATGGACAGCCTGCTCAAACGAAAATCGGGAGATGCTGGTTCGCTTCCCGCTCCAGAGTGATTTAATTTTCCGATATGATGTTACATGCTGAACAGCAAACTAACCAAATCAGGCTACTCTAACATCAGCGTTAATAATTCTGTATCAATATATGCTTTTTAATACATATCAACTTCGATGAATTTTTTTTTTTTTTTTGATTGGAGGTTTAACGACCACCGTGAGCAACTCAATGGGCTATAAGCAGTCGCCCGTCCCTAATTTAGGGTCACTGGTTCCAGGGAAGGGAGGGAGCCAGTGCCGTAAGACAAACAACATCCATGCCTCACCGGGATTCGAATCCGGGCCCCTTACGGACGAATGATCAGAGGCCATCGCTTAGACCACTGCGCCACCGGGGCGGCCGATGAAATCATCTCTCGAGCGAAAATCAAATTTGATTTTTCATTTTGATCAGTAGCATGTAAAGGTAAGAAAAAATTAATACTAGCACAAGGCAGTCCTCTTTTAGAGCAGAAATAGTTTTTGATCTAATCCAGTCAGAGACGTTTTACCGTATAGGTGTTATTCGGCGCTCGCCGGAGTCCTTAGACTCGGGGGATGCTCCATCAAATAGTTTTGACTGAGTCGGCCAAGATACCAATGTAACGCCATTTTCATTTTCCCACTCTAAGACACTACACTACAGAAAGCGTGTTTTGTTTAAGATTTGCGGAATCATGGAGCCTGTCTGTCCTATTTGTTCACAAAGGGATGGGGAGTTTCGTACAGATTTAATAACTTGCATCGGTGTCCGTCCTGGTTTTCCAAGAAGGTACACCTCTTGCTTTGACCCCTGATCAAGAAATTGTGCAAAGACGTTTAATGCAACAAATTTAGACTAAGGCCTGATCTCTCACTATCTTCAAGCAGGCAAAATAAATGTGGAAGGTGGTGAGGGGATGGATGTGGGTTGTAAAAGGGTGGTTGTAAATGGTGGGTCTCTCTCTAGTACTTCCCTGCTGAATAGCAGTACATCGCTACTATATTGTCGGTGCTTTTATTTAGAAAGCCGAATCTTTATGACCGGTCTATATTTACCAGCTCACACCCATTGATTCCAGAAGGCAGAAGTTCCCATTTGTACGGAATTGGTCTACACGGGGACAGCCGGAGAAATAATATCTACGTTTGTGTCCTATCTCAATTTCAGCTGGGTTTGAGGAGGGGGTGAAGTTAAGAATGTGTTTTACTTCAAGTCGCGGATTTGTTCAAATGGAATCCATTTACATCAAATAGAAGTCATCGCTCTTCCCCGTTTATGAGTCACGGAAAAATTTCTCATCGGCCGCCACCGGGAATCGAACCCAGGGTCTTCCAGTTACGCGCTGGATATGCTACCACTGCACCACAGCGGCCTCGAAATTCTCCCGACTCACAAACGACATGGCAGGGTTGCTTCTTTGGAGCACCGCACAATGCTGGGGATTCCTCACAGATGACCAGCAGCAACTGAACAAATAACTAGAAGGCGAATGAATGATAAATACACAGTTGACGTGGACCATCAAATAGAATTCATCGCTCTTTCCACGTTTATGAGTCACGGAAAAATTCTCATCGGCCGCCACCGGGAATCGAATCCAGGGTCTTCCAGTTACGCGCCAGATATGTTTCAGCTGCATCACAATGGCCTCGAAATTCTCCAGACTCACAAACGCCAAACTGCATGACAGGTTGCTTCTTTGGAGCCCCGCACAATGCTGGGGATTCCTCACAGATGACCAGCAGCAACTGAACAAATAACTAGAAGGCGAATGAATGATAAATACACAGTTGACGTTAATTAGGAACATCAAATAGAAGTCATCGCTCTTTCCACGTTTATAAGTGAGTCACGGAAAAATTTCTCATCTGCCGCCACCAGGAATCGAACCCAGGTCTTCCACAGTTACGCGCTGGATATGCTTCCTAACACTACCTGATAAAGGATATGCTACTTTAACACTACCTGATGAAGGAACTGTAAATTATATAAGCTCGGATCCAGCTTCATGGAATTCAGTCGAAAATACCAACTTCCTAAAATCTTGCTGGATTCAAAAGGGGCAGTCGACATGTCAAAATAACGAATTTTTTAGCAACTCTTCCTGCATCTACAATCGTCCAGATGAGGATAGGAATTAATTAGAAATCAGTATTTTAAAATCTCCGTGTTTAAGCGAAAGCTAAATTAGCTGAGAGGTCGTAAAAAGTTAATGGCTGCTATTTTCTCCGTCACATGGAAAAGTGCATTGTTTTGTCTAAGTTGTTTTCCCATAGTCTCCATTTACTATGACTGGCTGGATGGAACCAAAGTTGAAAAGACTTCTCAGAACATGAAAATTCTACAGATCACAGAAATTGCTTGCTAAAAACTATTGCAACAGTCAAAGAGCTGCCGGACGAATAGACACCAATCTACAAATTCAGCTGCATAAAGAGCGACAGTAGTAGCAAGAAGTGGTTAACAGAATTGTGGCAGTAATTAAATTTTTAGCATCGATCATGTCATAAGCTCTGAAATAAATGGAAATTATAGTGATGCTAACTAAGCCAGTTTTGATATATTTCTTTACGAGCACATATACTGAAATACAGAAATGCTGAGGAAAGGGAATCCTTCTTACCTATCCTCAACGGTCTGCGAAGATCGCATCGAAATGATCGATAGATAAAAGTTCTGGAAACAATTGAAGAAATAATAAGTGGCAAATATTTCTCAATTTCCGTCGATTCGACACCTGACATCTCCCATGCCAACCAATTAACTTTTGTTATACTTTACGTAAGAAGTAGTGTTCCAACCGAGAGATTTCTTCACTTTATTCCAATACATGGTCGCAAAGCTGAACATCTTGCAAATGCTGTGATTTCAAAAGAGAATTCTGTCTTTCTTGCAAAATGCAGAGACCAATCTTATGACAATGCTTCAAATATTTCAGGGTATTATTCCGGTTTACAGACCAGAATTAAAGGTTAAATGGGTTTTCTGAAGGGTATTCCATTAATTTAGCCGGTATGCAAACGGCAGAATGTAGCGCGTATGTTGTCATTTACTTGAAGTTATTCAACAGTTATATAACTTTTTTTCCCTCTTCAACACATCGGTCGGATGTTGTGATATCAGTTACCAACCGCATTTACAATTTAAACAGTGATGGCAAAGATACCCCGGATAAACTTCCAGAAGGAAGCAGAAAGTTTAAAATTAAACCTTTTACCTATCCTTGATTCTCTGGTGTAAATAGACAAAGTCATCGCTCTTTCCACGTTTTTCTTTAACTCACAGCAACCGAAAAAATTGTATTTCGACACCACTGGGATCGAACCCCAGATCTCTCGATAACTAGCAGAATGCGTTCCCATACGGCGCTATGTGTGTATCTGTCAGCTCATAAATAAACACACATAGCGCCGTAAATTGTTGGCACCGTAGCGTAAGGCGAACGCACTCTGCTACTTATCGAGAGATCTAGAGTTCGTTCTCAGCGGTGTCGAAATACAATTTTTCGGTTGCTGTGTGTTAAAGAAAAACGTGGAAAGTGCAATGACTGTCTATTTACATTGCTCAAAATAAACGTATTTGGAAGTTTTTCACCGATTCTCTGGTGTGTGGTTTAAAAAGAGAATTTGAGTCGTACAGTTTTTGAAAGATTTGGTTTCCTACAGTTAACAGATTGAGGCAAATGAAGTCAGAAAGCACAATTCATCATCCATCTACTACTCGTATATGGATATCGGTAAAAATGAACTTGCCTTTTAGGGTCTCCATTTGAAATCTTATATCGTGCAAAAGAAGGATACGTTGTTGCACTCAAACAATATGAACATCTCAGATGGAGAAAATGTTGAAGACAGAAAATTAAGCAGCAGGAAAATGCTTTAGGATTAACATCCAAAGTTTTTTTTTTGTTTTTTTTAATTGAATATTTAGCAACCACCATGAGCAGCTCAATGGGCTATAAGCTGTCGTCCATCCCTAATTTAGGGCTACTGGCTCCAGGAAAGAGAAAGCCAGTGCCGTAAGACAAAAACATTCATGCGTCACCCGGATTTGAACCCGGACCCTCTTGGACGAATGGTCAATAGCCAGCGCTTAGACCACTGCGCCATCGTAGTGGCCCGAAGTTCGTACGGGCACTTATATTAAAATACACTCCTCACGACATTCCCTAACTCTGAGATTGCGGTGTGGATGTTTTTGAGCACGACGGTAACAAACGCGAGTAGAGAACATTAGTTTTCCAAACTCAGACTCATAACGAACGAGTAAAAAAACCGTATGAGGCAACCCAGACTGAATAAGTTGTGTTTGATGAGCATTGAAAGCGACATATTAAAAGAAATTAATTTTTCAGGTATCATTACAGATTTTGTTGCACGGAAATGTAGAAAATTTATGTCTTGAAAAGAGTGTGAGAGAAAGAAATACGGAAAATAAAAAAAATAAAACACTTGTAATTTAAAGTAAACTTTTTTTTTTTTTTTGTAGGCCTACTAGGGATCTTTTTTCCCGTAAAAAAAAGGTACGATGAAACTAAGCTTATTGACCCCATAGGCGCTTTTGGAAAATGAGTAAACCCTCATGTGATCAGCTGGAGCTCCAGCTAATTTATGGCATGGCGTTCGTTCCCAAACCCATAGCTGACCATGGACTGTTTTTTGACTGTATTGGGCGCTCTTTGGTCAACCCTGGCTCTTACACCATTAATCCCAACTAAACAAAATGTGCAAATACGGTAAGTTTAAAGCAATTCTTTAACCTTGCATTATTCTCCTCTCTCAAAACCTCGTGGCTTTAGTCTGGGTCACTCAATTATTCCTACCACCGATATGCCACATACTTGAAGACATTTAGATGCTTTTGTTGAGAACAGTATTTTTTGCAATATATTTTTAAAAATTAATTTCTTTGATTTATTTATAATAAATACTTACATTGATTATTTTATTTTGTGGATCTACTGAAAATCAGACAAATGCCCCAATACCTAGAATTTGACTTGGTATGAACTACTTGCTTCTACTTATTTTTTTGATTGGAGGTTTTACGACCACCGTGAGCAACTCAATGGGCTATAAGCAGTCGCCCGTCCCTAATTTAGGGTCACTGGTTCCAGGGAAGGGAGAGAGCCAGTGCCGAAAGACAAACACAACATCCATGCCTGACCGGGATTCGAATTCGGACCCCTTACGGACGAATGATCAGAGGCCATCGCTTAGACCACTGCGCCACCGGGGCGGCTGCTTCTACTTAAGCTCCCTTGTTTCAAGGTCCGGAAGTAATGTCGCATAATTATATTCTCTTTTTCTCTGTCTGATTTATATGACAGACTTTTTACGTAATAATATATATCGATTGCATATGGAAATGTATTGTTTCAAGTAGACTGCAAGAAATGATAAAATATAATTATATGTGCCTGTGCGAACGGAATGGGCTCTTGCCACAATGCACCGGGCCTTAAAGACTTTTAAAAGCGTCCCTGAATTCAGTAACAAATTGTTAAATCTAAACACGTCCTATCAGCACCCAAACATCACGATTAAATGGCTGATGCTGCGTTCACTATGGAATATAATACTTCATTTCATGATAAGAACGTAAGTTTCAAATGGGGGAAGAAGACATGTTGCATGCAAAAAAGAAATATATATAGCAATGAATCATTATCATTCATAGAGATTATAAATTACATTACCTTATTTACACGTCCGACTTCCCGATTTAATGAGAGCGGAGGTAAACTAATTTTATGAAACTAGACAATTTTCTTCGACACATGAAAAGTTACACGACATCAAATGAAAGCAGTCAATAATCTGACGAATACGAACTTCGTGTGATAACCTGGGAAGGTCGCTTGCCAGATTCCGAAAAACACCACAACCAGCCTACTCAGTATTTACTAAAGTTTCTTTTTTTTGTTAAGGTTTTTTAGGGCTACTGGCTGCAGAGAAAGGAGAGAGCTAGTGCCGTAAGACAAACACAACATCCATGCCTCACCGGAATTCAAACCCACACCCACTTGGACAGCGATAATAAGCCAACACTTAATTTTTTTTTTTTTTTTTTTTTTTGATTGGAGGTTTTTTTTTTTTTTTTTTTGATTGGAGGTTTAACGACCACCGTGAGCAACTCAATGGGCTATAAGCAGTCGCCCGTCCCTAATTTAGGGTCACTGGTTCCAGGGAAGGGAGAGAGCCAGTGCCGTAAGACAAACACAACATCCATGCCTCACCGGGATTCGAACCCGGACCCCTTCGGACGAATGATCAGAGGCCAACGCCTTAGACCACTGCGCCACCGGGGCGGCGATTGGAGGTTTAACAACCACCGTGAGCAACGCAATGAGCTATAAGCAGTCGTCCGTCCCTAATTTAGGGCCACTGGTTCCCGGGAAGGGAAAGAGCCAGTGCTGTAAGACAAACACAACATCCATGCCTCACGGGATTCGAACCCGGACCCCTTTCGGACGAATGATCAGAGGCCAGCGCTTAGACCACTGTGCCACCGGGGCGGCTTTTTTTTTTATCAGGATTTTTTTTCAGGTTGTTTGTTTGTGTACTGCTTTAACAACCCCCACGACCATCTAAATTAAGAAAGGGTAGTTTTCCTTTCCCAATTTAGGGACTCCGGTTCCTAAATTAGGAATGCCGCCCCGGTGGCGCAGTGGTCTAAGCGATGACCTCTGATCATTCGTCCGAAAGGGGTCCGGGTTCGAATCCCGGTGAGGCATGGATGTTGTGTTTGTCTTACGGCACTGGCTCTCTCCCTTCCCTGGAACCAGTGACCCTAAATTAGGGACGGGCGACTGTTTATAGCCCATTGAGTTGCTCCCGGTGGTCGTTAAACCTCGAATCAAAAAAAAAAAAAAAAAAAAAAAAATTAGGAACGGCAGTTGACGCCAGGAAAAATTTTCCACCCATGCTCCTTCCAGATCTCGTTCTTGTACCCGACAAGAATAATTCAAGGTTCATTGTTTTATTTTCGGGGTTTAATGACCAACACCAGCAGATCTTAGGGATACAAATATTCTCCTTTCCCTAATTTTGGCCACTAGATCCAGGGAAGGCACAGAGTCACACAAGCACACCAGTCATTCCTCATCCGGGATTTGAACCCCGGCCCATCTCGGACACTGGCGGCAAGTTTGTTCTCTCCCCTAATTTATATAAATATATGTATAATTACATTTCTTGTAATGACCATTAAAATAAAAATGCATTAGCGAAGGATGAAGGCAACTGCTCTGGCCCAACTCACTCATTCGGATAAAAACTCTTATAAATGTCGAAATTTGTAACCGAAGGAAACAACAGCCAGTCTCATTATGGATTTTTTTTGTCATTAAAACTTCTTCTCATTTATTTATTCATTTATTTTGTAGATCCCCGGTCCGGTGATTACCGTGAGAATCTCAGTATCAGTTTCCTGGATTGCTCGACCACAGGAGTTTTTGTTGTTGTTTCTTTGCTTGTGGGTTTAACGACCACGGTGAGCAACTCGATGGACTAAAAGCAAACTGTCGTCCCTAATTTAGGGTTACTGGTTCCATGGAAGGGAGAGAGCCAGTGCCGTAAAAAAAACACAACATCTATGCCACGAATTTTTTATTTTTTTTTGATTGGAGGTTTAACGACCACAGTGAGCAACTCTGTGCCATAAGCAGTCGCCCGTCCCTAATTCAGGGTCACTGGTTCCAGGGGAGGGATATATCCAGGGTTGTAAGCTAAACACAAAATCCATGCCTCACAAGATTCGAACCTGGACTCCCATTTCGGAAGGATGACATTTTTTTTTTTTTTTTTTTTTTTTTTTTTTGATTGGAGGTTTAACGACCACCGTGAGCAACTCAATGGGCTATAAGCAGTCGCCCGTCCCTAATTTAGGGTCACTGGTTCCAGGGAAGGGAGAGAGCCAGTGCCGTAAGACAAACACAACATCCATGCCCGACGGGATTCGAACCCGGACCCCTTACGGACGAATGATCAGAGGCCAACGCCTTAGACCACTGCGCCACCGGGGCGGCAATTGGGGGTTTAACGACCATCGTGAACAACTCAATGAGTTATAAGCAGTCACCCGTCCCTAATTTAGGGTCACTGGTTCCAGGGGAGGGAGAGAGCCAGTGCCGTAAGACAAACACAATGTCCATGCCTCACCGTGATTCGAACCCGGACCCTTCACGGACGAATGGTCATAAGCCTTCGCTTAGACCACTGCGCCACCGGGGCGGCGTTCCTAATTTGGAAGCGCTGCCTCTTTCCCTACTAGTTCCAGGGGAAGAGGCAGCGCTTCAAGAAAAATAAGATTCCTGTACCTCGTTCGCTAGTTGTCTCAGTTGCCGAGTCGTTAGAGGCGAAATTTACTGCCACGTAAAATGACAGAGTTGGACCGTCGAGTGCTGAAGCAGGTGGTGAAACAAAATCGTTTGTCCTCGGTTGCGACACTCACCGCCGAGTTACAGAATGTCTCTGGAAGCAACCTTCAGCACAATAACGGTTCGTCAAGAGCTGGAGGGAATGGGTTCCAATGGCCGTCTAGCCACACATAATCCTATAACAGAAAGATCAACGCCAAGCGTCGGTTGGGCCGCCCCGGTGACGCAGTGGTCTAAGCGCTGTCTTCGAACATTCGTCCGTGAAGGGTCCGGGTTCACGCTGTCTTCTTTTTTTTTTTTTTGATTGGAGGTTTAACGACCACCGTGAGCAACTCAATGGGCTATAAGCAGTCGCCCGTCCCTAATTTAGGGTCACTGGTTCCAGGGAAGGGAGAGAGCCAGTGCCGTAAGACAAAAACAACATCCATGCCTGACGGGATTCGAACCCGGACCCCCTACGGACGAATGATCAGAGGCCAGCGCCTTAGACCACCACTGCGCCACCGGGGCGGTTCACGCTGTCTTCAACCATTCATCCGTGAAAGGTACCGGTGAGGCATGGGTGTTGTGCTTGTCTTACGGCACTGGCTTTCTCCCAGTGGCCCTAAATTAGGGACGGGCGACTGCTTCCAATCGAGTTGCCTCAAGGTCTTCGTTAAATATTCAATCAAAAAAAAAAAAAAAAAAAAAAAAAGGAGGTTTAAAGCTCGTCCCTAGTGAACTCTGGAGCAGTAGACACATGTTCTCTGGAGTGATTAATCACGCTTCACCATCTGGCAATCCCATGGACGAGCCTGGGTGTTTTTTTTTTATTGGACGTTTAACAACCACCGTGAGCAACTCATTGGGCTATAGTCTGTCCCTCATTTAGGGTCACTGGCTCCAGGGAAGGGAGAGAGCCAGCACCGTAAGACAAACACAACATCCATGCCTCACCGGGATTCCAACGCGTACCCATCTCGGACGAGTGATCAGAAGCCATCGTTTAGACCACTGCGCCACCGGGGCGGCCGAGTCTGGGTGTGGAGGATACTAGGTGAACGCTACCAGCCCGACTGTGTTGTATCAGCTAAAAAGTTTGGTGGAGGAGGCATCATGCTCTAGGGATATTTTTCATGGTTTGGGTTGCTTCTATTTTCACTGCCCGGGAATCTCAACGCTACGGCCTATAATAACATTCTCAAATTTTGTGCTCCCAACATTAATGACGGCAACAGTTCGAGCCGCCTCGGTGGCGCAGTGGTCTAAGCGATGGCCTCTGATCGTTCGTCCGAAAGGGGTCCGGGTTCGAATCCCGGTCAGGCATGGATGTTGTGTTTGTCTTACGGCACTGGCTCTCTCCCTTCCCTGGAACCAGTGACCCTAAATTAGGGACGGGCGACTGCTTATAGCCCATTGAGTTGCTCACGGTGGTCGTTAAACCTCCAATCCAATGCAACAGTTCGTGAAGGTCCTTTCTTTCATCAACTGGATAATGCCTGTCCACAAATCAAGATCCATACAGAAATTGTCTGAAGAGATAGGAGTGAAAGAACTTTACTGGTTTGCACAGGGCCCCGATCTGAACCCCGCGGAACAGCTTTGGGATGAATTTTAACTCCGACTGCGAGCCAGGCCGAGCAACATCGGTGACTGACCCGATTTATGCACTTGTGGCAGAATGGAAGGCAATTCCTGTAGCAATGTATCAAAATCTAGTGGATATTGATACATTGTTACAATATTGGATACATTGGTGAATATTACTACCTTTCGTATTACAATGAGTTTGTTGATAAGCAAAATAGATGTCAGGATACTTTTGGTCAGATCTTGTATATACGAAAAGCTGTGATTTTATTTTTGATAAAGTACTAAATAAATACCCCCCCCCCCAAAAAAAAAAAAAACCACCCTTCCACACACACATTCGTTTCTTCAGGTGTTTACGGCGAAGCATTCGGTCGCGCTTAATCTTACCAACGGTGCATGCAAATCACTCATTGTGAATCCCCTCAATGAAAAATCACGAGTAAGTAAATTTAAATTGCGGCAAAGACAGCGTATAGTCATCTAATGAGGAGAGAAAAAAAAAAATCTTGATTCTGGGAGAAAAGAGCAGATCGACACATTAAGAAAATCTGGCTATCTCATCTATTCTCCTCGTTAGTTTTTATACTGGCATGCAGTGACAGCGCTGTGGATATTTTACGGATATTGTCATGAACACTTCTCTCAAGAGCTGTCACTCACTGTTCCACGAGCAATCATTTTGGGTAGTGCTGAGGCATCATTCGCTTTGCCTGCTCTTCTGTCCAGCTGCGCGATTTCCTTACGTACCGTTTCTATGAATGTTAAAAACTTAAGGTATTTACGAAGGACACTCGATAGGTTATCTACCTGGACCAGGTATTTTGACTCCCCGGTGGCCGAGTGGTCAGAAGTGTAGCTATCTGGCTGTTAGTCGGAACCTATTCGAGCGCCGGATGAGGCAAGGGTGGTGTACTTGTCTTACGAAGTTGGTTCTTTCCTTTCCCTAGAACCAGTGGCCCCCAATTAGGAATTCCTGGGAACGGCGGTCGTTGGACCCGCAAATAAATAATAGAGATGATGGTTGTTATCTCCCGCCAGCTCAGAACTGGGAGGCTGTTGCGGGGCTAAGCATCATACGGGGGGGGGACAGAGTTTGAAATGCTTGGCCGAAATTTTGTCACAAAGAATTTCATTCGTACAGATTTTACCCGATGCTGATTATGCATCCCCAATAAAAAAGAAGTTTTAAGGTACATACTATGAAAAATGCATTTTATATAACAAAATTCCTGTAAATTGGAAAAACTGACATACGTTTATGCATGATCTCTAAAATTTTAGATGGTTGCATTCGCCATGTCTTCTAACTACTGAAGCATTTTGGAGAAAGGGGGATAAAAGGTGGGCTCAAAGAAAAGTTATAGGTGTCTTGAAAACCACCCTAGCCCACCCGTAGCGTCGCGGTCGCCCCCCCCCCAGTCCCCGAAGAAAGAAGCCCAGATATTTCTGTTTCATTGCAATAATTCATACTGCGGGTGATGAGTTCTTTCAGGTCTCTAAATGCTTTTGTTGTCGTTTTCAGTTCAACCTCCTCCAATTAGTGACGCAGCTGCAGAACGAAACAAGGTATTCCTACAAAAATCATGAATCTGGCAAAGCTAGTATCACTCCGGCTGAAAGTTTTTTTTCAAAAGAAAGGGATGAACCACCAAAGGTCGCTCATAAACGGATACTGCAGCCTCGGAATACCAGGCGAATTTTTGGTGTAAACAGTTTAAGTGGTGAGGAAAATGCACCGAAGATGATGCTCGTCCTGGGAGGCCAGTGGGTATATGACTGCCCCAGAAAGTTGAAGACTGATGAAAGACGGCATTTGAAGATGTCTATGATTGCTAGCGAGTGCAATATACACCGAGTAATCGCTGAATTGTGACAACTTCTATGAAAATTGGATGCAGCCCGTTGACCACGTGACTTCTAAGAAAGCCGATTAGTCGACCGACGTAGCGTGTATTAGATGTGAGTGGAGCAGTAGGTAGTAAAATTCGGAGCGTGATGGGTAGACGGAAAGATTGATCGGACTTTGAGAAAGGAAAGATTATGGAAGCTCGGAGTGTGGGTGCTTCAATTTCTCAAACGGCTGAACTGGTGGGTTGTTTACGAGCCTCCGTAGGTAAAGTATATCATGATAGTAAAAGGTTGATGTGAGAGGTGATCGCCGAGTCCGACGACTCCTACAGGCCGATGGACGTAGCACTGTTCAACAGTTGACTACCCAACACAACAGAAGTTAACCCGCAACAGTATCTGTCATGACCATGCATTGCACTCTCGCACGTATGGGCTATTACAGCAGACGACCCCGGCGACTCCTCTCCTAAACACGGTACTTCGGGTAAAAGACTTATCTGCAGGGCCGGATGAAGGCCTTAGTAGGCCCCTAGGCTAAGACATTTGAGTACCCCCCCCCCCCCCCAAGGCTAAGACATCTGAGTGGGCCCCCAAAGAACTTATGACGGGTAACCATTATGAAGTCCGTTAAAACACGAAACTGTAACTACTAAATTATCTGCCGTGTTTTCAGAATAAGTCACTGTATTTTTCATTGTTCTCATAAGAACATGAGTTAAATGCTTAAGATTCATAGATTTTATTTTGGATTTTCTAATGATTTAGCATTGTATACTTTTCTTAGTGCATTTTCTTTGTTATGCAATATGAAGCCACATGGGACTTCGACGATTAACGGTTTCAAGTGCAAATTGGGAGGTGTGGGTGGATGGTGTGTAAAAGCTGAAACTGTGTCTCTGACGTCGCCTGTACACAGCGATATGAAACCATTACCCTTGGTGAGTCACTGCCTTGAAATCGGTTAGTCTTCCAGCGTATGCTTCTGACCAAGTGGAAATCATACGAGACAAAACTAAAACTATTTTATAACCCCCCTCCCCCCACTCTCTCTCTCTGTTTCTGACCAAGTGGAAATCATACGAGACAAAACTAAAACTATTTTATAACCCCCTCCTTCTCTCTCTCTCTCTCTCTCTCTCTCTCTCTCTCTCTCTCTCTGTTTCTGACCAAGTACAATCATACGAGACAAAACTAAAACTATTTTATAACCTCCCTGCTTCTCTCTCTCTCTGTTTCTGACCAAGTGCAAATCATACGAGACAAAACTAAAACTATTTTATAACCCCCTGCCCCTCTTTCTCTCTCTGTTTCTGACCAAGTGGAAATCATACGAGACAAAACTAAAACTATTTTATAACCCCCTCCCCCCACTCTCTCTCTCTCTGTTTCTGACCAAGTGGAAATCATACGAGACAAAACTAAAACTATTTTATAACCCCCCTCCCCCCACTCTCTCTCTCTCTGTTTCTGACCAAGTGGAAATCATACGAGACAAAACTAAAACTATTTTATAAACCCCCTCCCTCTCGCTGTTTCTGACCAAATGGAAATTATACGAGTCAAAACTAAAACTATTTTATACCCCCCCTCTCTCTATCTATCTATCTATCTATCTATCTATTATTTTCCTGGGCCCTTGGTCATGGTGGACCCCATAGCTATAGCCCCTATAGACCTCTGTTTAATCCGGCCCTGGCCTAGGTGCAAAGATCATGCAAGTTGGCGTCAGATGACTGGAAAAAAGTGTGCTGGTCGGACGAGTCGCGTTTTTCATTCCACTCCGTGGATGGTCGTGTACATATTTCGCGCAAACAACATGAGGTACTCGATCCATCCTGCATGATCTCCGCAGTGCAAGCCGGTTGAGAAAGTTGTATGTTATGGAGCATGTTTACCTGGCAGGAACTTGGACCCCAGGTGCATGCGGGAAAATGTATGATTGGTGCCCACTATCGTGATTTGCTTGCTGGATAGCAATGTTTCAGTTGTTCCCGAATCGCGACGGTGTCATTCACGATGACAATGCGCCGAGTGACAGGTCCAATGTGGTGCAGGAATGGTTTGAGGAACATAAGTTCAGACTTCCAGCATATCGATTGGACTCCGAACTCCCCCGATATCAATCCCATAGATCATTTGTACGACACTATGGAACGGCATATCAGGTGCCTGGATAGACCAATCACATCCATACCTGTATTGAAGTCCACATTACACACAGCTTGGTTGGCCATACCTCCCAACTTCTTCCGGCATCTTATTGGATCGATGCCACATCGGATAGCTGCTGTACTGAGGGCTGAAGGAGGGCCTACGAAGTATTAGGTAGGTGGCATTAATTCAGCGATCACTCAGTGTGTCAGAACCAATAGCTATGGCAACATAGCATGATCATTAGCACCTGTATAAAGACCCTATACACTGAATTATGAGAAACCTCACTGCGTTACAAAAGCAATGTATGCAGGCCAGGTCGTAGTTTCTCTCCTGCCCTCATTGCTGAGAGGCGTAAAAAATAAAAATGCAGAACGTGTGAATAAATTTACTGAAAAGGAAAGTTGTATACTTCAGTATTTTCTTTTCTACACTTTAATTTGCCACATTCCGCGCAATTAACCAGGGTACAAAAGAACCTAGTCTTCGAATTGTGAACCAGTGACGGCGCCGACAGTTCAAAACTAGAAAGCTATTTGGAGGGAGAGCAGATTTTTTCCAACAAAAAGTCCGTTCGTATGATTTTTACCGATGCTGAAAATGTTATCCCCAGTAAAAAAATAAAAATAAATTCAGGTACACGCTGTATGTAGTATTTATTCAGTATATGAAGTGCTGGGAACCATGGCATGCGAATCTCTATGGCCATTATACTATTTCTTTGCAATTTCATTTTATGTCATTTTTTTATCTTTTTTCTACAATTATCAAAAATGGTGTGTTTCTACTGCTCTTTTAGAAATTCGTTCAGAGGACTCCTCCATTTCTCAGAAGTACAAACACTAAGTTTAACCAAAAATTAATTTTATATAACAAAATTTCAGTGAATTCGGGAAATTCTCATGTGTTTATCCAAGTTTCCTAAAATCCTACATAGCTGCATCCGCCATATATTCAAATTGCTTAAATATTATGGGTTGGGGGTGGGGGCTGAAAAAAAAAGTTGGGTGGGAGCACCCCACCCCAGACCACCCGTAGCGTCCCTCCTGGTATGGGCCCAGATTGAAAGTCTGACTTCCATACGTAGCATCAGAGGTGTAGAGAGGCCGGAACTGCGTTCTGGTACTCCCCCCCCCCCTAGCCAGCACGCATTCCGGTAAACCCTATACAGACTAGTGATTTCAACCGATCACAATAACTTCTTATACTATAAATATAAGAAAGCAAATATAAAATTTTCTTGATAATATTTCTCATACTATAAATACCAGAAAGTAAAAAAAGGAAAAGGCGGAATGAGTGAGGGAGCTAAGAAAGGAAAGCTGTTGAAGACGCAAATGTGTCGTGCGTTACTGTACTTTTTCAATTAGTACTATACACAATTACGTAGCATTCACTCCCACCTCTTCAGACAACAGAAATGGATCCCATCCTACATGAGTCACGTGGTCTGCTGATGCCTTTTTTCACGAAAAGAACACTAAAAGTAAAAACAAAAAAGTTCGATTTCGCGATGACGTAAATAATGAAATAAAGTCGAAAGACGTTTTCTCAATACTTTCCTTTCTTTTTATTTACGTATGTTTATTAAATATTCGCGTTACGCTAGCTTCAGACTTTGCCTGAATGGCATAACACTTACGGACAATGAAATTTGCGCACCAAGAACGGAGCATCGGATTGAACTGAAATTTTAAGGACGTAATAAAACAGATGAATGATACACATGATGGCAAAAACAGAGCTGCAGGACAATTACAGAGGGATCTGTGGCACGCAGTCCGGTCATCTTCAATAGCGCGTCGCACCGCCTCGTGCGGCGATACATGCTGCAATACGGTCCGGCATGGAGGCGAACAGACGCCTGATGTTTTCCTGCGGCAAACTGGCCCACACGTGTTGGACGGTGTGCTCCAAATCTCGGATAGTGCGGCACGGCGGCAACTGACGTTTTAAATGGTCTCACACATGCTCGATAGGGGACATGTCCAGGGAGCGGGCAGGTCATGGAAATGTCTGGACATGAGGTAGGCAGTCCTGTGCAACTTAAGTCGTGTGCGGGCGGGCATTATTCTGCAGGTATAGCGCACCTGGAATCCCGGCCAGGACTGGGAGCACACGGGGCCGTAGGATCTCATCCACATACCGCTTGCCCATCAATGATCCACGTACCACTACTAGAGCTGATGGACTATCGTAGGCAATTGCTCCCCGGACCATATTGCCTGCAGTTGGGGAGGTGTGGCGCTCGATAGCGAGGTTGGGATTGTGCCGTTGACCCGGGAACCTCCACACCTATAGACAAGACGATCATCTGTCCCCAAAACGAAGCGGCACTCATTGCTAAACACCATACGTCGCCAATCTGTGGCGTTCCACGTCGCTAGTCTGTGGCGTTCCATGTCGCTTTGGCCTGGCACCACTACACACGGAGCCGGCGATGTTCCGGTGTTAATGGTAGTACACGTAAGGGGCACTGAGATCGCAGATTCGCTTCCATGAGGCGTCGGGAAATGGTTCGTGGGAACACAGGAGCCGCTACGTCTGCCTGTATAGTGGACCGGGTCCCCTTGGGATCCGTTCGTGCCTGGTGCATGATCCGTCGATCCTCTCTACCAGTGGTCCTCCTGGTCCGTCCGGAGCCGCTCCGCCGTGTGGCAGTGCTGTCACGTGATCACTGCTCCCAACACAGTCGGACGGTATGGTCAAAAGGATCCACGTGGCGGGCTATACAGCGCGCCGACCACCCTGCATTTTTTAGCCCGATGATCAGGCTCAAAGTCCGTAAGTTGCGTAAATCGACGTCTCTGTCGTCTACCCGGCATTCTTGTCACTCTGTACTCTTGCTTGCGTCAGACGGTGCTTTTTGCTTTCATGGGGCATCGACTACACGACGGTTTATAAGGCTGTCGGTTCGTGCTTGCAGCGTCACCACAGGGTGTGTGGTCATGCGCAATCGCACCAAGCGTGGATCATTTGCATACCAGCACGCACTCTAGCTATTTGCAAAGTTTCGCGGTTGTAATATGATTTCTTCTATGTGCGCGCAACTTTCATTGTCTGAGTGTAAATTGGCAGCGCTTTTGTTTTCCCTTCCATTGAAACTGTCAGAAAGCGCTCCTGTACACAAAGTGGGATGAGCAGTAGCAATTGCTGCGATGTAACGCAGTTTTCGTGAACAGAACCATGTAGTCCCGATCTATGCCCCATTGATTATTTCTTGTTGCAAAAGTTGAGGAAAAACCTGCGCAGACGTATTTTTCCAAAGCAATGAAGAACTGAAGTTTCTAAATACCTGTAAGTTCAACGAAAAAACGTTTTTTAGTCAGATGTTTTCCCTTTGCCTCTTAAATTATTAAAAAAAGGCTCGATCTAAAGAGAGCCTGTATCAAAAAAGAGTAAAAATAAAGTTCTTCCTTCATTATTAAGTTGATAACTTGCCTTATACCCTCGCAGATCTGAATTAAACATAATTCTTTTTTAAAAATCAACGTTTAAATAACTTCTGAAACAGTGTTACTGTGATTATATTAAAACGTGCTCTTTGAATAGGATACTCACGTTAAGCACTTCATTGGTAGCGCACACAGTGTCAAACTCTTTACACGTTACTCTTGAAAAATATATCCCTGGGCCACGGGTAGAGTGCACAAAGACAGAAGTTTATGGAATGACCAGAAGAATAAAATATTTATTTTACACATAAGTATAAAAAGGTTTAAAAATACTACATTCTCAATTATCTTCTATGCAGAGTCGTGGACCGAAGTCCTCTATATATTGATGCTGACAATAGCTTCTAAATAATAGGTGAACACTTTGACCTTCCTGCCACGCAGGACGCACATGAGATAAAGGCAGATAGCAGTGAGAGCATACATCCGCGTAGCTCAGTGAGGGGACGCGGTTTCGATGTCCGGCGTGGACAAAAATGACGGAAAATTTTTACCTCGTTTTACACTTTATCGTTGCTCAGAACAGTGTACTATATACCTTATTCTAACTAGGAAAGTTTATGGTGGTCGTTTATGATGAAAAATATCTTCAACCTCATGAAAATGATTCCGGAGGCTTGAGTAACGTTCTCTGTTACTTCATAAAAGTCAATGTACAACATGAGATTCGGATAGGGACTTCCAAACAAGATGTTATCTGATGAGGCAAGTTTCTATGGGCACATAAGTCACAGTGAATCGTACTTCCATGTCACAGTTATGACCAATTGCTGTAAGCTGACTTTACACTCAGTTTTCATTTTATCCATGTAATTGAAGCTAATGTATACGCACCAAGGGACAGCTATACATTGCACACCCGCCAATTTGTAGCACTAGTATAAGTCTGTGCATTCACCATAAGCACATAAATTGCACACCTGCCAATTTGTAGCACTGGTATAAGTCTGTGCATTCACCATAAGCACATAAATTGCACAGAAAAAGAGACACAGGACATTGCAAATAATTGTGACATGGAAAATACGATTTATTGTGATTTATGTGCCCATAGAAACTTGCTTCATCAGATAACATCTTGTTTGGAAGTCTCTATCCGAATATCATGTTATACATTTTGACTTTTATGAAGTAACAGAGAACGTGACTCAAGCCTCCGGAATCTTTTTCATGAGGTTGAAGATAGTATTCATTATAAACGACCACCGTGAACATTCTTAGGAAGAACAAGCTATATAGTACACTATTCTGAGCAACGATAAAGTGTTCACCCATTATTTAGAAGTTATTGTCAGCATCAATATACAGAGGGCCTGGGTCCACGACCCTGCATAAAAGATAATTGAGATTGATGTATTTTATATTTTTGTACTTATGTGTAAAATAAATATTTTATACTTCTGGTCATTCCATAAAATTTTGTCTTTGTGCACTCTACCTCTGGTCCAGGGATACATTTTTCAAGAGTAAGGTGTAAAGAGTTTGACACTATTGCGCAGTACCAATGAAGTGCATAACGTGAGCATTCTATCCACGTTTAAATCAAACACAAAAAATATTGGTCATTGTGCTAGGCACTGTAGATTGTTCCTTTCATCATACACCATAAAAAAAAAAAAAAAATCCTCGCAGCCCCGGTGGCGCAGTGGCCTAAGCGATGGCCTCTGATCATTCGTCCGAACGGGGTCCGGATTCGAATCCCGGTGAGGCATGGATGTTGTGTTTGTCTTACGGCACTGGCTCTCTCTCTTCCCTGGAACCAGTGACCCTAAATTAGGGACGGGCGACTTCTTATAGACCATTGAGTTGCTCACGGTGATCGTTAAACGTCCAATCAAAAAAAAAAAAATTCTCTCCATAAAAAATAATTACTATTTTGTTTCTGTCTTTTGTTGGGTGTTCTTAGTCGCACCAGATCTTTTTTCTTCTTATTTATTCATTTATTTATTTTGCGCCATCAATTCCCAGGACTCTCTCGCCTTCAGCGACGGGATTTCTAGAAGGGAAACTAGGGGCAGCCACTGATTTCAGTGTCTGTGTTTGGAAATTAAGAAATTAATGTCCCGTCAACGAATTATTTAGGTTTGTGCTGAGTGAGAAAGCACAGTTCGCTGTTGTACAAAATACATGATATCACTAAATGAAAAGTTGTTTCCTGTCGAGGCGTTTAAATGTTCTATGTCCGTGTTGGTTCTCCTGAATCGGTCAAGTGCATAGTTACGTCGTACAAGCAGAATTTTCCGTGTCACTCTCTCATGAGCAACGAAGTATCTGCGATGCATCATTGCCGATTACTTGCGAAGTGTTGAATGCCTTTCTGGTGGAAATTATTCACAGATGCATATCTGCTTTGGAAGAGTGATTCCTCCCGGCAAATTCACTGCTTTTGGACAACATACATGCGCTAAGGAAAAAAAAGACAATCTTCAGTAAAAGTCATCAGATTTGTGAGAGGTCAGTAACGCATAAAAAAGAGAACTATGACCGCAGCTAACGAAGCTTTTAGGTTTCTCTCTTTCCTTTATTATTTTTTTACCCCTTTTTTATGATTTAAATAGAAACATTAACTTTTTGTAGTATCCTGAAAGTTGACTCTTGCAGAAAGGGGATTCCATACTAATATGCTGCATTCCAAATATTTATTCTGTTGATGCAAGAATTTAAAAATTTGCTCTCTTATAACGTAATTACTAATTATTAGTTAAAAGAAGGAAAAGCGGATTTTTCCTTATTTTGTGAAATCCATGTACTTTATGCAAATAAGTTTTTACACTATGTGTTATAGAGATCTCCTCTGGCCGGGTGAGGAGTTTTTTCAGTTTAGAGACCAAAGCAACAGTCCGGGCCAGACCACGTCGACCCATTCTTTTTATTGCAATTGTAAAAAAAGAAAGAAAAAAGTCATGTTTCCCGATCTATTTAACTGTTTCGCTGGCTTTACCTACTTCCGTGGCATAGCCCAGGTCATAACCACAAAGGCGAAGAGAAGCATTCAGTGTTTTTACCATCTGTAGGTAATAAGATGGTAAAAACATTTTTGACAGCAAGAAGATTCGATACCGAGCGAATGTGTACGTTGTGTGGAGTGGGGACTGGGGGGGGGGGTCTGCAGTAAGGTTGTGTGTGTGTCAGTGGCGTAACAACCACCCCCGCAGCTGGGGGGGCGCAGGTAGCGAAGGGGCGTACTGCAGCTGCCAGTTATAGTTTTATGAAGAAATTCGAACACGCACAATAATTAACCCAAGGATTCATATTTTTTGCTTTAAGACATATTTAGCTTTGCCTAAATAAATGCCAAGTTTCTCTTTTAAAACACTGAATGTCCTACAGATTGAAAGTTTTCGGCTCTTTGACTTTGGGTTGTAACACGATTGCTCTGCAGTGAGTTGTAAATAATGCGATCGCTCTCCAATCGCCTTCTCTCTGCGCTGCTGAAGAAAAGCGCGAGGCCACAATGGGATTCCCCGTGGAGGATGTGGGGAAACAATCAGTTACCTAGGATTACGTGCACGACAGGCGTCAACATTTATTCACAGCAGCCGCAGACCTGCTATGTGTAAGAGGGTGATTCCTTCAAGTGATTTATTATTGTTTTGGACAAAGCAATTATACGTATTGTCAAAACTATTACTTAAAAAGTTAAAACTACCATTACTTTTGCAGACATTCTCCCCCGACACACACACCGCGAAAAATGCATCCTCCCTCGTGTTCGAAATACTGGGCAAATTACTGTGCTTAAATGTGCTGAAGTAAATCTTGCGGGGGGGGGGTGATGTTGTGCTAGTTACGCCACTGGTGTGTGTGTGTGAGAGAGAGAGAGAGAGAGAGAGAGAGAGAGATGACATCTATTCTTTCTCCTATCCCTAATCAGCATAGGGATTGACCTTTGTAGTGTTATAACTTGCTAGTTCTGAGAAAGGGAGATTTTGAATTCTTTCTCTCTCTCTTTAAAGGTTATATTCTTCGATAATTGCAAAAGTTTAGTTCATATTTTTAGGATTACATTCAACTAAATATTTTCAGTAATATTTCATTTCACTATTTAATTTTGACGATTTAATAAATACAATAGAAAGGCAAAATGGCAGTAACACTTACGGACTCGTGAAAATGGCAGTAACAATGCATTAATGGCTTTTTGTAATCTTCTTTGATATAAGGTACTCATATTTGTTTTCCTTATTATAATTAGTATCATTATTAAATAATTTAAATACATTTAATAATAATAAATTATCGTTTACAATGTACTGGTGAAAGCAGTGGAGCTGCATAAGAGGATGGGATTAGAGAAAGAGTACCGGTAAACTTTGTTTTAGAAAAAAATCACTGATGATATGTATATGACAAAAATACGCATTTGCACACGAGTAGTGTTGCATTCAGGCACAACGCCGATAATGCGAAGGTGCTCTCTTCGGAAGCTTTCTATCACAGAGTGTTGAGATCATAGAAACAATAGTAGTTAGCCGCAATGATAATTGCCTTTTGCACCTTCCGAAATTTTAATCACATTTTCGGGTAATAACATTTTCCTCCTGGGGAACTAACACTGAACCACATAAGAATACTTATGTGTACGGGAGGAGTGGGGGTAGAGCAAAAAACACTTCATCAAATTTCTCCCTTTTGTCTGTAAAATAAAGTTGTGTCAGGTGACAGCTCCAATGATTGAGAAAACAAAAGCGTTGCCAATTTATATGCCGATCAGGCAAAGCCTGAAGCTAGCGTAACGCGAATATTTAAGAAACAGACGTAAATAAAAAGAAAGGAAAGTGTTGTGAAACGATTTTACTTCACTATTTACGTCATCGCGAAATCGAACGATTTTTTTTTTACTTTACTTTTCGTGGTTAGTAAGAAGGCATCAGCAGACCACGTGACTCATGTAGGATGGGATCCGCTTCTGTTGTCTGAAGAGGCGGGAATGTACGTATGGAAGTCAGCCGAACTAGACTTTCAGCTTGGCGTTGGTGATGGCGTGTCCCTGAGGGTAACGCAGACCGAAAACTCAAGCGCCGACCGAAAGAACATCCATTGCACGCATACGTCCATGTTCTTTCCTTCTCCGCAGAAAAGCAGTGAACGAGTGGCCGTCCAGTGCACGGTGATTAACCTCTTGTGTGGTTAGTTTTGACTTTGACGTGATGTTGTCAGGATGTGACGTCATGCCACCGTCCATCGTTCCCCATGGATGCTATCAGCTGGCGAAGAGGTTTCTGTGATTATTTTCCATGAACATTTCTTAGTTACCAGGAATTTGGGTAAATGACGAGGCTGCACGCTGTCTGGAAAAGCTGCCGCTGTGTTATTATTATTCTGTTGTGAATGGAAGAGTGTTGCAGTTAATACCTACAGTACAGTTGCTATTGTGTTTTACCAAAAAAATGCCTGTTTATATTACACATTTATATTTGTCCAGCTCATAATATTACATCGTGTTTTTATTTCAAGTAAGTGAACAGCATTTACTTTGTATACTTACGTCACATTAATTAGATGTAGTGTGATTGATTATGTCAACATGTAATCGCGTGGGCAACGCTATCTGTAGAAGTATTTGTTCGCAAAGTTTTACCTAGGAGCCCCTTTTAGGTTCATTCTTTTGTCTACTGAATGAATTCTACAGGGGGGCGGGGGAGTCCAATGGGGCTTTGCTTACGGTAGCTCCCAATTTCGTTTTTCATGTTCAACTTTTTAGCAATGCCAAAGCGCAGAATTAGGCACAAAGTTAACAGTTATTTCATTTGCCTGACTATTAAAAATGCTTTCCAGCTCGTATTAATAAATTAATTTACTTTGCTCTTGCATGTCGGTTTCGTGTTTCATCCTGTTATGGTGACTAATATTTTCACAACTCATACCCCTAAGTGAATGTTTATAAGAAATTGAAAGCAGATTTTTCAGATAGAAGAATGAAAGCACATATTTGTTCTGTATTAAGAGGATTGTTCTAGTATTTTTGGACAAAGCAGCGATTTAGGACCTTTAAATAAATATCTTGAAAATCTGTTGTGTGTTTGCTTTGAGGTCAGGTGGGACACTACGGGTGGGCTTCTTCAGCCGATCCAACTTTTCTTTGAACCCACCCTTTAGCACCCTCCCAAAATATTTAAGCATTAGTGAACATATGGTGAGTGCAATCATCTAAGATTCCAGGGAAATTCGATAAATGTGTGTGAATTCCTTGAATTCACTGAAATTTTGTTATATAAAATGTAATCTTTGTTAAATTTGTTACTTGGGGAAAATGGAGGAGTCATCTGAACGAATTTCTAAAGGAGTAGTGGAAGCACACCATTTTTGTAATTATAGTTTAAAATGATGAGAGAGAGAGAGAAATATTCCTTGTCAGGCAACAAACTTAAATTCATAAACAGCCTTATGAAAACAAAACAACAAAATACATTAATAAAAAGACCTAAGTAAGCTGAAATTGCAAAGAAATAGTAAATTGCCATAAAGCTTAGTATTCATGGTTTCCAAAATACTACAACACTGAATAAATACTACATACAGTATTCACTTGATTTTTTTTTTTTTTTACTAGAGATAACATTATCAGCATCTGGTAAAATGCTCATGAACAATTTGTGCTCCTCCCCCTATCATGCTTACCCCCCCCCTCGCAATAGCTCACCCAGTTCTGAGTGGCTGGTGTCGCCACTGTTTTGAGGTTAAAATTGTGTTAGATATGTATTTCTCCCAGCTTTCTTGATCTTGCACAGATTAACTGTAGCTGGGGTTATCCCATAGCCCAAATTGACTTTTATTGCAGGACAAATATACCATCTGGGCATTATCAAGGACTCAAACCTGAGTCCAGCTCAAAATTATCAACCAGAAGCCCAAGCTTCTGTCATTGGGGTGTTCTCTTACTACTTTACCCTCAGCAATTGGGTGTTTTTGGGTGTGTGCTGTTTACCCAGACCTTAATGTCTGGTATGCCATAGATACTATATTTTTGCTACATAATTTGCTTGCTTACCTGGAAGTAGTGGGTCTAAATTAGGGATGAAAAACTAGTGTCCAATGCTCATGAGGTCATTTGACTCTAACAAAATAAAGTCAAGGCTGTAATTTTGCCAGCCAGTGAAGCTGCAGTTAATTTCTATCAGACCCAAATTACATCTTTAAAAATGTAATTATGAATTAAAAAATGTTGACATAAAATGACCCCCAAAATTTCCCATGCCATTAGTTTGTTGTACAACAGTACAAGATGGTGATGTCGAGAAAAGTAGACTGTTATAGAAGTTAAGCAGGTGATAAGGCATATATATACTTAAGCCATATGTTCAATCTGAGTTTTATAACAATAGAAAAAACAGTGGGTATCAGAAGAAAAAGTTTTTTTTTTGTGTTTATTATTGTGCATGAAAATGTGTATGTTCAACATAAACAATGCTTGGGTTAATTCACTCCAAAAAGGTTGAAAAGCGAAGTTGCCAATGCTTAAATTTGACATGTTCATTTCTGTTTTTAGTTAAAAAGGTAGTGCTTACAAAAGCACTGTTTAGAAAATGATAAATTATTCATTCTTGAGATATGTATTGCATTGATATAAAATACTAATACACAACTTATTCAGGAACTGTACTAAGGAAATCAATTAACCAAGGTAGCAGCCAAATTAAAAAAAAAAATAAAAAAAAAATCAGCCAGGTTTTTCATCAAATGGAAATTTTTTTGTTCAAAACAATTGAGATTTCGTAGTTCTTAAGTTGGAGCTATATTTGCATGAAACCTAATTAAAAAAACAAATGCTGATTCATGTGTGTGATTAATTGTAACTCATTCTTTTAAATTTTAGGGAAATTATGGCTGTGCAGTATTTTCAAATTCCCACTGAAAACAGTAGTTCTGACTATATAAAATGTTATGATATTGTTTCACTCTGCAACAAGATCATAGAAAAGAAATTGGGATTGAAAGCAGGGATTGGATTGTCATTCAATTATGTTAAAAAATGAAGTTTCTTTCAATTGATGTGAGCTGGACTCGCAATAGTCTGCTAGGGGTATTCCCTTGTCAGAATCATTGAAATCATGGCAGCTGAGACGAGTTAGAAAACTCATCATAATACAGTAAAGCAATCTTAACCCGCGAGGACGTGCACTACAATTACTTACCTGATGACGTGCGGTGGGTCAAAAATGCCTGGCTGACATTGTTTATCATATAGAATAGTAATGAATGATTTTTTCAAGAAAAATTATAGTCTACCTTGTGTCCCAGAGAAAGTTCACATGAATGAATGTATTTGATTAGGAATGATAATAAATAAACCCATGTTTTGCATTTTGTTGTGCTGTTAAATTTGCAGCCCATAATTAGAATCTAGTTGTCAACATATATTTCCCATCCCAAATGCAGCTAACTTCATATTATTCTTGTGTGTAAAGAGCATGTGAATTTATAATTTTGTTGGTCAAATAGGGCAGAACTTTTCCAGCGAATTTGACAGTGGAATTTGACATTAATTCAATAAATAAAGGAAGAAAGTATTCATTGAGAACAAGTATTATACACATGGGAAGGACAATAAGTTAACATACGAAGTACACTAATCAATACCATTCATTCAACAAGAAATGAATGGATATTGATATCACTCATGTATCCATTGAATCTTACTGAATGTTTTGGAACTCAGCTTCCTGTAACATTGTTTTATTTTCGTGTGATTTAGCAATTGGCACAGATAATAATTAATCTAAGCAAATAATGCAGGTAATTAAAGATGAGAATCTTGGCTTCTGACAGATAGCTTGTAACACAAATGTTTCAACCCCGACATCATTATGTAAAACATCTTTGTTATTCATTAGTCAAAATCTGTGGATATGGTAAGTAGAGCAAAGAGACTTGCTCCTACAGATGGTGGCCCCTGTTTGGAACTATTATTTGTAATCCAGCTTGGGCAGAAGATGATCATGAATGGGTGAAAAGTTAGAAGATACCCAAATTTAATAACTTGCATTTTTAACAAAAATCGAAAACATTTATAAAGGTTTATCAAAATTAAATTTTACACTAAAGTTCAGTGGCAGAAACTTGTTGTACCCTAAGCTGATATTCAAAACACTTAACAGCCAGTACAATAATATGAGAGTACATATATTAAACAAAAAGTGTGTATGTGTTCGGTGTAAAGCATGTCATCATCATCATCATCATCATTGTCAACCATTATCAATCCACTGCTGGACGAAGGTCTCCCCAAGTTTCCTCCACAACGGTCTGTCTTGTGCCAGTCTCCTCCATGTCCCGCATACTTTCGAATTTCTTCCACCCATCTTCCATGTGGTCTTCTTCTGGGTCTTTTCCTGTCCCTTGGAATCCAATCTAAAATTTCGGCTGTCCATCGATGGTCTGTCCTTCTGGCAGTATGTCCAGCCCATTGCCATTTCAGGGATTTAACTCTGATCATGATGTCTTCCACTCTTGTCATTTTTCGGATCCACGAGTTCCTCTTCTTATCTCTCCTGGTTACACCAAGTATGCACCTCTCCATGCATCTTTGAGTTGTCTGCAGCCTTTGTATGTCTCTTTTAGTTAAGGTCCACGTCTCTGCACCATACGTAAGCACTGGAAGGATGCATTGATCAAACACTTTTCTTTTAAGACATAATGGCATATTGCTCTTGAAAATTATGCTGTTTCTTCCAAAAGCTCTCCAGGCAAGTTTTGTACGCCGATTAATTTCTTCATCAATGTGACCCTCACTTGATATCTGCTGTCCAAGATAAACGTACGTGTCTGTTATCTCCAGCTTTTCTCCATCAATCGATAAATCTTCATTTCTTGTAAAAGCATTGTACATCACTTTTGTCTTCTGAAAGTTCATTTTTAATCCCACTTCTTTACTCTTGTCAGCAAGTTCCTAGATCATACTATGTAGCTCTGATGGGCTAGTTGCAAAAATGACTGTCATCAGCAAAACAAAACTGGGAAAACAAAGGGATAAAGATTAATGGAGATTACCCACCTTCGTAAAGCATGTACATTCAGGAATTTCTCTCCCTTTTTATTATGTAAATAAACTAAATATATTAAAACTGCATACCATTTGTGATAAGAATTGTGAAAGTCGTCCATGAAATTATTGTACAATTACAAATTTCCAAATTAATTATTCATTTTTAGGAATTATTTGTTTTGTTTGGCACAGCTGTCACTAACTGAATTATTCCCCTTTCTGAACCACAGTTTTGGCCGCCTCAGTGGCACAATGTTCGCTTAGACCATTGCGCCACCAGGGCGACCAAAACTCGTTCGTTTGAGAGGGGTCCGGGTTCGAATCCCGGTGAGGCATGGATATTATGTTTGTCTTACGGCCCTGGCTCTCCCCTTTCCTGGAACCAGTGGCCCTAAATTAGGGATGGGCAACTGTGTATAGCCCATTGAGTAGCTCACAGTGGTTGTTAAACCTCCAATCAAAAACAACTAAAAAAAAGAACCACAGTTTGACACAAAGAACTGCGTATCAATTCTTCCCCTTTCAAAACTTTCATTTCGTGCCTTGTGTTAATAAGGATATTTCTGTTAAAATCAACTGGTATGTTCTGTACAATATCCAATAAAGTTTCCATATAAATATTTCTTATTTAAACCAATTTACCTTCAGCACTGACTTTAAGTTTTCATAATTATTTTCAGCTGTTGTTCCTCCCAGCTCCATGAGATAAACAAAAACCATTAAACTATCTTCAGTTGTCAATTTTAAGTGTAACTAGTAAAGCAATTTTATGCAAAACAGTTGAAGATCTGTCAGTGATTGAAAATTTACTTCCTTGTTTTTTAAGTTTTCCAAACAGTTGTTTTTCCATTTCAATAGATATGTTTTGCAAAATGTGGGACCATAAATCTAGATTGCAATGGTACTCTCATATCAATACTTTTTTTTTTCAAGTTCTGTTAACTATTTCATATCCAAAAATGGTCAATTATTTTAAATTTTACAATTGATAGCATTAAAGATTGTCATTAAATTGTGTTAAAAATTGAAGTTATTTCAACTAATGTGTGTCAGACTGACAATAGTCTGATAGGGGTTGTCACCTTTGTCAGAATCAGTGAAATCATGACAGCTGAGACAAGGGGGAAACCCTTCATAACACAGTGAAGCACACTTAACCTGCAAAGACATGCACTACAAGTACTTACCTGATGATGTGTGGTGTGCCAAATAAGCCCTTTTGACATTGTTCATCATATAGAACAGTAAATGAATGATTTTTTTTAATGCATGAAACATTTTTACTAATAAATTAGACAAATTAACTAATTTCTGCAAAAATATGCAAGATAAAATCAAATACACTTACAATTTAGTAACATACACAGCACACAGAAATGGCATGTTCGCCGTATAAGTTTCTCTCACGTTTAGCACAACGTTTTAGATTGAAATCTTGTCTTTTGCATTGAAACAAATATGACATCGTTGTCTGGCTGCATATTTTAGCTTCTTTTTCGGTGTTTCTTAGTTACCTGTAGAACAATGCACTGCTAATTGTTCTCGTAGTTTTCGAGTAATTGATCGCTATGAACTGTCTTTGTGTTCCTTGAGAATTTCCAAAGCTAGCTCTTTCAAAAATAGCTGTGTCTTTTGATGTGTTTTTGGCTTTTCTTTGTGCCATTTTGTGATAGTCTTTTCCAAGGAAGTATTCTTGCAATAAAATGTCTGCATTGTCATCAGAGTCAAGTTCTTTTTCTGAAGACGTTTGATGATCACTAAAATGCTAATCAGTTATTTCTTGGTCATCTGTTGATACTTCTGCTAACAGTTTCTAGCCACTTTGTCTCATCTTTATAGCTCAAGTATTGGTGCAATTTTGCTTCTGTGTGCAGTTCAATCGTCCTCGGAGGTAAGGACAGGAAGAATATGCACAGGGCCTGAATGATCCCAACGACAACTTTTCATACAACAGATGGGTTCTGACTGATTTCAGTTCCTAACATAAAGTGTACAATGAAACCATGACCTTGATTACAGCTACCATGGAACTGGACCACTTTCATTGAAGAGAGGTATTTCTACAGTCAGTTTTGGCCACATGTCCTCGTGTGTTAAGGAAGCACCCTTCATAACACAAACAATAAAACTCCCCCCATATAAGCAATAGGGCATGAAGAAGTTGTATTAGGTATTTGGCATTTGGAACTGGAAAATGAATTTTTTAAAAAGACTTGCAGATTTTTGTGCCACTTTTCTAGGATCTCATCTCGCAGAATGATTCCAACCTGTCAACTAAACAGCACTAGCGGTGTGCCACCATAAGGAAGAACACGTGGGCATAACAAACGTCAAGCGGAATCATTTCTGAAGAACATTTCAATAATTAAAATGCACTAACAATGAAACCAAAATAAAAACTATTCAGAATCAATGAGAACCATGCAATTTGCCGTTGCACTGCCACCAGTCAGTACACAAAAAGTGATGTGCAACTTAGTAACAAATGCAATATTATAAGTTTATATTAAAATTTATAATAATTGTGCCACTTATTGTAGTTATGTTTAGCTGGATTTCATACAAATTGGTGTTTTTCCATTGCTTTTATTTTTATGCTGAATGGCAGATTTTCACTTTGTTCATTGACTGCCGAAAAGTACGTGGCACCACTCATTGTAGCCTAGTGTCGGATGATGAAGTCTCTCATGGTCAACACTGATAAAGAGGTGACTTGAATAAATATTTCACAGTGGAAGTACTTATTGTATCACTACTCTGTGTATGTTAGAATGGATTAAGTATCTTCACTCCTTTTTTTTTTTTTTTTTTTTTTTATGTCTGTATCTCAAGTGGTAGAGTGCAGACGCAGTATCTCGTCTGCTTGGATTCATAGCGATAATAGTGCATTTTGATTGGGTTTGGCATTACCCTGTGCTACATCCAATGAATGTTTTGAAGGTTGTTAGTGATGAATGGTTATAGTACTACATATGCAGCCACCCTTTGAGTGCAGGAATCAGTATCAATCTCAAAAATATTTGCCAAAAGGATGTCAAATTAGGACACAAGGTTCATTTCCTAGCTAAATGTAAGCACAAGTCTCAGCTAAGTGTACATTCTGGTCACCAATGTTGTACACCAGAAGGCAAGGAGCCAGCCAAACTACAGCCTCCAGTGGAAGGAGGGAAGTCAGTTCCAACCTCCATGAATCTGAGTGTATATCAGAATCTGTAGAGCAAGTTCCTTTGTATTTCAGAAAGAGCAACTTAAAGAAGCATAAAGCCAATGAAAAAATGGTGTACCCTGTAGTATACCACACAATGCTGTTGGATTGGATGCAACCATCTTGTCTCTTGAACCTGAGGTAATTCAAGACACTGGACAATTCTTCTGGTTCTGAAATCTCTTTTGTGGAGTCCAAGAACATTTTTTTTTCCAGAGTGTTGTACAACCCGTCAGGGTTTATGATGACAGAGTTTGTTACACTACCAAGTGTAAAGGTTTACCTTCTGAAGGCACTGGGAAATTTGAAGAGCAATAGCTATCTGGACTTATGGCTATGTATGTCAAGTTCTTGAACTGATCCAAGTATCAGCAATGGAGATTTTGTGTAGACTGCTGTAATGATATACATCATCTAAATGCTCTTTTACTATAACAAAGTAAGTGTTGCAACTACACATAATGAGCTTCTTCTTCCAGTTGATTGGGGTTTGATGTTCTCGTGGTCTGAGCAGACCTTAGTATGCATATCTGTAATTGGAGCACTGCTTGGCCAAATATGGCCCTTGTGTCACAATTTTTATTTACCAATGAGCAAACATTTCAGGTGGATTGTGTGCACATGTGCCAAGAATTTGTATATGTACTGTGTAAAATTAGCAACAGCATCATCAATCTCAATGTTGATAGGCCTATGGAACAGATCAAAGCCAAGCATGATGGTGAACCTGTGTAATAGATTGAGCCTACCATTATATGTTTCTGTATCCTTATTTTTCCTAGGTATCACTGTGTAGTTTTGTAACAGACAGCATGGATGGGTGTGTTTCTTTGTGCATCAGATTGATAAGTGAATTATGTTATTTTTATAAAAAATTTTGGTATGGTGATAAGTTGTCACATACAAATCCTGCCATGGATGGGGTACATTACATGATTTAGATGTGAATCTGAGTTATTTTGAAACATGTTTCCACGATAATTGTTGTTAAAACTTGGATATTTTTTTAGTTATGCGAAGAGTTGATGGAGACACAATTTTACATTGGTTTAGTTTAAAATTCTGAGTTGTGTTACACATGCAGAAAAATCTTATGAAGAAATTGCAGTTTGATAAAATTATGGATACAGATGTTTGTGATTATACATGTTGTGTGTATCTTAATGAAAAAAACTTTGGTTCATTTTGTCTCCTGTGGGGTAGCAAGCTTGGATGCAGTGTTTTGATGTTGAAGTGCTGACTCAGAAATGCTTTTCAGATTGGGTATATACAGAAAAATTCACAGTGAAAGAGCGTATTTGTGGTTGACCATAAAAGTTAAATACTAACATTTAAAACTATATGGTTTCTCCATTAAATTAGATCTTGTATTTCACAAATGTTAGTCACTTCTATGAACTGGTTCTTGAAGATTGGATGTAATCATCAGAGCTGGGCCTGCATTTGAGTCCTGGACGAGGCATGATGGTGCCAGCTCTGTTCCCTTCCTGGCCCCGTAGCAGAATCTTTGCAACGGGCGTCGCAGATTTATTTTCGTCCTGCAGACATGAACCAAATCTCCAGACTTATTAAATACTTTTGCAGACTCCCGATCATGGATGCAAGTTTTCTCGTGATGTTCCCTCTACGCTAGGACTCTGTTATTGTTGTTAAATATCATTTTATTGCACAAATGTTTGTGTTTCAGTTTGAAAATGGAGGCAACAATTTCGGAAAAAAGTTAGATGAAGCTTTGTAATCTTAAAGTTTTCTTCTTGCAATGTTCCCTCTGCCCTGTGTGGTCGTTAAATATCATTTTCTTAGATAAATGTTTTGTATTTGAGATAGGAAATGGGAGAAAATTTTCCGAAAACGAAAGTTGGACGGAGCATAGATTTCTAGATATCTCCATAATTGCCTCTCCTCTGCTGTTTTTTTTTTCCTGCACTGTATTATTGTTTAATCGTAATTTAATTACACAAATGTTTTTATTGAAAATTTAGAAAAAAATTCTGGAAACTGAAGTAGGAATGAGCAATGATTTCTCCTGTATCCGTAATTTTTTTCTAAGGCTGTCTCTGTCCTTTATTATTGTTAAATATAGTTTTATTCCACAAATCTTCGTGTTTTAGCTTGAAAATTGTGTCAAAATTCTAGATACAGCTGGGCAGAGTGTTCTTGACCATAGCTATCATTGCAACTGTTGCAGGCCGCCCCGGTGGCGCAGTGGTCTAAGGCGCTGGCCTCTGATCATTCGTCTGTAAGGGGTCCGGGTTCGAATCCCGGTCGGGCATTGATGTTGTGTTTGTCTTACGGCACTGGCTCTCTCCCTTCCCTGGAACCAGTGACCCTAAATTAGGGACGGGCGACTGCTTATATAGCCCATTGAGTTGCTCACGGTGGTCGTTAAACCTCCAATAAAAAAAAAAAAAAAAAAAAAAAAAAAAAAAACTGTTGCAGTATCTAAATTAGACAAATTTTTTTAGGAAGAAAGAAATATAAGGTGTGCAGTTCTTTTCTGTTTTGTTTTAAATTTCCACCTGTACAAATTCTTATTGTTTTTGCATCTAGTAGCCATTTTGCCAAGTGACCACATGCAGAATATTTTGTGGCATCATGTTATCTGTCGTAGACTGACCAGGAACTTTCTGCTATGGGGCTTCCTGGAACCAATGGTTCCAGATTAGGGTGGGTAACTGCTCATAGCATAGGTGCTCAAAGTGGGCATCAATGCCCCACCTCCCAAAAATTGTCTGATTAACAAAAGCTTTCTAGAAATGTCATTTATGAATAGTGTTGTTTCATGGAACATTTGAACAGGTTTTTGCATTCACTTGGGTGTTTTAGAATGATCAGTCAAAATTATTAACTTCTCTTCAGGAGACATGACAAACCAATTTTTAGTTATAAATTTGTCTGGTCTGTCAGCTCAAAATCTTAGACCATCTGCAATGAAGTGTGACCCATAGCAGACAGCCAATTTCAGTTGTGATGTGTGTATATACAGTCAAACCTTGTTAAACCACCATATTTTGTTCTTTGTGCTAAACTGGCAGTAAGCAAGGGTGGCAGTTTAAAAAGGTTCATATAAAAAAAAAAGAATAAATCAATTGAATGACAGTATAAGGAAAAAATAAAACTTATGTTTTTATTTATCGGATCTCCAAGTATGAGAACAGAGGGATTAAAAACAGTGATTAAGTAAAGTTCATGATGAAAATTTATAAAATGTGATTTTTACATTTTCCTATAACATCAATACTTCTTTTTTCAGCACCATCAGCATTTACAAATTTAACTGTTACTGTATCTTTCATCTTTTTGCAACCTTTCTCATTTTTGTATGAAATCTGTTTATCAGTTATTTAATATAGAGCAAAGTGGGAAAATGTGAGTGTTTCTATCCGTGAATTGTTTGACTTCTGAATTGGTATGATGATAGGTTTTAAGGTCGGAATACCTAGAAAAGTCAAAAAATAAATAAATAAAAAAATCACATGGGGATTTGGAACATTATCTGCTTGAATTTTTTGCAAATTGTTTGACCACTTCTAAATAACTTAGAGATCTGAAAATTGGCATGTTGATAGGTCTTGAAATCTGGATACCTAGAAAAGTCTGACCCCCCCCTAAGGTGGCTCTGGAACATTGGCTACTCTTGAATTTTTTGCAAATTGTTTAAGCACTTCTAAATGTCCTAGGTATCTGAAAATTGGGGCATGCTGATAGGTCTTAAGATCTGAATACATAGAAAAGGTCCACTCCCTCCCAAAAATTCTAAATTGCAGCTTTGGAATATTGCCTGCTTGAATTTTTCTACCACTTTTACACCTAGAAAATTCCGAAAATTAAAAAGGGTGGCTTAGCTTTTCTGTTCAGAATGCTGATAGGCTTAAAGATAATTATGCTACCCTGGTGGTGCAGTGGTCTAAGCACTGGCTTATGATCATTTCTCCGAAAAGGGTCCAGTTCGAATCCCGGTCAGGCATGGATATTATTTGTCTTACAGCTCTGGCTCTCTCTCCCCTCCCTGGAACCAGTAGCCCTAAATTAGGGACGAGCGACTGCTCCCATTGAGTTGCTCATGGTGGTCATTAAACCTTCAATAAAAGAAAGATAATTGTGTCAAAAACTTTGAAATGCTGTAAAAAATCCATGTGATTTTGGTTTAAAATTAAGGGGCACAAAAGCCTGCTACCGTTTTGTGTCCAACTGTATGCACTGATGTTACGACCATGTTCTAAATTGTAAAACAGTTAGACCTTAAATTACTTTTCTTTCCCTTAATTACTTTTACCTTTCTTTAATTTTATGTTCAAAAAATTATTTTATATATTCACCGTTTGAAGAACGAGCACAACTGCTAGTCTCCCTATAAAACAAATTAGGTTAATCTGTGTTATACTCATCTTTAAATTTATAGCCGAATATGATTTCTAGAATTTTTTCTTGCCTCTTTCACTGAACTTTCAGAGGTTTTTGCTGCTTTTACAGTTCCATATTCTCAATGATATTCTGTGCCAGTTTTTGAATCTTTGCCAACTATTACTGTAGCTGAATTCTTGAATTTAGGTCTCTTTTCCAAACTGTCTTGCTTTTTCAAGAATAGCTTCATCAGTAATAACTCCAGGCTTAGCACTTACCAGGCCAATCCATAGAACAAGAGCTTTCTCCAAACTTTGTGCTTGTCACTTTAAATTTTAACTGAGTGCAGTTGTTTTTCAGATCACCCATCCATTATGTTTATTGCTTAAAATGTTTCTTGCTGCTATTCTGCTAATTGACTCATCAACAAGGTTGGAAAAGTGATTTGCTTATGTCTGATGGCTAGACCCAGGATTGCAGTCTTTGAATTTAACTATCAAATTTTTCCCATTAGCATTGAACAATGTTTTACTCTTCAGGATGCTTTAAAATGAACAAAAACTTATGGATGAAAAAAAAAAAACACCCATACAACAGGCATTTCTTGTGAGAAACGGCAACTGCTGAAGGTGATGGATAACTAAAGATTTTAAAATCCAAAATATTAGATGTGAAATGTAATTTTCCAAGGGAATATGGCCTCTATGAAAATGTAACAATTAAGCTTTTGTCAATTTGTAAAGGGAACCACATCAACAGGGTGATTAGTCCCTATATCTGCATTTAGTAAACTTCAATATTTAACTGAATGCACACACTTTATTCATCTTGACTTCTGTCAGATGCAATAAATCACAATAGAATCTGCCCTTGTTTTTTGGCAGATGACCACTCTTTGTAACAGTGATACACTGACTGAAAAAAAAAATCCCAACGCCAAGAAGGGGTTGTGTTAGATAAACGACAGTTGGTAGGCAGTGAGAGTACATCTGTAAGATGTCTAAGCAAATTTCGTGCTCGGCGCATACGTGTGGCGCTAGTAGCGCTCCTCGGAACACGCAAAGCAGGTTTGCTGTAAATATGCGCTGTAACGTTCGTGAGCGTTAGTTATCGTTTAGATTCGACGTAGGGTGTTGACGTTAGTCAAGAATGCCTTTAAGAAGACGAAGAAGCCATTATATTGCTGCCCCGTTGGCTCAGTGGTCTAAGCGATGGCCTCTGATCATTCATCCGAAAGGGGTCTGGGTTCGAATCCCGGTGAGGCATGGTTGTTGTGTTTGTCTTACAGCACTGGCTCTCTCCCTTCCCTGGAACCAGTGACTCTAAATTAGGAACGGGCGACTGCTTATAGCCCACTGAGTTGCTCACGGTGGTCTTTAAACCTCCAATCAAAAAAAAAAAAAAGCTATTATCAACAGCTCACGGAGTTTAAACGAGGTCGTGTAATAGGGCTACGAGAAGGTGGATTTTCTTTCCGCAATATTGCAGAACGACTTGGCAGGAATATAGCCACTGTGCATGATTGTTGGTAGCGGTGGTCAAGGGAAGGTACTGCGTCAAGAAGACCGTGTTCCGGCCGGCCATGTGGCATTACTGAGAGGGAAGACCGCCGTGTATGGCCGTGGCGCATTGTACCGCGTCTGCGGCAGCAATTCGAGCTACAGTTGCCACCACAGTGACACAACGAACTGTTACAAATCGGTTACTTGAAGGACAGCTCCAAGCCAGACGCCCTGTAGCGTGCATTCCACTTACTCCAAACCACTGCCGTTTGCGACGTCAGTGGTGTCAAGCTAGAGCTCATTGGAGGACGGAGTGGAGATATGTTGTGTTTTCTGATGAAAGCTGGTTCTGCCTGGGTGCCAGTGATGGCCGTGTGTTGGTTAGGAGGCCAGGTGAGCGCCTGCAACCGACCTGTCTGCGGCCGAGACACACTGGACCTACACCTGGAGTTATGGTGTGGGGAGCAGTTTCCTATGACAGCAGGAGCACTCTCGTGGTTATCCCACGCACCCTGACGGCACAGTTGTACGTCGGTCTGGTGATTCAACCTGTTGTGCTGCCATTCATGAACAGCATTCCAGGGTGTGTGTCCCAACAGGATAACGCTCGCCCGCATGCCGCTGTTGTAACCCAACATGCTCTACAGAGTGTCGACATGTTGCAGTGGCCAGCTAGATCACCAGATCTTTCACCAATCGAGCACGTATGGGACATCATTAAACGACAACTCCAGCGTCACCCCCAACCAGCATTAACCGTCCCGGTATTGACCGTCCAAGTGCAACAGGCATGGAACTCCATCGCACAAACTGACATCCAGCACCTGTACGACAAAATGCATGAACGTTTGCGTGCTTGCATTCAACATTCTGGCGGTTACACCGGTTATTAATGTACCAGCATTTCACATTTAAAATGGCTCTTCTTGCACTTACAATAAGCTGTGATCTTTGAAACCTTAATCGATTAAATATGTTACCTATACAAATGTATTGCCGCCATTTCATTCCTCTACAACTATTTTTTCGTGGTGTTGGGATTTTTTTTTCTGTCAGTGTATTTCATTTTTCAGGAAAGTGGGTACGTGGTGGCTGTTATCTCACCCATTCCACAAAACTTCTTTGAGGAGGACTGATCTGACATGCTGCTTTTGGGACACATTTCAGAAGATATCAATAAAATGGACAATTCAGAGTGTCTGTTGCTAGTGAATATTTTGAGAGGGAGTTCAGTTGGTATTCTCCCATGAGAAATGCCCGAATGGTGCTAGAATGTCGTGGCAGTTTACAGAGGGAAATGTTCATTTGGCAGAAGATTTGTAATGTAATAAGATGTGTAACATGTGTGCAGAGTGGGTGAAAGGCATGGTATCGAGGTTTGGCAGTATGCATTCAGGAACCAACTTAGACAGCTTGGAGCCCTGAGCTATAGGCTTTCAGCCCCCCCCCCCTTCCTTCTGGCATCCCATATTATGTGCATTCATGCATACCCTGTTAAGTATGATTGAGGATGGTCTCTGGAGCTTTAGTCTACATAATTATATCTTGGGGGACCTGGGCACGTGCCCTGAATGCCCTTCTGTAAATCAGGCCCTGTATATCATCAATCATTAAATCATTATTGACCATTCTCAGTCCACTTGTCTTTCTCCCCCCTCCCCTCGTATTGGGGTTTAATGATCACAATTAGAAAAGTCTCTAAGTAGTCTATTGTCCCAGATTTAGGGTCACTACTTCCAGGAAAGGAACAAAGCCCCAGTACCATCCAACAAGCACCCATACGTCATCTGGGACTTTAACCTGTAGTCCTGTTGAACATCTGATTTGAAGCCTATGCTTGGGCCACTCAGCCACCAGGGCAATCTTTAAACACACTGGTAGACAAATGCCTTCCCAGGTCTCTCCCTCAATTCTGTCTTGAATAATCCTCTTCCACATGACTCTAGCATACTTTTGAATTTTATTCAGTAATCTTTCGTGTGTCTTGGTATCTAGTCTAGTATTTTAGTTATCCAGCAATCATGTGTTCTTCTAGCCATATGTCCAGGCCATTGCCACATGAGGGTTTTTACTTTGATCATGTCTTCCACTCTTGTCATTTCCCTGATCTACAAGTTCCTCTTCCTTTCTTGGTTACACTGAGCATGCATCTCTCAGTGCTTCAAGTTTTCCACAGTATCTGCATATCTTTCTTAGTTAAGTTCCATGTGTCTCACCCATGAGAGGAAGATGCATGGGTTAAGCACTCTTCTTTTAAGACTTAATGGTATATTGCTCCTGCAAATTGTGTTTTCTTCCAAATGCACTCAAACTAAGTTTTATATACTTATTAATTTCTTCTTTGATATGGCCCTTCTTGATATCTGTTGTCCAAGTTGCATGTAGGCACCAGTTATTTCTAAATTTTCCCCATCAACCTAGTCTTCAGTTCTTGTAAAAACATTGCACATCAGTTTTGTTTTCTGTAAGTTCATCTTCAATCCCACTTATTTACTCTTGCTGTATACATCATCATCAACAACCACTATCAATCAATCTACTGCTGGATATAGGTTTCACCAAGTTTCATCCTTGTCATTCCAGCATGCCTTTGAATTTCATCCAGCCACCTCCCACACGATCTTCTGTACTTGATATATTCTCAATGATATTCTGTGCTAGTTTTTGAATCTTTGCCAACTATTACTGTAGCTGAATTCTTGAATTTAGGTTTCTTTTCCAAACTGTCTTGCTTTTTCAAGAATAGCTTCATCAGTAATAACTCCAGGCTTAGCACTTACCAGGCCAATCCATAGAACAAGAGCTTTCTCCAAACTTTGTGCTTGTCACTTTAAATTTTAACTGAGTGCAGTTGTTTTTCAGATCACCCATCCATTATGTTTATTGCTTAAAATGTTTCTTGCTGCTATTCTGCTAATTGACTCATCAACAAGGTTGGAAAAGTGATTTGCTTATGTCTGATGGCTAGACCCAGGATTGCAGTCTTTGAATTTAACTATCAAATTTTTCCCATTAGCATTGAACAATGTTTTACTCTTCAGGATGCTTTAAAATGAACAAAAACTTATGGATGAAAAAAAAAAAACACCCATACAACAGGCATTTCTTGTGAGAAACGGCAACTGCTGAAGGTGATGGATAACTAAAGATTTTAAAATCCAAAATATTAGATGTGAAATGTAATTTTCCAAGGGAATATGGCCTCTATGAAAATGTAACAATTAAGCTTTTGTCAATTTGTAAAGGGAACCACATCAACAGGGTGATTAGTCCCTATATCTGCATTTAGTAAACTTCAATATTTAACTGAATGCACACACTTTATTCATCTTGACTTCTGTCAGATGCAATAAATCACAATAGAATCTGCCCTTGTTTTTTGGCAGATGACCACTCTTTGTAACAGTGATACACTGACTGAAAAAAAAAAAAAAATCCCAACGCCAAGAAGGGGTTGTGTTAGATAAACGACAGTTGGTAGGCAGTGAGAGTACATCTGTAAGATGACGTCTAAGCAAATTTCGCGCTCGGCGCATACGTGTGGCGCTAGTAGCGCTCCTCGGAACACGCAAAGCAGGTTTGCTGTAAATATGCGCTGTAACGTTCGTGAGCGTTAGTTATCGTTTAGATTCGACGTAGGCTGTTGACGTTAGTCAAGAATGCCTTTAAGAAGACGAAGAAGCCATTATATTGCTGCCCCGTTGGCTCAGTGGTCTAAGCGATGGCCTCTGATCATTCATCCGAAAGGGGTCTGGGTTCGAATCCCGGTGAGGCATGGTTGTTGTGTTTGTCTTACAGCACTGGCTCTCTCCCTTCCCTGGAACCAGTGACTCTAAATTAGGAACGGGCGACTGCTTATAGCCCACTGAGTTGCTCACGGTGGTCTTTAAACCTCCAATCAAAAAAAAAAAAAAAGCTATTATCAACAGCTCACGGAGTTTAAACGAGGTCGTGTAATAGGGCTACGAGAAGGTGGATTTTCTTTCCGCAATATTGCAGAACGACTTGGCAGGAATATAGCCACTGTGCATGATTGTTGGTAGCGGTGGTCAAGGGAAGGTACTGCCTCAAGAAGACAGTGTTCCGGCCGGCCATGTGGCATTACTGAGAGGGAAGACCGCCGTGTATGGCGTATGGCCGTGGCGCATTGTACCGCGTCTGCGGCAGCAATTCGAGCTACAGTTGCCACCACAGTGACACAACGAACTGTTACAAATCGGTTACTTGAAGGACAGCTCCAAGCCAGACGCCCTGTAGCGTGCATTCCACTTACTCCAAACCACTGCCGTTTGCGACGTCAGTGGTGTCAAGCTAGAGCTCATTGGAGAACGGAGTGGAGATATGTTGTGTTTTCTGATGAAAGCTGGTTCTGCCTGGGTGCCAGTGATGGCCGTGTGTTGGTTAGGAGGCCAGGTGAGCGCCTGCAACCGACCTGTCTGCGGCCGAGACACACTGGACCTACACCTGGAGTTATGGTGTGGGGAGCAGTTTCCTATGACAGCAGGAGCACTCTCGTGGTTATCCCACGCACCCTGACGGCACAGTTGTACGTCGGTCTGGTGATTCAACCTGTTGTGCTGCCATTCATGAACAGCATTCCAGGGTGTGTGTCCCAACAGGATAACGCTCGCCCGCATGCCGCTGTTGTAACCCAACATGCTCTACAGAGTGTCGACATGTTGCAGTGGCCAGCTAGATCACCAGATCTTTCACCAATCGAGCACGTATGGGACATCATTAAACGACAACTCCAGCGTCACCCCCAACCAGCATTAACCGTCCCGGTATTGACCGTCCAAGTGCAACAGGCATGGAACTCCATCGCACAAACTGACATCCAGCACCTGTACGACAAAATGCATGAACGTTTGCGTGCTTGCATTCAACATTCTGGCGGTTACACCGGTTATTAATGTACCAGCATTTCACATTTAAAATGGCTCTTCTTGCACTTACAATAAGCTGTGATCTTTGAAACCTTAATCGATTAAATATGTTACCTATACAAATGTATTGCCGCCATTTCATTCCTCTACAACTATTTTTTCGTGGTGTTGGGATTTTTTTTCTGTCAGTGTATTTCATTTTTCAGGAAAGTGGGTACGTGGTGGCTGTTATCTCACCCATTCCACAAAACTTCTTTGAGGAGGACTGATCTGACATGCTGCTTTTGGGACACATTTCAGAAGATATCAATAAAATGGACAATTCAGAGTGTCTGTTGCTAGTGAATATTTTGAGAGGGAGTTCAGTTGGTATTCTCCCATGAGAAATGCCCGAATGGTGCTAGAATGTCGTGGCAGTTTACAGAGGGAAATGTTCATTTGGCAGAAGATTTGTAATGTAATAAGATGTGTAACATGTGTGCAGAGTGGGTGAAAGGCATGGTATCGAGGTTTGGCAGTATGCATTCAGGAACCAACTTAGACAGCTTGGAGCCCTGAGCTATAGGCTTTCAGCCCCCCCCCCTTCCTTCTGGCATCCCATATTATGTGCATTCATGCATACCCTGTTAAGTATGATTGAGGATGGTCTCTGGAGCTTTAGTCTACATAATTATATCTTGGGGGACCTGGGCACGTGCCCTGAATGCCCTTCTGTAAATCAGGCCCTGTATATCATCAATCATTAAATCATTATTGACCATTCTCAGTCCACTTGTCTTTCTCCCCCTCCCCTCGTATTGGGGTTTAATGATCACAATTAGAAAAGTCTCTAAGTAGTCTATTGTCCCAGATTTAGGGTCACTACTTCCAGGAAAGGAACAAAGCCCCAGTACCATCCAACAAGCACCCATACGTCATCTGGGACTTTAACCTGTAGTCCTGTTGAACATCTGATTTGAAGCCTATGCTTGGGCCACTCAGCCACCAGGGCAATCTTTAAACACACTGGTAGACAATGCCTTCCCAGGTCTCTCCCTCAATTCTGTCTTGAATAATCCTCTTCCACATGACTCTAGCATACTTTTGAATTTTATTCAGTAATCTTTCGTGTGTCTTGGTATCTAGTCTAGTATTTTAGTTATCCAGCAATCATGTGTTCTTCTAGCCATATGTCCAGGC
This sequence comes from Macrothele yani, assembly GCA_039090855.1. NCBI lineage: Eukaryota > Metazoa > Arthropoda > Arachnida > Araneae > Macrothelidae > Macrothele > Macrothele yani. The sequence goes on from CM077011.1 coordinate 168,072,837, forward strand.
CATTGCCACATGAGGGTTTTTACTTTGATCATGTCTTCCACTCTTGTCATTTCCCTGATCTACAAGTTCCTCTTCCTTTCTTGGTTACACTGAGCATGCATCTCTCAGTGCTTCAAGTTTTCCACAGTATCTGCATATCTTTCTTAGTTAAGTTCCATGTGTCTCACCCATGAGAGGAAGATGCATGGGTTAAGCACTCTTCTTTTAAGACTTAATGGTATATTGCTCCTGCAAATTGTGTTGTTTCTTCCAAATGCACTCAAACTAAGTTTTATATACTTATTAATTTCTTCTTTGATATGGCCCTTCTTGATATCTGTTGTCCAAGTTGCATGTAGGCACCAGTTATTTCTAAATTTTCCCCATCAACCTAGTCTTCAGTTCTTGTAAAAACATTGCACATCAGTTTTGTTTTCTGTAAGTTCATCTTCAATCCCACTTATTTACTCTTGCTGTATACATCATCATCAACAACCACTATCAATCAATCTACTGCTGGATATAGGTTTCACCAAGTTTCATCCTTGTCATTCCAGCATGCCTTTGAATTTCATCCAGCCACCTCCCACACGATCTTCTGTACTTGTGTATATATATGTGTATACATTAATGGACACAAGAATTGTCACTTGGATGATATTGAAGATAGTTTGAAGTTGACACGGTAATAAAGTATGCTATGGAGTACCTGCAATAGCAAGGACACTCAGACATGAATGCTGTAATGCATGTATTGCGAGCAGTGGGGTTATGTCACCCATTTTTGGTAGTGTATGCAGCAACACATCATGGCATTGATGTTTTCAGGTACTGCCCCAGTGGCCAAGTTGTACAAGGCACTGGGCTCGTATCATTTGTTCGAGGTGGGTCCTGGTTCAAATCCTGCGTGAGGCAAGTATGGTGGTTGTCTTGCAGCACTAGCTCTCTCCATTCCTTGGCACCAGTGGCTCTAAATTAGGGATGGTCTACTGCTTATAGCCTGTTAAGTTGGAGGAGGAAATTTTGGAGACGCATGGTGGATTAAGGTGGGGTGTTGGCATCAGTTCAAGTGAAGAATGACTTCAGCCACATAGGGGGATGTGCATCAGAGAATGTTATCCAATGTACCATTTTGGTGTTAGTGTTCTTTGGGTGATATGGCATACCATATCACAACTCTGATGGTCTGGCCAATAGCTAAATGCACACAGGTGCGATTGGACCACAAGGAGACTGGTAAAATTAGGAAGATTCCTGGTGAGCTGCCCTGTTCTGAATCGGTATATAATATATATTTTTTGCACTTCACAGGGTTTATGGAGAAAATAAAGTTATTTTGAAAAGGCAAAGTTTATCACTTTGATGGCTTTGGAAAAAAACTTGTGGCAACTGTTCTGTCAGGTCAATTGAAATTTCAGCTCCACCCTTTTTGGCTGATTTTCTGTACCTCAACTCTCTTTTGCTAATTGCAGTTCAATACTCCACATAATCAAAACACTATTCATATACTGTATGTATAAGATAATGAAATCAATAAAAGCACTAAAGTTTTCTTTTGTAATTCCATGAATGCATTATTTAAATCTGGGACAGAAACTCAAAATTCATTGTGTATCTTAAAAAATCTATTTCAGCTACAGCAAAAAAGTTGTTTTTTTTTTCATTTGAAAAGTAACTATTTCCTTCACTCTTAAATTTCTCTCACTTAATAAACTTTCACTGAAATTCTTGCAATTCTCAAAATTTTAAGACTTTTCAGGAGTTTTTTTTTGCAATTGTTTTGTTTATGATAGTTAAATCTTGAAGAAAAATAAAATTTTGGCCCATTTCAATTTCATCACTAAAAAAAAAAAAAAAATGAAACTTTTAAAATTCTGAATTCAGCTATTGGAATAGCATTTGTAAATGTGGAATAAATTGTTTGACAGTCGATCTGCAAGAACATACATACCCTGCTTCACTAATAAAAATGTTTTTTTTTTTTTTGTTTTTTTTTTTGTGATTTTTTTTAGGGGATGTGCTGAAATCCAGGAAAATAAAATGAGCAAAATATTGTTGATTACTTGTTGCCTCAACTTAAACACTGAATTAATTTATAATCTAAAGCAACTTTTATGGGAATTTTACTAGGAAATTTTTTCATTAATAGCAAATTTTCGGAGAAAACTCTTCTCCTTCTTCAGGCTGTCTTGTTGTTGTCACTTTTTACTTGTCACTATCACGGTTTACCTTGATGGTTACGGTTAACCTTGACGGTTTAGGTTATTTTTCAACAAATCCTGCCAGATGTTAGGCAGGGAAAATCCTTTGCAGTCATTGATGATGGAATTTTGATTTTTCTCAATCTGTATTCCTTCTTTCAGTTTTCTTTTTTGGAAATTGCTTTGGAAACTGATTACTTTAAGGGAATTACAATCCATGCTGTGCCCAGTTTCTCTAACATGCCTATCTAATCCAGTCTTGTTGGAGCAATTTTTTATAGCTGCTTTATGCTCAGCTATACGAGTTTCTAGTCTGCGACCTGTTTCACCTATGTAAGATAGTCCACAACTACAATTTACTTCATAAACTACTCCTTGTATTTTTAAAATATCTTCTTCTCTTTGAACTATTTTAGGGAAAAAATTTTTTAACTTTGTTCTCTAAACTTGGAGCTAGCCTAATATTGTATTTTTTACTAATTCTCTTTAAAGACTCAAATAAACCTTTGTGATAAGAAATTTTTCTAGTGAATTTTACTTGTTGCTTTTGTGGGTTCTTCGTACCATTAAAATTCAGAAGCTTCTCAATTTCTTCTTTAGGATAGTTATTCTCTGCAAGTATGACTTTAAGCTCTTCTTTATGGGCTTCTTTTTTATCTGCAGTAGAAACTATTTTATTAATTTTTCTAAAAACTGACTTGCTACATTTTTCTTAATAGAAACTGGATGATAGGAATTGAAATCCAGTAGTCTTTTAGTATTCATTGGTTTTTTATACCAACTAGTGAGGAATTTTTCATCTTCATAATAGATAGTAATATCTAAGAAGTTTATTCTTCTTTCTTTTTGAAGTTCAATAGTGAACTTAAGGGAATCATCTAATTCATTGAATGAGTCTAGAATTCTTTCTGGAACAATTTCTGAGCTATCTATTATAAATAAGATGTCATCCATGTATCTGCTATATAAGCAGAAGTATGTGGGTTGTACTAGTATCTTTTCTTCTAGTTTTCCCACATAATAGTTAGCTAAGAGTGGGGAGAGTGGGGAGCCCATAGCTAGCCCCAATTTTTGAATGAAAAAAGTTTTCCCAAATTGGAAGTAGTTGTTCTGCAAAGAGAAAGTAAGGATTTCAAAAATTCCTACTAATGTTTTTTTCCTTGTTGTGAAAAACTATTAGGTCTGCCAAGTCTTCCGTTATAAAGTCTATAAGTTGATCTATATTAATGTGAGTATACATAGACACTATATCTAAACTACCCATAATAGGAGAATCTAATTTAGGAAGAAGTTCTAGTTTTTCTTTTAGCTGCATTGAGTTTTTAATCAAGTTAGGTGGCTCTTTTAAAAGATTCTGAAGGTGTGACTTTAAAAAATAGTTTAGATTTGAAAGAATAGAGTTTTTTGAGTCTATTATTGGTCTAATTGGTTGGTGTTCTTTATGCAGTTTGACTATTCCATATATTTGAGGTAATCTGAACTGTAATTTTGAGAATTGTTTATAGTTTTCTGGAAGCTGGTTTTTCTTTTTTCGAAGTGAAATAAGCTTAGAGACTTTTTAATCAAATCTGGTAGTGGGTTTTCTTTTACTTTTTCATACATAGGTTTTTTATAGTTCTTCCATCTTTTCTAGATAATCTTTCTTATCCATAATAGTAATCAACTTACTTTTGTCTGTTTTCACAGCAACTACACTTTCTTTTTTTCTGAAATCTTTAAGAGCTTTTAATTGACTATTATCAAAAATTTTTTGAGGTTTCCTTACTTGCTTCTGGAATTTTGTAAGGCTATTGTAGTAATCTTTTCTGAGGAGGTCTGCTTTAATTTGGTCCTCTTTTTCTAAAGTGCTGCAGATGCTTTCCAATTCAATTACTAATTTTTCTGGATTTATTTTTTCTTTGGATAGATTGAAATTACTTCCTTTATTTATCACTTGTAATAATTCTTGGCTAACTCCAGTAGCAGTGTTGTCCTTTACATGACTAAGAACTGCAGTTTTTTTGTTTTTACTGGAATAGTTTTTCTTCATTAATTGTTAGACTTGAGTTGGAAAGTCTTTTAAACAGAAAATGGTGATGCTGACTACCAATAATTTAAGGGTTGGGGTACCTTGCTAATTGTTTTCCAAGTAATGGACCCAAAAAATTTGGTTCCCGGGCCATTTATGAATCACAAGTCCAACTCTGACTGCACAATGCATCTTTCCTCTGCCTTTGATAACCAATACAGTGTGCTCCTTAGAATTTTACTTTTGCTGGGCAGTGAGGAATATCATGTGGGTGGTACTTTTTTTACACACACACACACACATACGCGCACACACCTGTCCTTCATTGGTTCCCGCTAACCTAGGCAAAAGTCAAGAGATTGAACAGTTTTTTGCTATGTTTCAAAGAATATTAAGGGTTGTTCACCCTAAGCATAGAAATGTGACAAAAAAAAAAAAAAAAAAAGCAACTACTGATTTGTAAGAAAACAAGAGCATAAAATGAATAATTGCAGTTTTTTAATTCATTTTCCACATAAACTGAAATAGTACTTTTCAGTTTATGTGGAAAATGAATGCCTTTGTTTGCAGAGGGAAATGTTCATTTTACACCTCCTCTGCAAACAACGAAATTTTCATGCCTTTGTTTGCAGAAGAGGTGTTGATTTGCACAACAGATTTCTTTTCTGTGAGAGTAATTAACAACTGGATAAACATTTATTTTTTATCTCTGCAAAAGCTACTTTTTCAGCTGTACCAAATGCAGTTTCACACCTAGAGGCAAAGGCAGCTTGTGTCTAAGGAAGCAGATTTGTTGAAATCATACATTTGTTACAAATCACTAAAACTGAATGATAGCATTAAAAAGAAAAAATCTAGGAATAACTGAATTAATATAATAAGCCCAATTAAAAAATTGCTTACCATAGTTTCTGACAATAATGCTGTAGTTCCGTTTATATTCTTGGTTTGTTGTCGGGAATGTCGATCTCAGTTTAAAGCCACATGTAAACTTCTCATAAGTGAATTTTTGATTCCTCTCCCACGTTTTAATATCATGAATGACAGAAATTTGTTACCAAAACCAGTTACAAGCTGCACTTAGTTTAAAAGCCACATTTCAGGGATGTACATTTGTAAATAATCAAGTTTAGTGTCATGCCATTGTAATCAGAAAATATAGAAATAATTGGGTGATCTGAGCAACCAGGCAGCAAAAGAATGTAGTGTGGTCCACTAGGCCCTGGGGAGGATGCTGCATTACACTTCCGTTATCTGTGTCTGAGTGGAAGCAGTGCCCATGAGATTATGACAAAGTGCCATTCCTGGGTCCAAACCTTCTGCTGTCAACCCCACAGAATATGTGCACATCAAAGTCTTAGTAGTGGGACGTATTGTCAGCAAATCTCTTGTATATGCATATCTTGTAGATCAAATAAATGAAATTATGTGAAAATATTCATGTTTCTTAGTTTTTGATTTTTTAATGCATAAAACTTTCCATGAGATTTTGTTATTCAGCATTTTGATTATTTCAGTTGGGCAAAATAACATTTTTTTAAGGGGTGGGGCATTACTGTTGTAAATTTATCTTTTTTTTTTTTTTTCTTGTAGGGAATCACATTATAACCAGACATGGAATCATTTAATATTAGTCGAAGCTTCCTGCTTTCTCTTTTCCTTTTGATGGTTGTTGCTTATACAGCAACTGCACGACCGGGCACCGATCCTTCAGATACTGAAGTCACCACAACGGCCAAACCAACTACAGCCATTGTTAGGAAGCTGGAGCAGCTGAAAGAAATGGAAGAGTCTACACTGATAGGGTGGTATGAAATGGTGAAAAAATTCCTGCACTTAGTAAAAAGTGATAATGAGACGTTGCGTAAGTATTTCTTATTGGCTATATTTTTATTTGCTGGGGGTGGATAAATTAAAATTCTAGGTCTTAGCTTTTTTTATTATTAAGCTTAAGTTTTGCATCACAATTAGCATACAGGGGCGGATTGAGTCGACGAAACCAGTCCACTTCAGAAAGACACGTACCCACAGAGAAACACCTCATAAATTCTCTCGTGCAAATAAAATTAACTCCTGGATGAAAGAGAACTGTTGAAATGTGCATTGTAAAACTTATTCAGTCATGTGCCACTCTTTTAATTAGTCGCACACAACAGGTTCTTCTACTTGCTTTTCTGCTATGAAAAATAAATGATTCATAGGGAATAGCTACTGCAATTAACATGACGTTTTGCTCATTATAAAAGACCTGAAACAAAAACAAAAAAATCATTTAAAAATGTTTTTAAAACAAGCAAAATGTACAAGTTGTTAAAAAAGAAATGTGTTGATTGCAAAAAGTGGAGCTTGCAAAACAAATTCTGACCTCATTTTTGGCACTGAAAAGTAAGAACCAGCCAAAATTATTCATTTAACAAATAATTGTTGGCCAGTGTAAGTAAAATGTGAACGCATTAGCAAGTGGATTAAAACCCCATTTTGGCACAGTAGTAGGGCTACATTTTTTTTTTTTTCTTGCTTTAATTTTTGTGGAGAAAGAGTTTAAACAAAACTACTTAATGTTTTTATTTCAGTGGTAGGCTCTTCTTGGTGTCTGCTATAGGTTCAATGGTGATGATTAAGTAGTGGAAACTGTGAAGACTGCAATATAATCTTTCCAAGACAAAATGAAAAAGAAATAGACTGGTAAAAAAACTAGTGAAACCAGAAAAGACTAAGTAAAACCCAGTAGGGTGAGGTGTGCTTTTTCACCAGGGGCAGTCTTCTGCCAAGGTGCACTTGTGGCACACAGCCATTGTGCACAAAATTTCCACAAGCTGTCTCTTAGAACCCAATTTGTACAAAGAAATCATACGCTGATCACAGTAAAAGTTGCGTGATTGCTGTGTGTACGAAGTTCTCCTTTGTAAAAGACTTAGTCCCTGGTGAAAGAGGTCCAGTAAAAAATGGTGCCAAGTAAAACTGAGCATACCCCATTGATCTCTACTTAGATTTACAAGCTTTTTTCTGCTCTGGAATTTAAGCTGTTCCTTGATAAATTTACACCCAAGTAGACAGACAGAGGAAGAAGGCATTGGATTGGCAAATTTAAAAACATGTTTAAAAATACAGTTCTAGAGTGAGCCAGCCAGTTGCGCTTCCATAATAGCATGATTAAAAACACAAATGTAATGTAATCTGCATATTTATTCACCTCAGCAAGCTCTCTGTGTACAGCTATCCAGGAAATGAAATGATATACAGGTCAAGCTTGCTTATAGCGAACATGAAGAGGTCAGCACTTTTGCTCCATAAATTCAAGTTTTCATGAAATCAGGGTTTAAATATCAATAAAAAAATTATAAATGTAATAGCTTATATGTAAAATAAAAAAAGCATAACAAATAGCTTCCAATAAATGTGAAGCATTAAATGAAACACATTTATCTTTGTTTTTTTCACAACAGGAAAACATGGAAGTTTTTTTTTTTTTTATTCATATATCCTAGTCTTTGTCCCTTTTTCTACAGCACAAATTGCCTCAACTTTGTCTTTTGCAGGTGAAAGAAACTCTTTGCTTTGACCTTTCGAAATGTAAATCTCTCGAATGTATGTGGGTTTTCGGAATGTGACGTCACGATGGTCAAATGCCGAGATTGCTATGTGGAGGAGTGGCCACTGGGTGGTGTGAGCGTCGGACATCAGCGCGTCACTAAAACATGCTTCCACAGACAAGAAGTAGAGCTACGGAGAGTTCTGAAGCGTAAACACCGAGACAGTGCTGTGTGCCGAAGGGTGTTCGATGTGTTCGCCATGTTTGTATTTCTTAGCGGAACGAGTAGGTTCCGTTGTTAGTGTATTCTATATCAATTGTAAGTGTACATCAGATTAAATGTGTGTGTGTGTGTGTTCAGAGTTCGTCCAGCCCGTCCATTATTTAAGCTTTGTGATTCGTTGGAACCATAGTAGGTAAGTTTTCCTAATACCCCACATGTATGCCACCATAAAATACCTTGTTCCCTAGCATGACCTATCTAAAAAACAGTGTCCTCTCATACCCTCTTTTTTTTTTTATTCAGTTTTTGCTACTAGCAATGACATCTGACAAATAATGAACTTAATCCTCCCTCCCCTTTCCCAGTGCTGTGAAGTAGGAGTTGTGACCTAGCAACAAGTAACAGTATCACCCCTCCTCTAAGACAGGCAGGGGTAATCAAAATTCACCCTAATCTCTCTTCACTTTATGTAATGAGTGAACTGCTCTCTGAAAGGAGACAGTAGTGATGGACTACACAATGATGAGCCATTACATTATGACCATCTAACTAATAAGCTGTAGGACCCCCTTTAGCCCGCAAAACAGCGGTCGCTAGGTGAAGCATCGATTCGATGAAGTGGCGATAGGTATCCTAGGGTATCTGGTACCATAATGTCAACATCAGATCCTCCAGTTCCTGTACATTCTGGGGTGGTGGTGATTTGGCGGGAACCAGCTTTTCCAAGTCTACCACAAACATTAGATTGGGTTTATGTCGAGGGCATTAACAGAAAATCACCATGTTTCTTGAACCACTCCTTGACTATTCTGGCAGTGTGGCATGGTACATTATCCTGTTGGTAATGGCCATCATTAGCAGGGAACACAGTTGCCATGAATGGGTGAACTTGGTCTACCACAATGTTCAGATACCTTACTGCTGTCAGGGATTGTGCTATTGGGATAATGGGGCTTAAAGTATCCCAAGAAAACATCACCCATAGCATAACAGCGCTGCTGCTGCCTGCCTGTTTCCACCCAACAGTGCATCCAGGTGCCATAGCCTCCATTGGTAATTGGCACGTCTGTGCTCTGCTGTCTACATGATGCATCAGAAATCTTGATTCGTAAGACCAGGCCACTTTCTTCCAATCATCCATGGTCTAATTTCGATGATCTTGGGCCCATTTCACGTGTTGTTGGCAATGACATGCAATGAGCATGGGGACCCGGCCGGGTCTTCGGCTACGCAGGCCCATGCGCAGAAGGATGTGATGAACTGTGTGCTGTGACACATTGCCCTGATCACTGTTGTAGCTGCAGGTGATTTGTCTCACTGTCGCCCTGCGGTCACTATGAACAATGCGCAACAGTCTCCGCTTCCCTCTGGCATCAATAAGCTGTGGACGATACACGGCTGGATGACGGTTCATCATTTGGCCATCTGTGCATTACTTTTGATACGTACTCACTACAGCGGCACATGAACAACCCACAAGTTTCCAAGATCATAGTTATCCTTTATGCCGCCCCGGTGGCGCAGTGGTCAAAGTGATGGCCTCTGATCATTCGTCCAAAAGGGGTCCGGGTTCGAATCCTGGTGAGGCATGGATGTTGTGTTTGTTTAACGGCACTGGCTCTCTCCCTTCCCTGGAACCAGTGACCCTAAATTAGGGATGGGCGACTGCTTATAGCCCATTGAGTTGCTCACGGTGGTCGTTAACCCTCCAACTAAAAAAAAAAAAAATGTCCTTTATCAAACTCCGATAAATCGGCAGCTTTTCCCATTCTGACTCCGAACACTCTACTAATCAAAAACTGGTCCTCGGGTTATATACACTGAAGTGTCAGAAAAACTGGTACACCAGTCTAATACTTGGTAGGTTCCCCACGGGAGCGCAGAACTGCAGAAATATGGTGGGGCATGGACTCCACTAGCTTCTGGAAATATGCTGTAAACAATGCACACCATACTTCCTGCAGAGCATTCCACAATTTGGGTGTATTCCGAGGTCTCAGATTCCTGTGTTCCATAGTGTGTTGCATGGCATCTCAAATGTGTTCTATGACGTTCCGATCTGTGGATTTGGGTGGGAATGACAACACCCCAAACTCAGATGAATGCTCCTCTAACCAAAATGTGGCATCCCAACACCTGTGTGGAGGTGCATTGTCCTGTTGTAACAGGCCCAATCCATCATCATGAATGCAGGACATGAACAGGTGTACCTTGTCAGAAAGTATGTGCACATAGCGTTGGCCGGTCACAGACATTTGTAGACATACCAGGGGTCCCAGTGAAGTCCTGCTAAACACACCCCATACCATTACGGACCCCCCACCAGCCGGTACAGTTCCTTGTTGACAGGCGGAATCCATGGCTTCATGGGGTTTGCACCTCACACGAATCCTTCCATCTGCCCGATACAGTTGGAAACGTGACTTGTAGACCAGGCTACTTGTTTCCAGTCATCAGGTGTCCAGTGGTGGTGTTGCCGTGCCCAAGCGAGGTGCATAGCTCTGTGTTGTGCACCCATCAAGGGGACTCGAGTTGGGTGTCGGCTCCCAAAGCCCATATCGTGTAGGGTGCGTTGCACAGTCCAGACGCTGCTGCTTGTTGAGGCTCCAGCATTGAATTCCGATGATACCTGCGAGAGTGTTGCATGCCTATTGCATGAAACGATTCTTGACAGCCAACAATGGTCACATTCAGCTAATGTCTTTTTACGGCCACACTGGCATCGTAGGTTGGAGGTTTTGCCGGGATTCTTGTAGTTACGGCACAACCTTGCAATGGTCATCCGTGAAAATCCGAATTTCGTTTCTACCTCCGAAATACTATGGCCCATCTCACGAGCGCCAACGATGACACTGCGTTGAAAATCACTTAAATAGTTATTACTTGTCATTCTCATGCCGAGAATGGCTGACAGCAGGCAACGATGTCTATCGCTTTATATACGCACTGGCAGACGCAACAGAGTACGCGCATAGGTGATGTTGCTATGTATTTTGCATAAGCTCGTCTGTACCAGTTTTTCTGGCCCTTTAGTGTATATACTGCTTTGTGAACTTCACCTGCTCCACCATTCGGTCTCCAGGCGTGCTCATTTCTCTAGGCTGGGGGTGGTCATAATGTAATGGCTCACCAGTGAACTCATTCAGCCTTTGCTTACTAGAGGGAGAAAGTGACAGTGAAAAATCAGTGGGTGAAACTGAGAACTACAGATGCTCTGTGCTCGACAGACACCCTGCAAAACAGCAGTATTATAGTCATTCATCAAGCAGCGGTTCAAGACGTAACATGGAATTTATGTACAGCAAAAGAAAAAACAAATGCTTGATGCATTCAGGATGTACAATATGTAAATGTTTGGCAAAACTATGTGGACGATAATGGTGCTCTAGTTCTGTAAGTGCCTGATTTGTGCCACACTGGAATGTCTGTTCTATCAAATAATATCAAACAATGGTAAATGAAAGGTAACTGATATTTCTGGATAACTTAGAAAGGAAACCATTATACCATTTCATACTGGCTGCATAAATGTTCATTGTGGGAAGTTTTGAGAGAACAGGGGAGTCTGAGTATGATTAACCCTTAGACAAGGAGAAGCTCTTGAGTGCAAATGACCAACACCATTTAAGCAGTTCGGTTACACGCTGCTCATTATTAACACAGTTCCTGCACAAGAACACTGATGACAGAAATTTGAAATACTTCTGTGATTTATTAGATCATGAAAGTAAAGGTGATTCTGAGGCAGAAGCAGATGATGTCAGCACTGATATGATCTCAAGAGAAGATATGTGTAAAGCTCTAAAACCTCTTCAGAATAGTAGGGCTTCAGGATTTAAATGGCATAACTGCTGAGATGCTAAAATATGGCAGTAACTCTGATTGATTGGTTAACTGAAATTTGCCAGTTGTGTTGGGAGTTAGGAATGGTCCCTCAGGATTTGAGTGATGATATCATTGTTCCCTCGTGTAAGTGAAAGGTGATCAGTCTGAATGCAAGAACTATCGTGGTATCAGTTTGCTGAGTGTGCAATGGAAAGTATTTGGAAATGCATTATTGATATGGTACGAGGTCTTGCATCAGAGAAAGTGTAGGATGTACAGAGTGGTTTTATGCCTGGTAAGAACTGCACTAATCAAATTTTTGCGTTACGCATGATGATTGAAAACTATTTGTCTGTCTGTGAGAAAGTGTTTGCGGCTTTCATAGATTTAGAGAAAGCTTATGATTGAGTAAATAACTCTTCTGCGGAAGGTACTGATTAAATATGGCATCACTGGAAATCTGCTTAATAGTGTGAAGGCCACGTATGCTAGCAGTAGAGCTTTATGTATGAGTGAATGGTGTTTTATCGAAATAGTTTGCTATTGGTGCAGAAGTCAGACAAGGTTCTGTAATGTCACCCTGCCTGTTTAGTATATTTATGGATGGATGCATGCGTGATGCCAAAACGGATAATGCTGGTTTATGTCCTGGTAATATCCATGTGTGCCAATTGCTCTATGCTTATGATACAGCCCTGTTGATAGAGAGCAAAGGTGAGTCTCCCAGATGTATGAAGTTTGTATGAAATTCAAACTTAGTATAAATAAGGGGAAAATCCAAAGTTGTAGTTTTTGAGTGAAGAACTGTTGGTACTGAATACAAGATCAGTCTTAAGGGCACAGAGATTGACAAGGTGAATGGGTTTGTATGTTTTGGTAGTACGTTTGACAGAGAGAACAAATAGATGGCTAAATTAGTAGGCGAGTGAATTCTTCATTGAAAGTCATAGCTGCCTTAGGAGGACTTCACAGGAATTTGATGGGTTCTCAAGAAAGTCCCGAATGGCTGTATATAAAGGTGTAATTAATCCTACTTTGACGTACAGCAGTGAAACCTGGGTACTGCAGAAAAGGCATAGGAGTCATTTCTATGCTGAGAGATCAGCCATTTACGGGCCATTTGTAGCATGATGAGGAATGAAGATGTGTTGCAGATGTGTAATGCGAGGCAAAATACTGTTAGTAAGGTGGAGACTAATATTCTTAGGTGGTTTGCCCATGTTGAAAGAATGTAATGAGGTTCTGCCTAAGAGAATTTTTTCAGCCCAGGTTGCAGGAAAGGAAGGTAGAGGAAGGCCAAGAAAATCCTGGTAGGACCAGATTCAGGAGTGTGTGCTTGAGAAAAGTTTGAGTGTGAAGTACGAAAAGGTCTTGCATGTGACGTGTGATTGATGCCGATGAAGCTCGAGCTGTGCGCTGAGATCGTTGTAAATGGAGACATTTGATACACCAACAGTAAGTATATTCTGGTTTCATCAGTTAAACGTGTACTTGACAGATAGTCGTTCTTTGAAGAGCTAACCTCTGAATGTCAGAGAACAGCTTAATGTTATGTATGTACACTATCTACCAACAGGTAATTGGACACCCCTGCAATCGACTATATCTGCGGTCCTGATACACGTCACGGCCGCCACCGTTAAATATCATGTGGGAAACAACAACGCAACCAGTCGCATGCAAGATGCCACGCAGTTCGGAGCTCTCTGATTTCGACAAAAGGTGTAATAGTCGGGTATCACAGAAATGGCCGATCTATACGTCACATATCCAGTGAGTTGAAGTACCTGAAATCGACGGTGGCCTACGTGGTTGGCAAGTGGAAGATGAGAGGTGACTGCTGGAATGTGCCCCGACCCGGCAGACCCACAAAACTGGGAGTTTGAGACCGACGGGCGCTGGCCAGAGAAATTCGGAAGAACCGCACCAAATCGATGGGCCACATCCGCGAGGAGTTTCAACAGGTATCCGCGAGTGTTCTTTCGATGAATACCATCCGTAAGGAAGCCCATCTGCTCTGTTATCATGGACGTGCTGCCGCCCACAAGCCTTTGTTCACCAAGTCCAATAGCGCTGCTCGGCTAACGTGGTACAAAGAACGTTGACAGTGGATCGTTGAACAGTGGAAACAGGCTCTCTGGAGCGACAAATCAAGGTTCACCCTCTACTGTTCGGATCGCAGGGTCTGGGTTTGGCGTCTGCCTGGAGAACGCCTCCTGCCAAGAATGTATTGTGCCAACTGTGAAGTTTGGCGGCGGTGGAATTATGCTATGGGGGTGTTTCTCCTGGTATGGCACGGGACCCTAGGTCGCAATTCCTGGTAGACTCAACGCCGAGACCTACTGCACCATTTTGGATGACCATGCGCTTCCTACGTTGTGGCAGTTTTACGGGGTGGACCCATGTTACTTTCAGGATGACAATGCCACCTGTCATGTTGCGAGCTCCACCGTGGCTTGGCATGGTGACAATGGGGTTAATCGAATGGACTGGCCTGCGTAGAGCCCGGACCTTAACCCTATCGAGCACCTCTGGGACGAGTTGGAGTGTCGACTTAAGGAGTGCCCCCACCATCCGAAATCGGTGAAGGAACTGACCTGTCTTCTCCAAGCAGAGTGGAAGAAAATACTGCTAGCCGTCGTACAATGCCTGGTTGAGAGTATGCCCCGGAGGGTCGCAGCTGTAATCACCGCTCGTGGAGGCTCCACCAACTATTGAAGGTGAATAAACTTCGTTTTCCTTTGCTATCACAGGTGTCCAATTACTTGTTGGTAGATAGTGTATATATGTAAATACAATGTGGAAAACAATGGGTTTGTTGAAAATTGAAGAGCAAGGTATTTGAAATTTGCTCATTAAATATGAGAATTGGCTGGTTATAAAGGGCTCAGTGCTTGTCAGCTGTAGTGTTGAACCAAACAAATCTTTAAAATTGCCTTTGTTAAATATTGAGCTCATTATAAATAAGTTCAACCTTACAAGCTGTGTGTTGCTATGGAAAACGTTCTCATAAGCAATTACAACCAAAAATATGTTAGCCTAACACTCAAAAATCTTCAAGAAAGTGACAAAATGGAGTGCCTGTATCTCAAAATCTAAAAGAGCATTTTGAATGAAATTATGCATACTTTCTAAGGTTTAGTAGGATACCTTGACTGCAAAATCTGAAGTTGATTCACATATCCATTTATACTTATTCAAAATCTGAAGTTATTCACCTATCTATTCTGTACGCCACCCCGGTGGCGCAGTGGTCTAAGCGATGGCCTCTGATCATTCGTCCGAACGGGGTCTGGGTTCGAATCCCGGTGAGGCATGGATGTTGTGTTTGTCTTATGGCACTGGCTCTCTCCCTTCCCTGGAACCAGTGACCCTAAATTAGGGACGGGCGACTGCTTATAGCCCATTGAGTTGCTCACGGTGGTAGTTAAAAATCCAATCAAAAAAAAAAAAAAAAAAAAGGAAATCTATTCTGTACTTATTAAAGCTCAACTTTTTTCTTTGATGTAGATCAGTGAAATTGGAAGCATTTTTAACGCAACTTATTGCACACTTATTAGCGACATCAGAAATGATTAGGCTAAATTTGACATAATTGGGCAATTCATTACTGAAAAGAAAAAGTTAGAAAAAAGGCTTAAATTGGCTTTTTTATTTTTGCTACAGTTTCTCCAATTTTAAGAATTTTTACATTTGACATCAAAGATCCTAAAAGTTGATGAAAATCTTTCCGATGAGCTATCAATGATGTTTGGTCTGTTTCTTCTTTGTCTGTTGCTCTACATTGTTTACCATTCTCTCCCCCACTACATCTTGTTTTTCCCCATAAAAACAGTTACAATGCAATATCTGTAGCTCAGAACTTGTTGGAGCATTTCAAATGAAATTTTACATACTTACTAAGACTGAGGAGCAGACCACAACAAAATTTAAAGTTAAACATGTGGCTGTTCCACAGTTATGAAAGGCCAAAATTATATGTTTAACATTGTGTGTGTGCCCTGCTCGGCTCTGCTAATGGGTACTATTGTGGCCATTGGTCCTGCATATTTGTTTTATTGGGCGAATGTCTTAACTTTTATCTAGCAAAATCCTAATTCATAGAAAATATCTGTCCATCTGCCACTTCTTTTTGATAAAAAATAGTCCCTGAATGCAAATCAAATTAAGGTTTACTTTATCTACAGTTTTTGTGTACAAGGTTTGTAATGTGTTGCACAAGACAAGTGAAGACAATTGATTCTTATTTGCTTTTTTTCTTCATTGCTATCTGAACATGATTAATATTATCAGTTGTCTAAAACTATGCAGTTCAAAACAGTTCTCTTATTATTCACAAAAACGGATAACAGACATTTTGCAAGATCTTTCAAAAGCGCCTTGCACTTAATCTTCGGGCATACACTGAATAATTTATAGGAATAGAAATTCTAAGCTTTTCTTCAAATGGTCGCATGAATAATACACGATATGTTATTGAGTTATGTGATACAATCATATCATGTAGCACGTTTACATTGCACATTTTTATAGATTTTGAAACATTTAAAAATGATTCATATTCTACTAACATTATAATAACTATACAGAACATATTAAGATTTATAGGTTATTGCAGACCAAAGAACAAATTATTAAATAAGTCAGTTGTGAAAAATAAGTGTTCATATTACAGTAGGCAAACATTCAACTGAACATTAGCGGCCTACGGCTCTGGTATATTAGTTGGTGTCTTCATTGCAACATCTGGTATTGTTTGCCAGGATGAAAAGGCTTTCTGTAAACAACAGTGATCTTCATCCTAGTTGTAAATGCATTTATGGCACCTCTATTCATAGTGATTGTGGAATAACTTTTTTTTTTTTTTTTATTATGGGTCTTTTAGAGGTTATTTTTAATGAAAGTTGGTTGTCAAATTTTCGAACTAAAGCCTAGTTCGTCATCAGGACTATGTCACTGGAGTAGTTGCTGCCACTCAATTGGAAGAGACCATCCGCAATTATCGTTAATTGTGGTACTTCTTCTTCTTGCTATTTCGATCCCTTCTTCTAGTTTTCTCTTTACTAAGTTTGACTGGTGGGCGATTATTTTCACTGAGTCCCAATTTATGGAGTGTCCACTTGCTTGTACATGTCTGTCTAGCCCTGTTTTGTTCCCAATTTTCCTAATAGCTGCTTGGTGTTCTTTCATTCGGACCTTAATACTTCTCCCTGTTTCTCCTATATAGCTGAGTCCGCAGTTACAGTCGATGCAGTAAATTACTCCTTCCTGCAATTGGATGTCCAATTCTTTCTGCTTTAAAGCTGGCAGGAATTTCTTTATTTTGTTATTAAGATCTGGAGCTAGCCTGATATTATATTTTGCTCCGATCCTTTTCAGTTTCTCGAAAAGTCCCTTGTGGTACGTAATTTTGCTGGTGAATTTGAAGTTGGTTTTTTCCTGCTTCTTTTTTGGCACTTGTTTAAATATTTTCTCAACATATGGGGAGGGGTAATTGTTTTCTGCCAACATTTCCTTTAATTCTTCTTTGTGAAGATCTTTTTGAGAAGCTGAAGAGACCAGGATTTCAATTTTTTCCAAAAATTGTCTCGCTGTATTCGATTTAATATAATCAGGGTGGAATGAGCAGAAGTCTAACATCTTCCCTGTGTTGGTGGGTTTTCTAAAAGCTGAGTGAATATTTTCCCTTCTCTTGAGGTCAAGGTTAAATCCAGGTAATTGATGCTATGGTCTTTTTCCTGTTCCAGGGTGTACTTCAAGGTATTCTCTAGTAAGTTAAATTCTTCCAGAATCTGAGAGGGTAGAGATTGGTCCACAGTATCTACTATAATTAGGACATCATCCATGTACCTTACATAGAGAGCAAACAAGGAGGGTTGTATAAGGATTTTTGCCTCTAGTTTACTTATATAATAATTTACTTATATAATAATTTGCTCCTACTGGAATTCATTGCAGATGACCTTGCGGAAAAAATAGTATTCCATAATCACAATAGAGAAATACTACTTGGCATATATGAACTGCTCCTATTTTCCTTCAAGAATAATTTCTTCCAGTTTGGAAAGAAATATTACAGGCAAACTTCAGGACTTGCAATGGGTTCTCCACTAGCACCTCTGCTAGCAAATTATTATATAAGTAAACTAGAGGCAAAAATCCTTATACAACCCTCCTTGTTTGCTCTCTATGTAAGGTACATGGATGATGTCCTAATTATAGTAGATACTGTGGACCAATCTCTACCCTCTCAGATTCTGGAAGAATTTAACTTACTAGAGAATACCTTGAAGTACACCCTGGAACAGGAAAAAGACCATAGCATCAATTACCTGGATTTAACCTTGACCTCAAGAGAAGGGAAAATATTCACTCAGCTTTTTAGAAAACCCACCAACACAGGGAAGATGTTAGACTTCTGCTCATTCCACCCTGATTATATTAAATCGAATACAGCGAGACAATTTTTGGAAAAAATTGAAATCCTGGTCTCTTCAGCTTCTCAAAAAGATCTTCACAAAGAAGAATTAAAGGAAATGTTGGCAGAAAACAATTACCCCTCCCCATATGTTGAGAAAATATTTAAACAAGTGCCAAAAAAGAAGCAGGAAAAAACCAACTTCAAATTCACCAGCAAAATTACGTACCACAAGGGACTTTTCGAGAAACTGAAAAGGATCGGAGCAAAATATAATATCAGGCTAGCTCCAGATCTTAATAACAAAATAAAGAAATTCCTGCCAGCTTTAAAGCAGAAAGAATTGGACATCCAATTGCAGGAAGGAGTAATTTACTGCATCGACTGTAACTGCGGACTCAGCTATATAGGAGAAACAGGGAGAAGTATTAAGGTCCGAATGAAAGAACACCAAGCAGCTATTAGGAACATTGGGAACAAAACAGGGCTAGACAGACATGTACAAGCAAGTGGACACTCCATAAATTGGGACTCAGTGAAAATAATCGCCCACCAGTCAAACTTAGTAAAGAGAAAACTAGAAGAAGGGATCGAAATAGCAAGAAGAAGAAGTACCACAATTAACGATAATTGCGGATGGTCTCTTCCAATTGAGTGGCAGCAACTACTCCAGTGACATAGTCCTGATGACGAACTAGGCTTTAGTTCGAAAATTTGACAACCAACTTTCATTAAAAATAACCTCTAAAAGACCCGTAATAATAAAAAAAAAAAAAAAAAAAAAAAAAAAAAAAGTTATTCCACAATCAAAGTGATCTTCATGTTCTGGGTGTTGCTATAATTTTCACTTGAATCCAGTCAGGTTGGTGTGATTGTTCGTTAACTAACTGGGCAAGTGAGGTGGCCATTGAGTTGGTCATTAATGAATATTTATGTTCATAAATTCTTATGGCTAAAGGTCGTGTCATGGATGCTGTATAAATGGAATGGTTATGTAAGTTGTCCATTGGGATTAAAGGTATACAATATCATCATCATCATCATTGTCAACCATTATCAATCCACTGCTGGACGAAGGTCTCCCCAAGTTTCCTCCACAACGGTCTGTCTTGTGCCAGTCTCCTCCATGTCACCCCTGCATACTTTCGAATTTCATCCACCCATCTCCCATGTGGTCTTCTTCTGGGTCTTTTCCTGTCCCTTGGAATCCAATCTAAAATTTCGGCTGTCCATCGATGATCTGTCCTTCTGGCAGTATGTCCAGCCCATTGCCATTTCAGGGATTTAACTCTGATCATGATGTCTTCCACTCTTGTCATTTTTCGGATCCACGAGTTCCTCTTCTTATCTCTCCTGGTTACACCAAGCATGCACCTCTCCATGCTTCTTTGAGTTGTCTGCAGCCTTTGTATGTCTCTTTTAGTTAAGGTCCACGTCTCTGCACCATACGTAAGCACTGGAAGGATGCATTGATCAAACACTTTTCTTTTAAGACATAATGGCATATTGCTCTTGAAAATTATGCTGTTTCTTCCAAAAGCTCTCCAGGCAAGTTTTGTACGCCGATTAATTTCTTCATCAATGTGACCCTCACTTGATATCTATACAATATACTCCATGTTTTTTAAGAGTAGCACCTTATCATGATCATTCTTTACCAGGGAGAGAATGTTTCTAGATCTTTCTCTGAAGGTAACATTTATCTTGCCACATGCATTTTTGAGGATGTTTGTTACTTCTGATATGAATTCAATAGATCCAGCAAACACAATGTTTCGTGGTTCTCTAGCAAGTGTACTGCATCTAGATCCTTCTATTTTATTAACAACACATTTCTTCACATCTTGAGTTGTGTAATCATGCTCTACAGTCTACAGCAATGTTTTGTATGCATCTTAATTCAATTTTTTTTTGCATAATTATCAGATGAATGGGAGTAAGCCCTTCTCGTACAAGAAAATCCAGAGCTGCATTCTTGTATCTCCCAGGGTGGGCAGAGTTCTTTGGGATGATGTCAGTGTTTGTAGAAGGTTTCCTGTAGACTTCATATGCTATACTATTGGTGGTGGGGTCACATTTTAGGATGAAGTCCAGGAAGGGTAGTTTGTGGTCAGGCTCATACTCAACCGTGAAATTTGTTGATTGGAATTGGCTAGATAGCTCTCGTGCAAATTGCATAATTTGTTCCTTCCTGTGTGTCCAAACTATCAAAATGTCATCCACAATAATGTATGTATAGTTCAGGTTTGTGGTTGCAAATACTGAATGTTTTTTCTTCCAGGTCCTGCATTACAAATTCTGCAAGTACACCTGATAGTTGTGACCCCAATGGAGCTCCATCAGTTTGTCTGTAGTACACATTTTTGAAAACAAAGAATGTGTGCTTCTGAATGTGTGCTGTATTTTAGTGCATTAATAACAGCTTGTGTTTCATTTGTCGTGATACTACTAATGTTTGAGAGGCAGTTTTTAATGATGGCGTGTGCCTCTTCTACAGGTACACTCGGGTATAACGATACCACGTCAAGTGAAGCCATTATGAAAGCCTGGTCCCTAATTTGGAATGTTTTGATAATGTCCAGTGCCTGTTTAGAACTCTTAACGGAATACAAGGAATTGTCAATGAGCGGCTTTAGGAATTGCGCTAGAGCTCTCTAATGGTCTAGTCGGACTGGCATACTCCGGAAGGAGTGGCCGCAAAGGTTGTCCCTCTTTGTGCATTTTTAGTTGACCAAATAATTCTGATACTCGCGGGCCGATGCACAGAGCGATAGCTCTTGTGATTACATTGGGAAATCCACCATAGTTTTTAAGTTTGGCGACAGAAGCAACAATTCCTGAGGTGATGTCCTTGTTTACCACCACATGGGGTATTTTTGTGATGGGGTTGTGCATTTTACTAACATATTCACTTTTATCTATAATAATTATCTGCTGTGATTTGTCAGCTTTAACAATAGATATTTTATTATTTGCTTTTAGAGTTTTTATTGCTCCTGTTCAGTTTCATGGCATTGGGCTTCATCATTTTTTGGTCTTGTGGCATATTTACATATGGCTGTGGGTAGCTTGTGTCACATATGGTCTCTTGTGGAGAGGAGTAGCTTTTCAATGATATTTTCCAGTTGCGGTATGAGACTATATGCGTTGGTCCTGTGTATAGGGTAAGCAAATTTTGGTCCCCTGTTCAGTGCTTTTTTCTGGGTGGCGTTGAGATTGTAATTAATTAAGTTGACAAATTTAGGTTGCTTCAACACATGGTCAGTTGTTGATCTAATCATTATATTCCGTTGTGCTTGGCTAACCTTCGATGAAACTAAAAACCGTAATTTCTCGATTTGTCTATCATGGTTTTTAGAGAACATGTTTGTTATGATAGCATCAAACATTACAAGTGATCGATCTAGAATAATTGGGTGTGCCTGGTTTGTCCATTGCATATGTGTTGTATAAGTTTTTCTATGTAGGAAATCAATTCTACTCCTTTTTTTTTCTGATTTCGGCCGGAAGTCTTTTGGTTTCGGCATTCTTGAGTAGGCCTATGTGAAAATCCTTTCTTGATACAGTGTAATTCTTTAATGCTAAGTATTTTGGAATAACTTTAAGCTCCTGGCAGTTGATGAGGAAGGATAGATGTTTCTCAAATTTGAGTTTTCTTGTGTGGAGGCACCTAATCTTCATGCCCTTAATGAATTGCCCATCCATTGCAGTGTTGACATTTCTGTATCACAGCACCAGGACTTAATTCATACAATATAGTTAATTAGAGCTTACATTTACAAACATTGTAAAGGTTTGTAACTTAGTAGTATATGGTCCTTTGTCTGGAGTCCAGTTAAAATGTGTGTGTGCCCTTCTGATCAACAGTTACTGGTGATTGGGGTGCCCCCTGCAAGTAGAACTGCAGTGTGTTTTATATCTGCATCATGAATATTTGTGTAGAATACTTCAGTGTGTGAGAAGTTTTCCTTTTAATAATATGGAGAACTGTGTATTGCACTGCTGTCGGACCTTAACAGCATCCTTTCTAGGAGATGTTTGTCAACTGTATTTAGATATGGATAAAAACGTCAGTTTTAGATGAATTGTCCCATTTAGGTATTGAAGCAAATGTTTTTGGAATCATAAGGACTACTACAATCAGACCTTTAACAGAAATGTAATTTATACTGTAGAGAATTGCTGTTACCATGAAGAAAATGTCTGTGCAACTAATGCTCTTGTCATTGCCATGAATGATAAAGAATATGGATCAATATGGAATTTATCCCCCTTCCCCCAAGTGAAGCAGGAATTGTTGGAATTTAAAACTGAGTAATTCAACTTGTTTGCATATATGACCAACTCGTGGAATTCTGATCTATAAATCAGGATTGATCTAAAGATATTTAAAACAATGTTGGAAGAATACAATTGCTGATGTACAGTATATGATTTTAAATCTTAATAAAATAATTTTATAACCTGTTTTTATGTTGGACTTGTGCTATATATAATATTTGGCAGCTGTTATTTTTTGTTGTTTTTTTACTTTGTTTATTCTGCTTAGATTCACTATTAATAATGTGATGTGTCATAATGCCATTTTTTTTTCAGCATTAATAATTGACTACTTGCAAGGAAAAGGCCAATTTGTTGTTCCTGAATCAATTGTGCAAGTAAGAATGTTTTTCCATATTTTAAAAGTTTTGATGTTAGCAGTTTCTATATTTTTTGACTGTCATAATAAATTTGGACATAAGCACATAATCATAAAATAAGTATTTAAACTTAAATGAAGTTATAATCCAGTAATACATATACAGGGTGTTCCAAAATTATCTTTACAACTTTGACCCTCAATAAAACAAACGGAATAAGAGAACAAAAATCGGTTTATTGCATATTGAACAGCACGTTCCAAAGTTTGTTGGGATGCTAGTAGAGCTCCACATGTGCACAGTTAATTGCACGAATAATGTCGAGATGGTATTCAACCTCCTGTCATGTTCTTCCAAGCTTGATGTGAAGAGAATATAGGAACACACTTAAATTACTTAAACTATGTTTTGTGTGGAAGCTTTTGAACTATGTCTTTCACTGTCCTTCATCCAAACTCTGGCTGAAGAACTAAAGACAGTTCAAAAGCTTCTATGCAAAGTATAACTTTTATTAGGTTGATGCATAAGTTCATTCCATTTTATTTCACGAGCATTTCCCAGGTCAGTAGTGATGGTGCAGATGGCCAGTTGTATATCAAAATGTAGCCAGTAATATCGTGTATCTAAATCATTATGCATTGTGTGATTGTGGCTAATGTTTTTTTTTTTTTTGGTTTTCAGGTCCGAAAGTATATAGTGTCAAGTAGAGAAGAATGAACATTTCTGACATCTGCTTCTCTACGAGTTTAACGAGAAATCCACAGCCGCTGAGGCCACTCTACAAGTTTGTGCTGTGTATGGGAAGGATGCTGTTGCTCCGAGGACAGCCCTCAAATGGTTTGAGCAGTTCCGAGGTAGCAATTTTGACCTCAACTCTCCACGCTCAGGTCGTCCATCTCACTTTGATGAGGATCGTTTGAACCGTCTCGTCCACTTGAATCCACATCAAACCACACTCTAATTGGCCACTGAGATGGACTGTGATCAGACCACCGTAGTGCGACATCTGGAACGTATGAGAAAAGTCCAGAAATTGGGGTCTTGGGTGCCTCACACTCTCGCCGAAAACAACAAGAGTCAGTGTGTTGCCATATGTGGTTCCTTGCTCTCCTGTTATCGCAGATGTTCTCAGCAATACAAACCCTTTCTGTCACGTATTGCTGCTGGAGATGAAAAGTGGTGCCTGTACATGAATTTCAGGCATCGGAGGGAATGGTTAAGCCCAAACAAGACTCCCCACCCCATCCAAAACATGACCTTCATCCTGCAAAGATTATGTTGTGTGTCTGGTGGGACATAAAAGGAATTATTCACTGGGAAATGCTGCCGAGGAATCGGACCATCAACACTGCATTCTATTGTGAGCAACTCTGCCGTGTGGAGGGAGCAATTTAGCAGAAACAGTCACATCGGCACCATGGTGTCCTTCTCCAACATAATGCACGCACTCACAGTGCAAACATGACCAAATTAGCCATTCAAGAGATGAAATGGGAGAGCCTTCCACATCGGGCCTATTCCTCAGATGTTGCCCCTTCAGACTATCACCTGTTCCTATCTCTGTCGAATGCACACCATGGAAGAACGTTCAACAATTATGTTGATCTCCAGAATTTCCTTGATGATTTCTTCCCAGCAAAACTTGCACGTTTTTTCAAGAATGGCATTTCAGACCTATCCAGATGTTGGGATACCATCGTAAAGAATGGGGGGGGAGATACATAGTTGATTGATTCCGTTTTCCCTTTTGGTGTAATGCATTCCTGTAGTTTGGTGACAAAAACAGTATGAACTTATGCATCAACCCAATGCAACTTAAGTATGTTCCTCTATTTTCTTCACATCCTTTATTTCAGTTACATGTTTGTGCCCAATTTTTTCAAACCTGTTGAGGATTTCAAATGAAGAAATAAAATGCAAACTAAAACTTTTAAGGCATTCAAGAGAAAAAAGGCATTGCAATTTCAAATGCGAGCAGAGTTTGAATGATACCTTGGGAAAAGATAAATTTCTAAACAGAAGTAAAACTTTTGAAATGCGTACGAGGGCTTGAAAAATAAATTATTTTCCTGAGCAGGTAAATAAAAAATCTAGTAGCCTGGTCTAGGCTACTAAATTTAAAAATAAAGTTTGGAATAAAATTTCGTACTGCAGGGGGGAGGGGTAATCACATGTCATGTTTCTTTTCACTGTTGATCACTAGAAGTTGTGTTATTGTTATGGAGTGCCAAGGACAGAAGAATATCACTTTTTTAATTATATTATGCTCTATGTCAAGAAATCGGAACCATATGTAGTTTTGCATCAAATGTTGTTTATAATCAGTGACAGGATGCTTACCTCTGGTGGAACTAGCCTCCGGTGTTTAGTTTAACAAGTGGCAAAAACTTCAATGAAGGGAACATAGCAGAATCGCTGAATTTCTCAAATACCAATTTCAGCATCATCTTAAAACTTGAGATTTATGCATTTGTATGTTGAACATTTCGAATACACGCCCTTAAAGGGAAATGCAAAATATGAAAAAAATTTCATATTTTTTACTTAACAAATTAGGACCATCATGTTTTTTTTTTTTTTTTTAAGATAAATTTTTCTGGGCATCCAGCTTTTATTACCTGGGCAGGCGAAATAATTTCTGCACATGCCCAGGTGGGCATGTAACTTTTCAGATATTTTTCAAACCCTGATATGTACTTTTTATAGTCCAAATTCCTTAAACATGTTTAAAATCCAGTGAAAAGCAAAATGTTTCAATCGTGAAAAAATCATTTTAAACATGATTTCATCTATCACTTCTGAAAAGAAATTGGGTGAACTAAAAAAAATTATGCCCCTAATTGGAAACTGAACTCTTGTGAACATCTGTCACTAAAGTCACTGCCATGCATGAAATTATGTTTGACAGATTGCGATGTGCTCTTTGGAAGTTAAATTCCAATTTTTCTATATTTCTAGTTCCTATCCCAGGACTACAAAATTTGGACATTTTCTTCCGTTTTTTGAAAGGTGTAAGATCTGTTCATTGAGATTTAGTATGCTAATTATAATTATACAATTAGTTCTTTTTGTTTTGTTTTTTCATACTCCTGTGCCTTTTCTAAAATCAGATTTTTCTGTTTACAGATTGCAGAGATGAATACAACATTTTTTGTATTGGTTGGAATTGGTTTAACATATATTGTTGTGATGCTTCTGTCTGGAATCTTCTTCATGTGTTGCCGATATTGTGGAAGATGTGGAGCCAAAGACAGTCAAAGACAAAGAAGTACTGTGGGCTGTTGGCGCACAACTCATAAATTTTGCCTTGTTGTCATGATTGCTTTTCTGGTGTAAGAAAATTTGTTTTTGTACAGTTGTTTAAATAATTAATTTGTGAAAATATATTTACTGCACAAATGATCAGTCACCATTGTCGTAGGCAAGGAGGATGATGATATGTAAAATGCCAAACCTACTTTTATTGAGTAATTTGTTTATCCTCCATTCTGTAATACACTCGCGGGCAATGAAATTTGCGCACCTAGAAGAAAACATGCTACAACCGCAAAACCTTGCAAATAGCTAGAGTGTGTGCTGGTATGCAAATGATCCACGTTTGGTGCGATTGCTCATGACTGCACACCTTGTGGTAGCACTGCAAGTCCGAACTGGCAGCCTTATAAACCAGAGTGTAGTCGATGTCCCATACAAGTGAAAACCACCAGCCAACGCAAGCAAGAGTACAGAGGGACAAGAATGCCGGGTAGATGCCAGAGACTTCAATTTATGCAACTGATGGACTTTGAGAGAGGCCGGATCATCGAGCTGAAAACCACTTGGTGGTCACCACGCTGTATGGCCCACCACATGGATCATTCTGACCATACCGCCAGACTGTGTTGGGAGCAGCAGACATGTGACGGCATTGCCACATGGCGGATCGGCTCCAGACGGACCAGGAGGACCATAGGTAGAGAGGATTGATGGATCTTGCACCAGGCACGAACGGATCCCGTGGTGACCTGGTCCACAATAAAAGCAGATGTAGCGGCTTCTGTGTGGCCACAAACTATTTCCCGATGCCTTGTGGAAGCGAATCTGCGATCCCAACACTCCTTATGTGTGCTGCCACCGGAACATTGCTGGCTCCGTGTGCAGTGGTGCCAGACCAGAGCGACGAACACCACAGCACAGACTGGTGCTATGTGGTGTTTAGCGATGAGTGCTGCTTCGTTTTGGGGACAGATGAACATGTCTGGGTGTGGAGGTCCCTGGGTCAACGGCACAATCCCAACCTCGCTATTGAGCACCACACCTCCCCCCATTATGGTCTGGGGAGCCATAGTCTAAGATAGCCGATCAGCTCTAGTAGTAGTACATGGATCATTGACAGGCCAGCAGTATGTGGATGAGATCCTATAACCCCATGTGCTCCCATTCCTGGCAGAGATTCCAGGTGCACTGTACCAGCAGGATAACGCCCGCCTGCACACGGCTCGTGTTGCCCAGGACTGCCTACGTCACTTCCATGGCCTTCCCATTTCCCGGACATGTCCTCTATGGAGCATGTGTGGGACCAGTTGAAACGCCAGCTGCTGTGCCACACTATCCGGGATTTGGAGCACACCATCCAACATGTGTGGACCAATCTGCCGCAGGACATCAGGCGTCTGTTCGCCTCTATGCCGGACCACATTGCAGCATATATCGCTGCACAAGGCGGTGCGATGTGCTATTGAAGATGACCGGTCTGTGTGCCACAGATCCCTTTGTAATTGCCCTGCGGCCGAGTTTTTGCCATCACGTGTATCATTCATCTGTATCATTACATCCATAAAATTTCAGTTCAATCCAATGCTTCCTTCTTGGTGCACAAATTTCATTGTCCGTGAGTGTATATTGAAATGTTTGCATGATAGAATTTTTTCTACATTGTTACCTTTGTGAGCTGCACCAACCAAATTTGTGCATTACATGTGATCATTGAAAAAGTTTGTCTGCTAGTAGAAAATTTTTGCTGCATTGGTGGATTCAGAGGAAACCTAATTACCAGAGCTCATATTCAACCAGTAACAAGTAGGGAATTGCTAGTAAAAAGTATGATTTCTAGTGAAAAAAAAAAAAAGGCACTAATAAGCATTGCTTGTGCATTTTACAAAATTAACATACCAAAAATTTTGTTTTTGGAAAGAAGTCTGGGACACCTGCTGTTTAATTATTAAAAAACTAGCATGTAAAAGGTTAGAATAATTATTTTCACTTCTCCTCTTATCCAAAATGCAGTCCTTTGGTCTTGCATTGCACATTTTTTAGGTGCTTGTGGAGAGGAAAGTGTTTATTTTACTGTAAGCTGCTTAATTCTATTTCTGCACTCTGTGCTGGTCCAATGCAACACCCTCTGTGCATTAATGTATTCGTGTGTGATGGAAGTTTAAAGGCAAGGTTGATATGTTGTGGTTATCCTGCATGTAACAGGTAGTGAAAGATGAAGCAATGGCAGGTCAAATAGATTGACAGTTCCCAATTGGTCACTGCATTAACAGAAAGCCCTGATGTCAGGGGTGTCTCAAACTGTTATTTATTTTTGGTCATTCTTAATTAAACTCGCTGGGAAACGTTGGTGAACGTTTTGAGAAATACTATTTCATCATCTGCTTTTTTTTGTATATAATAAGTAGACATTTATTTTTTCTGCTATGTTTCATTATGTGTGTGTGTGTGGGGGGGGGGAGCAGTAATAAACCATTTCAGACCACCTTTGGAAAATGCCAGTGTTGAAAATTTGCACATTACAGGGAATTTTATGAACTAAAACAAGATCTTGCACATAGTAATTGTAAATATTAAATTTCAAAGGAGTCCACTCACTTCTGGAGAAGAATGTTTTAAAACTGCCTTTTCCACATCAAGTTGTGAAGTGGGTTTGTTTCACGGGGATAATTTAGTGTGACTGATGAAACAGTTTTAAACTAGATGCTTTGAATGTTTTGATGAGTATTGAAATTGAGGGCCCATAGGAAGATTTTAATCTGTGATCTGCCGTATTGAAACTGTTTGATAAGGTGATATATTTGGGACCAGAACAATACAGGGAAGAAAATAAGTTGAAGAGTCGCAAATATGGCACAAATGCTTGACTTTTTATGCTCCTGGTGAGCAAACTTTTTTTATTTTTGTAATCTTTTTATTCATATTTATAATATTAAATATAGAAGCTTAAAATTGTAATAACACTCCAAAACAAGGCTTTGATTTTATGTTTAATTTTTTTTGTGTGTGGTAACTATTTCAAATTGCACTTCAAACTTCACATTTCTGAGAAATTTCATGAATGAATAGCAGTACAGTTGTTTTCTACAAGAAGCCGTATTGCTTGTGAGAATTTTCAATACAAGACAATTGCTGCTAGTAATGAAAACTAGGCTGAGTACTTCAGTGAAAACAATTTTCAAAAAACTAGTATTGCGCCATTCCACCAATAAAATGATGCTATACACAATCATTCTAATATTCTCTAACTCATGCATAATATCATTTATATTATATCATTTTCTAGGAAATAATATTACGCATTTCTAAAAAAACTAGTTTTGCACCATTCTGCCAATAAATGATATATCATTTCCTACGAAATGATATTATGCATGAGTTAGAGATTATTAGAATGAATGCGTGTAGCGTCACTTTATTGGCAGAATGGTGCAATACTAGTTTTTTGAAAATTATTTATTATGAAGAAATTAACTAAATTTTGTCATATCAAACTGAAGAGAAGACACAGAGCAGTCAAAAATGTGTTGAAAATGTTAAATTGAAGTAGAACTCCCAAGCTCGTAAAGCAAGGTGAGTAGCCTACAAATAAGTGTACAGAAGGATGAATATGATTAATATTAATTTATCTAGAAATACTGTAAGATATATAAATCAGGATGTTTTTGTTAAACTTCGAGAATCTAGTTTCAGAATTTAAATCCTGACAAAAAGATATCTAACAAAATATTTTTCAAGATTTCATATTGCTAATAACGTACTCGTGTTGGAGTTTAAAGAGTATCATGAAACTTTGGATTTAAGAAAAAAATCATCTATAATTGAGATACTAAGAAAAACTCTTTATGAAAAACTTGCCTGGAGAGCTTTCGGAAGAAACAGCCTAATTTTCAAGAGCAATATGCCATTATGTCTTAAAAGAAAAGTGTTTAATCAGTGCATCCTTCCAGTGCTTACGTATGGTGCAGAGACGTGGACCTTAACTAAAAGAGATATACAAAGGCTGCAGACAACTCAAAGAAGCATGGAGAGGTGCATGCTTGGAATGGTGTAACCAGGAGAGATAAGAAGAGGATCTCGTGGATCCGAAAAATTACAAGAGTGGAAGACATCACGATCAGAGTTAAATCCCTGAAATGGCAATGGGCTGGACATACTGCCAGAAGGACAGACCATCGATGGACAGCCGAAATCTTAGATTGGATTCCAAGGGACAGGAAAAGACCCAGAAGAAGACCAAATGGAAGATGGGTGGATGAAATTCGAAAGTATGCGGGAGTGACATGGAGGAGACTGGCACAAGACAGACTGTTGCGGAGGAAACTTGGGGAGACCTTCGTCCAGCAGTGGATTGATAATGGTTGATGATGATGATATAAATCAGATTAATAGTGATTGGCTATTGAGTGAAGCAATTATCTACTACATGGGTGCAGTTCTTTCAACCTTGGGAAGGCTAAGAATCTAACCTGTGGCACCATCTGGTATGTCTCTATAAAGGGCTCAAACATGTTCTTATTTGGAACTGCACAACCCAAAATTTGACTTCTAATGCAAACATACTACAAAGTTCAAGCACTGAACCTTTTGCTGTTCAGGAAAATATTGTCTACAGGATTTACTTTTAGGCTCCTTGTGATGCCTTAGAAAATACTTAGGGGAGTTTTTAAAAAGAATGTCTAAAAATATAAAATCTGCTACATTGCATTTCTGTGGATGTGTGCTGCACTTACATTTGAAGTCATCCCTTTTGCTTTAAACTTCAAAAACCATCTCTAAAAGGTCGATGTCAGAAGATTATTAATACTGCTAGCAAGAATCTCCTTTCTGCTGCAACTAGTGATACTAGGGCTCAGATCGCCAATTTGGAATTGCTGTGCTTCAACCACTATCAAACTCTAGTTTTCGACCAATCCTTTGCTTGTGGATAAGTTCATGATTATGATTCATCAATCCATCTCTTCTGTTAAATTTTGTGAAGACAAAAAACATGCTAAGAAATTACGTTTCTTACGCTCTGTCAGATTGTGTCAACCGCTCTCGGGAGTCAACCACGGACTCTCCCACCTCAGATGCCGCTAAATTCGTCAACATGTCTGTTTGTTCTACCTTCTTACTTCAACGACTGTCTAAACCAAGGCCTGATATTTGCTCCTCCTTCAACCGAGAATCTCTTGGAAATCATCTCCTTGCTTGAGTCTGCTATTCATGACACCGCTTTCGATGCTCAGCATAAAATACATACTCAGGCTGCTTCTGTCTTTATTAAGCAAGCACACTCAAGTTTTGTCACTAATACCAAGTTTTCCTCAAAGCTCTTGAAAATTAAAAAGTTCTTAAAAGCTAATAATTTAGCTGTATGTATGGCTGATAAAGTCGGCCTTCCTGTCATTATCGATAAGGATACCCTTAATCTAAAAGTCAACGATTTCCTCCTTTCCACAAATTGCAAACTTCTTTCTAAAAAATCCTGTGGAAGCTTTGAAATCATCTGTGGATCGCCTCAATAAATTAGTCATTAAAGTTTTTTAGGAGATTTTTTGCTCCTTCTTTTTACCATTCTCCTAGATTATTTGCCCAAACTAAATTACACAAAGTTAATGCTCCAATTAGACCTCTTGTGGAAAATACTCACTCTCCTGCTTTTAACCTGGAAAAATGTCTTGCCAAAAATTCAAGATTATAACTAATAACCACCCCTACAATATCTCCTCCACTGCTGAATTCATCTCTAGACTTCCAAACTCCATAGATGGTCATGCATGCATGTTTACCCTGGACGTGGAATCACTTTTTCCTTCTGTGCCTCAATTTGAAGCACACATGCTCCTCATTCATAAATTCAAAGAACAATTCCCCATGGACAGCACTTTAACCAAAGATTTGTATGATTGCCTTTATTCTCTTCACCAACACAGTTTCGTTTATAATAATCGATGCTTTCAACAAAACCAAGGTGTACCGATGGGGTCACCTCTTTCCCCACTTTTGGCTGAAGTATACCTGCAAAATATTGAGCAATCAATAGTGCTGCAACATGACCAACAACCTACCTTATAGTTGAGCAATCAATAGTGCTGCAACATGACCAACAACCTACCTTATAGTTGCGTTATGTCGATGATATTTTTTGTCATCTGGCCTCATCCTAAAAAAGATCTATTGCAACTCACAAATTTAATCACTGAAAAATTCCCGTCCATTAGATTCACTATTAATGAAGAAATTGATTGCAAGATAAATTTCTTGGATGTCAGCATATCTAAAAATAATAATCTTCTATCCACTTCAGTCCACCAAAAACCAGTTTCTACCAATAGCATTATTCCTTTCAATTCTCATACTTTCCACCAATATAAACTGTCACCTCTCAAGTTTCTCATTCATTGAGCTCATCTGGTTTGTAACACTGAAGTTAATCTAACAAATGAATTAGCCAACATCCGCTTGATCGCTACTCAACATGGCTTTCCCCCTCTCTTGGTTTTTAAATTAATTCAAAATGCTAAGAAAAAAACCAGTTGTTGCTCTTCAACCTGTTTCACCAAAAAAGGTTGAAGAGCAACAACTGGTTTTATCCTTTACCATAAACTTTCTGCCTACAAGCTCATCAGCATCTTCAAAAGAGAAGGATATAGACTTGTCATTCGCTCTTCTTCAATTTCTGTTATACTCCGTAATGACAGAGACCCAAGACCTCCGCTTTCTTCGCCTGGAGTGTATAAAATTCCTATTAAGACTAACGTTGGATTAACCGCATACATAGGAAGTTCATTCAGGAAAATTCTCTGAAGACTTAAGGAACACAAATCTGATGTGAAATTTGGAAAACCTTCCTCTTCCTTGTCACAACTTCCTATGGCTGACACTTCTGCTACTGCACTTTGGTCTGATACAAAAAAAGTGGCTTCCTTCCAAAATCGTTTTGCTCTGAGATTTAGAGAAAGTTTAGAAATTTTATTTTCCAAAAATTGCAACTCTGAGCTCCCCATTTACATTCCATACATATGGAAATCTCTCATTACATCACGTCACCCAGAGTTAGTTACAAAACTTACCTTTCCAATCTGGCAACGAAACAAATCGTAGTCACACTGATGAAGGCCATAGTAATGGCTGAAATCTATTTGCCTTAAAAACTTTTATACGTAACTTAGCGTGCTCTCAACTACCATCTATTAGGTGTGCAACTTAATTCTCGGCCCTTAACTGCAAGCGATCATAGAACTTCTGCAAATGCAAATAGCTGTGTGCGATAATGGCTGATTGCAGCACCATCCAACAGCTTTCCAAGCAACCGTAACCACTCACAGCTGTAGTGACAGAAGAAACGAAAGTTGACGGTGAAAGCAATGTCGTTCGAAGAGCAACATTTGACGCACTGCCTCCTGTTCGTGTTTCGGCTGAAAATAAGTGCCGTGGAAGCCCACCAAATAATCTGTGCTGCTTTGGGTGAGGCTGCTGTGTCCTACAGTACGTGTAAGAAGTGGTTCCAGCGGTTTAAGCAGGGAAATTTCGATTTCCGTGATGCAGAACGTCCGGGACAGCCACAGAAAGTTGACGATGAGGAACTGGAACAACTGTCGGACGTCCCTGTCACGCACAGTAAGAGCTCTCCCAGGAACTCGGAGTAACACGGCAAGCCATTGCAAAGCGCCTGCACAAACTTGGACGGATTCACAAGGAGGGCCGTTCGGTGCCCCACCAACTCACAGCTGCGAACAAGTCTAGGCGCTACAATGTTGCTGTCTCCTTGCTCACCAGATTCAAGAAGAAGGATTTCCTCCACAAGTTTTTGACCTGTGATGAGAAGTGGATCCTCTACGATAATCCTAAGCGGCGCAAATCGTGGGGTTATCCTGGTCAGCCTACCACCATTACCGCCAAACTGGATATCCATGTCGGGAAGTTGTTGCTGTGCATATGGTGGGATCAGCACAGTGTCGTACACTATTAGTTGCTCAAACCTAGTGAAACGGTCAATGCTGAGCGTTATTGTCAGCAACTCATTCGTGTGAGTGACTCAATAGAGGCAAAAAGGCCACACACCGGCAAGGGCAGAATGTTGGTCCTGTTGCTTCAGGATAACGAGTCTTCACACCGCGAAAACGACTTTAAACACGATCACCAAACTGGGATGAGAGATTTTGTCCCACCCGGCATATTCTCTAGACTTTACCCCATCGGATTATCACCTCTTTTGCTCCCTGCAACATCACCTGAGTGATACTCACTTCACTTCTGTCGAGGAGGTCCACACAAGTATTGATGACTTTATCAACTGAAAACAACCCTTTTTTTTCCACAGTGGCATTTGGTAGCTCCCTGACTGATGGCCCAAATGTATCCAACACAACGGGGATTATTTCCCTGATTAGGTATGTATTCGATTTGCTGTCAGTGTGTTGTGCCTGTGGCCGAGAATTAAGTTGCACACCGAATACTTAACATGCTGAATGATATTTGATATCCATAGGGACAGACTGAACATACAATAGAAAAAATGCTTTACTAACAGATTACCCCTGATTGCTTTATTTTATTTATTTACATTTTGCATTTTAGTTTCAGAATCATCTGAAAGTGAAGGTTACACCATTATGACTTAGGGGTTACCTATTGTAAAGGTTGTAAAATTATTCCTTAGGTATTATTCGTAAAAGTTACAACATTGACTTTAGGATTGTTGTAAATGAATTTATTTACATGAATGAAAAGAGAATTAGAAGTATTTTAAGAAAAAGGACTCCATCACCAAATTGCCACATTAGTTTATCATCACCAGAAGTATGGTTATTGATTGTTAAGGTTACAAGTATGGGTACCACATCTCCAAGATGGAAGTAAGCCCTCCCCCTCCCATGTGTGGTTAACTGTAACCACTGAGGAATTGTGAAAGAAAGCCTGATAAAGAGGATGAATTGTCCTTGAAAATTCACAAATTTTGAAATTACATTCTGGTGAAATAAACTGGAAATGTTGGTTAATTTTTTTATTTTTATTTGAAGGATAAACCAATTGTGATTCATGTATTCACGAAAGAGGTTCTGCGCACTTTTTATTTTCCTTACTAACCCATGGTAGATTACCCCTGATTGCTTTATTTTATTTATTTACATTTTGCATTTTAGTTTCAGAATCATCTGAAAGTGAAGGTTACACCATTATGACTTAGGGGTTAGCCTATTGTAAAGGTTGTAAAATTATTCCTTAGGTATTATTCGTAAAAGTTACAACATTGACTTCAGGATTGTTGTAAATGAATTTATATTTACATGAATGAAAAGAGAATTAGAAGTATTTTAAGAAAAAGGACTCCATCACCAAATTGCCACATTAGTTTATCATCACCAGAAGTATGGTTATTGATTGTTAAGGTTACAAGTATGGGTACCACATCTCCAAGATGGAAGTAAGCCCTCCCCCTCCCATGTGTGGTTAACTGTAACCACTGAGGAATTGTGAAAGAAAGCCTGATAAAGAAGATGAATTGTCCTTGAAAATTCACAAATTTTGAAAATACATTCTGGTGAAATAAACTGGAAATGTTGGTTAATTTTTTTATTTTTATTTGAAGGATAAACCAATTGTGATTCATGTATTCACGAAAGAGGTTCTGCGCACTTTTTATTTTTCTTACCAACCCATGGTATTCGTGGTGCTGTGTGTCTTCCAAAGTATTTCAAAAGGAAATAAAAAGAAATTGGTGAGGCACACTGGTTATTTGTAAATAAAAAATGTCATCCTACAAGTCTGCCCCACAGCTCGTGATCCTGTGGCTGCATTATTTCCCTTATTCTTAATTAGCGTGAAAAATTCATTTCAATGTGTAGTTGAATGAGGTTTAGTTTAACTGCCAGTGCAATTTATCTTCACTGAACTTCGAATGAAATGTTATTACAAAAGTTCTGTGTAGAGAAAAAAAAAAAAAAAAAAAACCCAAAAAAACTGCCTAGCTCTTGTAAAGCAACATAATAAAGTTGGTTGGGTTAAATTTATAACCCAACCATCAGAACATTGACCTTTGTTTTTGCAAATGATTTAGCATAGCTATTTTATATCAGTGTTCAGTTTTTGTTTCTTTGTGGAATTATAAATCATCAATGTATATTTTCAGGTTTTGATCTCGTGTAGTAGTAGGAATAAATTCATTCATGGGTGTCTGCTTATAACTTTGGGAGATATTTCATATTGTTCTGTAATAATATTGTTTATATGCAAGATTGATTTGCAGGTTTGTGTGATTACAAGTATAATAGTTACTCTAATAGATTGCTTTTTGCCCATTTAGGGTTCCATTCATTTGTATGTGTATCATCAATGAACACATGAAGCAGTCCCTTCCCAATGCTAAGAGCAATGCAACTGAAGTTTTTACCATTTTAATTGATTATGCAAATCGGACACAAGAAGTAAGTTGTAACAATTGTCAGTGAAGTGTGATAATTATATATCTGGGAAATATACAATTTATATTCGTAGATGTGGGTAATGATGGTTTCTCGAAACTTGTAAATGGTTGGTACTAGTTTTTTTGCCTTTGATTATGAAGATGACATTGGAATATTTCCCTCTCTGTGTACCCTATATTTTGTGTATATTACAGTCAAGGTAATAATTGAAATGTGTATTAGAAAATTAAAATGTTTTCTGCCAAAAATGTGTGAAAACTCTACTTATAGTGAAATACCTAATTTCAAGCACAGATTAACAACACATACTATACTGTGCAAATTAATTGGGACAAGCTATTTTATTCTCAGAATTGTAATGGGATCGCCAGTTGATGTCAGAAACATACGTAAACCGGCTTTATCAGGTGTGAGGTGGTGCGACTGTTAGACCTTGATAGTAAGAATGTGGTTTGACTGGTTTTAAACAGGTAATAGGCACTTCAGCTTCAGTTGACCTTTCGTGTGACAGGTAGATGCAAGTTTTTGCTCTCTGTGAGTACGTTTTGCTTTCGTGTATTGACAAATGGATATTTCCCAAAGGAAACGTGCAAAAATAATTGCTCTGAAGGATCACACTTCTATGTCAGTGAGAGATATCGCTTCTGCAGTTGGTGTAGGTAAATCAAGTGTATCAAGACTGCTTACGCGATACAATGCATCTGGATCATCGCATCCAAAAAGGAGAGGTAAATGTGGAAAAAAACGAAAAACAACTCCACGAACCGATACATATCTAATTAGAAATAGTAAAATGAATCCAAAAGAAAACAAACACCGACCTTCAAAGAGATTTATTGGCTAATGGTTGTGATGTTAGTGATTCAACTGTAGGCTGTAGGCTTCTGGAAGTTGGCCGGAAGGCAAGAAGGCCAACGCAAAAACAATATTTGAATGCGTAAATGAAGAAAAAACGTTTAGCCTGGGCCAAAAAATATAAATCGTGGACTGCTGACGACTGGAAAAAGGTAATTTTCAATGATGAAACTCATTTATTTGTGCAGGGTTACCAAGCAAATGTCATTAGACGAAACAACTGTGAACCCTTAAGACCTGAGCATGTCAAACAAACTGTAAAACACCCTCTGAAACAGATGTTTTGTGGTTTTTTCACATCAAATGGCACTGGAAGCTCATTTCCTGTTCGAGGCATGATGAATTCAGCCAACTACGTAGAAATATTACAAAGTAGGATTGTTCCATTCTCGCAAAATTTTGACGGGACATTTCAATATGACTTGGCCCCATGTCACAATTCGAAATTGGTCAAGAATTTCATGCTGGAAAATCAAATTCATTTGCTTGATTGGCTTGGAAATTCACCAGACTTATATCACATATAAAACTTGTGAAATATTTTGAACAGACGTTTAGGTAAAATGGACTGTACAACAAAAAACGCATGATAACGAATGCTATGAAAGTGTGGTTCCACGATTATGCAGTCAAAAATAGGTGCACTCAATTAGTGGAGTCATGCCAAAACGAATTCAAGAGGTCATTTCTGCTAAAGGAGGACATACTTCATACTAATACATGTATTTATCAGTGTATATCAAGGCATATAATTATATAAAGGCATAGTTTTGGAAAAAAGAGTGATTTTTTACTTTGTCCCAATTAATTTGCACAGTATAGTAGATATACTGTGTATTTTGGCAGGTTTACTAAACATATCAGAGGGGCGGGGGATTCTAAGTTAAGATTTCTGTAAATCATTACTTAAAACTGATCTAAAAGGAAGTATATATTACAGCAAATAAACGCATAGGACATGGTCATTACGAGGGGATGCTGAAAAGTTCTCAGCCTAACCCACTTCCTGTAATTGTAACAGTATTCTGTCACTGCAGCTCAAAAAAGTGTTCTTTTGTATTGTAAAGTGCCAATTTTCAGACTAATTGCTCTTTTTTTGACGTTCTGAACAGAATCATGACTATGCAAAATGTTGAATTTTCGAACGTGGAACTCTGGGCTGTCGTGAAAATTTCTGTTCCTGCAGAAGAAAACTGCAAAGGAAATCTGAGTGTTTGGCAAAAACATTAAGTGACAAGTGCCCTTCATATTCCACTGTGAAAAAATAGTGTGCCAACTTTCAGCGTGGAGACTTTGAGATCAAAGATACAGCAAGATCTGGGAGGCCTTCAACAGTGACAACATCCAAAATTGATCATGTTCACGAATTGATTTTGTCAGATCAGCGAATCTCTGCTAAAACAATAGCTGAGACACTGGAGATATCCAGGGAACGTGTTGGGTTCATAATTCATGAGCAGTTGGATATGCACAAGATGGCAGTGAAGTGGGTGCCCAAATGTTTGAACGCTGATGAGAAACGATAATGAGTGGACACTTCCAAATCGGTTTTGTAGCATTTTGAGGGATCCGGTTATCATTTTTTTGCAGCGACTTGTCACTGTTGATGAAACATGGTTTCATCACTACGACCCAGAGAAGTCCCTGCAGTGGCGGCACTTGGGTTCTCCACAGCCAAAGAAATTAGACTCAAAGGTCTGCAGGAAAAGTCATGGCAACAGTTTTTCGGGATTTGGAAGGCGTTTTTATTGACTATCTCCCGAAGGACCAAACAATTAATGCTGAATGCTTTTCCAACTTGCTGTGCTGATTAAAGCAAGCGGTGAAGGAAAAAAAGGCGAGGAAAACTGTGGAAAGGTGTTCTCTTTTTGCAGGACAATGTGCCGACTCGCAAGGTTGGCAAGACAATGGATGTTTCGAGGGATCTGGGGTTTAAGTGCATAGACCATCCATCCTACTCACTAGACCTTGCTCCATCAGACTATTTCCTGTTCCCAAACCTTAAAAAAAATGTTTGAAA
Organism: Macrothele yani; assembly: GCA_039090855.1. Taxonomy (NCBI): domain Eukaryota; kingdom Metazoa; phylum Arthropoda; class Arachnida; order Araneae; family Macrothelidae; genus Macrothele; species Macrothele yani. The sequence goes on from CM077011.1 coordinate 168,112,202, forward strand.
GGGAAGCATTTTTCGAATGATTCAGAGGTGATAGCAGCAGAAACAGTATTTGAGTGATCAGACTTCAGAATTTTTTTGGGAGGGTTAAAACAACTCCAGAAATGATGTGCCAAGTGTGTTGAACTTCAAGGTGAATATGTGGAATAGTCTTATGGCTCTGGCCCATTTCCTTCTTGGTGAGGCTGATAACTTATCAGCATTCCCTCGTAGTTGATCCTACAATCAAGCTTGTTCTAGATTGCTTCTTGAAGTGCCTTGCATGTATTATTAGTAATTGTATGTATGCTTGTCATGTATGCATGTCTCCATACCCATGCTGTGGTCAGGCATGCATTTAGCATAGAGTATTTGACAACTATTTAAAAAGAAAAAAGGATTGTTTGCAATAAACTTTCACCTTGTTCTGTCCATTGCTAGTTTGTTCACCTCAACCATATCACTACCGTGGTAACTAATGGCTGAGATTGTACCTCCGATCCTTTATTGTAAGTGTGTACCTCTTTGTCTGTGGTCTGGTATTTAATATTTGTTAGGACAATCTTTCATATCCTGTTTGACAGATATGTCCATACCATCTGTGTTTCTTTTAATTTTCTTTGAAAAAGTCCCCAGCAGTGTTCAAATGTCGACATCACCAATTCTGTTTTGCCACAGAATCCTTTTATTTCCCCTAGATATTCACTTTATGTTCATATCTGCAGCTTTTAATCTTCTACAGATTCTTCTAATCAGTGGATAAGAGACTTGCCTTACTTTCCTGTTCTGTTGTCTTGCTCCTTATCAAGCATTCCATCCTCATCAGTAATCACACCCAAATAATTAAATCTGTTGCCTGTCCCATGTTTTCCCCCAGTACTACAAAATTAATAATTTTACAAAACTTGACCAAGAACCATTAATTTAGATTTATCAATATTTATCTTTCAGATTTCCTCACGTCGTAATTACCTGGTTGAGATTTTGCTCTAACTTGTTTGTCTTAGAAACTATGTCATCAGCATACAAAAGACTGCTGATGTTAGAACCATGTACTTTGAAATATGAAGTACTTCGAATACTTTCAAAATACTTAAATACACGTACTTCGAATACTTTCAAAATACTTAAATACACGTACTTCGAAATACTTTCAAAATACTTAAATACACGTACTTTGAAATACTTTCTTTAAGCAATTTATCCATGTAAATCCCCAAAACAGTTAGTCTACTATTACCAATTACTCTACACCATTTATATATTGTAATGTATGACTCACATAAGTCTAGAATCTCCTTTAATGGCATAAACACAAACACTCAATATGTGTGGAGCTTTTGCACTTCCCTGGTAGGTATCATCTGGGCTTGATTCTCAGAGCTTCGAATGGTCACAGACAATGCTGAAACAACTGAACCGAGTTGCTTCAAGGTTAAGAATAATATACGTAATTATGGTTTGATACGCAACGTACCGTTAATCCATATTAGTCTTCCAGCACATTCCCTGTGTGACGATCCTGGTATTCCCATATTAGATGTAAACTCAAGACTTGTCCTAGGAAAATTCATTATGCTTCTGTGTAAGTGCTGTCTTGCTTTATTCCATACTAGATTCACATACATAATGTTGGTCAAAAACATCACTCCAAATATCCATTATATTTTCTGCTGTCGTCATTCATTGATATGTGTTTTTGCAGATAATACAGCTACCTTTGAAAATCTTTAAAAACTTATTTACACGTTAAAATCCATTAATATAGTAAAAACAGACATGCCACAGGTTAAAATCTTGAGTCCACCAGTTATTCACATTTAAAGCTTTTCAACTGAAATACTCAGTAATCTTCAGAAAAACTCATGTTTTCTCCACTATGGAAACATGTGGACATGGAGTTTGTACTTGGGTTCTCTTTGAGGGTGCCAAAGGGCACCGGCGATCACGTATGTCTCTCTTCTAGTTCAAAGCTTCTTGTATTGTGGCACCATCTAAGTTTCTTGTTCTATCCTTACTTTCTCAAACTTTTTCATTTGCTTTGTTTAAATTTCTTTTTCCTTTTTAATTAGTACTTTCCATGGTTCTGCAATTGTATATGGGTCATTTGTTACATTCCCTTTGTTTATTTTTTTCGATTGTTAGAGCTTCGGAGTATCTTATTTCCCATTCATTTCAATATCCACTTTTTATTGAAATTTCTTCAAAAAACGGTTTTGTATCCTCTTCCACACGATATTTTATCATTGCTGTTTTTCCTTTTTTTCTTTCTTTTCCCAGTTCCTAATATGATGATTTAATCTCTTTTCAAGTCTATTTTTAGTTGACCCGTAATAATTTTTTTTTTTTTTTTTTTTTTGTTGCATCTCTTTCATGTTGAAGTGGTATTCTGTACATGCCTGATTTTTGTAATAAGGGAGTTTTTTGGTTGACATTATTAACCATTGTTGTTATTGATTGTCCTAAACTCTTATTATATTTCCCAATTTCATGATTGATTTTCGATGTTAATTTATTTATATAGGGGAATGATCCAATGTATTGTTTTTTTTTTCTATTATTTTTATTTCCATTATGTTTTATTTTATTATCACATTTCTTAATTAAATTATTGATAAAGTTATTCGTATATCCATGTATTTTCGAAGTGTTTTTTATTATTTCTTCTTGCTGAAATTCCTTGTTACTGGTATGTGTATAGGCTCTAATGATTAAATTATTTAATGCATTTTTTTGTGTGTGTGTGTTCTGGGATGGTGCAAATTATGAGGTATAATTGGAACATGAGAAGTCTTCCTATAAATACCTTATATTGAAAGTCATTATCAGTTCTTTATAATCATTACATCCAGAAAAGATATATTATATTATTGTTTTGCTCCATTTCTAATGTTGTTAGTGTTATAGATTGACACAAATTTGTGAACTCATTGGCCAAGGCTCTTAATTTGTTTTCTTTCATAGTTGACACTATAAATATGTCATCTACATCCGTTTGTATATGATAGGCTTTTTGGTTAGTTTGTCTATTATTTACTTCTCAGTTTCTTGTAGAATAATCTTTGCGAACAAACACGATAAGGGTGACCCCATTGGTTCACCTTTTTTTTTTTTGGTGTATCTTGTCAAAGAGAAAGTAACTATTTTTTGATATATACACTGACGGGGAAAAAAAATCCCAACACCAAGAAGGGGTTGTGTTAGATAAACGACAGTTGGTAGGCGGTGAGAGTACATCTGTAAGATGACGTCTATGCAAATTTCATGCTCGGCGCATACGTGTGGTGCTAGTAGCGCCCCTCGAAACATGCAAAGCAGGTTTGCTGTAATGTAAATACGCGCTGTAACGTTCGTGAGCGTTAGTTATCGTTGAGATTCGACGTAGTGTGTTGATGTTAGTCAAGAATGCCTTTAAGAAGACGAAGAAGCCATTGTCAACAGCTCACGGAGTTTGAACGAGGTCATGTAATAGGGCTACGAGAAGGTGGATTTTCTTTCCGCAATATTGCAGAACGACTTGGCAGGAATGTAGCCACTGTGCATGATTGTTGGCAGCGGTGGTCAAGGGAAGGTACTGCCTCAAGAAGACCGGGTTCCGGCAAGCCACGTGGCACTACTGAGAGGGAAGACTGCCGTGTACTGCGTATGGCCGTGGCGCATCGTACCGCGTCTGCGGCAGCAATTCGAGCTGCAGTTGCCACCACAGTGTGACACAACGAACTGTTACAAATCGGTTACTCGAAGGGCAGCTCCGAGCCAGACTCCCTGTAGCGTGCATTCCACTTACTCCAAACCACTGCCGTTTGCGATAGAGCTCATTGGAGGACGGAGTAGAAATCTGTTGTGTTTTCTGATGAAAGCCGGTTCTGCCTGGGTGCCAGTGATGGCCGTGTATTGGTTAGGAGGAGGCCAGGTGAGCGCCTGCAACCAACCTGTCTGCGGCCGAGACACACTGGACCTACACCTGGAGTTATGGTCTGGGGAGCAATTTCCTATGACAGCAGGAGCACTCTCGTGGTTATCCCACACACCCTGACGGCACAGTTGTACGTCGGTCTGGTGATTCAACCTGTTGTGCTGCCATTCATGAACAGCATTCCAGGGGGGTTCCAACAGGATAACGCTCGCCCGCATACCGCTGTTGTAACCCAACATGCTTTACAAAGTAAAGACATGTTGCTGTGGCCTGCTAGATCACCAGATCTTTCACCAATCGAGCATGTATGGGACATCATTGGACGACAACTCCAGCATTAACCGTCCCTGTATTGACCGACCAAGTGCAACAGGCATGGAACTCCATCCCACAAACTGGCATCCAGCACCTGTACGACACAATGCATGAACGTTTGCGTGCTTGCATTCAACATTCTGGCGGTTACACCGGTTATTAATGTACCAGCATTTCACATTTAAAATGGCTCTTCTCGCGCTTACATTAAGCTGTGATCTTGAAACCTTAATCGATTAAATGTTACCTATACAAATGTATTGCCGCCATTTCATTCCTCTACAACTATTTTTTCGTGGTGTTGGGATTTTTTTCTGTCAGTGTATGTTAATATATCTTTTAAATCTAATTTGTTACATCTTTTTTTCTAATATTTTAATTATAATATTTATAGCTTCTAAGACAGGGGTATTTGGATATAAGGATGTAACATTCATACTAGCCATAATTACATCCTTAATATTTGTTATATTTAAGTTTTTAATGCATTCTATGAACTCAATACTATTTTTATTGTACATATTTTTTATACATCTTGATAAATATCTATATAAATTTCTTTCAAGATTTATGAACAGGGCTTTTGTTTTTGTTACAATTAACCTGAAAGGCATGTTTTTTTTATGTGCCTTCACTTTCGGAAATAATTCAGGTATTGTAGCTGTTTTTTATTTGATATAGCAGAGTGTTGTAATTTTCTAATTTTTGACAAATAATTTCTCTCAGGGCAATTAAGTTCTTCTAGATAGCAGTTTTTATTTTTTGATTATATTCTTTTTGATTTAATATAATAATCTGATCACTTTTATGTGCTCCACAAATTTTTAGTTCAGGATTATTTCTTATTTTTTATTAATTGATGTTTCATATTTTCAGTTTTTAGTTGATGTGCCTTTTTTTGATTCACATTGTATTTTTCCAACATTATATGATACAATTTCAATGTAACCTCATTTTGTTTTTTCTATAGGTATGGTGGGCACACCTTTTTCTAATTTCGGTATATATTCTTCTGTATGTGGTAAAATATGCAGGTATGCATGTCTGCTACCTTGTTGAAGTGCAACTTTTTGCATTTCGGTTAACTCTATTCCTGAAAAATTCTTATATGGCTGTATTTCAGCTGCATTGTTATTAAGTTTTTAGTATTAATTTTCATTAATTTTTCTATTTCATATTCTGATATATCATATGTTTTTCATTTTAATGTTTTTTCAACTGTTTCTTCATTTATAAAATTTATATTTTGCTGTATATTATATACTTTGTTTAATGAAAAGATTAAATTTCCCTTTTGTCTTATCTATTGATTTAATCTTTTTTATTCACATTTTCTTAATATTTTATAATCATGTTTATTTATAGATGTTACTTTTATTTGCGGATATTTTGGTATTCTGATACTTTACAAGCCTGGAGAAATTGTAATTGTACTTCATTCTTTACTAATTTAATTATCTTTTTGAATTTCTTAAAAAGAGTAGATTCTTGAGTATTCATAATTTTTACATATAGTCATTACCACATAATATTTATGGTTTTTTATACATGATGAGCATTGCCAATACCACATAACACACACATTGACTTAGGACTGTGCCAACCCATATGCTTTGCATACATCACATATCCACCTAAAATTTTAACTTCAGGTAAACACCTGATGAAACACAATTAACTATTCAAGGTTAAGAATAATATCATATGGTTTGATACACAATGTACCTTTAATCCATATTAGACTTCCAGCACATTCTTGGTGTGACAATCCTGGTATTCCCATATTAGATGTAAACTCAAGACATGTCCTAGGAAAATTCACTATGATTCTGTAAGTGCTGTGTTGCTTTATTCCCTACTAGATTAACATACACAATATTGGTCAGCATCACTCCAAATATCCATTTTATTTCTTGCTGTCATCATTCATTGATATGTGTTTCTGTAGATAATACAGCTACCTTTAGACATCTTTTAAAATGTGTAAATAAGTTTTTAAAGATTTTTAAAGGTAGCTGTATTATCTACAAAAACACATATCAATGAATGGCGACAGGAAGAAATAAAATGGATTTTTGGAGTGATGCTTTTGACCAATATATTATGTATGTGAATCTAGTATGGAATAAAGCAAGACAACTCTTAACAGAAGCATAGTGAATTTTCTTAGGACATGTCTTGAGTTTACATCTAATATGGGAATACTATGATAGTCACACCAAGAATGTGCTGGAAATCTAATATGGATTAAATGTATGTTGCATATCAAACCATATAATGATATTATTCTTAACCTTGAATAGTTTATGGTGTGTTTCATCAGGTGTGTACCTGTAATTAAAATTTTAGGTAGGTATGTGATGTACGCAAAAAATGAATTGTTTCAGCCAAGGAGGTTAGAATAGATGGAGTAAGGATGATGTCACCAACATGACGGTAGAGGCGGTGATTGTCTGCGATGTCATGATCGTGACGTTTTGGTGACTTCACTTTGATTACATGAGGGGAACAGCTGGCCGTTACTCCATCTGTTCTATTCTTCTTGGTTGCAGCATTGTCTGTGGCTGTTCTAAGCTTTGAGAATTAAGCCCAGATGAAATCTCCCAGCAGAGTGCAAAAGCTCTGCATGTATTGAGTGTTTGTGTTTATGCCATTAAAGGAGATTTTAGACTTATGTGAGTTGTACGTTTTAAGAGACAGTCTACATCTGTTTCAGTTCAAAGTTATTTCAAACCACTTATGAGTATTTCTTTTCATCTTAAAGGTTTTGCAAGGCTCTGGTAGTACAGATTTGTGATTGATTTCAACAGCTTGCCATTTCATTCCATAACTTTTTAGCTCACTGAACAGTTTGTGAAAAGGCTTTTGACTGAGAACCCTTAGGAACAATAATTAAAATACCAGATATGTAAACTCCTATTCACCTCTTGAAACTTTACAGAAATTTGTCCGAGTACAAATACGTTATCCTGATAATCATCCCACCCTCACCCTGAAGACACACTCTTTCATTCAGCTGATTTTCTACCACCTTTTTAGAGCTTATGATTCCTCTTTTGAATCTGACTCAATATGAGTATTTTTGAGCCTGCAAAATTTGACTATATATAATTGAATTGAGCAAATCATTTGATACTTAAGCAAACTCTGAAGAAACAAAAGTGTTGATATGAAAGTATTTATTCTTTTGTAGTTTTTAGGTAAAATTACATGCAGGTTTAAACTATTTTAATTTTACATTATAAGGTTAAACAATTATTAATTATACATTTTCAGGCAAAAAATTTTTTTTCAATGAATAAAAGTTACATATGAGGTCAACCCCTGTTGTTATAAAAATCTTGAAGTATAAATACTGTTTCTTTTTGCAGCCTTTTTTTTTTACTTGATAGACCCCAAATTTTGAAAAATGGGAATTTTACATAAAAGTTGTAATTAAAGGTGAAGATCCTTTTATGTACAAAATAAATTTATCATATATCTTCTTAATGGTGTTACTTAATAAACAGTTAAGATTTTTTTTTCTTTTAGGAAATTGATCAGTTTGCAAAGAATGCAGGTAGAATGAAGACTGATGAACAACTTCATCAATGTAAGATTTTATTTTCATCTTTATACCTGTAGTGCAGGTTTAGTTAGGATAGGATTATTCTTAATACCTATGTGGCCACTTTTGGTAATGTGAAATATGAACTTTGAGTTATTTGTCTACTTTTGTATTTCCGGACAATCTACTGAAGAATTCTATTGTGTGCTTATAACCTGTATATTATTAAGTTAAAGACTGGAAACCAAGTCATCTTTGTGTTTAGACAGTCATTTGAGGTATTTTGTGTTACATTAAAACATGCAAAACTAGCTTAATATAAAAGTTTATTTTTGTTTGCCTGACTAGGAACTTTAAAAAATGCTAAAATATTAATCATTGTGTTTCTTGTTCTAAACAGTCATTTTCTGTGACTCTTGAGTATTTGTTATTGGGAAAGTTCAGTTATTAGATTGCTGGTGTGAGCTGTGTCTTCAGATGAGCTATGTTACATTGCACTCAGTAAGTTTTCAGATGACAGCTGATCCCATGATTCATGTGGTGGCATGCAGATACTTTCTATTCTGTCATTAAATATAAAAACTTTAAAACACACTTAAGACAGTTATGTAAGGAAGCTTAATTTAAGGGAGCTTTTTCGACTGATAACTTCAATCTTCGTCAGCCTTGTGACAGATGGACGATGGCAGTGGTTGCCAGATACATAGTCATATACATTATTTCTTTTTTAAAATTGACTTTCATATTAATGGTATGATGAAAGGGGAATTGGAATTGCAGTTTATTGGACCTGAGAAAAATTTCCAAACTTTCCTGATAGTGTTACAAAAACATTTAATGAACAGGGCAGTTCATTTTATGTCATTAAAAGAGGTTCAGCAGAAGTATCCTCCAAAGTCAGGAATGCCAGTGAAGTTTCAGAATTTTCTTTATGGACATCGTTTTTGTGCTTCAATAAACGGCTGTTGATGCTGTAGAAAGTGCTTCCAACAAAGTAATTTTCACCAGAAGATGTTGAAATCGAGATGAGGTAAACTCCAGGAAGGCTGGGGGGGGGGAGGGGGTGGCTTTGTCTCTATCATCCAAATTAATTTGATGATAGAAGGGTTGGAACCGATGGCCAGATGATATCCAAACTTCTTGAAAATATGTTTGACCTTGTAGGCAAGAGAAGGATGGTAAGGGATAGATCCACAGAAGTGCAGATTTTCTTTCAAAGGGGTATTGGTGGAGGCTACTGATTTTCGACCTGAATTCATAACAAGTCATTAGATTTTTGACTATGGGAGGAGGGTAGTGGCTTTGTCTCTATCATCCAAATTAATTTGATGATAGAAGGGTTGGAACCGATGGCCAGATGATATCCAAACTTCTTGAAAATATGTTTGACCTTGTAGGCAAGAGAAGGATGGTAAGGGATAGATCCACAGAAGTGCAGATTTTCTTTCAAAGGGGTATTGGTGGAGGCTACTGATTTTCGACCTGAATTCATAACAAGTCATTAGATTTTTGACTATGGTAGGAGGGTATGCGTGCAAAATTGACAGTTTCCAAAATTTTCTCATTCCTTTTCAAGAGATGGATTATTGCAGATGATATGGCTCTAGGAATAAAAGGTTTTTTGACAGCAAATTTGTTCTTTGCGAAGGTCAATGAAATAATATTGGTAGTTGCAGTAGGTTTATGATAGACAGATCTTGAGATGGTGTGGTTATTTTTCCTTTGGAGGGAGATGTCGAAAAAATGGATGAACTAGTTTTCTTCACTGTCCATAATAAATTTAATGGTAGGATACTTTTTTGACGATTGAATTGGTTAACTGCAGTAACAACTCCTTAAGTTGAGGCCAAATCACAAAAATATCATCAACGTATCTAAGTCAAGTAGTTGGTTGGGTAGGGATCCGTACAAGAATGGTTTGCTTGATGTGTTGTAAATACATTCATAGCAATAAAATAGTTGCACCCAGAAGGGCATGCCAGATTGCAATGCTGTTTAGGAGGAAGGTAAAGGTTACCAGGAATAATAAATGATTAAACATCGAGACTGATATGGGCAATATTTATGGAGTTACACGCCAATAAGTAGTGTGTCTCAGTATGGCGTCTGGCTATATGCTTGCTCACACAGCAAGCCAGGCATCTCGGCATGGAGTTGTACAGGTTCCTAATGGTTTCTTGCGATAAGCCATCCCATGCAGCTTGAATCTTCTCGCGCAGTTCCTGCAGATTGTGCAGTAGTGGTGGAGTGTGGATAGCGCATCCAATAGCTTCAGACACATTTTCAATCGGCGATAGGTCTGGCCATGATGTGGCTGGCCATGGCAGAGTGTCAGTGCCTTAAAGGCAAGCTCTCGAGACAACAGCAATAAGTTGACGAGCATTGTCCTGTAAAAAAATTGCACCGGACTGAGCGTTCAGAAAAAGTAGGGCCATTGGTTGTAGGACCTCATTAACGTAACAACTGGGCTGTCAAAGTGCTTGCATTAAATACCAAAGGTGATCTGGCATCATAAGCAATTGCACCCCACCATGACACCAGGCCTTCTGGACTTCTGATTCTCAACAACATACCGTTCATCTTGGTGCTGGCCATGGTGCCTCCACACACACACACACACACACACACACACACACACACACACACACACACACACACACACACACACACACACACACACACACACACACACATTCGTTGGTCATCTCCTCCAAGACAAAAGTGGGACTTTCACTGAAGATCACCAGCTGCGTTAACTGCAGCCATCTTAACGTTCTGCATACATTTAGTCCTACGTCGTGTAGCCATTTGCCAATGGTGGTGGCATTAGTCAGACGATGCATGGAGGGCACCACTGCTCACTGAATATCCACAATTGTGGCTGTTGGGTCACTCCGCACATGTCGGATAACCCGTCGGTTCTGTCTCTCTGTGGTTTGTCCAGGTCTCCCAGACCCTTCCTGTTCCTGCTTCATGCCTTGTTCTATCCACTGCTGCCAACAGCGTGCAATGATGATATCCACAGGACTGGTATGGCACTCAAAATGGTGATAAAACCTTCCCGGAGCCCAATGATGCAGCCCCTCTCGTACTCCTCCAACTGCTCAAATTGCTTCTGAACTTTTCTCAGAGTCATACTTCACTTGCAAAGGATGCAACCAACACAACAGCAGTCAGAATGGCAAGCGTGCTCAACACGACAATGTTATATAGCCGGTCTGGCACAGCGCTACGACCCCTCCTTGCTTGCGTCACATGCGCGGCCGAGCGTAATACTGAATCATTTGCATGTCTCACGACGTCAAACCTACTCGCCAAGTTTCATTCCTGCCGGTTGCTTCCTTCTGGGTGCAACAATTTTTTTGACGATGAGAATATATTTCTGCAAGAAGGGGGGGGGATAAAGGTCAGAAAACTGGACTGAAGGATAAAGATTCGGCATCCAGAGTAAAAAAAACTGTTCAGGAGATGTGGAGTTAGGTGTGTTAAACTTTATTACATAACTTAAGCATGTTTTAAAGTTTTTATATTTATTTATTAATGGTTGCAGACATTCCAACTCTCCGGATTTAGGCGGGAGACTCCGGATTTTCAGCCATTCCTCCGGATAAATGTCATATTCTCCCGTTTTTTGCCGATAATTAGCCGTTGCGATGGTCGAAATGATCGACGCAGAAGAAAAAGATTTCGAATCGTTTGCGAAATCTTTTCCTTTCTGCGTCAATGTAAGACGGCATTTACAGTAATCAGTATCGTACTTTTCCTCTCCTCATATCTGCAAGAAGAAAGCCACCCCCGGTGGTGCAGTGGTCTATTTTATGTTGTTTACAAACACACTCGCGTGCCAGCTGTGACCTACTTATCTTTTCACGTCTCCCCGCTCTTAGCTGCCAGCTCTGTTTATGTTTTCTTGAGTTTTGCGGAGTGCTTTTCAGTTTTGCTTTACTGTGGAGATTTTTATTTCTTGTTTTGCACCATGTTTGTCTCTTTTCCCTTCATCGCATTTTGTAGAAGATTAATGTGCTCCTTTGTTCATCTCTAATTGCGAATCTGTTGTCAACTTTAATTGTTTTATCTTCTATTGTAGCATTTTGTGTACACTTAGTTTGTGAATTTCTTTTTTTTTCCTCATTCCTTTCACGTACTTTTTGCGGGAGATTTTTCCTTTTGCATTACACCACTTTCACAGTTTTTAATGTTTTATTTTATGTCATATATTTGGCAATTTATTTCTTCTTTACATATTAGCTGTTATTGTATTTACTGCATAATAAAGTTGTGAAACTGAGCGCCGGCTTCTGACAAATTGTCAGAGATGGGTCAGAGTTCGAATCGCAGTGGGGCATGGATGTTGCATACTTGCCAAATTTTACGGATTTCTGCTTAATTTTACTGATTTACAGATAGAAGTCTTTTTTTTTTTTTTTTTTTACGGATTTTTTAATATTTGGATTCCTCAATCGAAATACTTCAATCCCCTGCAACCATCCACTTAGATAGGCACTGTAACCGGAGTGCTCAAATGACGTGCCGACTACAGTTCTCCAAAATGAGTATTCTAATTACGCTTCTAGTGCGCATCAAAATTTTACCAACGCGTAAAAATATGCATCTGGAATTTTTCATGCCACGTACAAGTACGCGTCAGGAATTTTTCTCGGCGCGTAATAATACGCATTCAGAATTTTCTCGACGTGTAAAAATACACATCGGGACAGTATTTCGTCTTTCAGAGACGGAAGTAAACGAAATAAAGATTTTTTCTGTAACCGTAATGTCTTTTTCCTGTGATGTTGCCTCTGTCCAGTATTGTTGATATATATCATTTTATTCCATAAATATTTGTATTTCAGTTTGAAAATGGAGGAAAAATTTCCGAAAACGGAAATTCGAGGGCGAAAAATTTCGCTGTAACCTTTAGGCATGAGAGTGCGACGACTTCGAGGAATTTCTCCTTTTCTGTCATAGTTTTGGTTATCGACGAGATCAATGCATAACTGAATAGAAATTTTGGGGCGATTAGTAGTGGTGGAGGATGTTTTCCACCTGAAACTTTCTAAACTTTCGAAAGAAGAAGTTTCGTCTTTCAAAACTTTTGGAAACGGAAGTTAGGCGCAGTGAAGATTTCTCCCGTAATCATAATTTTATTTTTTATGTGATATTTCCTCTGCCTAGTATTGTTAAATATCATTTCATTTCATAAATATTTGTATTTCAACTTGAAAATGGAGGGAAAATGTCCAAAAATGGAAATCGGACGTAGCAAAGATTTCCCCAACGATGATCAGAACTGTATCGTGTATTCGTAAATATCCCCCTTCCCCCAAAAAAATTTGCATTTCAGTTTGATAAAAAATTTGTAAAAATTGATGCATGGTGTTCAAAAGTATTTATATTTTCAAAATTACACTGTTCATCTTTTGTCTAAAATAGTGAAAGCTGTCATGCATTCATGATGGATAAAATTGTCATCCAAGGGCATTAAGAAAAAACGATAATAAAGAAATGGGAAGGGAAATGAAGATATCAGCAAATGAAAATTTTAGTTTACTATTGAAACACCACAGGTTTGCTAGGCTAACATTGAACAAAATTAAGAGATTTTATTTTATGGTTTTTTAAATTATTTTAAACACAGATAATACTAGTTTAGTTATTGTGGCATATGCAGAGATTTTTACTGCATATTTATTAATATAATTGTTTTTATGTTTTTTTTTTGTGGTAAATGGCGTTCGCACAAAAGTTTTGCTGATGTACATTTTCCAAAGTTGGAAAGTATGACGATGTATTTGTCTTACGGCACTGGCTCTCTCCCTTCCCTGAAACCAGTGGCCCTAAATTAGGGATGGGCAACTGCTTTATAGCCCACTGAGATGCTCACTGAGGTCGTTAAGCCTCCAACCAAGAAGAAAGCTTGACACTTCCTCATTTGTTTTGACAGATACCTCTGTGTCTGTATTCCAACAGTGGAAAAACTGCTGACAGTTAAGTCCAGAATGAGATAAAAATGCTTTGAATGAAACTTTTGTAGATCATTGGTAAAAGAGAGCTAAATTGGCTACTGTACAGTCACTAAATAAGGATAAAGATTAATTATGATTAAATGTATCAAAAATTAAGTACATATCTTGTATTAATTATTGTTATTAATTGTATCTGGTTGACAACTATTTTCACTATGCTTTTTATTTTGCATATAAACATACAGTCTGCATTTAGAATAACTTTTTAAATATTAAAAATGCTATGTCCCAGTAATTCTACTTCTGGAAAATTGCTCCTGCATCTGGAAAATGTCGATAAAAAAAACAGCACTCGTGATTTTATGAGCTGTGAAAAATCTCCTGATTTTTAGATTTTGAAGATTGGCACGTCTATGGTTGGTTCATTCCGTGTCAAATCAACACAATTTTAATATGAATTTTAACTCACCATCTCAGATTTCAATGAAACTTGGCACAGAGGTAGCCTACATATAGATAAAGAAAAATACCGGTCAATTTTATTAAAATACGTCTACCCATTTTGAAAATATGGCGATGTGAAGTTGTCAAAAATCGCCAAAAAACACCCCACTGCCATGATTTCAAATTACTATAGCAACTCTCCTAATTAAGCTAAAATGATGGGAGAGGTGTCATTTTGCAACATTTTCCAAGAGCTTTCCTATGATATACAACACAATATGGGTTTGAGATGAAAATTGTTTTTCAAATTTAAATTAAAATTAAAATTTAATTTATCAAAAAGTGCATCTTCAAAAATTTTCAAAAAATTATATACAACACTTCACATTATGGTTACCTAATTCCCTAAGTATGAAAGTGGGACTGTCATGGGTTCACACCTTTATAAAATTTCAAAAATACATATTTCACTAAAAAAAGACATTTTTGTAAAATTTTTAGATATAAACGGAAATATACATAACTTACCCATAAATAAATCTTCACTTTTTCATAAATTTATTTGTAATATACACTATCTACCAACAAGTAATTGGACACCCCTGCAATCGACGATATCTGCGGTCCTGATACACGTCACGGCCGCCGTCGTTAAATATCGTGTGGGAAACAACAATGCAACCAGTCGCATGCAAGATGCCACGCAGTTCGGAGCTCTCTGATTTTGAGAAAGGTGTAATCGTCGGGTATCACAGAAATGGCTGATCCATAAGTGACATATCCAGTGAGTTGAAGTACCCAAAATCAACAGTGGCCTATGTGATTGGCAAGTGGAAGATCAGAGGTGACTGTCGGAATGTGCCCCAACCCGGCAGACCCCCAAAACTGGGGGAGTTAGAGACCGACTGGAGCTGGCCAGAGAAATTCGGAAGAACTGCACCAAATTTATGGGCCACATCCGCGAGGAGTTTCAACTGGCATCCTGGATTGTTCTTTCAATGAATACCATCCGTAAGGAAGCCCATCTGCTCTGTTATCATGGACGTGTTGCCGCCCACAAGCCTTTTATCACCAAGTCCAATAGCGCTGCTGTGCTAACGTGGTGCAAAGAACGTCGACAGTGGACCGTTGAACAGTGGAAACAGGTTCTCTGGGGCGACAATTCAAGGTTCACCCTGTACCGTTTGGATGTCAGGGTTTGGGTTTGGCGTCTGCCTGGAGAACGCCTCCTGCCGGAATGTATTGTGCCAACTGTGAAGTTCGGCGGCAGTTGAATTATGCTATAGGGGTGTTTCTCCTAGTATGGCACGAGACCTTTGGTCGCAATTCCTGGTAGACTCAACACCGAGACCTACTGCACCAATTTGGATGACCATGCGCTTCCTACATTGTGGCAGTTTTACGGGTTGGACCCATGTTACTTTCAGGATGACAATGCCACCTGTCATGTTGTGAGGTCCACCATGGCTTGGTATGGTGACAATGGGGTTAATCGAATGGACTGGCTTGCGCAGAACCCGGACCTTAACCCTATCAAGCACCTCTGGGACGAGTTGGAGCGTCGACTTAAGGGGTGCCCCCACCATTCGAAATCGGTGAAGGAACTGACCTGTCTTCTACAAGCCGAGTGGAAGAAAATATCGCTAGCTGTCGTACAACGCCTGGTTGAGAGTATGCCCCGGAGGGTCACAGCTGTAATTGCCGCTCGTGGAGGCTCCACTATCTATTGAAGGTGAATAAACTTTGTTTTCCTTTGCTATCACAGGTGTCCAATTACTTGTTGGTAGATACTGTATTTAAAAGTAACTAGTGACTAAGACAGGATGATTATTCTATTAGAACTACTAAAAATATGTTTTTTATTAATACAATTGTAATCTGATAGCCATAATTACTAAAAGTTTTGTGTATATATAAAAAGTACAAATTGGGATAAAAAAATCTAATTGTTTATTCCAACTATCATAAATAGCAAAATGCAATTTTATTGGATCTGTTCAGACCCAGCTATGCCAGTTCAGGGTCAAGCCACATGTCTGGAACTGCCTGAGTCTGGAGCTGTTATGACTCAACTGGTTTAAACCTGTTCCAACTGGTTTAAACCACAGGCAGACTGATCAGTCTTCATACTGGTTTAGTGGCAGTTGGATGTGTATGTTGTTGGTGATTAATGTGGTGGTGTAAGTTCCTTTTTTAAATGTTAATATTTTGTGAGGTGTTGGTATTAGTGAAAAAAATATTTTCAAAGTTCTTACTCATTATTTCAGTATATTTTCTTAGCGTTCTCTTCAGAAACATTTCTAAATTTTAACTGAGATCTGTGTGATATTATACAATGGAGAAAGAAAGATATCTGACACTACAATGTTGCAATCCTTTAAAAAAACATAATCATTCTGTGAGAAACATAGAGACTAGGAAATGTGCCTGAATGGATGTGTGATATGTTTCCTGATATGATGCCAAAGATATCAAAAATTTGTGATAATTGTAGGAAGCAGATTGGTTCATTGAAAAATATGCAAGAAAATAATGATTGCAGTTTGGATGATGAAACAAGCTTATGATCCTTCAGCTGTTCTGGAGACACTTAATAGGTCTCTTCAGGAATTAGGTGAGTCCCCTGTACATAGTACAAATATTTAGATGAAGCAGTATTCAACTAAAAAATTAAAAAACATTGGGTTAGCACTTAAAAAACAACTATTTACTAATGCAGAGAATTCCTCAGAAAATGAATGTGAGTCACTGAAACAATATGTTATAGGTAATCTGAAAACTAGCTTTTCTTCAAGTAGTAGGAAAAAGAAAGTAATGCTACTAACTTGTTTGTCTGAATCTTGTAGTATGAGAAAGATAATGCGTGAATTCAATGCTCCTAACTACATGGTACACCAGGCAAAATGGCTTTTGAAGGAAAGAGGTATATTAGAAAGTCCTGACCAAAAACCGGGAAAGAAGTTGTGCAAACAGTACGTTCTTTTTATGAAAATGATGAAATAAGTAGAGTAATGCCAGGGAAGAGAGACTGTAACTGTGAAGGGGAGAATGGAGATAAAATAGTAATATGTAAAAGACATTTTGTGCAATTTTTAAAAGAAGCATATAAAATTTTCAAAGATAAATTTCAAGAAATAAAGATTGGGTTTTCTAAATTGGTAGAACTGTGCCCAAAACACTGCATTTTAGCAGAACATAGTGGAACACACTCAGTATGTGTTTGCACTACACATCAAAATGTCGAACTTATGATAGAAAATGCTAAGCTCGGTGTGTTAACCAATGGAGAATTGGCCTCGTATAAACACTGTTTGGCAAAAGGGCTGTGCAACCCAGCATCAATTCACTACATTATGGAAAACTGTAGTTCTTGCCCAGGAAGCAACCCAATAAAAAGTACACTACAAAATACATTTGATAATAATATGGTTGAAAAAAATATCTCTTTTCGACAGTGGGTTTCAGTAGACAGATGTAATTCAGAAACAATGCAGAAGACCTCATCGGAGTTTATTGAATTATTTTCTGAAAAATTGACCACATTGATACTCCATGATTTTCTAGCTAAGCAGCAAAGCTGTTTTATAAATGAAATCAAGGAAAACTTGAATGAGGGTGAATATGTTATTACATGTGACCTCTGAGAATTACACTTTCGTGATCCAAGATGAGGCCCAGAGTTATCATTGGTCAAGGGATCATGCAACAGTGCACCCTTTTGTAGTGTATTACAAAGGAGAGAAGAAAACAGAGCATATGAGCTATGTCATAATTTCTAACTGTCTGGAGCATAACACCATAGCAGTCTACTGTTTTCAAAAAGCTAATTCAAATTTTAAAAACCAAATTTCAAATTGATATACAGAAGATATACTACTTTTCGGATGGCAGTGTAGCCCAATACAAGAATAAAAATAATTTTGTAAACTTATGTTTCCACAAAGAAGAGTTTGGCATCGAAACAGAATGGCATTTATTTTGCCTCTGCTCATGGAAAAGGACCTTGCGATGGTGTCGGGGCACTGTTAAGAGATTAGCAACAAAAGCAAGTCTGCAGAGGCCATATGATAACCAAATTCTTACTCCACAACAACTTTTTGATTTGGCAGTTAAAAACATTACATCTGTACACTTTGAATTTTCAGCACAAGAGTACATTGAAACAAACATTTCTAGAAGAGCGTTTCAGTCAATCTGTTACCATGAAAGAGACACAGAGGTTACATGCCTTTATACCGATAGCATTAAGTACATCAAAAATATTGGTAAAAACTTTTTCAGATACAACAGAATCTACTGTTGAAACAGTCACAAAATCTCCAGAAAATCTGGCTTTGAGAGAGATTCATGGATACATTACTGCCATCTATGACAAGAAATGGTGGCTAGCTTATGTTTTAACAAAAGATGGTCTTGTTGAAGTTACTTTCCTTCACCCAGATGGCCCATCACTATCTTATACATATCCTACAAAACCTGATATTCTATGGGTATCTGTAAATGTTCTTTGTAAAGTAAAGTTTACCAGTAACACCAACAGGAAGAATATATCAAATTCTTGGGGATGATACTGTAAAAACAAATGAAGCGTTTAAAAAGAAGTGAAATCTTAAAACACATACTGTTTGTATCAGGTTTCGCAAGTGACATTTCGAATGTATGTGTTAACAGTAAATTTGAATGCGTACATAGATATATTAAGAATAAAGAGTGAAGATTTATTTGCGGGTAAGTTATGTATATTTCTGCTTAAATCTATAAATTTTACAAAAATGTCATTTTTTTAGTGAAATATGTATTTTTGAAATTTTATAAAGGTGTGAACCCATGACAGTCTCACTTTCATACCTACAGAATTAGTTAACAATAATGCGAAGTGTTGTATATAATTTTTTGAAAATTTTTGGAGATGAGCTTTTTGATAAATTAAAATTTTTAATTTAAATTTGAAAAACAATTTTCATCTCAAATCCATATTGTGTTGTATATCATAGGAAAGATCTTGTAAAATGCTGCAAAATGACACCTCCCATCATTTTAGCTTAATTAGGAGAGTTGCTACAACAATTTGAAATTATGGCAGTTGGGTGTTTTTTTGGCAATTTTTGACAACTTCACATCGCCGTATTTTCAAAATGGGTTGACGTATTTTAATGAAATTGGGTATTTTTCTTCATCTATATGTAAGCTACCTCTGTGCCAAGTTTCATCAAAATCTGAGATGGTGGGGTAAAATCACTGTGTTGACTTGACATGGAATGACTGTTATGTGCTTATGTTGAAATTTTGTTATGCTGTCATTGTTTTGTCTTTCTATTTTATACGGGCTATGATGATCAGTTGATTGTCTTAATACTCTTTGCATAGTTTCTTACTTGTGTTCCCAGTATTTCTAGTCCATACATGCCATTGAGCTATAAAATAAAGCAATTATCATTATTGCTAATTTCATAAGGATAGCAGTTTGAGAAATATTTAATATCAACAAAACTGCTGTTGTGGGAGTAGGCAATTTTTAGGATGTTATGTCATTCATTTTAGATGTTTTTAATAACTTATATGCATAAACATTTTCATAAATGTGCACAAGCTTATATTGATAAGGTTTTGGCACAAATTGAACATAGCATATGTATAATAGTAGTATTGGTTGTGTGAATTACAAGTATAAATTGTGGTGTTGATACACATTCTAAATTGTGCAAACATATGATAAGGGAATACAAAAAGCTAGTTCTTCAGTTATGTGATTTAACATATGCAAAAATGACTCTTTAATAAATCCCATTTGTTGTAGTTTATAAAGATTTATAAGAGATTTTTACAGATGAACAAAAGTGGACAATGTTTGCTGCAAATAAGCCTTAAATAAATTTTTAAGTGGTCTGGAACTGTTATAATGCCTGATTTCATTTTGTTATGCAGTTGTGAGTTGAAGACAAATACAATGTTGAAAGTGCTGTTAGTGTTGCAATAAGTGTGTATCTGTTTTACTTTAATGCTGTCAGCATCTTTCATTTTCGAATGTGCTATTTTGTCACTAATTTACATTCATTAAAAGTATTTTGAAATATAGGGAAACTTTCTCTATAAAATGCTTTGCAGGTCATGTAATTTGCATAGGTTTTTGTGCATTTCTTCAGTTTAAGAACATAAGGCAAGATTTTTTTCAGGTTTAAAAGAATAATTTTATTAAGGAATCTTTTTAGAGGAAGTTTGTCATTTGGTTGCTTTTATTTTCCACTCACTGGGTTTTGTTCTAGAATCCTTAGGTTGAATGACCAACTGGAACCCTCAGCTGTGGGCTAATCCCCCACACTGATGTACTTACCTGATTAAAAAGACAAAAAGAAATATTAAGAATGACTCAAGTGTGGGATATGGTGGACCTACCACACTTGAGAAGGACAGTCCACCACGGAATCGACCTGAACTTTCTAAACGGCATATGAGAAAGAGATCTCGGCTGAGTGAATGTAAGATTGGTGTATGGAATACTAGAGGTATAAATGGCAAGATGAATGAGGTGATTCAGGAGATGAATAAAGTATAGACTGGATGTGCTGTGTGTAAGTGAAACCCAAAAGAAGGAAATTGGGGTAGAAAAAGTGAATGGCACAGTGAGTTTGTGGTCTGGAGTATTGGAAAATGTGAGAGGACAAGCTGGTGTAGGTGTGATTTTAAGTGAAAAGATCAAGAACAACTTGATTCACCATAGTTGCATAAGTGAGATAATTCTCTGGATTCGTTTGAAAGTGAAACTTCAGAGAATTGTAATTGTTGTAGTGTATGCTCCTTGTGACTCGGAACCTTCTGATAAGAAAGAAGATTTCTGGAATGAGCTAAAAGCTGTTTTGAGCCAGTTTGGTGCTAAAGAAAAAGTTATAATAGCAGGGGATTTCAATGCTAGAGTAGGTGTGCAGAATGCAATTTCTGACAGTGTTCTGGGTAAGTTTAATGATCCTTGTGTGAATGATAATGGTGAAAGATTAATTGAACTCTGCATTGAGAATGGTTTGTGTGTATCTAATACATTTTTCAACCACAAGTAAAATCGTACCCTTGGTCAAAAGAGTGTGATAGACTTTATTGTCTACGGTCAGCGTCTGAAACACTTAGTTGTTGACACCCGCTGATGAGAGTTGCAGATGTTGGTTCTGATTATCACTTGGTAGTGTCACGAGTGAAACTTAATGTTGGTTGGAGGAGAAGGAATAGGAAGAGACCCAGGATAGAAAGAATAAAAGGTTGATAGGCTCCTTGAAGATCATCAGCGTTATTCTGACTTACTCAGAGAACGACTGAAAGAGCTGAAGTCTGGTGAGAGGGATGTAGAAAAGAAGTGGGAATGTTTTAAGAACTGTGTTGTCACTGCTGCTAAAGAGGTCTGTGGCACCACAATAGTGAGTAACAATAGATCTGATGCTTGGTGGAATAGTGAGATTGAAGAGGCAGTAAAGAGAAAGAAGGAAGCCTATTTGGGGATGTTGTAAGGTAGAGTCTCTGTGGATGAATATCACTCAAAGAAGCTTGAAGCTGCTAAGCTGGTTTGCCAGAGTAAGGCAAAAGATCAGAAGGAGAAGGTGGAAAGGCATGAACTGGCGTTTTGGAAAGATAGGAAGTCTTTCTGGAAGTACATGAGACTCAGGAAAAATGGGGGAAACAAAGTTGTAAGTTGTGTGAAGAATGAGGTTGGCGAAATGATGTAGGAGCCCAATGAGTTAAGTGAAAGATGGGGTGAATATTTCTGTGAGTTATTAGATCAGGAAAGCAAAAGATGATTCTGAGACAGACACAGAATGATGTCACAGTGAGGGATGGAAGCACAGGAGGGATCTCAAAAGAAGTGTGTAAAGCTCTAAAATCTCTTCAGAATGGTAAGGCTCCGGGAGTTGATGGCATAACTGCTGAGATGTTGAAATATGATGGCGACTCTGTAATTGACTGGTTAACTGAAATTTGCCAGTTGTGCTGGGAGTTAGGAATGGTCCCTCGGGATTGGAAGGATGCTATTATTCTTCCTTTGTATAAGGGAAAAGGTGATCAGACTGAATGCAAGAACTATCGTGGTATTAGCCTACTAAGTGTGCCAGGGAAAGTGTTTGGTAAGGTTGTTATTGAAAAATTAGGGATCTTACATCAGAGAAAGTGTAGGATGTTCAGAGTGGTTTTACGCCTGGTAAAGGCTGCACTAACCAGATTTTTGCTGCGTTCATAGGTTTAGAGAAAGCTTACAACCAAGTAAATAGCACACTTTTGTGGAAGGTATTAAATGAATATGGTGTTACTGGGAATCTACTTAATAGTGTAAAAGCCATGTATGCTGGTAGTAGAGCTTGTGTATGAGTGAATGGTGTTTTATCCAAATGGTAGAAATTGGTGCAGGAGTTAGACAAGGTCGTGTAATGTCCCCATGGCTGTTTAATATATTTATGGATGCGTGATGCCAAAATAGATGATAGTGGTTTATGTCTTGGTGATATCCGTGTGTGCAGATTGCTGTATGCTGATGACACTGTCCTGTTGGCAGAGAGCGAAAATGATTTGCAGAGTATGTTGTCTCTGATGTACAAAGTTTGCATTAATTTCAAACTGAGTATAAATAAGGGAAAAACCAAAGTTATGGTGTTTGAGAGAGGAACTGGTAGCACTGAATATAATGTAATGTAAGTGTAAATGGCACTGTGATTGACCAGGTGAGTGAGTTTGTGTATTTAGGAAGCATGTTTGACAGAGAGAACAAATTGGATGGTGAAATTAGTAGGCGAGTGAATTCTTCATTGAAAGTCATAGCTTGCTCTGGGAGGTTTTCACAGGAATGATGGGTTCTCTAGAGAGTCCCACATGGCTGTGTATGAAAGTGTAATTGTTCCTACTCTGATGTATGGCAGTAAAACCTGGGTACTACAGAAGAAACATAGGAGTCGTTTGTTTGCTGGAGGAATGAGTTACTTATGGTGGGGTTTGTGGCAAGACATGGTCTGATTGTGTGAGGAATGAAGATGTGCTGCAGTTGTGTGATGTGAAGCAAAATGTTGTTAGCAAGGTGGATACCAATATGCTTCGGTGGTTTGGCCATGTTGAAAGAATGAGTGATGAGATGCTTACTAAGAAAATCTTTTTAGCCCAAGTGGCAGGAAGGAAAGGCAGAGGAAGGCCAAGGAAGACATGGGTGGATCAGATTCAGGAGTGTGTGCATGAGAAAAAAGATTATGAGTATGAAGTATAAAAGATCTTGTGTACGGCATGTAATGGATGTTAGTGAAGCCCGAGTTGTATGACAAGATTGCTGTAAATGGAGAAGTTTGATACGACAACAGTAAGTAAAAATATCTGGTAGTTGTATTTCTTTTTGGAGCTAACCTCTGAATCTCAGAGAACAGCTTAGTGATATGTATGTTCCATTATTTTGGTGATTGTCTTGTGTCAGTTCTATTTTGAAAGTGATAAGTTCATTTAAATGGACGATGTCATCGCTCTTTCCACGTTATTTTTAAACAACGCATAGCGACTGAAAAATTGTATTCCGGCACCTCTGGGATCGAACCCCAGAACTCTCGATAACTAGTCGAGTGCGTTCAAATTTACGCTACAGCGCCAACAATTCTCAGCGCCTGGTGTACCACGCATGGCGCTGAGAATTGTTGGAGCTGTAGCGTAAATTTGAACGCACTCGACTAGTTATCGAGAGTTCTGGGGTTCGATCCCAGAGGTGCCGGAATACAATTTTTCAGTCGCTATGCGTTGTTTAAAAAATAACGTGGAAAGAGCGATGACATCGTCCATTTACATTATCTCCACGTATTTGATATATATTAACGATAAGTTCATTGGTAACTGAATTCCTTTCAGATGTCTCTTAAAATCAGTAAACGACCAGAAGTTGGACAGCACCATATCTGAACTATAGGTAGGGTATGCAATAACTTCAAGCCCGATTTTCTGTTATGGCCTCTGAAGTGAAAGCACTGGTGTGGGATTTGGTGTTGTTGTGTTGCAGAGTCACATTTGCCTCCTCCCCTCCCAATGCATGTGGTTTTTTCTCTGTTTTAGTTTTTTAAGGTATGCATGTAGCTCTCAGAATTGACAGTCGTACCTTTTGATCACCTACTCCTGATGAATGCCTTTGTAGTCCGAGAACATAGTCACATGCATTTAAAAATTACATTCGACATGCGTTTAATAGCAGAAATTTGAGTTTTGAATTTTTTTGCTTGAGAAGGAGATGGTTGTCAGTATTTCAGTGATTGATTTTTCATTTCTGGGTCATAATGATGAATCAAATCTCATCAGCAGTCACAGTGATTCGGAGAAAATCACTTCTGTATTTTTCATAGTGAGCAAGCAACGTTTAGGCAAGCAACGTTTGAGCAAGCAATGTTTAGCAAGGTGGAGACCAATATGCTTCGGTGGTTTGGCCATGTTGAAAGAATGAGTGATGGAATGCTTACTAAGAAAATCTTTACAGCCCAAGTGGCAGGAAGGAAAGGCAGAGGAAGGCCAAGGAAGACATGGGTGGATCAGATTCAGGAGTGTCTGCATGAGAAAAAGATTATGAGTATGAAGTATAAAGGATCTTGTGTACGGCGTGTAATGGATATTAGTGAAGCATGAGTTGTATGTCAAGATCGCTGTAAATGGAGAAGTTTGATACGACAACAATAAGTAAAAATATCTAGAAGTATGCATTTCTTTTTGGAGCTAACCTCTGAATCTCAGAGAACAGCTTAGTGATATGTATGCAAGCAACATTTGGTATGTTTCAAGTCTTGATTTCTTCATTTTAGTCATTAAGAGACATGGTACCCAACAAGCACACACTTTGTTTAATCCTAAAGTGTTAATGATATCATTGACATATTAATACTTTAGTGATTGTGGAATAACTTTTTTACGGGTCTTTTAGAGGTTATTTTTAATGAAAGTTGGTTGTCAAATTTTCGAACTAAAGCCTAGTTCGTCATCAGGACTATGTCACTGGAGTAGTTGCTGCCACTCAATTGGAAGAGACCATCCGCAATTATTGTTAATTGTGGTACTTCTTCTTCTTGCTATTTCGATCCCTTCTTCTAGTTTTCTCTTTACTAAGTTTGACTGGTGGGCGATTATTTTCACTGAGTCCCAATTTATGGAGTGTCCACTTGCTTGTACATGTCTGTCTAGCCCTGTTTTGTTCCCAATGTTCCTAATAGCTGCTTGGTGTTCTTTCATTCGGACCTTAATACTTCTCCCTGTTTCTCCTATACAGCTGAGTCCGCAGTTACAGTCGATGCAGTAAATTACTCCTTCCTGCAATTGGATGTCCAATTCTTTCTGCTTTAAAGCTGGCAGGAATTTCTTTATTTTGTTATTAAGATCTGGAGCTAGCCTGATATTATATTTTGCTCCGATCCTTTTCAGTTTCTTCGAAAAGTCCCTTGTGGTACGTAATTTTGCTGGTGAATTTGAAGTTGGTTTTCCTGCTTCTTTTTTGGCACTTGTTTAAATATTTTCTCAACATATGGGGAGGGGTAATTGTTTTCTGCCAACATTTCCTTTAATTCTTCTTTGTGAAGATCTTTTTGAGAAGCTGAAGAGACCAGGATTTCAATTTTTCCAAAAATTGTCTCGCTGTATTCGATTTAATATAATCAGGGTGGAATGAGCAGAAGTCTAACATCTTCCCTGTGTTGGTGGGTTTTCTAAAAAGCTGAGTGAATATTTTCCCTTCTCTTGAGGTCAAGGTTAAATCCAGGTAATTGATGCTATGGTCTTTTTCCTGTTCCAGGGTGTACTTCAAGGTATTCTCTAGTAAGTTAAATTCTTCCAGAATCTGAGAGGGTAGAGATTGGTCCACAGTATCTACTATAATTAGGACATCATCCATGTACCTTACATAGAGAGCAAACAAGGAGGGTTGTATAAGGATTTTTGCCTCTAGTTTACTTATATAATAATTTGCTAGCACCTCTATAAAGCATATAATAATTTGCTAGCACCATAATAATTTGCTAGCACCTCTGCTAGCAAATTATTATATAAGTAAACTAGAGGCAAAAATCCTTATACAACCCTCCTTGTTTGCTCTCTATGTAAGGTACATGGATGACGTCCTAATTATAGTAGATACTGTGGACCAATCTCTACCCTCTCAGATTCTGGAAGAATTTAACTTACTAGAGAATACCTTGAAGTACACCCTGGAACAGGAAAAAGACCATAGCATCAATTACCTGGATTTAACCTTGACCTCAAGAGAAGGGAAAATATTCACTCAGCTTTTTAGAAAACCCACCAACACAGGGAAGATGTTAGACTTCTGCTCATTCCACCCTGATTATATTAAATCGAATACAGCGAGACAATTTTTGGAAAAAATTGAAATCCTGGTCTCTTCAGCTTCTCAAAAGATCTTCACAAAGAAGAATTAAAGGAAATGTTGGCAGAAAACAATTACCCCTCCCCATATGTTGAGAAAATATTTAAACAAGTGCCAAAAAAGAAGCAGGAAAAAACCAACTTCAAATTCACCAGCAAAATTACGTACCACAAGGGACTTTTCGAGAAACTGAAAAGGATCGGAGCAAAATATAATATCAGGCTAGCTCCAGATCTTAATAACAAAATAAAGAAATTCCTGCCAGCTTTAAAGCAGAAAGAATTGGACATCCAATTGCAGGAAGGAGTAATTTACTGCATCGACTGTAACTGCGGACTCAGCTATATAGGAGAAACAGGGAGAAGTATTAAGGTCCGAATGAAAGAACACCAAGCAGCTATTAGGAACATCGGGAACAAAACAGGGCTAGACAGACATGTACAAGCAAGTGGACACTCCATAAATTGGGACTCAGTGAAAATAATCGCCCACCAGTCAAACTTAGTAAAGAGAAAACTAGAAGAAGGGATCGAAATAGCAAGAAGAAGTACCACAATTAACGATAATTGCGGATGGTCTCTTCCAATTGAGTGGCAGCAACTACTCCAGTGACATAGTCCTGATGACGAACTAGGCTTTAGTTCGAAAATTTGACAACCAACTTTCATTAAAAATAACCTCTAAAAGACCCGTAAAAAGTTATTCCACAATCACTATGAATAGAGGTGCCATAAATGCATTTACAATTAATACTTTAGGTTCTTTGGTTCTCTGAGTTATTCTTAATTTTTTCCTGAAGAGCTCATAGACTTTTTGCCAGTTCAAATCACAAGTTACTATTACAGGCCTCCCACTCTGTGGCTGATCCCTTACAGCCAGCATTCCTCCACTGTTCTTTGATTTTCTTACCCAACGATGAACAGTGCTCATGTCCAAAATTCCAGAACCATAAACTGCCACTAATTTATCATGAATTTCTTTGGAAAGTACACTTTCATGAGTTAAAAACTGTAACTGATCTTTGTTGGACAGCCGTCAACACAATTGAAAAAGAATCGTCCATTTTAAACACAGTTAAATATGAACAAATATATGTATGGAGTTCTATTATGCAGTAAAATGAGGCTAGTGGCTCAAAGAATTGTTTGCAGTCTGACTGGTTGCTAGGCAACAAGTCATGCGCAAGACACTTGCGCAGATGTGTTACTCATTGAACATGCCTCACAATTTTATTGTTGTGTATGTTTATTTCTAATGTGCTTTGTGTGATCTCTGTAAAAACTGTATCCATTAAAATTTAATTTTCTTTTCAGTTTTCCAGGAGAAATTTGCCTCTCCAGTGAAGGAAAACATTTCTGAATTAATAAATGAAAAAAGGTTGGATGATATAAAGAGTATAGTTAACTGTAAGTTTCATTTCTACATTTTATCCTTTAATAATACATGTGTGAATCACATGTTGTAAGGCATTGTTTTTCAGCAAGAAAAATGTTTGTTTTTTAGGAAAATTTCTAATGTAAAGTTTGAATGATTCTGCAGTTTCAGGTAGATGTGAAAAATTTGTTTTATATAATGGGATTTAGATTTTCTGTTTTTCTTTCTAACTTTACTGTTTTTAAATAAAGTTCTTTGAACTATTATTTGGGAGCTGTTAAACCTTAAGTTATTTTGAGACACTTATATTGACATTTAAAGAAACACTTGCTGTGTTATTTCTTCTGGAAAATCTGTTGCTGCAATCTCTTGAAAATTGAAGATTAAAAACAGCTTAAAGGTATAAAAGTTAAAATCTTCTGTTAGTAACTTATTAAAATCTACTAAAGATTTTCCTGATGTCTTTGGGAAAATTTCAGTTGATAATTCAGTCTTGATAAATGTTCTTAGAAAGTTGTGTGAGAAAATTTTCCCATGGATGCATAGTCCTATATATTTTGTATAGAAGGTGCCACTGAGAAGAAAATGAATATATTAAATTTTGTGTAAGAGTGATGTGACCGTACTGAAGATGAACAATAAAAGAAAGCATAGCAGTGGAAAGGACCCCATATATCATTCATAGGTGGTCATCGCGTGGCATATGTGAGATCCTCGTAGATTAAAAAATCAACAATAGGACAAAAATTCATGCATTGACATAGAAATCCAGCCTACTCTGCTCATTGACAGAAAGTGCCATTTAAGCTCGCTGTCACCATGAATTGTTTCCTGCCACTTGCATTGTCCTTTTCTCCCCTTCCTGCTACAAAACCTGTCCCCTTCCCATGAGCATCTGCCATTTCACTCACCGCTATTTGCTGTGTGGCGACATTACCCTGATGTGTGTGATATACCTTTAACAGTTGTTCATATTTTGTGTTCATGTCGCCGCCCTGGTGGCGCAGTGGTTTAAGCGATGGTTTCTGATCATTCGTCAGAGATGGGTCCATGTTCGAATCCCGGTGAGGCATAGATGTTGTGCTTGTCTTACAGCACTGGCTCTCTAACTTCCCTGGAACCAGTGGCCCTAAATTAGGGATGGGCGGCTGCTTATAGCCCACCGAGTTGCTCACGGTGGTCATTAAACATCCAATAAAAAAAATATGTTTTGTTTGTGATTGTGTTAGTCATTTCCTTTTACCCACTTTACCAGACAACTCAAACCCTGGGTCATCTTTTAAATAATCATTGTGATGTGTCTTATATGTTGTCATTATTTTGTTCTACAGGTGTTTTTCGTTTGGTATAGTTTCTGTTTCGTCCATTTACACCTTTTATATTGATCTGTTTTATACCATCATTGTTACACCTTTTATATTGTGTTGTTTTTATCACATAATTTGTAACCTTTAATATTGTGTTGTTTTTATCACATAATTTGTTACCTTTAATATTGTTTTTGTTATGCTATATGATTCCTTGTCCCAGTGTTGTTGTTTTTTAGTGTGTTGTTGTTTTATCGGCCTTTTACACTGCTTGTTTTGCTATTTGTCGTTTCCTTTTAATTTTGTTTTATAAAATTCTGACACCATTTAACTTGGCACTCTCTTTGGCCCTTTAGGCCCTTGCACCATAAAACACCAACCAACCAGCCCATGAGTAGCCACATGTGTCGCTGTTTAGCGAAAATCTTATTATTCAGTTTGGTGCCATACTGACTGCTGTGTTTTGTTTCCCTCAGCCATAAAATATTTGCTTCTGAATCACTGATCATACTGTGAGTGTCATCTTGTAATGTCTCTAACGAAACGAAATGCAAGGAGTTTAATAGTGAATGGGCAGAACAGTTTTTATTTACAAAGGTTAACTCATTCAAATGTGTGTGTGCACCTAGTAGCAATTTTGAAGAACATACCTCGTTCTTCCAATTTTTTGTTTCACAAATTAATTTCGAAGGTTCTGACTGTGGAAGGCAGTGTGCACAATTATTTTGGGGAGTGGTATTATAAAAAATTTACAATAATAATGCGAAAAGTCAGCCTACCCACTTTCCACCTGAACTTCTTGTTGGTTGCTTGGTGCTCATGTTAACAATAGATCGGGATAAGTAATGTGAGCACCAAGCAACCAGTGAGAAGTTTAGGTGGAAAGTGGGTGAGTTGACTTTTTGCATTATTATTGTAAATATTTTATAATACCACTCCCTAAAATAATTGCGCACCCTGCCTTCCACAGTCAGAACCTTCAAATTTAACGTGTGAAGCAGAAAATTGGAAGAACGAGGTATGTTCTTCAAAAATGCTATTAAAAATTTACCATGTAGTCTAGCAGCAAGCTTATTTTGAGTTTGAGATATATTAGAATAGTGTGTGTGCCTTATTAGTGGAGCATGTTTTGCAGTTTCCCCCCAAAAATTATTTGTATGGCGCTTCAAATAAATGCAACAACAAATCCAAGCATTAGTGAACTGGAAAATGTCAGAGTTCCAAAAGCCTCACTAAGAACTGAAATAGTTTTTTTACTCTTTTGATTTTGTTTATTAATGCTGTTATTATTAACAAAATATAATCACACTTGTGGATCATGTTACTTGTTTACCTCTTTGTTATTCATGCTTTTAAAATTTTAGATTATTTCTTATGTCTTGAAATTAGCAGCTATTTCTTCTCAGTGGGAATAAATGTTTAGCAGGGTTTTTTTGCTGTTGCTGTTTATCATTAAAATTATTTTCCTTTATTTTATCTGAAGTAAGCAACAGAAATATCCCAAAACTCCTCCTTTGCTCTTCAGAAAATTAAAAAAAAAAGGGAAAAATACTATGCTGAAAAATTTTGAGTGGGCCTAATGCATTTTTCATTTTAGTTGTATTTTTTGCAGAAGGAAGGGGGGGATGCATCATAATGTTAGGTTAGAGGTTTTGGGGTGAAGTGGCATACTCTAGTCTCATAATAAATGGTGGCATACCAGACATAAAGGTTAGCCAGCCCTACTCCGTTCATGAAGAATGGGAGTCCACATGAAAAGAAAGCTAAGGCAAATGTATCATCTGAGGATGGACATGATTTAAATATCATGAAAAAATTAAAGTATGACTATGACTTTTCTGGAAATATTGAAAAGTATGTATATCCATGGGAAAATTATTTTCTAATTCAACTTTCTAAGAACATTTTTCAAGAACGAATTATCGTTTGAAATTTTCTTAGGCAAAGTTTTTTTTAAAAATAGATTTTTAAAGAAAGTTATGACATACATACCACTAAGCTGTTTTCTGAGATTCAGAGGTTAGCTATTCTAAGAAAGCTCACCTGCCAGATTGCCAGATTAAAATTTAAAACTGATGGAACTAGACTTACTGTTGATGTATCAAACATCTCCATTTACAGCAATCTTGGTACACAGATCAAGCTTCACAAACATTCATCACGTCTCCCAAAAGACCTTTTGTGCATCATACTCTTCTTTTTCTCATGCAGACATTCCTGAATCTAGTTCCTTAATGATTTCCTTGGCCTTCTATCTTTCTTTCCTGCCACGTGAACTGAATAAATTATCTTAGTAAGCATCTCCCAAATCATTCTTTCAACATGGCCAGACCACCTAATATTTGTCTATACCTTACTAACAATATTTTAATATGCATAACACATCTTCATTCCTCACACGATCAGAATGTCCCCCCCCTCATCCCTCTCCCATAAGTAACATCTTTTCATCATATAAATGACTCCTGTGTCTCTTTAGCAGTATCAGAGTTTCACTGTCCTACATCAGAGTAGGAACAATTACCCTTTCATACACAGTCATTTGGGGCTTCTCTTGCTTTTTTTTTTTTTTTTAGAACCCATTATTCTCGTGAAATCCTCCTAAAGCAGTTATGACTTTCAAAGATAAATTCACTCTCCTATTAATTGCATCATCTACTTCATTTTCTCTGTCAAACATGCTTTCTAAATTTACAGATTCATTCGTCTGGTCTGTCAATGCCATTTAGACCTGATCTTGCATTCAGTACTAACAGTTCCTCTCTCAATAAACATAACTTTGGTTTTACAATAATGAAACTTACACCTTAGTATTTATACAACTTGAAATATTTATTCCGTATTGAATGGTGTAACAATTTATACAACATACAACGACTAAGTGCCGTGCTTAGAATATTAAGGGGAAAATGAGACAGAATGTTTGAGAGGTAGGTCATGAGACACCACCTTCCGCGAGACGCAATATCACCTAGACACGTAGTAGATACACGCTCCAAGATTTCAAATTATCGTCGTTCTCGAAATTATTCTTGTGTTCACTGGCCTTGAAAAAGCCTCCCGTTCGGAGTGTGAAAGCTCGGCACTTAGTCGTTGTATGTTGTATAAATTTTTACACCGTTCAATACGGAATAAATATTTCAAGTTGTATAATAACTTTGGTTTATTCCTTATTTATGCTGAGTTTGAATTTCATACATCTGGGACAACATACTCTGCAAAATACTTTTGTTCTCTGCCAACAAGACTATCATCAGCATACAGCAATCTGCACGCAGAGATATAAACCAGTATTGCCTATTTTGGCATCATGCATGCATGCATCCATAAATATGAACAGCAATGATGACATTACATGACCTTGTCTAACTTCTGCATCAATAAAAAAAACTGTTTGATGAAACTATTCACATGTACACATGCTTTACTGCAAACATACATAGCTTTCACACATTCAAGCTGATTCCTAGTTATAGCACAACTATTAAAGACCTTCCACAAAAGTATCCTGTTTACTGGGTCATACATCTCCTCTAAATATATAACAGCAGCAGAAACTTACCTACAGACATACTTTTCAATCATACGTTATGCTAAAATTTGGTTAGTGCAGCCTTTTACCAGGTGTAAAATCACTCTGTACATCCCACATCTTCTCTGTTGTAAGACGTCGTACCTTTTCAATAATGACCTTTTCAAACACTTTCCCTGGCTTATTCAGCATACTGATACCACAATAGTTCTTGCATTCAGTCTGATCACCTTTTACCTTATGCAAAATAACAATGATACCATCTCTCTAATCATGAGGGACCATTCCTACTCACAGTACAACTGGAAAATTTCAGTTAACTAGTTAGTCACCACTGTACTTTATCTCAGCAGTTCTGCAATTTATTGCTGAAGCCATACCATTTGAAGGGATTTCAGAGCTTTACAAACTTTTCTTGATATCCCTCCTGTGCTTCCTTCACTTACT
The DNA here is from genome assembly GCA_039090855.1 of Macrothele yani. NCBI lineage: Eukaryota > Metazoa > Arthropoda > Arachnida > Araneae > Macrothelidae > Macrothele > Macrothele yani. The sequence continues at coordinate 168,145,384 of CM077011.1, forward strand.
GTGGCATCATCATTTTCTTCCTCAGAATCACATTTGCTTTCTGCATTCTAATAACTCACAGAAGTATTAACCCATCTTCCATTTAACTGAAATTATATTATTTCTCGGATTTTATTCTTCACACAATTTATAACTTTTTTTTCTGGCTTGTGTGCTTCCAGAATGTTTTCCCAAAAAGCAGATTCATGGCTTTCCACTTTATTCTACCTGTCTTTTGCCTTATTGTGACAAACTAACTTTGCTGATTCATGCTTCATCCTCAGAAACACAATCTTGTGACATCACCAATAAAAAGCCATTTTTATAAAACACCATTCATATGTATGTTTTCTTCCACCAGCCTACACTACACAACTGTCACACATCCAAGCAGATTCCCAGTTATACCAAAATTATTCAAGACTTTCCTCAGAAACATCTGTTCACTTGGTCATAAGCTTTCTACAAAGGTTAGCAATATTTTTGTATCAACAGACAAATACTTTTCAATCATCATACATAATGCACAAATTCTGTTAGTGCACAGTGCTGAGACAGGCCAAGCCTGAAGTCAGGCCTGGGCTGCATAATACTTACTGGAGTTCAAGCTTGGGTGGGCTTGGGCTCTGAGATAGGGAGAGAATTTTTCTTCTTTTTTTTTTAATGTGATTTTGTATGATTTAGCACACAATACTTTTTTAAACTTTCTAGTTGATGAACAGAATTCTTCAGCAGCTGGGTCCGCATGGGGAGTGGGAACTCTGCAGGGCCATTCATTCCCGGCGTGGGTAACAAATACCATAGGCCATGAATGACTGAATTTCTGTGAAGAAAAAGTTTCTTTAAGAATTATAGATAGTAAATAGTGTTTTGGTGGAAAAAAATAATTTAAATTTAATTTGTTTTGAGTATATTGAATTGGATTGATATTTATTAAAAGGCGTTATATTTATGCTGGTGTTGAAATTCAAAATATGGAAATTATAGAAAATTTAAATTTGGGAGATGGGTGGATGCATTTCTGAAACAAAAATATTTTCTAAGTACTAGAAAAGGCCCTGAACATCCTAAACAACAATGCATCTGAAAATTTACATTCCACAAGAAGTTATTGGAAAGTTTGCGTTGTTTGTGTTCAAGCAGAGTTGAGTCACCTGAAAGTGCAAAAATAAGTGAATATTGTTGCATGTGTATAAAAATGTCTCACTATAAGACATATGATAAAATGTACTCGTTCAACAACAACTTGTGGAGGCGGTGAAAGTCAATCTAAAATGGATAGGACAAAAATTGCAGTTATGAACTACCTTAGAAAACCAGGATTCGGATCGATAGCCTTAGTCAAGCTAAGGGGGAGTACATGGGACCAAGTCATGGAAGACAACAACACACAAAAACTTTCCACACTGCACTCATTTTGAACTTTTTTTGAAAGGCTACTGCCTGTATTTATTATTTTTCTTTAAAAACTTAATGAGTTAATTTAGAGGACAAACAGATGGTATTTCCTTTTTTCTTGTTTGCTTAAACACAGCAGTATAAAACAGAATCTCAATTTACTTTCTATTTCTATTTGGCCACTGGCCTTATGAACAGCACAACTTTACATATGTCAACACAGTTAGTTTGAACACTAGGCTTTTAATTTATGCCTTCAAAATCATACTATGATTCGCATGGTTTACACAAGAAAAAGATACTGGATTATTTTTAATTCCACAAGGTGGACAAGTTCTGTTCTTTTGAAACGTACTCTCCTCTCTCTCACCCAGTTAGCTCAATGACCAATTTACAATTTTACACTTATTGATTTAAATTTAAACACTCTTAGCAAACTCCGCAATCTCCCAGACCAGATTCAAAGACTTCAATTAAATTTACAGTTATTTTAAGAGTCACAAATTATACTTTAACAAATCTACTCTCAGCAAGTAAACAAACCAAGTAAGTTATCCTCAAAACAGAATTTACACTGAGCACAAGCATTAATTAACATTACATAGCCTATAGAACTATCCTGAATGAACCTACTTCACTTATAAAGAAACCTCACTAACTAATCTTAAAAATTATCACTATTCATAACATCAACATAATTCAGAAATTCAAACAGTCTTCTTGCACTAGCTTGCTCATAAAAATCACCTCACTCTGCACTTCACATAATAGCTCAGGATACTTAATAACTCTACACTGTAAACAAAAGCTCAAAATACCAATTAACTAAATTTCCAAACTAAATATCAAGTTCACTAACACCAACAACCAGAATTTAGAATTTACATCCCTAGCACTACAGCAAATCATAAACAAATAAATTTAGATACTTTAAATCACCAAACAAACTTAAATTTAACACCTGCAGTGAATTACTGAGGTAGCGGTGAGACAAATACTCTCAGTTCAGACACTACCCTGGGTTTTGAGAACCAACACAGGAAGAAAATACCAAGTCAGGCTGAAGGCGTGAAATTGGGTCGTGAATCCACTTTCAGCCTATGCAAAGGGAAAGGAAAAAATCCTCAAGTGTGACACATCATCATCAGGCACAGAATTTCCTCTAACATGATCTCACCACATTTCTTGAAGCAACGCTCGACCGACCCTCGCTGGCAGTACATATTTCCGTGAGCAGCGAAACTACTGGGGGGTTTGAAGACAAGTTTTCCCCCAAAAACCACGTCTTCAAGGATCTCCCCTTTTCGAACCAATGCATGATCTCACCTTGATCAACCACGCCTGCAAGAGCCTGTCGTACTTCAACCCTAAATACTCCAGGCACATCTGGCCCAGAACTAACACACCTATATCCCAGGAAAAATTCACTTATCTCTCTATATCCCAAGAAATCCTAAGTCACAATATCCACATATATCCCAGGAAAATTCACTTCTCTCTATATATCCCAAGAAATCCTAAATCACAATATCCACATGTATCCCAGGAAAAATCACTTATCTCTATATCCACATATGTCCCAGGAAAATTCACTTATCTCTATATCCACATATGTCCCAGGAAAATTCACTTATCTCTATATCCACATATATCCCAGGAAAAATCACTAGCAAGGAAATTCCTCTGCACCATGGCAATGCGCAGGTCCACTTCAGACAATAACACTGACCATTTACATAACCCACTAAATATTTTCACCTTATTGAAAATTAAAATTACATTTAGACTTTTAACCTTATAGTAAAAACAAGAAAATTTAGGCCAAAGAAAAGAACAATCAATACTGGAACTGGTGAGCAAAAGTGTGTCTTCTCAACCCATGATGTTCATTCTTTTTGTGAAAATACTAAACTTGAGAACCTAAATACCTCAACTTTTATTTTGCACATATCGCATCCTGGTGAAAATTCCCTACTCAGAGCCCTCTGCCCTAGGACAAGATCCCTGCTTGCCCTAAGATCACCCCTTTCCAATGGGAGATTAACACTCATCTGGAGCATGTAAAATACTGGTCCTCAATTAACACTCCTACCATCTCAATTTCGACACTCAACACTCCAAGAATGTAAACAGCACTTTAGGTTTCCAATTTCATCACACTATATTATGTTCCCAAAATTCCAATATAAATCATCCCATAATTTATCTTCACTCATAAAAAAAATAACTCAACGCTGTAAAAGACTAGAGAGAAATGTTTGCAATTATTTTATCACCCACGACATCACAATAACACTGCTTTTCAATTATCACATGCCCAACTAAACTATTATCGATGCACCAAAATTTACTGTGCCCAACTATTAAACTAAATTTTTCCGATACATCAAAATTTACTGGCCTGGGAAGTTGCTAAAATACCAGACATGACAACACAAAAAAAAACATAAATGAAAGCATTTTCAACTCCCCTCTCTTTTTTTCTTTTCTTTTTTTTTCTGAATTCGTACCTGAGTAACTAATACATTTTAATTTTGAAAGCTGAACGACGACACAGCCAAAATCAGAGGGAAAAAAACTTGCTCTTTTTCTTTTCGTTTCTTATGCTCAGCTCGAAGTTTAGGTACCCTGCGTGGGATGTTATATATCAATACAAAAAGATGTGAACTAAAACATTACCTTCGAGCTGGCGTTCCCTTTTTTTTTCTTCTTTTTCTTTTCACCATAGTTTACAGTCCAGGCACAACCACAGTCTTGTTAGTATTATCTTTTCTTCCTCAAAGTTCCCTTCCTTAAACGGTTAATGGCCGAGGTAACCATTTCCGAAACTTCGGGATGAGATGGAACCTTTTTTATTTATTCATACTTTTTTTTTTTCTCTTTTTTTCTCTTCCCTCCCTCGGCCTTTGAAGCAGGCCTCCTTTTCGGAGTAGCAGCCGAGTTGGGAGCGGTAGAGGCTGGGCCCACTCTTCCAGGGGTTTCCATAAGGGAGAAGGCATGTCCTCCTTCAGCCAAGAATTTTCCATTGACGACAATGTCCCAGCCTGCCGCCATTTGTTCTTCAGGACGAGGTTCCCGGCTGGCGGAATGCCGCTTTAACTGCATTCTACATCGTCAAAAAAACTTTTCAACAGCCAGCCCAGATCCAGAGTGTCCCCTTGTGGTGGACTGGTGGTCAGCAAAATGCTGCCATGGAAAAAACTCTTTTTTTCTCTGTGGTTCTCTCCCGCCAAAAGGCGAGGAGAAAAAAACTCCGCCGTCCCTCTTTCTCTGACGTCCAGCAACAAGACAAGAGCAAAAGTGACTCTCTACGGATAAAACTCAGGGGGTGCTTGAAAACCGCTGACCCCTCTCATTGGTCGAAACTTCAGCCTAGCAACTCACTACTCTCCAACGGAATCTTCACTCCCACGCCTCGAGTGACCTCTGACCTTCACACGTGCAGAGCAGGCCCATCTTGACCCTGAGGTTCTAAAAATAGATTTCGTTGCTGAATTCCTTACCCAAAAGACGAAAAGATGTTACTTTTGTGCGACTTTGGAAACAGGAACGCAAAAATGGCGGATTCTTGCTTTGCAGAAAATCACTAGTTTTAATTTTCTTTTTCTCTCGTTCCGTGATGTTAAAGTAAAATTAATTTTGATTCTCTGAGCTGCACACCTACTCGCCTTTTCCTATCGCGATAAAAGAACAGATAAAATAATTATTTTCAAAACCCCAAAGTCAGTTAAATCAAATATTCTTCTTTTTTTTTTTTTTTTTTTTTACCAACATGAAATTTTGTTTTCCTGGTTGTGATTAAGACAAGCGAATTTTGCGCATGAATTCCCCTGCCTTTCAACCAGGAATTTTCTTCTAACGTATGTCATGGAAGAAAATTTTTGCATTAATTAATCTCTGATAAACCAACAGAAAGATTGATCAGGTCTCTCTGAAATTCACCAGAGGTTAAAATTTTCGCCATGACAATAGCAAGCTGACGAAATTTCGCTCCCTACCTCAATGGGACAGCTCCATGCTAATTCTATTGAGCAACACATGACATAGTTTGCCGTCCGAATTTTTATGTTGCCTGGCTCCCAAAAACATTTCCAGGAAGAAATGAATGGTCAAAGGAACTATAGAAATAGATATTTAACATAACTTGGTTAAAAACTCGGGCATCACACGGCAATAACACATAAACATATAAAACGAGCGAAACACAGTCACGTACGGTAAAAGGTTTGTTTAGTGGTAGCTTTCGGTCATCCGACGACCTTGATCACCTGCGATCGACTGGATGGGCTGGTTGCCAGAACTACAATTTGAAGTTGGGGGTGTTGGAACTGTTGCCAGATTTTAGAAGAGAGATCCAAATAAATGGGATTTGGTGAGGGGTCTCTGAATTGCAGCTTTTGGTGAACAAAATTTCAATGCTCTCTTGGAAACGCAGAGATGCCTTGTTGATGAAAGGGGCAATATTTTTGGTTTCTTTCCAAAAGGGAACTGCAGAGGTGTCTTCAAGGGTTAGTGCAGATAAAGCTGTCTTTAGAAGACCATTGGAAACATCTTTTTTGTGTTCACCAAGTCTTGTTTTGATGCTTCGGTATGTGCTTCCAATATACACTGATACACCAGAGAAAGTTGGAATGGGAATAGTATAAACTCCAGGGGTGTCCAAGGGTGAGACAGGATCCTTGTCTTTAAGCAGGCACATTATTGCAGAAGGGTTTGGTTTCGCTGTGAGAGTGTAGCCCATAGTTTTGAAAAGTTTACACATCTTATAAGAGAAGGATCCATGGAAAGGAATGGGACCAATGAATGGTGGTTTTTCCATTATTATTGGTGAGAGAGCAGACAGATTTTTCAAGTGGGAATTTTGGAGAAATTTTTGAATTGTAGAAGGTGGGAACTGATGGGCTTTGGCAATTTTATTTATGGTGTCAATTTCTTTATTGAGGAAGATTCAGTGTTGCAGACAATCCTGGCACGATTGACATAAGTTTTAAAGGTTGCAAATTTGTGAGCAGTTGGGGAGTGGGATGAAAATGGGATTATGTTTTCTATTGCAGAGGGTTTTCTGTAGACAGATCTGTTGAGATGATTCCCTTGCCTTGCCAGGTGGACATCCAAAAAGTCAATGCCTTGCTGTGATTCTTCATTGGTGGTGAATTTTATTGATGGGAACTTTAGGGAAATCTTTCCAAGAAGAGATTCAAGGTCAGTTCTATTGTGTGGCCAAATTACAAAAATATCAACATATCGAAGCCAAATGGAAGGTTGTAGATTGTGTTCCATGACTGTTTTTATCGATATGTTGTATGAAAACTTCAGCCAGAAGTGGAGAGAGAGGTGAACCCATCGGAAGTCCTTCTTGGTGAGAGTAGTATTTGTTGTTGAACTTGAAACAATTAGGATCTCTTAAGACCGAATCCATACTCGTCTCACTGTGCCTGGATGTCGTCCCACACGGGCTCCGATGTCTCGGTACGATAAACCACTGTCGCGATAAGCCAGTATTTGTCCTCTGTCGAACTCCGAAACGTGCTGGAATGACTGCCGTATTCTGCGACGAGGCATCAGGATGCTTCCCACGCACAGCTCCAGCAGCACAACACACTTCCTCTACTTACACCCCGCCTTCTGTGCACCCTTCTTATAGTGCTTCTCGGTGGCGTGCCGGGCGCACATGATTTGCATATGCCCTGCAATGCTAATCATTTGCATGTCCTCTCGCAGGCGACGCATGCTGCGAATTTCAGGCCAATCAGATGCTTCCTTCTTGGTGTTGCATTTTGGGTGGGTAGCAGTGTATTTCAAAAAAGCACAGGTGCTTGTAAACTTCAAAGCAATGTTTATCTTGTAAGTATAATGATTGAGTAATTTATTTTGTCTTCTTATACTCTGGCGTGCAAAAATTGAGAACGTAACGGTTTTTTGAATGTAACGTCGTGCAGAAGTGTTCCACACCAACTCAAATCATACCATAAGATCCCCAAGATTTAAGAATATGGGACAAGTGTGCATAACCATCCAAACAAGGAATCCAAAGGATACAAAGGCACTTTATTGAAAAGGTAGCTTCGAGCACAACTGGACAGAAGACCGAAACGTCCAAGTTACAAGCGGCTGCCAAGAAAAATTCAGTCTTTAGTAGGGGATATGATCACCCCTGACTGAGTTACAGGATTTACGTCTGTCCATGTTGAGGACGAGGTTATCAAGGAGCTGTAGAGGCATTGTGGCCCATTCCTCTTGTAGCACCAATCGCAGCTGTGGAATCGTTGCTGGCGGCTGGTGACTTGCTGCCAAGCGTCTCTCAAGAAGGTCCCACACGTGTTTGATTGGAGTTAGGTCCGGGGACCTTGTGGGCCAACCCATGCATTGAATATCTTCACTATCCAACAGTTCTGCGACAGCCACTGTATGATGAGGTGTAGGGTGTAGCGTTGTCGTCCATGAAGAGGAACTCAGGACCCACAGCACCTCTAAACAGACGCATGTGAGGCAGGAGAACCTCGGTACAATAGTGGACACCAGTGACTGAACCTCCTTGGAAGATGTGGAGGTCAGTACGGCTACCAAGCATGATACCGCCCCAAAAGAGAACTCTGCCACCTCTAAAACGGTTCCTTTCGATGATGTTGGAGGTGTGATTGCGTGTTCCCTGCTCTCTCCAGATGAGTTTACATCCAGAATCGCTAGTCAGACTAAATCAGCTCTCATCCGTAAAGAGAACTCGACCCCATTGCTGATGTGTCCAGTTCTTGTGTTCCTGGCACCACAGAAACAGTAATCTCCGATGAGCAGGTGTTAATGGCACACACCGTAGTGGTCGTCGTGCAAGGAGACCACCTTTGTGCAGCCTCCTGGCCACGGTAAAACACGATAACTGTCGTCCAGTTGTCTGTTGCATGTGCCTTGTGATTTCTCCCACTGTCTGCCGTTTCTCTTCTTGCCTGTAGGACAATATACAGGTCGTCCGCCGCCGTGGTTGCTCGTGGACGACCACTACTGCTAAACTCTCGGACAGCTGTTCCTGTCGTTTGAAATGCTCTCCAAGCTCGTGAAACGATGCTGTGAGCGATCCCGAACTCCTCGGCCACACTAGTCACACTTCCTACTTCCCAATGACGCGACCTCGGGTAAAGTCATTCAGATGTCATCTACTGGATTGCCTTTGGTCATATCACACGGTGGCAGCAACTCGACGTCGTTCAAACCGATATACACCGTGCAATAGCTTTCACCGAATTGCTGAGTATACACCGCTCATGTGCTTTTTATACCCTTCCGACACCCCCGCCCCCAATGTCATGCTGCATATATGCACATGCCCTACCATACCGGACCCTAGTCTTATCTCCCGAGTGGTCTTTCGGTCCGTTCTGCCTGCTCATTCCGCTGTTATGCTAATTTCTCCTCTTTGTCCTTAATTTTTGCACACCAGTGTATAATGTGCATTGCTTTTGTAAAAGCACATGGCCATTCGTCCACATGAAAAAATACCCTGCCGATTGATTGACTCTGCTTCTGACAGTTCCTTTTGAAAGTTGCCAACTCTGTAAGTGAAGCAAGTAATGTGCTGGCATATGGGGAAAATAAAAATATCCTTTAATTTTAAACAGTATTCAGTTTTGAACAAGCTCAACTCATGAGCCAGACACAAAAGATTACTGCACAGACCAAATAGCATCAGAAAAAAGCATTGAAAAAATTGGTGTTGAAAGAGAAAATAGTTTTAATAAAAAGTTAAGATTAATCAGACCAATTTACTTGATAGGTACTGAAGCAGGTATCATGAGTGATTTGCTTAATCTGTTTTTCTTTTAATTTGTTGAACATAATTTCAGTGAAATATAAGCATGAAAGTATTTTTTAAGTCATAAATCCTGATGAAAATGCTGTTTTCTTTATAGGGCTTATAGCTGTTAAAGAAAACTATACGGATTTGACAAACACAACTTCTTTGTCAAGTACAATACAAGCTGTTAAAGCAGAAATAATGGAGCTCAGAGATCTGAGTAATGATTATTGTGTCGGAAAGGACGATAACGAAATATGCAAGCTTGAGCTCACGTTGCCTGTAGAAAATATTGACATTGAACATAACATGGTATGCATTATTTTTGAAATATATTCGTAAATATAATAAGAATTATTTTTAATTACTTTTTAAATATATTGGTTAGCATGGTAAGATATCCTTTTTGCAAAATTGCGTAGAAGCGCAATTCTAAATTAAACTCTGAATTTTAAACAAGTTTTGATTTGCTGCAGTATTTTTTTAATTGCTGCAATAATTAGATGCTGCCTTTCATTCCATAATTTTGTAACACTATGAGTAACTTGTTACTAAGTATCCAGTCGGAAATGTCTTCATAGTCTCAAAGCACAATATAAATTCTGATATATTCACCTTATAAAACCTTTTGTTGAGTTCAAACACATTTTTACGTGTGTATTTTTGTAATAAGCAAAAGTAGTGGAAATTAAAATTATCAGAAAAACTGGCTAAATTTCTGGAAGATAGAGCTGTTTGTGTGCCACTCCGGTGGCACAGTGGTCTAAGCTATGGCTTCTGATCATTCGTCCAAGATGGGTCCAGGTTCGAATCCCAGTGAGGCTTGGATGTTGTGTTCGTCTTACGGTCCTGGCTCTCTCCCTTCCTGGAACCAGTGGCCCTAAATTAGGGACGGGCAATTGCTTATAGCCCACTAAGTTGCTCACGGTGGTAGTTAAATTTCCAATTAAAAAATAAAATAAAAAAAGGAGCTGCTGTTTGTAAAAGTCTTACTCTTCAATTGGGCCTCCCAACAGGAAAAATTGTAAAAACAAAAAACAAGGCAATAAATTTGCATCTGCTCTCAGTTGGGGACCACACAGAGTTCCTTGTTGACACTACTTGCATCTTTGCCTTAAAAACACATTTTGGGTACATAACTGCCCACTGTGGTCGTCAGCCAGCTGTTGTGCCCAGCTGAAAATATCCATGGTACCACTGGTAGAAAAAATTCATAAGACCAGTAGTATTGAGCAATATAAGGGATATTTTTAAGAGTTCTGAAGAGGTGGACAAAAAAAGAAGAAATGTATATAAAGGATATTTTTTGAAGATTAAGCAGAAGTAGGTGTTGGTATGCTGTGATCATTTGAAGAGACAAAAGCTTAAATGGATGCCACCCAGCTCCAAAAACAGCATACAAAAGTGAACTAGCAACCTGGACAGGTGGCTAGTACCTGCCCAAGTTTCTGCCACCAAGAAGAGTACATGGGAGACCACCACAATGAGTTGTGCAACAAAAAGCTTAGATGAAAGGGAGAATCTGATATCAAGGTATCCCAAACTTTTCAATAATGAGCAAGGAATGCCATTACGTATGTCAAACCTTTCTATGTCTCTACGTCTTCGCCTATTCCAAGAGAACCACCTTAGAGAGATTGTTGGCTGTTGATGCCTTCAAGCGAGTTATTCTTTCCTCTAAATGTGGGACCAACAAAAGACCATTCAAATTTCTATAGATCTGGAGGAATTCCAGCAGTGTTCATAATAATCGGGCACAGACATGGATGAGTTACTTCTAGTCATGCAGGTGACTCTGCTGTCAAAGTACAGGGTGTCCACAATGTCTTGTTACCCCCCCCTCCCCCCTGTAATAAATGTAAGTGAGCTATGTATCTGTTGTATGATGTATATGTTGAGTTAAGGTCTGTATTGTGTTTATTTACAGATTAGGTACCGGAACCATGTGTGATACCAGCGAATACACCATGGAACAGCGGATTGTTTTCAGTGTCTGGGTACACGAACGTCCACACACAGGGAAGACAATGCGTGACATGTGTGCCGATTTCCAACAACGATTCGACAAAGAGGCCCCTCCAAAACAGACTCTTCTGCGTTGGGAACATAAACTCTTCGAAGCAGGCAACATCAAGGGCAAACCACGAAAGGGAAGACCGTCAATCAGAGTGCGACAGTGTCAAGCGATCGAGGAATCAGTTACATCAGGTCACCGCCGAAGTCGCTCCGCAAACGATCAGCGGAGCTTGGAATACCACAATCGACACTGCATAAGCACATGAAGAATGACCTGAATTTGCACGCATATCGCCCGATGTTCGTTCAGGAGTTATCAGACATCGATTTAAACGCAGACGGGATGCATGTGCAATGGCGTTTCAGACATTTGCCACAATTTCAAAACGTGGAAAGGTCATTTTCAGTGATGAATGTGCGATATACCGCAGCTGTCGATCACGGAACGTTGTGTTCTGGTCCAAGGAAAACCCAAATTTTGTAGAAGAATTGGAACATCATCTTCCATATGTCATGATATGGGCTGCAATGAATAGTCGACATATGTTTGGACCGTATTTCTTTGATGGTCCAGTGAATCAGACAACTTATCTGGACATGCTGCAAACCTGGTTTGTGCCACAACTTGGAAATCTTGGCAGTCTGAATGACGTATGGTTCCAACAGGATGGGGCACCTGCCCATTACGCAATTGCTGTTCGAGAATACCTTGGTGAGGTCTTTCGGGATCGTTGGATCGGCCGAGGTTCGGCAGTACTGCCTGCTCCACTTGAATGGCTACCTCGAAGCCCAGATCTCTAAACATGTGATAATGCTCTTTGGGGTTTCATAAAGGAGGTTGTTGCACAGCAGTGCTACCAAGCCACTGATGAACTTAAACAAGCAGTGAGACGTGCTTTCTCCCATATCACCCCGCAACTGCTTCGGAAAATGTCTTACAGACCATGGCGTAAAATTATTCTCTGTCGTGAAAATGACTGAGCCCAAATGGATCCACTGGATGTTTAAGGATGCCTCAACATATAACTCAACATATACATCATACAACAGATACATAACTCACTTAAATTTCTTATTGGGGGGGGTGACACGACATTGTGGACACCCTGTACACTGTGATCCTCTTGCAAAATGTAAGATGAAATATGTCACTTGATATAAGAGTACCTGCCACGTAAGTACTCTGACCCCTTTTTATTGGCATGATAAACATTCAGTGAGGAGCTTCTGTGATTGATTCCAAACTAATTGTATTTGGAGCCATATCGTCGGCAAGCTATCAACTATCCAATATCTATAGTTCTTGAAAAAGCTTCTCTGCAGAAACACACTAATGCGTGGCCTATGGCATTTTCTACCCAAGCCCGGAATAAATAGCCAACTCGAATGCCCGCTCCTCAACCAGAACCAATTGCCGAAGAACTCCCCTTACCAACTATAAAGTGTCTCATTTGCTAAATCATATAAAATCCCATTTATATGTATATAAAAAAAATTATCTTGCTCTTCCTCTCTCTAAGAGCTCGAGCCCGAACCGCAGTAAATATTCTACAGCCAGAGCCCGATTCGGGCCCTGCTTCGGGCTTTCGGGCTCAGCTCACACACACACACACACACATACACATATTTATTTGATCAATCTAACAATGTTGAGAATGAGAGGCCCCCATTGTAAATGAAGTAAATGTGTGTCATATAGTGGTTGTTTCCAGTAAATAAAGTAGGGTAAGCATTTTGATTAATATTTAGTCTAGGACTTACTCCTCATAATAATAAATTATATAAGCATATTATATAAACCTTATTAACTTAGGGTTTTTTGAATTGTTTGCTAATTCAAATTCGCTTATTTCAAAGTAAAAAAGGTATGTCATTGTGTTTGGGAGTCAGCGCACAACCAACAATTTTTTTGATTGTGCCACCTAGGGATTCTGGACTGAAATCCAGTGAATTGGAGTCGTTTGATCAATGTAACACAGAACTTGTTAGTACCTCAACAATATTTATACTGGAACTTAATTGTTCATTAACTTCTTACATGAAAAGGGAGTAACCCTTGTTGCTGTCACATGTGTGGTATTGTTGCCCAGTAGAGCACCCTTTGGAAGCAAAATATATCTCCTAAAAATAACTAGTACTGTTTTGTATCTTGGGGAATTTCCATGTGTGGGGGTTGCTGTACACTGATAATGCAATTCTTGTTTATCAACAAGTGAGTTGTTTTTATTTTCCAGGATGTATGAAATTTATATAAAATTTAAATTGAGTTATAAATAAGGGAAAAACAAAAGTAATTATTTTTAAGTCAGGAACTGTTGTCAATGAATGTAATACCGACTTAGACGAGGTGAATGAGTTTGTGCATCTAGGGAGTATCAGTAAAAAAATAAAAGCAGTCTTATGCACGATTAAAATCTTTAATGGTTAAAAACACATTGGCTGAAAACCTTATATCTACATTAGACCTTTCAAGTTAGTAACTAACTTGTCTTCAGATTATATTTGCCAACTGGACAAGAACCAAATGGTATTGTGACGATCCCCCCTCGCATAATTAATTGGCGAGAGGCGTGGTTAATTAACGGTAATTGAAACTTGATTGGGGGTTTTAATTAACAGAGAGTTATAATTTAAACACTTGCGAGGGGCGGTATATTGAGAAAAGATCTTCTAGCACTTTGAATTCAAGTGGCGAGTTGCAGGTGTTTGCCATGAGAACAAAGAGCCCATAAACGGAAATGGGACGGGTCAGAGTTTAAAAGCTATTTCCCATGACTCAAAAGTGTTTGGACGGCAAAAGCGTTTGAAGCTTTTGTCTGTGCATGCGCGAAACAATGGAAGCTCTTAGACTTGAAGAGCGGTTTATAATAAAAATGTCGCGGTTTCAAGTGTTGGAATTCACTGCTTACCAATTTCTTGGAGAGGGGAGATTGTTGTTGAGGACAGATCCCGTTTGATATCCGAGAGAACTGGGCCTCGATTTTTCCTCGTGCTAGAAAATGCCGTCCGTCTGCGTGCTCTTGCAATTCTGAGCATAAGAAGGGAATCCAGCTGAAAAGCATAAGCTGATGAAAAATAACCACCAGATTTACCTAAAAACTTTCTGATCCTCGCCGGACTACGATACCTGTCCTAAAGAGCGATTTCAGGTGGAATGCCAACAGAAATAATCATTACGGAATATCGCCTCACTCATGCCGAGCGGAGAAGAGAGAAACGCCAACATCGGAAGGGGACCCTCAGAGGAGCCGAGCCCCCCCCCCCCCCCTACAGAGCAGAGCCTCTTCGCAAAGAAAGCGGGGAGAGAACTTTTGTGCGTGTGTCTGAGTACGTGCGTTCAGCGACTAGGGGTGATGTCGTTTTGACGAAGAGACCGTAAGCAACGCGGCCTCCTCCAAAAAAGAAACGGAGCTACTCGTAGTGCCGACATATTAGTGAATGTGAGTGTTGTGTTGTTCGTGTCATACGGTGGATACTCAAGGACCTATGTAAGTACTTTTTACCAGTATTCTTTGCGGCTCATTGTGAACGAACAGACTTTTCGTTAGGACATATTTTCTGAAACACCGAAGAGGGCCAAAGCTGGCCGGAAATTATAGCTTTTTAATTAGATGAAGAATCCGGTGTAATTTATGCACGTATCCATTAGATCCCTGTTTTAATTGTTATACTGTGCCTCCATTGGTTTATTGGTGTACTGTGTCGGCTAATTGGCTAACGAGGTATTGCCGGATTCAGTGATTCGAATCGGCATCCGGAAGTAATTGGGCATCCTGACAACTAAGACCCAAAGTACGCAACAGTATAAATATAAACACTTAGTTACATAAGCATTGCTTGATAGTGGACAAGTGTTTGTATTTATACCATTACGATAGTGGACATTGCATGTCCACTATCAAGCAATGCTTACAACACTAAAGGTTTGTATTTATACCATTTGGTTCTTGTCCAATCAGCAAATGTTATTCACATCTGAAGACAAGTTAGTTGCTAACTTGAAAGGTCTAATGTAGATATCAGGTTTTTAGCCAATGTGTTTTTAACCATGAAAGAGTTTAATCATGCATAAGGCAGCTTTTATTTTTCTACTGATAATTTTAGCACAACCTGCATAGTATAGTATTTCTAGGGAGTATATTTGACAGGGAAAACAGATTTAATAGTGAAATCAGTAGTCAAGTTAATTGATATTTGGAAGTCATAGTTACTTCAGGAGGATTTTATTAAGACTGATAAACAGGGGTCACGCTGCCAATTGCATTCTTCGCAATTTCAAAAAAGAAATCATTTTGGTGATGGAGAAAAGTTTGGGTGAAAGAGAAATTGAATTTGGCAAAAACTTAAAAGAAGCCTGAGCAACCGCTGATAGGTTCTTGGAAAGGTTCTTAATGACTTTATACAAAAGTGTAATTGTTCTGACCCTTATGTACAGCTGTGAAACCTGGTACTGCAGAAGAGAGACAGAAATTGTTTGAGTGTTGATGTGGGGTTTGCTAAAAGACTCATTCTGAACATTTGCCAAACAAAAATGTGTAGTGTGATGCAAAATGTTATTAGTGTGGTGGAGACACAAATATTAGGTTGTTTAGCCAGGTTGAAAGAATGAATAGTGATGAGGTGCTAACTAAAATAATTTATTCAGCCCAAGTGGCAAGAAAAATGGTTCAGAGTGGTCATGGGAAGACTAGAAAAATCATAGGAAGACTAGATTCAGGAATGCCTGTAAAAGATAATGAATATGAAGTGCAAAAGGTCTTGTGTGAGATGTGTGTTGGATGTTAGTAAAGTTTAAGGTGTGTGCCAAGATTACTTCAAATGGAGATGTTTTGATACATCAACAGTAAGTAAAAAATCTTAAGACATTATCAATCACTTTGATTTCATAGATCTTGCTTTGAAGAGTTAATCTCTGCATCTCAAATAATAGTTCAGTGGTGTGTGTGTTAAGTTGGAAAAAAAAATTGGACGTCATTAATAAATGTCACTTCATCTCCAAAAGTCAGTTTTATGCTTCAAATCTCCTACTGTACCAGTTAAGTCATGTTGCCTTCCCTGTTAATTTTCAGGATCCATGCAGAATTAATCTTTTTTTTTTAATGTCATTGTTTAATCAATTTCCTTTGACACAGCTTATGAATTTGAAGTAAGATTTATGATGCCACTCCTCTCTCTGCAACTCAGTAATTAAGGTTGAATTTAAATCTTCCTCAGATTTTAAGATTGGGGCACTCGTATGGAAAATATGAATTCCCTTTCCTTAAAAGTTTAAATTTGGTAAGATATTTACATAAGCCTATGTGTTTGTATATGCTTAATAAATTTTGTATACAAAATGTTATAATTGTTCTTGTCGTTATTTTCTAGGAGTCTATTGCTGTTGAATTTGAAAAGCTTGTTAAGTATTCTGATCTCCAAGATGTAATTGACAAGGTGAGTGTGATCAAGAGTTCCCTATCTTTAACATAAATTTCTGCATTATCTGCACTTTTAGTACTCTGCTCAAAAACATTGGGTATATTGCTGAAGTGACTGTACAGACACATTATAAATTGTTATCAAAGACGTGAATGTCAGATAATCAGAGCACGTGAAAAATGACAAAACCAACAACACCTAAGTAATTTCAGCAAATCGTCAGCAATATTGTGGCAATACACAACACATGGTATTGAAATTACGTGTAAATAAATGGAGGAAAACAGTGTAGAGTGTATGGTTACCAGTGACTGCTAAAATACTGGCACATCAATGATGAAAGGATGAGATTAACTAGCATTTCTTGGATTCTTTGCCACTTCCCATTGAGGGCATGCTCCAGCTGCTGAAGTGTTGTGGGGGAGTGGGGGGGGGCTGCAATATATGTCTGCTTAGTGGAACCCACAGGTGTTCAGTAGGATTGAGTTGCAGAGAGTGAAGGGCAGTCCATCCATGCACTCAATGCATTGTTCATGTTTTCCACTAACTGGACTTGATGTGGGCATGCATCAAGCCGAGTTAGTGGAAAATATTGGTAAATAAAAACATATCCCAACAGCTTCAGCATGCAGCACAACTATAGGTCACAGGATCTCATCTCGATATCTTAACTGCATTCAGGGATCCATCCTTAATGTAGCAGTCTGTATGACCACCAGTGCTGATGCCTGTTCATCCCTACGGAAGAAATGTTTCCTGCACGAAGGCTAGATTATTCTGTGTTTCCTGTTCACCTTGGAGAAAGATTCTCAGATTATTGGACTGCAGGCTGAACTGCGACTCCTCTGTGAAAAGCATGGTGCACCACAGTTCACAATCTCAACTGTGATTGTCTTCAGCACAATCTGTCCTGGCTCTCCAGTGATGTGCTGAGAGGAGCACAAATACCATTGGTCACTGGACATGCAATCCTCTTTGATGGAGACGATTACAGTGTATGATCTGTGAGGAGTTGTGGCCATAGTAAACAGGTGTCACAGTTCAGTTGCTTTTTGTTAGTATTGGGTTAGATAAGTTTTTTGATTTTTGTTTTTCTCTTTTTTTTTTTTTTTTTAAATTATTGGAATCCTTATTTTTCATTAAAGTTTTCACAAATCAGTCAATAATATATTCTCCTTCATTGTTCACAACCTCTTGCCGGCTTTCCACTAGGTTATATATAATTTATGATTTGAGATAAAATAAAAATACCAACGTTTACCACAATCAAAGGTTTATTATATATTGACTATAGTTTCGCAAAGCTATTGGCGTCCCGGTGATGCTGAGCCAATAGCTCTGCGAAACTATAGTCGATATATAATAAACCTTTGATTGTGGTAAACGTTGGTATTTTTATTTATTTCCACTAGGTTGTCAATGCCTCAACGGTAGAAATCCCTGGGTTTTGACTCGAAGTCATCGAACCACCATTTCAGCTTGACGTCGTTGTTAAACGATATGCCTTGCAAACTGTTGGAAAGTGACCAGAAAAGGTGATAATCTGAGGGCGCTAGATCAGGAGAATATGGTGGATGTGGTAGAACTTCCTAACCAAGATCTTGAATAGCAGTTTTGGTCAGATTAGCAACATGGAGGCAAGCATTGTAGTGTTAAAGAGACATACCGTGCTGCTGGTTGGGTCGTTTCTGCTGAATTGCCTCATTGAGCTGGTGCATTGATCGTGGTGTTCTTTTCAAGCAGTTCATAGTGGATTACACCTTCCTAATCCCACCAAATGCAGATCATGGTCTTGGGTGGATGCAGCTCGATCTTGGCTCAAGGTGTTGCTTGCTTGTGAGGACTCTGCCAGTCTTTTCTCTGCTTCATATTGACATAGAGGCACCATTTTTCATCGCCGGTGACGATGCAGTAAAGAAATCTCTGTGTCCACAAGTAGCCTGGTGTCGAGCGAGCAAACTGGCAGCAATAGTGGAGAGTTTGTCTCTTGGGTTCAGAGAATGTGGCACCCATGCACAGAGTTTTTTGGACCTTACCCATTGAGTGAAGGTGGCAGGCGATGGTATCATGAGAGCATCCCATTTGCTGGGCCAATTCCCTAGTGGATTGACACGGATCCTCGTGGATGAGCTCATTCAATCCATCCTCATTGAACTGAACAGGTCTGCCTCAACAAGGAGAGTCTGTGAGGTCGAATTTCCCCTTCTTGAAGCGGGAATACCATTTCTGTGCAGTTCTGTCAGTAATAGCGCTTTCTCCATACACAGCACAAATGTCTCTAAGCAGCTTTTGGGACCTTGATTGAAAGCGAAGAGAAGCAGGTGTCGAAAATGCTCATTTTTGTCTATTTGGCACTCTATCTTCATACGGCTAAAAATAGTTAAACCAAATATAATATTGAAACCGATGAACAAAAGTTGTACAGGAAGAACAGAGACACACACGCACAAAAAAACATATTACACTATGATCAAAATTTTGTTGGCGTTCCTTCATATAACATTAGAAAAAAATGTACGAATTTATCTGACAACCTAATATTTCATTCAGGCAAGTAAACTTACATACTGGTAGTCTTGTGCTGCTATTGGCTAACCCTGCCATGGTCTTTGTATTGTTCCAGTCTCCTGGAAATTCCTCCACAGTCTACTGATGGCGGTTTGAGATACTCCTATAGGAGATAGTGGCAGGATTGGAGCAAAAAATCTGAAAATTAATTCGAAATTAGCATCAATTCATTTCACTCCTACGTCGCCATTTTTCTTTTATCTTATATATCTGCTATCTTTTATACCGAAAATTGGACCTTTGCTTTATTCTCAGAGTGACCTCATACGATATTTACCATACGTGTTTCCTTTTTTGAAACTGTAGCCCATTTATTCATAATACAGTGCTAAATTTCAATGGTCAGTTAACTGCAATGTTCAACATTATAATAAAGACAAAGAAACAGCACCAAATGAAGACCAACCACCAGGGTAAGTGCGGTAAGTGCAAAGTCCTTTTTTTGACTCTGCTATTACTTAATATGTCAAGGTATGGAAATTGCAAATGAGAGGTATGGCCACATAATGTAATGTTTAACGCTCGTAACAGAAAAATTAGCGATGTAAAAACTAAAAGTTGGTTCACTACATTTATCAGTTTTATGCCTCATAAATATAGTGTATAAGGATATTGCAATGCAGCAATATAATGCACTTAATATGTATTAAGTCACAGGTGCTTTTTTAAACTGATCAAAATAGTTTTATGTAGAAATGATGTTTACAGTGAATGAAATCAAGTAGTGATGAATCATGTTGAATAAGAGAAGTCTTAAGTTTCATTCCTTGAAGAATAGTAGAAAAAAATTTGAATTACTATTGTGAAATTCCAGTCATAGAAGTAGAAAATCACACCTTATGTTCATTGTGGTATAGGTTATTACTACTTTGTAGTATTACAGCAAGAAGACTTTATTCACGTTATTTATAGAATGTAGCAAACCACATCAAGACTCCAAATCAAGCACATTATTTCAGGCTGTACACACCTAGATTTGTTTTAGAGCAACATCATGATGAACAAAACAAAAAAACACCACCACCATTAAGAAGCACAAGAACAACACTAATTAGAAGAAGGGTGTGGCCTAACAAGAAAATGTTTGTCACTAATGTTGAAGATGATATGATTTCATGGCCCAAACCTGTGCAATGCAAAGAGCAAAGATAGGCAAACTTGAATTGCCATGAAACTTTGTGTAGCATATGTAGCAGTTTCTTTTGAAAGAGGGTCGTATTTTAGAGTATATGTAGTTGTGGTCGCTTGTGGCATTTCATCTTTACATTTCAAACTTTATGGAATTCTATCATTTGGCTCAACTAAGGTACAGCAAAAGCAAATTTTTCTGATGTAAAGTACATAAAATTATTGTATTTGTAAGACTGTGACAGTGTGCATATATGAACTACTACTACTATAAATTTTACATGTCTGTGAAATTGCATGCTTTCACATGGACATAGTCACAGTGTATTCTCAAGGAAACAGTTTAACTTCTTGATGATGAATTACAAGTTTTAATTGAGCTGAGCCAAAATTAACCATATCATCTAACATATAAAAAACGAAAGCCATAGTTTGTACATTTGTCACACTGATACCCATTTTCTGTTCAACTGTGTGCTACATATGTACCTTTTGATATATCCCTTTCTGTTCAAATGCATGATCAATTACCTTCCCTACAAATATTTTTATGTATATTTTATTTTTCAGATCCAGAACAATACAATGCTTAGTGATGTTTTTTCAGAAATGAGTGAGGATTTTAAAAGTAAGTATTCCACCAGATTTTAAAATTGTATCTCATACTACCACTTTCTGTTCTACATGGTATGTTCTGCTTGGGAAAAATTTTTTACATTCTGAATGCACTACTATATATATATACACTGAAGAGCAATTGAATTAGAGACTGCTGGCATTACGCAAATGTGGCGCAGTGGACGGCCCTGTAAACGGAAACGAAATGACGTATGCAGCGATCCGACAATATAAGGAGTGATGCGACGGGAATCGGTAAGAGTCTGACGCAGTATGGGTAAGACGAAGGATCTAAGTGCATTTGACCGTGTGCAAATTGTCGGGGCCCGACGAATGGGTCACTCCATCTCGGAAGTCGTGCAGGCGCTGGGATTTTCACAAACCACTGTGTCGCGGGTGCTCCTTGAGTACATCGAATCCGGTAAAACCATCCCTGCAAGGGCCAACTGCCATGGACATCAGCATGTGGAAGAGCGGGGTCATCGTCGGCTAGCTCGCATTGTAACAGCGGATAGACGGGCCACAGTGCAAGAAATCACTGGGCAATTTAACGCTGGTGCACAAAAGCGTGTAAGCCGCCACACCATCCAGAACAGTCTCCTCGCTATGGGGTACAGAAGCCATCGTCCCACGAGGGTACCGCCACTGACCGCACATCACAGGGTGCAAAGATTAGCATGGGCATGGGAACATCGCCACTGGACCCTAGACATGTGGAAAATGTTGCCTGGACTGATGAGTCAAGATTCACGTTGGTACATGCGGATGGCAGGATACGAGTATGGCGCAAACCACATAAAGCGATTGATCCTTCTTGCCAGCAGGGTACTCTTCAAGCTGGTGGGGGTGGCATTCTCGTCTGGGGACTGTTTACGTGAACTGAAATGGGACCCTTGGTACGTGCGACATCGTCCCTCACGGGTCGACGTTACCGGGATATCATGGACGACCATTTGCTCCCGTTTGTGCATCTTGAACATCCCACTGGGGACCTCATCCTGCAACAAGATAATGCACCATGCCATCGCTCTCGAATTGTATCCGAATGGTTGGATGGAACACTCCACCGACATGACCTCGCTTCCTTGGCCAGCTAGGTCACCTGACCTCAATCCCATCGAGAGAGATGTTCGAGGCTCTGACCCCTCCTCCATCAAATCTTCGTGAACTGTGGGAGCTTGTTCTGGGGTCGTGGATCCGTATGGCTTCCCAACGCTTCCGGTGTCTTTTCGAGTCCATGCCGAGACGAATCGCAGCCGTCATCAGGGCAAAAGGTGGTGCTACACGTTACTAGACAGGTATCTTTAATTCAATTGCTCTTCAGTGTATATATATATATATATATATATACAAAAACATAGTAAACATAAAATTGCAAAAATAGAATGCCATGTCCTCGTGCTCTGCTGCAGGGGTCAATGTCACCTGAAATAAAATACATAAATAATGCAGACACTACAAGCACAATAGAACTCAATTAAATATGTGACAACCATAAATAATACAAGGTTAGCCATCGGGTGCCAATCTTCAGGGGAGGATGCACCCGACGGCTGAGCTACTGACAGGTTTCATGCGGACATCCTGATTTAGCAGCCCCGACCGAATAAAAATAAACTGGACATCCCATCCTCCCTACCTGTCAGGAAATATACTTTAAAATCAACTTAAGTAACAAATTTAAACATTCAAAATAGACCTACCTTAACCCTGACTGGTGCCCACGACCAGTAAACACCATTTACCGTGGCCATCCACCTTTATAGAGTTCATCATTAGGTTAATGCGTAGGTAAAGGGTACGTTCAGAATTATATAGAATAGTGTAATTGGCCTTCCCCACTGTAAAATATACCATGTATGCTAGGGAAGAATGGTTAAATGCTCCGGGGCAACTCGAAAAAAAAAATTGTTTTTTATATAGCCCTGAAAGTTAGTAAGGATGGGCTTCTGGTGTATTGATTTTACAAAATCTTAATCATAATGAAGTAAGTAGTTCACATGTTTCTAATAGTTTACTGAAATGATAGTTACAGAAAGCCTCTGGATATTCATTATTTAAACATCTCCAATATAATCTTCTTAGTTGCTTAATAATATTTTGCTTTTTATTACATATTTGCATAATTCGCAAGATTTGTGAAATAATCAAATTACGGAAAATACTTCTTGAGAGGTTGGAGGTCCAATGACTATATTTTTGCTTTAAAATTAAACAACTCTTTTTTTATCATAAATAACTAGTTCTGGTTTACCTCCCTGAAACTCTATCTGCAAATCAAAAAAAATAATCTTGTTTATATCTGTATTTGTCTTAAGTCTTATCTGTCAGGCATTTGGAGGCTTTGTCTTAAGACAAATTGCCTGAAGATAACACTTAAGTGTTTATCTGTCAGGCATTTGGAGTAGATAAGGTACTAACAGTGCTTAACCATCTTAATATACCCAAGATTGCAGAAATGCTAAAGAGGATTCCAGGATATGTTTTCAGGGACATGTCCTGCAGACTTATGGAGGGAAAAAAACAACTGAAAATGCCTCTTTAACAAAAAAAATATTGTATTCTTTCTTTCTAGGCAAGGTTTTTTGATAAAATTCCATTTGGAGCTATCTTAAAGGAGAAAAAGCAGCAATTCCCACTTGGGAATACTCTTCAAGTTATTCCTGCGTATAAATATGTTGACATTCTGGGCAGAAGAATTTATAATTATAATAAATTCTGCAGAGAATTGAGAAATTTGGGCCCTCAGCACTTACCATGTTGCTGTCAAGAAGAGCAATACCAGCCTTATGTTGACAATGAACAGGGACACATTATTACAACGAACACAGGTATTATTGAAAGCTTAGAATTGAGAAGCCTTTTAAATAAAGGCTCTAATTTTTACCCAAATGTTTGTCCCTGTGCAAATAATTAAGAGGTGTCTGTCCAAAGATCTACACTGCTTTGCCTACAAAATTGCAGAGAAATATAGTCATGTTGAGGATTTCTTTCAATGGATAAATGCACTACTAAAAAAGATGTACTACTTTGTTGATAAACATTTTCACTGTTATGAATTTATAAGGAACTGGAAAAAATCAAAATTTTAATTAAAGACAATTTTGTAATGACATTTCATAAATTATTGAAAATTCGGGATTACAAGGTTGATTTTTCCTATATTTTTGCTGTTCCCAAATTTCACAAAATACCTATGAAATTCCGATTTATCACTTGTGGAAGCAGTAGTTATAATAAAAAGCTGGAAAAGTATTTCAAGATAAGCTACAAATCATCTTCATCAATATAAAAGATTCAAAATGGGTAATAAATGATAATAGAAAAGTTCTCAACTTTATTAAAGTCAATGACACTTTGAAAAATGTTAACTTTTGATTTTACTAATTTATTTACTACAGTTGATTTGGAAGATCTCTGAACTGTTCTCGACTAATATTATATGCATTTTGACGAATCTATTAATTATGATAAAAATTATTGGGATGTTCTTTGTAGACTGTGTATATTTAACAACTATATATATATTATCAGAAGAATATTTTAGTACAAATTATGGGTGTCCCTATGGGCACTAATTTTTCAAGTTTATTAGCCAACTTGTACCTACATGCTTATGAAGAAAAATACCACCATTTAGAAGTCAAATGTTTTCACTATGTTGATGATTTGATCTATTTTAAAACCAATATTGCAGACTTTAGACCTGAAGATATTTATCCCAGGGGTCTAAGTTTACGTAAGACAAATACAGATATAAACAAGATTAATTTTCTTGATTTGCAGATAGAGTTCAAGGGAGATAAACCAGAACTAGGTATTTATGATAAAAAAAAAAAAAAGCTGTTTAATTTTAAAGCAAAAATAGTCAATTGGACCTCCAACCTCTCAAGAAGTATTTTCCTTAATTTGATTATTTCACAAATCTTGCTAATTACACAAATATGTAATAAAAAGCATAATATTAAGCAACTAAGAAGATTATATTGGAGATGTTTAAATAATGAATATCCAGAGGCTTTCTGTAACTATCATTTCAGTAAACTATTAGAAACACATGAACTACTTACTTCATTATGATTAAGATTTTGTAAAATCAATACACCAGAAGCCCATCCTTACTAACTTTCAGGGCTATATAAAAAACTATGTTTTTTTGTTTTGTTTTTCGAGTTGCCCCGGAGCATTTAACCATTCTTCCCTAGCATACATGGTATATTTTACAGTGGGGAAGGCCAATTACACTATTCTATATAATTCTGAATGTACCCTTTACCTATGCATTAACCTAATGATGAACTCTATAGGTGGATGGCCACTGTAAATTGTGTTTACCAGTCGTGGGCACCAGTCAGGGTTAAGGTAGGTCTATTTTGAATGTTTAAATTTACTTAAGTTGATTTTAAAGTATATTTTCTGACCGGTAGGGAGGATGGGATGTCCAGTTTATTTTTATTCGGTCGGGGTTGCTAAATCAGGACTTCTGCATGAAACCTGTCGGCTCAGCCGTCGGGTGCATCCTCTCCTGAAGATTGGCACCCGGTGGTTGACCTTGTATTATTTATGGTTGTCACATATTTAATTGAGTTCTATTGTGCATATAGTGTCTGCATTATTTATGTATTTTAGCAGAATCATACAAAGGAAAATAAGCAATATTTTGAGTGTGATTATCTTGGTTGTGTTGTGCGGTCGGGCAATGTGTTTTGGTGTGCTGGGTTGGGTTTTTTTTAAATCCCTTTTAATTTGACACTTTTATCCCTAAATTTAATCTGTCCTTATAGCAAACTAAAATTGCAGAAACCCACAATTCTCTGGTCTCAGTAGATTGAGTGATTTTCTTAATGCTTGCCCTTGACGAAGCCATCAGAGAATTGGTCATTAATATGCTTCCTTGCATTCTTCTGTTCATTAATTTTCCATCGTTTGAAGCTCGCCTGCTTCGGGTGGTTGGAAATTGGGGATTGTTGTTCTTCTGCTCATACCCAGAATTTTTTGTTTTATTTTTATTTTTCTTTCCTTCAAAATTTGCTCATTGGTTTCACATTTATGTATTATATATATATATATCATCATTGTCAACTATTATCAATCCACTGCTGGACGAAGGTCTATCCAAGCCTCTTCCACAACGGTCTGTCTTGTGCCAGTCTCCTGCACATTACTCCCGCATACTTTCGAATTTCATCCACCCATCTCCCATGTGGTCTTTTTCTGGATCTTTTCCTGTTCCTTGGAATCCAATCTAAAATTTCGGCTGTCCATCGATGGTCTGTCCTTCTGGCAGTATGTCCAGCCCATTGCCATTTCAGAGATTTAACTCTGATCATGATGTCTTCCACTCTTGTCATTTTTCTGATCCACGAGTTCCTCTTCTTATCTCTCCTGGTTACCCCAACCATGCACCTCTCCATGCTTCTTTGAGTTGTCTGTAGCCTTTGTATGTCTCTTTTAGTTAAGGTCCACGTCTCTGCACCATACGTAAGCACCGGAAAGATGCATAGATCAAACACTTTTCTTTTAAGACATAATGGCATATTGCTCTTGAAAATTATGCTGTTTCTTCCAAAAGCTCTCCAGGCAAGTATTATACGCCGATTAATTTCATCAATATGACCCTCACTTGATAGCTGCTGTCCAAGATAAACGTACGTGTCTGTTATCTCCAGCTTTTCTCCATCAATTGATAAATCTTCATTTCTTGTTAAAACATTGTACATCACTTTTGTCTTCTGAAAGTTCATTTTTAATCCCACTTCTTTACTCTTGTCAGCAAGTTCCTGGATCATGCATGCTCTGCAGCTCTGATGGGGTAGTTGCAAAAATGTCTATGCCATCAGCAAAATGAAGGTGAGTTAGATAATCTCCATTAATATTTATCCCTTTGTTTTCCCAGTTCAGTGATTAAAAGACATTTTCCAATTGGCATTAAAGAGTTTGGGAGATATAGTGTCACCTTGTCTCACTCCCTTTCCAATTTTTATGTGTGTTGTATTTTCAAACAGCCGAATCTTTGCACTTGCATTTTCGTAGATGTTATTAATAATATTAATGTATGCATCTTCAATACCGCAGGATTTCAAAGCCATTGTAACTGCTGATGGTTTCACCGAATCAAAGGCTTTTTCATAATCGATAAAAGCCATGCACAATGGAAGTTCATATTCCCTCGCTATTTCAATTAGTTCTCTCAGTACGTGGATATGATCTATTGTGCTGTAGCCACTCCTGAATCCAGCTTGTTCCCTCGGTTGAGCCATGTCCAGTGTTACCTTCAAGCGGTGTGATAGAACTTTACTGAAGATTTTATAAACTACTGATAGGAGGCTGATAGGTCTGTTGTTCCTGAGATCCTCAATGTCACCTTTTTTATGTAGCAGGATCATTGTAGTATTGTTCCAATCCTCAGGAATCTTCCCTTTATTAAGGCAACTAGTGAAAACTTGGGTGAGTACTGTTTCAATTTCTCCACTTACTTCTTGTATGATGTCTACAGTAATTCCATCTTCTCCTTGAACTTTTCTCCGCTTCATGTTCTTGATTGCATGTGTAACTTCTGCTGGGAGGACTGGAAGATCTCTGGGACTGGTACCTTTTATGATGTCTGGAGTACATGTATCACCCCTTTCATATAATTTGGAGTAGAAATCTTTCACTCTTGTCAAAATTTCGCCTCTATTTCTTGTTACAGAACCATCTTCTTTTCTCAGTGCCATAATCTGTTTTCTTTCCTTACTGAGATGTCCCTTTGCTATCTTTAGGCTTTGGTTGTTTTCAATTGCTTTCCTCACTAGTTCACAGTTGAATTTCCTTAAGTCTTCAGTGATACTTTTTCGTACTGTCTTGCATAGCTCTATATACTCCACTTTGGAAGTCACATGTTCTTTAGTTGTCCTCATCTCTCTTCTTTTTTGCATCAACATTTTGGTTTTTCCTGATAATTTGTTCACATGCAACTTTTTCTTAGACCCAGCTAATTTTGTTGCTGTTTCCGTAAGAGCTTTGGTTACTTTTCTGTTAACTTCAGAAATATCCACTTCTTCCGATGTTAGGCCTTCTAAAGCAGAGAATCTGTTCTTCAGTTCCAACTTGAAGGTCTTATGGTGTTTTTTAAGGTTGGTTATGTCATTACATTTTGTTTGTCTTTATGAGCTTGCCACGTTGGAGTTTAGTGTTGAGGTACATCTTGCATCTCTCCATTCTATGGTGACTATCTGTATTGAACTTGTTTAGCACACTGCAGTGTTCGATGACGAATTTTTTGTTACACATAAAATGACTCCACAACTATATATATATATTTATTATAAGAATTACAGAATTGCAAGGCAGTTAAAAGAATTAACTATGTTTTGGCTTACCTAGTTTCTTGAATTCATGTTGGCATTCCTTGTTATTGGTTTGCTTTACAAAATTTTTCATCTTGAGCAGCCATTCAGGATGAATTTTTGTATAAAGTTCAATAATAACAAGAAAGAATATTTACAGGAATATGAGAAACTAAATAAGTACCTTGCAATCTTATAGTTAAGATTCTTACACTTATGTAGTACAGCATTCAGAATGTAATGAATGTAATGCCTTTTCCCCAAGCAAAACATAATGTGGAGAACAGAAAGTGATAGTATGAGACACATACTGCAATCTTTAATGAAAAATACCACACATTTTTAGCTATTTGAACATATTAGCTTATATGCCTAATATCAAATGTATTGAATATTTCACCAGATATTTTAAGCATTTTTATGTCATGCAGCTATTTACCATAAAGGCTTTGGAATACTTCACATAGCTACAATACATGGTTTATAATTTTAGTAAAAATGGAATGGCCGCCCCGGTGGCGCAGTGGTCTAAGGCGCTGGCCTCTGATCATTCGTCCGTAAGGGGTCTGGGTTCGAATCCCGGTCAGGCATGGATGTTGTGTTTGTCTTACGGCACTGGCTCTCTCCCTTCCCTGGAACCAGTGACCCTAAATTAGGGACGGGCGACTGCTTATAGCCCATTGAGTTGCTCACGGTGGTCGTTAAACCTCCAATCAAAAAAAAAAAAAAGTGGAATGTCATTGTCTGTGTTACAGCTGTGCTTTGGAATGGATATAATGAATCCAGATCTCATAGCTTATTATTCTACCCATTGTTTCTTGTTGGGTGCTGACATGAATGTGGAAATTTTATTTTTCTGGAGTAGGTGTGTTATGTACAACCTTATTTACTGCCATCACTTCTCAATGGCTGAAACTGATAGTTGAATATGATTAATAAACCAGAAAAAATACCTAAATAATTTGTGTCAACCACTGAAAAGAAAAATGTACCGTAATTTTGGCTAAATAGGCTGCACTGGCATATACGCCGCAGCGATAAAAAAAGAGCGGAATGAAAAAAATCGGCAGAAACGCCGCACCTCTGTATACGCCGCACTTTCGCAGTAAGGTGGGGTAGTACCAAGGTGGAATCTTAAAAACATTACGTAGATAAAAATATAGTACCTGATCTTCCAAATAATAAATAAAAATATCAGTTAAACAAGATTCAATCTTAAGGATAACGCTTACCCTACTTCCTATTTTATAAAAATTTACTCGAAGAATTCATAAGGCGCTTAAACCAATTATATAAAACATTTATACCTCAAGAATTTAAAAAATACACATACAACATTCTGAAAATGTATGATACGCATAGTTTTTCAATCAAATCCATCAAAATCGGAAACTTCAAAACTGAACTGTTCGAATTAAAAATTTTAAAAGCTCATCTAAAAAAACTTTGGGGTCATCCGCATCACTTTCGCTGTCTTCTGGCGTTTCACCACAGTTTTTATAAATAATGTTTGCTTCAGTGAAGCCCGAAATAATCGTTGAAGTTTCGATGTTTTTCTAGAATTCAGAAAAACATATTTATCTACCATTAGCTTAAAACTAGATTACATTAGAAGTATAACTTCTGCGTTTCGTCATTTTACTTTCCACGAGAACGTAGACCTACGTGTGCTCGAGAAAATGTGATTTGCCGAACTGAATGCAACGATCGCACACGTCACTGACAAAATTTTCACATGCTGTCATTGACCAATGACAATTGATCTTGGATGGTAGTCGAATATCCCGTTTCAAGAGGGGAGAGAGTGCGAAGCTGAAGATGTCATGAGTTCAAAGAGAGTTAGTTGCTCAGAGCATGAAACAACTAACAAGGGCGATCGTTGCCAACAAGATCGATTGCCTGCGAAGTCCCCCCCCCCCACACACACACCAGGGACTTTTTCCGAGTTTTATCAGAGTCACTTCTCTGGCTCTCTTTTACCTGTCCTACCTCAATCCTATAAATTATTGTCATGTCTTGTTTTAAGAGGGTGGAATTTATTGCACGTGGCTGTAACATCGTTATTCTATTCCCTCTCCATTGAGATATCTTCCTGCGAGAAAAAGAATGGAACAAGCCAAAACGTTTTTCATTACATAATTTCGCTCTGCCAAAAAAAAAAAAAAAAAAAGCCGCATACATTGCCATGCCGTATAAGCCGCGCGGGTAGAAAATTTTATTTTGAACTCTTATACGCTGCGGCTTATCTACTCGAAATTATGGTAATCAGAATGATCACAAACACATTTTCAGAATTTTTCCTTAATATTTTTCATTAAAACTATTTCATCAGTGTAGTGCTTATTAGCAGATCAATTATGCAAAAAAAAGAGAATAAATTAAAATTTATTTTTGTCACTTTTTTTTCCCAGTGAAGGAAGCATCCATCCTTCCATTAATATACCAGTTTGATTCATACCAAAAGGGAGGCATACAAAGGTGTTCTTTATGCTGTTTTGTATAGTCTTATTGATGGATGGTGGAAATCAGTTTTTAGAAACTGAGGTGTTTATCCGAATTTTTAATAAGGAATTTCTTTGAGCTACTTAGAGTAACTTTTGCTCCCCCGCCCCTTCTTCCAGCTTACATTGAATTAGGCCACTAAATGAAATACATACATGCATGACTGGACATTTCAGGTGCAAAGCACGATTTGTAATAGTGGTACATTATGATGAATTTGTGAATGTTTTTATGCTGTCTGCAAATGGTTATTTTTTGTTTAGTGGGGGAGGTGGGAGTAATATATGCTTGCCTTGTTTGAACATTTGTAAACATTCATGTTAAACATATTTTGGATTTTGGTTGTTTGCTCATAGTAAAAATGCATAAAATGGTGGTAGACCTTAAAAAAAATGTTTGCAAATAGTATTTAAAAACATTTGATGTGCTTGTGTATTTCAAATTTCATATTTTTATAAATCTGATTATCCAGATAATTTTTTTAAATAAAAATTTAGTGTGGTGCAGAAACATTAAATGATTCAGCAGTAGAAACAATTCAGTTTCATGCTGGAGTGTAGCTTTTTTTGTGTGTGTGTTATTCACATTTGTTAAAAAAAAAATCATGAAAATATGTTGATGTGCAGTTTTTGAGGTTCTAGACTTTTAGGTGTTTCTTGAAGAAAAAGTTTGATGTTGAAGAGTTGCTTAAGGTTGGATATGTTATCCAGCAGATGGTCCACATCAGTCATTTGAAATTGGTTGTTGTGAGTGTTCTGTGCTTCATTTTTGTTCTCTAAAACCCATAAAGCCATTAGCCTTTGATTAAAAAGTTAACTAACAATGGACCCATCAGCTCCTAGGCATAGAGTTTAAGATTTTGAAATGATCTACCTCAGCGAGACATATTTTCAAGTGAAGTGCACTGATCATCACATGTGTAAATGATCCATGCAATGCAGATCAGTTTGGCAGCATCAAAGAATGGCTGCAGTACCCATCTATGAATAAACTGAATGTAGTAAACAATATTATGAAGCAGTTTTCTTAATGACAGTTTTTGTGGCTGTTCAATCATAACATATGTTACACTTCGTTATTTGTAACACTTAAACCCCAAATTTAGGGTATAATAAGTATGTGTGCTGATTTTTCAGAACTTGTTGAGGACTTCAAACCCCACCAGAAAGAAGAAGTAGAGAAGATAGTGAAGAAAATAAATACAGAAATTGAAAAGGTATTTTTTTATTTTCATTTATATTTTTACTGTGTTGATACATAATGAATTTAATGTCAAGAAATTTTTCCATGAACTTTGCTGTGACCATATTTGTTCCTGTGACAAATTTTGACCAAATTTGTTACTGGGGCAAATTTTGACCAAATTTGTTCCTGTGACCAGATTTTGTGTTTAGTGTGTGGGATTCCATGCTTCTTGTTATTAGATCCAATATGCACTGAAGAGCAATTGAATTAGAGATGCCTGTCTAGTAACATGTAGCACCACCTTTCGCCCTGATGACAGCGGCGATTCGTCTTGGCATGGACTTGACAAGACACCGGAAGCGTTGGGAAGCCATACGGATCCACAACCCCTGAACAAGCTCCCACAGTTCACAAAGATTTGATGGAGGGGGGGGGTCAGAGCCTTGAACATCTCTCTCGATGGCATCCCAGATGTGCTCAATGGGATTGAGGGCAGGTGACCTAGCTGGCCAAGGAAGCAAGGTCATGTCGGTGGAGTGTTCAACCAACCATTCAGATACAATTCAGGAGCGATGGCACTGTGCATTGTCTTGTTGCAGGATGAGGTCTCCACTGGGATGTTGAAGACGCACAAACGGGAGCCCCATTTCAGTCCACGTAAACAGTCCCCAGACGAGAATGCCACCCCCACCAGCTTGAAGAGTACCCTGCTGGCAAGAAGGATCCATCGCTTCATGTGGTTTGCGCTGTACTCGTATCCTGCCATCTGCATGTACCAACGTGAATCTCGACTCATCAGTCCAGGCAACATTTTTCCACATGTCTAGGTTCCAGTGGTGATATTCCCGTGCCCATGCTAATCTTTGCACCCTGCAATGTGCCGTCAGCTGTGCTACCCTCGTAAGACGATGGCTTCTGTACCCCATAGCGAGGAGATGGTTCTGGATGGTGTGGCTACTAACACGTTTTTGTGCACCAGTGTTAAATCGCAGAGTGATTTCTTGCACTGTGGTCAGTCTATCCGCTGTTGCAATGCGAGCTAGCCGACGATGACCCCGCTCATCCACACACTGTTGTCCACGGCAGTTGGCCCTTGCAGGGATGGGTTTTACCGGATTTGATGTACTCACGGTACACCCGTGACACAGTGGTTCGTGAAAATCCCAGTGCCTGCACGACTTCCGAGATGGAGTGACCCATTCGTCGGGCCCTGACAATTTGCCCACGATCAAATGCGCTTAGATCGTTCTTTTTATCCATACTGCGTCCGACTCTTACTGATTCCCGTCGCATCACTCCTATATTGTCAGATCGCTGCATACGCCATGTCGTTTCCGTTTACAGGGCCGCCCACAGCGCCACATTTGCATAACGCCAGCTGTCTCTAATTCAATTGCTCTTCAGTATATGAATTAAGGAAATTTCGGTGTTAATGGCATTAGTATGCATTTATACCAGTGCAAAATATTAGCAGACCTCCAAATTTAGTCATTGCTGAAACCATCAACACAATAACAATTGCTGTTCTTGCCAACTGGAAACAAGAGTTCATTTTAATTTTTCTGCAAGTTTTGTGAAAGCATGCTGTCATCTCCCTTGTCTGACTTGTTTTGTAAGTGAACAGCATAAAATTTTTACCTAAATCCAAACGGTCATGTTGCAAAGAAAACCTGGCTCGTATATCTGTCAGCTGCAGCATGCACTGCCTCCCTAATGTTGCTAGATGTTGCACAAAAATTCAGCCTTGCAAAAATTAAATGTGAATCTTTGTTTTAAACAAATGAGTTTTTCTTTTTTTCTTTTGTGTGTGTGTGTGTGTGTGTGTGTGTGTGTGTGTGTGTGTGTGTGTGTGTGTGTGTGTGTGTGTGTGTGTGTGTGTAGTCGTAATGTAAAATTTAACTGTGGTTTTATTTGAATCTCTGGAAGTTTAAATGCCTATCTGTTTAATTAGAAATTGATATGCTTATTTTTTTCTCCCCTAGATAAGCTTATTTTTCAAGGAGCAAAGAGGTGTAGTTGAACATGCTTTGGCTAAAACCGATGGCTACGAGATCTACAGGTAAAGTTTATCTTCAAATACTGATTTATCTTTGTGTGTAAACTTCTTTTTAATATCATCATCATCATCGTCAACCATTATCAATCCACTGCTGGACGAAGGTCTCCCCAAGTTTCCTCCACAACGGTCTGTCTTGTGCCAGTCTCCTCCATGTCACCCCTGCATACTTTCGAATTTCATCCACCCATCTCCCATGTGGTCTTTTTCTGGGTCTTTTCCTGTCCCTTGGAATCCAATCTAAAATTTCGGCTGTCCATCTAGGGTCTGTCCTTCTGGCAGTATGTCCAGCCCATTGCCATTTCAGGGATGTTATAAAATTTAAGCTCAGTTTATATACTTTTATTAATTTAAAAGTGTGTTGTAGATATTTTATAGCAAATAACTCTTTATATCAATCTTTACATGGTGTAGGACTTGTAACCATTTCTGCTATCATGACAAAATTTAAAACAAAAGTAAAGAAAAGAAAAATTAAAAAAAGGCTATGAAGTACTGAAAACCAGCATTTTGGTTTTCCATGTTATTAAATGTATACATTTAATATTAAATACTACTGGTTCACTTCTCAATATTTCCTATTATGTCAACTGTGAAATCTTATTCTCGTAGCTATGAATTGGTCATTAAATTATCTGAGTGTACTGGAACTCATTAAATTATCTGAGTGTACTGGAACAGTGAATGATCTAATGATTAATTTAGATGCACTGTAGAAAAAAAAGTGATTGTAATAAATGAACTTTTTGGAAAAATATAACTAAAATTTAACTTCAGAACATGAAATAGTTCTGAAGTCGGGAACAGTGTTTAAGCTGGAATATGTTTTCTTGTAACAATTTGGCTGTTTTTTCAGTAAAAGTTGTAGCAAAATGCTATGCAGATTAGCCAAATGTACAATTCTTTTTTTTTTGCTATATTTACAAATGAAAATACATGTACAATGCATTGGCTAAATAAAATTTTGTACTTTAAATAGAATTCAAGAATTAAAACAAATAGGCTGTAGACTCCTAATTTTAATAAAAATACATTTGCTGTTCCATGCAGTTTGTGAAAATATATACAAAGACCAGGACTGAGCTAAGCTACAACCGATGACCCAAACCGAAACGGTGCATATGCTGCTCTTGCAGTTGCTGCTGCAGCAGCAAACCACTGAAGAAACAAATTAAATGCCTCTTTGCTTATTCATCTTAGTGAATCCCTTGTGAAAGGCACTCTCTCAAGGCTCACCACGGCTTTTCTGTGATAGGAGAAAAGACAATAGGGATGGGAAAATGAGACAACGGCTGAAGCAGAGTGCGAGACTAAAAAAAAAAAAAAAGACTTGAAAGGATACCAGGTTGGTAGGGCGAAGCAGCAATACATAACGAAAAAATGACTGGGATTAAAAAATAAAATAAAGCGCAAGGGTGGGCGGGATGACAGGTGAAAACCAGGTTGGTGGGTCGAAGCACCAATGACAGAACGAAAAAATTCTGAGGATGACAAACAACACAAAGGTGAAGCAGGGGTGGGTGGGATGACAAAAAGAATGTGACTGGAAAACGTTCATTTTTTGGTGATTCAGTAAGGACTTTTTTGTCGCAAAATTAGTGTCTTTGTCATGATTTGGCAAAAATGTGAGCTACAGCTTAAACACAGGTCAGAATGGCATAAGCAGTTATGTGTAAAGCACAGAAGAGGGTAGTATGAGGTTATAAACCCTTTTTGGAAACTATCAATGCTGAATATTTCTTGAAAACATGCTATTTTGAGAGCAAATCTTAGATTTGTATATATTAATGTTTTACTACGCATAAAAAATTCAAAATAGTTGTGTAAAAATTTCAAAATAAGGAAGCTTTCAACTGATAACTTCAAAATTTTTCAACCGAGGACCATTGTCCACCGCTTTCTGGATTGAAAACAACCATTGTCCATCCTTACCTAGGTTGAAAAAGACTGAAGTTACCAGTTGAAAGCTTCCTTATTTTAAACTTTTTATGTAACTTAAGCATACTTGTTATTTATAGTTATGTGCATATGTTCAAACCCCATTGTCATATCATTCTAGTAAATATGGATAATGTTATGTTTCAAATCCAATTCTTCAGGTCATGATTACTGTCCGCACAGTCAGCAAGATCACTAGATTTTCCCCTGTTGAACATATCAGGGATATAATAGGAAGTTTCCTGACTTCAGATTCAATATCTGTACTCTTTGTCCCACAATTAGCTTCTGAAGAAGAACAAGGCTGGAATGACATACAAGATTTGGTCCAACACTCTGACTGAATGTATGCCAGTGTTTGTGTTCAAGCATATGGAGATCACACTAACCTTTTTTTTAATACTGCTTTTATTCTTTCTTGCATGTTCAGCTTTTAATGTAGTAGGAGAGAAAAGTGAGCCCATTGCAGGTTCTTTTCCTCAAGCTGAAAATGGTAAAACATCTTGGGATATGAAATTGCTGAACAGTTCAGTCACCTCTGAAGTTTAATGGATACAAATCAAAATGTTTGAACATAAAAATACTTTATCTCTGAAATCTAAGATAAAGTATTTAAAGTAACATGGAATGGTACATTTTGCGATCTTTAATCACAAGGCATTTTAAAGTGTATTGTTAAATGATAGTTACAATAGACAGATTATGGGAATTACTACGAAATACAGGATGTTAATTCTAGCGTCAAATTTTTTGGGTAGTAACCCTACCCTTCATCAGGACTAACACTACAGTAAGTGTTGCCAACCTTGGGTAAAATTCCAACCTTTAAAATCATTTAATGTAGTTCCTCTCTTCTCTCAATCTCCAGACCTTCCAACAATTTTCTCTTGAAGAAATGTTTTTGGTGGGTCAGAATTTCTACTGAGTTCTACAGGATTTTTTATGTCCTGTAGGTTAAACATGTCTGTCAAGTCCAGTTTTATTTGTCATGTTTTTTATGGCTGCTTTATGTTCTTTCAGCCTGGTTTTAAGCTGTCTACCTGTTTATCCCACATAGCTAAGGCCACACTCACACTGTATATTGTAGACTACTTCTTTTAGCAAGATGTTAGTTTCTTGCTGTTTTAATTTAGGAAGGTAGTTATTAATCTTATTTCCTAAACCTGGAGCTAGTCTGATTTGAAATTTTTTGCTAATCCTTTGAAGTTTTTCAAACAGGCCCTTATGGTAGGTGATTTTTCTAGTTAACCTACAGCTTGGGTTAGGGCTCTGAACTTTTTTACTATTAGTTAAAAAAAGAATTCCACTATTGGAGCAGGGTAATTATTCTCCTGGAGAATGATTTTAAGTTAGTTTTTCTGTGCTCGCTAGTCTAATTCTAAGGAGTTAAGAACATTGATCTTTTCTACAAATTGCGAGGCTACATTCCACTTCATGTTTTCTGGATGGTTTCATTGGAAATCCAGCATTTTGTTAGTTTTAGTGGGCTTTTTAAGACTTTTTTTTTTGCAAGAATTTTCCCACCCCGAAGAATTAACGACAGGTCCAGGTAATTTAGCTGATTGTTCTGTTGAAGTTCCAGAGTGAAATTTAACTTTTCATCTCGGGAGTTGAACCAATCTAGGATGGTAGACGGTAGAGAGGGATTAGTGCTGTCTGTTTTTACATTTTTAATTTTCTCAATAAATTCATACGTGTTCTTGATGGTGAACCTATTGTTCATGAAAATGGGTGCAAGGAACCTCAAGAACACGTATGAATTTATTGAGAAAATTAAAAATGTAAAAACAGACCTAAAGGACTTGCATATGGCAAGCATGGATGTTAAAGCATTATATCCAAGCACTCCTGTTCCAGAAGCTATTGAAATTGTCATTAAGAAGTTACATACTCTTAAAATATTATATGACACACAAACTCAAGAATTCAAAAAAGTTTTATTCTATTTATATGAAAACAATGTATTTACATACAAGAACAAAATTTACAAGCAAAATTCAGGAGCCCCAATGGGCTCACCATTATCAACTTTATATGCTGAGGTTGTGATGAACGAGACTGAAGAAAATGTCATGCAGTGTATGGAAGAAAAACCAGAAATATACTGTCGATACATGGATGACATTTTCATTCTATCAAAACTGAATGAAGAAGAGTTAAGAAAATTAACCAAATGTTACAGCTCTTTATACCCAACAATAGAACTTCAGTAGAAATGGAAAAAAAAAACACAATATCCTTTTTGGACGTACAAGTTGTAAAATCCACAAATAAGTTGCAATACAGAGTTTATCGAAAAAGTTCATTTGTTCCTGTTCTAATCCCGTACAATTCGGCACATCCTTATCCACAAAAATGCAATAGTCTGAAAACCTTAATTAAAAGAGCATATATGCACTCTGAAAATATACAGTTCATTAATGAAGAAATTAAATTCATAAAAAAAATTGCAAGTAGTTTAGGTTATCCAAACCATTTAATAAAAAAATGGAACACAGAAGTACTAAAGAAAATAAAAATAATGCAGTAATAAATAAAAATGAAATCAAATATCTAAATGGTTTTCCTTTTATTAAAGGTACTACTAATGAAATTAATAATATTTGTAAAAAGCATAACATTCAAATTGGAGGAAAAGTAATTACTATCAAAAATATAGTAATCAAAAATAATGAAAAAATAAAAATGTTAGAAAAAGCAGGTATTTACTCAATTCCTATTACAGAAAACCCTCCAATGGCATATATAGGAAGTACCAAAAATAAGCTTAAACACAGGTTAAAACAACATGTGAAAAATTGGCAGAAAAAAGAAGAAAAAACTGCACTTATTCAATATTGTCTGGCCAACCAAAAATATCCTAAATTTGAAAATATAAAAATCATAAAAAGCTGTAAATCCGAAAAACACCTCAGAATAGCAGAGTCTGTAATGATAGAAAAAAATAGAGCAAAAGTTTGTAACCACAATGACCCAAATATTTTAAGAAACAGCTGGAGGAATTTAATTAAAATTGAGCAAAAAAACCGGAAAAGTTCGAAAAATGAGATCGCCGGCCAACAAGAGATGGCGCCACAACGCCCAAGAGGAAGCGATAGCCGTGGACAGATGCAGCCCACGAGAACCACCTAATGCTCTGCCGACACGGTCCGTGCTGGTCGGAGCCAAACGTCCCCTAGATGATGGTAACGGAATGTTACCGAAAGTACTCGGGTAAAAAATGTATCGAAATGTAGAAGCGGCAAAGGAAAAAAAATCATTCAGTGACGAGGCCAATTAAAAACGAACAGCAATCGAATGGGGAAAAAAAACCCATGCCGCATCTACACAATGGAAATACGGAAACCAACACATGCGGTAAGTGTTCAACAAGGATTTAACGGCTAGTTCGATAATGCAGTTGCATTAATGCACGTCAAAAAACTAATTAACTTTTCAATAGTGGACTTTTACTAACGAAATCCAATATTGGAAGTACTTGAAGTCTCAAATTGTTGTCCGCATTGTCTTTTTTAAAATGGGGAGCAACCAGAAGTCATATATTGACAAATCTGGACTTAATGCAGGTTGGGGCATCAACTTAATATTCATTTTTTCCTAATAAGAAACTACAGAACTGGCCATGTCCAGCCTTGCATTGGACTGCACATGAAAAGAAATGGGCGAACCCAAGTTAAACAGCTGATTTTGTGCCCCAAATGCTCAGTTAAAATTCTGCAAATTGATGTTACCATAACTCCGATATATTTAACTGATAGGTGTCCATCTTCCCTATTGTATTGATGTTTACCTCTGTAATACTCATCAAAAGTCTTCCTCCTTGCGTGATTAAAGCTGCTAACTCGCATCAATCCATAAATTATATTAATTCAACATTTGTCGAAAACATTACGTGGTTTCAGAAATTATTAACTATATGTCAACAAAATAGTTTCCATATCATCTACTGTTTCGCACGTTATTAGAAATTCGAGCACGGGAAAAACGTCCATATAATAAGAAAATTTTTATTTCAACTTGTCACTAATATTCCTTTTTTTCTTTTTGATGTTCTTTATAATAGTTTAGAATTTTATTATGAAGATTACAAATTTATATGAAAAAATGTTTTTATATGTGCAGTCAAATGCATCATAAGTTGTCAAAGTCCTCCAATACGTAGAGACAATATGTATTAAAAGATTAATATTATTCCAGTTTTTTAAGTCATGATTTACGAAATTAATACAATAGAAAAGAACTTTCGAACCTTTTGATTATGATGCGTTGAATCAGTAATAAGCCATCTTGTTATCGAAGAAGGCATGATTTTCCTTTCCTGTGGTATCAGCTTCCAAGTTGAACTTCGATCTTATAATTTCTTATTATAGATGATGGTTGCATGTTTTATTTTCCGTGGCTCGATATCCCAAACTAGTTTCAACATGTATGAGAAGATCATAATACCCACTGAAGATGATTCCAAAAAGAAGGAATTGAAACTAGTTTGGGATATCGAGCCACGGAAAATAAAACATGCAACCATCATCTATAATAAGAAATTATAAGATCGAAGTTCAACTTGGAAGCTGATACCACAGGAAAGGAAAATCATGCCTTCTTCGATAACAAGATGGCTTATTACTGATTCAACGCATCATAATCAAAAGGTTCGAAAGTTCTTTTCTATTGTATTAATTTCGTAAATCATGACTTAAAAAACTGGAATAATATTAATCTTTTAATACATATTGTCTCTACGTATTGGAGGACTTTGACAACTTATGATGCATTTGACTGCACATATAAAAACATTTTTTCATATAAATTTGTAATCTTCATAATAAAATTCTAAACTATTATAAAGAACATCAAAAAGAAAAAAAGGAATATTAGTGACAAGTTGAAATAAAAATTTTCTTATTATATGGACGTTTTTCCGTGCTCGAATTTCTAATAACGTGCGAAACAGTAGATGATATGGAAACTATTTTGTTGACATATAGTTAATAATCCATAAATTCTTCATGCCATCTGTAAATTGATTTTCTTAGACATTTAACTTTATAAGCCTCTTGCATAAAATGGAAAGTCTCTCTAGCAGACTTTTTAAGACAACTGCAGTCTTTGCTCCCGTTTCACATCCAATTTTTCGAAAAATCTTGGTGTGAAAACGCTCATTAGGGTTCACAAAACAACACATTAAACTGCATACTTCAGATAACTCGTGCACAGTAAGCAGGTGTGACCAGTTGCTATGGTTACGAATCCTCCTCCTCCTCCCTCCCTTTTTTTGTTTGAGACTTGTGCTGGGTCAAACCCAGTATTGCATATTTTTTTATAAAAACATTCTCAGTTGATTTGAGACAAGCTATGTATATTTAAAAATAAGCAGCCAATTATAAAGAACAGGGGATTAAGTGATACTTCATGGGGTGGGACAGGGTCCTTGAGCCACCCCTCTGAGTCCATCAC
This sequence comes from Macrothele yani, assembly GCA_039090855.1. Taxonomy (NCBI): domain Eukaryota; kingdom Metazoa; phylum Arthropoda; class Arachnida; order Araneae; family Macrothelidae; genus Macrothele; species Macrothele yani. The sequence goes on from CM077011.1 coordinate 168,186,758, forward strand.
TGATGAGCATGATCAGCCAGATGTTGGGAATACTTCAAATGCTGGTATAATTCAGTGTCACTTATCATTTTCAGCAGACGCATGAACTGTTTAAAATTAGTAAATGAGGGTAGAAAGGAGTTTGGTTCACAATGACCATAGTGAAAGGAGGTTCTCTCATTTCTTCTGTTAGAGCTTTGATTGTAACCCATTCCCAAGATTTGCTACAGATATGGCTTTGAATGGTTAAGGATACAAAATTCTGTCTTCTATAATTGGAGACAGAATTAGAATGTAGATCCTAGGTGGGGCACGGATGTTGTTTGTGCTGTGATTCTGATTGCCACACTTTCCTGAAGCCAGTAACCCTAAATCAGGCATGCGTGGTTAAACATTTAAGGTGCCCCCAAGATTTTGTTGCACTACAAAACACATGCAAATCATACTTGACTAATTATTTTCATATTTGAAATAGGTAATTTACAGGGAAAAAAAGTTTAATGTAAATTTTAAAAAACTGATATTGGTGCCTAAAATGTTTTTCATCTGCCACTGTTTCTTTCTTACCAGCTGATCTAAAAAAAAAAAAAAAAAAAAAAAAGGCCCCAGTTACAAAATAAGGTGACAGAAAAACAATAGGCACCCATCTGAAAACTTTTCCTCTGCTTGGTCCAAACAGATGAATGAGATTGACAAGCCAGATTTATGTCAGTGGTAATATGAATTTAGTACATACAAGTAGATTCATGTTTTTCTTTGCTGTTCCAGAAAAATGTATTTTCTTCTAATTGCAGATGGTGGGCAATGTTTGGCTTGGCTCTCATTCTTATAATTCCTGTGGGATTCTTAATATTAGGTTTGGTATGTGGATGCTGTGGTTATGAAAAGGGGCGGCATCCCACTAAAAGGTCATCTGCATCAAACTGTGGTGGATATTGCCTAATTTTGTGAGTACATTTTTACCCATTATTGACATCTTAATTTTATATAAAAAATGTAAGCAGTTAATCACATTGCTTTTATGTAAAAGTATATATATTTTCTGAGAAACTGGTATATTTGTAATACCTGTGTCAGATTGGCAGTACTTATTTGGGAAGAATTCAGTTATAAATGAACTTGATTGTTATTACTTGGATTTAAAAAAAGTTTTTTTTTTTTTTAATTTCACAGTGTGCAATCATGTGTTGCCACAGATTGTATGAAGGAATTGTTTTTTTTTTCTCTTCCTGAATTTCACGGTCTGCAGATTATATGAAGGAAAACACAGTACACACATATAAACAAACTTAAACATTCTGAAGACATTAGTCTGTGGTATTTGTATGCCAATAAATAAGAATCGTGTATCTTTACTCTGTGCATTGGTGATCAGATCTGAATTAATTTTACTTTCCCAGACATGCCAACCGAGATTTTTGCAGCTCATAAAATCGCACAGGAACTATTTTTTATCAACATTTTCCGGACATAGGAACAATTTTCCAGAAGCAGTAGTATAGTCCATTAAAAGTTCTGGAGAAATAAAAACTGTGAAAATCAACACCCCCTCCCCATACTGAAATTCGTTTTAAAGTATGGCAACTGTGCAAGGTAATGAAAACGTAAAATGGCCTGCATGTTGTTGTTTTTTACAAATAAAAGAGCAGCCAACTGTTTTTTCTTTAAGTTTTGTGCGAAGGCGAAGAAGACAAAAAGCATTGTACTAACATTGCCTTTTGTTACAAGGCGAGGTGAACTGTAACTACTTCATTTTGTCATTAAGTGAATTCGCCACAATTCAACTGTTTATCATCACTTAGAATGTGCACTGCTCTGTTGAGGCGAGGGTTCGAAAGACTGAACTGCAAGAAGGCAGGGTAGCTCCCATCTCTCAATCAATTACTGATCCTCCCCAACAGTCTAGTGCCAGAGCAGGTGAGCTCTTTGCTGAAGGCGTTGTATAAAAATTGGACTGGAATAAAAAATTTTTAAGCAATTTTTTCCGACCCATCTTGGACGATCGGTCAGAAGCCAGCGCTTAGCCCACTACGCCACCAGGGCGGCTTCCTTTTTGCTGATAGGAGGAGAGAAAAAGTACAGAACTGATGACTGTAATGCCACTTTGCGTCGACGCAGAAGGAAAAAGATTTCACAGGCGGTTCGAAATCATGGTGGTTAATGGAATTTCGACCATCCTAATGGCTAACTCTCGGTGAAAAACAGGAGAATTTGACATTCATCCGGAGGGTGGAAGGAAGGGCTGAAAATCTGGAGTTTCCCCGCCTAAATCCAGAGAGTTGGTGCGTCTGCTTTTCACATTATTTCTCTATGAACTAATAATTTCTGACTAGGATACCTATTGTAGAGATAGAAGGTTTGCTACCAGAAGGGGGCAGAGGAATCGCTGATTACGCACTCTGGATGTTAAAATTCCTAGGCTTCAGTATCTTACAATTCACAGGGTGTCCATAAATGAAGTATACAACTTCAGTATGCTATTGAAAAAAAAAAAAAACTACAATAAATAACTCACTTTTAATGTTAAAATACATGGTAACAGTGAAAGTCTTTTTAGAAATGTCAGTAGGTGTTCACATGTCCTCCGTTGGTTGCCTGCAGCATGTCTAAACGATAGTCCAGTTCTACCCATGTATGCTTCAGAATGTGAGGTGTAACAAGGAGGAAGGCTGCAGTAATGCATTCTTTGTGCTCAGTGGAAAATGTAACCTTTTCCTGGTACACAGTGTCCTTAATAATGCCCCAAAGAAAAAAATCGCATGGGGGTAATAGGAGAATGGGATGGCTATGCCATCGGACCCCCACATCCAATCCAATGGCCTGAAAAATGGTGGTCTAAAGATCTGCATACATCCAAAGACCAGTGCGGAGGCACTCAATCTTGCTGCCAAATGATGTCTTGAATATCCTGGAGTTGTGTAATTGCGAATTGTTCACATGTCCAGGTATTTTTTTTGCCAGTAACAGTTGTTTCAGTGAAGAAAAAGGGCCCTATCACTCTGTCTTCCATTAGGTCAGCCCAGACTTTAACCTTCGGGCTATCTCTCTCGTGTACTATGACCACATGAGGACAACTCGTCGCTGAAACAGATCCGTGAAAGGAGTGTGGGGTCTTCGTCAATGCGATTAAGCATGTCTATCGCAAATGCTTTTCGACTTGGTTGATCGTTTTTTTGAAGTTTTTGCACTAACTGCACTTTATATGTGTATAGGCGTAGACGTTTATGCACAACCTTGGGAACCGTTGCTCGCGGTATTTCGAGTTAAAGACTGGAGACGTGGACAGACTTCTTCAGGCTCTTTAGATAAGCCTTACGCACGTCTCCCACCTTTTCATCCAAAATTAAAGGTATCCCAGTGCTTTTGCCTTTCAAGATACTTCCTGTTGCTTTGAATTTATTTACCCATTGTTCGATGCTCCTTCGTGTTGGTGGCTGTATCTTGTACTCCACCCTGAACTGTTAAAGATTTTGACTCTGCAAAACAAAACACACACGCTGCTTTCTCTACTAGATAAGCTATGTGTGTTGTATTCAGTGTTTGAGATTTTTCATTACATGAGACACCTGGCGCCATCTATCATCTGACTTAATGAACTTTAACACTTGCCACATTTCTTGACATTTAATGTAAGCTTTTTTCTATCGTATTTTTTAAAATAGCATACTGAAGTTGTATACTTCGTTTATAGACACCCTGTATTTTCACACACATCAGAAAATTTGGGTTCAGTTTAAACCCCAGAATAGTACATTTTCCAAGTTTTCTGGAGAGCATACTGCATGAATAACGGTTAGTGCTGTCATTTTCATGCCCCAAAATAAATACATAATGTGATTGTCATGCATATATGGTAGATAATATCTTAGTTTTCCATGCTTCTATCTGAAGAATGAGTTTTTAAGACTACATAGAAAAGAAGAAAAAATTGGGCTTCAATATCCCAGCAATTTTTTTAAAAGTAGTGTTACATTTGCAGTTTATTTATGTTTTGCTGTATTCAACTTTCACAGTAGAACACATCTGCCTTGTTTGTAAGAGATGTAAATGTAGTTAATATTCACAATTCCCGTCTTAACTCTGTGCCAGCACATCTCATCATTTCAGGCAGAATGTACATTAGTTGAATATTATCAAAAAAAAAAAAATAAAAAATTACACTGAATTCTCACGTGTAGTGAACACGGATTTTAGATTAAAAAAAAAGTGTTCATATGAAATGTAATAATCATTAAACAATTAGTAATGTACAAAATATTACAACTTGAGGTTTATTATAGCTAACAATCTGATCATACTGAAGGCAGTCTGAAAAATGGCTATTTCATTTGGTCTTTTAGCAACAGAGGAACTATTGCAAATAGGAATTTCCATTTGTTTCCCTACTAAAAAACTGAATTATGGTAACAGAAAATTCGCAGAAAATGTTATGCACAAAGAAATCATTCGAAGCCAAACGTTTTTCCAGTCTGACTGAAAAAAACAACTGTTGGTCACAAGTAGAAATAACACTTGTATTTATAGTGGAAAAACTGATTAGAAGCATGTAATGTAAACAAATATTTGTCGGAGTGGCTAGTATCTAATGCAGCAAAAATTATTTCATTAGCTATTTAGAAGTAAATTTTACATATAGGCCTGAATCTGTCTTGCTGTAAATATGCAGCATTATTTTTTGAGGTTTGAAGGTCTTTTTTGTTTGTTTTTTATACTTTCTTCTTCTGTTCACATTCTTCGTTTTCATGGTATATAAATGACACAAAATGCAGTGCCCTATGATATTGTGAGTTTACAGCTCATTAGTAGTTAGAAATACAAAATTAGGCTTACCCAATATATTCTTGATATATAAGCCATAACATTCTTTTCTTGTCTGTAGTCCTATTGTCTGTAGAATAGGCTTACTGTTGTAGAGGGATAGAAATAGATGAAAAATATAGCCAACAAATTACGAATAGTTAAAATTTAGGGTGAAACAAAGGGTTGTTTACTAAACTTTCCGGCCTTAAGCATTTGAAAGTTAAAATTCAATCAGGCTAGAAAACAAACAGTTTTAAAATCAAACCTCTAGAAGTTTGAATAGAAAATTGAAATCAAACTTCTAGAAGTAGATATATCGAGAAAAATGATATATATATATATATATATATATATATATATATATATTGGGTTGGGGATGCAAGGTCAGGTGATGCGTAACATCACAGCCTCTCCTTGACAAATGTCAACCCCGCCTTCTCGTGGTGCATCCTGTTCCCACTAAAGGGGCTCTGACGACCGCCCATAGCGGTATAACTATACCATCGGGATCAGAGGAAATTCTATCCCACACTCACCAACCCGCTTGGCCAGCGTGGTGAGTTATGGCCAAACCCCTCCAAAATGATTTCACAACTTAAATCTTGGCCCTCAGTCTCCGGCAGCTGGAATGTACCTGGCCAAGGCAGCGGCCACTGCGACATGAAGGCAGAGGGTGCTAAGAATCCCCGGAGGACCGGACTAGGCTGCCATCTGATGCTGACCTTGGCTACTTACAATGGACGCTCCCTATCTTCTGATTCAAGGCTTCTTGAATTGGAAGAGGAACTACAAAGGATCAAGTGGGACATCGTGGGGCTAAGTGAGGTAAGGAGAAAAGGAGAAGATCTCATCAAACTGAAAAGTGGACATCTCTTCTACTATCGTGGGACAGATACTGGCAGAACTAGTGGTGTTGGATTTATAATAAACAAGAAACTGAAGGATAAAGTTGTAGAAGTTGAAAGTTCCTCTGACAGAGCTGCACGACTCGTTATCCAACTCTCGAGAAGATACCAGGCTCAGATTATTCAAACTTATGCACCCACCACAAGTCATCCTGAAGAAGAAATTGAAGAATTTTATGAGGAAATTTGTCATCTAAATAATAAAGGTAAGCAGCACTTGAAAATAATTATGGGAGATTTCAATGCAAAAATAGGGCAACGGCAACAGAATGAAACTTCAGTAGGTAAATTCGGTCATGGCAACAGAAACCAGCGTGGAAATACTCTCGTTGAGTTTGCAGAGGCAGAAGGGTTTTTCATCTTGAACTCCTTCTTCAAGAAAAAGCCACACAGGAAATGGACATGGAGACATCCAAATGGGACAACAAGTGAAATTGATTTTATTATGTGTAACAAAAAATTCGTCATAGAAGACTGCAGTGTGCTAAACAAGTTCAACACAGGTAGTGACCATAGATTGGTGAGATGTAAGATGCACCTCAACACTAAACTTGAACGTGGCAAGCTCATAAGACAAACAAAATCTATTGACATAACCAACCTTAAAAAACACCATAATACCTTCAAGTTAGAACTGAAGAACAGGTTCTCTGCTTTAGAAGGTCTAACATCGGAAGAAGTGGACATCTCTGAAGTTAACAGAAAAGTAACCAAAGCTCTTATGGAAACAGCAACAAAATTAGCTGGGTCTAAGAACAAGTTGCATGTGAACAAATTATCAGGAAAAACCAAAATGTTGATGCAAAAAGAAGAGATGAGGACAACTAAAGAAGATGTGACTTCCAAAGTGGAATATATAGAGCTATGCAAGACAGTAAGAAAAAGTATCATTGAAGACGTAAGGAAATTCAACTGTGAACTAGTGAGGAAAGCAATTGAAAGCAACCAAAGCCTAAAGATAGCAAAGGGACATCTCAGTAAGGGAAGAAAACAGATTATGGCACTGAGAAAAGAAGATGGTTCTGTAACAAGAAATAGAGGCAGAAATTTTGACAAGAGTGAAAGATTTCTACTCCAAATTATATGAAAGGGATGATATATGCACTCCAGACATCATGAAAGATACCAGTACCAGAGTTCCTCCAGTCCTTCCAGCAGAAGTTGCACATGCAATCAAGAACATGAAGCGAGGAAAAGCTCCAGGAGAAGATGGAATTACTGTAGACATCATACAAGAAGCAAGTGGAGAAATCGAAACAGTACTCGCCCAAATTTTCACTCGATGCCTTAATGAAGGAAAGATTCCTGAGGATTGGAACACCGCTACAATGATCCTGCTACATAAGAAAGGTGACATTGAGGATCTCGGAAACTACAGACCTATCAGCCTCCTATCAGTAGTTTATAAAATCTTCACTAAAGTTCTTTCACACCGCTTGAAGGTAGCACTAGACATGGCTCAACCGAGAGAACAAGCTGGATTCAGGAGTGGCTACAGCACAATAGATCATATCCACGTGCTGAGAGAACTAATTGAAAGAGCGAGGGAATATGAACTTCCATTGTGCATGGCTTTTATCGATTATGAAAAAGCCTTTGATTCGGTGAAACCATCAGCAGTTACAATGGCTCTGAAAACCTGCGGTATTGAAGATGCATACATTAATATTATTAATAACATCTATGAAAATGCAAGTGCAAAGATTAGGCTGTTTGAAAATACAACACACGTAAAAATTGGAAAGGGAGTGAGACAAGGTGACACCATATCTCCGAAGCTCTTTAATGCCACATTGGAGGGTGTTTTTCAGTCGCTGAGCTGGGAAAACAAGGGGATAAAGATTAATGGAGATTATCTAACCCACCTTCGTTTTGCTGATGACGTAGTCATTTTTGCAACGACCTCATCAGAGCTGCAGAGTATGATCCAGGAACTTGCTGACAAGAGTAAAGAAGTGGGATTAAAAATGAACTTTCAGAAGACAAAAGTGATGTTCAATGCTTTTACAAGAAATGAAGATTTATCGATTGATGGAGAAAAGCTGGAGATAACAGACACGTACGTTTATCTTGGACAGCAGATATCAAGTGAGGGTCACATTGATGAAGAAATTAATCGGCGTACAAAACTTGCCTGGAGAGCTTTTGGAAGAAACAGCATAATTTTCAAGAGCAATATGCCATTATGTCTTAAAAGAAAAGTGTTTGATCAATGCATCCTTCCAGTGCTTACGTATGGTGCAGAGACGTGGACCTTAACTAAAAGAGACATACAAAGGCTGCAGACAACTCAAAGAAGCATGGAGAGGTGCATGCTTGGTGTAACCAGGAGAGATAAGAAGAGGAACTCGTGGATCCGAAAAATGACAAGAGTGGAAGACATCATGATCAAAGTTAAATCCCTGAAATGGCAATGGGCTGGACATACTGCCAGAAGGACAGATCATCGATGGACAGCCGAAATTTTAGATTGGATTCCAAGGGACAGGAAAAGACCCAGAAGAAGACCACATAGGAGATGGGTGGATGAAATTTCAAAGTATGCAGGGGTGACATGGAGGAGACTGGCACAAGACAGACCGTTGTGGAGGAAACTTGGGAGACCTTCGTCCAGCAGTGGATTGATAATGGTTGACAATGATGATGATGATGATGATATTGGGTTGATGCATAAGTTCATGCCATTTTATTTCAAGAGTGTTTCCCAGGTCAGTAGTAATAGTGCAGATGGCCAGTTGTATATCAAAATGTAGCCAGTAATATCGTGTATCTAAATCATATTGTGTTGTGTGATTGTGGCTAATGGATTTTTGGTTTTCGGGTCCCTAAGTATTTAGTATCAAGTAAAGAGGAAGGAACATTTCCGACATCTACTCCTACGAGTTTAACAATGGATCCACAGCCGCCGAGGCTATTAGACAAATTTGTGCTGTGTATGGGGAAGATGCTATTGCTTTAAAAACAGCGCACAAATGGTTTGAGTGGTTCCGAGGTGGCAATTTTGGTGTCAACGACTCTCCACCCTCAGGTTGTCCATCTCACTTTGATGAGGATCATTTGAACCATCTCATCCACTTGGATCCACATCAAACCACACACGAATTGGCCACAGAGATGGACTGTGATCAGGCCACAGTGGTTAGACACCTGGTACATATGGGAAAGATCTGGAAATTGGGAGCCTCACACTCTCACCTAGAACAACAGGAATCAGTGTGTTGCCATATGTGGTTCCTTGTTCGCCTGTTATGACAAATGTTCTCAGCAACACATACTTTTTCTGTCACATATTGTTACTGGAGATGAAAAGTGGTGCCTGTACGTGAATTTCGGGTATCGGCGGGGACGGTTAAGCCCAGACAAGATGCCCACACCACGTCCAAAACAATGACCATCCTGCGAAGATCATGTGTTTCTGGTGGGACATGGAAGGCATTATTCACTGGGAAATGCTGCCGAGGAATTGGACCATCAATACTGCACTTTATTGTGAGCAACTCCGCTGTGTGGAGGGAGAAATTCAGCAGAAACGGCCACATTGGCGCCATGGTGTCTTTCTCTAACATAACGTACACCCTCACAGGGCAAATATGACCAAAATAGCCATTCAGGACATGAAATGGGAAATCCTTCTACATCTGGCCTATTCCCCAGATGTCGTCCCTTCAGGCTATCACCTGTTCCGATCTCTGTCGAATGCACTCCATGGCAGAGCATTCAACAATGTTGATCTTCAGAATTTCCTTGATGATTTCTTTGCAGCAAAAGCTGCACGATTTTTCAAGAATGGCATTGCAAACCTATCCAGATGTTGGGACACCATCATAAACAACGGGGTGGGGGGTGGGGGGGTGGGATACATAGTTGATTGATTTCGTTTTCCCTTCTGATGCAATGGCGGTTTTACGGGGGTGGGGGTGGCAATAGGGTAATTACCCCCCAGACTAGTAAAAATGAAAGTAAAAAATTTATTTTGGTGGATAGAAAAAATATATAAACCATGCGGAACGACTCTGATATAAAGGAAATTTTTTGACAATTTTTCTAATTCCACTTACTGTATATTTTTTGAACCAAAAGATGGCAGCACTTTTTATCTAGGGGTGAGTTGGCTGACTGGACTAAAGAATCTGAGATAGAAGAAGAATCTATAAGAGGTGAAGAAAGAAGGCTCCAATCAGCTCCATAGGGAATAGGGCTAATGTAAAATGCATGACAGCAGCGCCGCCATACTTGACGGTCCAATTGGTATGTTTGGAAAGCCAGCCTGCATTACAGGATGAAAACCCAACGGCATTCCTACCTTTTCTGCGTGTTTTAAAAGAGTGCAGATCTTAGCTGTTTATGTAAGTCTTTAACAGGTTTGCGCTGCTCCCAAAGTTTCCTTTGGTTTCAAGTGCATAAATGTTGTCGCTTTCGCGGACGTTTATTATGGAGTTAATTCAAAAAAATACATTCTTTGTTCAAAATAAGCACACAATGAAACTTGCAAGTTGCAACTGCCGAACAACAAGAACATGCATTACGCATGCACTGTCCCTTTGCTGTGGGCTTCTCAGTACTACCAATTTAGGTATTCTTTGGTACTACCATTTAGACCGCCAAGTGAAGTTTACCAACAGAGGTCGCCATTTACGCCGCAGCGAAGCTTTCCTTCTTGATCGCGTGTGTCATATGACCTTTGACTTCATTCCCAGCCCAGTCCCCACGTAGTGAATGAGCATGGTAGTTTTCCTGACCGCCGGTAGCTTTTAGAAAAGAAAATGAGCAAACGCCAAAAAAATAAGTTAGATTGGTTCTTCAAAAAGTTGAAAGAAGATTGTGGTGAAACTAAATCTGTTCCTTGTTTGACTTTGAGTGGCAGAGATGATGATGAAATTTCGGTTTCAGCAAGTATTGAAAAGTTGCAACAGCAGCATTCATGTGAAGCTCAATCCACATCAAATATGTATGTGGCAAAAAATGTCGCTTTTGTAGAACTGGCGACAGATGGACCTCAGCCTGCTCTATTTGATAGTAAAATTGATGTGGATTTCTACGTTGAAAAGCAATGCATTTCTTCAGTAACAGATCGTGAAAAATTCAATATTCTGAAATGCGCGTGGACTCAAAGTAAATATTTCATTTATCCTTTTTCAGTGCATAAGAAAAATAATAAAGAAGTGAAATGCTATCTCTCTCAAAAGCATTTCAGTTCGTTTATTTGGTTAGCGTATTCGTGCGAACTTAAAGGTTTATTTTGCAAGTATTGTCTCTTGTTTTCCAATAAATATGGAGGAATAAACAAAGCCACTACATTAAAAAAACTCGTTACTGTGCCTTTGGATAAATATTCTAAATTACTAGGCAAAGATGGAGATTTAATTGTTCACGAGCAAAATAAATACCATAAAGAATCTGTTTCTTTTGCTTCAGATTTTATGAAAAATATATGAAAATCCTCAGGAAGGTGTGTTGATGAATTTAGATTCAGCCCGTGAGCTTCAAAACAAGGGGAACAGGGAAAGGTTGATTCCAATAATAGTCCATTATTTTTTGGGGACGTCAAAACTTAGCATGGCATGGCCATAGGGATTATGGCGAAATGTCATTTCTATCAGTTGATGACCAATTTTCTGATGATAATGACAAAAGTCACTTAAATCTGAATTAAGGTAATTTTTGGGAATTGTTACAGTATCATGTTGCAAGTGGTGATGAGAAGCTAAAAAAAATTATGGAAAATGCAAGTTTGCGAGCAACGTACATAAGCAACACCACGCAAAATGAACTAATTAAGTGTTGGCATTTTTGAACTTCCCTTTTTGTTGGTAAAGTTCGATTAACACTTACCGCACGTGGGGCTTGGCTTTCAATTCTTATTTCCGTTATGTGGATGCGGCATGGGGTTTTTTCATTTAGTTGCGGGTCCACTTCATTTTTTTTCCCGTTGTTATTTATCTGGCCTCGTCATTAAATGAGTTTTTTCCTTTGCTGCCTCCTCATTTACTTCGATAATTTTTCATAACCCTAGTACTTTCGGTAATACTCCATTACCGCTATCGAGGGACGTTTTGCTCAGACTGGCACGGACCGTGTCAGCTGGGCTTTTCGGTGGTTCTCGCGGGTTGCTTCTGTCATCGGCTGTCGCTTCTTCTTGGGCGTTGTGGCGCCATCTCTTGTTGGTCACTGGTCGCATTTTTCGAACTTTTTCATTTTTTTGCTCAATTTTAATTAAATTTTTCCAGCTGTTTCTCAAAATATTAGGGTCATTATGGTTGCAAACTTTTGCCCTATTTTTTTCAATCATTACCGACTCTGCTATTCTGAGGTGTTTTTCGGATTTACAGCTTTTAATGATTTTTATATTTTCGAATTTAGGAAATTTTTGGTTATCCAGACAGTATTGAATAAGTGCTGTTTTTTCTTCTTTTTTCTGCCAATTTTTTACGTGTTGTTTTAATCTGTGTTTAAGCTTATTTTTGGTACTTCCTATATAAGCCATTGGAGGATTTTCAGTATTAGGAATTGAGTAAATACCTGCTTTTTCTAACATTTTTATTTTTTCATTATTTTTTATTACCATATTTTTGATGGTATTTACTTTTCCTCCAATTTGAATGTTATGCTTTTTACAAATATTATTAATTTCATTAGTAGTACCTTTAATGTAAGGAAAACCATTTAAATATTTGACTTCTTTTTTATTTACTACAGCATTATTTTTTATTTTCTTTATTACTTCTGTGTTTCATTTTTTTATTAAATGGTTAGGATAACCAAAGCTACCTGCAATTTTTTTTATGAATTTGATTTCTTCATTGATGAACTGGCTGTTTTCAGAGTGCGTATATGCTGTTTTTATTAAGGTTTTTAGACTATTGCATTTTTGAGGATAAGGATGTGCCGAATTGTACGGGATTAGGACCGGAACAAATGAACTTTGTTCATTTGTTCCGTGCGGTAAGTGTTAATCGAACTTTACCAACAAAAAGGGAAGTTCAAAAATGCCTATGCATTAATGCACGTTAAAAAATAACCTCCAATATCGGAAGTAAATTGATAATTAGGTGTTGTGGAGATGAAATTTTGAACTCTGTCCTTAATAAAATTAAAGCAAACAAATACTATGGAATTATTTTTGATGAGACTACTGATATTAGTCGGGGGTCACAGATGTCCATAATTGTGAAATATTTTGATGAAAAAGCATATAAAGTTTCGGAAGATTTTGTATCATTTATTGATATTCATAACGAAAATTTCAAAGATTTCAAAGAGGAACTGTTGTTAGTGGAAAAGTACTCGCAAAAACTGTACTTTCCTTTTTGCAAAAATCTGGCATCGATTTTAATGATTGTGTTGCTATAGGCACTGACACTTGTAGCATTATGCTTTCAGATCAGAAAGGAGCTGTCTTGGAATTGCAGAAATCTCTAAAAAATGCTATTAAATGCCCTTGCTACAGTCGTGCTTTAAATTTATCACTTTTGATAGGCACAATTAAAGAGATCATAAATTTTTTTAATGTCTCACCAAAGCAGAATAAAGTTCTGAAACAAATTATGATGGACGAAAACTCTGGCCACCAGCAGTTGAAGAAATTGTGCAAAACTAGGTGGGCAGAAAGGCATGAAGCGGTTTTGAGATTTAAAACATACTTTCTCGAAATTGTCAGCGCATTGGAATTGGTGGCCGGCTGGAAAGATAGCCAGTCATCATCTTAAGTGCAAACCCTGTTGAATACTATGTTTGCTACAAATTTTATAGTTGCTGTCTATTGCTTGTCTTTTACTATGAACTTTACTCAGTGTAAGTTATTACAAAAGAAAAATTTGGACACTAAAGTAGCAAACGAACTGATCCAAAATGTAATATTAGTGTTAAAGGAAAAGAGAAAACGCAAAACAAACGTTCAGCGATCTATATGTGGAAATTACAAAGCTACATGAAAAGTTGGATTTATCAGTTTCCCTCCCTAAGAGAGTCAAAAATTAAAAAAATAGGTGCAACACCATCACTGACAGTGCCGAAGATTACTTCAGAAACACCATTTACATCCCTTTGTTAGAAAACGTGATTCAAGACCTTGATTTCAGATTCCCCTCTACTATTTTCAATTCTTTAGCATCTAATTCCCTATTACCGTCAAAAATCGTGAAAAAGTCAAGATCGGAAATATCAACAATTGGGGAAGACATTTCTAAGAATTTGGCTCCTATTGTTGCAGAAAAAGAAGAAATTCTAGTGTCCAAAATCAAGTCTGAGATAGACCTGTGGGTTGAAAAATGGAAAAAATGCAAAACGGAAGAATTGCCAAGTAATGCAGTAGCAACTTTTTCTCGTTGCAATAAAAATTTATATCCTTGCATTAGCACTGCATTGAAATTATTGTGCACCCTACCAGTAAAGCACTGCTTTAAGTGAAAGGAGTTTTTCAGCATTAAAATGGTTGAAAACGTGGCTAAGAACAACAATGACGCAAGAGAGATTGATTGGCCTTGCCCTGCTTCATGTTCGAGATGTCTTCACATCAGTGGACAATGTCATTAACAGATTTGCAAATATGAAAAACCTAAGACTGGAATACGTCATTTGATTTTATTTGTGTAAATAAACAGTAATGATTTTAATAATTAATTAATTTAATTAATATAATTCAATTAGAATATATATTAAACAATTTTAATTTAAATATCTAAGTTTCATTAAATATTAGTTATTATTACATGCTATAGTTAACAATTTACATAAGCTTATCAGATATCATTATCCCCCACCCAGACTGCAACTCTAGAACTTCCCTTGTTCTGATGTAATACATTCCTGTAGTGCAGTGAAAAAAAACGGCATGAACTTATGTGTCAACCCATATATATCTTCTGAGAGAAAACTGTGCATTATTGCATTATTTATAGAAGAAAATGTAAACAAAATGGTCTTCATGATAAAAGGTATCCAAAGAAAACTGATCAACAACTCAAGTATCGAAATTCTTAGTCAAACTGATAAAAATGAAAAACAAAGAAAAAACACAGTCCCATTATGATATTAGAAAGAGGAGTTAGAATCCACTAGTGTTAAGAAAATTGCATCTTGTTTTGTTCAAAATACTAACTCCAGATGTGAGCAGGTGTTCAGAAATGCTTTATGCAAAGAATTGTGCACAAAGAATGCTAAAGTACAAAATTTGTATGGAAAAAAAAAAATATTCAGCAATATATTAAGCAAGCATCACCTAAGTTAATGTTTTTTTTTTCACTGGATCAGCATTTTTGCATTTGTATGTCTGTTTGCATAATAAAAGATATATCATGAGAACAAAGGAAGGTCATTTTCAAGGTGTCACATGGAAAACATTTTGATTATTAGGTTGTTGTTTTTTTTTACACGTATTGATGTAATTTTAATTGTTCTTGGATATTTTGTAATTTTATTAGCATATTTGCATATGGTCATATTCTCCATATTTACTGGTTTTTTGATATCCAATTTAAACATTTCTGATGTACAGCAGTTGTCATTTCTTCTGGCAGTATTACCGTTACACAGATACTTAGAACTCTTGTGCTATTCTTGTCCACAGATTGAAAATTGCATTAGTTTGTTTCAAATGTGTTCCATTGAAATTTGCTAAGTCTGGTGATTGTCTGCGATGTATATATACTCATTGTTTTCCACAACATGCAAAACACATTTATCTGCTGAAATGTTTGTATACACACTCAGAGTAATCAGTAGCTATGTTGTGTGTGTGTGTGGGGGGGGGGGGTGTAAACTTAAACAGTATTCCTCATGAGGATCAGAATGTGTGTGCTTAATGTTGCTAGTGTGTGCTTTTGATTGCTTATGATGTAATAATGTATATATGTAAAATATTTTTGTAGGGCTGTGTACTGTTTTTTCCTGATAGCTTCAGTTTTGATGTTACTGACAATTGGGCTTTTTGTTATTGGTGGAAATCTGGAGATTTTTGTTTGTGCGCCACTGTATGAAGATGATCTTAAAGTTTTGGACCAGGTAATGAAAATAATGTGTGCATTCAGTGTGTGTTGTGTGTGACATATTTACTTAAAATATGTATAAGCTTTTTTGAAGTATACTTAAATATGTATAAGCTTGAAGTGAGAATATCTCATATATGACAAACTAAAAACAGTGCATGCATGCCTGTACATCGATATTGCCGGTAAAATCAAGATGAAGATAAATACTCGCCATTCACAACTCCTTGAAGTGTGCCGGAGCACGTTAGAACAAAGCTGACAATGCTGTCAAGAGAAACACCGAAAACCTAGGTTACGTTTTTATTAGCCACATTCGTGATTGATCTTATTGTGTACCTTATCTATCCGTATTTTAGGTTAAAATTTATTTTAAAAAAAGACTAATATATTTAAAAAAAAAAGTTTTTGAACATCACTACTAACCAAGTAAGTACCCAACCACGTGGTTTTAAGGTAAGTTAAATTTAAATTTTTATTAATAGTAACAGTATTTTCCTAAAACCAACTATTATTTTCATTAAAATTTAATAAAATATTTCCATTTGACTCTTCTGAATATTTATTTTTCAATATCAAACAAAGACTAAGTACACGTGGTTCATATCGCGAATCGACAAAAAAAACCAAAAAACATGCAAAAAATAGTGTTAGTACTATAATGTTAGTAGTGTAAGTATATATGTTTCACATATTAATTTACTTGCAGATGCTAATTTTCTTTTCAGCATAAACATTATAATTGCCTAAAAACTGTTTAACTGTTTTTAGTGCCTTTGACTACATATCAACAAGTCAGTACGTATCAACGAGTCAAAGACAACAGTAACAAATATGTATAAACTTACATGGTACATGCATATCACTAAGCTGTTCTGTGAGATTTGGAGGTTAGGTCCTTGAAGAAAACTCATTTACTTAACTAAAGTTTAAAGCTGTGGTGCTACATTTTACTTACTGTTATGGCATCAAATGTCTCAATTTACAGAGATCTCGGAACACAACTTTAGCATCACAGACAATCCATCACACGTCTCACACAAGACCTTTTGTACTTCATAATCTTTTTCTCATGCAGACATTCCTGAATCTGGTCCTTCCATGATTTCCTTGGCTGAATAAATCATCTTAGTAAGCATCTCACTGCTCATACTTTCAACATGGCGAAACTACATCAGGATATTTGTCTCCATCTTTACATGTGTAAAATTGAACACTGATTATATCAAATTTCATGTTTAATTATTAGTTGAGTTTGTTTTAATCTTTCTCTGTCATGCAGTTAAACTTTCACAGAATGTTTATTTGGTGATTATTGTACCTTTTTAAAGAGTAACTGATTTGCCAATTACACTGAAAAACACTAATTTGCCCCGACTCAAAACAGCAAATATTACGTTTTAGGTGGTGATAAATCTGAAAATGAATGCATTTTTTTGGTGTCACCTAACGCTTTTGTGATAGACTGTGTCTCTTCGTTTGCGAAACAGGAGCATTAGGCAAGCGCGTGTGGTTGAAACTACGGGCATTTAGGTCAAGGTTGAATGCATTCCTTCCATTCTATGACTCAAAAACTGGTCAGAGCTCTCACTTGATTTGTTTGTGAGGTTTGGAAGCAGTTCTTTCCATTTTGTGCTGCTGTTTGCATCACTTACGCACTACTAGTACTGTGTAGTTAGAATGTTTCGGCAGCGGCAATGTGTAAATGCCACAAATCTGTTTTGTTACGTGTGCGGTGAATTTATACCGAAAGCCCAAAGAAAAGCAATTACTCCGGTTTTTAAGAAGGCATACGAGTGTTATTTTGCTTGCCCACTTGGTGATTTAGATAAAATTTGGGTGCCTCGTGTATGTTGCAGCAAATGTTCACGAAATTTAAGTGGTTGGTGGTTAAACGGCACGCACCCTTCAATGCCTTTTGCTATCCCAATGATTTGGGGAGAGCCAAAGGACCACGTTTCTGACTGCTACTTCTGTTTAACAAACGTATCTGGCTTTTCCTCAAAAAAAAAAAAAAAAAACATACCATAGTTACCCGAATTTGCCTTCAGTCAATGAGACCTGTTAAGCACGATGATTTCCTGCCAATTCCCAACTACCGGAAAAATGGACCCTGGATGACGAAACATCAAACTCCTCCTCTGAAGCTGATTCATCCTGTTCTATTGATCACAAATACCAGCCTGCATCAGAAGCACCTCATTTAATTTCACAGTACAAGCTGAACTACCTCGTAAGAGACCTGAATCTCACGAAAACCCAAGCTTAACTGTGTTAGGTTCTCGGCTACAAGGGTGGCATCTTCAGCCTGGCACTAAAGTCACAACCTATAGAAAACGTCATGCGTGTCTGTCGTCCCTTTTTTTCTCAGAGTGGTGTATTTGTTTATTTCAGTGATGTTAATGGACGGTTTGCAGAGTTTGGGAGGGACCACAGTCCTGAAGAATGGCATCTCTTCATTGCTTCTTCCAAACTGAGTTTAAAGGTGGTGTTATTACATAATGGAAACACTTACCAGTCGGTATCCCTGGCCTATGCTGCGCATATGAAAGAAACTCGCCAGAATATGGAACATCTCCTGAAATCTATCAATTACGCCGAACATATGTGGCAAATATGTGGGGACCTAAAAGTTATTGGACTACTAACAGGAATGCAACAAGGGTATACCAAATTTTGTTATTTTTTTTTTTTTTTTGTGAGGGGGACAGTCTGGCTAGGGAACAGCATTATGAGGTTAAAAAGAGGCCTTTGAGAGAACGTTTAGTGCCTGGGGAAAAAGTGTGAAATACCAATCGCACGTTGCTTCCGACAAACTTTTATTGCCCCCACTCCACATCAAGTTAGGCTTGATGAAATTTTTTGGCAAGGCTATGGATAAAGGAGGCAGTGGATTTCAGTGTTTGAAGGAAAAGTTTCCTAGATTGAGCAACGCAAAATCAAAAGAAGGCATTTTCATTGGATAGTAATGGAGGACCCTGTGTTCACGGCCAAACTCACTGAAACCAAAAAAGCAGCATGGTTAGCATTCAAAGCTGTTTGCACGGACTTTTTGGGAAATGTTAAAGCAGAAAACTATTGTGAACTAGTGGAAGCTATGCTGAAGGCATACAAGGATATGGGGTGCAATATGTCCCTGAAAATTCACTTTCTACACTCGCACCTGGAATTTTTTCCGCCTAACCTAGGTGCCGTGAGCGACGATCATGGAGAAAGATTCCACCAGGACATCAGTATCGAAAATGGAAAGGCAATATGCGGGGAGGTGATCACCACACATGCTTGCGGACTATTGCTGGTTTCTAATTACAGATGTTTTGGAGTCCAGTTAATACAAGCGTAAGTCTTCCAGGAAAATGTCTTAAAAATGTGAGTAAAGCACTTAATTTGTTTATATTTTTGGCATGCTTGTAGCAATCTTTTGTATTTATAAAACTTTCCTGGCCTCATTTTTGGATCAGTGTGTCTTTCTTAGATAGAATAACTAATTTTCAACCCTTAATATGGTGGCATTTTATGGGGGGAAAAAAATACGAGACAATTGTAATTTTGTATAATTTTTAAATACTTCCTCAAAATTTGAACTTGAATTTCCCAAAAGATTGGTAGGTGATACAGCATTTTGGATTACAGATTTGGAATCATGGCATGCTTATTAGTCAAAATCACCCACTTTTGTTTAGGGGCAAGAAAAAAGTTCAAATTTGTTGTTCAGTGTTATTTGTGATAGGAGTGGCATCCCTTATATGATTGTCTAATTTAATGTTTGTTTTTATATTCTTTCTGAGCTTTCTTATATTCATGCCTCATTAAAAGAATTCTTGAGATCATCATCACCACACGCGTAAGTTACATTGAAAATTATAAGCGTGATGTTTTGGTAGCGGCTTCTACCTTCATCAGCCATGGAATGAGACACGTGGTAAAAGCGTCAGTTGTTGCCAAATTTCAAAATCGCTTTCCAAATAATAGGGATGTTAAAAGGTGCGTCAGTGTTGCAGGTGTTAAGGGTAAAGATTAAAATTAGCGGTCGCCAGTCGCCACGTGGCGACTGGATAAAATAAAATGTCCAGTAGTAAAAGTTACCTTAGTCGCCACGCTCGAAAATTTGCTTTTTTTCATTGCTAAAGAATTTATTTGCATTTTTTAAAACATTCCTGCTATAGGAATTGCATTTTCAAATCACGCAACTCATGCGCGGTGAAAAACAGTGCCTTCCTCTGCAAATCAGTGGGTACAATCTATTTATAGATTCACTCTTCAAAAACGGGGCAGGCTGTTTGTTTTTCTACTTAAGTTGGTGCACAAAGTAACCATATTGGGAATGAACACCTGTGGCTTTAGATGGAACTATGGCATCACAACTAGTCATCAGCAGCTCGTTTTTTAAAGTTTAGTTTCTCTGAAAATGGACGATTTTCCATTGCTTAGGCACTTGCTTATCATCAAACAAAATGGGCAAGCATTTTCTCTTTTGTTTACAAAAAGAAGTCAAAGGTAGAAAATCGGGACTTCACTTTCTGCCGCCATGCGCCGTCTTTCATTCCACGCAGAGTCGCATTTCCTTTGAACATATGAAGTTCGCTTTAAACAAAATAAAAACTCTTGTCTGCCCCTTAATACAGTAAAATGTTACTAAGGAATGGGTAAACACAAGTTTTTCAGCGAAATGAAATATCAAAAACCAATACTGTATTGTTCACTCTGCCGTGATAGTAATTTTACGGGTCACGGAAACGGCCGAGTCTATCACGGGCGGAATAAGTACAGATTTTGAAATTTTTAGCTTTAAAAAAGAAAAAAACTTTCCGTATTGATTGGTTTTGAAGAACAGGCTATTAGAATAACAAAAACTGTGCTTCACTAGAAAAAACTTTTAAAATACGAAGTTATTCTTTTTCACTATTACTGAAGCTACTAAAAGCGAGAAACAAAATTAGAAAAACTATAACATAAGAATGTAACCAGAAAATGAAAAAAAAAAAGCGCATCTTGGGGTAAGAAAAACTCGAAATTTAGAAAACTACGGGACATTTTCATCCGTGCTAAAACAATCATTTCAGGAAACGAATGGCATGAAGATGCCTAAATTATACCGAACAAATGCAGCAACATTAAAAACCTTCAATAAACAGTCCCAAAAATGTTTGATGAATGTTAGAATTTTGAAAACATGAAAATAAACTGTGAACAAATGTTGAATAACATTATTTCATAGAGATTTTTTTATTTCCGTAGTATATTTGATGTTTCCCGTATTCCGTTGCGATCGACGATTTCCGTAGTGACTATGGCGGAGAATTCGTAGCATTTGGAAGGTCTGAGGTGGGCAAACAGGAAAAAATGACAAATCATTTAAATTCTACCAAAACAACGTTTTCTGAAAGAAAAGAAAAAACCCCAGTCAACCAGATTTTTTATTTCCGTAGTATATTCGATGTTTCCCGTACTCCGCAGCGATCGACGATTTTCGTTGTGACTATGGAGAATTCCATAGTATTTGGAAGGTCTGTAGAGGGCAAACAGAAAAAAATGACGAATCATTAAAATTCTCCTAAAACAACGTTTTCTGAAGGGGAAAACCGACAACCAGATTTTTTTTCTGTAGTATATTCGATGTTTCCCGTAGTCTGCAGTGATCGACGATTTCCGTAGTGACTATGAAGAATTCGTAATATTTGAAAGGTATGAGGTGAGCAAACAGGAAAAAAAATGACAAATCATTAAAATTCTACCAAAACAACGTTTTCTGAAGAGGAACCCCTCCCCTCGGAAACCTGATTTTTTTTTTTTTTATTTCCGTAGTATATTCTATGTTTCTGGTACTCTGCAGCGATCAACGATTTTCGTTGTGATTATGGAGAATTCCATAGTATTTGGAAGGTCTGTAGTGGGCAAACAGGAAAAATGACAAATCATTAAGATTCTACCAAAGCTGAACGTTTTCTGAAAAAAAAACCATGACACTGGGGGTTCAAAACCCAGACAGAATCCAATGGAACTAGGATACTCTGCAAGGGTTCTTATTTCGTCATGACTGTTTTTTCAACACCAATGAAGGTTTCTCAATGTTTTTAATGTAATATTTATTAGAACAACACCCAGGAAATTGCTGAATATTTTCTGTTAGTGGTCAGGAATCATTGCAAGTCTGTTAAATAAAGCGACCAGGTTGGTATCACATTTCTCCTAATCTCAGCTGTACCACAAAATGATTCTGCTATAAGATATCAAATTCATTTTTGAAAGCTATACAGCCAGTTTTCATTTTGACACCAAGAAGAACCTAACCAAAAATAAATGTAATGAAAAGAAAAATTTAGCAGAATGGAAGCAGCTTCAAACAGGTCTGAACATTTTTGACCATCAATAACTCACCAAAAACTGCTAGAGGAACTAAAAACAAGTAATTTTTAGCACATGAAGGTCATAGCACAAATTGTTGAAATACTCAATACTGCTGACTGTTATGCCAAGCAATGCAAAAGTTATGAAAATACAAGCGTCGTGGGCAATGTTCTTGATGACAAGACAATATTCATGCGAAGAATGACTTTAGAAAATAGAGCAAATTAAATAAAGTAAACAAAAGTAAGTACTGCTTGAAAATTTTGACCCATCCACTGCTATCAATTTATGGTGGAAAGATTGAGAGAGTTTATTTGTGAACATAGTGAGAGACCAAATAAAAATGATCAAATTATCTTTCCAATAAAAACTGTCTAGAAAATTTGGTTGATGTGGTTGAAAAAAATATAACTTTTAAGATTATATTTATTCATTTAAAGGCACTAGGCAATAGACAGTGGGCCCTTGTAACTACTAACTTTAAATTTAACTATGTTTAAAATAAATGAAAGGTATACAGTGCAGTGATAAAATGTGTATAAAACACAAAATAGTCGTAAGGAAAGTGGCCACTAGATTTTGTCCACCCACTGGCCAATGGCCATTCGAAAAAATTACCAATTTTAATCTTTAGTTAGGGGTTAGGTAGATTTCAATGCTTTCGTGGTACCTGAGGACATGCCGATTGCTGAACGGGGCAATCCGCTTAACATTGTGCCAATCGGGAACCACGGACGTATCGCTGATGGTTAAAATTGAAAGGGAGGTAATTGCTGCCTTTCTTAACATCAGCAATATGCTCCATCAATCGCCGGTTTATGCTGCGGTAAGTACTACCAATATAGTGGGTAACGCCTGTGAAAGTGTTGATAGGGATAGAGGAGACACCTTGTAATTCTAGGGATTTATTGAGATATGTCATTAAGGATGAGGTTGAGAAGATGTGGAGGTGGTTTGACTGCAATCCTGTAGCCAAAAGACTTGAAAATAGAGCAAACTTCATGAGTGAAGGACATGCTAAAGGGCAAGTGCCAACAAATTGATGGGTGGTGGAAGGTTCAGGCAGTAACTAGATCTATTCTGTGATTTAAACCTCTTGATTAGTCTATGTACTAAGAGGGGTGGAAAGCCATGCAATTTGCCAATGTTGATGATGTTCTGATATTCTTGTTGAAGAGCAGAATGGCTTTTGCAAATAAGGTTGGCACGGTTAACATATGACTTTAGAGCAGACAGTTCGTATTTTCCAAAGGTGTGAGAATGGTAAGGGATGATATGGGTGGCAGAAGGTTTCCTGTAAATGAGAGGCCAAGTGAGAAGTCTGGGTTGATGTTGACATCCAGAAAACTAATATTATTGTTGATCTGTTCTTGAGAAGAAAATTTTATATGTGGGAATTTTGAAGTTATGGAGGACATGAGTTCAAACAAAGAGTGTTTCTGGTGTGGCCTAATAATGAAGATGTCGTCCTCATACCTTAACCAAATGGTGGGTTTTTAAGAAGGTTGAGGCAACAATTAATGTTTTAATATTCTGCAAATAAATTCAGCAAGTAAGGGGGAAAGAGGAGAGTCCATAGGTATGCCCTGTTTTGGTTGGTAATAGATACCATTGTATACAAAACAAATACTTTTCCAATAAATCAAAACAGTCATAAAGATCTTTGATCAGTTCTCCAGGAAGTTCTTGTTGCTCCATTAGTTTTTTGACCATGAGCATGTAGGCATCAAAGAAAGGAACAGAAGGAAACAATGAATCCATGCCAAAGGTGTACAGGAAATCTTGAGGATTGATGGAAGAAGGGAGTTTCTGGATAAAGTCCTTTGTCGATACAACAGAATAAGGATGATTTCTTGTCAGAACTTTGCAACAATTGACCAATTGCCTTTCAAGATTGACTGTGATGACGATTTCAAGAATTATTTTAATGTTTTGTGTGTTACGTGTTTTTCTGACAACTCTTCTCACTAGTATTCATGCCTCCTCTTCTTTTTTTTCTGCATGAAGCTCTTGTGCCATAAATTGATTCAGTTTCACTCAGTATGTTGCTTGGTGATTATTGTAAGTAATGTTACAGATACTTCTTGATTCACCTTGTGAAGTTTCTGTAAAATGAAAGAAAATTTGTATCGTGAATTTTGGATATGTTTGGCATTTTTATTTTTCCACTGTTGTATTGAAGTGAGAAGTGTTGCAGATATGAAATAGTTGCTAAATTTCCACTTAGAGGCCAAATAGTCTATTACATAACTGCATTTATGTTCTCAGGTGCTGTATTTAAAATTAGCTTATAGTTCATTTTCTGTAAAATATTAGGCCTGATTTATGTAGTTTTCAGGTTGTATGCAAATTGAGCCTATTGTAAAGTACAACTTCCACGCACAAAAGTGCGGAAGGATACATTGACATTTAATGACTTGAGCGGGTGGTGAGTGATGAGGAGAGTTGTGAGAGCGATGTTGAAGGAGGAGGACATGCCGAGCTTTGCCTAAGACAACAAGTTCAGTTTGTAGCGTGGAGTGTATTTCAGTTTATGTTTTTGTGTAAAGAAATAAATGTTTTGTGTTGTGATAGTGTCTGTGATGTTACACTATACCCACTTCTCATCAAAAGTAATTTAACCTAAGAAATTCAGTGGATAAAAATATTGGTTTAAAATTTCAGGCATAACCCAAAAATTATTCTTATTTAGTAATAATGCTACAGAGTATGTAACCACTCAGCTTAAAGTAAATAAAGAATAAAGATACTGTAAGATTTTGCCATGCATAAAAAATATTTCAGATATCAAAAAGAAAAAAAGAAAAAAAGCCTGAAAAGGTTAATCTAACAATTGCAGATATAGTATGTATGACATACAACATACCATATTAAAAAAGCTGAGAACCAAAACCATTTCTAAAACAACCTGGTTTTTATAAAATTCTGTATTTTACACTCACACATGCAAAGACAACCCTGTTCCAATGCCATGTTGATGTAGAAGTAATCCATCAGCAAAGATAGGAACATATTGATATCGGCAGAAGTATTTTTTTTTTTTTTGACTTCCATGAAGACTATAAGTGTTTAGAAACTTTGAGACTGGTTGAAATAAAACAGGGAAGAATTAAACTGCAAGCATTTTGGAATCACAGACAAAAATGAAGCATAGAGACATAGGAAGTTTTATTCCTGAATGTGCAGATAAGTTTAACGTTTTAAGTTTTTATATATTTTAAACAACTCTAAAAGCAATAAGATAACAAACATCAAGGTTTTAAAAATGTTTCTAATATTTAATTCAGTTCAACTTTTCAAATAGATGAAGTCCAGTGAAACTCGTTTAAAAAATGGAAAAATTCCAAATCAGTTTTTGGAGTCTGAACATGTAAAAAAAGAGCTGCAAAGAATATATGAATTGATAATTTGCACAGAAATCAATATCATATTCTCAATCCATTTTATGTGAATCTCATAAGATAATTTATGAAATTCTGATGTAGTCGAACAAAAGGAATTCAGCATGTACATTCATGCCAACATTTCAGTTGTTGCACTGTTTACTGTTTCTCACGTATTATTGTTGAAGTGCTTGTGGACAACACCTTTGTCTGATAAAGGGTTATAATCATTACATGCAATAGAGTTTATAATAAATAAATATAAATCGATAATAGGAGGTTAAGAATGTTACTCACATTTGGTCATGGAGTGTTCCGGGATATTGAAGGGTCCTTTGTAGTCCTATTGTGACAAAACCATGTCCATCACGTTTCCAATGGTAGACATTGCCTCTTTCACATGAACAGTAATGCAGTCAAATCATTCGTATCGAAGGGATAAGAGTTCAGGCTTGATATTTAATCCTATTATTCAATATTTTGTTTCAAATGGTAAGGTAAAAGCAGTAATTGAGTTTCACTTTTTTTAGTCTTCCTTTAAAAGATATTTAAGAACATTAAAACTATTAAATATTCCAAACCTTATGTTGAAGGGTAGTCAATCTGGTAAGAAATATCCTATATCAACCAAAGTTCAGTTCTTGTTTCTCACAGCGCCAAATTCCCATACTAGTTTCAACTATCTTTTCGTAGTCTTCTTCCGTGGGTGAAAATGATGAATTTCTCATCATTCATGTTCTTTGGTCATCCATCCTCACATCCACGGGTAGAGTTAAAAGTTCCACGTCGGCAGAACCTTAGCGCATTTGGGTTTTAGTTTGATTGCGCATCTCACGTCATACGTGTTTCTGATTGGATCGTCCGAATTTGTTTAAGATTCCAAATCCTCCAGTGTCGCCATCTTCTGTATGTCAATAGATTTATTATTTATCTTGTTTTTATACAGTTTATTCTTATTTCTATTCTGGTTTCTTTCTTTTTCTTTCCCTTTTTCTTGCTCTATGAGGTATCTCCAAGTGCATGAAAGGTCCATCGGGTCCTTATAATTACAATTTGTCTTCCTGGTTTTTTCAATTATCACTGCTTCCGATGTTAAAATTTGGGCTTTTGTTTTATGTGACGTTATTAATTTTGCTTCTGTCCAATCTGGGACTGCCTCTTTTTCAATGCAATGTTGAATTAACAATGTTTTGTTTTCTTTTTTGCTCCAGTTACACATATGTTCTCCCAATCTGGTCCTAAATCTTCTTTTAGTACTTCCTATGTATACTTTATTCTTTTCTTCAATTCCCATTGTTTCCGTAGAGTTTCTTGTTGGTATACAATATACTCCTGCTTTATCGAGTATTGACCTTTTTTCATTTCCTGTTGTCAAAATGGTTTCATTATCTATAACTGTCTCGGCAAGTATCGTTTTCTCTTTCGCGCATTCTTTCTTTAAGATATTCGTTAGTGGAGGAATGTAAGGGAATTTACTTGCAAATTTCATTCCTATCTTGGGTTTACTGTTATTTACAGATTTTTTCGTATTTTCAAGTATTTCTTCAATTATCTTTTTTCTGTATCCAAACTTCTTAGCTGTTTCGGTTATCCAGTTAATTTATGTGATTTCTTTAGTTCTATTACTTAAGTGGATTAAAGCTCTTCTAATATAAAATTGTAATGCTGATCTTTTGTATTTCCACGAGTGGCTGGAATCAATCTGAATAACTGCTGGAATAAACATTGGTTTTCTATAGACTGCATATTCAATTTTAATGTTTTTAAATAAAGAAATGTCTAAAAAATGTAGTTGTCTGTTTATTTCTGTTTCCATAGTAACCTGTATTGATGGGTAAAAGCTATTGTATTTTTGTATGAATTCATCAATGTCTTTTTCAGACTGCTGCCAGAAGATAAGGATATTATCAAATTATCTCAAATATATTAATAACTTATTTTCATTGAGTGGTTTAATAAATTTATTTTCAATGTCTTGTAATACTATTTCAGCTAGAAGTCTGGAAATTGGAGATCCCATTGGTGCACCTTGTTTTTGTCTATCATCATTGTCAACCATTTTCAATCCACTGCTGGACGAAGGTCTCCCCAAGTTTCCTCCACAACGGTCTGTCTTGTGCCAGTCTCCTCCATGTCACCCCTGCATACTTTCGAATTTCATCCACCCATCTCCCATGTGGTCTTCTTCTGGGTCTTTTCCTGTCCCTTGGAATCCAATCTAAAATTTCGGCTGTCCATCGATGATCTGTCCTTCTGGCAGTATGTCCGGCCCATTGCCATTTCAGGGATTTAACTCTGATCATGATGTCTTCCACTCTTGTCATTTTTCGGATCCACGAGTTCCTCTTTTTATCTCTCCTGGTTACACCAAGCATGCACCTCTCCATGCCCCTTTGAGTTGTCTGCAGCCTTTGTATGTCTCTTTTAGTTAAGGTCCACGTCTCTGCACCATACGTAAGCACTGGAAGGATGCATTGATCAAACACTTTTCTTTTAAGACATAATGGCATATTGCTCTTGAAAATTATGCTGTTTCTTCCAAAAGCTCTCCAGGCAAGTTTTGTACGCCGATTAATTTCTTCCTCAATGTGACCCTCACTTGATATCTGCTGTCCAAGGTAAACGTACGTGTCTGTTATCTCCAGCTTTTCTCCATCAATCGATAAATCTTCATTTCTTGTAAAAGCATTGAACATCACTTTTGTCTTCTGAAAGTTCATTTTTAATCCCACTTCTTTACTCTTGTCAGCAAGTTCTTGGATCATACTCTGCAGCTCTGATGGGCTAGTTGCAAAAATGACTATGTCATCAGCAAAACGAAGGTGGGTTAGATAATCTCCATTAATCTTTATCCCCTTGTTTTCCCAGCTCAGTGACTGAAAAACACCCTCCAATGTGGCATTAAAGAGCTTCGGAGATATGGTGTCACCTTGTCTCACTCCCTTTCCAATTTTTATGTGTGTTGTATTTTCAAACAGCCTAATCTTTGCACTTGCATTTTCATAGATGTTATTAATAATATTAATGTATGCATCTTCAATACCGCAGGTTTTCAGAGCCATTGTAACTGCTGATGGTTTCACCGAATCAAAGGCTTTTTCATAATCGATAAAAGCCATGCACAATGGAAGTTCATATTCCCTCGCTCTTTCAATTAGTTCTCTCAGCACATGGATATGATCTATTGTGCTGTAGCCACTCCTGAATCCAGCTTGTTCTCTCTGTTGAGCCATGTCCAGTGTTACCTTCAAGCGGTGTGAAAGAACTTTAGTGAAGATTTTATAAACTACTGATAGGAGGCTGATAGGTCTGTAGTTTCCGAGATCCTCAATGTCACCTTTTTTATGTAGCAGGATCATTGTAGCGGTGTTCCAATCCTCAGGAATCTTTCCTTCATTAAGGCATCGAGTGAAAATTTGGGCGAGTACTGTTTCGATTTCTCCACTTGCTTCTTGTATGATGTCTACAGTAATTCCATCTTCTCCTGGAGCTTTTCCCCGCTTCATGTTCTTGATTGCATGTGCAACTTCTGCTGGAAGGACTGGAGGAACTCTGGTACTGGTATCTTTCATGATGTCTGGAGTGCATGTATCATCCCTTTCATATAATTTGGAGTAGAAATCTTTCACTCTTGTCAAAATTTCGCCTCTATTTCTTGTTACAGAACCATCTTCTTTTCTCAGTGCCATAATCTGTTTTCTTCCCTTACTGAGATGTCCCTTTGCTATCTTTAGGCTTTGGTTGTTTTCAATTGCTTTCCTCACTAGTTCACAGTTGAATTTTCTTACGTCTTCAGTGATACTTTTTCGTACTGTCTTGCATAGCTCTATATATTCCACTTTGGAAGTCACATCTTCTTTAGTTGTCCTCATCTCTCTTCTTTTTGCATCAACATTTTCGTTTTTCCTGATAATTTATTTACATGCAACTTGTTCTTAGACCCAGCTAATTTTGTTGCTGTTTCCATAAGAGCTTTGGTTACTTTTCTGTTAACTTCAGAGATGTCCACTTCTTCCGATGTTAGGCCTTCTAAAGCAGAGAACCTGTTCTTCAGTTCCAACTTGAAGGTATTATGGTTGTGGAATAACTTTTTTTACGGGTCTTTTAGAGGTTATTTTTAATGAAAGTTGGTTGTCAAATTTTCGAACTAAAGCCTAGTTCGTCATCAGGACTATGTCACTGGAGTAGTTGCTGCCACTCAATTGGAAGAGACCATCCGCAATTATCGTTAATTGTGGTACTTCTTCTTCTTGCTATTTCGATCCCTTCTTCTAGTTTTCTCTTTACTAAGTTTGACTGGTGGGCGATTATTTTCACTGAGTCCCAATTTATGGAGTGTCCACTTGCTTGTACATGTCTGTCTAGCCCTGTTTTGTTCCCAATGTTCTTAATAGCTGCTTGGTGTTCTTTCATTCGGACCTTAATACTTCTCCCTGTTTCTCCTATATAGCTGAGTCCGCAGTTACAGTCGATGCAGTAAATTACTCCTTCCTGCAATTGGATGTCCAATTCTTTCTGCTTTAAAGCTGGCAAGAATTTCTTTATTTTGTTATTAAGATCTGGAGCTAGCCTGATATTATATTTTGCTCCGATCCTTTTCAGTTTCTCGAAAAGTCCCTTGTGGTACGTAATTTTGCTGGTGAATTTGAAGTTGGTTTTTTCCTGCTTCTTTTTTGGCACTTGTTTAAATATTTTCTCAACATATGGGGAGGGGTAATTGTTTTCTGCCAACATTTCCTTTAATTCTTCTTTGTGAAGATCTTTTTGAGAAGCTGAAGAGACCAGGATTTCAATTTTTTCCAAAAATTGTCTCGCTGTATTCGATTTAATATAATCAGGGTGGAATGAGCAGAAGTCTAACATCTTCCCTGTGTTGGTGGGTTTTCTAAAAAGCTGAGTGAATATTTTCCCTTCTCTTGAGGTCAAGGTTAAATCCAGGTAATTGATGCTATGGTCTTTTTCCTGTTCCAGGGTGTACTTCAAGGTATTCTCTAGTAAGTTAAATTCTTCCAGAATCTGAGAGGGTAGAGATTGGTCCACAGTATCTACTATAATTAGGACATCATCCATGTACCTTACATAGAGAGCAAACAAGGAGGGTTGTATAAGGATTTTTGCCTCTAGTTTACTTATATAATAATTTGCTAGCAGAGGTGCTAGTGGAGAACCCATTGCAAGTCCTGAAGTTTGCCTGTAATATTTCTTTCCAAACTGGAAGAAATTATTCTTGAAGGAAAATAGGAGCAGTTCATATATGCCAAGTAGTATTTCTCTATTGTGATTATGGAATACTATTTTTTCCGCAAGGTCATCTGCAATGAATTCCAGTAGGAGGTCCAGGTTAATGTTGGTATACATAGAGACTATATCCAGGCTTGCCATTACTGGATGAATTAATTCTGGCAAGTTGTCCAGTTTTCTTTTTAGCTGCATGGAATTTTTTAGTAGGTAGGGAGGAGAAGGGAAAATATCTCTGAGGTGACCAAGCAAATAATAATTAATGTTGGAGAGTGGCGAATTTCTAGTGTCTATTATAGGTCTTATTGGATGGCCTTCTTTGTGAACTTTTATCGTACCATAGATCTGTGGAATTCTTGACTGGATTTTGGAGAAGTTTTTGAAGAGCTCATTAAGCTGTTTTTTATTTCTTAAAGAGCTGATTAATTTCTTAAGATTTTTTACATTTTGATCTATAGGATTACCATTGAGTTCTTCATAATAAGGCTTGCTCAATTCAGCTTCCATTTTATTGTAATACTTCTCTTTTTCTACCAATACCAAAACTTTGCTCTTATCTGCTCTCAGTGCTACTACTTTATCATTGGCTTTGAATTTTTTAAGGTCAGTAATGGCACTTCTATTAAAATTGTAATCAACTTTTACTGGCTTTTTTACAAATTTTGAGACGCAGTCTGAGAATTCTTTCCTTAAAGTAACTGCTGTATTTTCATCTTCTCTTTCTACCTTACTACAGATGCTTTCTAAATCAATCAGTATACGTTTTTTATCAAGTGTTGCGGAGGAAAGGTTGTAATTATATCCCTTATTGAGGAGATTAATCAGGTTTCCATCTACTCCTTCTTCCGTCAGATCCATGACATGTTTGTTAGTGGTGGATGGTATTAACTGTGGGCCAGGTGCTGTAGACATTAACTTTGGACTTAACCATTTATTTTCTTTAATTTTCAATTTTTCCTTAAACTTTTTGTTTTTATCTCTCACTGCTTTAGCTAACCAATTTTCAATATTTTTCTTTTCTGCTTCCGGAATTTCACCTAATGAAGAGGTCCAAATACGAGCTTCTATTCGTTCGCATTGCTCAATAGTTTTGAATTTATTACGAATCGCGCCATTCACCGTTTTTAGTTCTATTTTTCTAATAAAATTTCTTGACAGATTTTCCGCGATGTTTTTCGTGAGTCTCAAAGAAGGTGGAACAAAATTAGCTCTTTTACATTTCTTAAGAAAATACAGTTGTGACTTACATTTGTCGCTTTTGCACTTACTCCTTTCTATCTTTCTGATGTTTCGCCATATATCCAGCCCGTATGTGGTTTTAATCCTAGTTGTAAATGCATTTATGGCACCTCTATTCATAGTGATTGTGGAATAACTTTTTTTACGGGTCTTTTAGAGGTTATTTTTAATGAAAGTTGGTTGTCAAATTTTCGAACTAAAGCCTAGTTCGTCATCAGGACTATGTCACTGGAGTAGTTGCTGCCACTCAATTGGAAGAGACCATCCGCAATTATCGTTAATTGTGGTACTTCTTCTTCTTGCTATTTCGATCCCTTCTTCTAGTTTTCTCTTTACTAAGTTTGACTGGTGGGCGATTATTTTCACTGAGTCCCAATTTATGGAGTGTCCACTTGCTTGTACATGTCTGTCTAGCCCTGTTTTGTTCCCAATGTTCCTAATAGCTGCTTGGTGTTCTTTCATTCGGACCTTAATACTTCTCCCTGTTTCTCCTATATAGCTGAGTCCGCAGTTACAGTCGATGCAGTAAATTACTCCTTCCTGCAATTGGATGTCCAATTCTTTCTGCTTTAAAGCTGGCAAGAATTTCTTTATTTTGTTATTAAGATCTGGAGCTAGCCTGATATTATATTTTGCTCCGATCCTTTTCAGTTTCTCGAAAAGTCCCTTGTGGTACGTAATTTTGCTGGTGAATTTGAAGTTGGTTTTTTCCTGCTTCTTTTTTGGCACTTGTTTAAATATTTTCTCAACATATGGGGAGGGGTAATTGTTTTCTGCCAACATTTCCTTTAATTCTTCTTTGTGAAGATCTTTTTGAGAAGCTGAAGAGACCAGGATTTCAATTTTTTCCAAAAATTGTCTCGCTGTATTCGATTTAATATAATCAGGGTGGAATGAGCAGAAGTCTAACATCTTCCCTGTGTTGGTGGGTTTTCTAAAAAGCTGAGTGAATATTTTCCCTTCTCTTGAGGTCAAGGTTAAATCCAGGTAATTGATGCTATGGTCTTTTTCCTGTTCCAGGGTGTACTTCAAGGTATTCTCTAGTAAGTTAAATTCTTCCAGAATCTGAGAGGGTAGAGATTGGTCCACAGTATCTACTATAATTAGGACATCATCCATGTACCTTACATAGAGAGCAAACAAGGAGGGTTGTATAAGGATTTTTGCCTCTAGTTTACTTATATAATAATTTGCTAGCAGAGGTGCTAGTGGAGAACCCATTGCAAGTCCTGAAGTTTGCCTGTAATATTTCTTTCCAAACTGGAAGAA
This sequence comes from Macrothele yani, assembly GCA_039090855.1. Lineage (NCBI taxonomy): Eukaryota > Metazoa > Arthropoda > Arachnida > Araneae > Macrothelidae > Macrothele > Macrothele yani. The sequence goes on from CM077011.1 coordinate 168,219,902, forward strand.
ATTATTCTTGAAGGAAAATAGGAGCAGTTCATATATGCCAAGTAGTATTTCTCTATTGTGATTATGGAATACTATTTTTTCCGCAAGGTCATCTGCAATGAATTCCAGTAGGAGGTCCAGGTTAATGTATTATGGTGTTTTTTAAGGTTGGTTATGTCAATAGATTTTGTTTGTCTTATGAGCTTGCCACGTTCAAGTTTAGTGTTGAGGTGCATCTTACATCTCACCAATCTATGGTCACTACCTGTGTTGAACTGGTTGAACTGGTTTTTGTCTATATATTTTCTTATATGCGAAGTAGTTATTATCAGCTACAAGTTTAACTGCTTGGATAATAGTGATTCTTTTTGAGTCGGGAATTCCCGATCTTTTAACTTCTGATCTAACAAGTTTAATTGATTCGTAAACTGGAGTACTATTTGGATATAGAGAAACAACGTGCAAACTAATAAATCATAATAAATTCTGTTGTTTTGATTTCTTTGATCTTTTTAATAACCTCGACAGAGTTGTTAATCATATTTTCATGTTGATTATAGTATTGCTTTTTTTTAAGTGTTTAAATAGTTCTTTCTCAAATAGGATAGTTAGCGCAATAGTTTTATTCACTATTGGTCTTAAAGGTTCTTCCTCTTTATGTGTTTTGATTTTGCTAAAAATGCTTGGTATAGATGCTTCCACAGGTAGAATGACTTTATTTTTTATAGTAGATGGTAAATGGCCACGATTTTTCATGTTAGCCATCTTCCTTATATTTCTATCCATTGGATCATAATTCGTCTCTTCGACATTTAACTCGGCAATAGCTTTCTTCATTTTTCTCGGCAATAGCTTTCTTCATTTCAATAGCTTTCACATGAGTAATTGGAACAAGCAGGATAATAAAAAATCAATGATACTGTACTATACAAAAATGAAATGGAAATGTAGTATATTAAACTGACATGTAAAATATACATAATATCTGTCTCATTTTTTAACATCTGAGGCTGTAGTAGTAGAGAAAAATGTTTCTCTTAGTAAACCAGAAAGAATTTATGAGACTTGTAAATATCTTTAATTTAGAATATTTTAATTGTAATAACTTGATTTTTTTCTTTGTTTATGAGAGTAAGACTCTCATGTAAATGAGGGAAATGGTGATTTAGGTGTTTTGTTTTGTTCCTTAAAACACAAAATTTGGTTTGCAATTAAATTTTATTTTGCTCCTTGTTAAGCAGTTTGTATTTTCATAATTGTTCATAAACCATGCTTCTTTATCTCCATATTCTTTGATTTTTTATGTAGTCAATTTTTTCCAGGTAAAGGAAAAGCTAGATATTTTGAAAAATGATGACTTCAATGATCTTATGCCAAGCAAGATTCTGAGGTGAAAATAAAATTTACTATTAACTGGCCTGTATCTATTAGCTAACAAAAACTCTGAAAATAATTATGAAATATTATTGGTAGGAAGGCCATTTCACGTAATATGAGGAAACCAATAATGCAGAAAGTTTCATGCATATTTTATTACGTGTTAAACTTTAGGAATATCCCATTGCAAAACTTCTTCCTAAAAACTCCACTGAACTTCTAAAATCCTCCATTGATAAACTCTCTAAAAAACAACCCCTTAAAATATTCCTTGGTGATCTCTCCCCCACCTTTCTATTGCACCCCCAATCTTTTCCTTCAAGTCAAGTTGCACAAAGAAAGTTTCCCTGTTAGACCTCTGGTTGAACACACCCACTCCCCAGCAATCAGGCTCGAAAAGAAATTAGTTCTAAAATGCAAATTTCTTACAGCCAACCACTCTGCCCATAAATTTTACCAAAGAGTTTTTACAAAAACTTCCCACCTCCATTGAAAACCATGGCATTTTACTAACCCTCGATGTTGTTTCTCTTTTCCCTTCTGTCCCCTTCTTTGAAGCATTTATGATCCTCATAAAAAATACTTGATGGAAAACCTGGACTTACCTAGAGTACTCATTAAAGACCTCTGACTGCCTTCACACCTTACAAGAAAATAATTGTTTCACTTACAACAAACAGTTTTATCTCAACTCCAAGGAGTGCCCATGAGATCACCTCTTTCCCCTCTTCTTGCAGAAATATTCATGCAAAAAACACTGAAAATAGCATTGTAAAACCCTCTCTCTTCCAACCCAAACTTTGGATTTGTTATGTGGACGATATCTTTGTAATCTGGCCTGATGACCTAAAAGATTTGCACAATCTCACCTCTTCTATCTCTAAAAATTCCCCACCATTAATTTCACTTTCAATCATGAAAACAATGACTATTAATTTCTGGGATGTACAAATAACTAGAATCAATAACGAACTCCATACATTTGTCTACAGAAAACCCACCTCTTCCGCAAACATCATCCCATTTTACTCTCATATGGCTTTTTCCTATAAGCTTGCTGCTCTAAAATCACTCATTCACCATGCCAATGTCATTTGCAATGAACCCCACTTTTTACAAAAATGAAATCATCCAAGAAATTGCCACAAACCATTAGTTTCCCCTCAGAATTGTCAAAAAACTTTTCAAAAAGTTTGATGCCAATCAATTTGTCTGCCGCCGTTCTCTTCTACAGAAACTGTCCCTTTCCTTTTTTTGTTTCAGTCCCCTACCATCATTCTTGTTCTTACAAACTTGTCAAAATTTTCAAAAATTCTGATACAAGCTTGCAATCAATTCTCCTCCCACTACCATCCAATCAATATCTAAAGACAGAGAACCTCTTGATCCTTTAGACTGTCCTGGCGTATACCTCATCCCTGTGTCTACTTCCTCAGGCAAAAACGTTGTATTGGTAGTAACCCTTTGAACATGAACTGCAGAATTTTGGAACATAAAATAGAGATGTCAGAAAAAGTCTTCTGACTTCTGCACTTTCTCTTCTGACTATTGAAGATACCTCTGCCTCTCCAAACTGGGATTGTACCAAAAGGATTGCACCCTTTTCAAACAAATTTTCATTACGCTACAGAGAAAGCATTGAAATTCTCTTCAATAAAAACTCTTGCAATTTGAACGCACCCTTCAATATTCAGATAATTTGGAAATCTCTACTGGCAACAGCTAAAGAAACTATGTCAACCATGTGATTGCTTGCTTTTAGTGTGAACAAGGCTGATGCTGCAACCGAAAGATTTCACGAATCTGACTATTCCTCAAGTTTAATACGTAATAAAACATGCATGAAATTTTCTGCATTATTGGTTATGAAATAATAAATTATCAAAAAGCATGCCTTTGATCTCAATAAAGAAATAAAATGTTACATAGAAATAAAATTGTATATTGCCAAAATATGTGAAGTACATACATGCCAACTACTACAGAATGTCCGTAGTTTCTACGGATTTTGTTGTCTGACTACGGAACTCGCTGTCAAAACTAGGAATTTTCATTTTGTTTGTTTAAAACATTTTTATTCTGCTATTTTTTGATATAATTAAGATTCTTAAGTGGATTCGCAGAATTCTGCTCTTTTTGTCATCATTTAAATCATTATCAAGATCGATGCAAAATTAAAGAGAGAATTTCATGGGGGGGGGGGGGGTTCAGTCTGGGAGACTTTCATGGTTTCAAAAACGATTGTTAAGCGGAGTAAAAAATTTGGCGTAATCGTAATTTTTTCTCCCAATGTTGCCTTTGTGTCCAGTATTGTTAAATATCATTTTATTGCATAAATGTGTGCATTTCAGGTGGAAACTGTAGGCAACAATTTGCAAAAATGGAAGTTGGACGCCGCAAATTCGAGGAATTCTGCAATTTTTGTTATTATTTTGGTCATTTACGAGATCGATGTACAATTGAACAGAAAATGGGGGGGGGGGGGGTTGATGGGAGGGACATTTGGAGGAGGACGGAATTCCATCTTTACGAAACCTTCTAAAACTCAGTCGACGGAGTTCACATTTTTTCCGTAATTGTAATTTCTTTTTCTCGCAATGTTGCCTCTGTCCAGTATTATTGTTAAGTAACATTTTACTAAATTAATATTTTTATTTCATCTTGAAGATAAGGGGGAGGATTTCCAAAACCAGAAGTAGAACGGAGCAAAGATTTCTCTCGTAATCACACGCGCCCTCCGCGCCGCGATTTTATAACTCTCCTGCATTGTTAAATATCCCCTGTACCACAAGTTTTTGCATTTAAGATTGATGAAGGAGGGGGAATTCCCAAAAATGGGTGTAACAAAGTTGGAAAATTTGTAAAAACTGATGCATTTTTTACAAATTTTGGATTTCTTGTCTGTCGAGCATTGTGGAATTCTGAACACATCTGACTGTATTTTATTGGTGAAAGTTTTGAACTTAAATCTTGCAATGTTACCTATCGTGCCCTCTCCAGGCGAATCAGCTTTGTGTTTTGCACATGTTAAATTTGTTTCATTAGTGTCCTTGTTTGCTGTAACATTTTGTTGTGGCACTTAATTCTTTTTCACAAAGAGATGGATCATTTTGTAAGAAAGCATCTGCGTGTGCCTTGCAATAATATTCGTTACTACTGACAAGGTTCTTGCCAATGTTGGCAGGTATGTAAAGTAGATAAGTTTTGCCAAATTAAGGAAAAATTAAAAATACAGCATAAAAGAAATCAACTGGTTAAAAAGATACTTATACATCTTACAAATGTAACTCAACAGACATCAATAAAAGATGTGAACAGGGCTGAAATTCATTTTTTTCCTTACTAGCCACAATTCCCTGAAATGAAAATTCTTACTAGCAAATTTAGCTCCTTTCAGATAGTAGCTGTGTGCTGCTGTATGTTAGTCAAATTTAATGGAAACTTGCAGTTAAATGTATAATTTGAAATAAGTTAACCAAATGCAAGAAATTGTACCACGCCATATCACCAAACCATTTCACTGTATCAGATCACATATGAAATCTTCCTTTTGGCCCTTTGATTTCAATTCTCATCAAAGCATCTAGTTTCAAACTGTTTTGCCAGTAACAACTGTGCTGACAACAGGTGATCAAGTTTTTATTGAATCTGTCAGTGCCAATGAAAATGTCCCTATAGTCTGAAGCACCCAACTAGATTGTAACATGTTACAGCTGGATTATTCACTCAGTGAAAAAAATGCTCAATACATAGAACTGATTAACTTATACTAGAAAATTTCATTTATTTTTCCAGTTCATCTGCTCAACTAAACACTATCACCAGTGGTGTGAGGATATTCAGAATGAAGCCGCACACAAAAAATTTGCTTAAGAAGTAGTTTTTTTTTCTTTCTGATTAGTTTGTTGCTTTTTTTACATTGCACATTTTTTTTTTTTTTTTTTTTTTGGCAGTGTGGATAGCTAATTGCAGACATCTGTAAACCTGAACTTTGCACTTAATTTAAAACTAAGTTTTGAAATTATATAGACTTGTTGTTTTTGATCTGATACTAAATGTGATGCCCAGTCTTAATCAGGTAATTCAAAATTTTTAGGGAATGCAAGGAAGATCGTCCAATATTTGAAGTTTTGGATCTCCAGGCTCGTCTTAATGCGAATGGCAATAGTGCAATAACGGTAAGCTTTCTTTTTCATAATTTTCTGAGTTCATTATTATAAACATTATTAAACATTTCAATTTATAGCTTGAAACATTTTGAACTGTTTTGAATATAGTAGCTTTTTCTAAATTAATTAGTAAACAAGTTTTTCAATAATAAACTTGGTGTGAAATTTTCCCACTGTCAGTTACTCAGTTGAAAGAACCTTGGCTAATGTTTTTTTTTTTTTTTTTAGCTTAAAAGTAATTAAAAATTTTTATTGTATAATGTATGCTCCATTTTGAAGGATGAGATAAGCATTTTGGTGATAGGTCTTTCATCAGAAAGCTTCAATCTGTTGGCCTAAGGTGAACTTTTGTGATCAAGAGTTTTAAGACATGGTGCCCAGATTTAAACTAGATTAAATTTTAAATCAGCATAATGTCAGGAGAGTGCAACATGTATTGAATGAAATTGATAAGCTGCTCCCTCTCCACACTATTCTTTGCTCATTGGTAGTGTCTAGAATGAATTGTTAGAAAGCAGCATGCTTATTTACAACTAAAAGTTATCATAGGGCATATCTATGGCACCCAGTGTGCTGATTTTTGAAGTAGAAATTATTTGCTATTTTTGTCATCTTGAGACTAATTTATTTAGCAAAGTGCAGTGAAACCTGTGTTGGCAGTCACTTATATTCTGCAGTCACCTGCGGTCAATATTGTTTCTGCACAGATGCTATAGAAACAAATGTGTAAGAGACCTCTATTTGGTGGCCACCTGCAGGGCATAGCCATCTGTATCACCACCCTTAACACAATTGTAAATGAGGAGTGGCCCTTGGGATCTATCTGTTAAGTTCTTAGTGTTTTGTCAGCAGACAGTATGGTTTTCTTTAACTAGGGTACACATGTTTGATCTTTATTGTTCTAAATGAGAGAGTGAAGCGCATGGAGCAATTCATCCCACTCATCCTAATGAACAATGCTTTCTCACATAGCAGCCGTATTGTTTGAACAGACTGATGGTTTTCTCCAGATGGCAAAATAACACATAATTGACTTGAGGGAAGAGAACAGATGGGAGGGGGTGGAAGTGGTTTCACATCTCAGCTGCAGTTGTGCTGCTTCTGCTTTTGGCATTTTACTTTTCAATTCCTCCAGGGAAATCTGTGATAAGAGCACCCAATTTGCTACAATGTGCATATGTTTTAAACACTTTGCCCATTCCTCAATTTACTTCTAGCTTTTAGTGAGAAAGATTTTGTACATTGCATTCCTGAATTGCAAAATGACAGAGATGAAAAAGACTGCAGTGTATTGTTAGAAAAATGGATAGAAGTTATAAAAGAAAAGTTCCACTGGTTTGTCAACACAGACAGTTGGCCAGGAAGTTACATTGTTGATGAACACAAGCATTTTGCAAAAGAAAACTAAAATTCTTAGTTGCTGAAAATCAAGTAAAAACAAACGATTGAAAAGGGAGCATCAAGTAACTGATGAAGAGGTAAACAGCATTGACTGTCAACTGATTTTACAATGCCAGTACAAAACGAATCCTAGAAGCAGCCCATTCTTCAAGAAAAAGTGCACACATTTTCCAAGCAGCTGAGAACTGCAATCTTCTTCAGTGCAAGCAATGGATCACTGGAAAGTTTCCCTACACATAACATTGTTTACATAGCTATGTATAGTGAAAGAGTAAATGCGAACTCGCTGGCTGGGACCTAAACTCTACTTATTGTAGATGGAAGTCCTACAAGAAAATGACAAATGATGGGGTAAATGTGGATGTAGACACTATTGAAAAATGGAAGGTAAGAATGCCATCTATAATCAGCGCTTACAACTGTTGCAACATCTTGAAGTTACTTTGTTTTGCAGTGTTCAATTTTGCAGTTTTGTTCGTTTTATTCTCTTTGCACCCCTCCTCCTTTTTTAATTTCATTCATATTCTGTTTGATTGTGAATTCTGTATGTAATCTTGTAGGTCAACCAAATATTACTTTTTCTTGAGATTAATACTAGGAGCAGCACTTTTCACCCATCAGCAAGTGAGGGAGCTCCAGTATTATAAAAGAGCCACCTAATTCATATTTTAAATAGTTTTCAAGAGCCAATTTCATCATTTAGTACATGTAGTACCATCTCTGGGGATTTTTATTGTCAGTTTACATCCGTGTGCAGATGGTGCATATGAAGCTGATTTGCAGCAACTTTGCTTTTTCCTCTGTTCCTATCCAGAACAAGAGTTTGTCTCTAATACATTGGTTCCTTCATCACTGAAAGCTGATTTTATGCCCTTAGTCCACCTTCTGGCTCTGTCTACCCCTTAGTGTGTGGCCTGATTCTGTATAATATACAACCTGTCTACATAATCTGTATCCCATGCAACACACATCTAAACCACCGTAACATATTCTTTATTAACTTTTTTTATTCTAATGCATAAAGAAGTACTTAGTTCAGTCTTCTCTAATGTCTGCCGCCCCGGTGGCGCAGTGGTCTAAGCGATGGCCTCTGATCATTCGTCTGAACGGGGTCCAGGTTCGAATCCCGTGTCTTACGGCACTGGTTCTCTCCCTTCCCTGGAACCAGTGACCCTAAATTAGGGACGGGCGACTGCTTATAGCCCATTGAGTTGCTCACAGTGGTCGTTAAACCTCCAATAATATGACGATTATGGGCAAAACACGTAACAATATTAACAAATAAAGGTAACTTGATCACGCTAGTTACGTTAAATGAAACTTTTATAAAAAGTTCGTAAGTTGGAAGCTTTCGACCTTATCTTAGGTCTTCATCACGCCAATGGAGGACTAAGATTGTTGCCAGATTCTAAATTTGAATTTTTCTTATTTTTGTTGCCAAAACTTAGAATTGATCTCCAGATCAACGGAATGTAGAGAGGAGATTCGGAGTTGCAAGTCATTGAGTTGAACATAATTTCTATGCTTTCACGGTAACGGAGGGCAAAACGATTGTCAAAAGAAGCAATTCGTTTTGCTTCGTTCCAGTGGGGAACTGCAGATGTCTTCCATTGTCAAAATAGACAAGGCAGTATTGGGATTGGCTTTCGAAACATCTTTTCTATGTTCTAAAATTCTATGGCTAATGCTCCTGTATGTGCTTCCAATGTATAAGTTATCCTCAGTAGAAGAAGAGATAGGAATGCAGTAAACTCCTGGGAGGTTCAGGCTTTCAACTTTGTCCCTATCCCTTTGTAGAAGTTTTAAGATGTTTGGGGTAGATTTAATGGCAAGATGGTAACCAAAACTTCTAAAAAGAATCTGTAACTTATAAGCATAGGAAGGATGGTAAGGAACAGAACCACAGAATTTCAGGTCTTCTTTCTTGTGAGGAAGGAGGCATTCGATTTTCGAATGGTTTTCATATTTCTTTATGAGGGAGTTGACTATAACAGCAGGGAAACCATGAGAGAGGGCTATTGTAGAAATTTTGGAGAGTTCTTCTTGAAGAGAGAGTTGGTTGTTGCAAATGATATGAGCCCTGTGGATGTAGGACTTCAATGCTGCAAGTTTGTAGAGATGCAGGGTGCAAGATTTGTAGGGAATGATGTTAGTGGCCGCAGAAGGTTTTCGATAGACGGAACGAGTAATGGAGAGATCTGCGTTTCTGCAGATAGATACATCCAGGAAATCAATTTTGGCTCACTATATCTAAGGAAGTAAATCACAAAATTGATTTCCTGGATGTATGTATCTGCAGAAACGCTGATCTCTCCATTACTCGTTCCGTCTATCGAAAACCTTCTGCGGCCACTAACATCATTCCCTACAAATCTTGCACCCTGCATCTCTACAAACTTGCAGCATTGAAGTCCTACATCCACAGGGCTCATATCATTTGCAACAACCAACTCTCTCTTCAAGAAGAACTCTCCAAAATTTCTACAATAGCCCTCTCTCATGGTTTCCCTGCTGTTATAGTCAACTCCCTCATAAAGAAATATGAAAACCATTCGAAAATCGAATGCCTCCTTCCTCACAAGAAAGAAGACCTGAAATTCTGTGGTTCTGTTCCTTGCCATCCTTCCTATGCTTATAAGTTACAGATTCTTTTTAGAAGTTTTGGTTACCATCTTGCCATTAAATCTACCCCAAACATCTTAAAACTTCTACAAAGGGATAGGGACAAAGTTGAAAGCCTGAACCTCCCAGGAGTTTACTGCATTCCTATCTCTTCTTCTACTGGGGATAACTTATACATTGGAAGCACATACAGGAGCATTAGCCATAGAATTTTAGAACATAGAAAAGATGTTTCGAAAGCCAATCCCAATACTGCCTTGTCTATTTTGACAATGGAAGACACATCTGCAGTTCCCCACTGGAACGAAGCAAAACGAATTGCTTCTTTTGACAATCGTTTTGCCCTCCGTTACCGTGAAAGCATAGAAATTATTTTCAACTCAATGACTTGCAACTCCGAATCTCCTCTCTACATTCCGTTGATCTGGAGATCAATTCTAAGTTTTGGCAACAAAAATAAGAAAAATTCAAATGTAGAATCTGGCAACAATCTTAGTCCTCCATTGGCGTGATGAAGACCTAAGATAAGGTCGAAAGCTTCCAACTTATGAACTTTTTTATAAAAGTTTTATTTAACGTAACTAGCGTGATCAAGTTACCTTTATTTGCCTCCAATAATAATAATAAAAAAGAAATTCTCTAATGTCTGCATTGCTAATTCCATTCCTTCCCTGAATCAACTTATTTTTCCTAATACTTCTTCAACTATTCTCATGTCAGTGGCTTCTGACTTCCTAAAGAGCTGTTCACTTTTCCTCCAGCACTTACTTCTACAAATAAGGATTGGTTTAAAAACTACATTATATGCAGCCAGTTCTGTTCTCTAGCTATCAGTTACTGATGTTACAGGTTGCTTACTGTTGTATCAGATGTCTCCATTTGCAGCAATTTTAGCACAGAGCTCGAACTTTACTGACATCCATTACACATCTCATACAAAACTTTTTGCACCTCACACTCATAGTTTTCTTTTGCAGGCATTCTTAAATCTGGTCCTATGTATTTCTTGGTCTTTTCTTACCTTTCTGTCCTACCACTTGGGCTGAATAAATTCTCTTAGTCTGTACCTTACCATTCATTTTCACAACATGGCCCAAACCACCTCAGATTATTCATCTGTGTCATAGTAACATTTTGTTTCACATTTCACCTTTTCATTCCCTGCACGATTCAAGTGAGCCTTGGCACTAAATTAAATTATTGACCTCATTAAAAGAAAATTTAATTAAAAAAAAACACTTTCTAATTAAACTTTGCATCTAAATCAAAAAACTATATATATGCAGTTGTGGCCAAAAGTCAATTTTTGATGTTTGAAGTTAACTTATACAGCGTAATGGCCAAGTCAGGAATACATATTATTTATCATTTTAAAGGGAATTTTATGCTAAATTCAAATATTTTTACAGAATGTAATTATCGGTAACAGAAGTGAAGTTACAAGCAAAAATGTGCAAGTGAGGAAACACAAATTCAATTCTGAAAAAAAGCATTCATGCCCCTCTAATCCACTATAGCTTTCTCCGCTGTCCGCTAGTAAGATATAAAAGGATGTAGAATCGTCTGCCGACTTAGAACGCAGCTGCTTGTAGTCAGCTGATGGCAGTTTACCCAGAATTCCTGGTATTATTTGAATTTCAGAATGTCAAAGGCCCAAACATTGACCCTGCCGCTTCAAACCAGAGCAAAAATTATTACTTTGCTTGAACTTGGATTCAGTAGTCGTAAAATTGCTGTTAAATGTGGCTGTGATCATTCCACTGTCTGGCACACCATATTAAAAGGGTTGCAGAAACTGGATGTGTGGGAAACAGGAAAAGAACAGGTCGACCAAGGCTGTCTACTAAATGTGATGATCGCATGTTGATTCGCTGTTCCTTAAAATCAAAGTTTAAAACAGCCACTGATTTAAGAAATGAGTGAGAGAATAAACTAGACATTATTGCATCTGCACGTACAATTCGTCGTAGACTACAAGAAAATGGACTGACTGCACAAAAAGCAAAAAGCTGCACGAAAACCTTTCCTTACTGAACAACAGCGGCTCAAAAGAATTGCTGGGGCCAAGGCACACAAGAATTGAACTGCTGATGAATGGAAGTGTTATTTTCAGTGATGAAACAACTTTTACTATTTCTGCTAATAATTGAAATAATTATGTATGTCATGTGGCTAGTGAAAGAGATGAGGCATGCTGCACCCAGCCAACAATCAAGCGCCCACATTCAGTGATGTTATTTATGGTCCTGTATTTCAGCCAGTGGTGTTGGTCGTCTGCAGAATGTTGATGGCACATTGAATGGAACAAAATATGTGGATATTTTGGAGTCCAAACTGCTATCATCTGCACAATACATGGGTTTGCAGAATTTTATCTTTCAGGACGATAATACATCATGTCATCGGTCAAAGTTGGTTGACGAGTGGTTTAATCGAAAAGTTATAAAAAAAACTTCAGAGGCCGACACAGTCACCAGATCTTAATTCCATAGAGAATCTGTGTGAGATTGAAGCAAAAGATCCGTCAACAAGGACCCATGTCTAAAACGGCATTGAGTCTGTAAGGGACAGTGTTAGTCTGTAAGGCACAGTGTTATCACCAATGGACAACTAGAGAAGTTCATTATTTCCATGCCAAGAAGGTGCAGTTTGTTACTAAGATACCGTGGTTATCCAATTAAATATTAAAGTGTATTTTGCTTGTTGGCAAGTTATTTCAAGTGTCCTGCAAGTTTCAATAATGTACTGAACAGTAATTTTACGTTAAGTGCATTGTGCACTAATTTCACCAATTCCACTGTGTTTTGTTTTTTATGACTAGACGCTGTACTTTTGCTTGTAACTTCACTTCTATTACTGGTAATAACATTCTGTAAGAATATTTGCATTCAGCATAAAATTTTCCTTAAAATGATGTATAATATGTATTCCTGACTTTATCATTACTGAACAAAGACATCGCTGTTTCCACGTTTTAGCAACACACAGCAACCGAAAAATTATTTGGTCATTGCTGAGGAATCGAATCCCAGATCTCTCTCTATATCTAGCCGAGCGCGTTAGCCTTGCACCTCGGTGACCAACAATCCATGGTGCTATGTGTGTTTTTCTATCAGCTTCTGACATCATAAATCCATAAGATGGCCACCGTGGTGTAAGGCTAACACGCAAAAATAAATACCTATGGTCCTTCAGTCTTACCTGCTTTTCTAAATGTCTTATGTTGCTTGCTCATTAGAGTCTGGATTTTGATTGAATAAGTTTATAATATTCATTTCACCACTTTACTATACCCTTTCCTGATACCAGAAGCTACCAAGACTGTCAAGTAAGTCATGAATGACAAGATGTTTTGTACTTCGTCATACATTCAATACACTTCATTGAATGTATGGAAGCTGTGTTTCAATTTTGGAAGTTATTTTTTACATAATATCTTAAACTACAGATGTCTAATTTTTTTCATCCTAAACACTGTTTTATCATTAAGCAAGTTTTTATGGTATCTGAAACAATCATTTGATGTTTCTAAATATTTCTGTTTCGCATGTTATGTTCTGTGAAAGTTCGATCGGCTGATGTGTAACGTCCAACGGTGAAAATTATTTGTGTCAATTGACCAATTATAGTTAAAAAATACATATTAAGCATATTAATGCTTACCACTTGAGAACTGGCCCGCTTTCCTTCGTTGTCAGTAGTAGCCACGGTTCTTCCGGTTCATCGTCCTTATCAAAACAAGATTAGGCTTATCGTGGCTAGGTCTGTTGCACAAGAATACCGGTACATGCTTAGTTTCGTCGTCTTTCGTAAAAACGTTGAGATGAACATTAAGGTGATAGATATTTGAAGGTGGTGAAAGATATATGGAATTTGTACACTGTTGAATTGGGCGCAAACGAAATGGAATGACTTGAACACGAAGGGTAGCGAATGGGCTTCCAATTTAACATTAAAAGAACGCTTACAGAAGTTAAAAAGCACTTGCAGAAGTCAAAAACCTGTATTGAAAGATGATGAAATAAAATAGAATGAAGTCGTCACAAAATGTGAACATCTCATAACACCCATAGAAAGATCCTCACAGCCGATTCTGTGTTAATTGAAAAGACCAAGGAGAATAATTGCAATTCAAATACTCTCGTCGAATTATCCAGTGCATGGAAGAATGTAATCGAGCACGAAAAACATCAATCCATCCGTGCTAAGCAATCAAGAAATTTACCAACATAGATTAAGAACTAGACTAACACCAGATGGCGGGACCTCCAATATACGTGACAAAAATTATAACTGACGAAGTAAGGTTGGCTATAGTGGAATGATGGGACAGACCTTGGAGTTCATTGCAGAGTCAACAACCTTAAGAATGGCCACGGTATATGTGTGCCGAAATGCGTCGGGAATGTCGACGTTGCGATAGGACGACGACTGTGTGGTACCAATCTTTTATTCTTTCGCATGAATTTTATTGTGACGACTTCCTATTTTCACTACAAGTTTTCTCCATTTTTTTTTCACTTCAGAAATGTTATTGTCATTTCCTGCTATACTATCAGAGTCCTCTAAAATTATAGTCTCTTTCATTCTGCCTAGATTTTACCTCTGTATCTAAATCCTCATTAGAGTAATCCACTTGTTCTGACTGATTGTGGCATAACACTCTGATCATGTGAGAAATCAAGATGTGTTGCAGTAGTGTAATTTGAGGCAAAATGTTGTCAGTAATGTGGATACTAATATTCTTAGATGGTTTAGACATGTTGAAAGAATGAGTGATGGGGTGCTTACTAAGAAAATTTCTCAGCCCGAGTCACAGGAAAGAAAGTAGATTAAGGCCAAGGAAATTGTTAGAGGGCCAGATTCAGGACTGTCTGCATGAGAAAAAGATTGAGTGTGAAGTATAGAGGGTCTTGTGTATGTCATGTGATGGATGTCAGTGAAGCTCAAACTGTGTGCCAAGATTGCTGTAAATGGCGACATTTGATTTTGGAACAGTAAGTATGGATGCATGCATGCGTGATGCCAAAATAGATAATACTGGTTTATGTCGTGGTGATATCCATGTGTGCAGATTGCTGTATGCTGATGACACTGTCCTGTTGGCAGAGAGCGAAAGTGAGTTGCAGAGTATGTTGTCTCATATGTACGAAGTTTGCATGAAATTCAAACTGAGTATAAATAAAGGAAAAACGAAAGTTATGGTTTTTGAGCGAGGAACTGTTAGTACTGAATGTAATACAAGTCTAAATGGCACAGTGATTTACCAGGTGAATGAGTTTGTGTGTTTAGGAAGTGTTTGACAGAACAAATTGGATGGTGAAATTAGTAGGCGAACGAATTCTTCATTGAAAGTCATAGCTGCTTTGGGAGGATTTCACAGGAATGATGGGTTCTCAAGAGAGTCCCGCATGGCTGTGTATGAAATGTAATTGTTTCTACTCTGATGTATGGCAGTGAAACTGAGTACTACAGAAGAAACATAGGAGTTGTTTGTGTGCTGGAAGTTTGTGACAAGACACTTTCTGATCATGTGAGGAATGAAGATGTGTTGCAGTTGTGTAATGTGAAACAAAATGTTTTTCGCAAGGTGGAGACTAATATTCATCAGTGGTTTTGCCATGTTGAAAGAATGAGTGATGAGGTGCTTACTAAGAAAATCTTCTTAGCCCAAGTGGCAGGAAGGAAGAGCAAAGGCAGGCCAAGGAAGTCATGGGAGGATCAGATTCAGGAGTGTCTGCATAAGAAAAAGATTGAGTATGAAGTATAGAAGGTTACGTTGTGTGATGGATGTCAATGAAGCCTGAGTTGTATGTCAAGATCGCTGTAAATAGAGAAGTTAGATACAGCAACAGTAAGTAAAAATTATCTGGTAGTTTGCATTTCTTTGTGGAGCTAACCTCTGAATCTCAGAGAACAGTTTAATATGTATGTAAGTAAATAATCAGTTAAGCATTTATCTAGTGGATTGTCTTTCTTTGTGGAGCTAAGCACTGGATCTAGGAGAACTGCTTAGTGATATACATATATATATTATTATTGGCCTAAGTTTGCAACTTTTGTCTTTGGTAACTATGCACTGTAGTAGAGAGCTTCCCCCTTTGTAAAATGAAGAGAAATTATAGGATATTGAGAGTTAGATTAGACTAGTTCCTATAAGTAAAATTAACTTTTTTGAGGAGGTGAGGCAGGGTGTGATGGAGGAGTTGTGGGTTTTTAGTGGTTAACTCTTAAGAGCTGTTTAGTAAAGCTGGTGAAAAATGTTTGTCTTCTGCTGCCAACTCTTCAGAAGATGTGGAACTATTGGCAGCTGTTAGTTTCTGTTTTCAATAACTAGCATCAATTGTAGAAAAGTGATAGGTAAACAGTAAATCGGGTTTGGATAGTATGGAGAAGGTGTGGGTTTTCTTTTTAAAACAGTAATGAAGCTGGGTGAGAGTTTCACAATGACACAGATATGGTGGTAAAAGTGGGGAACATGTTCAAGAATATCTTGTTACCAACAAGAATTCCTTGGAAAATACTGCGTTGTCATGAGCAGCAGGTAAATTTCATAGAACTGTTTTCACTAAGCAAGATATGGCTGGAGAACAAATGTGGCTGTACACAGTGCAGTGTTTAAACTTGCCTTCTTTTATAGAAGTGATGGCTTGATGTGAAGTGAAGATCTCCTCAGTAAATTTCAATCTGCTAACTGACAAATAAGTAGTGAAAGAAATACCAAGCATAAAAAAATAAAAAATAAAATAAAAAAATGTAGATTTAGTCAGAACATAATTAGTAATCCTGGCATTAGAACTGAGCCAGTGGCGTATCTTGGGTCCGAGATCTGGACTATCTCACCACCCTCACCCCCACACACAGTACTGTTTGTTTTAAAATTGCAAAGTTTTATTTTTAACTGTTAAGTAATAGAAGTAACTTAAACTACTGCATGCTATTGCTAACATGATATCAAATAATTATGAACTACTACAAAACATTACAGAATCACTACAGGCTGCTATTGCTAACATGATACTAAATAATTATGAGGATTAGGATTTGAATACTAATTTGTGCATGAACTCCATTCTCCTTTTGTGTGAACTTGAGTATTACATTTTCATAAAAAGCTTCTTCAGAGTAGTTTTCCATATTTAAAAAGAATGTTTTTCTCTATTGACAAATCAGCCAAGTTGTTCGAATATACATGTCCTTGTGTGATTTTAAGATATATCTTGATTCTTTTTAATGCAGAACTTCTTTCTGTAGTTGCAGTTGTTGATGGAAAGTTTAATATTAGGTCTGCTAATTTGTACACCTCACTAAACACAATTTCCAATTTATTTAACTTTATGTAACAAGTAATGTATCTTACTGAGTGGTTTTTCTATTTATCAAGGGAATAAAACACTTTCAGTTCATTATTTAGTCTAGCTGTATCAAAATTTGAAGCATAGTCCTTTAAGTTCTAACAGTAGATGTTCCGAGAAGCTTTCACAAAATGTATCAAAACAGTTCAAATCCAACAAAGCCACGAATTTAAGATATAATTTCACTGATTTTAATTCATTGACACTTTACACCAACTGAAACAACTCTCGCAAAACACTTGCTGCTACAAGTGGAAGCATGCAGTGACTGAGGAAGTCGAAGTCTTCTTTTTCTGAGCAAACCTATGCGCAAAGCAATGGCCCATACGCCTACATACATGCTCATTCATGTTGTCATGGAAACACTAGCAAGCAATCATATCGGATATCTTCAAATTAGAACAGCGAAGACTAGAAGAGCTGCTTGCTTTATGCCGTTGGCTTCGCTCGCCAAACTGAGTCAAAGAAGCGAATCCGCACTTTTTTTTTCTCAGAGAAAGCATCTACATATTTTAATGCTGTTGATAATTGACTTTTATTTGTGTATATTTTATTGGCTTTTATTTGTGCATTCTCTGGGATTCGCAGCTAGCCTCGAATATATGCCACTGAACTGAGCTAAGCTGTTCTTTGACAGAAAACAAAGTTTGTGAACATACTGAGGTGATTTGGACTAATGTGTCATATGTGAAATTAAAGATGACCTAGGTGGTTGTTGTATGCTGGATACAGATCATGTTGTAGACTTAGAACAAGGTTTGCTGGTGAAAAATCCACCATTAGTGACAGAGGAAGCAATATGCTAGCACAGGGTGTCTACTGGTCATGAAAGTCATGGAAAAGTCATGAAATTGAGCAGGTGGTCATGAAGTAATGGAATTGAGTGGGTGGTCATGATTTTTTTTTTTTTTGTATCAGCACCTGAATGAAGACAAGTTTGCACGCCTAGAAGAAAACACGAACCTGCACCCTTATAAACCGGCATGTAGTCGATGCCCCATGACATATATATGAAAAATATATGGTTTCATTAAAAGCTGATGTTGTGAAGAGGGAATATTTGCAATTTTGTGAATCTTCTGAAAAAAACAACTGAAACAGTCAATCTAAGGAGGACAAAATTGATCACTTCCTGGTGAATTTACTACAAAGTGAGAACCATGACTTTATCAAGTTCTTATAGAAGTTGCTATGCATGTTTCATGGCAATACTGCAGTTGAAAGAGGCTTTTCTTTAACAAAGAACTTTTAATTGAAAACTTAGAAGAAGATGCAGTTGTTGCAGAAATAAGTGTTTACAGTGCAATACAATTGTTAGGTGGTTTAGCTAATAGTGAGAAAACTGAATGTGGACATCATCAAAAAGAGTAGAAGCCTTAAAGAAAAAGAAATCTGATGAAGATGAAGTGGCCAATCGTAAAAGGACATCAGTCCAAGAACTCAAAGATAAGAAAAGAAAGCTTTTATAGAAAAGGCAAAAGAAGCTGAAGTTCTAGATTCTGTGATAACAAGTTTAGCTAAGATACTTAAACACTGAGTCTTTCACTGTGAAATTTCAGTCTCTATAAATTTTGCACATTCATAGTTTTTATATTGCCTTAATAAAAACTTGTAAGTTTTTACAGTATTACCATGTTAAAAGAATTTGTGTATTAATAGATGTAATGATAAATATTTCTAAAAATAGCCATACCCCATCCTGGATGAGAGCTGAATGTTTTTCTTTAAACACATAGAATTTGGTGAATGGCATAGTGCAAGCCATACATAATTACATTGTTCATGTTAAGCAATTTTAGTGACATAAGAATTACATTCAGCTTTCATCTCAACTAGCTTTCGGGTAGGGGTTCATTAAAAAGCACCCCCCCCCAACCGTATAGCCATTTTAGCAGCAATATTATAGACACATCAGTTTTGCCTAAACTATTGTCGCATGGAATTAATTTCAGTATTTGTAAAAATAAAAAATAACCTGGGATCTCAACCCAAGGGTATTAGATTATGAACGAGTCTAGAATGGTTGTCATTGTGCCACGCATTGTCGAGAAGTAATGAATTTAACTGAAGATAAAGGTCATGAAAAAGTCATGAATTTGTTCATTGGAAATCAGTAGACACCCTGTAGCAGCAGAAAGGTTTCTTTCTTTTTTCTTTTCTTTGGACAGAAAGAAAATAAAACAATTAGTTCAGAATAGTAGTTTCCTTTTTTTAAGCTGTTCTGTCATAATGATGCCTGAGGATCATGCTCGTGTACAGATCCAAGTTGATGTCTTAAGCACAGACTTCATGCACAGACTTCATTTTTTAAGTTTGTGTTAGTGTATTGAATGCTTCATAATAATGTAACATGTACAACAATGTATTCTAAAGCAGAACTTTTGTACCTAAGTTATGGTCTCTACTCTAAGAAACAAAAACCAAAGCCGATCTTTTGAATCCTTTCTTACAGGGGGAGGGGACATTCAGCCGGAAAAAAATAATATGCATTTATGCCCCCAGCTGTAGCATATTGTTTAAAATACACAATATGAGCAGTGCTCTTCATAGTTAATAAAACCTGTTACAAAAAAATAATAACTATATCTGCAATTGTTAAACCACCCACAAATAAAAATAGCAGCTTACACCCACTGGTGTCAGAAATGTGTGTGTTACAAAAAATTTAACTGTACACAGACTGTTCCTGTACAGGAAAATGTTATATAACTTTATGCTGTCTAGCAGGAAAGCTGTGTTTAGAAAAAAATTACAAATTTTTCTTCATAGTGAAAGGTATTCTGCCAACAAACAATTTTCGTAAATTATTTTTAGAATCAGAGGCACTCTTTCAGATGGAAATAGATGGTGACAGCAGAATTGTAAATCATGAAAAAGTAGAAAAATATGTGCAAAAGCTATGTGATTATTTTTTAGGAGCAGAGATCATGAAAAAAAGTTTTTTGACTTATATATCCCCTAGTGTGAAAACTGCGTTATTTAAAGAGGATAATATTCACAATCCTTATGTAGCAAAGTGAGTGGTATCTAATTTTTAAAGGATTTTTGAAATTGGACTTTTACAAGCGCAAATGTCGAATTTTTTTTTTCAATGTGAATTTTGATGTTCAGATGTGCTTTTATGCCCTCTAGTGTTGATACATTGTGCACTTCGAAAATTTTGAAAAATTATATGCAAAAATAAGTTTCACCGGGAAAGCTATCCAACAAAGGAATTTTCCAAATTGGACTGTGTTAGAAGCAGGGATTGAGAAAAATAGGATAACATCTATGCCTCCTGGCAGAAAAACTGTGCATTACTATGAGGAGGAAATGTGCACAAAAGATTTTCCTTTGTGAGTGCTGTCTGGTTAAAGTATTTTTTAAATAGTTTTTAGGAACACAGATACTTTTGAAAATATATTGAAAACAGAATATGCTCTTGTGCTTCTTAGTGGCACAGTTGCTTGTTGCAAAAAATTGTAATCTATACACGAAACATTCTTCTCTATGAACTTTTTTTTTTATATAAAAGGAATTTTTCAAATTGGGCTTTTGAAAGCGGCGATGCTAGGGAAAATGCAATATATACTTACACTCCTAGCAGGAAAACTGTGCATTATCTGAAGAATAAAACTACACACAAAATGGTCTTTGTCCTAAAAGGTGTTGAAGAAAAGAGAATTGTTTCAATCTGATTTTGAGAAGTAATGATGTGGAATGTAATAAATTTTGAATTCGATAGCTTCTTAATATATGGCTTCTGGCAAAGTTATTCATCAGAAAAAGACCAAAAAGGCAAGAATCATCATTCTCACAAGTATTCTGGCTTTTCAATGCAAGAATAATTTTTCTAATCGGACTGATTGATGCAGAGGTAAGTTGCCCACAGTTGGATGGACATAGTGATAACATAACCTCTCCACCAACCTTTTTTTTTTTCTTTTTAAATACATGCTGTTAAGGGTAAAATTTTAGTGTGCATGTAGATGATTTCTTTGAGTAGAAAATATGAATTATCTTTTGTTTCTGTGATATTAGGTTTCGTGTGTGCTTTGTATTTTGTCCTCATATTTTCACCATTGCACATTTTCTTTTACATGTGTTATTTACATATTGATTCTTTTACATTTTAGCATTCCTGTAAAGGAAAAGTAATGTGATGTCCAAACTTTAAAATGTGGCAATATAGTTGATAAAAGTGTTGATAAAACTGAAATAAAATTCACGGCAGTTTTAATTATTGGCTAGCTTTTCAGATAAATTAAGAGCCCAGGTGCATAATATAATTTTTTTGCTTGATTTGTTAAAAATTCAACTGCAGGAGTTTTTTGGTAAGTATCTTAATGCTCACTCAGTGTTACCTTTTGTCCAGTTTGATTCTTCTGTTTTTTGTGCAGGATCAAGTGGAAAGCAAACTGAAGGAAAGTGGCATCACCCAGGAGTTGAAGTCCAATATCTCCATGAAGACAAATGAGATCAAAGAATATTTTGATGACTTCACCAAAGCTCTTAATTTGACAGAAATGAAAGGCTTTCCTGAACAGGTAAATTATTTATTTTATAGAAAGCATCTCAAGAAGGGGAGCCAAATTAAAATTTGTAAGTCGTTTAGGCTTTTACTGATTCTAACTACATAGCCTTTTGTTAGCTGCTTTTGTGGGGAAAAAATATATTAAAGAATCCTGTTAAATCAGCCCATGTTTGCATGTTTCTAAGAAGTGCATTTTAGCTCCCTCATATAGGTATATTTTTAGTTTATAATTCTGAAGGTGTAGATTGTTATTTTAATGTTTCCTAAAACTTTCATGGTTTGTCTTTTTAGTTTGCACATTTTCTATTTAATAAAAATAAAAAAATAAAATAAAAAAGGATGGGGACATAACTGCTTAGGATCTTTTTGGAAGAAATGTCAATGCACTTCATGTTATTGTCTGATGATTAGTTCTGAAATATTAGCATAGTTAGGTCAAAGGTATTCATTTTTGCGTTATGGGGTTAGACTATTTTAATTAATTTTGTGAAAAGATTATATCACTTTGTGCACAGATTCACCTTTTTCTGTTGGTGTACTCCCTGGTAAATAAGAGACAATTTGTCAAAATACAGATGATAAGCCTACTTACTAAATCGTGATAGGTCATCTTTCAAAACATTTCCGACATGTGTAGTTCGTAAAGCAATAGCATGATGGTGACGTCGCAGCAATAGCTAACCTATGTTATTCAATACTAAAACACCCCCTTAATTTATTCTGTAAAAGGTATTAACTTAATACTTGGCAAAAATGAATTATATAACTATCTTCTCCAATCTATCCCATGGAACTTTATGTAAAGTTTCGTGGGATAGGTTGGGGAAGATGGTTATTTTATTCATTTTTGCCAAGTATTAAGTTAATACCTTTTTCAGAATAAATTAAGGGGGTGTTTTAGTATTGAATAAAATAGGTTAGCTATTGCTGTGACGTCTCACCGTCTTGATATTGCTTTATTGAACTACACACGCCAGAAATGTTTTGAAAGATGACCTGCCACAATTTAGTAAGTAGGCTGTCTTTTGTATTTTGATATTAAGTGGCACGCTTTTTGCAAAGTGTTGGAGTTTTTGAACCCTAACAGCATTTATCAGTTTGAGACAATTTGTATTCTTTAATAGTAGATATTAGGTATTCCCACTCATATCACAGTTCTAGTTATTTAGATGTACAGAAAAAGTTATTAATTGATAAAGATGGTTTGCAAAATTTATTGATAAAGTGGTTTGCAAACCTTTAGCCCTTGTAATCATGCCTCAGTTGAATAGCTTTTATTCGAGAACAATAAGCTTAATCACTTAATAAGATTGAAGATGAGCATAATGCTGGAATTAAGTAGGAATGATCTTTAATAACAATGAAGTAACTATTGGGGTGGGGGAAGCAAGGGATGCAATACATCCTGAGAATTTGAAGACTGTTAGAATTATGTTTTGTTCATTTAGTTTGTTTTGGCACACCAGTTTATACTAATTACGTTTTTAAAACTTGTCCATTTTCATGCAGTCATTTAAATTGAGGCTTTCTCTGAAAACAGAAAGCAGCTCTTAGTTCTGGCATCTCCTCAGTTTATGACATCTGTCAACAAGGCAGAGAGCCCAATTGCCTGTCAGATAGAAGCCAAGCAAAACTTGTTTTCTTTCACAGAGCCAGCGGAAAGCAATAGTGCACAAAGAATGCATGCACGCTCAGCACGGGCATCCAGAGTTCAATGCGAGGCAAGTCTTAGTTTGCTTCTCTGAAACAGCTGTTTAGGTGAACTTCCAGAACTGTAGATTTTCAAATAGTTTTCAACTTCACATGTATTTGTAATTCTGAAATAATCTTTAACTAATCAGTAAATTCTGAAATAATCATATCCAATATGGAGCTGTTTTCAGATGCATGAACTACAGAGAGTTTTTGGTGTTTACTTATTTTGACATTAAAGTACTATTCCTACATCAGGAAACTAGACCATTTATAATCTATAAGTTGGTTTTCTTTGTGGCCATACCGTTTTGTCGTCAGCTCAGCCTTGTTTAGAGACTCCAAAATGAAGGCTGCAGGTAGTAAAACTGCCAGATGCATTGTTAATGTGAACTTCCAGTGATGCCATATTGCATTGTGTGTCTAAGATATCAAACATCACAGGAAAATGTATTTTAAGATGCATATTTGTGGAGTCTGAATGAAATCAACAATTAATAAAGAATTTAAGACAAAAATAGTTACATGTTGAAGTAATGTTTGCATGAGGTATAATATACATCATAGCAAAAGAGAAACCTAGTGTTGTAATAGATCAAGGTTTGAAATGAAATATGTGGCACTGAAACACATTGAATCAGGAGGAAGGCCAATATGAGATCAAAAAAGATAAAAAATTTGCAAAAAAATACCAAAAAAGGAAGAATTGTTAAAAATTATCTCAAAAAGGACTGGCAATTTCAAGTTTTCATTCTACTAATGATAAATTGCTGAATATAAATTTTCAGTACCAGACTAATTACAAAACTTTGAAAACAGCTATGAATAGTTTTCTCCTTTTGATCTTATTTTCTTTCGTGTTGTGTCCTGATTGTAATTTTCCTTGTTCTGTACTTTGGTGCAATTGTCAATGGGCTGCCTCTCTCGTCACTTACCATATTTTCCGAGAATAATGCTGCAGTTCTGTTCATTTCCTTGGTTTGTTGTTGGAAACAATGCTGCACTGAGTTTAAAGCCACATGTAACTGTACCACAAAAGGAAGTTTTATTTAAGGACCATCCCATGCCAATAGTTTACGTACTGTCAGTTTTTATTATAAAGGACTTCACAGGATACTATAATATTCAGTTGGTTGAAATTAACTCAATTCTTGCCAGTGGTAGCTGAATGCATTGCGTACATTTCACTGTAGATAAACGAGGCAGTGTGGTAGTGTTAAAGTATTTATCTGTTTTAATACACTTACTCACCTGCATGACTCAGTCTAGTAACATCAGGAATGAACATGCTCTAGATGTGCAGAAAGTGATAAACTAAATATAGGAGTAAACACCACCATTTCCTTGCTGTGATTGTAGAACTCTTTCTTGTAATGGGTTTTAAAAAACTACACTATAATTACAGGCATGAGCGTTTCACAACGGGGCACTTTTTATAAATATTTGACAAAATTATCAACATTCGTGTATGCATGCCATGTACTAAAGATATGAAGAATCGTTTCTTTGTGAAGATATGTTTCTCAAAATTTTCTGAGATGAATTTTTAAGCTTTCTGTGGAGTTGGCTGCATGGAGAGCAGTTAAGTTTTTTAAGCATAACATTCAGGTCCAGAAATAAGTGTATGAATGTGACATGTATTTAAGTTTGTCACTCTAATGATGAATGTGCCAGGGAAAGGGTTTGAAAAAGTCATAATTGATAAGGTACGAGGTCTTACATGAGAGAAAGTGTGGGATGTTCGGAATGGTTTTTTAAAGGGCTGCACTAACCAAATTTTTGCATTATGATCGAAAAGTATCTGTCTGTTGGTAAATACAATCTTTGCTGCCTTCATAGATTTAGAGAAAGCTTATGGCCGAATAAATAGGATATTTCTGTGGAAGGTACTGATTAAATATGGTATTACTGGGAATCTACTTAATAGTGTGAAAGCCATGTATGCTGGCAGTAGAGCTTGTGTACAAGTGAATGGTGATGTATTAAAATAGTTTTCTGTTGGTACAGGTGTCAGACAAGGTTGTGTAATGTCATAATGGCTGTTTAATGTATTTATGGATGTGTGTATGTATGATGCGAAAATGGACATTACTGGTTTATGTCTTGGTAATATCCTTGTGTGCAGATTTCTGTATGCTGGTGTCACAGTCCTGTTGGCAAAGAGCAAAAATGAGATGCAGGGTATGTTGTCTCAGATGTACAAAGTCTGTATGAAATTCAAACTGAGTATAAATAAGGGAAAAACCAAAGTTATGGTTTTTGAGCAGGGAACTACTAGTACTGAATGCAAGATAAGTCTAAATGGCACAGTAATTGACCAGGTGAATGAATGTGTGTTTAGGAAGCATGTTTGACAGAAAGAACAAATTAGATGATGAAATTAGTAGGTGAGTGAATTCTTCATTGAATGTCAAAGCTGCTTTAAGATTTCACAGGAATGTTGGGTTCTCAATAGAGTCCCGAATGGCTGTGTGTGAAAGTGTAATTGTTCCTTCTCTGATGTACAGCAGTGAGGGTATTGCAGAAAAGACATAGGAGTTGTTTGTGTTCTGGAGAGATGCGTTACTTACGGGGGTGGGGAGTTGTGGTAAGGCAGTCTCTTATGTGAGGAATGAAGATGTGTTGCAGCTGTGTAATGTGAGGCAAAATGTTGTCAGTAAGGTGGAGACTAATATTATTAGGTGGTTTGGCTTGGTTAAAAGAATGAGTGATGAGATACTAAGAAAAAAATTTCAGCCCAAGTAGAAGGAAATCACGGTAGGACCAGATTCAGGAATGTCTGTATGAGAAAAAGATTGAGTATGAAGTACAGAAGGTCTTGTGTATGCCGTGTGATGGATGTCAGTGAAGCTCGAACTGTGTGCCAAGATTGCTGTAAATAGAGATGTTTAATATGGCAACAGTAAGTAAATAATCAGTTAAAAATTTATCTGGTGGATTGTCTTTCTTTGTGGAGCTAACCTCTGAATCTCAGAACAGCTTAGTGATATGTGTGTGTGTATGTGGTTCAGTTTTATTCAGTGTTGGAACCATAAATTAGTTCATAGCAATTTTGTTCATGTTATTTGTGCTGAGATTATGCTGTCAGAATTGCACAATTCATGTCATCAACTTGTTTCTCAAGATGATTGTGTGCTATATAATAGTTAATAACATATAAAATACCTTTATGTAGTTCATCATTGGCCTCAATTTCTTGCAGTTATTTTTTGGTTCAAATTATCAGTTTAAATGTTTGAGTGGTGTGAGAGCATATGAACTAACTTATTACAAAATGTTATGAGCTAATATTTTTTACAAACTAAATTAATTTATGGTACTGTGTAATTAACTATTTTGCGGGTCTTATAAAGGTTATTATTCAAAAAAGTTGGTTGTCAAATTTTCGAACTAAAGCCTAGTTCGTCATCAGGACTACGTCACTGGAGTAGTTGCTGCCACTCAGTTGGAAGAGTCCAGCCGCAATTATCGTTAATTGTGGTTGTTCTTCTTCTTGCTATTTCGATCCCTTCTTCTAGTTTCCTCTTTACTAAGTTTGACTGGTGGGCGATTATTTTTACTGAGTCCCAATTTATGGAGTATCCACTTGCTTGTATATGTCTGTCTAGCCCTGTTCTGTTACTAATGTTCCTAATAGCTGCTTGGTGTTCTTTCATTCGGACTTTAATACTCCTCCCTGTTTCTTCTATATAGCTGAGTCCGCAGTTACAGTCGATGCAGCTAATTTATGGTTCAAACACAGAATGTCATTGTGATGATGTGAAAACCGTTAGGAAAAAAAGAATTGGAAAAAATGCTAGTGTCGCACAGAAATATAGGAACTGCTGAAAGTTAAAAAAGTAAACGTAAGAAAAATCAGAAGAGGGTAATGGAACGCCATTTTGATGTGAAAAGCAAGGAAGGGAGGAGCACAGCCATCTTGGTGACCAGTTCACAAGGTCATAACGAGCCCATGAATTCTCAGAACTATGAGCATGGAATTCTTCAGAGAGCAAAATCTGGCGGATGCAAACCGTGAGAAGCAGGACGCGGAGAGTGAAGGATGGCCAGCTAAGGGGGTCGAATGCGTCGTCGTGATTGACTAAGCGCTCACTGGGGCTCAGAAAGTTTGGGGAGAACTCTGGAAGTTAGTTTTTTGGCACTCTTCTCGTCTAGTTTTCACCAGAGCAGGACGTCAGGTCATCGCGTGGGATGATTTTGCCGTAAGAAAAGCGCTCGGCTGCGGTCGAGTTAGCTAGGGATAGATTTCAACTAACTGCGGTTAGTAACTATCTATATTTTGTTCCAAGGGATCAGGCCGAGGTCTAGATCCATTATATCTGAGATCTGATAATCTCATATCTTGTTTCCAACGTGCTGCATAATGCTATTAATGTGTAACTTATGAACTCAGACAAGAACTGAATGTGACTTCACTGAACTCTTGTAAAAACTGAAAGGTGCTAACAAGGAAGCACCATATTTCTGTTTGCTCAGCTCAAGCTCTATTGTCACTTAAAATTCTTCTGTATGTTGTAGTGCAAGGTGTAAAACCAACCTTCATCCTACCCTAAGTGGTGAATAATAAATTTATTTGTTATTTGTTAAATATCTTTGGCTGAGTTCTACACCAGCTTTGGAAGTCTTCAACCACGCCTTTGTCTCGAATAAAGTGATCTACATAAGGCGTCTAGACCTTACCCCCATCTAGACTGGTGGCAGCAAGAAAAACAAGTGCGTGCATCTGGATGGTAAGAGTATCGCCGAGTGAAATAAAGTGCATAACATTCACCATGCAATACCTCCAACTATCCCACATCCAGAAATAAACAGGAAAATACAACAAATGAAAATCATGATAAGAACGAATATGACAGTCATGTTTTTGTGAAGCTTATTTCTTTATAGATTACTATATTTAATTCCAGTTTTTTTTAATACCCCCCCCCCCCAAAATGCAACAGAGATTCCTGAAAATACACCCAGCCCTATGTAATGTAGTTAAGACATTTTCTTCTATGTGTACCTCAAGTAAAAATTGTCATAAAAATAGAAAGCATTGTCATAAAAATTTAGAAAGCATTGTCATAAAAATAGTGAACTTCAGGTTTAAAAGTTTAAAAATATCAATGATGTAATTTTCTTAATTTGTATTGGTAGCCAGCCTATGTTGTATTTTATGGATTGTGTACCTATTTGCTCTTAAACATAACTAAACTGCATTTATTAAACTTATTTTCTTTTTCTAGCTCCAGAATGTGTCCAAAATTTCAAAAGAGCATGTTTCAAATTTCTCAGACATTGTTAAATTACATTTGAAAGAAGGAGAGAATTTAAAGTTTCTGGATGATGAAGTTTCTCAGCTGCTGGAAGACATTAATGCATGGGACAGAAAATTGGTATGGCATTGATGTTGAAAAGTGATTTTTTAAAAACACTATTGTCCAGAATATAGATACCTGACCTTCAACAATTTGACACTTTTTCTTGAAAACCACCAAAATTAAAATATTTTAAAGAAAATCTATTGCAGTAAATAAATAAAAAAACAGTTATATTATTTTTAAGTATTCAACAGTGCAACAATATTTTACTAAAGGCGATTTTGATTACCTGTGTTTTTGTTTGCATATTTTTTTATTTTTAATTATGCATGAATATATTAATACATTGTTTTTTAGCTCTTGAATGTAACTTGAAAATTTCATTCTAAGTTGTTTCCAGACAAAAGAATGGGTCAGGGGCATTTGAACCTGTATGGAATGGGATTTATTTATGCTATAGAATATTTATACTTTTTTTCTAAAAATATGCTTTACATAGTTAACTTTGTGTGCACAGGAGGTAATATACTATAAACTGATGTATTATTCTGTTTTGTTAACATTTATGGTCACATAGAAATGTCATCAGCAACTGCATGGCCATATGGAGAACTCTTCAGAAAACTTGAACATTATGTTCTGCTGTGGGGATGAAACAGTAATCTCCTGGTTTCCTACATATACTGGGAAGTGTGATGGGGGTGGGGGGTGGGGTGCAGTCAATATTTTACTCAAAGATGATGCAGTTTTCAAAAATCATTTCTTATATGTACTTCCTTTCTCTTAAGCATTTGTCCTACATTCCCTTTCAGAAAATTCTGTTTTCTTGGTGAGTTTTGTTCATTTTATAACATAGGCTTCTTTTTTTTTTTTTTTCCTCTTAACATCAACCTTTAATTCTGGTATTATTGCAGAGAAAAATCATGTGGCACTGGATCCTTGTAAAATCCATTTCTTTGTTACCAAAAGAGACAAATACACAATGATAATCAGAAATATTGCATATTCAGTTTACCTTAAGCTATCATATGTACAGGCAATTATCCTAAAAGATTCTACACATGATAAATGGATTGGAAATACAAGACTACAGCATTCTGCTTTTATATTAAGAGAGCCATTACACATTCATCCAATAAAACATGAGATCAAAGAGCTCAAATGGATTGAAAAGACTGCAAAAGAGTTTGGATATAATAAAACATTAATCAAATCTTTGTATAACAACATTACAGCCAGTATGCATTGTTCCGAAAATAATAATGAAAAAGAAAAAAAGCAATATTATGGGAAATTTCGATACTTACCTCCTATTAGTACTATTTAAAAAAAAGTTACAACCACATTAACATTGCAGAAACAGTCATTGATAATGGAGGTATACTTACTACTAATAATAAAAGATCGGTTCTAAATAAATCAGGCATTTGTCATTCCAACAGTTAAAGATGATAACCAAAAAGACAAAGTATGTGTCGGAAGTACACGTAGAAGATTTTTGACTAGATTGAATGAACATATTACGAATTGGACAAGAAGAGATGAAAAAACCTCATTAATATGACATTGTATCAGAAGTGATGTAACTCCAGATTGGACTAACACGAAAATTATAACATCACATAGATCACATGCCCAGGTTCTTACCTCCAAGGCTGTGGTCATTGAGAAAACCAAAAGACACAACTGTAACGTTAATAGTCCAGTAGAGCTTCAGTTTGCATGGAGGTACCTCATTGAACAGGAGAAAAAACATTTCAAGAAGAAAAACAATAACATAAAATGGCTTACATAAAATATTTCTTAAAAATACAAGTGCATATTTCTACTCTATAAATTCTATTTGATTATTTTGTGTAACTACAGATGGTGAAACCATATATGTGCGCAGTGAAACCCAACCCATGATGCGCAAATATCTACACGACGGGGCTGAACATGCATTCGGGTTGAGCAGCATACCGGAGCGTGTGAGTGCGGTAATTACAACGTCCGTGCACCTACCACTGATAATGGCTATGAATATTAGCAGAAAAAATTTTAGTTCGTTTATTAAAATTTCGGCAAAGTTGTAATTCGTTTTCATATTTCGTTGTTGTGATGCTTCACAATCCGGAGATTGATTTCTTTGGGCTTTGCAGTCAAGATGATTTCCTCTTCAAGATTTTAGTTCGTTATTTTTTTAAATTCGGCAATTTTTTAATTCATTTTCAATGTTTCGTTGTTGTCAAGGATTTATTTGCCTTCATTGTAAAAATTCGTGTTCAATTTTATCTGGTGCAGATTTTACAGTATCATGAATTTTATTTTTGAACTTCACAACTGCTCACATTCGTTGAGTGAGTCTGATACTTACAGCAACGTGTTAATTCATTACAAGCGTACATACGAAGCCCTGACAGCCACTACGGATATTGTAAGTACATATATATTTCATTATTTCTTGATTTTAATCACTGATACTGTGCCCCATACGCATCTAACATCATTTAATAATCTCCTGATTGCAGAACTTACGTAATGTGTGAAACAGTAATGACTGACATTTAATGTCAAATAAGTTACATTCAATTATTTTTAGTTTAAATTCAGAGTGACAAATGTGATTAGGTGTCGGTTCTTTCTTTCATTGTAGCATAAGTTTAAAAACAATGTTTCGTTTTAAGCCTAGTTGACATTTTTCTCATGAACATGTCTTTTAATGTGTTGAATAAATGCTAGGTTTGCTTAACTGTGTAGAATACTCCTTTTGCATTTGGTAGTATGGCCACAATAAGTCTTAAATCTGTACAGGAAAGAGTGGTTGAGCCTGATTAATACAGATTTATTAATTTTCTGTGGTCCCATTCATACATGCTGGTAATAATGGCTCAATGCATTTCTATTTCCCAAACAGCTGCAGTATTCCATTGCATTGCAAATAAGCCATCCAGTTGTGTTTTGTCCAAAAAAAAAAAAAGTAAATAACTTTCATCACTTTAAGAGAGCATTTATTCCTTCTGCATTGAGACCTTTAAAATTATTTCCAGGTGTGAGGTACCATTATCCATTGTAACTACAAGTTATTTAAATTAGTGGCAAACTACATTTAAGAAGTTTCCACATTTTAAAAATATTTATTCGTACTATTATCACAGGATTTGTATTTTATGATTATAAACCTAGCAGTCGGATATGCCTGAGTCTCCAGTTTTTATTGTTCAATAAGTAACATCACATCAGAAAACTTGAAAATTACATTGCCCTGGAACAGGAATCAAACCCACAGCTCCCAATTTTCATTCAAGCATTAAAAGAAAATAAATTCTTTTTAAATAACAGGAAATCGGGAGATGTGGGTTCGATTCCTGTTCCAGGGCAATGTAGTTTTCAAGTTTTCTTATGTGATGTTATGCATTGAACAGTAAAAACTGGTGATTCAGGCATACCTGATTGCTAAGTTAGTAATCCTGACACTGTTCTTTGTAATTAGTGAAGAATATTTCTCCCACAAAATCCATATTTGTTTTTCATGTTAGAAAAACCAAGAAAATTCAATATCTAAAGCTCTCGGGCAATACAAACTGTTGTTTGATTGAAAAATGTAGATTTAGCCCAGTCATGTACCTTTTCCTTAAGCTAGAATATAATAAATTATTTTTACTGATATGAATTAAAAAAAATTGTATGATACTCAAACAAAATGCTTGTGTTAGTACTAGTTCTGCAGTATATGTGTGTCCACATTAAAAATGTTAAAATGCTGTTAATAATGGAGAGCTCTATAGAAACAGGAATTGTAGAAATTATATGCCACATATATAATTTCTACAATTGCCACATTTCCTTGATTTCGTATCTTAGGTCATTATACTTCGACAACTTCTCTCTGTGCATCTTCTAGATGTTGCATGTGTTTTATTATTATTATTATTAATAATTTGCTTTTCTCATCTATAACATGGTCCACTTGTCAGTATGGACATGGTCGTTCATGGTTTAAAAACCATCGTACAATGCGATACATATTGAGAATCACTGCTTCTTGGATTTTTGTCTCTTAGGTGCTGTAGACCCAAAGCATCAAGCTTAGTTATAAGAATCTGAGGAATTATACCATCTGTAGAGATAATTAGTGCATGTATATGAACTGTTTTCAGCTTCCACATCTGTTTAATCCCTGCAGCCAGTTGCGCATAGTTAATGTTTGTTGCATAGTAGTCTGAATATTATGGACTGATGATGCCTATATATGAATGACTGCTTCCTTTTGCCTTTTGTAATATAGCACTATGTCTGAATGATTGGCAGAGATAGTTATGTCTGTTTTGATCTCATGGTCTCAATAGGATTTGGATTGTGTTATCAGAACCTCAATGGGTTGAAACTTGTAGTA
The DNA here is from genome assembly GCA_039090855.1 of Macrothele yani. Taxonomy (NCBI): domain Eukaryota; kingdom Metazoa; phylum Arthropoda; class Arachnida; order Araneae; family Macrothelidae; genus Macrothele; species Macrothele yani. The sequence continues at coordinate 168,252,688 of CM077011.1, forward strand.
TGGTACTTCTGACTGATAGTCCTGTATCTTGAGCTAATTGGTTGATGTATCATTTTAGCAAAATCTTGTGTCACCATATATAATCAACGCTGGCTTAGTGTGGTGCATCCACCGCAGATGTGTTCAATGGTCGCGCTGCACATATCACACCTTATGCATGTGTTATTTTGCAGGTCCTTCTTCAAAATGTATTTTCTATAATTTTTGGTTTCAATAACTTTGTCTTGAACAGCCATCATAAACCCAGTAGTCTCCATATAATTTTCCGTATTTTCAGCCATTGGTTTGAGGCTTTTTTTGTCAACTTCTGGCCTGTCTAATTGTTTTGGATTAGCCCCATGAAGTTCCTTTTGTTCCCATTTTCATATCTAGTACAGGTCTTAGAAAATCCCTTGCCTGAGATGCCAGAGGCATGTAAATTATCAGCCTGGGCAGGTAAAGAAATCTAGTTGTCCAGGCAACTAAATTTAAAAATAAAATTAAGCTTTGAATAGAATTTCTTACTACAAGAAAAAAGATAGTCATGGAATGTCTTGTTTCTATTCACTGCTAGTCAGCTGAAGTTGTATTATTGCTACAAAGTGCCAAGGGCATAAGAATATTACTACTTTAATTATATTATGCTCTGGGTCCAGAAATTGGAACCAAATGTTGTTTGTCAGCAATAAGATACATGCCTCTGATGGAACTAGCCTCCGGTGTTTAGTGACAAAGGGACAAAAACTTCAACAGTAGGAACATGGCAGAATCACCAAATTTCTCAAATACTAATCATACCATTTCATGCCAATTTCAACATAATCTTAAAACTAGAGATACATGCTTTTGTGCATTGAATATGTTTAATACAGACATTAAAACTTAAGTGCAAAACATGTAAAAAAGTTCATATATTTTAACTTTAAAAAAAAAAAAATGGGGATGCTGATTTGCTATTTTAAAAGATAAACTTTCCTGGGCAGGTAAAATGACTTCTGCATATGCCCAGCTGGGCATGTAACTTTTCAGATATTTTTCGAGCCCTATAGTATTCCGTAGATGGCTCCTCTATTTTAGCATCTGGTGTTTACTTAACATAAGTTGAGTGCTCCCTTTGTCTGCAGCACATGTGACATGAAACAAACATATTATGTTGATTGCCTTGGGTTGTGAAAATATCTCTGCAGTGGCCTAATTATGAGCATTGTGAATGCATTTTGTATTAAATTTATTTTTATTATAAAGATAATGCTAGAAAACAAGATTTGTTGCATGAAACAGCAAACTTGTTTTCTGATGTAAATTGACGTCATTTGTTCTAGAATTACTGTGCAGGGAGACAAAAGTTGTTTTTGAGAAAGGTGGGAGAGGGGTATGAATCAAAAAGGAGAGCAATTGTTTTTATTAAATGCCGTCTGTCAGATGGGAAAAGTACAAATCACATACCTCTTTCAAGAATGTTAATGTTTAACTGGTAGCAGCTGTTTATAGTCTTGTGATTTCACTGCCCGCAGCCATTGTTTACAAAACACAGAATTGCGATGATCTCTAATGTTCATTTCCTTCTCCCTCCATTGCATTTCTCCAATGGTACAATGAGAGGAATTTGATTGCAACTTTGCCAATTTTCTTTTTCATCAGTTCCTGTTAATCCTGTGTAGTGAACTTATTATCCAGTAGTAGTTCATGAATCAGTTAGGGAACCTCTGCTGTATGTATGGTATGGATAGGTGCATGCAGTTTTTCAAAGTGTTGCAAGATTATTTATTATCAACTTTCATCAATATGAATGAAAATCGATGATAAATGATCTTGCAAGACATCAAAAGACTTGAAGAAAAATTTCTGCCATCTAATTGCTTTGAAAAATGCTAGCATTTGTAGCACAAAGCTATGTTGTTGCATGTAGTGTTTTAAATAAATATTTTATGTTGTGCATACTAAATGTAAAAAATATTATATTTACATTATTTAAATGTAATTGTTTGCATATCATTTGAAAATTTCTGTTTCAGAACAACCTTTCAGTTGCATTATTGCACATATCAGAAGAAGCTGATTTCTACAAGGTAAGAATTCATAATCTGATATCAGTCAAATTTAATTTAAAATAAAAACTATGTTATTTATGGTTTCTGATGTAAGCAAACTCTGTTATAAATCTTCTACAGCTACCATTTAAATACTGTTACATAATGTAGTTTTTTTCTCAGTTTGCCCTATAAACAAAAACAAAAAAAAATTACTAATTTATGGCACATTTGATTCTGAATAATGCAGTAGCTTATAAATATATACATATCATATTAACTCTTTTAAAGTTGATAGAAATCAGAAGCATGCATTATTCGTTAAGATCGAGATGAGTACTATCACAAAGGCCAGTGCTCACTTATTATATAAATGATAAATTAAAATCTGAAGTATGTACTGTGTTTCAGTTTATTTTGATGATTTTCATGACGAGTACTAGCACTTAAACGTAAAAACTGTATGAATTAAAATCTAAAAATGTGCATTCATAGGCACTCCTTGTAAAATCTGAAATCTGCACTTACTGCTGTCAGTAAAATCTTGAATGGATATGGTGCTTTAAAACCATTGTGATACATAACACACAAGCAGAAGTACTGTTACTCATGATATAGTATTAACCTTTATATTGTACAATATTTTAAGGTAGTCACATGAACTCACATATTTAGCACACATTTAGTACGTCTTATTATTTGAGGCAACCCCCCCCTCAGTTACAGACACAATATTTGCAGTGTCTGTAACTGAGGGGTGGTCAGCTCAAATAATATGTGCTAAATAGGTAAGTTCATGTGCCTTCCTTAAAATATTTAACTTATTGCAAGTATGTTTTAATAATCAGTATATTAACTGTTATACTCGTTATACGTGTTAGTCTTTATATTATTTCAAAATTAGTATGATGCATGTAATGAAATGTACAGGCACTTGTTACCCATATAAAACAAAAATTGAAATCCATATTGTACTTCAAGATCATTCTGATGGTATGCATCTTAATATAAATAAGAAAATTTGTATAGTAATGGCCTGTATGCTATATTTAGATATAGCTGAAGCATATATTAAGCTTGGTGCTGCTGCATTACATGGTAATTGTTTATACTATCATTAAAGAATAAATGCTGTTCTTCTAAATATTCTATTTCATTTGTTATAACTTTCATGTTTTGATCGAGGAAGGCAGTGTGCAATTTTTTACTTCTAAGAAGTTGTATTGTGCAGTTTATAATGACAACGAAAATGTTAACTCACCATTTTTTTTTTTTTTTTTTGGTTGAATATCCTGCTTGCTGCAAGCTTGAGTTAAACATGTGGAATACATATCACTTCATCTAATGAACGTATGAATAAACAGAATGAAATAAAAAAAATAATAGAATAAAATCGAATAAAAGCACAATATTATTGATAAAACAATGAAATAAAAAAAAACTGGACTAAAATCAAACAAAAGCTTGTAAAGAATTTTCCAATCAGGACAGGTATGACTCAGCAGTTCTTCAAATAGGTCGCCTGCCACTGATGAAGGTTATGGCTTGTGCAGCTGAAACACATTTGGAGTTACAGGAGAAGGTTCATGTGTGAACATTGACAGGATCACTTGAAGCAGAAAATTCTTTATGGAGATTAATAGGAATAAAAAAGAGTTTTAAGTGTCAAATTTTCGAGTAGAAGCCCCACCCTTCATCAGGATGATGTGCGGAGACAGTGCTGCGATTCACTAGCAATACTCCATCCCTTAAAATAATGAGCATTTTACCTCTTCTTTTTTCAATTTCCACACACACACTGCAAGTTTTCTCTTAAGATAGTGTTGCTGTCTGGTTAAAATTTCCACTGTGTCCTATGTGTCCCATTATGGGGGTGTCCCATTATGGGACACAGTGGAAATTTTAACCAGGACAGCAACACTATCTTAAGAGAAAACTTGCAGTGTGTGTGTGGAAATTGAAAAAAGAAGAGGTAAAATGCTCATTATTTTAAGGGATGGAGTATTGCTAGTGAATCGCACCACTGTCTCCGCACATCATCCTGATGAAGGGTGAGGCTTCTACTCGAAAATTTGACACTTAACTCTTTTTATTCCTGGTAATCCCCATAAAGAATTTTTTGCTTCAAGTGATTTCAATTAAAGGAATCGCCATGGCTTCATTGGTTTCAAGATTGACAGAATTTCAAGGTTTTTCAACAATTTGCAAATTTTCTTTCATTCCAATTTTATTCCATTTTTAAAAGTTTTTTTACTTCATTCTGTTTTATCAATAATTTTCACAAGTTTATTAGATGAAGCGATATATATTCTGTGTGTTTAACTATTGCTGCATGCAGCAAGCGGGATATTCAACTAAAGAAATGGTGAGTTAACATTTTCGCTGTTGTCATAAACTATATAATACAACTTTTTAAAAGTAATAGATTGCATACTGCCTTTTCTTCAGTCAAAACGTGAAAGTTATGATGTGTGAAACAGCAGATTTAGAAGAATACTGTCTGCAATATGTTTGGGGTGGTGGTGGTGTAGAAAATCTGAATATGGTCAAATACTCATTTCTGTGCTTATAACTGCCATGTCATATGTTTGATAGCATCTGCAATGTGGCTTTCAAAGTTAGGAATTGCAGTACTAAAAATTATACATATTCTCACATTTATTGATTTTTCATGAAGCATACATTTACAAATATGTACATAGAAGCCATTAAAGGACACACGTAGGAGATCAGAAGGCACTGTGCATGTACTTATTAATAAAATTTACTGTACTGACTTACATGTTGGAGATTTCCATGTATTGATTTGATTGGATGCAGATGATAGTTTTTTCTTCTGAGGGTAAAAGTGAGCTTTGAAGTTTGTTGTAGAAGTGAAGTGTGTATGAAATTCAGATTGAGTGTGAATAGATACTGAATGCACAGTTAGAATAGTAAAGAGTAATACTAGGTGAAGTAATTTATATATTTTGAAGCTTGCTTGACAGACAGATTAGATGGCGAAATTAGGAGGCAGATGAATTAATTTTTTTTAAGTCACCAGTGCTTTAAGGAGATTTCACAAAACTGATGTGCTATCAGAAATGTCCAGAATGACTGTACATGGCAGTGTAAATAATTGGCATATCAATATAAGAACTTCCCATTACAGTGTTTTCTTGGGAAAAGAAGGGGCCATACAGTTTTTTACAGGATATAGCAAGAACGCATTGACCTTTGGGGAATCCCACATATGCTCCACTGTTGCTCTAGGATTTTCAGTCCCTTATATGCAGATGTTATCTTTGTTAACTTTCCCATTGATGTGGAATGTCAATTTGTTGCTGAAAATTAAGACACTCACTAAAACCATCTTCAAAATGTTCTTGCATTTCTGTACAGAAATGGCAATGTGTGGTTCTGTCATTGTCATTTACACTTTGCAATAATTACAGTTTGTAAGGAGTCATTTTCAACCGCTTCCTCGAAATTTTCCAAACAGTCTGTTGTGGAGAGTCTCTCCCAACCCACCATCGCAGCGGATTTCCTTGGGCTGCATTGGTAAATGGCACGAACACACTCCACTTGTTCATCAGATACACATGGTTCCCCTAGGTCTTTACTTTTACACAAACATCCTATTGTTTTAAATTTCTTGTGTTAGTCTTAGATGTATTGTCTATTTGGCAGCGATTCCTTGAAACATACATAATATCTAAGGTATTGTTTACCTGATATCGTCAAAGTATTTTGCATGTTGTTGCTCTGTGAGGCACGTGCTCACAGAGCAACAACGTGCGAAATGAGGTCTTTATGTTACAGACCTCTCGTCGGCCCAAGAGGTCTTTTATGTTACAGGTTTTTGGTTAGTTACAAAAAAAAAAAAAAATATTTTTTAGAAATAAAACAATTAGGTTATATATTTTCAGTTCTACATTCATTCATTCGCACAATCAAACGTTTTAAATTTGCTATTAATTAAAAGATTTTAGTAGAAAGAGTTATACTCGTCGGGTCAGGAGACATCTCACAAGGGGTTCATCGTCACCACGTTACAACGAGCGCTTTCGGTAATTTAATACTACCATCGTCGGACTTCCACAAAAGGGATCTTCGCGTGTGTGTACTCCTGGAGTTGCATGTCGGAAATCGAAGGGAAAGTTTGGGGCCACGTATGTGTTAGGTTATTTGTTTCTCATGTGGCGCCATCTATTGGATGAGTTGGTAGGTATCAGTCGTAAGTATAATTAATTTTTCATTTTTGTGTAGATATTTTTGGGCTATTATTTGTTTGTAGAATCAGGTGAATTATTTTTAGTCCTTTATTTAATGGTGTGATTTTTTGTAATGTTCTTTTTTTTTTTTTTTTTTTTTTTTTTTTTTTTTGGTCTTTTTTTATGGATTTTTTTCTTTTTTTTTTTTTATAAGTGACTTCCAGGCTGTCTAGTGTGGTGGGGTCTTGTAAGTTGCATATTTCTTTTTTTTTTTTTGTTCAATTATAACACTTTCAGAAATCCTTAATTCTTTTTCGTTTGTGTGGGTGGTTACTAATTTAATATTTTCAAAATCAGGATATTGTTTATGTTTAATGCAGTGTTGGATAAGTGCAGTTTTTTCTTCTTTTTGTTCCAGTTCTTTATATGTTGATGTAATCTTTTTATTAATCTATTTTTTCTGCTGCCAATGTAAGAAATGTGGTCCCCAGAGCTCTGTTAAACAATAGGAATTTCATATATCCCTGCTGATTGTAGTATACTATTGTTATATTTTTTTTTTTATTTTTTTTTTTTATAATCTTCACCAATATTCTGAACAGAATGACCAAAAATAATGTTTCTTCATTAATCTTAAAAATTTTCCACTTAGTCCTCTAATAAAAGGGAAAGAACTTGAAACTTTGTATTTCTTTTTTGGGATGTTTTGACTAGACTTTTAATTTCTTTTTGTATTCAAAAATCAGCTTTTTAACAGTTTTTGTGTCATATCCATATTGTTTGGTTGTGTTAATAATCCATTGGATTTCTTCTCTGTATTTTCTATTTGAGGAATGTGTGAAGGCTCGTTTTACCCAATTCCTAATACCATTTACGTTATGAGTTTTTGGGTGTTCGGATTGATTTGGATTCATTATACACTGAAGAGCAATTGAATTAGAGACAGCTGGCATTATGCAAATGTGGCGCTGCGGCTTGTGGGCAGCCCTGTAAACGGAAACGACATAACGTATGCAGCGATCCAACAATATAAGGAGTGATGGGACAGAAATCAGTAAGAGTCGGACGCAGTATGGGTAAGACGAAGGATCTAGGCGCATTTGATTGTGGGCAAATTGTCGGGGCCCGACGAATGGGTCACTCCATCTCTGAAGTCGTGCAGGCAGTGGGATTTTCATGAGCCACTGGGTCACAAGTGCACCATGAGTACATCGAATCCGGTAAAACCATCCCTGCAAGGGCCAACAGCCTGTGGATGAGCGGGGTCATCGTCGGCTAGCTCGCATTGTAACAGCGGATAGACGGGCCACAGTGCAAAAAATCCCTTGCCAGTTTAACGCTGGTGCACAAAACGTGTAAGCAGCCACACCATCCAGAACCATCTCCTCACTATGGGGTACAGAAGCAATCGTCCCACAAGGGTACGGCTGCTGACCGTACATCACAGAGTGCAAAGAACAGCATGGGTGCTGGAACATCTCCACTGGACCCTAGACATGTGGGAAAATGTTGGCTGGACTGATAAGTCGCGATTCACATTGGTACATGCAGATGGCAGGATACAAGTACGGTGCAAACCACATGAAGCGATGGATCCTTCTTGCCAGCAGGGTACTCTTCAAGCTGGTGGGGGTGGCATTCTAGTCTGGGGACTGTTTACGTGGACTGAAATGGGACACCTGGTACGTGTGACATCGTCCCTCACAGGTCAACGTTACCGGGATATCCTGGATGACCATTTGCTCCCGTTTGTGCGTCTTCAACATCCCACTGGGGACCTCATCCTGCAACAAGACAATGCACCGTGTCATCGCTCCCAAATTGTGTCTGAATGGTTGGATGAACACTCCACCGACGTGACCTCACTTCCTTGGCCAGCTAGGTCACCTGACCTCAATCCCATCAAGCACATCTGGGATGCCATCGAGAGAGATGTTCGAGGCTCTGACTCCCCCTCCATAAAATCTTCGTGAACTGTGGGAGCTTGTTCAGGGGTCGTGGATCCGTATGGCTTCCCAACACTTGGTGTCTTGTCGAGTCCATGCCGAGACGAATCACTGCGGCCATCAGGGCGAAAGGTGGTGCTACACGTTACTAGACAGGTATCTCTAATTCAATTGCTCTTCAGTGTAGGTACATAGGTTGGTTTTCTAAAAACTCTGTATTCAAAATTTGTCTTTTTTTATTAGTTCGATATCTAAGAAGGAAATTTTTTCATCTTGTTCAAATTACAAAGTTAATTCAATCTCTGGGTATCAAGTGGTAAATTTATTCTTCAATATTTCAAGTTTTTCTTGTTTTACTTTAGACAAAATAAAAATGTTGTCGACATACCTACAATAAATGATCAGTGGGTCTGGTGGTTTTTTTAATAATTTTGTTTTCAATATCACACATGATTATTTCTGAAAATAAAGAAGATAATGGGGATCCCATTGGGACTCCTACTTCTTGCCTATATATATTTTTTTTGTCAAACTCAAAGTAATTGTTATTACACATAGGATTATTCTGCCGTCTGAGCACGATTAACACAAATTAAACTTGTATCACGAATTAAAAGCATTTAATATATACAGGTTAAAAAATGCCTTAAAAAAACATGAGCACTTTCAAACCCACTATGGGTTCATCATCAGATGTTAGTACACTGTGGAACGTAGTTCGGAGCTCATGTATATAAGCATTACAGTTCAAACACTGACGTAAAAGCCTAAAGTGTGGAGGAAACTATTTTCTGCGCATTTGTCGCGGACCAAAGTCATTATTTTTGTTGGTTGATTTTATACATTTGGCAGTAAATTATTTGTCTCATTGTTTTCAGTTTTATCCAATAGGTGTTTCCAAGCTTGTGGTATATATAGAGAGGTGTCTAGTCATTGCAGCATAAATGTCCTAGGCTATGTATGATGAGGCTTTCTGTAAATAGCAAGGATGGTTTTTTAAAGGGTGTGACTAAGATTGAGGCCTCGTTCCAGTTGGGGAAATATTAACCTCCATTCGATAATCGTTGCCTCAGATCCAGTTCTAACATTATATCGATGTTCCCTAAGTCTAGTTTCAAGGGAACGGGAGGTCGATCCTATGTAGACCTTATTGGCTGCTGTAGATGACTCTGCTTTCAAAGGAATTTCATATATACACAATTTCTTTGACATTTCGATGGGATCTCTGTCTTTTTTTTATCATGGATAGTATATTTTCTGTTTTAACACCAAAATCAATATGGTTTCTTTTGCATATATTTTTCACAACAGGTATAATTCGGGGTTATAATCAAGTGACCCAGCGAACCTGTTTTTATTGTTGTCCCGGGTTAGAGTAGTTTGTCAGGCTCTTTTATTTTACCAAGTACACTGTTTACGATAGATTCATTGTATCCATGTCTTGCTGCAATATCCTTGATGTTGTTAATCTTCTTCTGTTGTGATGAGTCGAAAGAACAATGCATAAATGCCCGATTTAACATTAAATGTATTGCTGATTTCTTATATCTCATCGGATGGAAGGACTCCATAGGAATTATTGTTGTGCATGCAGTGGGTTTTCTGTACACAGAATGTTGGATGTTGTACGTTTCACAGTCACGTTCGAGTAGTATGTCCAAAAAAGGCAGTGAGTAGTTAGTCTCAAATTCTGTAGTGAATTTTATTGTAGCATATATCTTGAAGACATGTATTCTGCAAATTTATGTAATTCCTCACGTGAATATTTCCAAAATATCAGGATGTCGTCCACGTAGCAAATGTTATTAGAAATGTAGGTTAAAATGTTATATAACTCTTGTAATTGTATATTATTAAATTGAGATTTATTTTTTAACTCTTTAACGATAATGTCTATCTATGGCTTTTTGGTACAGGGGTACTTGGGAATAATGATTTAACGTCTGAACTTGCCATAAACATACCAGATAGTGGAACATTAATAGATTTTATTTTCTCAATGAACTCTAAACTGTTTTTTAAACAGTATTCATTATTCATGAAAAGGGGGGCCAAAAATTTGTATAATTTCCTTTCTAGATTTATTAGTGGGGACTTTGATTTTGGAACAATAACTCTAAATGGTCTTTCGGGTTTATGGGTTTTTATTTTTCAAAAAATACTTGAAACTACAGTACCTACTGGTGGATAGGCTCTGGTAATTTCTGAAGGTAGTGAACTATGACGTCTAATTTTAGCTAAAAAGTTTATCTGAGAGTCAACATTATGTATATTTAATCAAAAGCACATTTATAGCATAAGACAACCCTTAAGGTTGCCTCATGAAGTGCATATTTCGTAATTCTTGGAACATGTTTAAAACACCAATGCACAACAGTAACAATTTGCCTGACTGGTCACATGACAGTGAAAATGTCTAATCTTTTAGTGATGCCATCTATATAATAAAATCATTACTATTGGTGATAAGAGATGCATCGAGAGTGCTAATATCTTTATAGTCTTGGTTATATAAAATGTTGAAACTGTCTATTTCAATTGTAATAACCCTGTTGTTTATGCATGACAAGTTGCAAAGTTGCATTTCAGTTACAAAAATTAATTCATGTAAGCGGCGTTTGTGTGTGTGTGTATGCAGGTAAGTTGTAAGGAACCAATATCTCATTGATTTTGTTATTTTTTCTTTTATTTTGCTATATGTGTAATCTTGGGAATAATATCTTTGTTCCTAAGTGCCCTGATTTTGTTTTGATTATAGGGTAAGATAAAGCAGCTTCGAGAAGACTTAGATGAAGTAGAGAAAAAACTTCCATCATTGGTTGAAAAGGTACACATATTATTATTATTATTATTATTATTATTATTATTATTATTATATTTAATTTTCTCATCTACAGCAATGGCATCTGTAGCATGGTCCACTTGTCAGTACGGACATAAAGTCAAATAAAGACAGTCACTCATGGTTTAAAAATCGTCGTGCGGTGTGGCACATATCAAGAATTGCTGCTTCTTGGATTTTGGGCCTTTGGTGTTGTAGACCTAAAGCATCAAGATGAGTTACAAGAGTCTGAGGTATTATACCAGTTGCAGAGATAACACTAGCCTGCAAATGAAAACTTTTTTCTGCGGTATGAACTTGAATATGTGACTTCTAGTAATCTGTGCATGCTGAATTCAAAAATGCATTCGGTTCTGCTGTATCATATTGGGTTCCTTGGCAATATGGTATAATGTAAGTTCATCAATTTCTCCAAAGTAATCAAGGTAGTTGCCTTCAATGCACGTTCTTAATAACAAGAGTCACTCACAATACAAAATTAAATTCGTTGGCTGAATTTAAAGATTTTATTGTATAAGAACTTTCGAGTTTCCCTAGAACCCATCGTCAGATACAGGAGAAGGAATAAGTTTAAATAAAGTGTTACGTGAACATAATATAGATATCAGATATTAATATGACATAGTGTCACGTGGCATCAAATTGTCAAACAACGTGGCATGTATCATGAAATAAAGAATATAGAATGCAGGTATACATAAAATACTGCATTGTAAAAATAAAGGAAGGTTAGTAGGTAACTAAATTAATTGTGTTGTTCTCATCAGGAGATACAACAAGGAGCACTATAGCAGAAATCAAGATTAAGTGATTTCGTCCTCAGTTTGCCTCATATTCGAAACTGTAAATAGTTTCCAGATTGTAGGTACAGATACTGGAACATTGTCATTACAGCATAAATGTCTCTGAGTAGCAATTACAAGGCTCTGTGTTGTATGTTGTGTATTTTGAGTGGTGTTTTTATGGAGATGATGAGCTCTGTTATATCTCAGACTGCAGAATGAAATCAGCGTTTTTGTCCTGTGAATAAAAAAAAACAAAAAACCATGTTTCATGACCGGAAGAACGAATATTTATAAGCAAGGCGTTTTTCAACCTTTGAAGGACAACAACATTACATGATGTTATAATCGACGTGCATGAAGTGTAAAGAAAAAGATTGACCAAGAACTTTTGGGTAAGTGATTGACTCTTTTAATGATATGTCATTAATGACTTGCACGTAAATATGAGCATTTTGCTGGTGTTTCATACCTTTAAAGATGCAAATAATATGGTAATGGTAATAGTTGTGCAACTATTGACTTATAATATAGCCACATAAACCAATGGTTAAATTTTCAGTAACCGAATCGCATTATTTTCAGAGACATTTTCTGAATGTTGTTTTAAATTCTGCAGCTTTCTTGTCAGCATGTTCATGTAATATGGTTTCATTTTTTTAATCTTCTGTTTCTCCAGTTGCATTTTCAAGTGCTACCCTACCATAAGCAAAATAGGTAAAAGGAAGTCTTCGTGCCATGCAAATGTATATTAATGATAAATTAATTTGATCTCATTTCTGGAAAGCCCAGCGCGTTAGCTCTCATTGAAAATATTTGATATTTATTAATGTCTGAAGAATTCACTACAAACTTGCCCTTTGTATGATGATGTCAGCCTTTCTAAAGTTAATACTTTGTCAAATTGATTTTACACCCATTTGTTCTCTAAGATTTGTCTTAATGTAAATGTTTGATCAGCTGTCAATCCTATTACTTCTGAAACCTGCATAAATAATAACACATGTTTTCTTAAACTCCTTGTGTGATTCTTTTAATGTTGGATAAAATTTTAGGAGATATTATAGATAAGAAATCTACCTTAGATTTTTCATTTTTCTTGTAAATATTGGTGTTATAATTGGTTATTCATCATCATCATCATTGTCAACCATTATCAATCCACTGCTGGACGAAGGTCTCCCCAAGTTTCCTCCACAACGGTCTGTCTTGTGCCAGTCTCCTCCATGTCACTCCCGCATATTTACGAATTTCATCCACCCATCTCCCATGTGGTCTTTTTCTGGGTCTTTTCCTGTCCCTTGGAATCCAATCTAAAATTTTGGCTGTCCATTGGTTATTACCATTCTGTTTCTCCGAAATTTGGCTAATGAGTCAATGTGCTTCTACTATATTTCTGCAGCTAGATTTGATTAGTTTTGTAGCATTTTCATTACCATCCAGTGCTCTGTTGCTTTTTTTCTAGTTCTTCCATTGAATTTTTTTTAATTCTCTGTTTGCTGATATGAAAGGATATAGTGTGAGCTCAAATATTACCAAATATCTTCCTAATTCAAGTATTGATTCAGATATTACCTCTCCTTACATGCTGTCTCCATATAGTCTGTTAAAATCTAACCTTTGATATCCCTGATTATACAAGGTAGGTTTAAAAAGTTTCCAGAATTGTCCCCAACTGTGGGAATGAAAAATCACGGTGGGGAGTTTTCAGTTTCATAGGTTGGCAGCATAAATAACAGCAAGTGACACCATCAGATTTCCTGTTTGTGTGGAGTACCAATAGTTTCTTTGGTTCACTGTGCCTTTAGTAGTGTTTCAGTTGAGAGTGTTGGCAACTGAGCATTGTGCAAACATCCTTCTTTTTTTTTTTTTTTTTTAATTTTTTTTTTTTTGCGAAGGAAATGGACCGCGCTTGAGCTAAAGGGCTCAAGCAGACACTTCCTGAGAAATGTGCAGCATAAAATCAATACAAAATATTAGCAAGGAATTACCTACCTTCATACTGTAGTTCATTCAATTACATTTCAAGCATGTCTAACATTACAGAAGAGCTTCCAATAGCAAGATGTGTACAGTATCCGTTAAATTTTTGTTTAATTCTCAACCCACTGTCCCCAACTCACAGCTCTCTGAACTATTAAAACTAAATGCAATTATTAATTCCAACAACTCTATCCCCTCTCACTGCCCTAAACCCATTCCCAATGCATCCCAGAAAACAACCTCGGAACATGAATTTACAAATACAAACATAGAACTATCAAAAGCATAAGTTCTATGTTTGCATTTGTAAATTCATGTTGTGAGGTTGTTTTCTGGAGTATGTTGGGAATGGGCTTAGGGCGACGAGAGGGGACAGAGCTATTCGAATTAATAATTACATTTAATTTTAATATTTTAGAGGGCTTTGAGTTGGGAATAGTGGGTTCAAAATTAAATAATTTAACTAAAGCTGTACACATCTTGACATCAGTAACTCTTCTGTAATGTTGGATGTGCTTGAAATGTAATTGAATGAGCTACACTATGAAGGTAGGTAAGTTCATTGTGTTCTTATATTGTATCAAATTTTGTGTTTTGCTTCAAAAAACACCAGAGACAATTAGCCATGCTTCAGCAAACATAGGGTTAAATGACAATGAAGAAGTCACAAGTTTACATATATTGTGTGGAAGAAATATTCTTCTCATAATACATGGGAAAATGTGTCATGATAATTAATGGTAATCACAGACCTGCCAACTGTTACGATTTTATCATATTTAGTACGATAAATCATACTGCAATACGCTAATACGATTTTGCAGTTAAAAAATACTTTTTTTTTAAATAGTCATGATTTCCCCCATTTTTCCCCTTTTCAGACAGAAGCCTTGTAGCAGAATCGTGGCGACGGGCAACGTATGTCGCAGATTTATTTTGGTCCTGCAGACAAAAACGATATCTCCGGGATTCTATTAAATCCTCTTGCAGACTTCCAATTATGGATGCAAGTTTTCCGCCTTTCAAAATTTCCGAAAACAGAAGTTAGGCGTAGTGAGAATTTCTTCCATGATCTTAATATATTTTTTTTTATCGTGAAGGACGATGTACATCACAGAATTATTTTGTACTCTTCCCTGTAGCTGAATCGCGTCAATGGTTGACGTACATTGCAGATTTATTTTGTACTCTTCCTCGTTAAAGAATCGCGGCGACGTGCATCGCAGGTTTATTTTGTATTCATCCCTGTAACAGAAACGTGGCGACGGGAGACATACACTGTAGGTTTATTTTGTACTCGTCCCCGTAGCAGAATCACGGCGACAGGTGACATACACCATAGGTTTATTTTGTATTCATCCCTGTAGAAGAATTGAGGTGACGACCGACGTACATCAGAGATTCATTTTCTACTAATCCTCGTAGCAGAATCGCGGCGACGGCCGATGCACATTGCAGATATATTTTGGTCCTGCAGAACGACATCCCCAGAACCCAATTAAACCACCTTGCAGACCACCTAAGATGCAAGTTTTTCACCTCTCAAAATTTCCAAAAACAGAAATTAGGCGGAGTGAAGATTTCTCCCGTAATTGTAATTTTTTTTATAATAATTAACAACAGAAGTGTTTGTTGATTAGATTTAATTAGTTTCTCAATAAAATTTTGATGCAGGGAAAAAAATCCCTGCATTCTCATCATCAAGAATTTATATAGCTTGAAATAGGCTTTAAAAATTATCAGCATGCATAGTGTTAAGATTTTTCTATCTGAGTGTTACGTTTTTTTGGTTCTGAGAGGTTGGCAGGTCTGTAATCAGGAGATGCTGGTTCGATTCCCACTTCAGGGCAATGAAATTTTCAAGTTTTCTGAGTGATTGATATTACATGAGAACAGTAAAAATAGTCATTTCTAAGATGTCTGATTGCTGTGTTAATTATCATGACAAGTTTACATGCTGCATAAGTATTTGTGATAGTCGTGAGGGTGTTGATAATCCACACAGCAGTTGCCTATATACCTCTTCAGCTCCCAAAAAGATTGAGCATATGCGCAACATTGCCCTATGTGACCGAAGCAAAACTGCAAAGAAAATAACATCAGAAGTAGAAATATCAGTTGGAAGTGTTCACAGCATTTCCACAATGATTTGGACATGCATTATGTTTGTCAACACTTGGTTCCAAAAAGTTGACTCCTGAACAAGAAACACGTGACCTTTGCTGGAGACTTAATCCTTATGGCTTATCAAGGTGACAATTTTCTGAGCTACATAATCACAGGAGTTGAGATATGGGCGAGTTTTTTTTTTGTACAATCCACAAAAGAAACATTGATTCTATGAATGGAAATTAACATCACCTCGAAAACAGAAACCCAATTTGGACAAGAGCAAAAGAAAAATAATGCCCAAAGTTTACCTTGAACTCTCGGGGCCTTGTCTACTATGAATTTATTTTAGAACGGAGAACTATGAATAAGGAAATGTACATCAAGAGAGATATCTTCCATCACCTCAGGGATGCAATCTGAAACAAACATCTGAAATAACGGGCAACAAACAGTTGGTTTCTTCATCACAATGCACCTTCTCATCCCTAATTGTCAAATAGTACCTCACAAAGCTCAGCATATCACTGGATCATCCTCCATATTATTCTGATTTGGCACCACCCAATTTTTACTTATTTCCACCATTAAAATATACCCTAAAAGGACAATAATTTGCATGTGGTGAGGACATCGTCAAAAATGTGACCAAGGTGCTGAAAGAAGTTTCAAAGATTGGATTCCATGAAATGCTTTTTGGATGTTGGCAAAATTGTAGCTGCTCAAGGAAACTATTTCAAAACAAATGCAGTGTAAATAATGGTTGTTATTGCTTTCTGTATGAAAAAAAATGTGCAGGAACTTTTTGAGCTTATCCTGTTGATGTTTAGTATGAAGGCACTTTATTTGCTCATATTCCTTGATTAAAAAAATCTACTTAGCAGATGCTATTTCTCAAAATTTATCTGTCTGTTTTTGTTGGTATTAGCACCGTTATCTAAATTTTGTATGGTTCATTACTGCTAAGAGTGTTTATGAACTTAAGTAATATAAGTTGGGCTCTGAAGCCAATATTGTTTTTCTTTTCTGTTAATTCATTCTGGCCATTAAACCATTTATTTTGCTGTTTTGTCTTGGATTCCAGTCAAGTATCCATTGCAACTTCTATACTATTCCTAATGTTTGCAAAGTTTTCAGTATCATATATTTTGTCATCCCGTTCATCTCTTTAAGTTTTTGTTGTAGTTATTTTTCATAATTTCTTGTGTTTTTGAAGAAGTTCATCTGTATTGTATCTTGGTTGGTTCATACTGAATGAAAAATATTTGTTGTTTTACTTTACTCCAAGGAAAGCTTCAACCAAAACATAGTCAGTGTTACCATCTATTCTTCTGGAGCTTTCAATGTTTTAATTGCAGCATCTGGGTTTTCTATTTGTAATTATGCGATCAATGTTACTGAATTTGTATCGACCTAGAAATTCAGATTTTTTTATGCATATTTCTTCTCACAAAAGTAGTGTATCTTCCTATTTGATTCCTCAGTATTGTTAAACTAGTAGTCTTGTTTGTTTTAATGTTTCATTATGTAAGCTTTGAATTCTGATCAGTTATGCAAAAATTTCTTCCTTTCATGGTTTTGTTTTGAAGTCTCAAAGCAGAATAATGTAATTTTGTGGTATTCTTTCCAAAATATTTTTCAATATTTCATGTACTGCAACTTTCTTATTGCTGTTATTGCGTGTATATTGATAGGTGTCATATTAATATTGTTATTTTAATATTTTATTAAATGCTTCAAAACTTAATTAACCATCTATATTATTTTACTAATGATTAAATTTGAAGATTATAATTTTTGTTCAAATTTATTTCTAGTAAGATTTAAGTAAATTGAATTTTGGTTAAATTTTATGGAAGATTCTGAAATTAAACAAAGAAAATACTTTACTATCTGTAAACAAATAGAACTGCTATTTGTTTACAGATAGTAAAATCCATGTGATGCATGTTTTAATTGTTGAGGTAATAATCAATGGCAAATTTTATGAAAAAAAACATTTTTAATGACTGTTTATAGTTTTATGAGTATTAGTTGAAGAAATTACTTGAAATAATGAATATTAATCTCACTGGTATATATTTTGCTTTTTCATTCTAGTCCCTGCTTGAGTTTACTGTTGCATATGTTGAAGACGTCCTAGAGAAAGTAAGACCTGAATTTTATTAAATGTATCTTGTCTGTTGTCACTATTTTAATTGCGATATAAAACATCCATTATTCATTTCTGGTTAACTTCACCTAGAGCCCATTATTTTAAGTCTTGCATTAGCAGCTTTGTTAGCCTTAAACAAGGGACAGAAAATGCTCATGAAATTAAAACAAAATACTCAATTTTAGGTCGAAATAACCCAAAATATGTTTAAAACGTGCAATCTTGCATTTCAGCACATTAGATACAAAAGCTTACCTTCTGTAAGCCTTGTGCATATCTTGAATTACGTTTTCACAGCATGTATTTTAAGATTGACTTCAATGCACGTCAGTACTTTTATTTAACTTATATTTCTTAATTTAAGGAGCTTTAAAAAGTTATTTTCACTCTCATTCTTGCTGAAGTTATGTATAAAACTCCCTAAACACTATGCAAATATTTTCAATACATATATTTCACAGATCATGTGGTCATGTAGCAAACTATATAATTACTAACTGTACAATTACTATATGAACAATTCATAACTTCAAAAAAAAAAAACAACATTAAAAGCAATTACATATGTACATATCATTAAGCTTTCTAAGATTCAGAGGTTAGCTCCTCAAAGAAAGTACATCTTCCAGATTAGCATTTAACTAATAGAAGTAGATTTTGCTTACTGCTCATATATATCAAATGTCTCCATTTAGAGCTGTCTGTGCATTAAACTTGTCCAGAACATCATCAGAAATCTCATTCTAAACACCTATTCTAGGATTGAAATCCTCTTCTAAAATAACTTTCCCTCTACTATCAAACTGGCTCAAAACAGCTTTTAGCTCATTCCAGAAATCATTCTTCCTATCAAAAGGTTCAGAGTCACAAGGAGCATACACTTCAATTCTGTGGTGGACCATCCTTCTCAAGTGTGGTTGGTCCATCATATCCCACACTTGAATCATTTAAATACCTTCTTTGTAGTTTGAAAATCATAAAAGTACATCAGTGTGGGAGATCAGCCCACAAGTGTTTAAAAACAATTAAAAGATGGAAATAGGATATACATAGCCTGGTTTTAGATGCCCCTGTGACTTCAACATGAAGGTCTTTCAACCATTGCTCTGGATGTCCTCACCCAGACCTCAGTATCCATCAATGGCTGTCCTTGGTTTAAATGTTTAAGATTTGTAAATTTCCAGAAAGATTTCAGAAGGTGAAGAATTCCAAAGCCTGATGTGACAGGATCAAGTAAGTCTGAAACATTATTACTAGGGCTGTCGACCGATCAATATTTTTAATCGGTTAATATTTCACCATTGATCGATTATTCGACCGATTAATTGGTAATTTGATCGAGTGAAAAAAATACTGTCACAAAAAATATAAGACTGTAAATTACATTATGCATTATTCTATTATTATATGGATACTAAATATGTTGTCTGAAATGTTAGAGTGTTGAATGCACCATAGCCTGTTAATCTAGTAGTATTCATTGCTTTACTTTATCAAAAAATCGGAAATACAAATTAATAATAATTACCTTGAATTTGGTTTGCAGTCATTGCTTTAGCCAAGATTTTTAGGCACAAGAGCTTGTCAACATTGGATGGTTTAAGCGAAGTACGAAGTTTGTTGACAACAATATCAGCGGCACTAAACACTCTTTCACTTGGCACAGACGTTGCTGGAATGCACAGCAACCGTTTTGCTAGAGTAGCGAGCAACGGCAACTGTAATGAATGAGTTTTCCACCACTGAAGAGGATCTGTAAAATCGTCGTCGAGTTCAGGCAAGCTCTGATAAACTTGAAGCTCTAATTCTATCTGCGTGCTGACATTTGTGTATGCCTTTATTTCTGTTTCTGGAATCGACGAATTGTCAAAACATAGTTTTCTTCGTTTCTGTTGCACATTACTTTGTTCTTGGTGTAAAGGCAGCTGTTGATTTGTGCTACTGGATGAAATTATGTTCCACACTAGATCTCTGTTTTTTTCTGGTATACAGCGAAGTGTCTTGAATCGAGCGTCAAGGGCAGTAGCTTCTTCGTACTTGTATAAAGGCCTGAGTCTTTCCGTCAGTTCATCGAGCAACATAGCTTTAAATCTGCAAATATATGCTGGGTCAGTATCGGACAATCTCATTGCGCTTTTGAGATGTGTAAAAGCAGGAATTACAACACTGGCAGTTACGTACTTGTGACCTCCGAGTATTTCAGTGATTTCCAAGCAAGGTTTCAATACGCTGATTAGCTTCTCAAGCACTTCCCACTCAACTGTTGTCAGAACAGGGGTATTTGATGCGTTGGCTACTAGAATGGTGTCTACTGTGGTTTTAACTTTCACTAGACTTTCCACCATGATGTAGGAACTATTCCAGCGTGTCACTATGTCCTGTTGCAGCTTAGTATCAGGAAGACCAAGTTCCTTTTGCTTAGACGAGAGTGTAGCCACTAAAGGTGAGCTGTGTTTAAAATGTCCTACAATTTTTCGGCATTTAGCTAGAACCTTTTCTATTGATGCGACTTTAAGAGCTTTTAAAGTATGTGCTGAACATCTTACACTGTCAAACATTGATCTGTTAACGCCAAGAACAATATTTCTGGCATCAGTGCAGATGGCAACAAGCTTGTCCGTTAGTTCCCATTTTTCAACGGGTTCCTCAAATTCAATTGTACACTGATTTGCAGTATGCTTCTCAATCACCTGTTTCACTTGAAGAGTTGCATCGCAGTAATTCCACTCATTGTCAATCCAGTGTGCTGTTATTGCTAAGTAGCTGTCGTTGGCGAGTGAGGTCCAAAAATCTCCAGTTAAACTTGCATAGCCAAGCTCTCTTTAATTCATTAAACACTCTTGACTTCTGAATGTCGTAAATTTGATCAATTTTGTTCATAATGGTACTTCTGGCAAGTAAATTGTAACACTTAGAATTCAGAGCTGTTTGCAACAACACTTTCAGGCCAGGATCTTCAACAATACTGACAGGTCTCGAACTAGATGCAATCCACAACGCTAATTTATTTGTTAATTCCTGTTCTTTTAATGCAGAAACAGGCTTTTCGAGGAAGGAATTTATACCCATTTGCTTCATAGTGGTGGCATTTGAACTAGGCTGATCCCGTGGCGTATTTGATACAATTTCCATGAATGGATGTTGCAATTGTAAATGATAACATAAGCTAGTCACACTTCCACTGTACTTAAACTTTTTCTCACATTTTAAACAATAAACATGTCCACGATCAATAACTTCCCCACTGTCTTCTAATTTATATCCAAAACAAGAGGATAATTTCCCTTTTAATTCCTGAAACTTCATTTTTGGAGCTCAAATAAACGTGGCAGCAAGAGATGAATCAGCATTCAAACTAACTTTCTTTCACTGACAGACACTCCCATGCTCATCCCAGTTGGCTCTGCTACCAATAAAGGAACACTATTTGCTTTTTCAATGAGGAGAGAGGGGGTAAAAATTTGCCCCAGACTTTTACTCTTGCACTGGAAATTCTCCCTGTTGACGGATACAATACTTCGGCAACAGTACGCAACTTAGTCCCTGAGTAATTAAGACTAATTGCATACCCCCATTGATTCCAAGAAACACATGTATTAATCCCCCATCTTTCCTATTGAAAGCTGAATCTCATTGTGTGGACCAGCAGCGTATTTTCATCTGCATCGACGTAATAAAACCTCGGGGACCACTATCCAAGCTCGAAAGATGCCGGCCGTCTGTTATATCGACCTTAAGTATTGAAACAACTGACGTTTCCCAGACGATTCAGCTGAGACAGGAGTAGAAGAGGTGTGGCACCACGTAATGGCTGACGGGGCTGCATTTTCCCTGAATAGCTACACTGCTACAGTCAAGTGGATAGCAGGGAGGGGAAGCACAGACAGACCACCATATGAGAAGCGAGCGTAGCGCACAGCAATAAAAGAACGGGGGAACCGCGAGGTCGAGAAGCTCTTAACGAAATGCTGGCAGGACAAGTACAGTGTTAAAGGCGGAAGTTTGGAATTGACGTTGGACTTTGAAAACTAGCATACTGACACACAATGAACGATGGAATCCCTGCTGATAGTGGTGACTGCTAGATTTAAACTCCCATCGCCATGAAAAGGCTATTTTCCAAGAAGTAAAGACACAAGCACAAATGTTGTATTCAACAAATTCAAAACTAAATGCAGTTTTTTGGAAGTTCCTAAAGAATTTTATTTTTGTACTAATTTTTTAAGTAACCGATTAATCGGAAGAAGAAAATAATCGGCGATTAAAAAATAGAAGAAAATAATCGGCGATTAAAAAATAGAAGAAAATAATCGGCGACTAAAAATATTAATCGATCAAACCCGACAGCCCTAATTATTACTATGGTACTTAATCAGCTGGACACCAAATATTTATCAAATGACAAAGCTTCATGTCACACAAAGGAAAACTGCAAGAGGTAGGAATGATAACTGACAATTCTTGAGAGCAATGTCCATGACAGTAGTGGTAAAAGATGCAGGGCATTGATGCTACAACTTGTGAAAAAGGATTTTTAAAAGGGTCCTGAGTGTTGGGTTTTTAATCAAGTGATCTACTCTTCTCTGCACAGGGTCAAGAAGTTATGGTAGATTTGGGTGCACTGTCTTATACATGGTGGCAATACTTCCATTGTAGACAAATGTATGCATTCATGTCAGATTCATCAGTGAGCATGAGGCAATGTTCCATAAATTTGTCAATTTTAAAGAGACCATATGAGCAAGACAATTATTACACAAAAGTAAAATCTCATTATATCAAGTATCTGTAACAAAATGTATCTTCTGCATATAGTCACATAAGTTTCCTTTTCTCTGATTACATTGGTTGTATTTATTCCAAAACTGGTATTTTTTTTATTTTTTTTTTTTTTGTATTAAGCCACATGTTAAATCTAAGAGTAGTTATATACTATCAAATTCCTCAAAGATGTTTGTGACTACCTTTACTCCTCACATAGCTTACAATCACCAGTTTTTTGGGATTTTTTTTTCTTTTGCTAATATCAAGATGTGCTTGTGAGTACTTCTCTCCCCCCCTTTCCTTGCTGAAAATTATATACAGCTCTCACCATTCTTAGAACATATCCTTCCTAACCAAAATTATGGCTTCAGTATGTAGGTATCTTTACTGTTTGGTCATATAATATCACTGACTTCCTTGGCATCACATTCTTAAAATGTTCTTCTAAGTCCTCAAACTACCAATTTTTCCTTTAGTAAAGAAACAATGACGTAGCATTTTTGAATTCTTGAATAATATTGCTTTCATTTCTTCAAATCCTGTCATACTTTCAGACCAGGCACTTTTAAAATCATTCATGCAGTATGCTGATCTGACTTGTACCAGTCCTGACATACCTACATGCATACATACATATTACTAAGCTGTTCTCTGAGACTCAGAGGTTAGCTCCACAAAGAAACACAAGCTACCAGATAAATTTTTAAGTGATAGTTTATTTACTGTTTCCTTATCAACTTCTCCATTTACAGCGATCTTAACACACAACTCGGTCTTCAATGACATCCATCACATGACGTACACAAGACCTTTTATACTTCATACTCATAATGTTTTTCTCATGCAGACTCTCCTGAATCTGATCCTCCCGTGACTTCCTTGGCCTTCCTCTGCCTTTCCTACCTGCACTTGGGCTAAAAATATTTTCTTAATAAGAATCTCATCACCCATTCTTTCAACGTGGCCAAACCACCAAAGCATATTAGTCTCCGCCTTGCTAACTACATTTTGCTTCACTTTACACAACTGCAACACATCTTCATTCCTCACACAATCAGAATGTGTGTTGCCACAAACCCGCCATAAGTAACTCATTTCTCCAGCACACAAACAACTGTTATGTTTCTTCTGTAGTACCCAGGTTTCACTGTCATACAACATAGTAGGAACAATTGCACTCTCATACACACCATGTGGGACTGTCTTGAGAACTCATCATTCCTGTGAAAACCTCCCAAAGCAGCTATGACTTTCAATGAAGAATTCACTCACCTACTAATTTCAAGGAGCCTTTCAACAGCTCCTTGAAGTCCATTAAAGTTACTCTAATTTTCTGAGTGAATGACTGAAGGAGCTGAAGTCATGTGAGAGGGATGTAGAAAAGAAATGGACTTGTTTTAAGAACTGTGTTGTCACTGCTGCTGAAAAGGTCTGTGCACCAAAATAGTGGGTAGCACTGGAGGTGATGCTTGGTGGAATGAGATTGAAAAGGCAGTAAAGAGGAAGAAGGAAGCTTATTTGGGGATGTTGTAAGGTAGAGTTTTTGATGTTGAATATCGCTGTAAGAAGTGTGAGGCAGCGAAGCTGGTTTGCCAAAGTAAGGCAAAAGATAAGAAGGAAAAGGTGGAAAGGCATAAAATGGCTTTTTGGAAAGGTAGAAAAACTTTCTGGAAGTATATGAGACACCAGGGAAATAGGGGAAACAAAGTTGCAAGTTGTGTGAAGAATAGGATCAGGGAAATGATATGGGAGCCCAATGAGTTAAGTGAAAGATGGGGTGAAATAGTTCTGTGAGTTATTAGATAAAGAAAGCAAAGCTGATTCTGAGGCAGAAGCAGATAATGTCATAGTGAGAGATGGATGCACAAGAGGAATCTTGAGAGAAGAGGTGTGTAAAGCTCTAAAAATTCTTCAGAATGGTAAGGCTCCAGGAGTTGATGGCATAACTGCTAAGATGTTGAAATATGGTGGTGATTCTGTAATTGACTGGTTAACTGAAAGCTGCCAGTTATGCTGGGAGTTGGGAATGGCACCTCGGGACTGGAGGGATGCTATCATTGTTCCCTTGTATAAGGGAAAAGGTGATCAGACTGACTGCAAGAACTATCGTGGTATTAGCTTACTGAGTTTGCCAGGGAAAGTGTTTGGTAAGGTCATTATTGAAAAGGTACGAGGTCTTGCATCAGAGAAAGTGTGGGTGTTCAGAGTGGTTTTATGCCTGGTAAAGGCTGCACTAACCAAATTTTTGCATTACGCATGATGGTTGAAAAGTATCTGGCTGTTGGTAAGAAAGTTTTTACTGCCTTCATAGATTTAGAAGCTTACAGCAGAGTAAATAGGACACTTTTGTGGAAGGTGTTGAATGAATATGGTGCTACTGGAAATATATTTAATAGTGTAAAAGCCATGTATGCTGGCAGTAGAGCTTGTGTACGAGTTAATGGTGTCTTATCAAAATGGTTTTCCATTGGAGCAGGAGTCAGGCAAGGTTGTGTAATGTCACCATGGCTGTTTAACATATTTATGGATGCATGCATGTGTGATGCCAAAATGGACTATACTGGTTTATGTCTTGGTAATACCCATGTGTGCAGATTGCTGTATGCTGATGACACAGTCTTGTTGGCAGAGAGCAAAAGTGAGTTGCAGAGCATATTGTCTTAGATGTACAAAGTTTGTATGAAATTCAAACTGAGTATAAATAAAGGAAAAATCAAAGTTATGGTTTTTGAGGGAGGAACTGGTAGTACTGAATGTAATATAAGTCCAAATGTCACCGTGATTTACTAGGTGAATGAGTTTGTATATTTGGGAAGCTTGTTTGACAGAAAGAACAGATTAGATGGTGAAATTAGGTAGGCAGGTGAATTCTTCATTGAAAGTCATAGCTGCATTAGAAGGTTTTCACAGGAATGATGGATTCTCAAGAGTCCCCAATAGCTGTGTATGAGAGTGCAATTGTTCCTACACTGATGTATGGCAGTGAAACCTGGGTAATACAGAAGAGGCACAGGAGTAGTTTGTGTGCTGTAGAAATGAGTGCCTTTGGGGGGGGGGGGTTGTGGGAAGACACCTTCAGATCATGTGAGGAATGAAAATGGATTGTAGTTGTGTAATGTGAAGCAAAATATTGTTAGCAAGGTGGAGGCAAATATGCTTCAGTGGTGAAAGAATGAGTGATAAGATGCTTGCTGAGAAAAATTTTTGGTCCAAGTGGCAGGAAAGAATGGCAGAGGAAGGCCAAGGAAGTCATGGGAAAATCAGATTCAGGAGTGCCTGAAATAGAAAAAAATTATCAGTATGAAGTATAGAAGGTCTCGTGTATGTTGTGTGATGGATGTCACTGAAGCCCATGTTGTGTGTCAAGATCGCTGTAAATGGAAAAGTTTGATGTGGCAACAGTAAGTAAATAATCAGTTAAAAATTTATCTGGTAGTTTGTATTATCTGTTAAATGTTTATTTATCAGATGGTGTTTTTTTGAGGAGCTAACCTCTGAATATCAGAGAACAGCTTAATGGCATGTAATGTAACTTGAAGAATTAATGTAAATTGAAGAATTTTATGAGGAAATTCTGTCATCTAAATAATAAAGGTAAGCAGCACTTGAAGATAATTATGGGAGATTTCAATGCAAAAATAGGGCACCGGCAACAGAATGAAACTTCAGTAGGTAAATTCGGTCACGGCAACAGAAACCAGCGTGGAAATACTCTCGTTGAGTTTGCAGAGGCAGAAGGGTTTTTCATCTTGAACTCCTTCTTCAAGAAAAAGCCACACAGGAAATGGACATGGAAACATCCAATTGGGACGACAAGTGAAATTGATTTTTATTATGTGTAACAAAAAAATTTGTCATCGAAGATCTGCGGTGTGCTGAACAAGTTCAACACAGGTAGTGACCATAGATTGGTGAGATGTAAGATGCACCTCAACACTAAACTGGAACGTGGCAAGCTCATAAGACAAACAAAACGTATTGACATAACCAACCTTAAAAAACACCATAATACTTTCAAGTTGGAACTGAAGAACAGATTCTCTGCTTTAGAAGGCCTAACATCGGAAGAAGTGGATATTTCGGAAGTTAACAGAAAAGTAACCAAAGCTCTTATGGAAACAGCAACAAAATTAGCTGGGTCTAAGAACAAGTTGCATGTAAACAAATTATCAGGAAAAACGAAAATGTTGATGCAAAAAAGAAGAGAGATGAGGACAACTAAAGAAGATGTGACTTCCAAAGTGGAATATATAGAGCTATGCAAGACAGCACGAAAAAGTATCACTGAAGACGTAAGGAAATTCAACTGTGAGCTAGTGAGGAAAGCAATTGAAAACAACCAAAGCCTAAAGATAGCAAAGGGACATCTCAGTAAGGGAAGAAAACAGATTATGGCTCTGAGAAAAGAAGATGGTTCTATAACAAGAAATAGAGGCGAAATTTTGACAAGAGTGAAAGATTTCTACTCCAAATTATACGAAAGGGATGATACATGTACTCCAGACATCATGAAAGGTACCAGAGTTCTTCCAGTCCTCCCAGCAGAAGTTGCTCATGCAATCAAGAACATGAAGCGGGGGAAAGCTCCAGGAGAAGATGGAATTACTATAGACATCATACAAGAAGCAAGTGGAGAAATTGAAACAGTACTCGCCCAAATTTTCACTCGATGCCTTAATGAAGGGAAGATTCCTGAGGATTGGAACAATGCTACAATGATCCTGCTACATAAAAAAGGTGACATTGAGGACCTCAGGAACTACAGACCTATCAGCCTCCTATCAGTGGTTTATAAAATCTTCACTAAAGTTCTTTCACACCGCTTGAAGGTAACACTGGACATGGCTCAACCGAGAGAACAAGCTGGATTCAGGGAGTGGCTACAGCACAATAGATCATATCCACGTACTGAGAGAACTAATTGAAAGAGCGAGGGAATATGAACTTCCATTGTGCATGGCTTTTATCGATTATGAAAAAGCCTTTGATTCGGTGAAACCATCAGCAGTTACCACGGCTCTGAAATCCTGCGGTATTGAAGATGCATACATTAATATTATTAATAACATCTATGAAAATGCAAGTGCAAAGATTCGGCTGTTTGAAAATACAACACACATAAACATTGGAAAGGGAGTGAGACAAGGTGACACCATATCTCCGAAGCTCTTTAATGCCACATTGGAAAATGTCTTTCAATCACTGAACTGGGAAAACAAAGGGATAAAGATTAATGGAGATTATCTAACCCACCTTCGTTTTGCTGATGACATAGTCATTTTTGCAACTACCCCATCAGAGCTGCAGAGTATGATCCAGGAACTTGCTGACAAGAGTAAAGAAGTGGGATTAAAAATGAACTTTCAGAAGACAAAAGTGATGTTCAATGCTTTTACAAGAAATGAAGATTTATTGATTGATGGAGAAAAACTGGAGATAACAGACACGTATGTTTATCTTGGACAGCAGATATCAAGTGAGGGTCACATTGATGAAGAAATTAATCGGCGTACAAAACTTGCCTGGAGAGCTTTTGGAAGAAACAGCATAATTTTCAAGAGCAATATGCCATTATGTCTTAAAAGAAAAGTGTTTGATCAATGCATCCTTCCAGTGCTTACGTATGGTGCAGAGACGTGGACCTTAACTAAAAGAGACATACAAAGGCTGCAGACAACTCAAAGAAGCATGGAGAGGTGCATGCTTGGTATAACCAGGAGAGATAAGAAGAGGAACTCGTGGATCCGAAAAATGACGAGAGTGGAAGACATCATGATCAGAGTTAAATCCCTGAAATGGCAATGGGCTGGACATACTGCCAGAAGGACAGACCATAGATGGACAGCCGAAATTTTAGATTGGATTCCAAGGGACAGGAAAAGACCCAGAAAAAGACCACATGGGAGATGGGTGGATGAAATTCGTAAATATGCGGGAGTGACATGGAGGAGACTGGCACAAGACAGACCGTTGTGGAGGAAACTTGGGGAGACCTTCGTCCAGCAGTGGATTGATAATGGTTGACAATGATGATGATGAATGTAACTAATTTCACCATCCAATTTGGTCTCTCAGTCAAACATGCTTCCTAAATACCCAAGCTCATTCACCTGGTCAATCACTGTGCCATTTAGACTTATATTGCATTCAGTACTACCAGTTCTTCGCTTAAAAGCCATAACTTTGGTTTTTCCTTTATTTATACTCAGTTTGAATTTTGTGCAAACTTTGTACATCCAGAACAACATGCTCTGCAACTCACTTCTGCTCTCTGCCAACAGGACAGTGTCACCAGCATACAACAATCTGCACACACGGATATCACTAAGACTTAAACCAGTATTATCTATTTTGGCATTGCACATGCACACATCTGTAAATATATTAAACAGCCATGGTGACATTACACAACCTTGTCTAACTCTTGCATCAATAGAAAACCATTTTGATAAAACGCCATTCACTCATATGCAGCCATTCACTCATATGCAAGCTCTACTGCCAGCATACATGACTTTTACACTATTAAGTACATTCCCAGTTACACCATAATTATTCAATACCTTCCACAAAAGTGTCCTATTTACTCGGTCATAAGCATTCTCTAAATCTATGAAGGTAGCAAAAACCTTACCAACAGCCAGATACTTTTCAGTCATCATGCATTATGCAAAAGTTTGGTTAGTGCAGCCTTTACCAGGTATAAAACCACTCTGAACATCCTACACTTTCTCTGATGTAAGACTGAGTACTTTTTCAATAACGACCTTACCAAACACTTTCCCTGTCACACTCAGTAGGCTAATACCTGGATAGTTCCTGCAGTCGTTCTGATCACCTTTTCCCTTATACAAGAGAACAATGGTAGCATCCTTCCAATCCCAAGGGACCATTCCTAACTCCCAGCACAATTGGCAAATTTCAGTTAACCAATCAATTACAGAGTCACCACCATATTTCAACATCTTGGCAGTTATGCCATCAACTCCTGGAGCCTTAACATTCTGAAGAGATTGTAGAGCTTTATACACCTCTTGTGTTGAGATCCCTCCTGTTCTTCCATCCTTCACTGTGACATCATCTGCTTCTGTCTCAGAATCACCTTTTGGGTTTTTTTATCCAATAACTCACAGAAGTAGTCACCCCAGCTTTCACTTAACTCATTGGGCTCCCATATCATTTCCCCAATCCTATTCTTCAGACAACTTACAACTTTGTTTCCCCTATTTTTCCTGAATTGCATGTACTTCCAGAAAGTCTTTCTATCTTTCCAAAAAGCCAATTCATGCCTTTTCACCTTCTCCTTTCTATCTTTTGCCTTACTCTGGCGAACCAGCTTAGCAGCTTCACGCTTTTTACAGCGAAATTCATCCACAGAAAATCTACCTTGTAACATCCCCAAATAGGCTTCCTTCTTTCTCTTTACTGCCTCTTCAATCTTACCATTCCATCAATCATCACCTCTATTATTACCCAATATTGTGGTGCCACAGACCTCTTCAGCGACAGTGACAACACAGTTCTTAAAGCATTGCCACTTTTTCTCTACATCCCTCTCACATGACTTCAGCTCCTTCAATCATTCTCTGAGTAAGTTAGAATAACACTGATGATCTTCAGGGAGCCTCTCAAGCTTTATTCTTTCCGCCCTAGGACTCTTCCTATTTCTTTTCCTCCAACTAATATTCAGTTTCTCTAGTGACACTACCAAGTAATGATCAGAGCCAACATCCGCACCTCTCATCACACAAGTGTTAACAACCAAGTGTTTCAGATGCTGATCGTAAACAACGAAATCTATCACACTCTTTTGACCAAGTGTACCATTTTACCAAGTATATGTGTGGGTATACTAATGGTTGAAAAATGTATTAGATACACACAAACCATTCTCAGTGCAGAGTTGAAATAATTTTTCACAATTATCATTCACACAAGGATCATTAAACTTACCCAAAACATTGTCAACAATTGCATTCTGTGCACCTACTTTAGCATTGAAATCCCCTGCTTTACAAGTATATATTATCTGTGAGCGCAGTATCATTATTACTTTGGAATTTTGTGGAATGTTTTTTGTTTAATGATTCTGAACAGGTGTGGAATATTTTAAATTTGTTGTCAAAAGATGTTCTTATTGCACTGCAAATGTAGTGATGTGTAATGCTTGTCTTTTTTTCTTTCCGTATGACGTGCACACACAAAAAAAATTGGTCCACTTCTATCTTCTGTACTGATAATAAAAATTTTCATTTTCTGTGTGTATTTGTTGTACGTTTTGTTTTTTCATGAACCAAATTGCTGTAAGTAAAACTTTTGATCTATGTTAGTGTGAAAGAAAGCTATCTTCAAAAAAAAAAAAAAAAAATCACAAATAAATAGACATGGGATGGATTCTTATTTCAGTCAAATATTTTTGTAGTTCTGTTGTATTTAACTCCAAATGTTATGATTTTCCTTTATTTTTTTCTAGCTGAAGACCATTGGTCCTTGTAATGATATTTGGATATCATTTGAGACGGCTCGTACTGTGCTCTGCCAGTTTGCAGTGAACCCTATTGTATGTATTTTATATTTCTTTGGTTTTTATGTTCAAAACTCATTTAGTATATGCTTTGATTTTTGGAAGATGTAGCTGCTATATTTTACAAAATTAAATGAAAGTATTATAGAACTTACTCTTATTAAGAGCTGGTTTTCTTCTTACTCTTAACTGGAACTTACAGTGTGAAAAATTTGGGGATTGCAAAACTTTAAGAACGATTGTTGAATAAGCTTGAAAGACTGCTAATTAGCTAGCATTTGCTGATGTGTAATTTAGGACAGTATTCTCAGTAAAATTTGGTGCAAGTTTATAATTTTTTTTTTTTTTGGTTTGAAAAGAGTATCTTAAGGTTTTCAGCATTGGTTGCTTTTGATTGATCTAAAGGGATGAGCGATGGGAGCAGATCAGTGAAGTAACACAAAAGCATACCAACATGAACAACTGCTATCTGGGCAAGATGCAAGGTCTTGTTTATATTAACTCCACTTTCCTTTGAATGGTAATGTTAAAGTAATGCAAATCTGTTTCCCAGCTATAAAAGCATAACAATTTATTACTAGCTCTTTTTTTTTTTTAAACCCCTTCTCTGTTAGAGGCCACAGCCAAGGAACATATTTTATTGAACTTGGCCTTGTTGATAATGTTAAAATAATGCAAATCTATTTCCCATCTCTTTAAAAGCATTAGGCAGTTTCTGAGAAAATAGTGAAATATTGGAGAACAACAAATATTTTATCATGGAGTAAGTTTTAACAAAATTTGTTGAGTTTATCCCACTGAGCAAAATTTACTAGGGGTGTTCAAATGAAAAGGTACGAAAGGTCATAAGAACGTAACCGTTAACATATTTGCCTATGCCGCTATGGGAGAACGTAGCGACACATCTAGGCATGCGATTGGAGTCGCCGGCGTGGATCGGAGCATGCGCGGGCTCCCGCATGCGCAGGAGAGAGCAGAGGCTCTTATAAAGAGCGCCGTCCAATTGACTACTTGTTGAATTCCTCCAGCACAGACGAACCATTAACTCCGATGTGTACTGTGAGACACTCACAAGCCTACGCAGGTCCATCAAGAACAAAAGACCGGGGCTGCTCACGGAGGGTGTGGTTCTGCTCCATGATAACACGCGTCCACACGTCTCCAGGGTCACACACGCGGAACTGGCCAAGTTCCGGTGGGAGCAGCTTGACCATCCGCCCTACAGCCCAGACATGTCGCCCTGCGATTTCCATGTGTTTAGTCCCCTGAAAAAACATCTGAAAGGGAAGCGCTTCCACTCGGACGACGAACTCAAGGACGCTGTGCAGGACTGGGTCTCGTCACGGCCACAGGAATTCTGGGAACAAGGAATCCTTCGGCTCGTTAATCAATTGGATCGTTGTGCTACGGCCTATGGTGTATACTTTGAATAAAGTCTTCATTTATACCCACAGTGTCTCTTCGTACCTTTTCATTTGAACACCCCTAGTATAATACTTTACTCAGCACTAGGTAATAAAAGGAGCTGGTTGTCATCTGTGCTGTAAAAGGCATGATGTGATAAGAGTCCAATAAACCTTGTGTTGAAATAGCAAACTTCATAATTCTGAAATGTGTTAAAAAAAATAAAGGGGGAGGGGTCATTTTGTGCAAAAGTTGATATTGGTTCAAAAATTTCAGATGGGAAATTTAAGTAAACTGAGTAATTTTTATCAGCTGTAGAACAAAAAAAATTCTGAGTTGGAAATTTGGTTTTTCTTTAACACTGGAAATGTTTCACTCTGCAAAATGCCAAAAACCATTACATGCTGTAGTGAAATATTTTGTACATTTAGATTTGATGGAGCTTCTAAGTGTTGTATCACACCTACATGCTGTAGTGAAATATTTTGATCTGATAGAACTTCCAAGTATTGTACCACACCTGTGTACCCGAAATGGGATGTTCAGGTTGATAAGGTACCACACATAAAAGTAAAATGCAAAAACATTTACTTTTATCATACCTGTGTTGTATCACACCTGTGTACCCGAAATGGGATGTTCAGGTTGATTACCCACGGATATTTTCTTTTGTTGTTACATTGCAAGATTTTCTGCATGTGTTACTAATGGTCAGTTTTATATCATCAGTCAATTTTGTGCAAGATAGGATGTAGTACATGCTGTGAAAGTCTTTCCTCTTTTGTATGACACACATGTCCAAAACCACCTGAGGATGTTAACATTTGTTTTGTCTTCTACAGAGAAAATGCCCAACTGAATCTAATATCTGCATCACTAATCCTGTCATGCCACTGAATCCATTTATTTTCTGATGAATTCCTCTTACCAATTTCACTTCAGTCACATCTAAACACCTAATGAGATCCTTACTTAGTTTGTACCTAGTTCATAAAAGAGTGGTAGGCAATTCACATAACTAACAAACAAGTTAAGTAGATGGTAGTTGAGAATACGCTAAGTTATGTTTAAAAAGTTTTAAGCCAAATATATTTCAGCCATTACTATGACCTTCATCAGTGCGACTACGATTTGTTTCGTTGCCAGGTTGGAAAGGTAAGTTTTGTAGCGATAACTCCAGGTGATGTGATGTAATAAGAGATTTCCAGATGTATAAAGCGTAAATGGGAAGCTCAGAGTTGCAATTTTTGGAAAATAAAATTTCCACTTTCTCTAAACCTCAGAGCAAAACGATTTTGGAAGGAAGCCAACTTATTTGTATCAGACCAAAGTGGAGTAGCAGAAGTGTCAGCCATGGTAAGTAGAGACAAGGAAGAGGAAGGTTTTCCAAATTTCCCATCAGATTTGTGTTCCTGAAGTATTGAGAGAATTTTCTGGAATAAACTTCCTACGTACATGGTTAATCAGCATTAGTCTTGATAGGAATTTTATACACTCCAGGAGAAGAAAGCACAAGGCTTGGATCTCTGTCATTGCAATGACAGAGATCCAAGACTTCCGCTTTCTTCTCCTGGAGTGTATAAAATTCCTATCAAGACTAATGCTGATTAACCATGTACGTAGGAAGTTTATTCCAGAAAATTCTCTCAATACTTCAGGAACACAAATCTGATGGGAAATTTGGAAAACCTTCCTCCTCCTTGTCTCACTTCTGCTATTCCACTTTGGTCTGATACAAAAAAGTTGGCTTCCTTCCAAAATCGTTTTGCTCTGAGGTTTAGAAAAAGTTTGGAAATTTTAAGTCGTTGATTCCATGCCCGGACATGGAATCAATGACTTTTAAACTTTTTCGGAAGTTCCGTCTAGCACTAGCGAGGGAGACCGCAAACCTAAAATTCTTGATGTCCTGCAAAGAGAACAACATCATCTGGGCATTGGAAATTTTATTTTCCAAAAATTGCAACTCTGAGCTCCCCATTTACGTTCCATACATGTGGAAATCTCTCATTACATCACGTCACCCGGAGTTACCGTTACAAAACTTACCTTTCCAACCTGGCAATGAAACAAATCGTAGTCGCACTGATGAAGGCCATAGTGATGGCTGAAATATATTTGCCTTAAAACTTTTTATACGTAACTTAGCATGTTCTCTACTACCATCTACTTAATTTGTACCCAGTTTTCACTGCCATAATAGAAAAGGGTAAATGTAAATACTGCATTGTAAGTAGCCAACTTTTTTCTTTGGCTAATCCCTTCCTTAGTGAAAATAGTCTTGTGGCTGATATGAGACCTTTGCTGCTTTGGTAAATTGCTTTGTTTCCCGATTTCTAATAGAGTTGTCCTGTATCATCAATTACTACTCCTAGATATCTGAAGTCTGATTCCTGTTCAAGTTTCTTCCCCTGCATTACACAATTAATATTTTTAGCATCTAGATTTAAAGCTGTAGATCTGAACT
The DNA here is from genome assembly GCA_039090855.1 of Macrothele yani. Taxonomy (NCBI): domain Eukaryota; kingdom Metazoa; phylum Arthropoda; class Arachnida; order Araneae; family Macrothelidae; genus Macrothele; species Macrothele yani. The sequence goes on from CM077011.1 coordinate 168,287,863, forward strand.
TCTGCACATTTATACTCATTCCAAATTCTTCATAAGTTCTACTCAACTGATTAAAATTATGCTGGAGATACTAAGATTTTAACACCAAATCATCAGCATACAATTGCAAATTCTAGATTTGCCTCAACTTGTTAAAGTTACTTTCTTTGTTAACTAGGTTATCCATATAAACTAAAAATGGAAGTGGAGACAACTTACTTCCCTGTTATCTCTTTTGTTAATCTCAAGCCTGACAGATGAAAAACTTTTGATATGAAGGTTTTCACCTGATTTCAAGAGCTTGCTTTGGTTTCATACAACTTGTTTTTGTGGACCATCTCAAAGGCCTTTTCAGAGCCAACACCATATCAAATCCTAATTCACCTCATAAAACTTGGCAGAAAGCTGTATGAGCACAAGTTTTATATTGGCATCTGCTCTTCTGATTTTCACTCATACTTTCCACCACCTTTCTAAGCTCCTTTTCCTGTATTCCAGCATAAACTTTGTAAGGTGCACTAATTAAGGAGATTCTGTGGTAGTTACTCCTTGTTTTCTTGAAACTGTACTAAATTACTTACATTGAAATGCATATGTTGTGATAAGTGCATATATCTTATGAATATATTCACTTTCTTTTTAGAATGGCTACTGGTTTGCAATGGGTTGGAGTTTACTCTTCATCATACCTGCCATTATTTTTGCTGTTAAACTGTCCAGGCATTATATAAAGATGAAGTATGATGACGATATTTATGCGTAAGTGTGTGATTCTCTTTATTTGATGTGGTATTGCATCCATTGCAAAACTTATATCTTACGTTAACGCTTATATTGTACTTTTTCTATATATTTCATTAGTTATGTAACTGTTTATTAAGACTTCATAATAAATTGTTTGCTTACACTGTTTGATGTTCTGTATATGAAATTTGTCCCAGTACTCTGTTGTGTGTCATTCTGTAGATATGTTCATGTATTAAATCTTTTTCCGGTAATTCTTCGCCTTTGTCAGTAGTTATTAAAACATGTAAAGCCATGATATTGATACGAACTTGGCCGCTCTACCAATTTTTACGGTCTCATGGGTGGTTATCCCACCATTGACCACCCATTGATACAAACGTGCAGAGCAATATAATTTATTCAAACACTCGTCACCAAATGATACGTTCGTGGTCTCGATCCCGCCACAGTCGGCGATTAATCCTCTATTTGGATCCGAGACTTGTGGGTTCTTTTAAATTCGGGAGCTGGTATAAATGGGCGAGAATGTTAGTGGCTTGCTGAAACGCAGGAATTTAATACACCAGAGCCTAAAAGAACAGAGCAAATAATCAGTTAGCACACTAATCTATTTAATCAACGGGACACCTGGTCCACTAGGATGTGAATTGCTTACATCCGGTAGGCATACAACAAAAGAAAGAGGAGGGGGTCTCCCTGCTTGTTCAGCCCCTACTCTTTTTAATAGTTACCTCTTGAGAGTATTTCAGTTCACCATACTGGGAATATTTGAAGTTCTGGATAGCCAGTTAATGTTCTCAGTTCGGTAACTCGGCGAAAGGATAACAATAACAGAAAAGTAAATGTACTCCCTTGTGCTTATAGTTGCATGGTAATCAGTCTTTACCTAGTCTATTTAAATTATTATGGGGCACTGTTGGCCCCTTGCACACACACACACACACACACACACACACTGATGAGCGCTTTATTTGGATTGCGATGGCATTTCACCTGTATGAAAAGCGCAGGAGGTTGGTCCTTCATTTGCTCCTCCTTTCCCCGACGATCAGACCATACTTTTTCCGCCCTCCAAGACTCGGCAGAAGGGACGCTGTAGAATGGACAGGGGGTAGCTCTCCGTTACCCCGTAGGAACTTTGTCGTCGGCTTGAAACGGACGCTCTCATGTGGTTTCACGCAGGTCAGCGACCTTACGCCCCCTCGGAGGAAGAGAACGTTTCCAAGGGGAGAACTTCCATAAGAGAAACAGATTATCTTTGCTTGGCGTCCGGTGCCTGATTTCTAGCTGGAGATTCGTGATTTCTTATTGGATACCGTGTCTGGGGAGATAGTCACGGTCTCTGCTGCCGTGCCCTTGCTGTGGTTCATTACATCTACAAAAGAATATAACGGCTCTTTTCAATGACGGTAGAATCGCTCTTTTCAGCACCCTCAATTTGGCATATTCGGTGGTCTTACCCAGCCACCTAATTATTATTGTGGTCTGTCTTAGGTCTCGCCGGACGTCAGGCTTCGCACATCTCGGGTTCGTACGACTTACCGCAGCGCCGACCCTTCTTGCATATTCTTTTCATGGCCTTTCTCTCCGTGTGCCTTACGGCAGCGTACCGAGATAACTAACTCTCTCTGTTTTGTCTGCCTCTTTGCGGAGGCAAACCCAAGTTGCCTCTATCCCTTGTCACGTGGCCTCGTCTGCCTCATTTTTGTCAACACTTGAGATTTCTCCCTTGTCTTTCATACAGAGTGCTGTCGCTTATGCAAGAACAGTTTTGCAACTGACCCTAGCCCCTCATAATCGTAATTTTCAGCGTTCCCTACCGATTTTTGTCGCTAATGGCACACTGGAAGTTGTATTTATGAGGGTCTGGATGCCTCTCAGTTGCCGACTGGGTGGTCTCCTTGTTGTTGAATAGGCCTCGAAAGCCAATCTCCTAATTCCTTTGTTTCCACCCAGTCAAAGAGAATTACAAGACTTCCCCAATTAAAAATGAGTTAATTTTCCAATTAATTTGCAATAGGCCAAATATTTAATTCAATCATCATAATTTAACCATGCCTATAGAGTCCATCCCCCATTTTAATAGTAATTAATTTAGACCCAATTTTCGTATCAATATGTATACTCTTTCCATCAGTTATACATCAATGCCATTGCCAGTTCATCTATCGCTCTGCACCATGCCTCCTGAAGGATGCAGTCACATTTTGTGTTGTGTGTCAGACACTTACTCTGTTCTTTACATGACGCCAGTTTTGAGGTCTTGATTCTGTTTGATTCCCAGCCATGTTGGGACCCTGGGAAATGAGTCAGTTGGTGCTGCTGCCAGGTCCATTTCCTCTTTGGAGGTAGGTCAGAGCTTTGCGACTGTACCGTCAGGACGTGTTGAATAAGGTCTTTCAACAGAACACATGTTTAGCAGGCTGTGTGGGGCAAACAGGTAGGGTGGGAAATTCATCATATAAAGCCAGTTCTTGGAGTGAGGTCTTCTTCCAAGACTTTGCTAGAGCTGTAGTGAGGAAGTTGTGCAGGCACATCTCCACATTGACTGTGGTTGTGTTTCACTCAGCACTATTTAACTATATATGACAACATTGCCCCTAGGTGTAAGAGCCATGTTGGGACCCTGCATGGCTCTTACACCTAGTGGCAACGTGTAAGACATGCATTTCAAGTCTGTCATCCATGTGTTCTGTGTAAGTCATTCTATCATAAACATGCTTGTTTCCTGCATTTGCCATCTGTGTAAGATGCCTCAGCAGTCCTAGGTCTCTTTTTAAACAGTCAGTGCAATGCTGTCATTTCATTGGTGTATTTCAGTATGGGTTGTAGTCCATTGTTTGTTGTTTACACCATTTCTTGTTGTAATTATACTTCATGTCTTGTACATGTTATTTTGTCTTGCTTTGATGTAATTTTTTTTTTTTTTCTGTTTTGAACTTGTAGCTTTGCACTCCTTGGCCCACTGTGGCATATATTTGCACCACTAAAATCAGCGTACCACAACCATTTTAGTCGCAGGTTCTTTCCATACAGGTGTTGACTGTAATTCGTCATTTATATATACGTAGCATAATGAGCTGCTCTCTTCATGCCTCTTATATATTCTCATCATTAGCACCAGCTGTGCTTTTTCAAAGTCTTAATTGGCATAATTCTGAAACATTAGAATATAACAGTTTTGCTGTTTGGGTTGTTGTTTTTTTTACATTGTTTAGAACATTTCCAAGTATACCAATGAAAGTTTCTGACTGAATGTGATTTTAATTATAATATATTCCAGTAAGTGGTAAATGTAGTCTTACTGTTAAGGTACTCTGAACCTATTTTTAAGATATCTGTGGCAATGCTTTCACCATTGTTAATTTCTGTGCCCATATTGTTTTGAGTGATAGCATCCCATATCTGTACTATTGCTATGGATTCTTTTGTTCAGAAGTCTGAATACAGGAAATCATTACTTCAAAAAAAGTGCTAATTGTGACTATTTAATGAGTAAATTTCATAGACTGAGTGCTTTATAGTTATGCCTGTATAACTTTCACTACATGTATTTCATTTTCCCATTTCAGGCATGATTCTGGTGAAGCAATCCCTCTGGAAGAGTAAGTATATGCTGTATATTAATTTTAAAGTAATTCTGCCACATCAATTGACATTCTTCAGAGATGCCACTTCTAGCCCATGGCTAAAACATTCATGTAGCCTAGTTTGAGCAAACAGCTTGTAGTTCCTGTAATTCATCTTTTAATCACTTTATTATAACCAGTCCAAAGTTTTAGGACAAAGAAATACTACAATACTATTTACACTTCTATGTAAGATCAGAAGCTGCCTGGAAAGATAGCTTTGTAGCTTTACCACAATCTTAAAAACTGTTAAAGCAAGAAAATGTTAGTATCTAAGAAAATGAAATTTTAGTTTCCTTACTCTAATTTTTTTTTTTCTCTGAGAGTTACTGCTCTCACAATTAACTTATTGAAAGTAGCTGTGAAGGCAGTGTAATTATGCCACAGACAGGCTTGAAAAATGGATATTTCATGTATATCTCCCGTATTAGGAAGTCACATGCTATATGTTTGAAATACTTGATATAAAGAAATTCAGTGTCTCTGTAGAATTACTATTGCGCACGTCGAAACGTGGACTTCTGATTATAGTGGTGCAGAAAGTTTTTTAATTTTTTTAAATAAAAGTAATAACTTTTTGCACCATCGTAATCACAAGTCCATGTTTCGAGTGCATAGTAGCAATTCTACAGAGATAATGAATCTTTTTATATCAAGGCTTGAAAAAGCATTAAAACCAAGAAAAATTTCATCTCTTAAGTGTTAACCCCCGCCCCCATCACTAAGAAATTGTTTTGGGGGGTTTGTGAGATGTTTTTGAAGTGCTACAGCTGCAGTCATTGTACCAAGTGTGCAACACTGGAGTTCTGTTTATAGACATCAGGTCTGATCGTGGTCCTGATTTTCTGGATTTTTACTTAGTTTGAATTTCAAAGTGGCATGCAGATTTCTTATTTCTACCACTGACTAAAAAAAATATGTAACATAGCAGCTAGGTGTCTCAACTTACACTTAATTGGATAATGACAAACTAAAATGGGATACTTGAAATTATTATTAAATCCGGTTTTTTGTGGAATCAGTCATTTGTAATTTTTCCTTTTTTTTTTGCTGTAATAAGTTTACTCCCATTGCAGACATTCCAAGTACTACGGATTCTCTGTAGTCACTACATAAATCTTTTGTCTGCTATAGAGTAAGGGAAACATTGAATATGCTATAGAAATTGGAAAGCTCTCTGAAACGTTATTCAATATTTGTGTAAAGCTTATTTTCATAATATTAACATTTATTAAACACTTTTTTTGGAATTGTTTATGAGAGGTTTTAAATATTGTGGCATTTCTTTGATGTTTTTCGATATTTTTTTGGCCATCTTCGTGTCATTCCCTAGTGGAAAATGCATTCAAAATCCCAGAACTGAATGTTCTGTAGTTTCGGAATAACTTTTTCTGAACAACCTGTATCCCCCTCCCCCTGCTTTTTAATATCTTTGTTAAGAACAAAAACGAGACACTTCACATTTTTAAGGATCTTTTTCTAATGAAGTGCATGTTTCCCTATTTCTAACAGTCTTCAAAACTCATCAGTTTTTTTTTTTTTCATCCTTTCCCTTTTTAAAAACTGAATTGAATTTGAAATTTGGTACTTCACCATTGATATGTGATGGAATCTGAGCCATTTTCCTGACCCATGAAATTGTTTTCACTACAGAGTGACTAATTTAGTGCCAGTTTTTTATATTTTATTTTGCTTAAAGTGTGTATTTACCTATTCTTTAGTCACTTCTTGTATCAGGGAGCAGAACAAGCATTTTTCTTTTGTTTAAAGTAAAATTAATGTTAAAAAATGTTGCTGTGCAACTGCAGATAAAACAACTTTACATGGAACAGAAAACAATGACAGAGTTGAAGTTCTGATTTTGAATTTTTTTTTTAATGAAAGGAAAGCTTCTGCTTTTTTTGTCTTATAGCAAAAAGTTACTAAGCAATGGAAACACATGAATTTTCAGGGCAATTGAACTTTAAAAAGTGATGTCATTTTTAAATGTAAAATCAAAAATGGGAAGATCCATATTTTCCCCAAAAACACTGATAACTTACTGAAAAAGGCCAAATCTGCAACTGCATTGGCTCTCGACAAAATCATAAAAGAAAATCAGTGTTTGTAAATATATTCAGAAACTCGGTACTTAGAAATATACACTATCTACCAACAAGTAATTGGACACCTGTGATAGCAAAGGAAAACAAAGTTTATTCACTTTCAATAGTTGGTGGAGCCTCCACGAGCGGCGATTACAGCTGCGACCCTCCGGCATACTCTCAACCAGGCGTTGTATGACGCCTGGTTGAGAGTATAATTTATATTATTTTAAATTACTTCCTTTTTCAATTTGATTTTACAATGTTTCATGTGTTTCCTGATTTTTGTTGATCTTTGCAATCACTGCTGAGAATGATGGTGGTGGGACTGCTCGAGGTCATGCACGGTTTCAGGTCTGCCCTTGCTTTCATTCTGACCTGTTACTCTGGTGAGCACTGTGTTTTAGTTGTTTGACAGATTTTACAATAGCCAGTGTGAACGAGAAGCGAGTGTGCATCAAATTTTGTCTCAAACTTGGGAAAACTGCCTCATAAGCATTTGAGGAAGTAGCTATAAGTCTTTCAAAAACTTTTGAATAAAGGTCAAACTTTATGCCTGATTTAAAATTACCCTTGCTTTCGATGCCCATCAACAAGAATGAACAATTCCATCACCCATGTGAATGACATAATCAGAAGTGACAGATAATTGACAAATGGAAGACCTAAACCTGTGGTCAACCCCCTAAAGCCCAGCAAGTGAAATAAAAAATGTGAAGGTGACTGTTTTCTTTAATGCTAAAGGTGTGCATTTTGAATTTGTTCTGGCTAGACTGATTCTGAACCAGATTTAATACAAAGATGTTTTGAAAAGACCAAGGATGAAACAATTTAGTGCAATCAGCTATGACAATGGGAATCTAGGCCCTGGCTGTTGCAGCATAATAATTCACCTGCACATTCAAGAGTTCTTTTCCAAACACACTCTGTGATACCACACCCACCTTATTCACCTGATTTGGCACCTTGTGTCTTTTTGTTTCCCAAATTGAAAAAAATCTCTTAAGGGATAAACATTTGAGAGTGTAGACATCTTTACTGAGAATGCAACACGGGTGAACATGGTCTCAAAAGACTTCCAGATGTTCTTCATATAGTGACAGAAATGCTGGGACTGCTGAATTACTCAAAAGAAGGGTATTTTAAAGTAGATATGTTTGATAAGCTTGTAATAATATACCCCCTCCCCCATACTTTTTGTACACACCTTCAATGGTAGACAGGTTTACAAAAGTGAAACTCAACATGGCATTGTTGCTTAACAAATTTCAGTTCCCTAGTCTAATGATGTGCAGATCATAACTGGCTACTTAGAGAATTTCTTCAGCCCAAGTGACAGGAAAGAAAAGTAGAGGTAGGCCTCATAGAAGGACCAGATTCAAGAATTTCTGCTTGAGAAAAAGATAATGATCATGAAGTACAAAAGATCTTGTGTGAGACATGTGATGGATGTCAGTTAAGCTGAAGTTGTGTGCCAAGATCACCGTAAATGGAGACGTTTGATATGTCAACAGTAAGTAAAATCTAGTTCCATTGCTCCGGCAGGATGCAGTGGTCTAAGCGTTGGTTTCTGGCCATTCATATGAGATGGGTCCGGGTTCGAATCCTGGTGAGGCATCAATGTTGTGTTTGTCTCATGGCACTGGCACTCTCCCTTCCCTGAAACCAGTAAACCAGTGGCCCTAAATTAGGGATGGGCAACTGCTTATAGCCCCATCAGGTTGCTCACAATGGTCAGTAAACCTCAAATCTTAGAAAAAAAAAAAAAAAGAGTCCGATCAGTTTTAAACAATCTGGCCGAAAAGTTGTGTGTGTGTGAAGCTAACTAACATCTGAATCTTGGATAACAGCTTAGTAATGTGTATGTATTGAGTGTACAAATAAATTTACATCGTTTGCGAATAGGAGGCGTAACCAGCACAGATTTCATGTAATTGCGAAGGACAACACGTGCATAAGAAAGTCCTTGCAACAAGCTTTGATAATTAGTGAAGGACAGTTCGTTGCAGTGTGAACATCATTGTTTGTCAGGGCATTGAAAATGTCAAATTTCATGGCAAAAAAAAAAAAAACAGCATATGCGGGAAGTTTTGCTGCATTACTTCTTTTTAAAGAAAACCGCTGCCGAAAGTCACAGTTTGCTTGTGGAAGGTTATGGTGAACATGTTCTAGCTGAAAGCATGTGTAGACAGTGGTTCTGACAATTCAAAAGGAATGATTTTGACGTGGAAGACAAAGAATGTGAAGGTGCACCAAAAAATTTAAGATGCTGCTTTGGAAGCATTACGGGATGAAGATCTGAATGAGCTGCTGCAACCGCGCCAGAGCATCAACGTTGAACGTTATCAACAACAGCTAATCAATTTCAGCCATGCATTGAGAGCAAAACGTCCGGAATATGCGAAAAGACATGACAATGTTGTACTCCAGCATGACAACGCCAGACCTCGTGTTGCGATATGGGTCAAGGAAACTGTAGAAGCGCTTGGGATGGCTTGGATGTAACCCTACCCGCCGTATTCACCAAATATCGCACCATCAGATTACCATTTGTTTCAATCCCTGCAGTGCCCTTTCTGGAGAGCGGTTCCGTTCTTATGAGGAGATCCAAACTTGGCTTTATAACTGGATTGCTTCCAAACAGCCGGACTTCTATCGTGAAATCCACTTATTGCTTGAAAAGTGGGGGAAGGTTGTATATTGCGAAGGTAAATATTTGAATAAAATAATCGTTATGTCTACAACAAACTGTTACCTTTTTCGACCAAAAAACGTTGTAAACTTATTTGTACACCCAATATTTATTTATGTATGTATGTTTTCTAACAACATTTTGTAGCATTTCTCACTGAGGAGTAACCTCATTAACCTGATCTTTGTCAATAGTGTGGTTTTAGTGAAAACCTCTGTGTTTTTAAGGTTATGAATAATTTCCAGCTGCATGGAAACTTAACAAGTTTTAACATCTGCATGAACAAAGGAACTACTACTGTATATGGGGCCATTAACAGGCATGCTGTTTTAAGTGTTGACATTTCAAGATTTGCATGTAATCAGCAATTATTTTTGTGGGCCACATGCTTACTACACATCACATACTTCTTCACCTAAGCCTCACCAAAACCAGTAAGAATGTAATAAGTGCCACAGTAGGTGTCACTTATTCCATTCATTTTGTTTAGTAAACATTTTTGCTCTTATTTTGTAATGTTTCCATTTATCAAATGCCATCAGTCATAAAATAGTTCATTGACATTGAGGATCTGTTCATTATGTATAACTTACAAAAACTGTGTAAATAACTATTTTATGGGTCTTTAGAGGTAATTATTCAAAAGAATTGAAATGCAGAAAAACTTAAATATCCTTAGTAACAGCCCAAGTATGTGAGCTTCACCAATATGATATTTTATGTTTCCAATAACATGCTGAAATGTCATTTTTGACGAAAAACGTGAGTCCTTCACAAAGTTTTCTCTGTTTGTGATAAAACTTTCTGCATGTTGTCTCCTGGTCTCTGTATGAGGCATAAGGAGGAAACTCGTTGATAACTTTAAAATCTCAATAGATAAAAACTTTATTCTAGAACTCTTACTTTTAAAAATACTGTAGTTCCTACAAAAGTAAAATATAACTAGACAAAACCAGTCAAATCGATGGTTAGTTTTTTTTTTTTTTTTTTTTTTTTAAAGAATAAACTCGTATGAAACAACATGTAAACTTTATTAGATTGACAAATTCATTCAATCACTTCAGTAAAAACAATAGTCCAGGTTCGTGATTTTTTTTTTTTTTAAACTGAAGTTTTAACGACTTCAGTGAGCAACTCAATGGGCCATAAGCAGTCGCCCGTCCCTAATTTAGGGTCACTGGTTCCAGGGAAGGGAGAGAGCCAGTGCCGTAAGACAAACACAACATCCATGTCTCGCCAGGATTCGAACCCGGACCCTTCACAAACGAATCGTCATAAGCCAGTTCTTAGACCACTGCACCACCGGGGCAGCCAGGTTCGTGATGAGCATCACTACTGCACCCTTTTTCAGTCGTAAAATGTGAGACGGAAGTCCACTCATCTGGATTGTGTGCAAAAATTCAACTGGATAGCGCACTCTTTCACTCTCATCTTCAGTCACAACTGTGTTTGTAAATGTTGTTGGAATGAGATTCGCGTTTGCTAGTACTGTTGAATCAACGGTTAGTTTTTTTTTTTTTTTTTTTTTGAAGAATAAACTCATGAAACAACAAATGTAAACTTTATTTGATTGTCAAATTCATTCAACCACTTCAGTAAAAACAATAGTCCAGGTTCGTGATATTTTTTTTTTTTTTTTTTTTTTTTTTTTTTGACTGAAAGTTTAAAGACCACCATGAGCTATAAGCAGTTGCCCGTAATATTTTCACTAACAATGATCAACGGAATGTTTATTTAAATCTTTACATAATGGGAAACTTCTTAGCTACGTGAATAAACTGGATTGAATGAATATTAGATTGTATATACACATCATGCAGTCCAACGGCATAACACAATCGGGTCTTCGAGAGTGTTCGCTGTTCCGATGAGAAGAAATTTGATACCAATGCATGCTAGCGTTGTTTTGTGCAACGGTTGGCTCAGAAAAGACTTCGGACTATCTGTCCTTTTATGCTTTCGCCTTCAACGGCACATGAACCAACTGCAGGTGATTGAATGTCAACCACACGCTTCTCCCATAGACTTTACATGGGAAATTTGCCGCCCCACAACTCCCGAACCATTGCCCCAATCTTATTTTTCTCTTCGACTGGCACATCTACATGGTAAGACCTTTATTTTGACACCTCAACCATAGCGTTACGTTCAGCTGTTCTCTCAAACTAGGACTCACTGTAAAAAAACCTTGGGGAATTAATATATAGATACATCAAAAACGAATTTGGGAGAACATACCTTTCACTGTAGTGTCATTTGTTGAGCGCGTATGTTGTTACTTGTACATTGTTGTAACCAAGTCTCCGATTTGACGGGATTCCTTCAAAGTATACAACACACTGAAATTCTATTCTCAACCCACTATGTCACCAAACATCACAAAAAGAATATGAAATAACCCACAAAAATACCAACTTAAAACACCAAACATCTCGAATATGAAAATGGTCGAACTCGTGTCACATACGACATGAAAACTTCACTATATTTTTTTTTTTTTTTTTTTTGTAGGATATACCATATTTTTAAGAATTCTAGAGTAAAGTGTTTATCTATTGAGATTTTAAAGTTATCGATGAGTTTCCTCCTTATGCCGCACACAGAGACCGGGAGACAACATGCAGAAAGTTTTATCACAAACAGAGAGAACTTTCTTGTGAAGGACTCTTGTTTTTCGTTAAAAGAATTGGCGGTTAAATTTTCGAATTAGAACCTAGTTTGAAAATTTTACCACCAATTCTTTTAAATAATTACCTCTATAAGACCCATAAAATAGTTATTTACACAGTGAACTATGAATAGAGGAGCCATAAATTCATTTACAAAAAACTTCAAAGCAGGGGAAAAGATTGATGTTCCCTCTTTAGTGAGAATTGCACACACATTCATGCCTTAGAAGCAAGTTGTAAATGAAATTATTTTGCCTGGTTTATTTATGGGCTCTGTCTGATTCTTGCACATTATTTTCCCTTTCACAGGTTGAACCGATCAAAGCCTTTCTCTTACACAAATCCAGGAGGAGGTGGAGGGGGAGGCTGGATGTAAGTTATATTCATAATTTATACTTGATAATGTTCCCATTAAAACTATCAAAACTTCAAGTCATTGCAAAATAATAATTTCTTGTTTTCTTTGAGTGGGAAAATAACCTGTCTATATTATAGTGAAATTTGAGGAACAATAAAATGTGCAGTGATATTTTATAGAAACAATGCCACTGTTAGACCAGGCTCTCTGTGCCCAACCTTTGCAACCACTAATATGAACCAATGAATATGTTGTCTAGCTTAAAATTCAAGCTGGTCAACAAGGAACTTACATAAGAGTCATTCGCTTTGGCACTCTTTTGGCCCTTCAATTTCCTTGTGCCACTAAACTCCAACGAACCAACCAACCGACAGTAGAGTACTAGTTTTTTTGGCAAGGAGTTGTGTGTGTGTGTGTGTGTGTGTGTGTGTTTATTATGCATTGGAGTGCATGCTCAATTTAATAACTATGTGTGTGCTTGAAGAAAGCATTAACATGCCACCCCACATGATTCCTTGTAACATGTATTTCGAAGTTGCGTGCCTTGAACTAGCCCTGAGATGCTTCTTGCAGTGTGTTGCATTTTTATTTTTTATAAGTGATTAATTTTATTGTAAAATAATTGAAGATTTTTTATAATAAAGTTTATTCCTATACATAATTTTTCTCATTGTAAAATGTAAATTATAAAAAAATTGACAGTTCTCATATGTAATAAAATCAGTTTTTAAAATCAATTCATTGTGAAAAAAATTCAGTAGGCAAATAAGTTAATTTGATAATAATGCCCTTTTAAAAAGCCTAATAAACCTGTTAAAATTTTTATTACAGGATATTTTTATTGCAGAAGGTATATATGTGGTTTTTTTTTTCTCTTTAGGCCTCACAACTATGTTGTACATCCTGCGTCAAGCAATCAAGCACGCCAATTTAATTACAAATAATCCATGTGAATGAGTGCCTTATTCTGTGTACATTTTGTTTCATCTGAGGTGTATAAACAAATGAATATGGCTCATGTTAATGTTTTCCTTTGATCAATTCATAGTCTAAGGAAGGAAATATTTAAGGACTTCTATTTGCCAAGAAAGCAAAGTGTTGGAATTTTTTTTTTTTCTTGTGTGTATAAGTGTATTATTACCTGCCATTGTATTTGTTCAATTGTATAGGTACACTGAAGCTGATGCCTCCATATTTTTTATGTGTGCTTTGAACATTTTCCATCCACTTCCCATTTTGCTGTAAAAATGAGGCCAGTAATTACAGCAAAAGATTTTTCAAAATTTCTATCAGTATTTAAATTTTTACTGTCTGCACTGGAGTTTTAAAGGTTGTCAGTATTTGTAAATAGCATATTGTTCATCGTAGAGTACTACATGTGTTAGAAGTGTGATTTATACCGTCCATTTGAATCATTCCACCATCCCTCTATGAATGTCATTAAAACTTAATGTCTTTAAAAGGACAGATTAGATGATCCTTTCAGAATACAGTCTTTCACTTATTTTTGAAGTGTCCTGTTATCTTTCTCAGGTGGTTTTATATGCTTTTCAACATTACTCACTGCAAACAGAGAACTTGTGTGCTGGGTTTTTAAAACAAATAACCAAATATTTTGTCATCAGACAAATTTTACTAATTTATTTTATTGTCATGAAACTTCTGTGAATATTTTATTAATGTAATGTTCCATGTGTGTAGCTCTTTTTTATTTATAATTGATAATGTGGTGAAAAGAAAGAAATTTCTGTATAGACTGTTCATGAACTGTTAGGTTGCATTAGATTGAAAGTGCAACTTCTAGTGCCTGTCCACATACAATATTAGTGTGCATTATTTTTTTATACATGTTTCTCTTGACATATTGAACAAAAATGATCCATTTTATGTGTTGCATATAGTATTAAAAGCAATCTGATTTTGATTTGAACCTTTCATGTTGTGTAATTAGTTACTGAGATGTTTAGAAAGTTTTAATGTTATGGCTTTTATGTAATTTTACTTATTCTAGCATGAAATTTTAAGATATTTTTCTGCACTTAAGAGTGTGTTGCAAATTTGTTATGGAAGTAAATGGAATGTTTTAAGTAATCAACAGTGGTTCGTGTGTGGCCAGAGCAGATGAAATGTATCTTTCGGAAGTTACCATTGATGCTATGAGTGCAGTATACCTTGTATGTGTACAATGCTTATGTGTATTTGGCGCTTAGAAAAAGTTAATGCTGTATCCCCCCCCTTCCAATCTCTAAGATTGTTGTTGACACCATTTTTGAATTGCTCTGATGACTGAATGTTATTCACAGGTGGGGCACATAAATTCAGCATTACAATTCATACCAGATGTATCATTTAATTGATTTCAACTTTCTTTGCTTGCTGCATAGGGTTGCTGTACAAACCTTCCTAAAGTGATATAGAATCTGACTTTTTCCCAGGGATCTGATTAGTTTCTGCTTCTAATCTGCTGAGTTGCTGTACAATGTTTACTTAGTGTTCGGGCAAATAATATTTTAAACACCCTTCAGGAAAGATGGAGGAAATCAAAGCACACACACACACACACACACACACACACACACACTGTGGCTCAAAAATGATCAGCAATTGTGTAAGATCTTTCATTATGTAGATCTGAAGGTTATTAGAATTTTGCTATTGGTGATGTGAATGTATATATCGTATTTGTTAGGAATTGTTACCAGTTTGCTGAAAATTTGATCCCAAATCTAGATAATTAAAGGCCCCACTGCTGCAAAAACATTACGTATTCAACAAAATAAATTCCTAGATTTTGTTAAAAATAGAGAGCAAAAGATGGCACGCAGTATATCATGGGTAGCTGCTAAATCTAAATTAAAGCTTTTTAGAAATGAGATGAATGCTTTTAAAGTGCCAAATTAACATTTCTGGGTTTACAATATTTTTGTTAGATATCAGCTGAAGTTTTGCAGTAGCATTGAAAGTTTCTTACTAGGTAGTTTCTTTTGGATAATGCTGTTTAAAGGAAGGATGATAAAGATCATGAAATGAAATCCTGCATATCAGAAAGCAAGACACAGTAGTGTAAGCTTTTTTTTTTTTTTTTAATCTCACTTTCTATACTGCTACAATTTTGAATTAGCTCATTGTGAATAACAAACCTATTCTGATAACAATAAAGACTTTTCAAAAGTTCAGGCATTCAATTTTCCATTAGGTATGAGGGAAATATCACTGCCAGTATAAGTGCTTGTGTGAATTAGGTGAAAACAGTTATTTTTTCAGCAAACTTCTACATGAAGATTTATTGATTTTTATGCTTTGCGCATCTCTGCATGCAATTAAAACCTCACACTTTATGCCTAAAAAACTTGGAAAAAGAAGCAAAAAACATTAATTCCAAACTGCCAGACTAAAATGATTTAAGTTTCACAAGTATGTACATTGGGAACATAGTGTGGAAACTGTGTGTGTAAATTGTCTTATGTAGTGGAAACTGTGCACATATCTTTTGCTTTTTCTGCCCAGGTGTGCTGTCTGCCTGATAATCCAGGCAGTGCATTATATATGCACTGTCTGGATTATCAGGAATTAATATTTACCATTTCATTTTGTATCGTAGATAAGATACATAATCTTACTAAATAATCATGTAGATATCTACTAGTTTCATAAGCCTCTTCTCTAAAGATCACTGTATTGTTTGCTGTTCTACTTATAACAACTTTTATTTAAATGTTCTCGTCCTTCCTTAAAATCACTGAACTCCCCAAATCTTCTGTTCAAACTGTTTTCAAAACCTTATTTCTCTTATCATTGTCACTCTCAGAAAAAAAAAAAAATTCTTGCCAAGAAAAAAAAAATCCTATATTTCCTGCCCTTTTTTTGCATACATTTTCTTTAAAATGTTGCTTTGCATTTCTAGACATTTTTAATATGATGACCTAATCAAGTTTAGACTATTTTAGCAGATACCAGCTGATGTAATTTTGGCAGATTTAAATGGATAATGAGAGACTGCATTGATTGATTTTGAAAAATATATTAGTTTTTCAAGAAAATTTTGCCTGATACTCTGTGAAAAGTAAGATAAATTCCAAACAAAGGGCATGAAAAAAAAACTTTTGTTCACAGCTCCAGATAGTAACTACTGATATGTAATACAGAAATGTGTGCACAGTATTTAAGAAAAAAAACCCATAGATATTTAAAGGTTTTGTAATTTAAGAATTGTATCTGTGCGATGAAATTTTCAAGTTTTCTGATGTAATTGATTTCACATGTGAAACAGTAATTACAGTCAATTCGGCAATGTGTGATTGCTGTGTTAATTATCATGGGGCAGTCAGGTAGCTGAAAATGTAATCGTGAATTTCCTGGGTATTTGTAAAGAATATTTCTTACTTTATGCCAATATGTTTAAGAACTGTCAGGGGGCAAAAAATAATATCTTGAATTTCATCATTCTGTGCTGAGGTGAATTTGTGTGGTGTATGTAACGTGTATGAAAATCAGTTGGGTTTTTTAATCTTATGCCCTGACAAAAGATTTTTTTTGTGTGTTTGTTAATTCCTTCCAAACCACCTGGAAAAATATATAAGTATTGTATAATTCTTGAAGAATGTGAAATATAAAAATTAAATATTGACAGTCCACTATTTCATTATACAAAATGATAAACTATTCCAGGGCTATATGTAATTTGGGGTTCAAACCAAAATTGTTTCACAGGTGTCTTGAACTGCAATATTTGAGAAATCATATTTAAAAGAGGGATATCTACTTGTAATATTTAGGAAAATACATTTTTCTGGGTATTCTGGAAGGAATCAGCATTAAAATAAAGTGAATTTCAACTTTAGTGGGATTTTATGCATGTTTGGCCATACAAAAAAAAGTATAGCATAATTGTTTGTCTTCAGAGTAATAGTTTTGAAGTTGCCTCCATATTGATGCATGGATTTCTATGAATAATTTACAGAAAAAAAAACTATGCAGTTGTAACAGTGGAGATCTGTATGGCACTATGCACTTGTAGAGATCTGTATGGCAGTATGCACTTGTAGAGATCTGTATGGCACTATTCATTTGTAGAGATCTGTATGGCACTATGCACTTGTAACAGTAGAGATCTGTGTTATCTTCTCAAAAGTATATTTAAAACCTGTGCATAGGCATGCCATTTTGAGAATTTTTTTTTTCCATTTTCCTCTGGTACATATTTTAAATTTCTGCAACTTTTGGATTTTAATGTATTGAATCTTTAATTTTGCATGGCATATTGAAATGAACATTTTGATTCTGATGTAACTTAAGAGAGTGGGAATTTTTTATTTTTGATTAACTTATTTTCTTCACTGGAAAAGGTGTTTAACAAATCTGGCTGAATTTTGGGGTAAGTCTTAACCAAGCTACTTCTGTTTCTCAGAGGTTTGAAAATTTGTGTATTAAAATAAAGCTGGTAGGGATATGGGAAAAAAAAAGAAAAATTCTTCCAACATCTCAGTGTAATTGATATATCTGTTGCAAAAGAAGGGGTTTGGGTTGTCTGTTTTTCAGTACTTGTGTTCAAAAATCAGGTGATGCCTATACAATTTCAAGACAATATCCATATACATCCAATACTTCAGCTATATGTTACAGAAAAATTCAGCTATATGTTATCTGATCCAAAAGAGCCTTTTATTGAAACATACTGTTTTCTAGTAACTGTAAAGTATATGCAGTGTCTATGACTAGTTCCATTCTTTTTTGTAGTCGTCACATTCAGTTCATTATTATTATTTTTTTTTATCAAGCCTTAAAATTGAATTACATCTAATACCCTACTGTCAAAGTACCGTAGTTATATTGCACTTTACCCTGTGGTAGAAAAATTCCCAAGTTATGTAGTTTGACTCTTATCATGGTTTAGCAGCCAACCATGTTAAGGTTGTGTATCTTTGCTGTTATGTCTTTCATCATCCTTTTGCTAGCATTTGAGTGATCTGAATCTTTGTCATTATCAGGCATAAAAACTCTTAACTCAAAGCTACATCTTTAATTTTCTGTGTTAAGTGTTCATAGTTTGTGCTTCATTTCACAGGTAACTAACTTACTCACTTATATCTTTAAGATTCACCATCACTGATTCTATTGCTGCAGGTCATGTGGTGCTAAAATCGTTCTCTCTCTCTACTATACTTCTGTTCGCATTCTTATCATAGGTGGATAATCTTATGTCAAGATATTGCTGCTGTCTATTTTGAGCTAAGGTATTTCTTAGTCTGTCTCTGCACACCTCTGAGTAATGTGAGCCCAAACTAAGCTGTTTGCAGCAGTAAATGGAATAGGAAATGACTGGTTACCATCTGCTTGTAAACCCTTACTTCAGCATTTGCAGACAGTGCACATAAACATCAAGGAAGATTATCTGGTGGCTCATAAAATTTGCACCGGTATTAGCTTAAAATGCATAGTAATCATGAACTTCCCCAATTTTATTTTTTTTTCCTGTAATATGAAGGAACACATTTTTTTTTCCTTTGAAATGTCCAATTTTTTCTGACCTGAAGAAAACTATGTAGTGAAAATATATATCATCAGAAAAAAATGTAAGTTGATTAAATTCAACGGATCAAAACTGTGATAGTGACTGTATAGGCAGCAGTTGTGAATGAGGGCATGGTGACTAATGAGCTGGAATTGGATGTTGAAGATACATAACAAAGATCTGCAGTAATATGCAAGGCCTTGAAAAGGGAGTTGGATTACCTTGTGGTTGAGAAATATACAATGTAGCTTCTTACACTGCTGCGCCTTATTTCAAATCCAGAGTAAAAATGTGGATGCTGTATTATGCTGGGCCAAAAATTTTCAAAATTGTAAAGTGTCTTGGTCAGGCATGATGTCCAAAAAATACATGCCCAGAACAAAATTTTACATGCCTAAACACACGCACACATGTTCTAATTTTCTAAACATTTCAGAAGCAAGATACTGTACTATTTTTTCTAAATGTTTTAGAGACAATATAAGAAACAAAGTACTTTTACTGCATTTCATAAATTGCACCCAGCAGTGAAGTATGAAATCAGCACAAAAAAGTAACATTTTTGACCTGAACCCTTTTGATTTTCTTGAAATGTGGAGAACTTTCAGGCTTAATGGAAAAACTAATGAGCACAGAATTTTGATTTCTTACATGCAGGGCTTTAAAATTTACAAAAAAGGCATTTTTGTGTCTGCATGCATATAGCAATACTTGTAGATCTAATTGGTGCTTGTAAGGGCTCATTTGCGAGCTTATTACATGAGCTTTCTTTGGAGATATCACACAATCATATTATGGGCAGTTTAGTTTTCAAGGCCATTAATTTTGACTAATTTCTCAACACACCCTATTAATTTTATTAAAGCAAAGAGAGGAAGCCTCTGCATATTAAGAAAATTGACTGTGAAATTGAGAAAGGTACTTTTTTTTTACCTTAGAAAGAGCTAGACTTGTTTTATGTGCCCAATTCGGCATGTAGGGAGGGGAAATGCATGCCTGGATAGAATCTTTATATGCCCCTAGCATGTTGGGCAATATAATTTTCAAGCCCTGGATGCTGTTTACAGAATTTGGTTCCTGTTTTCACATCTACCCCATTCTTTTAGAAGTAGTGACTCCTGGTTTTAGATGTTAATGGAGCCTCCTCCATCCCTAAAACAGACTTCATAAGCATAGTGATCAGAGACTGGGACCCTGAATGTACTTTTTCAATTAATAAGGTATACTTGTTGCAGTGCCTTTGTTAAAGATAGGGTTTGGAGAGTGACAAGATAACATATTCAGTGTCAGAGCCACTTTATAATGCATATTGGTAAATAATAGAATAAGCTAAAAAGAAAATGTTTAAACAAAACTATGGTAATGAAAAGAATTTATAATTTTGACTTATTGCTTTCAGCATGTAATAAGCCAAAATTGTGAATATTTATCCATCTGCCAATGAAATGAAACTGAAGCAATATGAACATGTATGTTTTTAACTGAACTATATATAATACAAATAATACAAGCATTTTATACTTAACAATTAAAGTTGATGTCTGTGATTCACTTAACAATTTAGATATTTGACACTTTTTTTTTTATTAATGCTGTTTCACTGTGTATTCAGTTTCAATTTTCTCATTGCTGTTTCCACTAAAGTAAGCTAGACCATATTTTTTCTATTGAAAATAGGAAAATATCATAGGAAATATTTTTGTTACTGTCCACACGGAGGAAGCTTCCGCTTATACTGTCTTCCAGAATTGCTCCTAAATGATATTTTCGAGGCAAAGAAGTTTCAGCCAAAATAGCTGCTGCCTTCTTTTTATTGCAACTCAATTAAAATTAACTGCTGTATGTTGTGCATTGTTAGTATGAGATGTTCATGAAGTTTTGAATATAGCAAACCTGAAAAGTTATGAGGAATGTTGATGTATAAAAAAAAAAGTTTTAATTGTATTGTTGATAGGAGTGAACTAGAAATTTTTGAGCACTATGGTAATTTACAGTTGTGCCAAATATTTAGCTTGTATTTGTAAGTTCTACTTTTATTAAAGATGTGATAATGCTCAATGTGCAGTTTCTATTTTCACATTTGACATATTCATATTGTCCTTTTCTGTTATGCACTAAAATGTGGATGTCAAAATACACACACATTGATTTTTCAAACATGCTATCATCGATTAATACGAGGTCCGATCAAAAAGTTCCGAGACTATGCCGATATACAACAAAGTACTTAAGTCTGGCTATGATCTCCCTCCAAGTAGTGTCCTTGGGCAGCAATGCCAGCGTTTTTGCCACTGTTGGAATGCTCTCTGCAAGTCCTGTTTGCGAATCGTGTCAAGCACCGTCTGCAATTCTCGCTGGATCTCGGCCACAGTTTCAAAACGACGGCCTTTGAGCTTCATCTTCGGGGGTCAGGAAGGGTTGTCGTGCGGATGCAAAATTGGCATGTACTAATTCTGCATGGAAAACCGGACATTCCCAAAATTCGATGAAATTAAAATGCTAAAGAATAAAAAATCGGAAAGGCAAATGAGGAGGGAAGAAGCAATATTAATCTATATAAAAAGTAAAGCAAGGGTATGTAACCAGAACGACCCTAGCACATTATCTGGCCTGTGGAAAGAACTAATAAGACAAGAAAAACAACAACAAAAGAAAATCCGGCAAAAAAGACAAGAAAACCAGGATAGGAAAAGAAACTAAAAAAAAAAAGTTGTTTTAATGAAACATAGAGTTGGCGCCAGCCGGGCTTGATAACGAAATATATCCAGGAAAGTATATCCGACGAATGGCAACATGGAGTATCGGACTCCATTAGTGCAAAGTTAACCACGAACATTGGTGGTAAAGTCGCCACGCTCCTGAGGATGCCCAGAGTATTGGCGAAAATTTCGAGTATAAAGAACGGTAAAAATTGATATGTTTGAATTCTAAGGCAAAGATCCAATGAGTATACCCAGCGAAAAGTGTGAGAAGTAAAGCTAGTCATCTCATACAACAGACTATAGGACAATAACATCAACAAAGACCGGAAAACACGTGTGTGAAACGTTCCCGTCGCTAGAAAGGAATGCCAAGGTAAGCATTATCCTCTAGAATATCGCACAAGTTACTTTGAAATATCACACTTAAAAGAGAATAGTAGAATGATTAGAGCTATCTAATAGTCAGAAGTAGAACTACTAATAGGAATTGGCTCTCTGAGCTGCTGCATTGTTGTGATGGAGCAGGAAATCGCACCTGTGCCACATTCCAGGTCTTCTACGGCGATTGGCCTCCCTAAGACGCCACAGAACATCGCAGTAAAAAAGGGCGGTGATGGTCTGGCCCTGGGAGATTTAATTCACGGTGCATAATACCACGAATATCGAAGAGCACGATGAGCACGCCTTTGGTTGCGCTCCGGAGCTGTCGGGCCTTCTTCGGTCGTGGAGATGCCGGGCTCTTCCGCTGCGACGACTGTTGTTTGGTCTCCGGGTCGTAACCGTAGACCCAAGTCTCGTCCTCGGTGATGACCCGCGACAGGAACGTGAATTCATTCACCACCTGCTGACGAAGATCTTGACAGAGTTCGACACGGAGCGCCTTCTGTTCGGGGTTCAGGATCTTTGACACAAACTTCGCAGCAATGCGTTGCATGTTCAAAACAGACTTCAGAATTTCTTGCACTGTTCCGAATGACACATTGGTGATGGTAGCAATGTCTTGAATGGTTCTCCGATGATCCTCGTGCACCGGTTCCCTAATTTCGTCTGCATTTTAGGGGATTTTGCTCGTAGACGGTCGCCCTGACTTCTAGTCTTCCGGTGCCATTCTGCCACTCTTGAAGCGTGATGTTCGCTCTCTGCTCTAGTTTGCAGTCCATACCGAAGGCACAGCTCTCGGCATTCACAGAATGACGCCACTTGGCACAATAACTCGTGAAGGTCCCTGCCCTCGACTGCTGCTCGAGCATCCGCCTACTGCCATTTGTTCGGGCGCTATGTACCTAGTCTTGGAACTTTTTTATCGCACTACGTATGTTGACAACTTGCAGTGTGAGTGTAGTCGTTTGCTTGTGCAAATATGGTAATACTATAGTTATGTACAGGGGTGTATATAGTTTGTTTTTGTTTGTTTTGTTTTTTTTCCCAAGGGGGCACAGGGAATGGAAGTTTTTGAAATTCATCAGGACAAAGTAAAACTTTTGGTGGGTAAGATCTCCTTGGCTTCCGTCTAAATACATCCCTTGTCGTGTAAATTTTGAGAAACATTGGAGTTATTAGTCGCACTCTTAGACATCTAACCCCTAAATTAATGCTGGCGTTATACTATTTCATCATACAGACCTATTTTACCTACTGTTTATTGATATGGGGGAAAACAACACAATATAACATTCACAAACTACAAAAATTACAAAATAAATTTATCAGGTTATTGGAATTAAAAATTAATATTGATCAATTTGACATATAGAACAACTTCACATCCCAATACTTTCAATATATTAACTATACAACAATTATATCAATATAACTTGGGAACGATTATGTTTAAAAGAATAAAATGTAGCCTCTACTATAATTTGATCACAATCAATATGCATGCTCATACTTATCCAACAAGAAATAGATTTAAACTAATACCAGTATTCACACATACAGAAAATTTTAAAAATAATAAATTACTGGCCCTAAATTATGGAATACTTTTCTTACTGCTATTAATAATAATCTTTTTAAGAAAAATAACTAACTTATCTATTAGGAAAGAACTAGCTCTATCACAGCATTTTTTTTTTTTTTTGGACTAACTCTTTGAGGGTTATCTTGTTTACTTTTGGAATTTCATATATTGTAGTGAAACTAGGATAAAATTCTACTTACACAATACTAAACTATTCATGGTGACCTTTATAATTTGTAGTTACTATTTACCAGTTTACTTACATAACTAATTTTCTGACATCATATATGTTCCTGACTTTTACGAACTTTATTATGTGTGCCGAGGGCTATGTTAGGCCAATTCAGGCCTTTTCCCTCTTGCTTCCCAGTTGTCGCTAGTTACACTGTTATTATTATGGTACGGATTTTGGTGTATATGGTCACAAATGAAATGAACATCCTGTTTACATAGTACAAAAATTAAGTTCTGATAACAGTACAGGAAGTGCAAAACATATAGTGCTAGCTATGTATACAAGAAGTTCTAAACTGTGTGAAGCCTATCAAAGATGGGCCCAGATGAGGTATGGATGGTGTGTTTGCCCCGTAACAAGTAGCCCTAAGTTAGGTTCAGGCAACTACTTATAGCTTTCAGAGTTGCTCGTGGTAGTAGAGCTGAGTTCGGGCTCAATTTTCGGAGCCCGAGCCCGTGGTATATAGCACTCCCTTTCTAAAATCCTCTACATCTGATCTGCCCCATCCTGCAACAATGAACTCCAGCCAAAACAGTTTGTGGGTTACGATTGAGTCTGGTACCTATCTGCGACTGCTACTAGTAACTGCGGCGACCTGAGGGAGTTCCATCGCTGGCAGATAGCAGCTGCGAGGAAGATTGTGTGCTCGGTCTCTGCGACTGCAAAACGTCTGGGGTATCAGAGTCCTAAGGTCTCGTGTGTGTCAAGACTATCAGATTGTACGATGATCATGAATCTCTGTGGAGTGCTTAAGACAAAAGCTATGTAGCTATCAAAATAAAATAATGAAATATCATTATAAAACAGTAAGTACATTGCACCTTCTCTTAAAGATAATTGAAAGTTATTCTCAGTTAAATAGAAATCTCAAATTCGTTATTCTCAGTTGAAAAAGAAATCTCAAATTCCAAATAATTCTGTTACTTTAAAAAAAAAAAAAAAATACGTAATTTGTAGTAAGACCTACGTAAGCCACAAAAAATAAATAAATATTAGAAACGTATTCAAGAAAAATAACCAGCTTCAATAGAAAATAAAATGACTAAATTATTAATGAAAAAAAAATCGTCGCCCAAATAGTTTTCCCTCGAACGTGAGTCCGATACCTGTGGCTTTCTGGCTCAGTGGTTAAGACGCGCGGCTTCAACCCAAACGGCCTGGGTTCGATACCGGCGCCTAAGGATTCTCTCGCGTGAGGGCTCCAATATTCCGCGTGTTGGATTTTGAGAAATTTCTGTCTAAATACGGAAAAACTTGAAACGAATTTTTCTGAAATAAACTGAATTACTGACTACGGAAAATCTATGAAAAAAGAAATGGGCACTTTTAGAAACGGAAATTCCGTTAAGACTGACACCTATCTGCAACTTTGCTGCGTGTTATTTTTCGTTAATTCACACCATTTATGTTTTACTATCCTATCCAAAAAAATATATTTTTCGCTCGGCCTTCAATAAACGTGTTCACAGACGACGGATCTTTATCAAACGATATGAAAAAATCTTGTCCGATGTATTTTTCGCATCAGTTATTCGGCATGTTGAAATATGTTTACGCTAAAGCTCATTTCCATAGACAGCCAGCCAGTCGTCAGTGCATTAAACAGCGGATTTCTACTTTTTAGAGGAAACTCTTCTGTATGTAAATGTGTCATTACAATGATATACTAGTGGTCGTTGTAATTAAGTGTCTGCTGATGATATCGATTTCGTATGCTTCCTATTTACCAGGGACAGGAAGTTGTGGCTGAAGAAGGTTATTATCATCTAACCACCTATTAAGAGTTACATAAAAGGGCAGCACTTAAAACTCACTCGTAGAGCGGCTAAAAATGAGCATTTTAACAATATGATTGCCGCAAATGATTTGCGAGGGCCGCCGCCTGTCGATCAATCATTCTTAGGAGTTGATGATTTAATGGATCAAGCGTCAAAGCCAGCGGCGCAAAAACTGCTGCCGTTTTTCTCATAATTACTAGATCTCTATTTCTCATAGTTCGTAAACAGGCGATTTAGCTTCTGACTTTACATATTTGGGCAAAGTCTAATAGCTCAGGTTACTAGACTTGACCGGATTTCACTGCACCCTAAACAGAGAGGACATTATGCAATCAAGAAAAAAAAAGAGAGAGTACTCTTTCGATAAAATCTAACAAGAATTTAAAAATATTCAGTCTCTGTATTGCGACATTTACTAAAGACTCAAAATTCCGAGCTTTCAGCAAAATATAAAGTTAGTGAAGAATTCTTTCTATCTATCCCAGTGAAAGTTAAGGTTCTGTGTTAGGAGAGCGAGAGATCTTTGCGGTAATAAGTTTTCTAAAAGTCAGAATTTGTGGCACAGCTTAGCTCTTACTGCCGTAAATGATATACACCGAAGAACAATTGAATTAGAGATTCCTGTCTAGTAACGTGTAGCACCACCTTTCGCCCTGATCACGGCGGCGATTCGTCTCGGCATGGACTCTACAGGACACCGGAAGCGTTGGGAAGCCATACGGATCCACGACCCCTGAACAAGCTCCCACAGTTCACGAAGATTTGATGGAGGGGGGTCAGAGCCTAGAACATCTCTCTCTACGGCATCCCAGATGTGCTCGATGGGATTGAGGTCAGGTGACCTAGCTGGCCAAGAAAGCGAGGTCACCTCGGAGTGTTCATTCAACCATTTCGGTCCACGTAAACAGTCCCCAGACGAGAGTGCCATCCCCACCAGCTTGAAAAGTACCCTGCTGGCAAGAAGGATCCATCGCTTCATGTGGTTTGCGCCGTACTCTTATCCTGCCATCAGCATGTACCAACGTGAATCTCAACTCATCAGTCCAGGCAACATTTTCCCACATGTCTAGGGTCCAGTGGCGATGTTCCCGCACCCATGCTAGTCTTAGCACCCTGTGATGTGCGGTCAGCAGCGGTACTCTCGTGGGACGATGGCTTCTGTACCCCATAGCAATGAGATGGTTCTGTGGTTCTGGATGGTGTGGCTGCTTACACATTTTTGTGCACCAGCGTTAAATTGCCGAGTGATTTCTTGCACTGTGGCTTGTATATCCGCTGTTACAATGCGGGCTAGCCGACGATGACCCCGCTCGTCCACAAGCTGTTGTCCACGGCAGTTGGCCCTTGCAGGGATGGTTTTACCGGATTCGATGTACTCACGGTGCACCCGTGATACAGTGGCTCGTGAAAATCCCAGTGCCTGCACGACTTCCGAGATGGAGTGACCCATTCGTCGGGCCTCGACAATTTGCCCACGATCAAATGCGCTTAGATCCTTCGTCTTACCCATACTGCGTCCGACTCTTGCTAATTCCCGTCGCATCACTCCTTATATTGTCGGATCGCTGCATACGTCATGTCGTTTCCGTTTACAGGGCCGCCCACAACGCCACATTTGCATAACGCCAGCTGTCTCTAATTCAATTGCTCTTCAGTGTACAGTAAAACCTCTGAATAGCGGACACCTCCGGACCGGATGATCCGTTCGCTATTCGGAGGTACACGCCCATACCTGTCAACATTGGAAATAGCCATGCCAGTAGTAACTAGTGTTATTGAACATCATGCATAGGACGCTTTTTTACGAAACAATTCATCTCTTGGTGAAAAAGAAATACACACCACAACAGCCACTGTACGATGAGGTGTAGCGTTGTCGTCCATGAAGAGGAACTCTGGACCCGCAGCACCTCTAAACAGACGCACGTGAGGCAGGAGAACCTCGGTACAATAGCGGACACCAGTGACTCAACCTCCTTGGAAGATGTGGAAGTCAGTACGGCTACCAAGCATGGTACCGCCCCAAACGAGAACTCCGCCACCTCCAAACTGGTCCCTTTCGATGATGTTGGAGGTGTGATTGCGTGTTCCCTGCTCTCTCCAGATGTGTATACGTCCAGAATCGCTCGCCAGACTAAATAGGCTCTCATCCGTAAAGGAAACTCAACCCCATTGCTGATGTGTCCAGTTCTTGTGATCCTGGTACCACAGAAACCGCCGTCTCCGATGAGCAGGCGTTAATGGCACACACCGTACTGGTCGTCGTGCAAATAGACCACCTTTGTGCAGCCTCCTGGCTACGGTAAAACGCGATAACGGACGCCCAGTTTTCTGTTTCATGTGCCTTGCGATTTCTCCCGCTGTCTGTTGTCTGTCTCTTCTCGCCTGTAGGACAATATACCGGTCGTCCGCCGCCGTGGTTGCTCGTGGACGACCACTGCTAAACTCTCGGACAGCTGTTCCTGACGTTTGAAATGCTCTCCAAGCTCGTGAAACGATGCTGTGAGCGATACCGAACTCCTCGGCCACACTAGTCACACTTCGACCTTCTTCCAACTTCCCGATGACGCGACCTCGGGTAAAGTCATCCAGATGTCGCCTACTGGATTGCCTGTTGGCCATATCCCATAGTGGCAGCAACTCGACGTCGTTCAAACCGATGTACACCGTGCAATAGCTTTCACCGAATTGCTGAGCGTACACCGCTTGTGTGCTTTATACCCTTCCGACACCCCCCCCGCCCTACGTCATGCTGCATATATGCGCATGCCCTACCGTACCGTACCTAATCTATCTCCTGAGTGGTCTTTCGGTCCGTTCTGCCTGCTCGTTCCGCTGATATGCTAATTTCTCCTCTTCGTCCTTAATTTTTGCACACCAGTGTGTATATATATATATATATATAAGTTTCAAATTTGAAAGTGAACCAATAATCACTGAAAACACGAGACCCAACTGAAATGCGCGACGCAGCATATAAAGATAAAGGTATCAAGTATATCATAGTCATATGAAACACAAATCGAACAAAATGTCCAATCAACAACACTAACCACATACGTTCTCAAACAGAGTGAAGCCAAATTAAAGCCAGGCCAACAACACCAAATACAAATAAAAACTCTAAAATGTTAAATATAGTCAATAAAAAATACATTGGCCTGACAATTTTGTCTAAAAACGCGAATGCAAATACCAAGTCAAAGTTTCAGAATGCCTAAAGCAGACCCACAAAGAAGAAAAAGAACAATAGCACAAACCAAGACAAAACATAAAGCCAGAAATTCAAACCAAGAAAAGGGCTGTCTTTAACAGGTGGAACACCAACCCTTAGTGACCTTTCTGAAAGGGCAATTTCAGAATTCACAAAAAAACAGCCCTTGTGTTCCGGTTTTTGAGAATTATGCCATTGCCCTTTCAGAAAGGTCACTAAGGGTTGGTGTTCCACCTGTTAAAGAAAACCCTTTTCTTGGTTTGAATTTATGGCTTTATATTTTGTCTTGGTTTGTGCTATTGTTCCCTTTCTTCTTTGTGGGTCTGCGTTACGCATTCTGGAACTTTGACTTGGTATTTACATTCGCGTTTTTAGACAAAATTGTCTGGCCAACGTATTTTTTATTGACTATATTTACCATTTTAGAGTTTTTATTTTTATTTGGTGCTGTTGGCCTGGCTCTTTCAGTCTGTTTGAGAATGTATGTGGTTAGTGTTGTTGATTGGACATTTTGTTTGATTTGTGTTTCATATGATTATAATATATCGCGGATTTTGTCAAGATTTAATTGCTTTTCGCTCATTGAATCCGTACTAAGTTTTCCTGGTTTTGTGAACGTTGAGTCGTTGTGGGTCGGGTCAAGTATTGTCATAAATGTAAAAGCTAAATTTGATTCTTATTAATTTCACCTTTCAGAGCTTAAAAGGTGGTTTTTTGATTTGTGGGGACCTTTGTCTGAATTACATTTATGACATAGCAGAAACCCATATTCTTTTTTAGATTGAAGGTTAAACTACCACCGTGAGCAATAAGTCATTGCCCGTCCCTAATTGAGCGCCACTGGCTCCAAGAAAGGGAGAAAGCTAGTGCCGTAAGACAAATACAACATCCATGCCTCACCGGGATTCGAACCCCGACCCCTTTCGGACGAATGATCAGAAACCATCGCTTAGACCACCGCGCTACCGGGGCGGCAGAAACTCATATCAGCTAGGTCTTTGTAGAGTGTCATGCTGTGTTTTTCTGGTCCTTGAAAAAGCCAAAGCTCAGCATTTACAAAACTTTCTGCATTTTTGCGTGTTCTTCTCTGCTTGTTTGCATTGTATATTTTTTGTTTTTTTCCTCTAGCTCTTAGCTCCCGTTGAAAATTCATTATTCGGAGGTTTAACGACCACCGTGGACAACTCAAATGGGCTATAAACAGTCGCTAATTTTGGGCCACTAGTTCCAGGTAATGAAGAAAGCCAGTGCCGTAAGACTGACACAACATCCATGTCTCCCGGGATTCGAACCTGGGCCCAACACGAACAAATGGTCAGAAGACAGCGTTTCGACTACTGTGTCACTGGGGCGGCGCCCAAAAAGGTATCAAAATTAACTGAAGTGAAACAGAAATATCAGCAGCTTAAATATAATCAAAAGAAGCAGCCATTCGTGGCACCATAAAGAAGACCCAAGTGCTTGTGATGATCATTTAGGTAGGTGTCTTAAGTCAGTGGCAGTTAGCAGTTAGAAGGCGAAGAGTGTAAGCGCCAGCCAACATGGAATTGGATAAGGAGCACATCCGCCATTGCATGCTGTATGAGTTTCGTCGTGGTAGCATCCCTGCAAGTGCTGTAAGGAACAATATCAGTTTGTACCCCAATGTCATATCACATCGTCAGAACTGTCGTTGGTTCGAACGGTTTTGAGAGGGAAATTCTGACCTGTCAGACCGTCCCAAAGCCGGAAGACCCACAACAGTCGATATGGACATGCAGAAGACCTTAGTGGGGACCAACCCACGGGTGGCCAGGCGAGAGTTGGCCGAACAGCTGGGAACTATCCATACGAGCATTATCACGCACCTGCGTCAATTTGATTTGGGAAGGTACGCAAGAGGGAGGTCGGGTGCCCCATTAACTCGCAGTTGAGCAGAAAGCAAATCGCGTGAGTGCATGCGTTTCCGTGCTTGCACGTGACCAAGTGGAACCGTTCTTGGACCGCACTGTGACAGATGACGAGAAATGGATCCTGTATGACAATGTCAGCGCCCGGAAACAGTGGTTGGACCCAAAAGAGAAGCCCATGCCGACACCCAAAGTCGGCTTACACCCACCTAAGGTCCTGCTGTCCTTTAGGGGAGATATGCGGGGTGTCGTGCTTTTTGAGCTGTTGCCGTATAGCACCACTACCACCGTCGATGTGTACTGGCGTCAGCTCGACGATCTGCAAGCATCGCTCACGTCGAAACGACCACAACTGTTGAACCGCAAGGCCATCCTCCTACAGCAGGATGGAGCAAAACCCCACACAGAGACCTGTCCGGGAAGATCAGAGACCTGAGCTGAGAGTTGCTGCCGCATCCAGCCTGTTCCCAGACATTGCTCCAAGCGACCACCGCCTTTTACGGTCGTTGTAGCATTTCCTGGATGGACAGCGGTTCACCAACCGGGACGATGTCGGACACGCACTTACTCACTTTTTTGCGTCCAAGCCGACACAATTCTATTGGGACGGTGTACAGCAGCTGTCCAAACGATGGGAGCATGTCGTGGCAAGCGACAGGGACTACATTTTGGACTGATTTGCACTTGTGTATACAGTAATTAGCACTTTTCTGTTGCCTTTCATTTGCAGACATTACTTTCTTTCCAACCCAATACTTTTGAATAATAATCATTAACTTCATTTGAATTTTATATCGTGTAAAAAGTGTTTTCCTTGAAAAATGCCTTCTTCTATCTAAACTGGTGTTCAAAATTACCGTGTCAAATACAATTTCGAGAATATGTCCAAAACAAGAAGTAGGGTTGTAAAGATTTTTCAGAGATGTATGCAAGGGGAAACGCTAAGTTGACGCATCCAGGCAACATTAGCTCCTATAAAAATATGCAAATGACTATTGTACGTCATCGAGTTGGCAGGCATTCTACCTTGTCAAATGTTTTTCTGAGCATCGTGCGGCAATTGAAGCTTAAGTTGGACTGTAAGTAGAAGAATGGCTCCGCACCATCGCTTAGAAGACTCTTGACGGTGGAGAGCGATAGATAGATTAGAAGCAGGGCAATTGCAAGCTCACGTAGCAAGATGGCTGAGTGTGTCCATGCAAGTGGTGTCAGGGCAAGTGGTTTCTAATCTCTGAAGATAGTTTAAGGAAACCGGAACAATAACCAGAAGGTCGGGGTAAGAACTCCCATGAGCCACAACAAATCAAGACGGCCGCCATTGTCCCTAACAGCTCTCCTCCATAAGGAGTCGTCAGACATGCAACTCTCGCAGGAGCTCTCCCATGCTACGGGAACCGCGATATCGAGGCAAACGGTTATAGAAGACTCTACGAGACAGGCCTATATCCAAGAAGGCCAATGGTCAGTATCCCACTGTTCGTTCACTAGCTGCTGATTTTACATCTTTGATGCATGTCTGTCTAGTACTGCGTCCTGTTCTAAATCTACATCTTCATTTCTTCAGCCTTGAAGGGTACGTTTATGCTGCAGCCTTGCTGCGGGCACATAGATGCTCGCCTCGGCCCCTCACTGCTTGCATGTAGCTGTGATGCTCGCCATGGAGCATTTACCCTGCAGCTGTTCACACCGTTTTTGTTATTATAGTCGAGTCTTTTTAAAAGGTGGTTATTATAATTAGTAGTAGTCTTGTGTCGTCTGAAATAAAACGACGCTCTCTCTATGTCATCTGATGACAGTGATGGCGAATCATTTTCGACAGGGCTGGATTAAGATCTTAATGGGCTCCTAGGCTAAGAAATTTGAGTAGGCCCGTAGGCTAAGAAATTTGAGTAGGCCCCTAGGCTAACAAATTTGAGTGGTCCCCAAGGCTAAGACACCTGAATGGAGCCCCCTAAGAACTTATATCGGGAAATAATTATGAAATCAGTTAAAACACGAATTTGTAGCAATATGCTTGTGATAATTAATACGTAGTGCATTCTGCAAGCTAATAAATTATCTGAAGAATTTTCATAATAAGCAGGGCTTGTAAAATTTCATAATAATTCACCAGGCAGGCCAGCTGAAAATCGACAGCTCCGCAGGACTGTCGATTTTGTTTCTTATTTTAAACTCTGATTTGTTAAAAATTTATACATATCTCTCGAAAAATATTTTATCGCTAACCTAATTGAAACGATTAACCACTGTATAATAAACAAACTCAATTTTTTCCCTCTAGGGTAAGTGATGTAAGTATACTTCAATGTTTTCGAACCTTCCAAGCAGCTCCACAGAAACATGGATTCCTGCGTTTGCCCTTTGACCTACGACAGTAATTTGCTAAGCGGCAGTTCGCGAGGCGCATGTGACTTTTACACTGTCTATGTTTTCAAACTGCGTTAGGGGAAATTATTCTACCTGCCTTGCGGCTTCGTGTCTCGTGTTCCTTGTTAAGCACGCCATGCCGGGATGTTTTTTGTTTTTTTTATTGGAGGTTTAACGACCACCGTGAGCAACTTAATGGGCTATAAGCAGTCGCCCGTCCTTAATTTAGGGTCACTGGTTCCAGGGAAGGGAGAGAGTCAGTGCCGTAAGACAAACACAACATCCATGCCTCACCGGGATTCGAACCCGGACCCCGTTCGGACGAATGATCAGAGGCCATCGCTTAGACCACTGCGCCACCGGGGCGACCCGGGATGTTTTGACTCAGGGGCTTCGTGTCCAGTTTCCTTCGCGGAGAAACCAGTTTCCCATGGTAGCGCACAACCACGCATCACTTCCGTGAATTAAAGCAAGCTTTATTAACAAACTAATAGTTTTACGTATCCAACAATAGACATAATAACGTATAAATAATTGCCAATTGAATTCAAACTTCTCTAATATTTTCTTTTACTCGTCAACTAAAACTTTTCAGTCGTCACAGATGAGTAGACGACCGCATTTTTCAAGCCCTGATAATAAGTCACTGTACTTCTCATTGTTATCATAAGAACATGAGTTAAAAGACTAAGTTCCTAGATTTTGTCATGGATTTTCTAATGATTTAGCATTATATACTTTTAGTACATCTGTTTTGTTATGCAATATGAAGTCACAGGAGACTTCGACGAAGTGCAAATTGGGAGGTGTGGATGGATCGTAAAGATAAAGCTGAAACCGTCACGCCGACTCCGTTGTACAGATAGACATGAAACCTTTACCCTTGGTGAGTCACTGCCTTGAAATCTGTTCGTCTTCAAGCCTCCATTTCAGACAAATTGGAAATCATACGAGGCAAAAGTAAAACTATTTTAGAAACCTCTCTCTCTCTCTCTCTCTATCTATCTATCTATCTATTTATTATTTGCATAGGCATGCCTCCTGGGGCCCTTGGTCATGGTGGGTCCCAAGGCTATAGCCCCTATAACCCCCCCCCCCCCGCCTTAATCCGGCCCTGATTTTCGACAAAGATGTGGTTTTTGAAAAATGAAGTGAGTCCTTTAAATCAAGAACGTCCGCACTACGGTTGCTTTCATCAGTTCTATCAACAACTCAAGAATTATCCAAAGGTTTTTCACACACTTAAGAATGTCGCAACCAACCTTTCAGCATATTTTAAATATTGTTGAACCAGAAATTGTGAAGCAGTTAAAGATTCGATCAAATATTGTCAACGCAATTTCTGTGGAAGAGCAACTGGTGCTAACTCTGACGTAAGGAGTTTTTTTTTTTTTCTAGATCTGAAACTAATAACTGTTGTTAAATAGTAAATAGTAACACTATACTAGTGATCCGATTTATTGGCGTAGGAAATAGACACATAAGCGTTTCCAAGCTTTCGCACATCAACCAGATGGCTTTTTCAAGGAAGTTAGACAGAAAATCATCGCATGATGA
Organism: Macrothele yani; assembly: GCA_039090855.1. Classification (NCBI taxonomy): domain Eukaryota; kingdom Metazoa; phylum Arthropoda; class Arachnida; order Araneae; family Macrothelidae; genus Macrothele; species Macrothele yani. Next base: position 168,322,237 of record CM077011.1, read on the forward strand.
TGAAAGAATTGCGGCACTGTTATGTGGTGCAGTTAAGAGGCTGTGAGGGTTACCGTCAAAAGCCCGACAATGATTTATGTTACACTCTGATGTTTTTAGCTCATACAAGACCGTATCTATTTTGCTCAGAGATGACTGTTGAGGCATTTTGTAGTCTACTGAAGAGAGATGCTGCTGTTAATTTCAAAGCCAAATCAGTCAATGTTACACCTGTTTTGACAGCAAATATCCTAATGGCTGCTTACCGAGATGAAAGTAGCTGCATGGCCAGAGATATTCGTAAAGACTTATGTTGAAGATTCGCTTGGTGAAAGATCTTGGGTTGACGTGGAAGACTGTAAAGGATTTCTTGACAATATTCTTACAGCATTCAATACAAAACTTATACCTAAAGGCATGTTGCTGCAAGAACGCTTAACTTCCTTGAAAAAGCCATCTGGTTGATGTGCGAAAGCTTGGAAACACTTATGTGTTTATTTCCTGCCCCAATAAATCGGATCACTAGTATAGTGTTACTACTTAATTGGTGTATTGTTCCTCGTTATCAACTGTTGTTAAAATTCACTGTGCTGTGATATTTTCAATGATTTTATTGCAATTTACTTCCATAGTTTAACCAATTTTAACCTGTTGCCGCCTGAGTAGCGCAGTGGTCTAAGCGATGGCTGATGGCCATTCATCCGTGAAGGGTCCGGGTTCGAATTCCGGTGAGGCATGGATGTTGTGTTTATCTCACGGCACTGGCTCTTTCCCTTCCCTAAAGCCAGTGACCCCAAAATTAGGGATAGGCGACTACTTATAGCCTGTTGAGTTCCTCACGGTGGTCGTTAAACCTTCGATCAAAAAAAAAAAAATTGAATCTGTTGTGGTGATCTACATGCCGCTGGTCTGAAATAGCTTTGCGTTCGAAAACAGCTGATATCAGTGTCTCTTTCAAATTGTCACTCATACTTCAAAATGTTATTAAATTTTCACCTTTTATAAAAATCACGGGAAAAAAAATTTTCACCTTTTTAAAAATTCATAGAAAATCACAGTAAAACTGCACAAATACCACTTGCTTATCTCAGTTGGGAAAGGGAGACAATGGGCGGGACGAGTGCCTTGAAGGAACCAACCACAGCGTAAGTTTGAGATGCCCGCCGTTGGTCGAGGCTCGAAAAATAAACCAGTTTGTTCATCATAAAGATTTATAGTTTTGTTTCATCATCTCCAGACATCCATCTGCACAGCTCGGCGATGTGCCAGCAGCGAGGCTGCAGCATAAACGTACCCTTATGTAACATCTGTTTTGTTTTTTTTGTTTGGAGGTTAACGACCAACATCAGCAACTCGGTGGGCTATAAGCAGTCGCCCGTTCCTAATTTAGAGGCACTGGTTTCAGGGAAGGGAGGGAGCCAGTACTGAAAGACAAACACAACATCCATGCCTCACGGGATTCGAACCCGGGCCCATCTTGGACGAATGGTCATAAGCCAGCGCTTAGACCACTGCGTCACGGGGGCGGCAAACAAGTCTGTTTAACATGCATCGTTCAGGCGACAAGCACATAGTGACATTGGCATATCAGCATATTATATATTGAGTCTAAAACCACAGAATGTAACATCTGTTTAAATGACATTCATCGTTCTTGCGGCAAGCATATAGTATAATTGACATGTCAGCTTATGGAAGCACGTAAGCCTCGGTATGTTCTCATTAACTTTTTGTTCTGCCAAAGAATTTCCCAGCTTAGTTTTAATAACTGCATTACTGATTATGTTCTGCTGCTAATTCCGCCTATCGCCCTACCCCCGTTATTCCTCTTATCTCTGTCATGTCAGCAAACTTCTAAGCTCCTAAAAGGTCATCTCGCTGCCTTTCATTAAAGTACTGCGTTATATCAGGTCACGAAAAAGTTCCAGCGTTAAATGCCGTCCATTCTGCTGGATGGTTTTTGGGGTCAGTCTGTCAAGTTCTTAGTGTTTTATCTACAGACCGTATGGTTTTCTTTTAAAAAGGGTACACATGTTCGATCTTTAATTGTCCTAAATGAGAGAGTGAAGCCCACGGAACGGTTCGTTTTCCTCATCCTAACGAACTAATGAACTTTTTAAAATGGCAGCCGTATTGTTTACGCTTTCCAAACGTAGGTTCAGGAAGCGTATATGCTCCAGCTTTGTCCGTCTGTCTGTCTGTCCGCACGATAACTCACGTAAAAATAATTCGATTTCGATGAAATTTTAGTATGTGGTAGGGGACAACCTGGGGACGAACCCTACTGAAAATGGACGAAATGGGGTCAAAGGGCAGGATATAGGAGCGGGATCCATTCCATCGCCCTTATGCGTCATAACGTACGTAAAAATGTTTCTATTGCGATAAAACTTTAGTATGTTGTTCCGGAGGTATGCTGAACCAATTCTGTTTAATAACAGAGTTGGGGTCAAAGATCAGGGCACCAGAGCGAGATTTATTCCGCAGCCATTATCCTCATAACTTGAGTAAAATGCTTCTATTGCGACAAAACTTTAGTATGTTGTTCCGGAGGTATACTGAACGAATCAGTACTCAGGGTAGGGAAGAGGTTTTGTCTGCGGGCGATTTCTGGTATGTTGGAAAGCTTATCATAATCAGTGTATTGCATGATTTTACTAACTTGTTTAAACAGACTGATAGATAGGGCACACTAACATATCGATGATGGGGCACACTAGATGGGGCACACTAACATATCGCTGACTTAAAAGAAGAGAAATGGGCAGGAGTGGATGAAAGTGGGTTCACATCTAAACTACAGTTGTGCTACTTTTGCTTTTGGCATATTACTTTTCAATTCCTCCGGGGAAACATGTGGTAAGAACGCCCAATGTGCTACAAAGTGGATATGTTCAGAACACTTTGCCCATTCCTCAGTCTAACTTCTGGCTTTAGCGAGAGACATTTTGTACATAGCATTCCTAAGTTACAAAACTGTAGGGAAAAAAATTATTTGTTTCTTTTGATTGGAGGTTTAACGACCACTGTGAGCAACTCAATGGGCGCCGGTCCCTAATTTAGGGCCACTGGATCTAGAGAAGGGAGGGGTTTAGTGCTGTAAGATAAATACAACATCCATGCCTCACCCGGATTTGAACCTGGACCCATTTCGGACGACGCCAGCGCTTAGACCACTGCGCCACCGGGACGGCGGAAAAGAGAATAAAAAAAGATTGAAATTTTATCTTTAAAAAAAACGGATAGGAGTTATAAGAGAAAGTTCCCCTGGTTTATCGCGCATACAGTTGACCACCAAGTTCAACTGTGGGCGGACACAAACAGCAAACATTTTGCAAAGGAAAATTGAAATTCTGAACGATTGGGAATCAAATAAAAACAAAGGAATGAAAAGGAAGAGCCACATAACTTGTGAAAAGATAAACAGCATGACTGTCAACTGACTTCACAAGCAAGTGCAAAAGGAATTTGTATAAGCGGCCCAATCTTAAAGAATAAGTGCACGAATTTGCCGAGTAGCTGGGAACTGAAACCTCTTTCAGTGCATGCAACGGATGGTTGGAAAGTTTCTGAAAACGTAACATCGTTTAACGAGTGATGTGTGGTGGAAGGATAAATATGGGTACAGAAACTGTTGGAGAATGGAAATCAAGAGTGCCATCTATAATCAGCGATTATAACTTTTGCGGCATTTTTAATGTTGACGAAACTGGCATTTTATTATTATTATTATTATTATTATTATTATTATTATTATTTTGAGCGATACGAGATGGGTCTAGTGCAACTGGTGGTAAAAGGAAACCCCAGTAATAATTTTGAACTCAGCACGTCCTAGCTGTTTCAAGGGGGTAGATACTGTGACCTTAGACATTATCTGGTATGCAAACAAAAATGCTTGGATGGCCATTAAAATATTTATTGAATGCTTGGAAAAAGTAAATGAAAGAAATGATCAATAACGGGAAAATTCTTTAGTTATCAGACAATGTAGCTTGCCATCCTCTTAACGAAGCATTTTCAAATATTCGACTTGAATTTTTTTCTCCAAACATAGAAAGCTGTTTGCAGCCTTAAGATCAAGGTGTTATCCAGAAATATAAACTTACATAACTCAAGAAGTTGATGAGAATGCTGGCGGCCCGATTGGATACCTGCCAAAATTTGTCTGATCTGACGAAAACTGAATGTTTTCGTTGCTGTGAGATGGATAAAGAGCTCATGGAATGAAATAAATGTAACAACTATTCAAAAATGTTTTTAAGATGAGGAGTTAAAGCTGCTCAGGAAACTGATTCAGCGTTGCCAGAAGATGAAGCAATCCCCGAAAATAATTCTCACTTAAAGGAATTGAATAGTCTCTGTGAAGCAACCCACATAGAAAACTGTGTCACAAAAGAAGTCATCAAATGCTGCAATTATGAAACTGCAATCTCTAGTATTGATGTATTGATTATTGTGAAAACAATAATGCGGATGATGATGACGATGAGGAACAATCAGACGAAGCGCCCCGCCGCCTCCACCTTTTCGGTTGAATGATGCTTTAAATGTGATTGCCCGTCTAAGATCAATATTGCAGACATACGATTCTGAAATGAAACAAACCGTGCTTATGACAGTTTGGACTTGAAATGGAAAATATCATATTGCGCAAGAAACTCAAAACGACTAAAGAAACAAATTTAAAGCAAATAACGAGAAACTATACACCAATTATGTAGAAAATAGTAAAACTATGCTAGTAATCCAATTTATTGGCGTAGGAATATGTAACAGTTTCTGTCTAACTTCCTTGAAAAAGCCATCTGGTTGATGTGCAATAGCTTGGAAACGATTGTTTATATATTCCTACGTCAATAAATCGGATAACTAGCATAGTTTTACTATTTTAAACTTAAAGCATTTTTTTCCAGACAAAATGAACCAGTAACCGAATATGAACGTAAATATGGTCATGCGGGCATTTTTAGTGTGTTTGCGTGCAAAATTGCTTCATTCTACTTAGTTTATTAAAGGAATTTAAGTAAAACGCCAGAAAATCCAGAATCATCAAATTAAAAAAAAAATGAAAATAAAAACGTAGCAAGTAAGAAAGAAAGAACAAGCACTTCACAGCAGGCTGCATTAAAAAAGATGTCGTTTTAAATTTATTTACACTTGGGGAAGAGAGATATTTCGACAAACTGAACCAGTGTATTCAGCGGTCACCCGTCAAGACGATCGATTTTTTCAGACCCGTGGATGATACGGTTAGGCAGGCTTCACTGTAAAACCATCGCTCTGAAACGACGGTTAGGTGTTGTATGGCACCCAAATACCCTGACAAATGTCAAATCCCCAGAAATTACGCTCACGTTCAAAGACATATAGCTTTGAACAAAATAATTGGAACAATCTAGCCAACTTTGGTTTAAAAAATGTTTTTCGAGATAATATTTCACAAAATCTTACTAACTCTCTGTTATGAAGCGCTATTAGAAATTATTGCAAAACAACAAAAAAGTATGAAGCTAAAATGTTGTGGAAAGCAATTCGCATTATGGGAATAAACATCGCTTCAAACCCTTGTAAAATTCAACAAGGAAAGGTCTAGAAGGAACCTGTCTTACTCGTTCCATGTTGAAAACTAAGATGCGTGAGTCCCTGACTAACTCAGCAAGAGCGGAAAGAGCAACCGGTACAGCGAAATTAAAATGCAAAGTGCGGTTTTAAAAATGACGGTTGTTTGCCATGAGATTTTACTTTTGTTGCGGAGTGACTATTTATTACCAACTTGCCACTGAAGCGTTCGACAAACTACATCCTAATTTCGGAGAAAATGGTAGGTTACTTTCTTGTTCCTTTTGCATACTAACTAAATTCGCAGTCTTTTAAATTTGCTTTGTTTTCCTTTGAAAACAATGTGGTCTGTAAATTTGATGTTTATGCAATGTGAGACGGAATTTCGGGAAACATGTCTGCTGTCCAATAGGCTTAATTCACTCTGATTCTTAGATTTTACACGAAAGTATTAACAAAAAAAATCGGTGCTTTCGGGAGAAGGGACGCCACTCTTTTTCTTTCCCTATATCCACGCAGCGACTGTCTGTGGCCTGTCTAAAGAAAGAAGATGATGCATCCTGTGTGTCTGTCAGAACCATTTCTTTGCGTCACAGATTAAATATTCTTCAACTTCAGAGCATGATTCATTAATCACAGATCGTCAACTACCACTGGGATGTTTTCGGATTTGAATAATTCATCTCTTTGATTCGTATATACGTATGTGTCCTAGTGCTTTTGTTTTACGTGACACAATCATGCAACATTTCATGCATCATTTCTTGTAACCAGATCCTTAAATGATCTTGTATAATTTTCTTTGAGCTATAGTTGAGAAATACCTGGCTCTAGCCTTCCAATGTTCATTCGTGCAAAATCCAAGGTAATATTAGAAATAACGACTACTGGAATGCACAGTGCACTAGTAAAAACAGGGATTTAAACTTCTACTTTCTTTGGGTTATTCTGAAGGCTGGGTTCCGAACGCAGAAGTTTTCATGTGGTTCAGTCCGATTTGAAAAATCCTTTTTCCATTGGAAAGCTTGAAATGTTAAAACGATTATCCTTGTTTTCCAATTCTTTTTCGATGCATAACTTCGCCGCTAAAGGGCGTAAATGCTCTTGAATTAAAAATACATTTTATTCCATACATTTGCTCCAAATATCCGACTAAAAAAATTCTTTCTCCTTTTCGATGCCAATTATAACGAAGACTATTTTGAGTACAGTTTCTTTTTCAAGTAGTGCATAGAGTTTCCGCTAGAGGACTTGAAATCAAATTACGATTTCCCAATATCTCTGCTTCTAAAAGTCTGATTTGAAGAATTCTTCCTAAATCTGATACATCTCCTGATGGGAAATGTTCTACATATGATTTCTAATTTTTGGTAGAGCATAGTTTGGTCAGCCGTGTTTATTTCTGTTTCTGGTGTATTTGCAACAAAATCTGAGCTTCTGAAAACTAGATCGAAAAAGTTCTTTCTTAGACCGGTACCGCTCATTTCGAGAAACCTTTTGAGAATACCTTCTGCTGAAAACAGTGCATTATTTTCCCACCAGGGGGCGTAGACGTATGACTTATTTTTGTTGATATCTCTGCTTCTAAGTGTCAAATTTGAAAAATTCTTTCTTTAACGGAGAGCGTTTCCGGTGCGAAATATTCCTTATTTAGTTTCAATTTTTTCTGAACACACAAGTGTGCCACTGGAGGGCGTAAGTTCAAGTTTTCGTTTACAGTAATATCTGAGGGACTAAATACCCGATTGAAAAAAAAAAAACCGTTTTCCGTCAGATACTACTAACTACGAAAACGTTTTGTGTACATTTCTTTTCCTAAATAATGCGCAATTTCGCCGCTAAGGGGTGTAAATGTTTAATCTTCTTTTCTCCATATTTCTGCTTATAAATGTGCGCTTTAAAAAATTGTGGAATACTTTAGGATTGTACTCGAAGAATTTTTAGTAGTTCACACTTCTATCGCTAGCTGGTGCTTGTGTAGTTCCGTTTGCAGCTGTATCTTTACTTCTAAAAACCCTGTTGAGGAATTTTTTTTTACTGTATTCCATTCTGTACAATAAAGAAAGAAAACGACCTCTTTAAATAACGCACAGCTTTTCTGCTAGGTGGCGTAAATGTCAAAGCCTTTTTATCTCTATCTCTTCTTCCGTAAGAAGTATTTGAAAAGTTCTTTTTTCCTTAGCATAGCTTTTGCCATGTAGAATACTTTTTGCATATTTTCAACTTTTCTGTTATGTAAAATTCTTCCGCCAAGAGGCTTAGAGTTACATAGTGTTTTCTTCTATATTTCTTTTTTTTACTGTTCGATTAGAAAATTTCTTTGTCTCAGATACCTTCCTTCTGCTATAAGAAACTTTTTGTACACAATGTCAATTTTGGTAACATACTTTTTAGCCAATGGTGGGAGTAAATAGTTGTTTTTCTTTCTGGATGTTTTATCAATCGTAGAAAGCCGGTTTTTTAAATGGTTCTATTGACTATGAGTGACTTTGTTACATTTTATTCGCGCCGGAAGGGATTCAAAAGATGTGTAGAGACGAAAGTTTGGTATCATCTTTCTTGTATTGGCAGGTTAACGACCACCGTGAGCAACTCAATGGGCTCTAAGCAGTTTCCCGTTCCTAATTTAGAGCCACTGGTTCCTGGGAAGGGAAAGAGCCAGTGCCATAAGAACCAGTACAAAACTTCTATGACTCACTGGTATTCGAACCCGAACCCATTTCGGACGAATGGTGAGAAGCCACAGCTTAGACCACTGCGCAACTGGAACGGCGGGGGCATATCTGGACAAAATTCAAAAAGCATGCCAATAAATGGTGAAGCAAGAATACAAAGAGAAAGATAGTGGTAAAAAATAGGGGAGGACATGTACAAAGTCAAAGCAAGACGGTAGATATGTGCATAATAGAAAAAAAATTGAGAAAACTTGTTCGAAGTACAGACCCTCGGACTGACGGGGATTGAAAATGCAGAAAAGAAGACGGTTCTCTCATTTCAGGGATGGTGTCTCCAGAACAATCATGATATCATAATTCTACACGGAAAACTATTCTTGTGTGATTAATATATGTTTCTTTTGTTTAGTACAATTTCATTTCATTTCCACCACATGGCTCAAGACAGAATAAAAGTGTTGTAAATTAATATTGTCATTTCTACTCTTAAGAGGGGAAGAAAAATCGTGTACAGCTTTTGTCATACTCTTGCTCTTTAAAGCAACCAGTTTGGTGTACTCATACACGCATATACCGTACATCCCTTTGGAGACTTTTTTTATTAATTTACGGCGCGTGTATTAGTTGATACTTTTAGAACTGCCACTTAAGGAAAATATTTTGATTTCGTAAAACTGTACGTGTCCTTAGTCATCAATCTCTGTGGAAGCTGAGCAAATCGTGTAGGCTTGCCTGAAAGTACATGATCTGAGTAGGGCTGATATTCAAATTAATTTCACAGACGTCTGCTATGTATCTTTTTCAGGATGCCAGTGGTCCTCAATTTGGTTTTGCAAGCATGCAGCCTATATCTTCCTAATGATGTACTCTACTTCGGATTTTCATTACCTCTGATGAACTAGTTCGACATCTCCCCCGAAAACGCTGATGGCCCTCAATTAGGGTAAAGGAACTTCGTGCGACAGATGAAATCGGGTCACAATATTGTTACCCGGCCACGACCCAGACACAGTTCAAATCAGCGGTTCGGGTTGAAACTTATTACATCGTCATCAAGATGCTTTCAGATACGAATTCTGTTAGAAACAACAAAATGTTACTTTGAAAACTGGAACTATTAGAAAAGGGGAAAAAGAATGTTTCAAAAAAAGCAACTGTTTTTTCTTTCTGTGGCTATAACGGTTCGATGTGCTGCTGTGCAGAACGATATCATTGTTTTTTCATGACCTCTATGATTTCGCTTTTGAACTAGGCAAGCTTTCTATAACTTCGGCGTTGCTATTTGCAGAGTTTGACTGCCAGCTGTCAAGTTACGAGAGCAAAACTCCTTTGGTGTTTAATGAATAACTATTAAAAGGATTTTTCTTTTAAATATTTGTTTTGCTTACTGTGATTCTTCTGTATGACATGACATATATTACATATACTGTAATTAAAGGATTTTCTTTTTCTTTGAATTAAACGCAGCCATGTGAACAATTTAGGTAATCACTGTATATTTCTGGAAACATTAGGCTCTCACATCCTGTGAAAATGTAGCTTTTACATGTATAAGGCTGTTAAATACCATATGTGAATGACAGTTATGCACAACTTACTTGCATACGGTGCATGCTGTATTGGTGAGTTAGATTGGCATGCATTTTCAGTTATGCATCTGCTTCGTAATTTCAGGCATTTCTATGTAATAAAATATTATAGACCCATGTCTATCCATAAAAGCGGTCAATTAAGGTTCGTATACAAGAACACAAAAGGAATTTGAAGAATGAACAACCTGTTTGAGCCCTAACAAGAGGTGTACTATTTGAAAGGGAGAGACCTGATTGGGGCGAAACAAAGTGCGGTGCAACATACACTACGAGATATCAATCGGCAGTAAGAGAATCAATTGAAGTTATGCCTGCGGCGAATATATGTAATGAGAGTGTATCTTTCGAAATTCCAAATTTATGGTAAAAAATTTTTTTATGCGTAGAATGTTATTATTTATTAACGTTTTATCGATTGTATTAATCAGTTTAAAATCAAATATGTGACATCGCAGAAAGAATGTTTAATATGCAGTAGCGTTTGATGCACGCGGAAGTAGATTCATGACCATTGTCTTAATGTTTGTTATGTTTATCTTTTATTTATATTTCAAATCATGTAACTTATTCTTAACAGTTGTATGAAGCCTTGAAAAAGCACTCCGTTGAGGTGCGAAAGCTCGGCTAATAGATAAATAAATGATTAGTTACACCTAACTACGGAAGTTATTTATTGATGTTCAGGCATTTCTGTTGAACACCTAAATCAAAAATTCAAGCACCACTTTTATTCATATAATAATAGTAGGTCAACTTCTTTTCTTGATGCGTTACTGCTGAGACACATTGTATAGCGAAGTATAGCAAATTATTAATCGTGTTTATGTCCATAATATGAAGATGAAGACAAAACTGCACTTCGCAAAGATCCTATATTAACAGAATCGCGTAGTTCTGAAATTCCGCAGAAGGAATTAAGCAATTTATCCATTTTCTCTGTAGTGATTAAATCTCTCTATTCTAAAAAAAGTAACTGCCGTCGCTGCTGCCGCTGTTTCAGAAATTTCGCAACACTCTTGCTTTCTTAGCTCGCAGCGCAAAACGTATTAAACACAAAAATATGAAATTTACATTGTTTGTAAAGAATTGTTTAGAGAACACGCTGAAATAAACCGTTTCTCGATTCTAGCGATACTTCAAGAGCTATTGTATTTCAAAGTTAAGGTAAGCAAAAAAGTGCTATCAGGTCGCGTTCCGGACACACTAACAGCAACAGAACCACAAAATTTTGTAGGCATGTAGTGCCATTACCGAATTTTTGCACCTCGTCGCCCTTTTTATGAATTTCGATTTAGTTTACGAGAAATTAAGTTTCTAAATTTCACAAAATTCTCTATTTCGGGATGGGATCCATTTAAAAAAACGGATATATGGCAAACTATAAATCATAACGCATTGCAATTTTTACAGCATAAACTTACAACTATCGTCCCTTTTTACAAAAAAAAAATTAAGAAAAAGTCATTTTCTGATTTTTAAGCATTTTTTAAATACGTAAAGGAAAGAAACGAACGGCTTGTCGGTTTTCACGATAACAACAGAGGAACGTTCTGGTCCCGTGACCTACTGCCATGGTGACGCAGAGAATTTGTTATGCATATGTTTTGTTGGTAAAGCTATCTCAGTTGTTTTATAAGGTGGACGTTAAGTAATTTTGCTTCCTATATTTCCAATGGAAAAACTTCTGTACACATTTTCTTCACAATTAATGCGTTCCCAAGGATGAAAATTTGAACATCGATTAAAATAGCTTCATTTTATAACTTGGAATACTTAATATTTCTAAAAGATAACCATAATTATGCAATCCAACATTTGTTTGTCTACTGACGTCATCAAAGTACAGGTCGCGCCATCTTTTTTCTGGTTTCAACACCACCAAAGGAAAAGTTATTAATTTTTTATATAATTATGGTTATGTTTTAGAAAATATTAAGTATTCCAAGTTATAATATGAAGTTATTTTAATCAATGTTCAAATTTTCATCCTTGGGAACACAATAACTGTGAAGGAAATGTGTACAAAAATTTTTCCATTGGAAGTATTGGAAGCCGCCCCGGTGGCGCAGTGGTCTAAGGCGCTGACCTCTGATCATTCGTCTATAAGGGGTCCGGGTTCGAATCCCGGTGAGGCATGGATGTTGTGCTTGTCTCACGGCACTGGCTCTCTCCCTTCCCTGGAACCAGTGACCCTAAATTAGGGACGGGCGACTGCTTATAGCCCATTGAGTTGCTCACGGTGGTCGTTAAACCTCCAATCAAAAAAAAAAAAAAAAAGTATTGGAAGCAAAATTACTTGACGTCCACCTTAACGGTTTAGCATAACGGTTTACAGAAATGCTTTTTGGACCGCTTTTGTTTGCCTTAGTTGTAAATTTGGTAAGTGCTATAAGTTCAAACGACAAAAGTCCGACCTTCCAAAAATTAACGACAGTAAAAAAAACTCTGAAATTTCGGAATAACAAGCCTTATTTGCTTAGACATGCAATAAAATTTGAAATTTATATGAATTTTCCAGTTTTTATTTCATGTGATATACTTGGAGATCGGGCTGCAGGGTTAGCGCTACAGATTTAGCCATTTTCTCATTAAAAAACTGTATAACATCAGAACCGAATTGTGAAGTTTGTAACCAGAAAGGAGATGGTGTATCATGAAATGTTCTTTAATATTTTTCCGTCAGTAAGTTCAATAATAAGAGGATCAAAATGCTGGCATTAAAATCGTAGAAAGTCTTTAAAACCACACCACGAAATAATGAGTATCCGACGGTTGTGATTTGGACAGAACAGGAAATATACAATATTTTGTAATTATTACTTTCCGACTAGATTCAAACAAGAAAGATGACACTGAATTTTCGGGTGTAATAAGCACGTCTTTTGAATCCGTTCTGACGCAAATTAAATATATCAAACCTATTAAAAGCCACTGGGACCGGTATGGAAAACAATAATATCTGACGGAAGAAAGAAGTTTTTCAATCGGGTTTTTAATCCCTCAGATATTGCTGTAACACCGAAATAATGTTTGAAATCGGACTCTTAGAAACAGAGATATCGACAAAAATAAGATGTGACTTTACTTCCTCCGGTGGGGAAAATGTGCGTTATTTTAGGAAGAAAGTATTCTCAAAAGGTTTTTCCATAGAAGCTCTACCGGTACAAGAAAAAAAAATTAGTCGAGTTTTCAGGATCCCAGATTTTGCTACAAATACATCAGAAGCAGAAATTAACACTTATGACCCCTGGTGGCCAAACCATTCTTTACCAAACATTAGAAATTACGTGAAAAATATTTTCCATGAGGTCTTGTATGCGATACAGGAAGAATTTTTTCAAATCGGAGTTTTAGAAGCAGAAATAACGCAGAAAACGCAATTTACCTTTGTGCCCCTAGCGGAAAGTCTATGATTTACTTGAAAATTTTGAATTTATGGGAAAAACATTTCGCATCGGAAACACTATCCAACAAAGAAGGAATTTTTCAAATCAGACTCCTAGAAGTAGAGATATTGACAAAAATAAGATATATATCTACACCCCTGCTGCAGAAACCCTGCATTATTTTAAGAAGAAAATGTTCCTAAAAGGTTTGTCGACATGATTAGTATCCGTCAAAAAACCACTTTTTTTGCAATCGAGATTTTAGAAGCTCACATTTTGCTGCAAATACATCAGGAGCGGAAATTAAGACTCACGCCACCTGGTGGCCAAACCACTTTTTATAAAAATTAGAAATTATGTGCAAACGATTTCCCATCAGGAGCTGTATCCGGTGCAGAAAGAATTTTTCAAATCGGAGATTTAGAAGCAGAGATATAGGGGGAAACGCAATTTACCTTTACGCCCCCTAGCGGAAAGTCTATGAATTACTTGAAAATTTTGAAATTATATGAACCACATGTCCCACTGGAAACACTATCCAACAAAGAAGGAATTTTTCAAATCAGACTCCTAGAAGTAGAGATACTGACAAAAAAAAAAGATATATATCTACGCCCCCTGGCGTAGAAACCATGCACTATTTTAAGAAGAAAATATTTCTAAAAGGTTTGTCGACATGAGTAGTATCGGTCAACAGACGACTTTTCTTTCAATCGAGATTTTAGAAGCTCATATTTTGCTGCAAATACATCAGGAGCAGAAATTAAGACTTACGCCACCTGGTGGCCAAACCATTTTTTTTTACGAAAATTAGAATATGTGCAAACGATTTCCCATCAGGAGTTGTATCCTGTGCGGAAAGAATTTTTCAAATCGGAGATTTAGAAGCAGAGATATAGGGGGAAACGCAATTTACCGCTACAACCCCTAGCGGAAAGTCTATGAATTACTTGAAAATTTTGAAATTATATGAAAATGAAAAACATGTCACACGGAAAACACTATCCAACAAAGAAGGATTTTTTTAAATCGGCTCTTAGAAGTAGACATATTGACAAAATTAAGATATACATCTACGCCTCCTGGCGGAGAAACTGTGGAATATTTTAGGAAGAAAATATTCCGAAAGGGTTTATCGATGTGAGTGGCATCAGTCCACGAAAGAATTTTTTCGATCGATATTTTAGAAGCTCAGATTTTATGGCAAATATATCAGAAGCAAAAATTAACGCTTACGCCCCCTGGTGGCCAAAGTATTCTTTACCAAGAATTTGAAATTACAGGCAAAAGATTTTCCATCAGGAGATGTATCCGCGGAAGAAAAGGTTTTTCAAATCGGAGTTTTAAAAGAAGAGTTATCGGGAAAAATGCAATTTACTTTTACGCCCCCTAGAGGAAAATCTATGCGTAATTTGGAAAAGTAACTATATCTAAAATACTCTTCGACATAAATGGAATCGAAAGATATAAGAATTTTTTCAATCGGATGTTTAGAAGCAAATATGTGGAATAAAACGTATTTTTGAATTCGACATCATCTGCATTTACGCCCTCTAGCGGCGAAATTGTACATCGTAAAAAAAAAAAAAACGAAATAAAGGATCATCATTCGCATATTTCAAGCTTCCCAATGCAAAACGAATTTTTCAAATCGGACTAATAGTTGCAGAGATATCGTGGGTACAGGCGGACGAACGGACAAACTCATAGCATAAGCACGATCTTTTTTTTACAAAAGACGTGCTAAAAAAGAAAACTGCTGTCTGCCCTTAACTTTGAAAGTGCCAAAAGACCTATAAAGGCTTGTATAATTTTATTTACAAGCCTTTTGGAAATGAATAATAACACAAAGGCAGAAAAGAAAGTGTGATACTGAATCAATGCAAAGAAAGAACAGCAAAGTTGAAGGAAGGTGAAATGTATGTCTTATATGATCAGTTCTTCATTGGTGGGAAGAGGTGCGGAAGTGTACGCGAAGAACAGAAGTCCAATCTTCCTCTGTAAGTTCATGGAACAGATCGTTATGACCGCTCCTGCGTCCACGAGTGGATATAAGATGAACGTTTGACTTGGACGCCTACCTCAGCGGATGTATAAAGCAGTGCTGAGTTCGGGCTCAATTTTAAGAGCCCGAACCCGTCCAAGCCCGAAGTATGACAGCCCGAGCCCGAATTTTACATTGCCAGACAGAGCCCGGGCCCGAACGAGCCCGAAAAATATGACTAATCCGTTTGGGCATTAATTAAAAAAGATCTGCTCTTCCATACTTCCCCTCGTATTCCCCCTGCAATTAACCGATGCTTTTCCTCAACTGAGAAGTGGGGAAGTGATATATATATATATGTTTCAATACTTCCCATCATCTTCCTCCTGCAATTAACCGATGTTTTTCTCAACTGAGAAGTGGGGAAGGGGTCTATCTGTTTCTATAGTGTAGTCGTACGTTTTCTTCAACCAATTCGTTTCGTCCTGAAATACTTCGGGCTGCCAGGCATCCAGAAACTCGGTCGACCGGGCATCCAGAAAGATCAGGCGGCTTTGCAATCTGGGCTATTATATGACGAAGTTAATTTCTCCAACATTTTTACGCCAGGGGCGAGATTCGAACCCACAACTCTCGTCTCCGAGTGCTATCCACTACACTACACTGGCACGTGCTGTCACTGCTATCTGCCTTTATCTCATGTGCGTCCTGCGGGGCAGGTACGTCACATCTCCCCCCTACAAAAGGTGCCGGGCGCATGGCCCACTGGTCAGTCGGGACTATGTGTTGCTGTAGGCAATCAGCCGGGACCATGTGTCGCTGTAGGCAGTCATCCGATGAAGAACTTTATTTTGAGAAATCCCTGACAGTTTGGTGTGTGGAACGTAACATTACACTGATTCCATTTTTTTTCTCGAAGCACTGAAGAAGGGATTCTCATTTTTCCTGTCTCGCTGTGTGGAAAGAACATCACACCATTGCGAGAAACTTAACAGCCAGGTCATCCTTGAAGTTCGGGCGCCAATATGACGAAGTAAATTTGGCCATCATTTTTATGCCAGGGGGCGAGATTCGAACCCCCAACTCTCGGCTCCGAGTGCTATCCACTATACTACACTGGCACGTTCTCTCACCGCTATCTGCCTTTATCTCATGTGCGTCCTTCGGAGCAGTCACGTCACAGCGCACATTGCTTAATAGAATTAGCAGAGAGCTGCCGCGTGGAGCAGAGTTAGAAACGAGTAAAAAATTTTGAACCCGGACCCGGACATCACATAATTTGACCCGACCTGACCCGAAGGTCAGGTGATGCGCAACATATCCCAGCCTCTTCTTGACAAATGTCAACCCCGCCTCCTTATGGCGCACCCTGTTCCCACTGAAGGGGCTCTGACGACCGACGAATAGCGATATAACTATATCACCCGTATTAAAGAAAATGCTATCCCACACTCACCAACCCGCTTGGCCAGCGTGGTGAGTTATGCCCCCCCCATCCGAAAGATGATTACACAATTTGAAACTTGGCCCTCAGTCTCCGGCAGCTGAAATGTACCTGGCCAAGGCGACGGCCAGTGTGCCATAAAGGCAGAGGGTTCTAAAAATCCCCGGAGGACCGGACTAGGCTGCCATCTGATGCTGACCTTGGCTACGTTCAATGGACGTTCCTTATCTTCTGATTCAAGGCTCCTTGAATTGGAGGAGGAACTCGAACAGATCAACTGGGACATTGTGGGGCTAAGCGAGGTAAGAAAAAGAGGAGAAGATCTCATTGAACTGAAAAGTGGACATCTGTTCTACTATCGTGGGACAGATACTGGCAGAACTAGTGGTGTTGGATTTATAATAAACAAGAAACTGAAGGATAAAGTTGTAGAAGTTGAAAGTTCCTCTGACAGAGCTGCACGACTCGTTATCCAACTCTCGAGAAGATACAAGGCTCAGATTATTCAAACTTATGCACCAACCACAAGCCATCCTGAAGAAGAAATTAAAGAATTTTATGAGGAAATTCGTCATCTAAATAATAAAGGTAAGCAACACTTGAAGATAATTATCGGAGATTTCAATGCAAAAAATAGGGCAACAGCAACAGAATGAAACTTCGGTTAGTAAATTCGGTTTTGGGAACAGAAATCAATGTGGAAATACTGTCGTAGAGTTTGCAGAAGCAGAAACGTTTTTCATCATGAACTCCTTTTTCAAGAAAAAGTCACACAGGAAATAGACATGGAGACATGCGAATGGGACGACAAGTGAAATTGATTTTATTATGTGTAACAAAAAATTCGTCATCGAAGACTGCTGTGTGCTAAGCAAGTTCAACACATTTAGTGACCATAGAATGGTGAGATGTAAGACGCACCTCAGCACTAAACTCGAACGCGGCAAGCTTATAAGGCAAACAAAATGTATTGACATAACCAACCTTAAAAAACATCATAATACCTTCAAGTTGGAGATGAGTAACAGTTTCTCTGTTTAAGAAGGCCTAACATCGGGAGAAGTGGATATTTCTGAAGTCAACAGAGAACTGACTAAGGCTCTTATGGAAACAGCAACAAAAAATAGGTGGTACTAAGAACAAGCTACATATGAAGAAAATTCCAGGAAAAACAAAAATGTTGATGCAAAAGAGAAGTAAGATGACGACAAAAAAAGAAGACGTAACTTCCAAAGTGGAATATATAGAGCTATGCAAGACAGTACGGAAAAGTGTCACTGAAGACATAAGGAAATTCAATTGTGAACTAGTGATAAAAGCAATTGAAAACAACCAAAGCCTTAAGAGAGCAAAGGAACATCTCGGTAAGAGAAGAAAACAGATTATGGCTCTGAAAAAAGAAGATGTGACTGTAACAAGAAATAGAAGCGAAATTTTGTCAAGGGTGAAAGATTTCTACTCAAAACTGTATGAGAGTGATGATACATCTATTCCAGATATTACGACAGGTACTAGTACCAAAGCCCCTCCAGTTCTCCCTGCAGAAGTTACACATGCAATTAAGAACATGAAACGGGAGGTTTCATGTTCTTAATTGCCCCAGGAGAAGTTGGAATTATCATGGACATTATACAAGACGCAAGTGGAGAAATTTAAACTACGCTCGCCCAAGCTTTCACCAGATGTCTCAATGAAGGGAAGATTCCTGAAGATTAGAACAATGCTACAATGTTTCTGCTACATAAAAAAGGTGACGTTGAGGATCTCAGGAACTATAGACCTATCAGCCTCCTATCAGTGGTTTATAAAATCTTCACTAAAGTTCTTTCACATTGCTTGAAGGTAACACTAGACGGCTCAAACAAGAGAACAAGCTGGATTCAGGAGTGGTTAGAGCATTGTAGATCATATCCATGTACTGAGAGAACTAATTGAAAGAACAAGAGAATATGAACTACCATTATGCATGCCATGCATAATGGCAGTTCATATACTCTTGTTATTGATTATGAAAAGGCCTTCGATTCCGTGAAACCATCAGCAGTTATAATGGCTTTGAAATCCTGCAATATTGAAGACGCATACATTAGCATTATTAATAACATCTATGAAAATGCAAGTGCAAATATTCGGATATTTGAGGATACAGCACAAATAAAAATTGGAAAGTGAGTGAGACAAGGTGATACCATATCTCCCAAACTCTTTAATGCCACATTGAAAAATGTCGTTCAATCATTGAACTGGGAAAACAAAGGAATAGAGATTAATGGAGATTATCTAACTCACCTTCATTTTGCTGATGACGTAATCAGTTTTGCAACTACCCCATCAGAGCTGCAGAGTATGATCCAAGAACTTGCTGACAAAAGTAAAGAAGTGAGATTAAAAATGAACTTTCAGAAGACAAAAGAGATGTACAATGCTTTTACAAGATAAGATTTACTGATTTATGGAGAAAAGCTTCAGACAACCGATACCTATTATCTTGGGCAGCAGATAAGATTTTACAAGATAAGATTTACTGATTTATGGAGAAAAGCTTCAGACAACCGATACCTATTATCTTGGGCAGCAGATATCAAGTGAGGGTCACATTAATGAAGAAATTAATCTGCGTATAAAACTTGGATGGAGAGCTTTTGGAAGAAACTACAATTTTTAAGAGCAGTATGCCATTATGTTTTAAAAGCAAAGTGTTTAATCAATGCATCCTGCCACTGCTTACATAAGTAGCAGAGAAAGAAGATATACCAAGACTGCAGGCAACTCAAATAAGCATGGAGAGATGCAGGTTTGTGTAACCAGGAAAGATAAGAAGAGGAAATCGTGGATAAGGAAACTGACGAGAGTGGAAGATATCAAGACCAGAGTGAAATCACTGAAATGGCAATGGGCTGGACATGTTGCCAGAAGAACGGACCACCGATGGACAACTGAAATTTTAGACTGGATTCCAAGGGACAGGAAAATATCCAGAAGAAGATCCCATGGGAGATGGATGGATGAAATTCGAAAACATGTCGGAGTGGCATGGAGGAGACAGGCTCAAGACAAAAAATTGTGGAAGAAACTTGGGGAGACCTTCATCCAGCAGTGGATTGATAATGGTTAACAATAATGATGATGATGATATATATGCACTATATTGACAAAAGTCACCGGACACCACTTCAAAAGCTAATGAACGGATCCGCTGCTTTGTTAAGATGCGCGATACAGCTGCAAACGGTATAAAAACAAGCCTGCAGCTGACCGCGATCATATCGCACTGTGAGGTTGAGTAAAAATGTCACGGCGGGAGAGAACTGACTTTGAGAAAGGAAAGAGTGTTGGGTATTATATTAGTGGGTTGTCCTTAAGAGAAACCGAGAGGTGTTTAAACATACCCAAGTCAACTGTTTTGGATGTACTGAAAAAGTGAAACACACATGGCGTGCTTGGAGCAGCAAAACGTACCACCAGACCAAAGAAAATTAGTGATAGAGGACGTCTAAGCCTCAGGAGAGTCGTTACAGCTAATCGACGGAGTACTGCATAAGATCTTAGTATACAGGTGAGTAAAAATGCTGGAACCTCGGTATGTACATGTACCATTCGCAGAGAACTTCATTGCATGGGTTACCGTGGTCGTGCGGCTGCTCATAAGACTTTCATCTCCACTCGGAATGCTACTCGTCGTTTAGCATGGTGTAAAGAACATTTATCGTGGACCGTAGATCAATGGAAACGGGTCCTATTTACTGATGAATCCAGATACATGATCCATCAGTCTGATGGCCGTGTGTGGGTATGGCGGTAGCCGGGGAAACGCTCTTTACCACAGTGTACGGTTCCTACGGTCAAGTTTGGAGCTAGCAGTGTACTCGTGTGGGGGTGTTTTTCGTGGTATGGTCCTGGCCCATTGGTTATCGTGGACAAATAAGCAGACGAAAGAAAATCAGTGATAGAGGACAACCAGCAGGTAAATCAGTGATACTGTCAACCAGCACGTCTACCTCGATATTCTGGACAATTATGCCCTACCGACTCTGTCGCAACACCATGGAACCGAGCCTTGTTGATACCAGCAGGATTATGACCACCTGACAGTTTTAAGCAAATGAGCCATGCTGCACGCTGTTGCCACCAGAAGGCGAGGCTAGTATAAAAAGGAAAAGCTTAGTGTTTGCGACAGTGTAGAAGTGATTTTTGGGTGACGAGATGCGTAAAAAATGCGATTTGACGGACTTTCAACGTGGGATTATTGTAGGAGCTCGGAGCCATGGAGCGAGTATTATCGAAACCGCCGCATTCGTGAAATGTTCCAGAGCAGCTGTTGTAAAAGTGTTTAAAGACTGGACTGTCAGCCAAAAAAACTGGGTCTCTACGTGCAACGTGTGGTAGTCATCGACTAGTGACTGTTCGGGCGGAGCGCAGAGTGTCCAGACTGGTAACAGACAGCATAAGGGCAACAGTGCAGCAAACTACAGATCATCTTAATGAAGGATCCCCTCAAATGATCTCTGCACGCAGTGTTCGTCGTACACTGCATCGGATGGCATATGGCAGCCGAAGGCCTGTTCGAACACCTTTGCTGTCTGCAGTTAGCAAGAGAAAACGTCTCCAGTTCGCACAGGAGCACAAGGATTGGACAGTCGATAATTGGAAACAAATTATTTGGTCCGATGAATCACGTTTTCAGTTGCACCATGCCGATGGCCGAGTGAGAATTTGGCGGAAACAGCACGAAAGCATGGACCCCAAATGCATTGCTTCAACCCTTCAAGCTGGTGGAGGCAACGTTATGGTTTGAAAAAGTTTTCCTGGCATGCTTTGGGCCCTTTAATTCGTGTTGATCAACGTCTGACTGGCACATCCTATCTAAACATCGTTGCGGACCAAGTGCATCCTGTCATGTGGATGGTTTATCCCAATGACGATGGCAACTTTCAACAAGATAATGCGTCCTGCCATAGTGCTCGTATTGTACAGGATTGGTTTCACGAACATGCCGGTGAGTTTGCTTTGCTTAGGTGGACCCCACAATCTCCAGATCTCAACCCCAATGAGAATTTGTGGAATGAAGTTGAACGAGCCATCAGACAGCTGCATTCACAACCCTGCAATCTCACACTCCTGGAAAGGGCTATTCATCAAGCATGGTCTCAGATTCCACAAATCACCTATCAACATCTCGTGGAGTCCATGCCATGAAGAATCGACGCAGTACTAAAGGCAAAAGGTGGCCCAACGAAGTATTGAGGGGGTGGTCATAATTAAGTAGCCCTTCAGTGTATATGATAAGGATGTTCCATTTAATTTTGGTGGTGCTATAATGTCAACATTTTTAATTTAAGTAACTTTTTGTATATTTAATATCAGTTTTTGCTGTTTTCTTGATAACATATCAAGCTTCAAAATATTTTTCACAGCAACATAAATTTTCGCCAGCTTCTGATGAGTTGAAAGTTTCCAAAATGTGGATGTTGATTTCATCATTGCACCTCAGAAGGAAGGAACACTCATGAAATCAACATTCACATTTTGAAAACTTTCAACTCATCCGAAGTTTGTGAAAATTGGTGCTGCTGTGAAACATTCTGATTTCTTAATGAGACGAAACAACTTCCAGCATTCACTCTTCCCGTTTTTGCTTTTAGCAAGAACGTATTTTTTGGCCTCGACGCCTTTTCTTATTTCCTTAATATTAAATGAATTCACATTAACAAATAGGGCATTAATTTCGACACGATATATGTACAATGGAACGAGATGTTAGCACGTCAAACAAAAACCTCTGCAAAAGATGCGGCGTGAAAAGTAACTGTCAGTCTTACAATATGACGCGCGGGTCGTGAGAGAGTAAATCACCAGAGAAGCAGGTAACAGGCGTTTGCCTGTATCTTTCTCCGGACAATCGCACTAAAAACAAACGCAAAGGAAGCATCGTTTTACGATATAGTATCGGTGAGTCTACCCGACTGCGCCGTATCGTCAGTCGGTGGAAATCTTCGTTGCTTTAAGAAAGAGAAGCCAATATTTTTGTATGAAAATACGCATTTTTCTTCGAAATATTTTTTCTTCTTTTCAAAAATCAAGCGGATTTAAAACCGGGTCGAAATCGGAACAGGAACACCTTGATCCTACCTATTGGCCCGCTGACCCGTTTTTATATCTGGCGTGGAGGCAGAGGGCAGAATTTTATCCGGGTGCTATCTGCTATCCAGTGTTTATAATTCTTGAAGAAGCTTTTCCTACGCCGTGGAAATTCACTAATGCGTGTCCTACGGCATTTGCTATCCAAATCCAGAATGAATAGCCCTTCCGAATAAATAGACTCAAGAACTGATATCCAAACCCAGAATAAATGGGCTCCGTAGTCAAGGAATTCGCATTACTAACTTGAAAGTGTAAGAATAATCATTCGAAATCGCATTTAAAAAGAAAAGAATAAAATCTCTTTCCCTCGGAGCCCGAACCGCAGTAAATATTATGCAGACCAGGGCTAGACTTCGGGCTTTCGGGCTCGGCCCCTCTCTGCACTGGTATAAAGGCGGGTTGTCGACTTGCCAGTACGAAACCTGTTCAATGAGGAAACAGAAAGACTTGTCGAAGTTTGAACTGGGGAAGGATTTTCGGCACGAGAAAGGTATGGGAAGTCGCAGGTGTTTTTAACTGTTTGAGGGAGGCCGTGGTGACGGCGTAGTGGAAATGGTCCGAAGAGGGACACGCGTCCACCCAACGTGCTAGAAAAGCGATACCAGCACTGGTTGACAATTGATGAGAACTCTTGCTGGCACGTACTGTCTGACACAACAGGCTGCTCATGATCTCTCAGTTAACGGCAGGCTGCAAAAAAGAAGGCACGCCGAGACGTTTCCGAACACACAATCTAGCGAATAGGCCTGAGGAGTAGGCGGACTCTTCACGTGACTATGTTTACAGACCATCATCGATAGCTCCCCTTGCAGTAAGCACGGGAACACCATAACTGAACATTGGACTGCTAGAAAAGAGTCACCAAGGCTGATGAGCCCAAGTTTTAGTTTCAATGCACTATGGGCAGATCCCTATTGGATCCCGCGTGGGTGAACAGGTGCGACCGGACTGCAGATCTGGACATAAACAGGCAGGCTGCATAGGTATCATGGGGCGAAGATTGTTCTCATGGGCATCACTGGGTCCTCTCATTCCCGTTAAGCACACCCTCGCCGCCAGATCTTACCAAGACGTTGTTTCAAATCAAATATTGCTCTACACGGTGGCAGTGTATCCAGACAGCGCTGGACTCTCCAGAAGGACAATACCCAGTGTTCACAAGGCGCACATTACCCAGGAATAGATACAGGATCATATTTAAGCATTTTGGTGCTCCTCTGGCAGTCAAATTACCCCACTTAAATCCCGTTGTACATTTGCTAGACGCAATGGAATGCAGCATTCATCGGCCACCGCAAATTTCCCGCTCTGTCGCCGAAATCTGGTTGGACGTGCCGCTGGTACAGAAAACCTGAAGACACCTTTCTCGGTCTAGTGAGTCAGTGTCATACTGGGTGCAAATGGCTATTAAAAAAACTGCAGACCAACACCAAATTAGGTAGGTGTTTATAATGTTGTGGATCATGAGTGTATTTTCCTATATTAACAACATAAACAGCCAGATCTATCTGGAACGCTTGACGTCACAGCAACGTCTGCATTGTTGCACCATAACGTATCGATCAATTCTTGTGTCAAAGTGGTTGTGTGCTATGCAATAGCAAGCGATCTAATGTCAAAGTGATCACACTTTGACATCTCAAAGCAAACACGCGATTACTTTGAGATGTCAAAGTGATCGCATGCTAATTTTAAAAACATTGGATTATCAGTGACTCGAGTTCTATTTATCTGATCTACACAATTCAAATTGAAATCTTAATATCACAGTAAGTTGAGTTTGTATATTAATTTAATTTAACACAATTCGAATATTAATTTGCACGCTTTAATTATTTTTTACTTTTTTAATCTAACCAACTTTCCGACTTTACTGCTGATAATATTATACAAATATCGATCTATTTAATATAATATGTATCTAAATAAAATATCGATCTATCTAAACGCTCTAATCCACAATAAAAACAGAATTCTTGAGAAGTCAAAGTGAGCGAGATTGCATATAAAAGCAGATGTCGCCCCAATAGCACATTGCCGAGAATTACCAATAGTTCCGATTTGTGGTACCAGATGTCGCATTATCTCGTAGAAAAGGCTTTGATATAAAGTTTCAAACTAACCGTCGAATAGGACAGCCTAAAGCAAGCCGTGAACGAAATAACAAGAGTGCCGGAGAAAAAGTCATTTAACGCGAAAAATCAAAGTAAAAGTTATTAATGCAAGTTTACACGAAACAACTAGCCTACAAGGAAACTTGTTAAACAAGAACAAATATTTTACATAGAATGTTATTTATCGCGAGGTCTTTGGAAAACGGAAATAAATAGCATATAATTTTCAGTTCTAACATGAATGAGTTCTTGCCATAAAAGTTTTTACTATATTTCTTTTCTAAAAGCCGGCGTCTATTTGATTTGTTTTCAATCTGCTTCAATTAAGAGTTTCACCCCGTCTTAGAACGGGAAACGTCCCCTATATATAAATATACTGTATCTCCCTATGTATTTCAATCACTGAACTGGGAAAACAAAGGGATAAAGATTAATGGAGATTATCTAACCCACCTTCGTTTTGCTGATGACGTAGTCGTTTTTGCAACTACCCCATCAGAGCTGCAGAGTATGATCCAGGAACTTGCTGACAAGAGTAAAGAAGTGGGATTAAAAATGAACTTTCAGAAGAGAAAAGTGATGTTCAATGCTTTTACAAGAAATGAAGATTTATCGATTGATGGAGAAAAACTGGAGATAACAGACACGTACGTTTATCTTGGACAGCAGATATCAAGTGGGGGTCACATTGATGAAGAAATGAATCGGCGTACAAAACTTGCCTGGAGAGCTTTTGGAAGAAACAGCATAATTTTCAAGAGCAATATGCCATTATGTCTTAAAAGAAAAGTGTTTGATCAATGCATCCTTCCAGTGCTTACGTATGGTGCAGAGACGTAGACCTTAACTAAAAGAGACATACAAAGGCTGCAGACAACTCAAAAAAGCATGGAGAGGTGCATGCTTGGTGTAGCGAGGAGAGATAAGAAGAGGAACTCGTGGATCCGAAAAATGACAAGAGTGGAAGACATCATGATCAGAGTTAAATCCCTGAAATGGCCAAGGGCTGGACATACTGCTAGAAAGACAGACCATCAATGGACAGCCGAAATTTTAGATTGGATTCCAAGGGACAGGAAAAGACGAAGAAGAAGACCACATCGGAGATGGGTGGATAAAATTCGAAAGTATGCGGGAGTGACATGGAGGTGACTGGCACAAGACAGACCGTTGTGGAGGAAACTTGGGGAGACCTTCGTCCAGCAGTGGATTGATAATGGTTGACAATGATGACGATGATGATGATAATCATATATGTGTGTGCGTGTGTGTGTGTGTGTGAACTACGTAGAAGCTGCCAACGAATCATTTTCGTCTTATAGTTGGAAAAATCGAGTAGTGCCAAGTGCTGTAAACTCTGAATTAATAATTAACTGTGAAAAATTGCTTTCATTAGCAGAATAAATTTCCAGTCGTTCCTCAGATGTCAAATTATTCGATCTCGATGATTTTGTCGGATAAAGTGATCTTGCTAATACCGGTGTCCGTTTTACTTTACTGCACTTTTTAAGTTGTTAGGCGACATTTTATCGCATAGCAAAAGCACGAATTATTTTTATAATTCTAAATAGCTTAAATTTAGATCAAAACTTAATTTTTCTCATTGAAAGTCATTAGAAATTGAAACTTTAAATATCGTTTTCTCAAAATATCAATTTTGCACCTACGTGTCTTTGATATAATGGTCACAATATCTTCGCCTAGCACCTACATAGGTATTAAACCGAATGACAACAGTATTGACGATGGAAGGTATTTTTAAGCATCTGAGCATATTAAATATCGTTTTATTTCATTCGAAATGTTATTTTCTCCACTAATTTCAGAGAAAGGAGGAACTTACTTAACTTCATAAACGAAAAACAACTACAAAAAATATAAAGTAAGGCAACACATTTGAGAAAGAATGCAAAGCACGTATTGTAAATCCACAATGTTACCCACTTAGATATGGTATTTAAAACCTTTTTTTTATTGGAGGTTTAACGACCACCGTGTGCAACTCAATGGGCTATAAGCAGTCGCCCGTCCTTAATTTAGAGCCACTGGTTCCAGGGAAGGGACAGAGCCAGTGCCGTAAGACAAACACAACATCCATGCCTCACCAGGATTCGAACCCGGACCCCTTTCGGCCGAAAACCATTTTTACAGTTGCAAAACCAAAAATATCACTTCGCAACGAAAAAGAACGATAAAGCATAGCCCGGGAACTTAGATTGTAATGAGACTGCTTTTTTTATTTGCACAATGTGGCTATATCTGGTTGAATTTGGGACAACAGCAACCGAATATCTGGCTCTGCATTGAGGCGGTATCTGTATTTCGTTTAAGTAGCCACATAGGAAGAGAATACTGGTTCACGTAAGTAAGATGTTACAAAGGGCTTCAGAAGGATGATTTTCACCTTATTTGACAAAACTTCATTTTTGTCTTTTAGCTGACACCAAAATTCTGATAGTAACTTCCTGGTTGCAAAATTCTCTTTTATCGCAGAATCTGATGTCAAGAACCTGATGTCAGTTTTTTTAGGGTGTCAGGTTTTTTAAGGATCCAGGCTTCAGCCAGCGATCCATTGAAAGAAGATCGATGATAGTTTCTGAATCACTACGTTGGTGCTCTAAAAACCTGCAACGGGCAGACGTTTCGTCCTCAAGATGGAAGATCCGAAAAGTTATATTAACGTAATTGTTTACAGTAAAAAACTTGAATTGAAAAGCACTTATAAGTAACACTGCACTGCGACTTCATTCGGTTTGCCTTTCGACGGATTCTGACTGAACTGTAACTGACTGAAGGTGCGATGAAACACGAGGTTTTAATATGCAATGGAAACTTTCCAGATAACTCTAGAAAGGCGTCAAAGCTAACAATCGGATCTGAAAGCGCGGCGAAGTTCTCACAGAGGAGACGGGGTTAGCATGGCCCCGTCAAATGTCTCTGTAAAGTGTCGCCGTGTGCAGCCTGTGTGCTTCGCCGACGTTCTCGATGTTTTGCGTGGTTTCGAGAAGGTGTGGGCGGGCAGAGGTGACGCATGAAAAGCACTTTGGTCTATAATATTTGCTATCTACACTTCTTCACAGCACGCTGCAGGAGCTAAATAATTTCTACCCAGTACTTACTTACACACAGTTCATGGCCGCACAAATTCACGATTTTGAGATCTTGTCACATTTTATTTTATTTATTTTTCTTTCCAATCTCTTTGTGGAGAACTTGGAGATGCTTCGCGAAGCAGCAAGTGCTCCGCTGAGCATAGTTTGGGAACCTCTGCTATAGATGATTCTTGAATTTTTATGGAAAATGGTTCAAACGTAAAAAAAAATGTCTTCACGTAATTTTGAATGACCGAATGTTTTATTAAACATTCAGATATATTTAAAACAAACCAGAGTAGTAACCTAAATTTTCCCGGCAAACCGGACAAATCTTCCAACATACTAGTTATAAAACAAACCTCTCATAGGTGACACGCGAAAAAAGAAACTAAAGCAAAAACTGCTTGTATCCGTAAGGGAGTCTGCTTTCCTGTACTGACTATAAAGCACTTTAAGGGATATAATAGACAATTGTCCTTGAGCTAAAAATGTAAGAACCTTTTTAACTTTTGTGTGTTACATATCACGCCACATTCAGAAACGTATTTAAATTTCTTAGCGGTAAATTTTTCATCAGAAGAACGGAAAATTAATTGTGCCGATAGCATTTCTTACGGCAACTCTTATTCAATGCCAAAATAAATTTTCCAATGGGATTTCTTCAAACGGAAATAATGAGACCAGTCACAATATAGACTTACACCATTCAGAGAAATGGGATTTCTTCAAAAGGAAATAATGATACCAGTCACAATATAGACTTACACTATTCAGAGAAATGGGATTTCTTCAAACGGAAATAATGATACCAGTCACAATATAGCTTACACCATTCAAAGAAATGGGATTTCTTCAAACGGAAATAATGAGACCAGTCACAATATAGACTTACACCATTCAGAGAAATGGGATTTCTTCAAACGGAAATAATGATACCAGTCACAATATAGCTTACACCATTCAAAGAAATGGGATTTCTTCAAACGGAAATAATGAGACCAGTCACAATATAGACTTACACCATTCAGAGAAATGGGATTTCTTCAAACGGAAATAATGAGACCAGTCACAATGTAGACTTACACCATTCAGAGAAAATTTTGAAAATAAAAGGTGTGAAAACTTACGAATGATTTTGATCGGAGTTAAAATCGTCTGATGCAGAAAAGAATTTTACTAGTCTAACTTGCAGAAAAGCAAACACTGTGCCCAAACTGACGGATATAACAAAGTAATTTTTCCAGTGCGCATATAAGCCAAAAGACGTTACTAAAACTTCTGCGTGAATGACCATTTTTAAATAACGTCCGTCAAAACCAAAAATGAATTCATAATAGAAATCAATGAGTAAAATTCAGTATATTGTATGTCACTTAAAGAGGCATGTCGATCCATGAAGCTTCGTTAACTTTTGCTGTCCGATGCACAGTATTTGAAACTGCCTTTAAGGGACCGCACCGGTTTTCCTTGTGTTTCCTTTGTACGATACTATTTTACCCAATTGGATGATTTGCAATTTCCCGTAAAACTACTTTTTTTGTCCCCAAATAGAAATGAAAAGCAGTATATCGTCTTATCTGTGTCGCATTCCTCCAGCTATCAACCACCCATAAATTTCTCCACGAAATATACCACGATTTTTAAAATCTGTATTAAAATGTGAAATAAAAAACTTACGTCAGTAACATAATTTAAGAATGCTAGAAAGAATGCTCCAGATTTGGAGTCAACTCAGAGGCGATTTCGATTTTGCTGTACACTGACACTTAACAGACAAGTATTCCGAATTTAAGGTTTAAAGTGAACACGAGAAAATGCACGACTCTCCTTCTTCGTTCGCTAAAAAATTTTGAATTGCAAGATTGTTTTTTTTTTTTTCCTATTTTGGGGCTAAGGGTTTAAAGATCACCGTGAGAAACTCTATGGGCTGTAAGCAGTAGTTCGTCCCTAATTTAGGGCCACTGATTCCAGTAAAGACAGAGAGTCAGCGCCTCAAGACAAACACAACATCCATGCCTCACCGGGATTAGAACACATCTCGGACGAATGCTCAGAAGCCCAGCGCTTCGAACAATGCGCCACCGAGGCGACCGTGCGAGGCTGCGCGAGTACAAGTAAAAATATGCGCTGACCTTTAAGTTGGTGGTCAGGCAATAAGGAATTCACGAGTCCCAAATCTAGTCCCATGTAATTTAGTGGCGTCCACTAAATCCTTATTGCTTTGCATGACTACGGTTTTCAATAAAATAAGTGTACCTTTCCTGCATGTGTAAAGAATATTGTTTCTAAATGCTTATTGCAAACAAATAAAAAAAGCTTTTTATTCTTTTATTTGAGTCTTTTAATCACTTTCGGTTAGGATAATATCTAAATGACGCTTTTTTCTCTCTCTTGTTGCCGTTCAAACTTTGCAGGGCTTGCCTTGTGCTCTGAAGCAGTCTTATCCAACTAGATCTGATGTGTGTTGATCTGCGTTGTCCTAGTCTACCTAAAGAAAATACAGTGAAACCCCGATCTTACGTCTCTGCATTTTACATTTTTCCGTTTCGAGTGACGTTTTTCTGAAGTCCCGATAATTCTCCTACATTTTCCCCGTGTTATACGTTTTTCCAATCACACGTTTTCCCGCATCGAACGTCGTTTAAAGTTTTGGTGCCAAACCTGATATTCCTCTAATTTCGTGTCTTTCTTGGTTTTCATACATATAATTGCTTTAAACCGGCTCTCCCCTCCTTCCGCATTCCTCAGCAGAATCTGATAACCAGGTTGCCTTAAAAAAGTTGTTCCTCCCCAGAATTTGTCGACAGTACGTGAGGAACGGTTGGAGCAGTGCTGCATTCCTCAGACTGTAAGTGTCTTAGCAACTTTGCTGGAGCGCCTCGTGTAGTGCCATAAATCCCCGTGTTGAACGGGCCTGCGTCTCAGCTTGGCAAGAACGGTGTGAGGCTCTGAGAGCAATTCTGTCTGTTTGTCGTCTGTTTAAATCTCGGTTTTAGACGTGAGAGTAAAGATCGCGAGTAAGAAGCGCAAATATCTTTCTTTAGCTGAAAAAGTCTCCATTATACAAAAAGATAGCGAATTTCATGGAACTAAAGTTGAATCAGCCATCTCTTGGATCGCTAGTTTTAACACTGAAAACAATTTTAAAACAAAAAGAGTCTATCAAAATTACTTCGGAAAGGTTAGGTCATTGTGCTAATAAGAGAAGGACTTTGAAAAGTTCGCCTTACGGAGAACAGGAAACAGTTTTAACGCAGTTCAGGCAACCTCGAGCCTCAAACGTACCTCAAAATGGATCAATATTGAATGAAAAGGCCTTAGAAATCGCTGCTCGGCTTGGTTTAAACGACTTCTCAGCTTCAAATGAATGGATGGATGGATTGACAGAATAAACGTTACAATGTTACATCTGCAAGTGTTGATCCGATTACAATTGATGAATGGAAGACGAAGACTTTACCTGCTTTAATCGCAAATTATGCTCCGAAGGATTTCCAACGCCGATGAGACTGGCTTTTTTTTTAATCTTCTGCCTGGCAAAACATATGCTGTGAAGGGAGAATCATGCCACGGTGGAAAGATGTCAAAAATGCAATTGACTGTCTTCTTATGCTGCAATGCCGACGGGGGTGAAAAATTAACACCTTTGGTGATCAGCAATTCTAAGGAACCATGTTGTTTAAAAAATGTGAAGAGCTTCCCTATACGAGCTATGAAGTAAACAAAAGGGCCTGTATGACGCAGACTATATTTCAAGATTTTTCACACAATCTAGATAAGAAAATGAGATTGCAAAGGCTAAACATTATCTTATTTATTGATCAGTGTTCGGCCCATACTGATTTGAAAATTCGAAACGTGAACATATGTAACGTATACTCTAGATTCACTTTCCTTTTGATTTTTACTATCTCTGGTTATTTTATTTTACTATGTAAATTATCTTCTTACTGAACGAGATGTTATTTCACCTGCTGAATGAGATCTGGCAATGAGTGTAAGTCATGACGTGGTGGTAGCCAGTATAAATAGGCGCGTTCAACGATACCGAGGAGAGCTGTTGTTGTATGGTGAGAGCTTTGTTTCGTGTGTAAAGAGATCTTCGTTTATGTGAGAGGAACTTCGTTATATGTGAGAGCCAGATATCGAGTAGTTGTGTGACCGATGAAGTGAGTGTGGATAAATAACAGAAGTTTACCTAATAAAATATTGTCTTAGTAAGTACGTCTTTCTCATTTCATAGTTTTGTCAGACCTCTGTCTGGCTGTTAGGTTTATTTCATTAGTTGTTATTATTAACAACCAGCATGTAACGTACCAAGAGATGTGACGTACCTGCCAGAAGGACGCACACGACATAAAGGCAGATAGGAATCAGAATAAAATGTCCGCGTAGCTCAATTGGTAGAGCAACTTATTCCGGAATGAGGGGACCTGGGTTCGAATCCTGGCGCGGATAACAATGACGGAGAAATTCACTTCGTTATAAGCATAAGACTTTATTCATCTTAATTACTACTACAACATTACTAGCAGTTAAAGCTTGTTTATTATTATTACTACACTACTAGGAGGAAAGTTTATTCATGTTATAATTAACAAACAACAAGCATTAGAAGAAGTTGTATTCATTATTAGTAGAAGCTGAATTCATTATACATACAGTTTTCCCTCCAAATTGCACAAGCAAACTTCAGCCGTGAGATTTGGGGCTTATCCGGTTGTTAAAAAAAGCACTGGCTGAACTTGATTCAGGAAGCCTTGAAAATGCGTGGAAGCAGAAAGTCAACGTATCGGAAGCGATGTATTTCATATGTTCTTCATGGAATAGTGTGACAAGAACTTCTCATTCTTTTTTTCTCATTCCTTTGAGAAGAGTGGATTTCCAACATCACATGAAGTTCCCATGGAAGCAGAGGATCATTCAAATGGACTTGACGTTTCGATTGATCCACAGCATGATTACATCAATGAACGTGCAATTGATTTTGAGGAGTATGCTGTATGTGATGAAAATTTTCAAGTTTTCCGATATTATCTGACTTACCATCCTTGTCATATTTACACCAAAAAAAAAAAGGCTTGTCGTCTTCAAAATTTGTATTGTATGGTGTAATCCCGTATTCCATTCATGATTTATCTGCTCCCCTGGGCAGTCACGGGATATTATTCTTAACCTCCAAATTCGCTAAACATGAATGCCGGTTGCTTCAACTAGCGAATCCTGTGATGGTTATATTCAAATTAAAGTGAAAATCCACCAAATACGTGGCGTCAGTATATAAACAAAGACATCGCTCTTTCCACGTTTTAGCAACACATAGCAACAGAAAAATTGTTATAACAATTAAATTGTCATAACAACCGAAAAACTGTTATAAATTTTTTTCTGTTGCTATGTGTTGCTAAAAAGTAGAAAAAACGATGTCTTTGTTTATTCACTGACGCCACGTATTTGGAGGATTTTCACTTTGGATCTCGCCCTTTGGATTTAACTGCTATAATTAATATATAGCCAGTGCCGTTAATGCCCACCAGATGGAGACGTCTCAGTAAGTCAGCCCATCTTACCGATTTAGGATGCCAGAAACTGACAGAAAAACACACATAGCACCGTGGATTGTTGATCACCGTGGTGTAAGGCTAACGCGCTCGGCTAGATATCGAGAAATCTGGGATCCGGATCCCCAGCGGTGACCGCATAACAATTTTTCGGTTGCTATGTGTTGCTAAAACGTAGAAACAGAGATATCTTTGTTTATTCATATTCAAATTAATCGGGAACTTTAGACCTGGTCGTTCTGGGTGGTGTAGTGGTTAGCATACCCGGGTGCTATCTGGGAGACAGGGTTCGATTCCCGCTCCAGAACGACGAAGTTTTCAAGTTTACATATATATCTGACTTACCATCCTTGTCATATTTACACCAGAAAACGGATTGTGATCTTCAAAATTTGTAATCTCTGATGTAATTGATTGTTCGTCGAAAGAAGATAATGACGACGACAATGTAGTTGAAATTTTGGAACCTATACCTTCTTTATTAAATGGATTAAAACTTGTGAAAAACTTTTTCCTTGGTCGCGATTCTCAAGAAAAACACTTGCAGAGCCTTTCAGTTATTCAAAAAGCTTTGCTTGAGCTAAACACTAAAAAATAGAAAGCAAAAGGAAACTACCAATTTTTTCCAAACCAACATCCCATAATGTAAGTACGTACGTAGTTATACTGCATTTTTTTATTCTTACATAAATGTGTCTACAAGACATACGTACTATATACTAGTATAGTACTGTACTATTAGTGTACATGGTTTCTGTTTTTTGTTCACATTATGTACGCCTGAAAAGTTTACTTTACCTCGACTCTCGGTTTTACGTTTCCCTGCATCACACGACTTCTTATGCTGGTCCCGTGAAAAGCGTAAAATCGGGGTCTCGCTGTACTTGTAAAGGAATATTATTTGCGTGGCCGCAATGCACTTAGAAATTACTTTTCTTTTAGAAAAACTGTGATTTTTCTTTTTTTATCAAACTAGTGTGCTACAGTTTATGTGACTTCTTATGACCTGAAAGTCCACTGTTGCCAGAGAAGTTTTTTCTCTCGTCATCCACAACATAATTTTCTACTTAATTAAAAAAAATATTTGCATCGAACTTTTCAGATTCACCCTTAAAAACCCTGATTGCCGCCGAAGTAGCGCAGTGGTCTAAGCGCTGGCTTATGACCATTCGTCCGAGAAGGGTCCGGATTCGAATGCCGGTGAGGCATAGATGTTGTGTTTGTCTTACGGCACTGGCTCTCTCCCTTCCCTGGAGTCAGTGGCCCTAAATTAGGGACGGGTGACTGCTTATAGCCCATTGAGTTGCTCACGGTGGTCGTTAAACCTTCAATAACCCCCCCCCTGATTTTTCTGTTTATGAACACACTTATAAAACGCATGCTAAAAGAATTCTTTAGCCCTGGGCATATGGAAGCATGGCTATGATTATAATTTTTCATGAATTTTTCCAATTTTGTCTTGCGCAATTTTCCCATTAGAAGGCGTACATTAGTATTTGTCTGTGAGGGACGGACTCTGAAAGTATTTTTTGATGTAATAAATGTAAGCTTGACCAAAATTGTTCCCATACTGTTTAGCTCTCTAGGCACCCAATTTTACTTTAAATGTAAACTTTATATTGCTAAATTTCTAAGCGATCGAAAATTCTTTTTGCGTTGGATTGAACTCACGTAGCCAGATTTTCCCTTTATTACCCCGATTTTCCTTTTGCGATGATAGTAACTTGTGCAATACATATAATCTGTCTATCTGTGGGTATGATATCTCCCCTGCCTTCGAATTTCCCCTAAACATTTTGGTGATTATTTAACATTGTCTAGCTCTACAAATCTGAGTATTTTTTATATAGAACATCTTTTGGAATACGAAGTAAAACTACCGTAATGTTTGTCATTCGTCCCTTTTGTTACGAGGAACGTATCTCTCTATCTGTTTGACTGATTTGAAGAAACCTTTTCCTGTTTGGTAGCTGGAACAATGAAAACAATGAATCATGCCTTTTTCTTTTCTTGACGTCTTTCTGACGCAAAATTTTGCTGCTAAGATGTCTAAATGCTCATGGTTATTTAAAATAAAACTATCCGTATCAGTGATTCTGAAGATCCGATCGAAAATTTTGCTTTTGTCGGCTACTCTTCACTACGGAGTGCATTTTCCTGTCATTTTCTATTTCTGACAATCGCCATTTTCCCGCACTGGTACGCAAATGCTTTATTGGCCTTGTTTTCTCTGCTTCTGAAAATCTGATTTGAGAAATTCTTTTTGCGCTGGATGTATTTCACGGAGAAAGAAACTTTGCGTATATTTCCTGCCCTTCGATAAAGCAAACTTTTGCAATTTTAATGTACGCAATTAAATGTGTGCAATTTTAAAGAAAAATTGTGTGCCTGGAAAAGCTGGAAAGCCCCTATTTCTATTTGTTATGGTGTATCCACTTCTAAAAAGGAAAACAAAAGGATTCGTACTTAGTTGACCGCTGAGGGAATGTACATGCACAAATGCAACTGCAGACAGGATGAACCAAACAAACTAAACCTTTCTTTAGCAAAAAGGGAACCAGAACACACCTAAAGTCATTTTTAGTGTTCATGCCAAATAACGTAGCGATCGAAGTATCATTCACCATAAATTTCGTAATATCAATCACTTCATTATGAAGGCTCTGACATATTATAGACATGTATATACATTTTCAGGGTGCGGTTTGCATATCATAATTCAACTGTACTGGTTCTTTTAATGAATAATTTACTCCTTCCGACGTGAGAGGCAATTAATTTTAAAGTTTTCTCGCATCTTGTGCTGTTTTTTCGTCTCGTTGGCGCTCAAAATGTGGTAACACGATGTCTGACGAAGATACAGTTATTAACTAGAAATAAAATGACCTATCAGTAATGGAACTTTATTTCATAAGGTGTTCTGTCTCGCATTAAAAACAGCTAAATATTATAACCAGTTCCTTTTAAAAATCTAAACTCGTTTATCAGGAAAAGCAAATACAAATCTGCACAACCCATTGGTCATGTCGGTTTGCATAATGACATGGTGCTAACAGATCCATCATTTTTAGACGAAGAGCACTCATTTGGTCGAAGACAACGAAACAGATCAGTAAGTGGGCTGGCTGGTCAGTGGCATTTCTTCTCTCTCTCTCTCTCTCTCTCTCTCTTTCTATCTTTGCAATCATGAACGTCATATTTTAAAATTATTCTTAAAAGTATTTCCGCATTCGCTAAGGTTTGTAGCACTGCTAAGAAGATAAAGTATTTGAATAATTCTCTTGTAAATGAAAATTACTAATTACATATATTTGTAGGGTGCCCCACTCAAACCCCGCCCCTTCCCTCACTTAGTGGTTTCGTGGCTTTGGAGGATGTTATGTCAAAACCTATTTAAAACAGAAGGCTCATCTCATTCATAAAGCTGAAGACACTTCAAGAGGCACCAGAAAACAGAAGCCTTACGTGTAGTTCTTCCAGGAGAAACCCCACGTCTAGCTCCGTTCACTTGTGGTCAAGGTAAAAGAATATACAAAATTAATTGTTTACCTTTTCAAATATCAGATATGTATTCCTGAGATTTGATTCTGGAAAGTGTGAAAGGTTTCAACCGCTCTTAATTTTTCTGTTCACGTGAAAATTAAAGGGAAAGAAAGTGGATAAAGAAAAACTGAGCTGATTTATCGGTAAAAAAAAGGAGGAAAGAAGTGTATGATGTTGATTCGGAATTTTTTTGCGTTTAAATAAGAAAATTATTTTAACTTGATAGGGCTGTCATTTGAAACGAATTCAGTTAAGTAGGTTAATGACACAGTGTGCATTCAGTAGCTGAACAGCAGTAAACCTGTTGACATGTTTGTGCGTGTGCGTTCGTGCAAATATTTTTTTCCACTCTATGGAAGTCTAAGGCCAGCAGAAATCTCTGGTCTCCAAAAATTGGACTTCAATAATTATCCCGACTGAACTACGGCGGCAAAGCTCATCGCTGCGACTTGCTGTTTTGACTCTTGGGTCACCTCAGAGATACATCACAATCCTTAATAAACGAGCTCCTTGTGCTGAATGTTAGACCGGCAGTAATGTTCGACTAGTACAGGGGTCCTTAAGCTGTGGGTCGCGACCCAAACATGGGTCACCGGGACTTCTGTGATGGGCCACCGTAGCCTCCCAGAAAAAAAAAATTAAAGTGTAAATTTTTTTTAATTTTAAATTTTAAACCTTTTTCGTGTTTGGCACATGTAAAGGCCCTTGAATATCTGAAGATGACATCACGGGGATCTGCAGCGTTGCTTCTTCCAGTCACTGGGATCGTGGGAATTTTTAGGATGTCGCAGCATTACCAAATTTCTCCCTAAACCTAAATTTTCCCCCTCAGTGAAAAACGAAAAGTGACATTTGGTGACTTAAAAATTCAACATCAGTATGAAAAATCGTCAGAATTAAGATAAAATGCGTTCCTTTTTTTAAACAGTTTCAAAGAGATATAAATTTGTCGCATTCGCACTAACTTGAGATGCTTGATTTTAACAGAAATCTCTAAAACAAGTAGACTTTCCTTAAATTTTACGGGTAAACTATAAAATTTGGCAGGTTTGTAAAAATGTCGTGTCCTAAACTTGTGACATCAAGTACGCAAACCTCTTAAAATTTCAAAAACCAAAAATTTTGTTACACTCTGTGTAATAATGAATAATTACTTCACTTATTTATATTATTACATTAGCATTTTTAATTTCAAAAGTAGACCCATGAGTCACGAATTTCTTCGTATTGTTGATTTTGGGTCATGGTGAAAAAAGGTTAAGAACCACTGGATCAGTACCAAGAGAAAGAAACGACTGAGGGTACTGGAGTACCACAAACTCAACTGGCTGCTTGGTGCATTACAAAATGCAGTTTGCTATCCTGAGTTCTCCAAACTGAATCTTAGCAGCCTTACATCCGTATTGTCCTAGCTCGGCGTCCCTATCAAAATCAAGGATAATTAGTGAAAGTCCTCCCTAATTATCCTTGATTTGAATAGGGACGCCATCAGTGAATAAAGAAAGACATCGCTCTTTCCACGTTTTACCAACGCACAGCAACCGAAAAATTGTTATTCGGCCACCGTTGGGGAATCGAATCACAGATCTCTCGATATCTAGCCAAGCTGGATGTCGAGAGATCTGGGATTCGATTCCCCAGCAGTGGCCGAATAACAATTTTTCGGTTGCTGTGTGTTGCCACAACGTGAAAAGAACGATGTCTTTGTTTATTCAAGGATAATTACAGTTATTGCAATGGTTTTCTTAATTGAGAGGAAAAGCATTTTGTTTTTAATCTTCTTGTAATGAGCTGCCTACGAAGATAAATAGGTAATCGTATTTAAAACAACAGAACTATACTATAGTAATCCGAATTTACTGGCGTAAAATAGAATTCAAAGTTTCCAAGCTTTCGCCCATCAACCAGATACCTTTTTCAAGGAAGGTAGACAGCAAACTGCTTGTCTTTGCTGTCTACCTATCTTACTTGAAAAAGCCATCTGGTTGATATGCGAAAGCTTGGAAACTTTGGATTCTATCTTTCGCCAATAAATTCGGATTTCTAGTACAGTTTTACTATTTTAAGTATAGTTGGTGTACAGTCCCTTGTTCTTAATTAGGTAATCATATTCCTACCCTTAATATTCATCTTATGATGAAAACAAATTAGGTAGTTTGGGAAACTATAAGTGCCAATTAATCATAGTTATGTCGTATGCAATTCCATGTGAACTGTTTTCAACACAAAGTGAATATTAAAAGCAAATATATATTTTTTGTTATTTTTCATCCGATAATTCGGGTGCGGAATTCCCAAAGAAATAATAAGTGATTTTAATATGTAAGCAGAATTATGATGTTTCTCATGCCAAATTATACATCAATCGAGTGGTTTACGTGCCTACGTATGCATCATGCCAATTATGCATCATGCCAATTATGCATCAATCGAGTGGTTTACGTGCCTACGTATACATCATGCCAATTATGCATCAATCGAGTGGTTTACGTGCCTACGTATGCATCATGCCAATTATGCATCAATCGAGTGGTTTACGTCCCTACGTATGCTTAACATGTAGCTCTTTGCTACTGTTCGTAACTTCGTGACTGCACACATACATACTTTTTTCAGACAATACTCTTAGCACAATGACTATTTTTGTTCTAACAAAAACTCTCTCTTATACATATTAATCTCTACACATATGAATCGCTATAACCTGTGTGAATTTTTTTTATTTTACTCGAGCAAAATGTGCCTTTTCTTTTAAAGTATTTGAATAAACGTAAGTTGTATTCTAAAAAGAGGGGAAGATTCACTTCTAATAAAAAGAAACTGAGTTTTTTAACATTATTTTTTAAGCCTTATTTTTGTTACATGTATACGTATAAAATGCAAAAACACAATTTACATGCTCACATACACTACATTATTTTAAATTTAGTGTAATTAATAATAAAAAAAAAACTAGTATTCCATAACAGTTTAGTAATACATAACAAATGCTGAAATTAAAATTTCTCAAGGTTACCCACAAATGAGAGTTAAATTTGCACTAAGGATCGCATTGCGCTGAGAAACAGAAGGGAGTCGCATTTTGATTCTAAAATTTAGTTCTACTTTTTTCAACACTTGATATATTTCTACCGTTCTCGCCCGCTCCTTGCTTTTCGCATCTGTTTACGATATGGTGTTCTCGAATAAGCAACGATCGGACGCATTTTGTAGGATCAAACTAGCTTAGCAGAGACACAACAATTTTTGAGAACAATAAAGAGACTGTTGTTGTAATTAAATGGGAGCACCTAGATGGTGTAACTATCAAATTCATCTGAAAAAATCCCCTTTCACATTCGCTAGAAGCTGCTGTAATGGTTTTCAAAGTTCGCTTCAGCTGTAAGGGTTGCTTAGATACGATGAAAAATCAAAAAGTAAAGACAACATACCCTTTAATAACGGTTATTGCGAGTAAATGAACATAGCGGTTACTTCACTTTTCCACATAGTCCCCCTGCAGGTCGATGCACTTCTTGTGTCGTTCCACTAACAAGACGGGATAATTGCATGGCGCCAGATTAGGGCTGTAAGGGGGATGTCCAAGACGTTTAAACTGCAGTTGCTGCATTGCTTCCACCGTTGCAACTGCTACATGGGGACGCAAAAATGCAGCAAGACTATTTTCGACAGCGTTCCTCTTCTTTTGCTGAGAATTGCTGGTTTCAGTTTCTCTCTAAGCATGGCACAGTCCATTGCACTGGTCACTGTTTGTCCGTGTTCCTAAAAAGGCACCAGAGTAGGACCCCTCACGTCACAAAAGAAGTTCAGCCAGTTTTCCTCGGCGGAGGGCTGTTTTTTGAACTTCTTTACTGGAGAAGACTGCATGCATTGTCTCTTGCTTTCCGGTTCACAGTTATGAACCCACATCTCGTCTCCGGTGACTATCCGCTCCAAAACACACGAATTTTCGTCATAACGTTTCAGGAATTCTGTCACAACCTTCACGCGCCGTTGCTTATACAGATCAGCAAGTTGTTTGGGTACCCATCTTACGCAAACTTTACGATACCCCAAGTTATAATTCACTATGGCGTGTGCGGATCCATAGCTGATATCCAAATGCGCGACAACAACGGACAAAGTAATCCGTGGGTCATCTCTGATCAACCCATTCGCACTGTTGATTTAGGCTTGTGTGCGTGATATTGATGGCCGTTGGTTAAACTTATTCTTCCCTCTTTAAACCTTTTTACCAACCCATAAACTTTTCGGTGAGTCATGTTGTTTTCACTTCCGTACTGTGCCAACACCCTTCGGTGAATTTCATCAGGTTTCACTCCCTCATCCCAAAGAAATCTCACTGCGGCGCGTTGTTCAACAATGGTGCAATCCCGCAGCAGAGCATCCATGTTTATTTTACCTTGGCTTCTACTAGAATAACGGCAGAGCGCTGCGCTGTGCATGTTCGAACTACCCATAAGCCATCGTGAACGTGTTGTAATTGCATCAGCTTCTATCAGTTGCGGTTACCGCGTAATTTTCAAATTGCCTTTCATTTTTGATTTACCTATGTATTTCTTTTCCTTTTAGTCGAATCAAGACTCTTTCACTGAGCTGAAACCTGTTAAATATCTAATTGATTTCTTTTTCACCATATAGTGCATTTTCTTCTTCATTTCTTTCTTTTTTTTTTTTTTTTCAGTTATTTGTATTTTACACTTTAGAACAGCTTGGTACATCAATGTATTCACTGGAAAAGGGCTTTTTCTTAATAAACCTTTTACACTGTCATAAAATGTATTTTGGCATATTAGTGGACATCTGTTTCTCGTTTCACACAACTCCTGCCATCTTTTCCTCTCACATGTTGCGGTTATTACACGTCCTTCAAATTAAATAATTACACGGTACGGTTTCTATGTTATTATAATTTTCAATATTAATATTTCATCTTACGGTTGTTGTATTATTTGAAGTAAATAATTATTACAAAGCTTAAAACCCAAAAATTTGGTATCAAGAATTTTGTAGGAACACCATTCCGCTAGAATAAAAGGCTCTGGCTATAACTCTGCAGTAGATTCGTTCAACAAACTTGCAACAACTTGCAAACTCTGCGCCATATGCTTATTTTATACATTTATTGTTGACATTGTTATATATTGCTCCAACGCACTGTCAGTGATGCCAAAATGAAAAAGCTCTTTGTGGAAGCAATGTTTCGCTCAGTGAGAAAACGTTTAATGAGAAATAACTAAATTTACATAAGAGAACAGAAACTCAAAACGAAACTTAGATAATGTATGCGTCACAAGCTCTAGTGTTGCATCATAGATTGGCAATCCAGAGGACAACATGAGTTTGAAAATGTGAAAAGGTCAAATTGAACTGGCCTCGAGAAAAACCTTATCAGAAACAAGTTAAAGAATGTGAAGATGTTTCAAAAAAGAAATTTATATAATTTTTTTTTTATACTTTACACAAATTAGTGTCGAATACCATAATTTAACCAAAAACAGAAACCGTTAAATATTCGTGCGTTTAGTTTTTAGCATATGTTTTGAAAAAAAGTACGTGCTTACAGGATTACTGTGTCTGCCCGTCCGTCTGAGAACACCATATCTCTGCACCTACTATATATAGTCCAATTTGAAAAATTATTTAGTGCACTGCGAAATGATGACTCTCTCGTTTTCGTCTCTCTCCGATGCATAACTTCACCGCTAGAGGGCGTTAAAGCAGATGCTATTGAATTCAAACATATTTTTTTTATTCCATATCATTTCTTTCAAGAATACGATTGAAACAAGCCTTTGTTTTTTCTTCCGTACTCTTTATCACGAAACCACTTTAAGGACGTAAACTCAAATAGTATTTTTCCGATATCTATGTTTCTGAAGGCCAGATCTGAAAAATTCCTTTTGCGTCTGTTAGCCTTCACGAGGAAAAATATTGTGCACATAATTCCTAATTTGTTACAGTGCGCAATTTTGCTGCTAGGAGCGTAGTGTTCATTTCTGTTTACAATATATTCTCAGATGTCCAGATAGGCTCCCTCTAAGAAAGCATTTTAAGAATATTTTTGGCTCAAATTAATATAAAACTTTCCCCAAAGGGCATGAAGGTATATAATAATTTTCCTTATATCGCTGCTTGTAAAGGGTCGAATTTAAAAAAAGATATATTCTGACTGCGTTTATAGCGTCTAATTTTTCACGATTCGCAATCTTGCTACTAGGGTGTATAAGCGTATATTTCTATTTGCAATATATTTTCAGCCGTATGTGTCATCTAAGAATTTGACTGAACAAAAATTTTTTGAACAGATACCCTCCCCCCCCCCCCCATCACTATAAAAAATATTTTATGCATATTTTCAGCTCAAAATAACGCCAACTTTTTCCTTCATGCGGCTTAAATACCTATTTTATTTTTCTCCATATCCCATTTTCTAAAAGCCCTGTTTAAAATTCTTTTTTACCTCGTATCGCACTCACTGCTGGGAACATTGTGCATATATTTTTTCAATTTTAGGTGACGTAAGTTTGTATTCCGCTTGATACTGTATCTCCACTTCTGTAAATTCAATTGAAAAGTTCATTTTGCATTGTATCCCATTCGCTAAGGTAAAGTTTGAGAATGTTATCCAATTAAAATAGTGCAAAGTTTTCCTGCCAAACCGTTTTGCTTCTATCACTGCTTCTAAAAGTCTTATTCGAAAAATTCTTCTTTCATTGCATGCCTTTCTATGAAAATTATTTGACGTATATTTACTGCCTCTAGACGACGCCGAGGATCATTTCCCTAGGACGAGTATCTGGAATTCTCAAACCCGATTAAAAATCTTTCCTTGGTAGGATATAACTAACTATGAAGAA
Organism: Macrothele yani; assembly: GCA_039090855.1. NCBI lineage: Eukaryota > Metazoa > Arthropoda > Arachnida > Araneae > Macrothelidae > Macrothele > Macrothele yani. The sequence continues at coordinate 168,366,173 of CM077011.1, forward strand.
AATTTTGCCATGATTTTCTTCTTCAAATGACTCATAATATTCCAGCTGGAATGCAAAAGTTATACGACGTTTTCTTCCATATCTCTATTTCCATTGTTTGAATCAAAAACTGCCTTTTACTTGGGATAGTTTCCGCTATGAAGAACATTTTCCATGCAGTTTGTGATTTTTCGTAAGGAACATTTCTACTGCTGTGGCGTGGGCGAAACTGATTATTTCTACTCGCAATTTTTTTTACCGATCCGAGAATTCCTGTTAAAAAAATTACGTTTGTAATTTAATTTGTTCTATTCACTACGTAAAGCACGGTTCAGAATGTTCGTCACGAAAAATCACAAAGTGCGTAAAACTTTACATGTTTTCTGATTTTCTTCTTTTCTAAAAACGACTTTTAAATCGAGTTTTATGTGCAGAAAACGAATTCAAAACTCTTAAAAAGTCGAGTTTTTTATCCAAAAAACGAATTCAAAACTCTTAAAAAGTCGAGTTTTTTATCCAAAAAACGAATTCAAAACTCATCCTCCTGCTCATTTCGTTGTTATATGTCTTTTCTGTTACGAATTCCATAAAACAAAGTTTACCAATTGTCCCTCTTTCATTTTTCAATCATTGCAGCAAATTTGCATTTCAGTGCAAAAGTGAAGTCATAATTTCAGAAGCATTCGCAATCCATTGGGAAAATTTTGCATCAGATCAAAATGAACCTCATCTTTTCCAAACATACTATAGGTTGACTCCTTTAGTAATCACACAGCATTCCTGTTTTCTTTCTTCGATGAAACAAATATGAGCTTTTAGAAAAGGTGTGGATGAGGCTGAAAAAAAGGGGCATTATGTCTTTTTTTACGTCCTTTGAACACTAGCGCTTCTTACCACTTCCTAGTTAGCTTTACCGAACGACTTTTGATTTTGCAAAAGCGCTTTCAGTTAACCGCTTAAATCGGTCACCCGTAGCACAATAATTTACATTACGTTTACTCTCTGTCTCTCACTCTCTCCGACTCTCTCTGCTTTCTCACTCTCACTCTCTCTGTCTCTGTCTCACTCTCTTTCTGTTTTGTGCAATATCAGCGGCATCTTTCTTCTGTTTTCAATTTTTCTCTCTGGCGGTATAATTCTGTGTGCCACTCATTTTGAAAACATCAAAGATATTAATTTGTAATGTCTTTTTGCTAAAAGTTTTTCCGTTACGTGTTCTTTCCGTCATGACATCCCGAACTAACCTCCTTGTTCCGAACACGTTTGTTCTTTGAGTGTTTAGCTTGATAGACAAATAAACGCAATCCGATCTCATTGTTTCTGTTTGTTTGCACTCCTGCTGACCAAACTGGTACAGACTATACCTTTCATTCCCTTGTTCTGTTGAAGACCAAACAGGTGGAAACAGGGCCGGCTGGACCAACTGAGGCGGTGTCCCCGGGCCCCGTAGTTTAGGGAATAAAAACAAAATCATTTTGGGTAGAGGCTTTTTATTTTTATTGTTATGTTTTTAAGTTTTGAGGCGCGAAGCCCTTAAAAAGATATTTTTTATAATTATTTTTTTTTAGTTTGAGATGCCCCTTCCACTTTCATATAGGTTACCGCCCTTCGTTGTACAGACGCTGAGATTTGCAGATTTCAAATGAATCTTAAAGACACGTTAAACTTTTCCTCATGCATGAAATGGCAAATTAAATTTCCTCATCTTGTGATTCCCTACTTTCCTATCTTGAACAATTTATGTGTAAATAAGACACCTAGATTTAAAAAATAAATAAAAAGAGCAATATGAAACTTGTTTTTGAACTATATATGGAGGCCAAATATTCAGTGACTTTTAAAACAGTATTGTAAAAAAGGCACTTTTCATATATGCTCGCATATGAAAGTAAACGAATTTATTTTGGGGGAATCTTGTTATTCTCTACGCGAGAATAGTCACTACGCAGATTAGTGAAGTCATCTTTTTGTCACACTGCGAGGAAGTTTTTACAAGTGTCACAAAACAAACCGCAACTCCCTATCCAAGGACAGAAAATCGCAGATTTTGACACTTTTTTACTCTCTCTCTCTCTCACTATCTGTCTCCCTCTCCCTCTCTCTGTCTCTCTCTTACTCTCTTTCTCTCTCTCTCTCTCTGTCTCTCTTTTACTCTCTTTCTCTCTCTCTTTCTCTGTCTCTCACTCTCTCCGACTCTCTCTGCTTTCTCACTCTCACTCTCTCTGTCTCTGTCTCACTCTCTTTCTGTGTTTCTCTGTGTCTCTGTCACTCTTTCTCTGAGTCTCTCTGGGTCTCTATCTCACTCTCTCTGTCTCTTTCTCACTTTCTTTCTGTGTTTCTCTGTGTCTCTCTCACACAGTCACTCTCTCTGTCTCCCTTTGCTCTCTCTGTGTCCCTTTCACTCGCTCTGTCTATCTCTCTCTCTCACTCTTTCTATCTCTCTCTGTATCACTCTTTCTGTCACCCTTTCACTCGCTCTGTCTATTTCTCTCTCTCTCTCTCACTCTTTCTGTCTCTCTCTGTATCACTCTTTCTGTCTCTCTCTGTATCACTCTTTCTGTCTCTCCTCACTTTCTCTGTTTCTCTTACTCTCTCTCTCTCTCTCTTTCTCTCTCTCTCTCTCGCTCTCTCTTTCTCTCTCACTCCTTCTGTCTCTCCTCACTTTCTCTGTTTCTCTTACTCTCTCTCTGAACTTTCAATCAATATTAAGGTATAAGATAGTACAACTATACTAGTTATCCGAATTTATTGGCGTAGATAAAATCAAGGTTTCCAAGTTTTCGCACATCAACCAGATGGCTTTCTAAGGAAGGTAGACATTGGGATGATTAAACGTTCATTTAGAATTAGAGTCAACGAGCATAAGAGGGACATAAAGAACGGCAAATTAACCACGGCCCTATCCAGAGAAGTCCAGTTCAAGTCCGCCGATCCTATGTGGGATGACATAAAGAAATTAGCTGCCTACTCTACTTCTAAATCCACTGCCATTCGGGAAACATTGAAGATCATTACCAACGATGAGGCCTGCAATGATAGCGTCTCGCTAGAATTACCACGAATTTGGAACCAATTCTTCAAATAATGAATGCCTTTGGTTTTCCTCCAAGGATTCCGCGTGCAAAACGAACATGATGCCTCGTGGTTTTATTGAATAATTACGTTCGCATCTCTTCGTTTATTGTCAAGTCAACTCACCGCGTTCAAAGTGTTGAAACGTTCTATTATCCAGTTTGCAGTTTGCTGTCTACCTTCCTTGAGAAAGCCATCTGGTTGATGTGCGTAAGCTTGGAAACCTTGATTTTATCTATGCCAATAAATTCGGATAACTAGTATAGTTGTACTATCTTATGTATAGTTCGTGTACAGTTCCTTGAGTTATTAATATTAAGTAAGGTATTTTTTTTAAGATTAAAGCAAATACTTCTTTGAGACAATCACCTTTTCTTTATCATGGTTTTCATGTGTGTGTACTTTAGGGACGATATTTTGCATGTAACTACTTTACTAAAAAATGAGATGTATTTTCTAGGGCCCACGGTGAAATTTTGAAACGTTTTCTTCTAGAAAGTTTATTGAAAATGTGTTTTTTATTAGACAGTTCTTCATTTTACAAAAAAGATGAAAGATCCCAGTTTTTACTTTTCTTAATTACACTTTCTTTTCTCTCTCAGCAGCACACGCGCCGGTAAACTCTTAAAACAAATCATTTTAATAGCACTAAGTTTTTGATTGGTATCTAAAACTGAGTTGTAATCATCATAACAGAATTTTAGTATGTTTATAATATTTTAATGTAAATGTTCCTGTAAAGAAAAATGTTTACAATTTTTATCTATTTCGTAACAGTAACAACTGAGAATTATCTGAAAATCTGTGTCACGTGAAAGGATAAGCGAATTTGCAAGACACACTTCGTGTTTAGATTCGTTTTGGAGAAAAGACAGTGTACCTAGGTTTGAAACTTATATTCCACTGGAGAGTTGAAAACATTTTCTCAGATCTCCGATTTAAAAAAAGATACTTTCAGGGTCTTCCGCTGAAGAACTGCTACACTGAGAAAAACATTTTGTTAATTCAGCAAAAAAATAGTTGAACCAACCAAAACATTTTGTCGATATACAGTGAACAAAAATGTTTGTTGAGCTTACAAATTTATTTTGTTGAAAATAATTGTTGATTCTACAAAATTTATTATTACCATGACAAGACGTTTTGTTCATTTAGCAAAATAATTTTGTCGATTTCTGGGAATTTCTTTGATCTAACAATATGCATTGTTATCGTGATAAAGCGTTTTGTTGCTGCAACCAAAACATATTGTTATCGTGACACAGTAATTTTTTGCTCCAACAAAATTTAGAGTTATGTAGCTGAACCACTTTGTCCCTAAACTTTTTTTCTGATGGCAACACTTTGCCGCTGCAATAATTTTAGGCGGTAACCTTGGTCCATGGGTGTCCGCCATTTTTTCCCCAGCCGTATTTTAATGTTTCCCGACGTATTTACTTTTTAGTGGTGTTTAAATGAATTCAAACGGTGTTACGTCACGAGGAAATTTTTTCAGAGCCAGCGAAAATTCTCTCATCAAGCGGATTCGAACTTAAAGTCTTTAGTTTAGAAACTAGTGTGCTAACCACTCGGCTATACCTGCCGTGTGCACCTTCATATAGGCCTAGTTGAATTCACAAAATACAGCCAACAAAATAATTTTGTTTTGCCAACAAAACAATGCCGATGGAGTTTTGCTAAAGAAACAAAATAAATCGATAAAACAGCTCAACAAAATTATTTTGTTTTTTCAAACAAACCTTTTTTCTCAGTGTGCGAAATTTCTGTATAAATACGTGAAAACCAAAAACGAACTTTTTGGGGAAAAAAGCGGAATTACTGACAAAGGAAATTCAATCAAATTAATGAAGTCAGAAGAAATGGAAACTTCTAAAAACTGAAATTTTGTTAAAAGTCGGACGGCAACTTGCTGCACATTATTGTCAGGAATTTTCCCTCAATTCACACCACTGATTATTTAAAGGGCAGCCTTGGGTGCTGAAGGGTGTTAACTACTCCCGTGAGCATCTAAGGCTGTAAGGAGGCGCCCATCCCTAATTTTGGACCATTGGCTAGAGGTCTGCAGGAGCCTGGGCCTGGCCTTCAGTATTTAATGGAAAACAGACACGAGCCGAGCAGGGTTTTTCTTTTTTTTTTAAGAGCAAAACAATGGCTGTACAGTGCCTTTCTTGTTTGGAAAACTCGCAACATATAGCAGCAGGATAAGATTGAATAATTTCCGCTGATGGAAAAAATATAAGTTTTACGACATCCTCCCCTCCTACAAAGCAATTGGAGTGGGTCAGCTCCCTTAGTTTTTCAATGTGAATGTGGTCCTTTCTCTCTCTCTCTCTAACTTTCACCCTCCTCTCATGCTTCAGGCCAGGCTATTAACTGCAGCATTTCTAAACCGAGCCACCCGCTCGCAGACGATCTTTTTTATTGTTCAGGTCGGCGGCACTTTATTCTCTAGATGTGGGGAAAGCTTTTGAGTTGTCTTAAATGACACGGGAGAAATGGGCTAGAAGAAACTTACTTCTGTGTATAAATCTGTGCCGTATTTCCCTCATTTGAATTCTCAGGCAGCCGTTTTCAAAACTTCAATGACGCTGGTTAGCTGGGCAGTCTCTCATTGTTTTCCCTTAGCATATGCTCAGTTCAGTGTTGCTGATAAATACTCTTCCATACTTGTTATGGAGCTTGAGAAAGCGAAAGAATTTCGAGAAAATACCGCTTCCGGAGAATATGTGCTTGTAGACAATGCAAAGGGAAAAGCGATATTTGGAAATATTGTAAATTACTGTCCCGTTCTGAAACTAGTCGGCCGGAAAAAGTTGTGATGTGCACTAAATGCAAAAACGTTTTGAGTTACGATAGTACAAAATCTGGAACATTGCATCTTAAGCGGCACAAATGTGCCCTCCCCCCCCCCACACACACACGGGAGACATATTGAGTTCCAGCGATATGATATGCCAGTAGAGATAGGTGCAGTTAATAAAGCCATGAAATTTTCTCCCAGTAGAACGATCGGACTCATAATTCTGGAAATTTCATACTTTTCGAATTAACCTCCCACCCCCCTCTTAACCCTAAGGATATTTCCGGGTCCGGCGGTAGGGAATAATAATTTGAAAACCCAGTAAAATTTGAAAGGCATGGAAATTGTTCTTTTCATGCAATTTTTTTTAGTATACAAGCCCCCCCCCCTCCTAGGAAGTCACGTGACTTATACAGAGTCTCAGAAATACCGGACTTTAATGAAAAATTCTGAAATGGGCCGAGTGCGGGCCGGGCCTTGGACGTGCGAGTTTGGGAAGGCCCGTGTAGACCTCTACCACTGGCTGCAGAGAAGAGAGAGAACCAGCGCCGAAAGGAAAGAATGAACTTTCATTTCTAGCACGGGATTAGAATTCAGACCCTGAAGTACAAGAGGACACAATACGCGCTAGACTACTCGGCGACCCTCATAATGTTAAAAAAACGAAACTGGATGCAAAAATCATTTAAACACGAAATTTTTTTTGTCTTAAACATTTCGTTATTTTCATAACACTTATGATATGTTCATTATATATAAAATTTCTAGTCATTCAGCAGATTATAGTTCCTTTCTACCACGCTTGTGTTTATCACTGGCGTATTCGAAGTTTAACTACCCACGTGATCATTTTAGGTTATATGCAGAACCTGACCCTAATTTAGGCCCGATGATTCTAGGAAAGGGAGAGAGTAGAGCTATCGCCATAGGGCAAACACGCCAAACTCTAAATATCAGGCCTGCATAACTACGAGCTAAAACTAAAACTAGGAGCCCGGCAATCTCCCATTAAATTGTGACTCATCTCGTAATCATGGTAACGTCACCCATATATGATCCCTGTGAGGGATTTTTCCAGTACCGTTCGCCGCAAAAGATTGCATTTTATACGTGTATCAACACGGTCAGTGTATTGATACGGTCACCTCGGTGAAACTCATATTTGACCGTATCAATACATGAGCAACAGGACTTATTTTACGGGAATTTCTTACAGTACATCCATACCTCATCTAGGATTCAAGAGTTGGAAACGGGTCAAAACTTTCGAACCCGGACCCGGACGTCCCATAACTGGACCCGATCCGAACCCGTAACTGACCCTGACAAATCTGCTTTGAACTATAAATTCGAAACTTAATTTATACATATAAACGTAATATATATATATTCATCCCAATAACTGCTGGATATTTATTAAGTGAAATCATTTTTTACGCTTTCCAACCGTAGGTTGAAGAAGCGTATATGCTCCAGCTTTGTCCGTCCGTCTGTCCGTCTGCCTGTCAGCACAATAACTCACGTAAAAATGATTCGATTTCGATGAACTTTTAGTATGTGGTAGGGGACCACCTGGGGACGAACCCTATTGAAATGGACAAAATGGGGTCAAAGGTCACAGCATAGGAGCTAGATCCATTTCGTTGCCCTTATGCGTCATACCTTGCGTAAATATGATTCGATTTCGATGAAATTTTAGTATATTGTAGGGGACCACCTGGGAATGAACCCAATTGAAAATGGGTGAAGTGGGGTCAAAGGTTAGGACATAGGAGCGGGATGCAGTCTATTGCCCTTATGCGTCATAACAGGCGTAAAAATGGTTCGATTTCGATGAAATTTTAGTATGTGGTAAAGAACCATCTGGAGACAAACCCTATTGAAAACGGACGAAATGGAGTCAAAGATCAGGACATAGGAGCGGAATCACTTCCATCGCCATTATGCGTTATAACTTATGTAAAAATTCTTCGATTTGGATGAAATGTTTGTATGTTGTAGGGGACTCCCTGGGGACGAATCCTATTGAAAATGGGAGAAATGGGGTCAAAGGTTATTCCATAGCCCTTATGCATCATAACTTACGTAAAAATGCTTCGCTTGCGACAAAACGTTATCATGTTATTTCGGAGGTATACTGAACCGGTTCTGTTGAATATCATCGAAATGGGATCAAAGGTCAGGGCACAGGACCGAGATTTATTCCACAGCCATTATCCTCATAACTAGAGTAATGATTTCTGGTATGTTGGAAAGCGTATTATAATTCATGCATTGCATGATTTTACTAACTTGTTTAATAATAAAATTTGGTTACTTGCTAAATTTTAATGCCATTTTTAGTGCCACTATTTTGCGTAATCCAGAAGTAATGGCAGACAATGACCGTGACCATGGAGAATATTACAAAGGGAATCTTTATTTGCGATTACACGAATGTATTTTTTTTTAATGTATTTAGATTGTTCACTACACGCTTTGATGGAGGTGCGCATACTTTCATATGGTCCGTTAGGATTTTAGTTCTATAATCTTTTATTACACCGTCGACATCTTTCTTTGTAATTATACATTTCCACATTTTGAATAACAAGCAAGACCAAACAACACGGAATTTTTCACCGGTTCCTTAATGAGACAGAACAATTTCCAGCATTCACTCTTCCCCTTGTGGTTTTCAACAAGCACGTATTTCTTGGCCTCGACGCCTTTCTCAACCTTCTGAATATTAAATCCATCCATATTAACAAATAAGGAGTTAATTTCGATATGACATGTTTATGGAAAAGGGATGTTAGCGCATCAATCGAAAACCTCTGAATGCTCAATGTAAAACATGCAATGTGAAAAGTAACTCTTGGTCATACAGTGAACTTCGCACGGAGAGAGTGAATCATCTGAGAAGCAGGCGAATGGCGTTTGCCTGTACCTTGCCCTGGACAATCGCACTGTAAAAGAACGCAAAGGAAGTATCTTTTTACGGTATGGCGTCGGTGTGTCTGACGTCGTTCGGTAGAAATCTTCGTTGCTTTAAGAAAGAGACGACAATATTTTTGCATGGCAAATCATTATTCACTCCGTGGGCACCAGTATCGACTACAGAATTCCACAACGCGCATTTTTCTTTGGAATATATTTTTCTCTTTTCAAAAATGAAACGGGAATAAAAACCGGGTCAAAATCGGGTCAGGAACACCTTGACCAGACCCGTTGGACCCGCAAGAAATTGTCGACCCTTTGACCCGTGACCTGTTTCCATCGCTGGCCTTAACTCGGCAGACTGGTCTTCAGCTACCAGAGCGTCTGATATGCTCTGATGTGTGCACTTGTCTGACGTATCAAACCTTATTATACACTCATGCTGAAAAATTAAGGATAACTGTGAATCACAGGAAAATGTTGCACTACAAAAAAGGATTCGTCATACAAACTACTCCATACCCTTTTCCTGAATGACGAAAGTCCATCTCCAGTAGACCTATTGTGTTGCTAGGAGCGCACTCACGTAGCACGCAGCGGGTTATAAAAGGAGAAGTCAGAGCAGCAGAATATGTTTTTTATTTACTTATTGGAGGGGTTTTTTTTTGTTTTTTTATTGGAGGTTTAGCGACCACCGTGAGCAACTCAATGTGCTGTAAGCAGTCGCCCGTCCCTAATTTAGGGTCGCTGGTTCCAGGGAAGGCAGAGAGCCAGTGCCGTAAGACAAACACAACATCCATGCCTCACCGGGATTCAAACCCGGACCCTTAACGAACTAATGGTCATAAGCCATCGCTTATCCCACTGCGCCCCCGGGGCGGCGCAGCAGAATAGAGCAGTTGTTGTGCGTTTCGGAGGTGGGACAATGCTGTATACCAAATGAATATGGCTCAGCGAACACATATTGATGATGCTATGCAGGGCAGAATCATCGGTCGACTCGAGGCTGGCCAAACCCAGATGGCGGTGTCCCAGGAGTTGCATGTCCAACAAAGTGTCATTTCTAGACTCTGGCGGCGGTCCCAAGAGGATTATCACAGTAACTTATATACAATCATACTAAAAAATTAATGATAATGTCAGTTTCGACCCTGCCTCGACGTTTCCGCACAGGACGTCCACGAATTATAGCGCCGCGACAAGACCGTCTTTTGTCACTAACTGCCAGACGGCACAGGCAGAGCACAGCAGGTGATCTTGCCAGAGACCTTTCGGTTGTCACTAACTGCTAGACGGCACAGGCAGAGCACAGCAGGTGATCTTGCCAGAGACCTTTCGGTTGTCACTAACTGCCAGACGGCACAGGCAGAGCACAGCAGGTGATCTTGCCAGAGACCTTTCGGTTGTCACAGAGACCACTGTTTCAAGGCATACCTTGTACAGACGATTGAGTGAATACGGCCCGGTCCGTATGCCCGCAGTCCTTCTAGATGCATCCCGTTAACTGCAGCTCATCGAAGAGCCCATGCAGACTGGGGCAGTGAACGTCGTGCTTGGACAGCTGACCAATGGGCCTATGTTTTGTTTACTGACGAATCCAGATTTTATTTGCGCATTGACTCACGCCGTGTCACATCTGGAGAGCAGATGGGACTCGGTACAATACCTTCAACATCATTGAACGTCATCGTTTTGTCGCCTTTGGAATTTTAGTGTGTGGCAGAATAATTTTGAGTTCACGTACACCCGTCCATGTATTTGAAAGAGGAATTGTGACAAGTAAGACGTACCGCGATGTCATTCTGCAACAATATGTCCGGCTATTCAGGGGTGCAATGGAACCCGAGCTCGTGTTTATGAATGACAATGCACGTCTTCATCGAGCAGCCGTAATGGAGGGATATCTAGAAAGTGAGGATATCACTCGCATACACAGTGTCCAGCTCGCTCTCCTAATTTAAACCTCATTGAGCATGTATGGGACACATTCGGGAGACATATTGCAGAACGTTGTCCACCTCCTAGAACTATTCTGGAACTTCGGACAACATTGGTGCACAAATGGGACACTGTACCTCAATCCCAGTTTGATAATCTGGTGCTAAGTATGCCCAGACGCTGTACTGCATGTGTCGCTGTAGCAGGCCAGCATGCAGCATATTGAACCTTTCTTCACCATAAAACATTTGTGTTCTGCACGAGATATGCATCCTAAATTAGCTCCAGGGAGCTGTTTTTCTTTATTTGACCATTATGGTGGATCGTCTAGTGTTTTTATCGTTCTGAATTTTCGTTTAGTTCAATATGCTCCATATCTAGAACGTTTTGGTTGCAGTACTAAGAATGGAAGGGTCGAAACTGACATTATCATTAATTTTTGAGTATGATTGTATATAAGTGAATGTGATAAACAGTCAGTTATGTACCAGCGAAACTCTTCCACACCTCGAAAGGTTTCAAATTTTCGTATTTTGTTGAGTGTAAGAGTATCTTAATTTTACGAATAATTTTTTCACACAGGACTCGCGGAGTAATGAACCACAGAAACCGCAGGCATTTCAGGATAAATTTCAATAGCCTAATTAACAGTCGTGGGGAACTAACGAGGTTAGCGCTTGTTGTAGTAAAACAAAACCACTCCTGTTTCGGAAGAATTCGTCGACAGTAACGAACATGGGCGTCGTGGCGCCAGGAAACCTTGGTGACCGAGGAAAGAGGAAGGCGCCAGCTTCAAGGGGGCCAACACTCAAGTTCATTATTCCGGATTAAGACAAGACATACTTTTTATTTCTGCTCCCCTCCCCGCCTTCTGTTTTTTTTTTTTTTTTTTTTTTGAATAATTAATCTGCTCCGTTAACTGGAATATCATGTCGGAGCGCATGGTAGTCGTATGAAATGCTGGCGATTTCCTCGTTAAACTTCGAAAACGAGGTAAAGAGTTGCACACTGCTTTGCATGCACTTAGTAGATCATCTCTCAGTGCACTTTTCGGAAACGCCAAATTACAGATCTTTTCCTATTTGCTTATTTTTTCTTAGTCTAACAAATCCTATGAGCATCGAATGCTAGAAGACGTCGCTCTCCCCTGATTTAAGGTTCTGTTTCTAGAAAGGTAGAGAATCAGAACTAAAGGAAAACTGCAACACTAATATCTCTCCCAGAGTTTAAACTCAAGTGGAGCAATATATGAACATACGACATACTGTGTGCAGTACTCCTGAAGCATCATATGTCTTGAGTTTTTCTAATAGTTCTAACAAAAATAATACGCTTCCTCCCTGAAGTGGGAAAACTGAGATGTTTGTCTTTGGGAATGTGAACAATGCAAATGAGAGTACTTGTTGCAGAACCTTCTTTCGCTATGAGTCACAAAAGACAACAAACTTTTTTTCTCTGTTTGCATGATTCATAATTCTGTGACAAGGGAGAGTCATTTTGACCATACTTTGAATATTTCCTCGAGCTTACCACAACCTGTCTCAATCAAACTGGGATTTTTGTTTTGTACCGAGCGATCGTTTCCCTTTGACCAGTTGTTATGTCTGTCTACATCCTCAGGTTCACCCTTTGCAAGTTCTGGTTAACACAAGGATTTCTGAGAAAAGTATTAACACATGCACCGTCCTATCAGAACATATGACCACTTACCTAATAATGAGAATAACCACCCCTGACCCGGATGACAGCGTGGCATAGACCCAATGAGGCCCTGGAAGGTTGCCCGAGGCACACGTGACCATTCGGACTGCAGCAGAGCACGGAGGTCCCAGAGATGGCGTAGTTGTGGGTCAGCACGTCGAATCTGTTGATCCAAATAGTCTCACAAGTGCTCTATGGGATTGAGGACGGGCGATTTTGCCGGGCAAAGAAGAACGGAGACATCGCTGTCATGTTACTGGAACCAGTCACGCACCCCCTTAGCGACATGGCAGGGCGCATTGTCCTGTTGGTAGACACCATCATCACCAGGGTAAACGTCCAACATGAAAGGATGCATGTAGTCAGCAAGAATGGACAGATAGCCTTTGGCGTTCAGGGACCCATCTATTGGTATTTACGGTCCCAGGTCATACCAGGAAGACATCTCCCGGACCTGCGCACTGCCACCGCCAGCCTGTACTTGACCGATAAGTTGTAACGTATACTCTAGATTCAGTTTCTTTTTGATTTTACTATCTCTTGTTATTTTATTTTCCTATGCAAATTATCTTCTCACTTAACGAGATGTTGTTTCTCCCGCTGAATTATATGTGGCAACGAGTGTAAGTCATGACGTGGTGGTATGCAGTATATATAGGCGCGCTCAAGTATACACCAGAGCTTCGTTTTATATGTGATAGGTTCTTCCTGATTATTGATATCCGATTTACCTACTTTTCTACGATATTACGATAGTACGAAAGTTCGGGCTATCAGTAGTTGTGTTATTTTGGAGTGTGCATTTGAGTAATACCAGGATCTCCCCAATAAAAGGTTAAAAGTGAGTACGTTTTCTTAGTTCATTTTATTGTTAGACCTCTGTCTGGCCATTAAGTCTATTTCATTGAGTGTTTACGTTAAGTTCAGGGTATATTGTGTTTACCGCTCTAATAAGGAGCCTTCAAGGTACTAATGTACTGAAACCGAAGTTATATTACTGATATTCAAGATAATGAGGAACGCTGAGTAAAAATAAATCCCATATTCTTGGAATTTATTGCACGTGCGTGTCTTACCTAAACAAACTCTAGCACTTTGAAGATTAAGCACACTTTAGCTACGTCAAGTAACCTTTCAATAACCCTAACGTGACTTAACGTAAGCTTTCCTGCACTACACGTCCAGCCGGAGAATTTTATTCATTATAAAGTGTGTCCAGGTGTTGGTTATAATGTGTCTGACGCCGCATCCGTCACTTCTGTGGAATAGAAACCTCGATTCGTCGGAGAAGGCAACCTTTTCCCACTCTTTCACTGTCCAATGACGGTACCCAGCAAAAACAGTCTTGCTGGCCCAGCACTATGTCGCCGCTGCCGAACCGTCAATAAAATGTCCGGGCGGCCAACACAAGGGCCAGCAGTTCAGGCCAACAGCTGGCCAACAGTTGGCACCCCATCAGTTGTCATATGCCACAACAGGGCCATCAGTTTTCCATCACTGGCAGTAGCTGCCACAAGTGGCCCCTCATGGCCCTGCAAGCACGTGCCAGAAATGATGGCTAGCCTAATGTGGTCCGCTAGTGTGCCGGTAGTGGCAGCCGGCAACCACGTGACGTAGCTGATGGCTTGCCGAATCTTGTCCGCCAATTTCCCAGTAGTAGCCATAATAATAATAAAAAAAAATTCAAGGATAACCACAGTTTCCCAAAGCTACATTTTTTTTCTACTCTCACGAAACTTGTGAATTAACACACTGCACTGGGGAAATTTTCTACACAGGCCGGAAAAACGCCCGTTTGCATCTGAACCAGGGCCGTTGGCGTGGTAGCTGAGCTCTACCGACCGGACTAATTTGCCACGCTCGAGCTTATGCTTAAAGCGGTCTGTTTCGTATGCAATGTGTAATCGAATGCTTCCCTCTTTAATTTAAAAATATTGCGAGGTATTTTTCATAAAAGTCAGTTTCATATAATTCATAAATTAATTTTTTCAACGTAACGATAGTTTTTTTTTTTTTTACCTTACGGGAACTTCACTCATTTTCAAAGCGTGAACATACTTAGAGTCGCTTTCCAAAGTTTTGTACTGTTCTTGTCGTCTTGAAAAAATATTGTTGAATAAATACATATTTACCCGGGTTCATGTCACATTCTGTTACATTTTTAACGTTGTGTCTTTCCTTTCCGTTGTCCGAAGCTACATTTGTTTTAAAGAGTAAAGATATTTTATTTTACTTCTCGTTATTTTTGGAAGCAAATTCCTCCCAGTCTTGTGTATTCAACCCATGAATGAGTACACCACATAGCGTTGCTTTTTTTTTTCTTTCAAATAATTAGTAAACTTTGTACGCGTATAATTCTTTTTTTTTTTTTCCAACAAACGTTGTTTTAATGGTTTTCCAGGACATTTGTTTCAAGCGGTTTCAAATTTTTTCTTGTTATTCATCCACTCCATTCCATGAATTGTTATTCATGGGAATGGAGTTGGTGTATTTCATGGCTGTAATCTAGTATTTCACGGCTTAATCTGATATCTTCGTCGACGTAAAATTTCATTAGGAAATTAATTCGCCTCTCCACATATGGATTTTTTAACATCCACTAAAATAACACGATGGCGATAGCGTCGTCTTTAACTAACTGTTACCATGAGAGACACAGCAAGTATTACTTCTGCGCATGCGCAGTCCCGTTGCTTCCACCTGCTGCTGGGGTTGCATTGGTTGCCAGTAACGGGCCACTAGTGGCACTTGCTTGGAGGCCCACAATTCACGGCGATGCTGCATGGCCATCAATGGCCCGCCAACTGATAGCGCTGCCACCAACGGACCACTACCGGGCCGTGAGCGGCAGATTTCAGCTAGCAGTGACCCATCACTGCCAGCTGGTGGCCAGCAGTTTCCCAGCACTTGTGTTTTTGCTGGGTAGTACCATGCGAATTGCAGGCGTCGTTGCCGAAGGATCTGAGTTGATATGGGCGCCTTGACGCAGCGTCGACTCCGAAGACCCATGCGTAACAGGGTTCGCTCTACTTTTATCCGGGACACGTACCTGGGTGCCCCAGCGTTCATTTGCGTGGTCAATTGCTGCCCTGTTGTGCGTCGATTGCCCTTTATCATTCGACGGAGGCGACGTTCTCCTGTGGGGTCGATAGCCTTTGGGACTCCACAGTTATGACATCTGGAGCTACTCGGTGTGCGAGCAGTCCATTCTTGGTACACCCTTAGTACAGCACCTCGCAAATAGCCCACGAAGTCTGCTGTTTCTGAGATGCTTCCATTCTTGGCGCGATAGCCGATGATCATTCCCTTTTGAATGTCCGTCAAATCACTACCTCTGCCCATTGTGTCAAGTTAAGCACTATGGCTCATCTGTCCTGGCCGACCGCTTCTATCTCCGTGTGATCAACCTTAGTACGTGCACTCTGTGACGCGCCTGGGCGGGTACATTGTGATTCCGGGAGTGGCCATATTCTTCTGATACGACCTTGTATTTCAAGTAGGAGTTTTTCTCAACCATTCGTAAAAGGTAGCCAACTAAAACAGATATTTTGTTCATCTGAGTAAGTGTTGCTGTTTCTGTTACAACAAATATTTGGAATTAGGCTTTTCTTGCGTATTATAACTTTCAGCTATTTCTAACTGTCGTATTTTTCGGTGCATAAGACGGGATTAAAAAAACCCCTCTGGGACTGGACTCATAAGCCTGACTTACCTATTGATTTGTCTTTGAAGTTTCTCAATAAGAAAAAAATACGAGGGTGAATCAATAATTATCATCAATGCAGCTATAAACTTTATTTCAATAAAAAATAGGGAACTTACATAACATAATTTTTCAACATAATCTCCTTGATTTTCAGCGCACTTGTTCCATCGTTGCACGAGCTTCTTCATGCCCTCAGAAAATAAGTTTTCGGCTGAGCGCCGAGCCAGGCATGCATCACTGTTTCCAGCTCTTGGCCCGATATGAATCGATGGCCCCTTAAGGACTCTTTGAGTGGACCAAATAGGTGATAGAATTATAATTAATTTAGATAATCTCCATTAATCTTTATCCCCTTGTTTTCCCAGCTCAGCGACTAAAATACACCCACCAATGTAACACTTTTATGTGTGCTGTATTCTCAAACAGCCGAATCTTTGCACTTGCATTTTCATAGATGTTATTAATAATATTAATGTATGCATCTTCAATACCGCAGGTTTTCAGAGCCATTGTAATTGCTGATGGTTTCACCGAATGAAAGACTTTTTCATAATTGATAAAAGCCATGCACAATGGAAGTTCATATTACCTCGCTCTTTCAATTAGTTCTCTCAGTACGTGGATATGATCTATTGTGCTGTATCCACTCCTGAATCCAGCTTGTTCTCTCGGTTGAGCCATGTCCAGTGTTACCTTCAAGCGGTGTGAAAGAACGTCAGTGAAGATTTTATAAACCACTGATAGGAGGCTGATAGGTCTGTTGTTCCTGAGATCCTCAATGTCACCTTTTTTATGTAGCAGGATCATTGTAGCGTTGTTCCAATCCTCAGGAATCTTCCCTTCATTAAGGCATCGAGTGAAAATTTGGGCGAGTACTGTTTCAATTTCTCCACTTGCTTTTTGTACGATGTCTACAGTAATTCCATCTTCTCCTGGAGCTTTTCCCCGCTTCATGTTCTTGATTGCATGCGCAACTTCTGCTGGGAGGACTGGAAGAACTCTGGTACCTTTCATGATGTGTGGAGTACATGTATCATCCCTTTCATATAATTTGGAGCAGAAATCTTTCACTCTTGTCAAAATTTCACCTCTATTTCTTGTTACAGAACCATCTTCTTTTCTCAGTGCCATAATCTGTTTTCTTCCATTACTGAGATGTTCCTTTGCTATCTTTAGGCTTTGGTTGTTTTCAATTGCTTTCTTCACTAGTTCACAGTTGAATTTCCTTACGTCTTCAGTGATACTTTTTCGTACTGTCTTGCATAGCTCTATATATTCCACTTTGGAAGTCACATCTTCTTTAGTTATCCTCATCTCTCTTCTTTTTTGCATCAACATTATAGTTTTTCCTGATAATTTGTTCACATGCAACTTGTTCTTAGACCCAGCTAATTTTGTTGCTGTTTCCATAAGAGCTTTGGTTACTTTTCTGTTAACTTTAGAAATATCCACTTCTTCCGATGTTAGGCCTTCTAAAGCAGAGAATCTGTTCTTCAGTTCCAACTTGAAGGTACATGTATTATAGTGTTTTTTAAGGTTGGTTATGTCAACACATTTTGTTTGTCTTATGAGCTTGCCACGTTCAAGTTTAGTGTTGAAGTGCATCTTACATATCACCAATCTATGGACACTACCTGTGTTGAAATTGTTTAGCACACTGCAGTCTTCTATGACGAATTTTTTGTTACACATAATAAAATCAAATTCACTTGTAGTTCCATTTGGATGTCTCCATGTCCATTTCCTGTGTGGCTTTTTCTTGAAAAAGGAGTTCAAGATGAAAAACCCTTCTGCATCTGCAATCTCAACGAGAGTATTTCCAAGCTGGTTTCTGTTGCCGTGACCGAATTTACCTACTGAAGTTTCATTCTGCTACCGTTGCCCTATTTTTACATTGAAATCTCCCATAATTATCTTCAAATGCTGCTTACCTTTATTATTTAGATGACGAATTTCCTCATAAAATTCTTCAATTTCTTCTTCAGGATGACTTGTGGTGGGTGCATAAGTTTGAATAATCTGAGCCTGGTATCTTCTCGAGAGTTGGATAACGAGTCGGGCAGCTCTGTCAGAGGAACTTTCAACTTCTACAACTTTATCCTTCAGTTTCTTGTTTATTATAAATCCAACACTACTAGTTCTGCCAGTATCTGTCCCACGATAGTAGAAGAGATGTCCACTTTTCAGTTCAATGAGATCTTCTCCTTTTCTCCTTACCTCACTTAGCCCGACGATGTCCCACTTGATCCTTTGTAGTTACTCTTCCAATTCAAGAAGCGATGAATCAGAAGATAGGGAGCGTCCATTATACGTAGCCAAAGTCAGCATCAGATGGCAGCCTAGTCCGGTCCTCCGGGGATTCTTATCACCCTCTGCCTTCATGTCGCACTGGCCGCTGCCTTGGCCAGGTACATTCCAGCTGCCGGAGACTGAGGGCCAAGATTTAAGTTGTGGAGTCATTTTGGAGGGGTTTGGCCATAACTCACCACGCTGGCCAAGCGGGTTGGTGAGTGTGGGGTAACATTTCCTCTAATCCCGATGGTATAGTTATACCACTATTGGCGGTCGTCAGAACCCCTTTAGTGGGAACAGGATGCACCACGAGAAGGCGGGGTTGACATTTGTCAAGGAGAGGCTGTGATGTTACGCGGTCGTGATCTGAGCACCCGAAATGCAATATCACGTTGATAAGAAACCATTGCGACAGCATGCGAACTGTAATATTCCATCACTAAAAACTTGTTTTAAGGCTGCAATAACGTATATTTCCGTTTCACAGAAACATCATTAAAATCGCCGTGAGAGTTTTGGAGTGGCAGTTGTTGTATGTTAATAGCATCCTCCTAGCGACCCCTCGAAGACCCCGTGAGTGACATTCACCCTTGGTTCTGCAAAGCGGCCAGAACTACAACCGGTGCACCGTATTTATCTCGCGAAGATTAAATTTCTGAAACACGTCGCTCCCATTCAGTTGGCTGGTGACAATCGTGTTGACAGCAAGCGGTGTTTGCACTTGAAGAACCGCAATGACCTAGCCAAAGCATTTTCGTAGTTCAACTGAATTAAAACCAACCGATGGTGCCAATTATTATAGTTATCTTAATTTATTTCATGTTTCCGAGTAAATAGAAAGAACTTTGGTTTCTGATTTTAGTCCGGCCCTCTCAGAAAAAGCAGCAAGCGATGACTCACTCTGATTTGGTACACTTGTGGGACGCCCCCCCCCCCTACATTTGCGTAGCGGATTATCCGACTGGTTAGTCATAAGGAACGTATACTGGTAGACAGCGTTAGTTCCTACGACAAAAAGGCTTACAAAATTCAACTCTTTGCAGAAAAGAAAAGTACGGACATTGTCTTATTTTCTTTTCCTTTCAATATTTAGTGAGGCATTAAAATCATAGTTACATATTTTCGGAATATTAACTGCATTTGTTCTGACTTCGTCTTATACTCAGGATCCACTTATCTGCGAATGACAGTAATGAAATTGAGATTTTTAACTCATTCAACTTATACACTGCTGGACAATTGCTAAGGACGGATCATAAACGGCTATATAGCGCATAAAAAAGTAAGAGTGGTTGGATGTCAAGTGAAATAAAATAATGTCAGAATGCCAGGACATTACAAGAAAGACAATTTATTGTGCTCTGAAATCCAGAAGGCTTTGGAACGTGTTCAGGCCATTTTGTGCAGAATACGTAAACGTGAAAAAAATGCAATTACCGTCCGCAGGCGTTCCGGCGTAAGATGTCAATACGGGATATGGCCACCATGGAGGGCGATGCAATATTCCACACGTCGTGTCATGCTTTGCACAACATTATCAAGCAGCTGTTGGGGTAATTTATCCCATTCCTCTGTCAGTACACGGATGAGGGTGTCCTTGTTTATTGGAGGGCATTGGCGACCAGCAAGACTCCTCCCCAAAGCATCCCACACATTTTCAATGGGATTCAGATCTGGAGAACGTGCTGGCCATACGAGGCGTTGAATATCCTCGCTCTCAAGACACTCCTGGACAGCGACTGTTCGATGACATGTTGCGTTGTCGTCCATGAAAATGAATCTATCACCAACAGCACCACGGAACATGCGAACATGAGGTAGCAGAACATCATTAATGTATCGTTGGCTAGTCATAGTCCCAGTTGGAAGCACATAGAGGGACGTACGGCCATTGATCATGATGCCAGCCCATACCATGACACTACATGTTGGATATCGGTCTCTTTCCTGTATGTTTGCTGGACAATATGCAGTACCACTATCACGCCAGATCAGTTGTCGTCGACAATCAGACGATAGACTGTATCTACTCTCATCTGAGAAGAGGACAGCAGACCAGTCGTTATCAGTCCAATTGCGATGTTGATGGCACCATTGCAAACGGGCGGTACGGTGACGTCTTGACAATGGGATGCACACAACAGGACGGCGGACGTATAGTCCTCCTTCATGCAAACGTCTGGCGACAGTTTTTCGGGAGATCCGCTTGCCAGTAGCAGCCATAAACTGATTTGCTACCTCACTAGCTGTGCTGCGCCGGTGTCTTTTTGTTGATAGCACTATGTACCGATCTTTTGCAGGTGTCGTACTGCGAACACGACCTCCCCGTGACGTTTGCTACACTCTCCATTTGTTTGAAATGATTTCCAAAGCCTTGAAACAACACTGTGGCTGACGTCGAACTCCCTGGCTATAGCGTCTAGAAGGGAAAGTGTGCCGAGCGCCTAGCGTACGTAATGATTGGCGTGGATACCGAAATTTGTCCCCTTCGTAGATGGCGCTTCGATCGCCTTCCCTTCCCTCTTTCTTACTGTGATGGGAGCGGGAAACTAAATTCGTGTTGCTTACTGTGAAAAGAACGGTAATTTAGACGAAAACGTGTTATGTTTTAGGTTTTAGAAGGAATGTGGATTACCTAAATATTGTATATAAGTTATACTTAGCTCATTATGCGGAAGAGAAATAACCATAGTTTTGTGCCAGGTTGCAATACTCAGTACAAAAACAGTAAGCCGTCACTCTTTGGAATACCCAAAAATGATAAACTTTTACAGCAGTGGCAAAGATTGATTCCCGGTGCAGATGTGCAGATAAAAACTTACGACAAATTTAGTGCTGTATGTGAACTGCACTTTGAGAGATTTGTGGTTCGAAATTTTGTGCATAAAATAAATGAGGAGACTGTGTTAATACCCAGAGATCGGCCCATCTTGACACCAGATGCAATTCCAACAATATTTCCAAACCTTCCCCATTATTTGTCAAAAACTCTGGCAAAATACAGGAAAGTTAGGGAAACCGATGATAAGCCTGATGGTAATTTAAATAGCTTGGAATTCACTTCCCAAAGAGTTACACGGAACTGCCTTCTGAATATCACAGCCTTCAGTATTTTGGGGTAAGCAAATTCCTGCAAATAATTCAAAGTGCATAATTTTCCATGTTCATTCATTCAAATGTGAATTGTCAAATTCATTGACAACAACAGAAAAACTGGTTGTTGTTACCAAAAAGTTAACCAGAGGTTACCTGTAAAGTGTATTTACGTGGAATAAAAATTAACTCAGTTTCTAATATTACTTCTAAAGATGAATCAAAATCCATTATTCGAGACACTGATAGGCTAACAGTATGTCATGGCACAGGCTCCATTTCAGAATTTGAAAATAACATGAAGTACCTTGAAAGTGGAGTTATTTTTTAGAATAATTTGTACAGCAAAAATTGTGTAACGAAAGGAACAACAAAGACTTGCCTCAGATGTAAGTATCTGCAGGGCTTACTTTTGCACAAAATAGCTTATCATAGAAGAAAGGCTACATTTAAAAATAAGTATCAAAATACAGTTCGGAAAATCAACAGGCTGAAGAAACTAGTTATTTCGCTCTCTAATTAAACTTAAAAATAAAAAAAAAGGAATTTTACAGAACTTTCCATTAATGAAAAAATAGCAGAATTACGCATTAAGCAGCAGCAAATGGTTATTCATTGTTATAAGGCAGCAAAAAAAGAAATCTGCAAGAGGTATGTCATATACCAAAGAATGGTTACTTGAATGCTTACTAATGCACATAAAAAGTCCAAAATTGTACGAGCACATACGGAAACACAAAATCATGATCCTACCTAATAGAACAACTATTAGAAAGTATATTTCAAATTACAACAGCAGTTTTGGATTCAATGCACTGACGTTTGAAACTATTTCAAAGAAAACAAGTGAAATGGAGCCTTTTGCAAGACATGGTGGTATATTAATAGATGAAGTGAAGCTTACAGAAAAACTGCATGCAAAATCATCTGGTGAAATATTAGGGTTTGTTCATATTGGGCCATACACTTCAAAAACTGTTAAGTATACCCCATGTAATCACGGACTGGTAATGGTGTTTCAGCCATTAAATGGAGATTGGACCCAAATAATTGGTGTTTTTGCCACAAGTAACAATATAAGTGGAACTTTGCTAGCAAAATTAATTATTAAAGCTGTTATTCTCACTGAAAATGCAGGTCTGTTTGTTAATTTCATTACGTGTGATGGGGCTTCTTGGACCAGGAATATGTGGAAGACATTTGGTATATCAGCAGACTGTTCTGGAACTAAATACAGCATTATGCATCCTACAGATTGTTCTAGTTTACATTTCATATCAGATTTTCGCCAGTCAAAGCGAGCCTTGCTTCATCGTAGCTCAGCTATTTAGAGTCAGGTCGATGCTTAGCAAATTCCCAGTTATACAGGTAAACACTGGGGAAGAAATATTTCTTCTTATTATACGTGGGAAATATATCTCTATAAGCAATCTGAAATCACATATTTACTGTTACGTAACTGAAATCAAACGATCGTCCATGGAATGGAAACATGTCACCTCCCCAACAAGGAAGACGTGAAAAGTCCAACTGTCTCTGTCTGCGGGAGTGGTCATGATGACTGTGAATCTGTTGTTTACACAGAATTTCTGTCAAAAGAGACAACCATCAAGTGACTCATATTGCCAAACACCATTAAATTTGCGAAATTCAATTAAGGACAGATGCCGGGGTAAGTTGAGCGAAGGTGTCACACTGATGTCCAAGAACATTACACAGCACGGAAAACTAAGGGAATTGCTGCATTAATTCAAGTCGGAATTGTGGCAGCATCCACCTTACAGCCCCAACTTATCCCCATGCGGCTACCATTTGTTCGGTAAAATGAAACAGGAGCTTAGTGGACAATGATTCCCAACGGATGAGGCTGTGAAAAGTGCGGTCCTTAACTAGTTGCACCAAACTGGACTTTTCTTGTACAGGTATGGGAAAGTTAATCGCACGTTCCGATAAATGTTTACAGTCCTTAGGCGACTATGTCGAAAAATGAATTAATGTTGTAAACCAACATACATCCCCTGAGTATATCCTTGATTTTTTTATTCAACAGTGTAACTAACTTTTGATCCACCCTCATATTATTAAAGCACTTTGCTACAATTCAGAAATTAATTTTTTAGTTTGTTTTAAAAATTAGCATAAATACTACATTTGGATAAAGTATCAACTTACCTATTGACTATGAATTTGTCTTGTATCTTCAAGCGGAACAAAGTAAAAAAATACTATTAAAAATAAACAAATGGGTCCATTCTTTTACATAAATGTACCTCAAATGTCTGTTTCAAATAGTTTGAAAGAAGGAAGTCATCACAAGCTAAACAGTATTCAGCTTCAGATTGTTACCCAAACTTCCTTTATGTGATAGCATCTGCAACAAAGTTATAGATACACACAACAAAATAAAAAAAGAATTCTTGCTAACCAATGGCAGAAATTAAGACATCTGTTTCAAATAGTTTGAATCATCACAAGTTACATCAAAATTATCTCAGCTTTAGATCCTTCAGTGTGTGTTACCATCTGAATATTTTATGTATGAGTTATGTCAATTATTTTCTTTACCTAAAATCTACTCTTGTAATGTTCATACCTGTGATCTACTTTTTTATAAAACATATTTGATATCACTTTTAGATTAGACAACATTTTAACAGTATAAATAAATATTTCCCACACATTTCTAAAGGAATTAAGCAGAATTGGTTAGTAGTTTTTCATAACACTAGGGAATTTATACATTTTACTAACATTCTTTACTAGAAGCCAAATTTGCTCATTATAGTAAAATTAAATTTTTACTTTCAATATACCTACTATAAATGTCAAGCTAAGCACTAGTACACACACACACCAGTGCTGAGACGGGCCGAGCCCGAACCGGGCGCTGGCTGTGTAATACTTACTGGAGTTCGGGCTTTGGAGAGAGGGGAAGAATTTTCTTCCTTTTTCTTTTAATGTGATTTTATATAATTTAGCACACGAGACTTTTTACACTTTCTAGTTGTGAAAGAGAATTCTTCAGCAACTGGGTCAAATGGGGAGTAGGAATTCTGCAGGGCTATCCATTCCGGGCTTGGATAACAAAATACCATAGGCCATGAATTACAGGATTTCTGCCAAGGATAAGTTTTAAGAAGCATAGATAGTAGATAGCAAGCTGACGGAATTTTGCTCCCTACCTCAAAGGGGCAGCTCCCTGCTAATTCTATTGAGCAACATACGACATAGTTTGTTGTGCCTCCAGATGTCCCCCCCTCCCCCCAAAAAAACATTTCGGGAATAAATGAATGGTTAAAGGTAACTATAGAAATAGATAGACATCCCTTCTCCACTCCGCAGTTGAGAAAGACATCAGTTAATTGCATGGGTAGGAAAGAGTGGAAGTCTGGAAGACTTTTTTCAATGCTTAACAGGTTAATCATAGTTTTCGGGCCTCGTTCGAGCTGACATACTTCAGGCTCAGGATCTTGAAATTCAGCCCGAACTCAGCTCTGACACACACACACACAGTAACACTTCAGTTAATTTCTCACAGGTGTTTTTATCAAAAATTTTATGGCAATGAAGTCATAGTGGTAAGTATGAAAAATAAGAGAAATTTCCTGGAATTTTTTGGTACAGTATTGAAACATAAACAAAAATGCTACAATATTACTGCTAACATTTATTAATCTGAAAATAAGTGACATGGAACTCGTACGGGTATGGTGTCGTTGAGGGACTAGCCGGACCCCATGACGCGAAGGAGTACAGCATCATCTTCCACGGAAAGAAAATAGTCCATAGATTTTCAAATGAATTTTGACAGATGAAATCAAACCTGCTAGTAAATGAGGACCTCTGGTCCATTTTGAAGACGGGCAACCACTGCACAAACAGTATTAGTTCCAATTTGAAAAAAAAAAGACACCACCAAATATTAAATACAAATCTTCAGTACAGAATGCCACCAACCACTCCGCATCACTGTGTGAATATGTGATGAAGCAGAAAAAAGATTGGAAATATGTTACGAGAAGCTAACTGAAGTACTGCTTCCTGGTATACAAGTTTCAAATAAAATTAAACCAAATATGACGGATCTTTACTTTCCAGTTTCAAAGATAACTTTTCAGAAATGTTATCTTCATTTATTACAGAAGAAAAATACATTTCAATACTTTAACCAACCTGGCTATACACTTTTGCATATAAAATATTTGATAAGTTTGAACTCTTTTTCCTATCTCAGGACTTACTCTGTGCACACTATGCACTAAGGAGAGGCACACAAAACTAAGCGTTCAGACTTTCAACTTCTTAATTTTCCTTTCACGTGATTTCAAATAATTTCAGTTGTCATGTTTGGCTTTCACTAAGTTGTTCAAGAGTATTTTCCAACTGAGGAGAGTTATGTTTTCCTATTTAGTTTTCAAGCTACTCATACACAAACATTCCACGGAAAATGAACAAGGAAATCTAAAATCAGAACTTTGTCTGTTTAAATGTATGCAGCAGATTTTGTATAAGACAATTGGTATGGCAAAAGTTGTAAGTCTCCTTTTGACTTCTATAATTTAACTAGCAGCCACTAACACTGCAACACTGTGGCATGGCAAATTTTGGCAATTCCTGTAAAAAGAATTACACCTTTTAATACAAGTGAAGAACTAGATATGAAATTTTTAATCGAAAGTAGTTCCCTATGTTTTGTACAGTTAGAATAAAGTTGATCATGCAAGTTTTTCAACATAATCTGTCCACACTGTTCAGACAGCTTTAGTAAATTCAATCAGACAAATGCTATATCACAGTTGCATTAAGTTACGAAATTAAAAAATGTACTCTTTAATTCAGAGACACATTACAATGCAACAACAGTTCAAGCATTAATTTCGTAAAGAAAGGGCTAACGATTGTTGGAGATGCAAATGTTATACAAATTACGAAGGCTAATTTCCTGAAAAGTTGCCCTGATTTCTGGTAATATTCAAGCTCTATGTGAATCGGCATTGGCAAAATATATTAATTATTCTATTTGAAATAAGAATTCAACACTACAGAATAACTCACTTCTTTATACTTCACTATTCACGAGACATGAACAGATTTCAACACGTGTGAAACTAAGATCTACTCATTAAACCTATAATTATTACTAAAACTAAATAAAACGTTTACTAAGAATTAACCTTACCTTAGAAATATAATAATACCTACCTTACAAAACTATACGTGTATCCAAATGGCAATAAACGGAACACTCACTCAATACAAACAAATGTGAACCAACAATGAAACGCAATGGCTGTTCAACCGATTGACTTGGCGACAGCACTAAGTTGTGCACGTGACTATTTCGCACCGTAGCCTGTCTTTTTCGTCAGATTCGACTCAGCTTACCACTAGCCGCTACTAAGTGACATACATTTAAATTTTCCAAACAGCACTTCTTTACTTGGCACATACAAGCCATTTGTTAGCCTTTTGGTAGGCATTCTTCGAGGAGGTAGCATATCAATTTAAATCACGCATAATTATACTTTCAATTACATTTGCCGACGCTGCACTCTGCGCCAGACGTAGACATTTCACTGAACCATAAAATGTGTTTCCATAATCACACACTTAAGAAAATCGTACATATCCTAATCCAACCCCTGTTGTTTGGTTCACATTGCACAACAGTACACACAATCTTTGACACAGACGCCGTCTGCAGCGCCGCGATGCGGCGTGGGACATATTTCGAACGCAGATTTTGAGTTCGCACGGCACACTTCCCCTTTTAGACGCTATACCCTGGCAACATCTGTTATTTTTCGCCCTTCTTCAATCTTGCCAATAATACGGCCACGCGTAAAATCATCTAGGTGATGTCGGGAAGACATGCTGAAAATTGCAAGTTCGTCAATTGATTCTTTCCCTTTCAACTTTGCGTTTGAACAACAACGGTCAATACGCGTCAAATCCTTTATATCTTTTATCAGCGCTATGACGTCACGAACAAGTTCGGCAATCCAAATTTTGCATACGCACAACACGTCTTACTGTATCCCGCACTTATGCTAATTTCCACATTTTCCTGCCTTTCATTTTATGGTTGCTATCGTTGCTATTGTCACCCGTCCTTAGCAATTGTCCGGCAGTGTACTTCATATCGTTTTATACTCGGGGTAGACTTATCTTTGAATGAAAGTAATGAAATTGAGATTTTTAACACATTCAACTTATACTTCATATCGTCTTATACTCGGGATCGACTTATCTGTGAATGAAAGTAATGAAATTGAGATTTTTTAACGTATTCAACATATACTCCATATCGTCTTATTCTCAGGATCGACTTATCTATGAATGAAAGTAATGAAATTGAGATTTTTAACCTATTCAACATATACTCCATATCGTCTTATTCTCAGGATCGACTTATCTATGAATGAAGGTAATGAAATTGAGATTTTTAACCTATTCAACATATACTAAATATCGTCTTATTCTCAGAATCGACTTATCTATGAGTGAAGGTAATGAAATTGAGATTTTTAACCTATTCAACATATACTCCATATCGTCTTATTCTCAGAATCGACTTATCTATGAGTGAAGGTAATGAAATTGAGATTTGTAACCTATTCAACATATACTCCATATCGTCTTATTCTCAGGATCGACTTATCTATGAATGAAGGTAATGAAATTGAGATTTGTAACCTATTCAACATTACTCCATATCGTCTTATTCTCAGGATCGACTTATCTATGAATGAAGATAATGAAATTAAAATTTTTAACCTATTCAACGTATACTCCATATCGTCTTATGCTCAGGATCGACTTATCTATGAATGAAGGTAATGAAATTGAGATTTTTAACACATTCAACTTATGCTCCGTATCGACTTATAAGCCGAAAAATACTGTATTTTATTTAAAACAAACAAACGACTTTTGAATTCGTCTCCCACAAGAAAAAAGAAAATAAGTTTGTTTAAAAATTTCTCTAAGAAATGCGATGAATGAATGCTCTGTGGTACATTGTGTTATTTCGAAAAACTTAAAACGTCAGTCAAACTGGAAACACTTTAAAAATTAATAATGAAATAAAAATGAATTCCTAAATAAAACTGAAAGGGAAAAAACTTAACAGAATGAATACGACGTTAGGTATCAAAGCAGTGAACCTGCATTGACAGCTGGACACTAGATGATGCACGAATGTTGACGACTTTAGATTTGTGGTGAGCTGTTCCTTCCTTATACCTCCGATGCTTTTAAATTCGTTAAATCAAAATTATAACAATAAGAAGAGAAAAAAATAAACAAGAAAGATGACACCGAAATTTCGGGTGTAATAAGCACGTCTTTTGAATCCATTCTGACGCAAATTAAATTTATCAAAACTATTCAAAATCAATGGAACCGGTATGGAAAACAATAGTATCTGACGGAAGAAAAAGTTTGGTAATCGGGTGTTTAATCCCTCAGATATTACAGTAAACGGAATCGTGAGCTTACGCCCTCTGGTTGAAGACTCGTGGTTTAAGAAAAATTTTAATTTATATGAGAAACATTTCGCACCGGAAACGCTCTCCAACATAGAAAGAATTTTTTAAATCGGACTCTTAGAAAGAGAGATATCGACAAAAATAAAATGTGACATTACGTTCCCTGGTGGGAAAACGATGCATTATTTTAGGAAGAAAGTATGCTCAAAAGGTTTTCCAATATGAGCGGTATCGGTCCAAGAAAAAAAAAATTTAGTCGAGTTTTCAGGAGCACAGATTTTGCTACAAATACATCAGAAGCAGAAATTAACCCTTATGCCCCGTGGTGGCCAAACCATTCTTTACAAAACATTAGAAATTATATCATTTTTTTTTTCCATCTGGTGTATACGACACAGGAAGAATTTTTCTAACCGGAGTTTTAAAAGCAGAAATAACGCAGAAAACGCAATTTACCTTTGTGTCCCTATCGGAGTCTATGATTTACTTTAAAATTTTGAATTTACAGGAAAAACATTTCGCATCGGAAACACTATCCAACACAAAAAAAAAAAAAAAAAAAGTTCAAATCGGACTTCTAGAAGTACAGATATTGACAAAAATAAGATATACATCTACGC
Source organism: Macrothele yani (assembly GCA_039090855.1). NCBI lineage: Eukaryota > Metazoa > Arthropoda > Arachnida > Araneae > Macrothelidae > Macrothele > Macrothele yani. The sequence continues at coordinate 168,395,783 of CM077011.1, forward strand.
CCCCTTTTGTAGAAATCATGCATTATTTCAAGAAGAAAATGTTCCTAAAAGGTTTGTCGACATGAGCAGTATCGGTTAACAAACGACTTTTTTTGAAATCGAGATTTTAAAAGTTCATATTTTGCTGCAAATACATCAGAAGCGGAAATTAAGACTTACGCCACCTGGTGGCCAAACCATTTTCTTTTTAACAAAAATTAGAATATGTGCAATGGATTTCCCATCAGGAGCTGTATCCGGTGCAGAAAGAGTTTTTCATATCGGAGACTTAGAAGTTGAGATATAGGGGGAAAAGCAATTTACCTTTACGCCCCCTAACGGAAAGTCTGCGAATTACTTAAAAATTTTGAAATTATATGAAAAGCATGTCACACCTGAAACACTATGCAACAAAGAAGGAATTTTTCAAATCAGACTCCTAGAAGTAGAGATATTGACAAAAATACGATATACATCTACGTCCCCTGGCATAGAAACCATGCATTATTTAAGAAGAAAATGTTTTTAAAAGGTTTGTTGACATGAGTAGTACAGGTTTACATACGACGTTTTTTTTAATCGAGAAATTAGAAGCTTATATTTTGCTGCAAATATATCAGAAGCGGAAATAAAAATTTACGCACCCTGGTGGCCAAACCATTTTTTTACAAAAATTAGAATATGAGCAAACGATTTCCCATCAGGAGTTGTATCCGGTGCAGAAAGAATTTTTTAAATCGAAGATTTAGAAGCAGAGATATAGGGGGAAATGCAATTTACCGATACGCCCCCTAGCGGAAATTCTATGAATTACTTGAAGATTTTGAAATTATATGAAAAACATGTCACACTAAAAACACTATCCAAGAAAGAAGGGATTTTTCAAATCGGACTCCTAGAAGTAGAGATATTGACAAAAATAAGATATACATCTACGCCCCATGGCGGAGAAACTGTGGAATATTTTAAGAAGAAAATATTCCGAATAGGTTTATCGATGTGAGTGGCCACGAAAGAAGTTTTTCAATCGATATTCTGGAAGTTCAGATTTTATGGCAAATACATCAGATGCAAAAATTAACACTACCTCCCCCCCCCCTGGTGGCCTCCATTTAAAATTCTTTACCAAAAATTTTAAATTATCTGCAAAAGGTTTTCCATCACAAGGTGTATCCGCTGAAGAAAGTTTTTTTTCAAATCGGAGTCTTAGAAGAAGAGTTCTCGGGGAAAATATAATTTACTTTTACGCCCCCTAGCGAAAATTATATGCGTAATTTGAAAAAGTAACTATATCTAAAATACTCTTCGACATAAATGGAATCGAAAGATAAAATAATTTTTTCGATCGGATGTTTAGAAGCAAATATGTGGAATAAAACGTATTTTTGAATTCGACATCATCTGCATTTAGGCCCTTCAGCGGCGAAATTGTACATCGTAAAAAAAAAAAAAAAACGAAATAAAAGATCCTCATTCGCATATTTTAAGTTTCCCAATGCAGAAAGAATTTTTCAAATCGGACTAATAGTTGCAGAGATATCGCGGGTACAGACGGACGGACTGACGGACAGACAAACCGGTAACATAAGCACGGTTTTTTTTTACAAAAGACGTGCTAAAAAATCCGAAGCGGAAGTTAAATATGCAACTTTAGAAATGACATGTCATTATGACTAGTGGAACTTCTGCTTGCTTTTGTTTCAGTTTTCTTGTGAATTTTAGATTTAAAATAAGCACAAAAGAAAGAACATAGGAACAGAAACAATATTCTAATTGAGCTCTTCATCTTCAGACTTAGTGGCATATCTTGAGGCGATCGCTTCGTGGAATGAAGCTGTAGATGGCGAACTGCATACGTCTGTAGATGCAATGAAAAATAGCTCTCACTAGAATAACTCTGCCTCGCTATTTTCTTTCTTTATTTCTTTTGTTTTCTTTCTTTCCTGTTGCTTTTTTGGGAGGAGGGCAAAGGTTAATCTGGCATGTCATGCTTAAGCCAAGGTCCTAGCCCCAAGTCTGGCGGCCCAAGATGCCGACAGGATGATACCTGCTGTCTGCTGAACGCCTTCAGGTAATCCCAGAATGTGAAGGGCAATGTAAAATTGAATAAAAGAAGGAGGGGGGGGGACTCTTCATTTCGAAGCCAAATATTATAGCCGCACGCGTGACTCAAGAATTCATTACCAATAAAAACGATGCGTCTTGTGTCTGAAGAAACTGTACTTATTAGGGGAACCGGTTACGTTTGTTTTCGATTCTCTGCATAGAAGATTCCGTGTGAGTCCTTGATAAAGAGTTTTTAGTTTGCTCTGTAGTAAAAACGAATGAGGTTTTAACATCAGCCCTAAATTCTGGAGAAGCAATTGACTTCATAGATAAATTCAAAAACAAATTTCCCCTGATCACTTTGTATTTCCTTAGGATACACTAAAGAAAAGTAAGCAATCCTTTTTTAATCTATTCACTAACCATGCCTGTTTTGTTATGAACTTGAATGTCATAAAAACACAATACCATACAGTATAATACGGGGAAGTACGACACAGTTTGTAAATTTTGTCAGTGTGTCAAAATTATAAAAGGATAATACCACTGCATCATATTTTTTCCTGTTTTGCTTTGAGCCATACAAACAGAGATGCTTACGCGTTCCGTGTCCTTCTGTCTGGGAGGCGTCTTCTCTGTTAATCAAATACAAAAATTCCTTTCTTGTCCCATTAATTGAACCGTGATTTTTCTATTTTTTTATTTCTGTAACGCGCCAATTTTAACTAGATGGCGTGGAAATTTATTTTTATATTTGTCAGGACTGCCCCTGTTTCTAAGAGACATGATGAAGAGATTCTTTTTACGTGGGATACAGGCAAACATGCTTAAAAATTTCCATGTGCTTGCTAATTTTCTTTTATGACAATTTACCTTCAAGTGGCACAAATGTTGATAAGCATTCATAATGGTATTTCAGTTTTGGGCAGATAAATTGGAAGGATTCTTTATCGATATCATAGAAGTAAGCCCCACCATGATTTACCAGATATTTTCTAGTTTTCCTAAATTTGAAATTTTTGCTCTCATTGAGGCAAATATGTACTTCAATATATTTGGTTCCTGTTCTAATATTCATGCGTTTTAGAAAGCAAATTTTGAAAATATTTCGCCGAGATTGAATGAAGTTACACATGTGCTAAATAATTTTTGTACTTTCAACTTTCCAGGTCTTTTTTCTGGTGTTTATTTTCTAGAACACTGAACGGAAAAATTCATTTTCTTCGGGTTTGACGTCCCTATGCAAAGCTCTAAGGGGATAGCTCACCATGTTTCCCATGTTCTCTTCGATAATGTTGGGTTTTATGTTGTTGTATATAATTCTTCCTTCTGCACAGTTTACTGCCCACGCAATGTCCCCTTCATTATGTTGAATATATTTTTAAAATATTAGTCACTGTGTGTATAATTTAATGTAACAAGATGCCCTTCTGAGTACATTTAGCGTTATTTCCCCTTGTCACTGAATACTTCTGTACATATGTTGTAAATTTTGAATGTAGCATCACTGTTGCATTTCTGTTTCATGAGAAGCTGCCCTTCTGGGTATGTTTAGCGGCTTTCTTCCTTGTCACTGTATTGTTCTGAACATATGATATGAAACTTGTGCATTGCATTACTGTTCGATTTCTGTTTTTTGTAAAGTTGCTCTCCTGGGTCCGTTTAGCATATTTCTCTCTTGTCACTGCATAATTCTGTACATATGATTAGTATTTCTGCTTATTTGTTTCTACCATTACTGTCATATCTCCAAATACTGTTGCACCTGTTAGTTCCTTCTCACCCATGGTCTTTTATGTGAATTAGTACCTTGTGCATGCTTAATCTTTAGCATGGTAGTAATGCTTAATTGGAATTTGTGCATAGTATAGAATCGTGTCTTTCCCTGTCTACAATGCTGTAGGTAAACATTTTCATTTGTATCGCTCGTGCTTTATTGTCTGCCTCTCCTTCGCCCTACGTGGCGAAATAATTTTATGATTTTAACAATATTTTGCTTTACGTTTCACTGGAACTTTCCAGCTGATGTATATACCACTGTATTTATTGGCAGAATTCCATTGTCATGTACATAGAAATGTTATTTTACTGAAGAATAAAGGCAATTTTGAAATGTCTAAGGATTGTAAGGGCTGTAAGCAGTCTTTCGTCCTTAATGAGCGCCTGGTTCCAGGGAGGGCACATAACCAGGACGGCAAGACAGGCGTACCACCCATACCTCATACGGGACTCGGGCCCGGGCCCAGCTAAGACGACTAGTCAGAAATCTACGCCTCTGACGATTCGCCTATCGGCGTGGAGAAAAATTGTTCTTTATAATATACACAGGTAATGACGACCCATGACGTTAGTCTACCTAAAGTACTTTGTTTTTTCGTAAACTATAGTCGTATGTAGTGAGAAATTCCATGCTGTTCTTCAATGGCCAGCATGAGAAATTGGAATGAAAACTGTGACTAAAACTCACAGTTGACTAAATTGTTTTTCATCAATTCCTATTTTTAATTAATTTTATATTAATATGCACATTTGCATACTAACCTGCGACTGAAACAACTGTAAGCATATTATCTTTGTTCCGATAAAGTGTGTTAATGCCTGACAACATTGGAAGACAAGTAGAAATCGGTTAATATCTGACTTCCGAGTGCACTGCTTTACAAAATATTCAGGAGCAAAATATTGTGTTCCTGTTTTGGTCAATTTGAAAGCTTTATACTTACTGTAACGTAATTATAAATACACCAGACTCTGAATACTCAAGAGACGCATATAGCGTATTAAATCTCTTTATTTTTGCGGTGTAGTAAGCACAAAGATTTGCCAGGCTTTCGCACTCCACTGGGAGGCTTTTTCAAGGCAACGGTAGGCATAAAAATGCTACATATCTGCCATTGCCTTGAAAAAGCCTTCCAGTGAAGTGCGAAAGTTTGATGAATCTTTGTGCTTACTACACCACAAAAATAAGCGGATTTAACACGCTATATGCGTTTCTTGAGTATTTATTATACTTACTGTATTTTGCATTTGTTTCACATTTCTATGAACTGAAGTTTCAATTTTGAAGGCGTATCAATTAAGAAAGGCGGTTTCTTCTTCTCTAGTTTTTCTCCAATTCACTAAAGATGTTTGTCATATAATTTTCGGCGTTTAAACCGGGCAGTGGAAAGTGGGCAAAATGCGTGTTCCGGGCTTGATTTACGGGAGGACTCACTGGATACGTGCTTTGAGCCACAAAAGTATGCAAGCCCCAGAAGAACTTGATCAACTTATCAATGTAGACGTTGAATGTAATTATTTCCTCACCGGTATTCCCACTTTTTTAATTTTAGTCCCGTAAATAAAGCATCGATCTTTCAATAGAATTGAAGTCAGAAACTATACAATACGCCAACAGGACGCTGCAATGAGATCGAAAATAAAATCCAAGTAAAATAGCTTCAATTCAGCACCAAACTTTATTACCAGAAGTGTTTGACAAAAGTTCTTCAGCCTTGAAAAATGTTTCGAGCTGCATGTTCAACGTCGTTCACAGTATATGATACGGGTAATTTTAATATTTTTTCTGTTTCACACCAAAATTAAAAAAACTTACTACTGTTATTGAGATATAATATTTAGGGAAACAGTATAATTTCTGTTAAAATAATACTTCAAAAGTTAAATCGAACATCAAAAGAAATGTGAATCGATGTCAGAGGAATGATTATAATTATAACAATTCCTCTGATATCGCTTCACATTTCTTAAAATATATAAAATGTTCTTCATTTACTAACTTATTAAAAAGTTTTACTGTGTTTCACGTTATTTATTATGTGGGCTTTAACACAAATATAGGTTTTCCAGAATAAAACTATAGACACTGGTTGTAGGTGTCTCTTTTCATGACATCAACTAAAATATGGTTACGCAGACTATTTGGTTATTCGAATGGAGTAATTTCTTTTGTTAAAAGTTATTCATGAAAAAAAAAAAACAGGCAATTTGAACAAAAATTGAAAACTTATTTCTGAACTGAAACATTACAAACTAGCAGTTTTGTTTCGCTACTAACAAAAAAAACCTTAAACAAGATAAGACCAATTCTTAGCACCGGAATTTAGTATCTATCAATAAGCTTAGACAAATATAAAGGAATATATTACTGACTGTCTCTAAATCCCATGGACAAAGACAGGGCGGATCCAGAAAGCATCCAAGAAGTAGGCCATAGATGTGTAATTTATGTTTACAGAAATGAAATAATGTGTTAAAATAACGAATGCACATCGTTTGAAAGAGAATAAACTCTACAGATAAAGTCTATTTATAGCCTGCAAAAAAACTGTAACAAAAATACCAAAATTAAAATAATTGCAACAAATGTAATGTAGATTTCAAAAGCATCTGTGGCCTCCTCTTTGAGTAAGCATCTGAGACAAAGTCTACGTTTATTTACAAATATGGTGTCTTTTTTAGGTAGTAAGCAGTCTTAAGAACTAATATAAATCCAGTCAATCTGTTATTTTGAGATCAACATGTGTTCAAAGTAGTTATGTGACTGCGGGGGAGGGGGTATCTTCTCCGAAACTGTGTGTGCTCCGGGCTTCGCATTCACTAAATCGGGCCTAGTGCATATTTCTATTCTACACCACAAAAACTGCGGTGCACTCCAAGGAAAGAAAGAGAGAGAAGAAGGAAGACGAACATGCACGTAGAGGATACAATAATCTCTGAAAGACTGAAACTATAACACAATGCATGATGAAGTTAGTTTATTATAAAGTTACGCAATTTAATGAAGAAGTGATGCGAGAACAACCTTTTCTGGCGCAATTAAATTACAATAGTTTGTTTACTCCATTTTCCTTGGGCTCTGACTCAGCTTCGTTGTGGTGTGCTTTTGATGTTGTTCGTATAGGTTATGCTATTGATGTTTGTGGCTAAGGCAGTTTTTTCCATGCAACTCATAGGAACGGGACGGAGGTTGAGTCATTCACACGTCGTGCAGGGTTTTGAAAAATGCTGAAGGCTTTCAACAAGATACGTAGCGTTAAGACTCAGTTAATACTGTCAGTTCGTTTGGTTTCTTTAAACAGCAATCTCTTATTGTTTCCATGGCAATGCTAAGATATGAATGATTTCTGTGGTTCTCTACATATAGTTTATGTTCCTTCAATCTGAAACGCGAGACTTTGAGATTCTGACATATATCTTAACAGACCACAGTCACACAGGATTTTTAAAACTCCCCATGAATTAGAATTCAATCGCTCACTTTATTTATACGTTTTCAAATTACTTTGAAGCTGAAAATTTTGGGAACTTTGGAAGTTTCTTAACAAATATCAGGAACAAAGGAAAGAACAGAACATTTTTCTTTTGGCGAGAAAGCTACGAGAGTCAGGGTACTAGTTTGTCTTATGTACCTGATTTTTTTATGCAGCCCTCAAACAACTATTTTTGGGTAAAATGAACCTTCCGTTGAACCGAACCTTAAACGAAATCAACTTTTCTGTCAAGTGAGTTTCCATGAAGTGATCTTTCGATCAGTTGAGCGATACCCAAAGAAGTTTGGTGCTATGCTATGCGCATACCAAATCCAAGAGTTGTTTTCCGACTGTTACCCATCCAGAGGCGTTCCCAGAAACGTTTTTCGACGATGTAGAGGGGGGGGTAGGGAGGGGTAGAATTTTTTTAATACAACTAAATGTGTTATGAGTGCATTTTTAAAATGAGTGCAACATCCGCACAAAAATATTCAAAAAATATTGCTGGAAGTTATTATTAATATTCTTATTACCTACACACACGGACAATGAAATTTGTGCACCTAGAAGAAAACATGCTACAACCACGAAACTTTGCAAATAGCTAGAGTGCGTGCTGGTATGCAAATGATCCACGTTTGGTGCGACTGCGCATAACCGCACACCCTGTAGTGGCGCCCAAGCACGGACAAGCAGTCTTATAAACCGGCGTGTAGTCAATGCCCCATAAAAGCGAAAAACACCGGCCGATGCAAGCAAGAGTAAAGAGTGACAAGAGTGCCGGGTTGACGCCAGAGACGTCGATTTACGCAACTTATGGACTTTGAGAGAGGCCTGATTATCGTGCTGAAAACCACAGGGTGATTGGCGAACCGTATAACCCGCCAGGTAGATCGTTCTGACCATACCGTCCGGCTGTGTTGGAAGCAGTGGACATGTGACGGCATTGTCACACGGCGGAGCTGCTCCGGACGGACCAGGAGGACCACCGGTACAGAGGATAGACGGATCGTGCGCCATGCACGAACGGATCGCACGGAGACCCGGCCCACTGTACAGGCAGATGTAGCGGTTTCTGTGCGTCCACGAACCATTTCTCGATGCCTCGCGGAAACGAATCTGCGATCCCAGCACCCCTTACGTTTGCTGACATTAACACCGGAATATCGCCGGCTCCGTTTGCAGTGGTGCCAGGCCATCGACGTGGAACGCCACAGACCGGTGACGTGTGATGTTTAGCAATGAGTGCCGCTTCGTTTTGGGGACAGATGACCATCGTGTGGTGTGGAAGTCCCCGGGTCAACGGCACAAACCCAACCTCGCTATCGAGCCTCACACCTCCCCCACTGCAGGCATTATGGTCTGGGAGAGCTATAGCCTAGGCACCGGCAGACGATACGTGGATCATTGACTGGTCAACGGTGTGTGGATGAGATCCTAATGTCCATATGCTCCCATTCCTTGCCGAAATTCCAGGTGCGCTATAATAGCAGGATAATGCCCGCCCGCACACAGCTCGGGTTGCCCAGGACTGTCTACGTCATGTCCAGGCACTTCCATGGCCTGCCCGCTGTCTGCACATGTCCCGTATCAAGCATGTTTGGGACCAGTTGAAATGCCAGCTGCCGCCGTGCAGCCCTATCCGGGATTTGGAGTACACCATTCAACACGTGTGGGCCACTGTGCCGCAGGACATTAGGCGTCTGTTCGCTTCCATGCCGGACCGTATTGCAGTATGTATCGCCGCACGAGGCGGTGGACGAGCTATTGAAGATGACAGGACTGCGTGCCACAGATGCCTCTGTAATTGTCCTGTAGCTCTGTTTTTGCCATCATGTGTGTCATTCATCTGTATCATTACGTCCATAAAATTTCAGTTCAATCCGATGCTTCTTTCTTGGTGCACAAATTTCATTGTCCGGGAGTGTAGGTATATCCTTACCACCATATAATGGCTGACCACTTATATTTTGCTATTTATCTGTGTAGAAAAGAAGAATACTGCACTACTTACTGTTAAATAGTTTTGAGTAATTCTCGAACGAAATAAAAATTTACCTTCTAGTGAAACATTCTTCATTTGTATAATGGCGCTTTTTTCATTGTACAGTAAGACTCACAAGCCCTGACACTGACTACACTCATTTCGACAAATATTTTTTGATTTGATTCAACTCTTATGTTACTTTTACTTACTATTACTTGAGTCGTATTTCCAGCCTTCTTGGTTTCTTTGCTAGTTCATCTAAAACTTCTTCAACTTTCGGTGTGGTGTGCATTCTCGATGAATGTGAAATAATGCTAATCCATTGAGTCTCAGTTCTTCTGAGTTTCTTTGCTAGTTTATCTAAAACTTCTTCAGCTTTCGGCGTGGCGTGTATTCTCGATGAATGTGAAATAATGCTAATCCATTTAGTCTCAGTTCTTCTGGGTTTCTTTGCTAGTTTATCTAAAACTTCTTCAGCTTTCGGCGTGGCGTGCATTCTCGATGAATGTGAAATAATGCTAATCCATTGAGTCTCAGTTCTTCTGAGTTTCTTTGCTAGTTTATCTAAAAGTTCTTCAGCTTTCGGCGTGGCGTGCATTCTCGATGAATGTGAAATAATGCTAATCCATTGAGTCTCAGTTCTTCTGAGTTTCTTTGCTAGTTTATCTAAAACTTCTTCAGCTTTCGGCGTGGCGTGTATTCTCGATGAATGTGAAATAATGCTAATCCATTGAGTCTCAGTTCTTCTGGGTTTCTTTGCTAGTTTATCTAAAACTTCTTCAGCTTTCGGTGTGGTGTGTATTCTCGGTGAATGTGAAATAATGCTAATCAATTGAGTCTCAGTTCTTCTGGGTTTCTTTGCTTTTTTATCTAAAACGTCTTCAGCTTTCGGCGTGGCGTGTATTCTCGATGAATGTGAAATAATGCTAATCCATTGAGTCTCAGTTCTTCTGGGTTTCTTTGCTAGTTTATCTAAAACTTCTTCAGCTTTCGGCGTGGCGTGTATTCTCGATGAATGTGAAATAATGCTAATCCATTGAGTCTCAGTTCTTCTGGGTTTCTTTGCTAGTTTATCTAAAACTTCTTCAGCTTTCGGTGTGGTGTGTATTCTCGATGAATGTGAAATAATGCTAATCAATTGAGTCTCAGTTCTTCTGGGTTTCTTTGCTTTTTTATCTAAAACGTCTTCAGCTTTCGGTGTGGTGTGTATTCTCAATGAATGTGAAATAATGCTAATCCATTGAGTCTCAGTTCTGATATGGTATTTACGTAGATATGATTTTCAGAGATGTAGTGTTGAAACCGAAAGCTCACTTTCTGAGGCTGTCACAGGTAGAGTACGTAGTATGTGAAACAATGTTTTTATATTGGGTGATACCTCACTGTAGCACAGTTTTAAACCACCTAATGTATATTTTGGTAAGTGCTCCTTTTCTTTGCGGGCGATCCTACAGTACTACAGTCTCAATTCTGAGATTAGTTCTTTTGCGAGCCACTCAAGTCACCTGTATAACAATCAGTTAAAGTTCTAAAACCATCAACATCTTGAGAAGATGGTGGCGCATTGGAATTTGTTGGGAAAAGGGACTGGAATCCTTATAAGATCGATTTGTGTTCGATAAATCTATTTTCCAAAGCACTAATAAACATGTCTAAAAATGGTACATACATTGAAATCCTGTAATTGTAGTCTTTTGGGTTTACTGTGTTTATGTCACAGCGTTGGTTTTGTTTTGATGTGATTCTTGGTATTTTAATCAAAACTCCTTGCTTTTCAGAGTGCTTTAGAGTAATCTAAAGTAAGTCATGGAACTCACATTTGGCATTGCCTCGTCGCCACAGAAACTTTCAGTATACCCATGTATTGGCTTTTCATTGCAATCGGGCATTCTGGTCCTTGGCTCCTTGTCGCTTCCTCGTCTTCATAAAGAAAATACGTTCAATTGTTGCCATGAGACATAAAAAGAGTTTGCAGTACTAACAAAACTTTGCCTTTCAAAATCGCGTTTTCAAAATATCGAAATGTTCCAATTTGGGGGGATTACCCCCCTCTCCTTCCTTGGGCACGCCACACGCCACTGCACCCATCGGTGTCTTGTATTTTCCCGGTGCTTCTAAGTTTGCAGTTTTACTTCTGTTGTGACCCTACCTGTTGTTCTCAGGCAAACTGCAGTTTAGATGCAGTTTGCATTTTCTGGTCAATGACGTGTTTCCATGTTTGAAAGATTTCTTTCTCGGCAATTAAAGTTTTAAGTCTTTTGTCTCGTTTTATAGATGATGGTAATTTAATAGTGGGGAATTTTTTCGTTTTCTGTTGTGAAATAATTCATTAATTTAAGTTACAAAAGAACGAAAGCGTGGGTCTTTTTCAAAAAGAAACGAGAGTTATAATTATCCTGTTGGTAGGTTTTATAGATTAAAACAGTTGTACAGGGCACCTACTGAATACATAAAGAGAGATTGTATACACAAACTTATGTTTATTTTGAAGCGGTTTCGTGTTGGTCTCAGGAGTCTCCGAAAACTACAAATAGTGCCACTGATATTTTTTGTCATTATTACCTCATAGGAAAAAAATAAAAATAATGAGAGTCGCGTAAGCGTTATTTTTATTACCGGAATTTTTTTTCATGTGAAGAATGTACTAAAACAGTTTTGGGATATTCTTAATTTTTCATGTTATTCTGCAAGTTTTTTTTTTGGCAATGTTCAAATAGTAAAAATTATATTTACGTTTTACGGAAAAGTAAATTTTTTCTGCATCTGATAGAATTTCAAAGAAAAAATTTCGATACTACTAAAATTCCCAGTCTTGAAACTCTTCCCCAGGTGTAATGAAACAAACTCACCTTGAAACACTGTAACAAACCAGTTCTTATATACAGCAGCAATAAAATTTTGAGGAAACATTCCTTAGACAAATACCTACTATTTCTTTTCAAATATTCCTTGCACACTGATTTGCTGAGTGGCAGCAGGATGAGAAATTACACCCAAGGTTTTATGTTGCTTTTGTGCAAGAGAAAAATGTGATTTCAAACAAGGAAAATATGTTGTGGTTTGAAATTTTGAAATTTCTTTTCTTAACAAGGCTCTTCACCAAATGTACGCCTACTGTTAATTAAATATGGTGTAAAAGTAACCAAGTTTATTAAAATAAATCTTTAAATGTACTTTAGATGATCTAATCACCTCCAGAGGGGCCGTTCGTGTGTGTGTGAATTTACAGGCATTAAAACGCAGTTACCAAAGTGTCTCCCATGTTGAAAACATTGCTGCAAACCACATTTGCGGGAAGTTCTTCTAGCACTGCCCTCAGTCAAAAATATTTACATCTGATTTGAAATGGAAACATTTTAATGAGTTCGAAAACATAAAAAATGCAAGTAAAATTTAAGGCTAACCTTACGGTAAATAAATGAACACATCACTATGGTTCCTGCTTGCCAAAAATATTTGGCCCAGTGCTTTTGTTTGTTAAAAACGGAGAAATGCATATATGCTTCCATGAAACACAACTCTGTTAAACACAACTTTTCTTTTCAGGAAGATATCAGATAAGATGACAGAGAAGATATTACTTTTATGTATTGTAGTTTTCCATCTTGTTATTGCACTTTCCCCACACGTTGATGCAGTCAGATACAAATCGGTAAAGGTAAGTCTAGTTTTCATCATCCATTCAGAAAAACATATATAGATATATCATTATTTTGTAATATACACATGCTACAGGAGAGAAAAACTTCATTTGGACTTTTTTTCTCAGAAAAATGTTAACTTTGTTTCGGAAGTTTATAATAGTAGTAGTAACTCTTACCATAATGCCAGCAACTGCATGTTGAAAATATCTCTCAGCTACACCGGTTTCCATATATTAAAGAAAAAACAGAAAAATTACTATAACTAAAAAAAATATATAATGAAGTGCTATGAAATTTGCTGAAAACCTGTATCACATCGTACGTTACAGAAAGTCCCTAAAACATTTCGTTAGAAACAATTCATTCCGACTAAAATCATCACATACAGAACCAGGTGAAAAATAAGATGTCAAAATTTAATAGCCAAAGTATCACATGCAGGCCTCACAGGGATGTTTAATGCTGTTGACGATGGTGTCTAGAAGCTCAAGGACAACCATTATTCGTGCAAAGCTTGTCTCAGCCCCTCCTGGTCTTGTGGAGAAGATCGAATCCAGCAACATGTCTCTCTAGAGCATTCCAGACATGCTCGGTCGGAATAAGATTGGGAGACATGGGTGGCCAATCCATACGGACAGTGGTCTCCTTTTAAAGATATTGTCCTACCAGCCTCGCTCGCTGGAGACGAGCGTTATCGTCTTGTAAGAGAAATATATCTTCTATGGCACATGCATAAGGGCGAACGTAGGGGTCCAGGATATCATCTCTATAGCATCGAGCATTCATGTTTTCTTTCGGAATCACATAGAAGTCTGTGCGTCCATATAACGGGTATGCCACCACAAACTAGCAGACTACCACCACAAGTGTTCCTTTAACGGGCCATAGAGGAATGATAGCCTGTCCCTCGTTTTCTCCAGATCAGAGTATACCTGGAATCGTTACGCAAAGCAAATCTGGACTCATCTGTGAAAAGTGCTGATGTCCATTGTTTTTTTCAGTCCAATTGACGTGAAGTATTGCTTAATTCAAACGCACGCCCCTCCTATGACGGGGGTAAGAAACACGCAGAGTGCAGGTAGCCTACCATTAAGACCTCTTCCGGGGAACCTTCTGTCCACAGTAGAAGCAGACACGATGTAGCCTGAGAAAGGGCAGATCGCATCTGTGTTCGGGTAGCCGTCTTGTTCCTCCAAGCAGTTAATCGGAGATATCGGTCGTCCACGGATGTTGTGACTCTAGGCCTTCCTTCGCTGTACCTTAGGGAAATGTTTGCGTATTTTGAAATTGGTTCCACAGTCTGAGGACCACAGAAGAGCTCACATGCAGCTATTTTGCAACTTCCACCTGACTTCGGCCTGCCTCTAGTCTTCGGGTTTCTGTGCACCTGACTTCATCTGCTAAATGATCTCTGACAGCAATTACAACAGATTGCTCTCTCAAAATCCTTTTTTTACACTTCGCAAACGATGTGACATATACCTCCGCTACAGCCCTTTTTATTCCGCTGCTCATTTTCCGATTCAATCGCCATTCATTTGCACAATATACTCCGACTCGGCACTATATTTTACGTCATCTTTTGTGCATTTCAAACTCTTCTTTCCCGAATAATCGCGATTTTTCTGGGTTTTTTTCCCTTAATGTACATAGCTCTGATATCAGAAGAAATTGAGGAATTCGTTAATGTACTTAGCGTAACACTAAAGGAAATAAATAGCGTATGACACGTTGTATTATTTCCGTGTTATTTTTTGTTTTTGTTTTTATCATTCTTTCCTGAAAAACGCATAAGGCATGCCCTACATTTCGAAGCAACACGAGAGTAGCGCATACTTACTGGCGTAAAGCCGAATAATATAACCCATTCGTCAGTTACCTTTCGCAAAATTTTTCTAATTTCATTGATAATGTTAATGTGGAGGCCTTCCGCTTAGTTTTGCATGCGCTAGTACAGCAGTGAATTGCCAAGCACAGCGAGTGCGATGTGAAGGCTCCGTGTACTGCTGCGATTATCATGTTTTATTGTCTAAACGCACAATATAGTCACTGTTTATTTAACCCTTTGATGAGTTGGTTTTGCCACACATTGAGAAAACACTACGGTACCGGTACGTTCATACTCCTCAAAGGGTTAAGACTCTGTCAGAGTAAGAAAGCGAAGAGGTCAGTTGAGCTCAAATCCTTTCTAGAAAAGAATAACTTCATTCTAATAAATTCGTCCTCTTCATAAACTAAATAAGTAGACATTACGTTGATACAGTAAGTAATGAAACTAAAAAAAATCTTCGCATCCCATAATACCAGCAATTCAAGGGTAGTTTAAATAAAAACAGCAGAAATGAAAGAACAAAAGTTATATTTGTATCTCAGACAGCGGATGCATTCACTTCTCTAGAAAGTCCCTTCCCCTTGCAACTCATGGATTTCGTCCAATAAGAACATGTTAGGTTGCACGCCATCCCAGTGGCGCATTGTTCTAAGTGCTGGCTTCTGACCATTCGTCCGAGGTGGGTCCGGGTTCGAGTCCCGGTGAGTCATGGATCTTGTGTTTATCTTATGGCACTGGCTCTTTCCCTTCCCTGGATCCATTGGCCCTAAATTAGGAACAGCGACTGCTTATACCCCACCGAGTTGCTCGTGGTGGTTGTTAAACCCCCAGAAAAAAAAATAAGGAGACTTTTGCTTCTGTTTCGAAAGAAATCAACGATTTTCATCCTCGTACTACTTTCTACTCTTTTAGCATCGCTAGTTCATTTCAGTAAATCCTTGCAGTCATCCCAAGAAAACTTAACGGAGGAATTAAGTGGAGGGAATGTTAGGTTGCATGTGCAGCCACTGTTGCGCTGCTTGTTGCACTTCGAAATCAGAACGAAGTGGTTTAAATGCATGAAAATCACTAAAAGCTACTTTCGGAAGAAAGGGGACAGAATGCAAATCCTGACTCAGTTTGTGTTACTTTGATCAAAGCCGCTATTCGTGAAACTAAACATAAATTCGTCCGGCATGTTTCTCAAGTAGCTGCCGGTATGGTTCAAGGTACGATTAGTTACCACTGTCAGTCATTTCAGTCCTTGAATTCACCGTTCCTAGAGCATTCTGGGACTTAACAGGGGTCATCTGGAGGCTGAACCGCGATAGGCCCAATTCGTTGCTGTCCTGAGAAACGATTATACTTGCAGTAAGCTTAGTAAGCCGTTCCTCAAGTCGCTCTTTGATGCTTACAGGACTTTAATCAGAAGCGTGTAGTTGTTTGTGTCGCGAACCACGGAAGATTTCCTGGACACTGACCATCCCCATGCAGTTCGCCTGTGCAGATGAAACAGATTTGTGCCTTTGTAATTTTATTCATATTTCATTGATGCCCAAAACTACTATTTGTATTTTAACTACGGCTTTCATTCGATTGCATAGACGTCTGGCAGAGTGTACACGAATCATAATTCCTTGAACAAGTGATTAAATTTCTAGTATCGTTCAGAAATCTATTGTCGATCAATAATATGCTAATATCATTATTTTGACAAGGTTTCGGATTATTCGATGACTAAATTTGAATTACATTAATTTCAATTACATTCAAATGTAGCCGTGGGATGCATGCAGAACTTTTCCGATTTTGCAACTATTCCTCTAGAAGCGTAATCGTTGATGAATGAAAGCTTAAACTTGACAATTCTGCAGAGGGTTCCACCTTCCACGTCGGCGCATAATTGCAACTAAGTTCTATCCCATGGGACATAGCAACAATTCTGCACCGGACAGCATCTGTATAAACATGCAGCAAGCGCTAATGAATTCAGATAGAACTTGAATACAGAATCTTCCTAATCTTCAATTGATTTTGACATTCTGGAATACCTCTGTCTTCATCTTCTCAAATACTGCGTTTCTAGCAATTGTTTCTATGAATTATTGAGTCATACTTAAGTTCTCAATAAGCTTCCGTATATCTATTTGGGTAGGATTATTAAAAAGTAATACCTGCCAAACAATGATGGGAGCATTTCACAATGTACAAGTAAAAGGCGAATTTTAAATGTGTTTTTAATGTTTCCCTCTTAAAGATGGCTCTTCCAATCATCTCACTCAGAACACGGCCATCCTCCAATGCGTCCATAGATGCCATGATGGGTCATATTCTATGATTAGAAACTCATAAAATACTTCGTTGTTCCTCGGTCGTGAATAGGAACAGGAGAATCGACATGCTTGAAAACCCCACACGAAAGACTGTTTTATTTCAACATTGTGAAATGTTCTTATACATGCCTGTACATGACAAAAAGTTATCAAAGACTATTTAATTTACTTTCGTAATTTGCATTCACAAGTTGCCTTACTTGGAAATATGATGCCTAATGTTTTGTTGAAGACGTGAGTAAGGTGAAATAATTATTTTCCCTG
This sequence comes from Macrothele yani, assembly GCA_039090855.1. Lineage (NCBI taxonomy): Eukaryota > Metazoa > Arthropoda > Arachnida > Araneae > Macrothelidae > Macrothele > Macrothele yani. The sequence goes on from CM077011.1 coordinate 168,413,098, forward strand.
AGAGATTATATATTATCATTCACTAAGAATTAACCATGTTTTTATTAAAGCATTGTTGAATTTTTTTTCAAATTTTCTTCTTTGATTTCTTTCAGACGTCATCATCAAAATCAAATAGTTTCAAAACAGGTAAGCAAATTCTGGTATTTCATGCAGACTTGTGTTTATTTTGCAAAAAGTAAAATTTTGGTCTGACTGAGAGTCAGCTTACATGGACGTGTAATCTAATTTAACTTTCATTTTTAGTTTCTTTCCCTATGTAAATTTTGAGTTTATTCTCTTTAAGATATTCAACCTTAACGTTATATTTTTCTCACTCACTGAACGTTATATGGCTACAGCCTTGATGTCAAGTTGAATGACGTGTGTATGTTTTGACAAGATAAGAATGATGTACATATATAATGAGTGACGCGAGCAGGCTAAAGTGTGGGTATATTAGTGTAGCCTTGCGTTAAACCTTGTAATATATATATTATTGCGTTGAACCTCGTAGCATATATATATATATATATATATACAGTATATATAGTATATCATCATCATCATCATCATTGTCAACCATTATCAATCCACTGCTGGACGAAGGTCTCCCCAAGTTTCCTCCACAACGGTCTGTCTTGTGCCAGTCTCCTCCATGTCACTCCCGCATACTTTCGAATTTTATCCACCCATCTTCCATGTGCTCTTCTTCTGGGTCTTTTCCTGTCCCTTGGAATCCAATCTAAAATTTCGGCTGTCCATCGATGATCTGTCCTTCTGGCAGTATGTCCAGCCCATTGCCATTTCAGGGATTTGACTCTGATCATGATGTCTTCCACTCTTGTCATTTTTCGGATCCACGAGTTCCTCTTCTTATCTCTCCTGGTTACACCAAGTATGCACCTCTCCATGCTTCTTTGAGTTGTCTGCAGCCTTTGTATGTCTCTTTTAGTTAAGGTCCACGTCTCTGCACCATACGTAAGCACTGGAAGGATGCATTGATCAAACACTTTTCTTTTAAGACATAATGGCATATTGCTCTTGAAAATTATGCTGTTTCTTCCAAAAGCTCTCCAGGCAAGTTTTGTACGCCGATTGATTTCTTCATCAATGTAACCCTCACTTGATATCTGCTGTCCAAGATAAACGCACGTGTCTGTTATCTCCAGCTTTTCTCCATCAATCGATAAATCTTCATTTCTTGTAAAAGCATTGAACATCACTTTTGTCTTCTGAAAGTTCATTTTTAATCCCACTTCTTTACTCTTGTCAGCAAGTTCCTGGATCATACTCTGCAGCTCTGATGGGCTAGTTGCAAAAATGACTACGTCATCAGCAAAACGAAGGTGGGTTAGATAATCTCCATTAATCTTTATCCCCTTGTTTTCCCAGCTCAGTGACTGAAAAACACCCTCCAATGTGGCATTAAAGAGCTTCGGAGATATGGTGTCACCTTGTCTCACTCCCTTTCCAATTTTTATGAGTGTTGTATTTTCAAACAGCCTAATCTTTGCACTTGCATTTTCATAGATGTTATTAATAATATTAATGTATGCATCTTCAATACCGCAGGTTTTCAGAGCCATTGTAACTGCTGATGGTTTCACCGAATCAAAGGCTTTTTCATAATCGATAAAAGCCATGCACAATGGAAGTTCATATTCCCTCGCTCTTTCAATTAGTTCTCTCAGCACATGGATATGATCTATTGTGCTGTAGCCACTCCTGAATCCAGCTTGTTCTCTCGGTTGAGCCATGTCCAGTGTTACCTTCAAGCGGTGTGAAAGAACTTTAGTGAAGATTTTATAAACTACTGATAGGAGGCTGATAGGTCTGTAGTTTCCGAGATCCTCAATGTCACCTTTCTTATGTAGCAGGATCATTGTAGCGGTGTTCCAATCCTCAGGAATCTTTCCTTCATTAAGGCATCGAGTGAAAATTTGGGCGAGTACTGTTTCGATTTCTCCACTTGCTTCTTGTATGATGTCTACAGTAATTCCATCTTCTCCTGGAGCTTTTCCCCGCTTCATGTTCTTGATTGCATGTGCAACTTCTGCTGGAAGGATTGGAGGAACTTTGGTACTGGTATCTTTCATGATGTCTGGAGTGCATGTATCATCCCTTTCATATAATTTGGAGTAGAAATCTTTCACTCTTGTCAAAATTTCGCCTCTATTTCTTGTTACAGAACCATCTTCTTTTCTCAGTGCCATAATCTGTTTTCTTCCCTTACTGAGATGTCCCTTTGCTATCTTTAGGCTTCGGTTGTTTTCAATTGCTTTCCTCACTAGTTCACAGTTGAATTTTCTTACGTCTTCAGTGATACTTTTTCGTACTGTCTTGCATAGCTCTATATATTCCACTTTGGAAGTCACATCTTCTTTAGTTGTCCTCATCTCTCTTCTTTTTTGCATCAACATTTTCGTTTTTCCTGATAATTTGTTTACATGCAACTTGTTCTTAGACCCAGCTAATTTTGTTGCTGTTTCCATAAGAGCTTTGGTTACTTTTCTGTTAACTTCAGAGATGTCCACTTCTTCCGATGTTAGGCCTTCTAAAGCAGAGAACCTGTTCTTCAGTTCCAACTTGAAGGTATTATGGTGTTTTTTAAGGTTGGTTATGTCAATGGATTTTGTTTGTCTTTTGAGCTTGCCACGTTCAAGTTTAGTGTTGAGGTGCATCTTACATCTCACCAATCTATGGTCACTACCTGTGTTGAACTTGTTTAGCACACTGCAGTCTTCTATGACGAATTTTTTGTTACACATAATAAAATCAATTTCACTTGTCGTCCCATTTGGATGTTTCCATGTCCATTTCCTGTGTGGCTTTTTCTTGAAGAAGGAGTTCAAGATGAAAAACCCTTCTGCCTCTGCAAACTCAACGAGAGTATTTCCACGCTGGTTTCTGTTGCCGTGACCGAATTTACCTACTGAAGTTTCATTCTGTTGCCGTTGCCCTATTTTTGCATTGAAATCTCCCATAATTATCTTCAAGTGCTGATTACCTTTATTATTTAGATGACGAATTTCCTCATAAAATTCTTCAATTTCTTCTTCAGGATGACTTGTGGTGGGTGCATAAGTTTGAATAATCTGAGCCTGGTATCTTCTCGATAGTTGGATAACGAGTCGTGCAGCTCTGTCAGAGGAACTTTCAACTTCTACCACTTTATCCTTCAGTTTCTTGTTTATTATAAATCCAACACCACTAGTTCTGCCAGTATCTGTCCCACGATAGTAGAAGAGATGTCCACTTTTCAGTTCGATGAGATCTTCTCCTTTTCTCCTTACCTCACTTAGCCCCACGATGCCCCACTTGATCCTTTGTAGTTCCTCTTCCAATTCAAGAAGCCTTGAATCAGAAGATAGGGAGCGTCCATTGTAAGTAGTCAAGGTCAGCATCAGATGGCAGCCTAGTCCGGTCCTCCGGGGATTCTTAGCACCCTCTGCCCTCATGTCGCACTGGCCGCTGCCTTGGCCAGGTACATTCCAGCTGCCGGAGACTGAGGGCCAAGATTTAAGTTGTGGAGTCATTTTGGGGGGTTTGGCATAACTCACCACGCTGGCCAAGCGGGTTGGTGAGTGTGGGATAGAATTTCCTCTAATCCCGATGGTATAGTTATACCGCTATGGGCGGTCGTCAGAGCCCCTTTAGTGGGAACAGGATGCACCACGAGAAGGCGGGGTTGACATTTGTCAAGGAGAGGCTGTGATGTTACGCATCACCTGACCTTACATCCCATATAGTATATATATATGAGTATATTCAGTCCAAAATTTCGGTTGACTGATGGACAACCGAAATTTTGGACGGGATTCCGAGGGACAAAAAAAGACCCAGAAGAAGATTCCATGAGAGATGGAAGGATGAAATTGGAAAGCATGCGGGAGTGACACGGAGGAGGCAGGCTCAAGACAGACAATTGTGGAAAATACTTGAGGAGACCTTCATCCAGCAGTAGATTGATTATGGTTGACAGTGTTGATGATGATGATATATATATATACGAAAAACACTAAGACTGTAAATTTCTTCAATAATTACTGAATAGCAATACCAAAACGTTACTAACCACTGGGATAAGAAGAGATGGATATAGAGCTATGGTAAGCTGTTCTCCGTGGCGTTGTCAAGGGCCAGGCACGTACAACACCCAACCAGGCTCTACAGAGACCTGAAAGTGTGGCTTTCTGCGAGAATCTAGTCTGCAAGGTTACGGCAACGAGCCAACCTGAACCAGCAACAGAAAAAAATCCCACAAAAAAAAATATTTAAAAAAAAGGATAAGAATTAAAAAAAAAAATTAGAACAAACACCCCAGAAAATGTCCTGGTCGTAATCATTTAGGGATTATTTGACGACAGAAAAGTAACCAACAAATCATTTAGAGCAGTGGTCATCAACCTGGTCCTTACCGCCCACTAGTGGACGATTCCTACTTTCATGATGGGCGAGTTGGGGCTTTTTATCCGTTGTTACAAATTTTGTTCTTCCGCCATATATTGAATACATTGCTAACAACTTCGCGAGTTTGACTTTTTAAAATATGCTTTTGCAATTTACTTTTTAATTCCATCTCTAAACTTTGAATATAGATAATAATTAAAACAAAGTAATCCGTAAACACAGAGTGTTGAGGATAACACAAAACACGTTGTATTAATGATGTAGAGCACGCATATAAAGTATAAATAAAAGATAATACACATAAAGTAAAATAAAACGATAAATAAACAATACATCGCTCTTTCCACGTTTTACCAACACACAGCAACCGAAAAATTGTTATTCGGTCACCGTTGGCTGGGGTTTAGCTAGATGTCACCGTTCCCCGACGGTCACCGAATAACAATTTTTCGGTTGCTGTGTGTTGGTAAAACGTGGAAAGAGCGATGTATTTGTTTAAAACGATAAACTTAAGTACATATTTTTTACAAACCCTCCCCTCTAAAAATTACTTCGCACCTGTGCTAAATTGAGTTACTGCGTCACCGGTGAGCGGTATGGAAATTTTACCATCAACAAAGATACAAAAGTGGGCGGTAGGTATTAAAAGGTTGACGACCCCTGATTTAGAGAATTAAAGACGTTATATTCACTTTTCCTGACGGTTTCGTCACTTGACCAGATAAAATTAAATTTTTTAATGTAGGAAAACTGTCTCACTCCCTAGAGTCGGTTTACCAATTCGGAATGTTGCGACATGGAAACCATTCCAGAGCAGTACTTGATTGGAGATCCATGAATAAATATTTTATCAAGGTACTGCTACACTAAAATTAATGCTATGGTAAAATCACAGCATTTCCTGTTTTAACATTTTTTCTAAGAATTACTGCAGGGTTTGTGTTGAGGTAGTAATTGATAGCATTTTACCTATTTTTGAAGAATACAGCGTAACATATACCTAATAAAATGTAGTGTTGAAAAAGCATCACTTTTGATAGAAGAATCAGGAAGCATCTGTCGTAGATATTATTCTGCTCTCTCTCTCTCTCTCTCTTACAAATCTTATTCCGGTAGCTGAATTCAGAGTCGTAATAAAAGTTTCTTCGCTTGCAGTGAGAACGGAAAACTAAATATTCCAAAATATATTTTTTAAAACTTACCTATCATAAACAAATTCAGTACGAAACAACTCTTGAAAATATTGAAAATCTCGAGAACTGTAAGGATATCAGTGAAAATGTATATACACAAAGCAAGAGAAATTAAGGAATGCAAAAATCGATATTTATTCTGTTCCTTTCAAATGGAAAAAACCATTTTTGCTTTAGCCGAAACAGATTTTTTAGTATCACAATTGAAGAATATGTGCGAATGCTAGATCAAAAAGTAGTAAAACAAATCAAGTCTCGTAAAATAAATATATATATTTGATGCATTAATATTTGATTACATTGATTATTCAGCAGCAACGACAATTATCGAAAGCAAGTGAAATACGGGAAATGAGCCAAAAGAGACGAAGGGTGTAACTCTGATATAGAGAGGAGGATAGGGCTATATACCTGAAAAACAGCGTTTGGCTCAATGGAACATTACGCTTTTTTGTTGTTGGTTTTTCGATGCCAACAAAATGGTAAACAGACTTTGCCTTTTTAGTATAATTTGCTTTTTCTTCTACAAGCGTGACGCAGTATAATTCTTTGATTTTTACTTGAGTTAACGACGTCCTGTCGGTCCAGAATACAGTGGCCATTGGGAATCCTGGTAACCTGGCGATTCAATCCATACCTGTTGCAGAGAAGAAACTCTCCGGAAAGATATTTAGGTCGCAGCTAAAAGATAAAATCTTTTGTGTAGATTTTTAAGTGTTTTAACTGTTTTGATTGTGAGCGCAGTATATCATATATGAGAGCAGTATATTTCGTTTGTACTACTGAATGTACAGCTTTATTTCAAATAAAAACTGCCGACAAATATATTAACAATGGTTTCGCTTAATTTGTCATACACCAAAAGGAGGAGGAATGAAATCAAAATTTCGCGAAAAACATATTTTACTGTAAATGTTAATTAAACTTTTAGTTATTGTTCTTTATTTACGCTTTCCAACCGTAGGTTGAAGAAGCGTATATGCTCCAGCTTTGTCCGTCCGTCTGTCTGTCCGTCCGTCCGTCCGCACGATAACTCACGTGAAAATGGTTCGATTTCGACGAAATTTTACTATGTGGTAGGGGACCACCTGGGGACGAACCCTATTGAAAATAGGCGAAACAGGGTCAAAGGTCAGGACATAGGAGCGGGATTCATTCCATTGCTCTTATGCGTCATAACTTGCGTAAAAATGGTTCGATTTCGATGAAATTTTAGTATGTAGTAGGGAACCAGCTGGGGACGATCCCTATTGAAAATGGGTGAAATAGGGTCAAAGGTCAGGACATATTGAAAATGGGTGAAATAGGGTCAAAGGTCAGTTATGATGTATAAAGGCAATCCATTCCATTGCCTTTATACATCATAACTTGCGTAAAAATGGTTCGATTTCGATGACATTCTAGTATGTGGTAGGTAACCACCTGGAGACGAACCCTGTTGAAAATGGGTGAAATAGGGTCAAAGGTCAGGACATAGGAGCTGGATCCATTTCATAGCCTTTATGCGTCATAACTTGCGTAAAAATGGTTCGATTTCGATGACATTCTAGTATGTGGTAGGTAACCACCTGGAGACGAACCCTGTTGAAAATGGGCGAAATAGGGTCAAAGGTCAGGACATAGGAGCTGGATCCATTTCATAGCCTTTATGCGTCATAACTTGCGTAAAAATGGTTCGATTTCGATGAAATTTTAGTATGTGGTAGGGAACCAACTGGGCACGAGCCCTATTGAAAATGGGCGAAATGGGGTCAAAGGTAAAAATGGTTCGATTTCGATGAAGTTTTAGTATGTGGTAGGGAACCAACTGGGGACGAACCCTATTGAAAATGGGCGAAATGGGGTTAAAGGTCAGGACATAAAAGCGGGATCCATTCCATTGCCTTTATGCGTCATAACATGTGTAAATATGGTTCGATTTCGATGAAATTTTAGTAAGTGGTAGGGAACCACCTGGGCACGAGCCCTATTGAAAATGGGCGAAATGGGGTCAAAGGTCAGGCAGGACATAAGAGCGGGATTTATTCCATTGCCCTTATGCAGCATAACTTGCGTAAAAATGGTTCGATTTCGGTGAAGTTTTAGTATGTGGTAGGGAACGCGGGCGAACCCTATTGAAAATGGGCGAAATGGGGTTAAAGGTCAGGACACTTTAGTGGGATTCATTCCATTGCCCTTGTGCATCATAACTTACCTAAAAATGTTTCGATTGCGACAAAACGTTATCATGTTGTTCCGGAGGTATAGTGAACCGGTTATGTTGAATATCAACGAAATGGGGTCAAAGGTCATTGCACAAAAGCAAGATTTATTCCACAGCCATTATTCTCATAACTTGCGTAAAACTACTTCTATTGCGACAAACCTTTAGTATGCTATTCCCGAGGTATACTGAACCGGTTCTGTTGAATATCATCGAAATGGGATCAAAGGTCAGGACACGGGAGCGAGATTTATTCCACAGCCATTATCCACATAACTTGAGTAATAATTTCTGGTATGTTGGGAAGCGTATCATAATCAATGCATCATGATTTTACTAACTTGTTTTTAACATAGCATGGACTCGTTTTTGCATCATACTGTTTGAAAAACTATGATATGTACATATTTATGTAACTGCATTGAGGAGACGTCTGTAAATAAATACATATCGCCGTTTCTCAAAACAAAAACAGCCCCCTTTTTAAGAAATAGCGGAACTCATGAGGGATTATTTACAGAATATTCTAAAAAAAGGGCACCTGGATATTTGCACTTGTTTAGTTGTTGTTTTTTAAACAAAAACTTAAATATATGTACATATACAAAATGTAATCATTAGGTTCCAGTGGAAATTATAGCTTGTTAGAGCCTAGTAAATCTGCCCATAGGTAGGTTTCCTTACTTCTTTTAAGAATCAATACCCAGCAATATGAAATGATTACTTTCACAGTCGTTTACCTGCTTGCTTTAAGCTCAAACTACGTGATGAAACCAATTGTTTTTTGTAAAAAGTTTTTAATTTTGTTGTTTCGATGTTTGACAGTTTTACATATTACGTGTTCATCATGTTCAAACTTGCACGTGTGCTGAACGTTTTTGTGATTCTACAATTAAAAGATATTTTTGTCTGTGACGGAAAATGTAATTTTTATGGATGCAGGAAAATAGAAATCTACTATCTTAAACCTTGCGTTCTAACAGTATATATAAACTTTTATTCAACAACTAAAGCAGAAAGGTTCGGCCGCTCCGGTGTCCGACTGGTCAGAGGAGTGGGCTTCTGGTTGGTCGTCAGATCTCTGCCCTAGTCCAAGGTGAACCATAGGAGGTGGGCCAGTTCCACGCTCCTGGTAGGGCCGCGGGTGGCCTAGTGGGCAACGTTCGTGACTGCCACGGAAAGGACCTCAGGTTAAATCCCAGGCAGATACGAACGCTCGATCCACTAAATATCCGCCGTGCGTCGGATGGGCACGTTAAGCCGTCGGACCCCGGGTACTGGCCCCCGGAAATAAATAAGGGCGTCTTCCTCCCCCTTTCTACTTCGCTTCCGTATTCGCGCCTTCTTCGCGAAACCAGTGGCCTCAAATTAGAGACGACCGACTGGAGTTGCTCGTGGTGAGTTTGCCGGAAAACCGCCACACAGGAAAACTGCCACACGTCTTTCAGCAACTTGGAAAACTGACATATATCGGAAAACTGCCACACAAGAAAACTGCCACATGTTTTTCGTTAAGGGGCCGGGCACAAACTGCTGTTCCTCCGAGAACCACTTTGAATGTGTGGCAGTTTTCCAAATTTCCGAATTATGTGTGGCAGTTTTCCAAGATGTCTAACGACGGGAAGCAGCTATTTTGTTTGTCTGAATTTTCATACCGGTTCATGCTTAGGGCAAATGGCCACAAAAGTTCAATGGAGGTGGGGGGCTCTAAAGATTGCCGTTTCTTGGCATATATTGAGAATTGAATTGGGAACTCCAAACAAATTTCGAGAAAACGTTCTATATAAGCCAAGAGAGAACTGTACTTTAATTTGAAGAAAAAATTGCCGTGACTTAGTACATTTCTTAAAACCACAGTGTTCGACGAAACAACGGAATTACAGTATGACTCATGCTGTGTTCAGAAAAGGGCGATAAGATGGTATTTTTTAATAACGTTACAATTTTACTTAGGCGCCAAATATTTACATAACATGCCAAGTTTGTAATATTCCTTTTAGTTAATTAAATCATAGGCCCTCCACCTTGGCCTTTTTAACAGCTTGTAATCCGCCGACTTCATATTTATAACGTTTATGTATCAAATCAAGTCAATAGCATTGCGCTTTTACTTAGGCACTAAATATCAAAGTCATAGGCCTTAGGACTAGGCCTTTTAAACAGTTTTTACTCTACCAATGTCATATTCACAACGTTTACACAGCAAATCAAGTTAACGATATTGCGCTTTTACTTAGACACGAAATATTAATTCATCGGCCCTAGGTCTTTTTAATGGGGTTTATTCTACCAATGCCATATTCACAACGTTTACACATCAAGTCAAGTTAATAAATTGCGCTTTTACTTAGGCACGAAATATTAATTCATAGGCCCAAGGCCTAGGGACTATGGCTTTATATTTACTGCCTGAGTAAAAGCGCAATGATATTAACTTGAGTTAATAAGTAAACGTTATGAATATGAAGTCGACAAATTTAAAACTGTCAAAAAGGCCTAAGCCTAGGACCTATGAATTAATATTTAGTGCGTAAATAAACGCCCAGTATTATTAACTTGATTTGCTGTGTAAACGTTGTGAATATGACATTGGTAAAAAAAACTGTTTAAAAGGCCTAGGTCTAGGGTCTACGAATTAATATTTAGTGCGTAAGTAAAAGCGCAATGCTATTAACTTTACTTGATGTGTAAAAGTTGTGCAAATGACATTGGTAGAATAAAAACTGTTAAAAAGGCCTATGACTTTAATATTTAGTGCCTAAGTAAAATAGCAATGCTATTGACTTAGTTTGGTACGTAAACGTTATGAATATGAAGTCGGCGGATTAAAAGCTGTTAAAAAGGCGAAGGCGTAGGACCTATGAATTAATTAAATAAAAGAAAAATATTACAAACTTGACATGTTATGTAAATATTTATTGCCTAAGTGCAGCGTTATTAAAAAATCCCACCTTATCGTCCTTTTCTGAACACATCACAGCATGAGTCATGTTGTAATTCTCACTTAGCTTACATAGAACGTTTTCTCGAAATTTCTTTGGAGTTCCCAATTCAATTCTTAATATAGGCCAAGAAACGACAATCTTTATAGGCCCTCCCCCTTTGAACTTTTGTGACCAGTTGCCCTAAGTATGAACCGGCATGAAAATTCAGATAAACAAAAGAGCTTCTTCCTGTTGTTAGGCACCTTGAAAAACTGCCACACATAATTCGGAAACTTGGAAGTCTGCCAAATATTCACGGTGTTCCTAGGAAGAATAGCAATTTGTGCCCGGTCGCTTAATGAAAAACATGTGGTAGTTTTCCTGTGTGGCAATTTTCCGGTGTGGCAGTTTTTCAAGTTGCTGAAAGTTGTGTGGCAGTTTTCCTGTGTGGTGGTTTACAGTAAACCTCGTGGTGATCTTTAAACACAGAGGGAAAAAATTCTAATTTCGAGCTAACAAGAATTTTTTGTGTAAAATAAGTTCGAATTTTAAACCTTACGTTTTTGATCATATTAAGTTTTTTTTTTTTTTTTTTTTTTGTTATTTTCTGGACTGAGTAACCCAGTTCTCTTGCAGTTATTCTACGGTAACCCAAGGCGACGATTGACTTTGCGCCCCTAAGGGTATTTTTGACTGAAAACATGTATGCTTCTTAATCGTTAAAATATCAGTTTTCTTTGAGGTTTGCGTAACTTTTCTCCTCAATGACATTAAACTTAAATTCAGAAAAATGCATATACGTTATTGATTATATGAACTTAATCTGTAATCTTCTAAACTTCTCCGATTGCTGCCTGCCTTAGTATGCTTTTTTGTAGATGCTACTATGCACTGCTTTCGTGATTAGGATTGCATAATCTCTGGTCCCATAGCTGAAGCTTTAACGTTAAGCACACCGTTTCAGGCTGTAGTCGTTGGGAAGAAGAGCTAAAACAAGAAAAATAATCTCTCCTAGAGTATTATAATTTTAATATTGTATATACCTCATCTGCTGTTATAGCTCGTAGTCAAAAGTAAGGAAACTCTAATTTTGTTAAATTAGCGAATCAGAGACGTTTTGCTTTTCATTCAACCCAATGACTCTTAATCTGCTGTTTTATTTATCTAATAGACATTATTCCTTTGTTATTTCCGTTGTATTTGCAAAGCCACGGGAAAGATACTAACCTTCGCTGCAAAGCAGAAACAAGAGGAATAGCTCTTTTCATACGGGTGGCATCCTAAGAAAAAGAAAAGAAAAGAAATATATATATATATATATATATAGTGGGAGAAAGAAAAGCGAAAACTCGCACTTCAACTGTTTATCACTTTTTTGTAATTTTTATTTATTTCTCGAAGCTAATACAGATTTAATATTAGATGATCATATAAATCAACATATAATTAAATTTCGCGATCCTAGAAATGGCAGTCCAAGGCAGTCGCTTTGCTGGCTTTTGCTACAGGCAGGACCGTAGCCAGCAAGAGGCCAGAGGGGGCTAAGCAGAGCCGTACCTACCGGGAGGGCGGTTGCCCTCCCAGATTGGTTATTCCAGAGACGTAAATTCATGCTTTGGGAATACAAATGTTACTGAAAAGAAAAGTTACCGCCCTCCAGTATTTTCCTTTTAAAGACTTTAGTCAGTCTCATACAGTATTCCATGCAGTTAACCAGGGTACAGCGGTGTGAACATCTCATATCTATGAAAGGAATTTTCCAAAATAGTGAATAGAGGCAAACAAAACAATATGCTGATATACCTAACCTCCATGACCTTTCCGAACACGTCGCTAGAATGAAGAGCTAATTACTCATTTGTACTCTGTTGCAGAAATTTCTCTGAGCATTTAAGCTTGAACGGAATTTTTCCAAGCCCTACCCTTAAAGCTTCTTCCTATTGTTACGTTCATTATACGATACTCATTCGTTCTGCGCTGGTTTGTTTTTCGTTTAGCATTTCTGTGGAGTGTTGTGTGTGTTGTCGGAGTTCACATAACGTTTACGCTTTGCTTGGTGTTTACAACCTGTGGTTCTTGGGTATTTACCTAGTTTTTACATTTTTAATAAAATTTTATCAAAAACATGAAGTGCGATTTTTGAACGATCCTAGAACTTTCTTATAGCGGCGGTGTTGTTTTTTTTTGTTTTTTTTTTTGATTGGAGGTTTAACGACCACCATGAGCAACTCAATGGGCTATAAGCAGTCGCCCGTCCCTAATTTAGGGTCACTGGCTCCAGGGAAGGGAGAGAGCCAGTGCCGTAAGACAAACACAACATCCATGCCTGACCGGGATTCGAACCTGGACCCCTTATGGACGAATGATTAGAGGCCTGCGCCACCGGGGCGGCATAATGGCGGTGTGTGTGAGAAAATAAAAACCACGTATTATTTGGGTGGAACTCGAAGGGGGTAATTTGAAGTTCCGCCCTCCCATATAAGAAAAGCTTGCTACGGTACTGGGGCTAAGTCCCCCTGCAAGGCAAGCAGCCCCCTCCCCCTCCAGGAAAATACACGTTGTTCTTGGAACTTTTATTTGGTTTGTGAAAACGACTTTTGTGTATTTCATTCTACACTTTTCCTTCTTTCGTCGTACATTACGTTGTTTAAAAACAAGAAAAACTGAAGTGACACCGCACAAACGATGAATAACTGCAGAGAAATTACTTTTAAAGGTAACTCAGGACGAACAGCAATAATTCTTTCTCACATAGCGGCAGGGCTTGTTACTGTTTTGGACCAGGGCGGAGAGAAATGCCGTTCTTTTTTGTTTGTTTGCTTTCCCCTTTTTCGGGAAAACGTAAAATTTTAAAAAACATTACCATAAAAAGAGAAAAAATTTTTTTAACGAAGGTGGAGGCATATTTGGGCAGAAGGCTGAATCCCTGTTCCTCATTTGGTAAGTAATCATGAGATGTTAAGCTGCTGTTTAAAAGCTTCCAGTTAGTTCGTTACCTATAAAAAAAGTGTTGTCGTATGGACATTTTAACTAAATGCATCCCTCTATGTGTTGGAAAATAGTGCTAAAAGGAAATCTTCACGCGTGCGCGGAAGAGAAAGAGCTTTCAAATTTCGGTCATTGTATTTCATCTAGTAGGAGTGGTTTTGCGATGCTTATGCTGGAGAAAAGAGGTTTGCAAGGATTCTGGTGCTCTTGGTTTTTTGAGAGGAAAAAGGTGTATAGCTATTGACCACGGTAAGAAGTGGCTACCACCGCGCACCAGCGAAGGAAAATACTTGATTAAAAATGGAAGCGGCGCTGAAGAAGATGAGTAGAAAAGGTTGAAGTATAACATCATTAAATCCCCGATGCCATTGCGCTGATCCACAGAAAAGAGACAAACTAAAAAAAATATCACGCTAGTTGGGAATTACTCTAACTTCAGCTATAAGGAACGCGCAGCTCAATCGCTATCAAGCATATTCAAAGAATGTGATCCATATTTTTTATACAGGGTGTCCGAGAATCATTGGACACATTACAAAATTATCTACAAAAAAAAAAAAAACAACACCCGAGCATTGTCTGTTTTTCTATGTCACGTATTACTAACACGGTTTCTATGTTTTTGTTTTGCAGAATTGTTATTCCCAGAATCCGATAGATGGCGCTAGGTGTGGCCTTATGATGAATGTATGAGAAATGCGCAATCAGTAGTCATGTCATCCATACAGCAGAAGGCGATGTGTGTGTTATGGCTTGCGGAATTAAAGTCTGTCATTAAAGTTAAAAGACGGTACCGTTTAGAGTGTGGTTCTAATCCTCCGTCAACGAATTCAATTAAGCGGTGGATGAAACAGTTTAAAGATACTGGCAATGTGGAACATCGTGGAGGAGCCGGTGGGCCTAGCGTCAGCGGGAGACGGTTGATCAAGTTAATGAAAGTTTCCGACGAAGCCCCAGGAAATCCGTTCGTAAAGCAAGCAGAGAACTGTGCATTCCGAAACCGACAGTTCACGATACCTTGCACAAGAAATTAAAGTTTCATGCATATAAAATTCTAATAGTGCAAAAGATGCATGTACATGATCATACTCTGCGATACGATTTCGCTGTGGATATGCTGAATCGAGTGGGAAAACGACAAAAACTTTCTCAGTACTGTAATTTTTAGTGATGAATCTACATTCAATGTATCAGGTATTGTTAATCGTCACAACTGTAGGATATGGGGCAGTGAACCGCCTCATGCTGCTATTGAACTGAAACGTGATTCTCCAAAAGTTAATGTGTGGTGCGCCATATCAAAAACAGAAGTGATTGGCCCTTTCTGCTTCTGCGAAATAACTATAAATGGTGACATTTACTTGGATATGCTAGAAATTTTTGCTATACCCCAGATAAAAAGATATGACAACGTCGTTTTCCAACAAGACAGTGCGCCTCCGCATTGGTCAACGTGTGTACGTAAGTGCCTAAATGAGCATTTCCCCAACAGATGGATTGGGCGTAGTGGTCCCATTCCGTGGCCTCCTCGCTCTCCAGATCTAACTCCATTGGGTTATTTCATGTGGGGTTATGTGAAGGATCGTGTCTATCAGACGCCTTGTACTGATTTTTAGGAACTGAAGCAGCGTACCACAGATTCTACAACTCCTCAGATGCTTGCCAATACATGGCATGAAATCGAGTATCGCTTGAATGTACTACGAGCAACCAAGGGATCTCACGTCGAAATTTATTAACTTGTGTAGTTACGTTGTAAGTTAGTGCAGTCAGTTTCTTTCTATATGTTTCATGTTTTGTTTTATATAATTTTGTAATGTGTCCAATAATTCTCGGATACCCTGTATTTCAAGAAAGTTCTGTTTTCTGTCTCCCTCTTCTTATTTCTTATTTTGTACTTAACCTAATTTCTAATTATTTTTACTTTTTTTGGCATAATTATTCGCTAACGGAGTAAATTAACAAAAGGAGATTAAAACCAAAGCTAAACTTACGTCCGTAATCGTGGAAAAAAGGCATTTTGCAGTTGAACACAGAGTCTCCCCCAAGATGACTCTTCATCAGCATCCTCCTTGGTTCGGGGATCTAGTCCTGGTCAAAGGCTGGTCGGGGATCTAGTCCTGGCCAAAGGCGGGTCGGGGATCTAGTCCTAGCCAAAGGCTGGTCGGGTATTTAGTCCTGGCCAAAATCTGGTTCGGGGACCTAGTCCTTGCCAAAGGCTGGTCGGGGATCTAGTCCTGGACAAAATCTGGTTCGGGGATCTAGTCCTGGCCAAAATCTGGTTCGGGGATCTAGTCCTTGCCAAAGGCTGGTCGGGGATCTAGTCCTGGCCAAAATCTGGTTCGGGGATCTAGTTCTGGCCATAGGCTGGTATTGGAGTAACCGCTAAAAATCATGAATGGGAACATGCATAGTGAAAGTCTGGATCAAAAATATTATGTGGAATTATTTCTCAGTGCGATATCATTTTTCTGCCTAAAAATTCTTTTGACACAAAAAATAAATATTGTTTAAAAGTATGACAGCCCCCTACTCTTACATACGCGCTTGGATTTGTCTTGTGTAATCTTCAGTCGATGACTCGTATGATTTTAAAGATTCTAATGGTTTTGCTTACTGCAAGCGTCTACAGATGTCGTCCTGCTTGCTCTCTTTCAGGAGAAATGTGCAGGATTTTTATTGGAAATGGTATCAGTGTTCCCGTGAAAGAGAAACTTCACATGCAGTGCCGTAGCTGTCGATCCCCCAGAATGGTCATTCCAAGGAGGTAAATTCATGCTCTGGTGGGGGATATATAAAATAGAAATTGTAACTGAAAAAGAAAGTTACTTTCTTCAGTATTATCTTTTTAAGGACTTTGGTTAGTCTTATACAGTATTCCATGTAGTTAGCCAGGGTACAGAGTAACATACACTGGGAGGTCTGAACATCTCATACCCATGAAGGAAATTTTCCAAAACGGTGAATGGAGACATAGAAAACAATATGCTGATATGTTTAACCACCATGACCTTTCGGAACATGTTGTTGGGATGAAGAACTAATTAATCATCTGTGCTGTGTCGCAGAAAGTTCTCAGAGCGTTTAACGTTGAACGGAATTTTTCCAAGCCCTACCCCTAAAACTTCTTCCTATTGTTACATTCACAATCCGATACTCATTCGTTCTGCATTTTTGTGGTGTGCTGGGTTGTCGGCGTTTACATAACATTTACGCTTTACTTGGCATTTACAGTCTGTGGTTCTTGGGTAATAACTTAGTTTTTACATTTTTAATAAAATTATGTCAAAAACCTGAAATGCGATTTTTGAACGATCACAATACTTCCCTATAACGGCGATGTGTGAGAAAGTAAAATCCACGTATTATTTGAGTGGAACTCGAAGGGTGGTAATTTTGAACTCGAAGGGGCTATAACGAAGTAAATTTCTCCGTCATTTTCGGTCTACGCCGGGATTCGAACCCGAGGCCGCTTATTCCGGAACAAGTCGCTCTACCAACTGAGCAGCTACGCAGACATGTATTCTGATTCCTATCTGCCTTTATGTGCGTCCTGCTGGCAGGTACGTCACATCCCCCCCCGAAAGAGGGCCGGGGGCATGGCCCACGGATCAGCCGTGACCATGAATCGCTGCAGGCAGACAACCACTGTAGAACGTGCACTTGAGAACTCCCAGTCAATCTGGTGTGTGGAATGCAACGTCACACACATTTATTTTTCGAAGCACTGGAGAAGGGATTCTCTGATTTTTCCTATCTCGCGGTGTGGAAAGAACATCACACCATTGCGAGATTTTGAACGGTCGGGTCATCCGGGTAGTTCGGGCGCCATTATAACGAAGTAAATTTCTCCGTCATTTTTATCCGAGCCGGGGTTCGAACCCGAGTACGCTTATTCCGGAACAAACGGTCGGGTCATCCGGGTAGTTCGGGCGCCATTATAACGAAGTAAATTTCTCCGTCATTTTTATCCGAGCCGGGGTTCGAACCCGAGTACGCTTATTCCGGAACAAACGGTCGGGTCATCCGGGTAGTTCGGGCGCCATTATAACGAAGTAAATTTCTCCGTCATTTTTATCCGCGCCGGGGTTCGAACCCGAGTACGCTTATTCCGGAACAAGCAGCTCTCTCTACCAACTGAGCTACGCAGACATGTATTCTGATTCCTATCTGCCTTTATGTCATGTGCGTCCTGCTGGCAGGTACGTCACAGGGCGTAATTTTGAACTCGAAGGGGCGTAATTTTGAACTCGAAGGGGGCATAATTGCAAGTCCCGCTCTCTTAGATAAGAAAAGCTTGCTACAGTCCTGCTCACATGTCACAAATGAGACAAATATCATTAACATTAATTTCATTTAAACTTTTATTTTATTAATAACAGTGCAAGAAAAAATAGCATTTTATTAATTTCAATGTGATTAAAATTATTACTAATTCTAATATACAGTATAGGGTGCTATTATTTCGATTTTTGTTATGTCATTAATAATAACATAAATGTTACTCAATGTAATAATGTCAGCACGAGCTTCTAATTAATATTCAGACTCGGTTTGTTTTTTGTGGGTTTTATATATATATATATATGAATATATGTACAGATAATTTCGTACAAATTAAAAAGGTTTAAAACCATAAAATTATTTAAATCCAATTTGGTATATGGAGTCAACGCTGAAATTTCATTTACAGTTATTCTTCTCTCATGTAGATGGCAGCACACTAAGAAGGCAATCCTATTTGAGGATATACGCGAAGCCTTTGAAATCTGTCATCCTCCGAGAAAACGATGATGAAATGCTAGAATGCAGAGCTGGTGGTTCCCCGCCTCCAGTCATCCACTGGCTAAAAGATGGGCACCTGATATCTGAGGTACGTACCTGTGACGAAACATGAAAATAAAAACGCAGCATCAGAGGTATTAATGAACATACTCAGTATCAGTTCACAGCGCTATGATAAACAGCATATATGTACTACATCTACCAAAGTTTCGAAAACAGCGCTAGAAACTGTTGGAATGATTAGGTGTTGTAATTGGAAAATGATTTCTAATGGTAAAAAAAGTTTCACACACATTTTTTTCTTTTTCTTTTTTTCCCGCTACGTCTTTTGCAGGATGATAACTTTTTTTTTTTCTCTATAGCACGTTCATTTTTGTCTGTCCGTCAATTCTTTCTCATAACTGTGCCAGTGGCTTTTAAAAGCGTGCTGAAATTGCAGAGACAAATTATCCTTTCCTTCTCTTAGACGAAAGAACAAAAAATGAAAGAAAGAAACAAGCAGAATTAGTGTGTCTGTATAATTCTGGAACTTTTGCGAAGTGCCTGTGTATCATCATCATCATCATAAACCATTATCAATCCACTGCTGGATGAAGGTCTCCTCAAATTTCTTCCACAATTGTCTGTCTTGGGCCTGTCTCATCCATGTCACTCCAGCATACTTTCGAATTTCATCCTTTCATCTCCAATGGGGTCTTCTTCTGGGTCTTTTCCTGTCCCTCGGAATCTAGTCTAAAATTTCGGTTGTCCATCGGTGGTCCGTTCTTCTGGCAGCATGTCCAGCCTATTATCATTTCAGTGATTTCACCCTGGTCATGAAGTCCTCCACTCCTGTCACTTTCCTTATCCACAAGTTCCTCTTCTTATCTTTCCTGGTTACACCAAGCATGCATCTCTCCATGCCTCTTTGAGTTGTCTGCAGTCTTTGTATGTCTTTTTTAGTTAAGGTCCATGTCTCTGCTCCATACGTAAGCACTGGCAGGATGCATTTATTAAACACTTTTCTTTTGAGACATAATGGCATACTGCTCTTAAAAATTTTACTGTTTCTTCTAAAAACTCTCCATCCCAATTTTATACGCCGATTAATTTGTTTATCAATTGATTGTGTATACCCTACGAATATGTCTGTGATGGGAAGCCTTTCGAAAATCTCCAGACAATTAATTATCCAACTTAAAAAACGAAACACACTCCCCCAGCCACAGCAAAAAAAAATACCGATATTTAAGCTCAGGGGGCATTTTAATCGTGCATATGTCTCTAGCCTGAGGCATCTTATTCGGCAATTCTACCTACAAATATCATAAAAATACGAATATTTTCGCCATGCCTTATGTGGAATTAAACATGGACGCCTACTTACATATGCAAGGCTTTCAGCAAGTTCCACGCTCGATCAGCAGCAGAACAAATTCAATGAAAAAATGCACACATTTTTGAAGATGTCTGTCGGTGTTACATCAACTCTGTGTAGCATAAAACCGAAGAAACATTTACAGGATAGTAGTTGCTAGGCTTCAGCAAGATGATTTCTTGCAGAAGTCGATAGCATAGACAATTTTAAACTTCAAGGAAGGAGAGAATTGCGTCGGCTAATATTCGCAAGTGTGTGTTTAGTTTATGAAGGTTCTGTAAATTCATGGACCATGGTTAGGAGATAATTAAAACTATTTAAATGAGGAACATCGTCATTAGTTAATGGTCTTCGTGGTATTGTAGTGACTACAGAGTAAATGTGAAGGACTTTGTGAAGAGGAAGAATTTTTTGTGGAAAACCTGACAGTTCAGCAGACAAAAAAAGAGATGAAGCTGAGTATTGGAATCACAGATGAAAATCTTCGTATATCTGTACTGTACGCAAAGCTTGTTCCAAAGGATGTTAATCAAAGAGATGTAGGAAAATTTCTTAGGCCACGCTTGGAAAGTGTTGCTCAGTTTTCGTGTTCTTCAGACCTCTTCCCCAATAAATCAGATTTACTTCCGCAATTTGAAAAAAGCACACTTTTCAGATCTTGGTTTTCTGGGCATTATAAAGAAACAAAAAGCCAACACGGCTGCAGCAAAGAGATGTGTTAAATGCATTGGGTTACCGGAAACTACTTCGGAAAGCAATAATGCAATATTTGCAGAATACAAAGTGTAGGTACACGTACAGTGGGTGTAAAAAGTATTTTCGCACACAGTTTTTCGCCGACCGCAGGTAGAAATGCCCGCATAAGAAAGATCACTTACCGCCACAAGAGTCATAGTACGTGACGAAGGAACTCCTAGGAGAAAAAACTCCAACAAATTGCATATAGTGAAACAATACGTTCAACATCTGAGAACTCATTCACTTTCAGAGAGATATTAGTTTAATAGAAGTACTAGCTTCCAACACCTTCGAATATGGGCATTAAATAGCTGTTAGAGAGCTCAAGTGACCTAAACTTCTCAATGTCTGATTGGTTAGAGCCCATATATTTGGTCTTCTACGTGCACACAGAGATGTGCAAATACTTTCTGTTCTTTACAATATGCGTTTTCCTGAGCTAATCCCACCTGTATGCTATTTGTTCGAGTTCTTTTCCGGTAGGCGTTCTCTCTTCATACTTTGAATCTTGTGGTAGTAAGTGATTTTACTTATGAGAACATTTCTACCTGCAATCGGAGAAAAACTGTGTGTGTAAATATTTTTTTACATCCATTGTATGTAAAACTTAGAACTTACTGAACACCTCTAGCAAATCCGTATTAACACCCTTCTCTAACATAATGCCATGCTATCAGAATGGAATACTTATTCGCAGTTTTATAACTTTTTTGCTTTTATATCTGTATGTTAGACTCATGCAACCTGGTGTACAGAAGTTTTTTTCCCTTCAAGTTTTACATCGCAATGTAGCAATCTCTTCGGATTTTTTCAGACCAGTCGTTGCCGGTCTACATGTCTACTGGACAACATGGCATCTTCAACTGAAAATGTTCGTAAACCTCACAATCTGTTCGCTGATTACATATTTATTCCTTTGGCTTGGGTTCGATATCCATAACAGTCACGCTTTTCCGCTTGAAATGTTCGTAAACCTCACGATCTCTTCGCTGATTACATATTTATTCCTTTGGATTGGGTTCGATATCCATAACAGTCACGCTTTTCCGCTTGAAATGTTCGTAAACCTCACGATCTCTTCGCTGATTACATATTTATTCCTTTGGATTGGGTTCGATATCCATAACAGTCACGCTTTTCCGCTTGAACAACGACTCTGTCAAGTATCACATGTAACACTTTAGCAAGCACAGGGACGCTCTACAGCATTATGCCTGTGTATCCAGAGATGCATGCTGTGTACCTTACGTTTCGCCACATTCAACCTCGTCGCCGTACTGTGGGTTGTTTGGTTTTATTGGATATTTTTCAAAGCATCTCTTTAGCAGAGAGTAGAGACCAGTGGCGGCTCGTGAGTTGGGGCAGTGGCAGAGCTCTTCATAAGAGCAAAACTCAGAATAGTTTACTACCCATAACACTATAAATAAATAAATAAATGTAAAGTAAATTTACAACAGGAGAAAACGATCCCCGCAATCTATTTGTAAGAGAAGTCCATCTCCTCTCTTTGCGATGAACAAATACATATATCAATTGTTGTTAAGTTACTTGACGACTCGATCAAGTTCTTTTCTGCACTCAATATAGCTATATACAAATTGTCGCAGTTTGCTATTGGTAGATTTGACACCAACGCGTGGTTACTATTATAAGGTGATCCTGATGTAAATTTCTGGCAGAAATTATAGCCATCTAGTAGGTTTTTTTGGAAATCCCAGCAGAAATTTCCAGAACTAATTTGGCAATACTGTGGGCGACGATGACGACGACCGTGCAGTATACAATCATACATAATCATACATAATCTTTCCGAATATGGCCGCCCCGGTGGAGCAGTGGTCTAAACGATGGCCTCTGATCATTCGTCCGAACGGGGTCCGGGTTCGTATCCCGGTGAGGCATGGATGTTGTGTTTGTCTTACGGCACTGGCTCTCTCCCTTCCCTGGAACCAGTGACCCTAAATTAGGGACGGGCGACTGCTTATAGCCCATTGAGTTGCTCGCGGTGGTCGTTAAACCTCCAAACAACAACAACAACAACTTTCCGAATATCTTGTTATGCCATCGGAGCCAGTTCTTCGTGCAGAACTTCAATATAAGAATCAGTTTTAAAATAATTATACAGAGTAAAAGGGTTACAAATAGTATAAATACAAAAAAAAATATTTGTAAGATTGTTTCGAAAAATCAAAGGAAGTGCTGCTGGACCTTCCCTCCTTGTGTCGTGCGTACTGTCTCCGTTCTTTATCCTAAACTTGTTTTCAGTACCGTTTCTGTTGGATATCCTTCCTCATCGGGATACGAGGAAACGAGTCGGTTGTTGCTACTGGCAGTTATGTTTCTTCGTTGATAGTCGCTGCCTTACCGCTGTGTCACCAAGGCCTATGTCCTGCTCTGTGGAACCAACAGGTAGGAATAGAACTGCATCGTGTTAAGCCAGCTCTTGGGTTCTGGCTTTCAAGCTTGCACTAGTACCATAGAAAGGAAGCTGCAATTCGCACGTCTCAGCAATAGACATTGTCGTCACACTACCGCTGTGTGTTGAGTGATGCGGCGGGACTACACTTGTGTGTGGAATGGGGAATGTTGTTCATATTTTGTGTAAGTGTGCCGTTGCTTAATTTTTGTTGTTGTTGTTGTTTTTTCTTATTTTTAACGTGCTCGTTTTTTTTTTCTTTTACCCATTATAAAAGACAATTCAAAAAACTTGGGTCGCCTTTTAAACAATCAGTTTCTGTGTGATCAGAAAGTATCCAGACTGGTTGCATAAATTCGAAATCCCGCGACACAGCAGGAAGCGGTTGGCGCAGTTGACCTTGGAATCTACTGCGCATGAGTCGTGAGTCACGGCTGCTCGTCCACATTTTTTACTAAACAGAAAACGGAAGATTAAAAAGCAGTACACATGAAAACTGTTATGACTTAAAGCCCTCAGCTACATGCTGAAATGTTCGAAAGTGGCACACAAGCAAATAATGTTTCAGATAAACTTCGTAATGTGCAGTTACTTGCTCAACGCTAAGGGTCACGTGAAATCGCTCCTTCTCTCACCTTTACACAGAAACACATATTTGAGTTTAGCAATCATGAATATCGGGAAGTGAAGATTTTCTCTTTAACACTATTACTTAATTACGTCCATCCTTCTTCCTTTTTCAATGATGTTAAACCAAGAAGCGTGATAGCTGTGCATGGAAGATTATCTCTTCAATCTTTCTTTCCTACAGGCCGAATGGAATATTGTGACAACCGGAAATGAAGAAAACTTTGAATTGAGTACAGGTATCAACTCAAAACTTGGAATCAGTTCGACAAAATCACGGCTGTACTTAGACTGTGTTTCTCTGAATGCATCTGGAGAGTACACATGCGTGACCGAGAATCCATACCAGAGGATAAGCGCAAATGCAGCGGTCAGTGTGGTACCACATCAGCGACAATCAGAGACTAGGCAGTGTAAGCAGAAAACAAAACTTGGTAAGACTTTTGCTTTTAATATCTAAACGTTTCTTTACTTCCTTATGTGTGTATTTTGTTACTTCCTTATGTGTGCATTTCCTTACTTCCTTATGTGTGTATTTTGTTACTTCCTTATGTGCGTATTTTGTTACTTCCTTATGTGTGTATTTTGTTACTTCCTTATGTGTGTATTTTGTTACTTCCTTATGTACATATTGTGTATACTTAGTGCTATCAAAAATTTCCAAGATTAGGTATGCAGCGCGCCAACAGATGGCAGTACACGGACGCTCGAGCAGCGGTCAAGGGCAGTGACCTTCATGAGTCATTGTGCCGAGTAGCGTCGTTCTGTGAACATCGGTAGTTGTTCTACACGATATTTGGTGACCACTTGCAGAACACAGCTACGATTTCGGTATGGACTGCAAACTAGAGCAGCAAGCGAACATCAAATTCTGCGTCAAACTCGGCAAATCGGGAACGGAGACACATAAGATGTTGCGGCAGGTTTATGGCAATGAAGCAATGAGTCATGCAAGGTGTTTTGAGTGGCACTCGCGCTTCAAGAGAGACAGAAAGGCACTGGAAGACGACGAGAGGTCAGGGCAACCGTCCACGAGCAAAACTCCCGAAAATGTAGACAAAATTAGGGAACTGGTTCATGAGGATCGTCGGAGAACCATTCACGACATTGCTACCATCGTCAATGTGTCATACGGAACAGTGCAAGAAATTCTGACGTCGGTTTTAAACATGCACCGCATTGCTGCAAAGTTTGGGCCAAAGATTCTGAACCCCGAACAGAAGGTGCTCCATGTCGAACTCTGTCAAGATCTTCATCAGCAGGGGGTGCACCAACGTTCCTGTCACGGGTTATTACTGGGGACGAGACTTGGTTCTAGTGTTACGACCCGCATACCAAACAACAGTCATCGCAGTGGAAGAACCCGGCATCTCCACGACCGAAGAACGCCCCATAGGTCCGGAGCGCAACCAAAAACATGCTCATCGTGTTCTTCGACATTCGTGGGGTTGTGCACCGTGAATTCGTTCCCCAAGGCCAGACCGTCATCGCCCCTTTTTTACTGCGATGTTCTGCGGCGTCGTAGGGAGGACATTCGCTGCAAACGACCTGAAATGTGACTCAGGGGTGATTTCCTGCTCCGTCACGACAATGCAGCAGCTCATAGAGCGTTAGCAACATGCCAGTTTTGCAGCCGCAACAACATGACTACCCTTCCTCACCCGCCTTACTCGCCGGATTTGGCCCCCTGCGACTTCTTTCTGTTTCCGAAGATGAAGCTGAATCTCAAGGGTCTCCGTTTTGAAACCGTGGACGAGATTCAGCGGAATCGCAGACGGTGCTTGAGACGATTCGCGAACAGGACTTCCAGGGATCGTTCCAATAGCGGCAAAAACACTGTCAGCGGTGTATCGCTGCCCAAGGAGACTACTTTGAGGGAGATCATAGCCAGACTTAAGTAACGTAAGTACTTTGTTGTATATCGGCCTAGTCTCGGAACTTCCAGGGAGCGTTCCAACAGAGGCAAAAACGCTTGCAGCGGTGTATCGATGCCCAAGGAGACTACTTTGAGGGAGATCATAGCCAGACTTAAGTAACGTAAGTACTTTGTTGTATATCGGCCTAGTCTCGGAACTTCCAGGGAGCGTTCCAACAGAGGCAAAAACGCTGGCAGCGGTGTATCGATGCCCAAGGAGACTACTTTGAGGGAGATCATAGCCAGACTTAAGTAACGTAAGTACTTTGTTGTATATCGGCCTAGTCTCGGAACTTGCAGGGAGCGTTCCAACAGAGGCAAAAACGCTTGCAGCGGTGTATCGATGCCCAAGGAGACTACTTTGAGGGAGATCATAGCCAGACTTAAGTAACGTAAGTACTTTGTTGTATATCGGCCTAGTCTCGGAACTTCCAGGGAGCGTTCCAACAGAGGCAAAAACGCTTGCAGCGGTGTATCGATGCCCAAGGAGACTACTTTGAGGGAGATCATAGCCAGACTTAAGTAACGTAAGTACTTTGTTGTATATCGGCCTAGTCTCGGAACTTCCAGGGAGCGTTCCAACAGAGGCAAAAACGCTTGCAGCGGTGTATCGATGCCCAAGGAGACTACTTTGAGGGAGATCATAGCCAGACTTAAGTAACGTAAGTACTTTGTTGTATATCGGCCTAGTCTCGGAACTTCCAGGGAGCGTTCCAACAGAGGCAAAAACGCTGGCAGCGGTGTATCGATGCCCAAGGAGACTACTTTGAGGGAGATCATAGCCAGACTTAAGTAACGTAAGTACTTTGTTGTATATCGGCCTAGTCTCGGAACTTGCAGGGAGCGTTCCAACAGAGGCAAAAACGCTTGCAGCGGTGTATCGATGCCCAAGGAGACTACTTTGAGGGAGATCATAGCCAGACTTAAGTAACGTAAGTACTTTGTTGTATATCGGCCTAGTCTCGGAACTTCCAGGGAGCGTTCCAACAGAGGCAAAAACGCTTGCAGCGGTGTATCGATGCCCAAGGAGACTACTTTGAGGGAGATCATAGCCAGACTTAAGTAACGTAAGTACTTTGTTGTATATCGGCCTAGTCTCGGAACTTGCAGGGAGCGTTCCAACAGAGGCAAAAACGCTGGCAGCGGTGTATCGATGCCCAAGGAGACTACTTTGAGGGAGATCATAGCCAGACTTAAGTAACGTAAGTACTTTGTTGTATATCGGCCTAGTCTCGGAACTTGCAGGGAGCGTTCCAACAGAGGCAAAAACGCTTGCAGCGGTGTATCGATGCCCAAGGAGACTACTTTGAGGGAGATCATAGCCAGACTTAAGTAACGTAAGTACTTTGTTGTATATCGGCCTAGTCTCGGAACTTCCAGGGAGCGTTCCAACAGAGGCAAAAACGCTGGCAGCGGTGTATCGATGCCCAAGGAGACTACTTTGAGGGAGATCATAGCCAGACTTAAGTAACGTACGTAAGTACTTTTTTGCATATCGGCCTAGTCTCGGAACTTTTTGATTGAACCTCGTATCTCCTCAATTATAAATTATTTGCGATCTGACAAGAATCTCGACTACCTCTAACATTTTAATTAATAACACTGTACATCTAAATACGAGGCTTTTACTTCAGATTACCTAAATCTACATGGACTTTCTATTTTCTCAGAGAAGAAGTGTTTTAATAACTAAAATTTGATATTTTTGTGAATATTTCCCACGAGAAGACAGTGTTCTTGCAGTTTTAATAGAACTGATTAATCAAAGTGATGAAACTCCGCTCAATGTGAAGGAAAATGACATGTTGCTTTAGTAATATCCAAAGACCTTTTAAATGTCTTTGGTAATACCCAACAGAGGAAATGAGTTAAACGTAGTTTTTACATCCATTTGCAAGCGTAGTAAAATTATTTCCTGCAGAGATGAGCTCCAAGATATTTACAAACAAGCCGTCAGAGGTCGCACCAGGTTAGTAACATTGGAAACCAAATGCTATTTCATTGTCAGTGCGTGTTCTGCCTAATGATGTTGCTTCGCGGGTACAAGACGAATTAACTGGAGGAAACAGAAGAAAGTGTCCAAACAAGCAAATAAAAAATAGCCGTCTCGCGTTGTGATAGTAAGCAACAAAGATGAAAAATAATTAGAAGAGTGCATTCATAAATCTAGAAAATCCAGTTCTCCAAAACAGATATCGACTTCCTGCCGTGCAATGAGAAAATCTGGATTTATGATCACATCTCCTTCACATCTTCCCTTTATCAGCATTCCGTAATCTTTTTATTCGGGGTTAGCGACCACCGTGAGCAACTCTAAGAGTTTTAAGCATTCGCTCGTACCTAATTCGGGGCCACTGGTTCCAGGGAAGGGAGACAGTCAGTGCCGTAAAACAAGCACACCACGCATGCATCATCCGGGACTGGAGCCCATGTCTACTTGCAGGAACAGTCGTAAGCCAAAGTTCAGACCACTGCACCAACAGTGCGGTCTATTTAATATTTACTTTGCTTGTATAAGACATTTTCTCCCGTTTCCTCATATAAGCAATTTTTTGTTTGTTTCAAAGCTTAACGACCTCCGTGATCAACTCTAAGAGCTATAGGCAGTCGTCCTTCCCTGATTTGGGGTCACTAGTTCCGGGAAGGAAAGACATTGATTATACCTCGTTAGCGGCTTCTGCTAAGACCTGGCTTGGACGACTAGGCACAAACCAGCGCCTCTGACCGCTCAGTCACCGGGACGGATTTTACCTTTTTGACAAATGTTGTTACTGTTAAACTTCGTTGAACCGCCATATTTTGTTCATCGTGCTAAGTTGGCAGTAAGTTTAAAGAGATTCGTATAACAAACTAGGAAAAAATTAATTAAATAATAGTATAAGGAAGAAATAAAACAAGCATACGCTTTTATTTATCAGATTTCTAATTTTTAGAACGTTGGGATCGAAACCACGGTGATTAAGTAAAGCTCATGACGAAAATTCTTAAAACAATGTTGTTGTTTTACATTTTCTTATAGCATCAATACTTCGTTTCTCAGTACTGTTGGCATTTTCACAGTAAACTGTTATTATTCTACCTTTTATCTTTTTGCAACTATTCTCATTTTTGTTTGAAATCGATTTATCCGGTATCACGCTATAAAACAAACCAGATTCATCCATATTATATACACCTTTTAGTTTAGAGGCAGGTATGATTTCTAAAATTTTTCTTTCTTGTCTCATACACTGAACTTTCAAAGGTTTCGGCTGTATATTAACGCGTGCCGATTCATGAATTTTTAAAGCCAAACATTACTGTAGCTGAATTCTTGAATTTGGTATTATTTCCTAAACTGTCTCGCATTTCACGAATAACTTCATTGGTAATCATTCCATGCCCTGCATTTACCCTGCCAATCCATAGAACAGGAGCTTTCTCTAAATTTTTGGGCTTACCACTGCACAATTTTTTAAGTAAGTGCAGTTGTTTTTCAGATCTCATCCATTCATGCTTATACCTTCTACTGTTCTTCTGCCAATTGACTTGCCAAAAAGGTTGGAAAAGTTAGTTGCTATTGCCTGATGAAAAAGTTATTTACTATTGCCTACTGCCTGACGCACATATCAAGATGGCAAAGTTGCAACGATAAGCTTCGTCAGCGTAGTTTAGCTGAAACAACAACCGGCTCCGAAGCGAGGAGCATGTATCTAATCCCGTCACCAGCAAAAAAGGATTGTTTCGCTATACCAGGATTACGATCTTTGAAATCTCATATCAAAGTTTTCTGGCCGCCCCGGTGGCGCAGTGGTTCTAAGGCGCTGCCTCTGATCATTCGTCCGTAAGGGGTCCGGGTTCGAATCCCGGTGAGGCATGGATGTTGTGTTTGTCTTACGGCACTGGTTCTCTCCCTTCCCTGGAACCAGTGACCCTAAATTAGGGACGGGCGACTGCTTATAGCCCATTGAGTTGCTCACGGTGGTCGTTAAACCTCAAAAAAAAAAAAAAAAAAAAAAAAAAAAAAAGTTTTCTGATGAACATCCAACAATGTATTACCCATTTCAGGATGCTTTAAAATATATAAAAACTGATGAACGAAAAAAAAACCCATTCAACAATCAGTCCCTGCGAGAAAGAGTGACTACCGATGGCTTTGGATAACCAGAAGTTTCAGAATCCAAAATGTGAAGCCGCCCCGGTGGCGCAGTGGTCTAAGCGATGGCCTCTGATCATTCGTCCAAAAGGGGTCCGGGTTCGAATCCCGGTGAGGCATGGATGTTGTGTTTGTCTTACGGCACTGGTTCTCTCCCTTCCCTGGGACCAGTGACCCTAAATTAGGGACGGGCGACTGCTTATAGCCCATTGAGTTGCTCACGGTGGTCGTTAAACCTCCAATCAAAAAAAAAAAAAAAAAATGTGAAATGTAAGGCAGGAAATGTTCTTTTCTGAGTGAGTATGGCTTCTACGGAAATCTAAGATGCAGCAGCTAAGGTATTGTCATTTGGTCAAATCGTAAATGGAACGATATGAGCAAGGTAATTAGTCCCTGCCTCTTCATTTAGAAAGCTTCGATACTTAACCACACACACACACACACTGCTCTAATTTATCTGCCCTTGATTTTCGGCAGCTGACCCCACTTCGCTAACAGTATCGTTCTTTGTTCAGGGGAAGGGGGCATAGTGGTAGTCGTTATCTCACCTATTCCACAAAAGCTTTTGAGAAAGACCCATCAAACATACTTTGAGGATACACCTAAGAAGATAATGTGGACGATTCGGAAGATCTTTGGCAAGTGAATATTTTGAAAGGCGGTTCAACGGGTATTCTCCAATGAGAAACACCAAAATGTCGCTGGAATATTCCGGTGGATGGTGGTCAGCAGGGTGTAGGTTTAAAGGGGGAAATTTCCACTTCGTAGAATAGGATAAGATCTGTAACCCGTGAGTAGTGGGTGGAGGGCGGGGGTTGCTGTTTAAAAGGGGGCTGTTTATTGAGGTTCAACTGTATACATATTCGAATCAAGCAAAACGTAATTCACTATCTCATCTTTTTCTCTTCACCAGTAGTAGCACCGGCTTCCTAATGTTCCATTTCACCAGAAAAAAGGGAAATGCGTATGGAGAGGTGTGGAAAAACTGATGAACACTGAGCAGAACGTAAAATGTAATTCACCGATGTTTGTGTTTCTCGCATAGTGCAGAATTCACCAAGGTTTGGGTATTGTAGAGAGTAGGATGCTCAGTTATACTATATCCCCTATTACCGAATTAATGGCATATAAAATAATCTTGGCATTATTTTGCCTCTCTTCATCAAGTTCACATAAAAAAACTGCAAAAAAAAGGGGGGGGGGGTCAGAGAAAAGGAGGTAGAACGGCGGTGTGGCAGATTTTTGCAATTCTACGTAAGTGAGCTGATATGGAAAGTTAAAAAAAACCTAAAAGGATGAAGTTAATGTATCACAGTATTTGCGGGACAGAGAAATATTATAATGATACACAATATAATAATTATTCACACCATTTTCAGTTAGCCAGTTTACACAGGTCTTTACAACTCAAGTCAAAATCTTAGACTTCTTTTTTTTTTTTTTTGGGGGGGGAGCGAAATCAAGAGCCAACTTTCTCGTAAAAAGACGAAAAATGAAAAATTCTCAGGACGTAGCTTGTTTGTACAGTTACTTGTATCATAAAAATTCATAATAGAAGTCTTCATATAATGTCTTTATAGAATCATGTAAAAGAAAACTTAGCACACTGGAAAATTTGGTTTCGACACCTTCATCGAAATAAATCTTAAATATGTGAATTATCTTTCATGTCCTTGAATGATCACTCAACCCTCTGAGAAAAATTCATTTCTACGATTGGTTATTCATTGCTTAATATGGTTATGTATTCTTCTAAATGGTCTTTTGTTTTTCATGAACGTTCACTCATTCTTCAGAATGATCATACATGGCTGTGAGAGATCATTCATTAAAAAATCATCCAACCTGGCAAAAGATTATTAACTAGGTTGCCATCTGCACATGTAGGCGATGAAACATTTTTTATTGAATGATCATTATACCCGTAAAAGGTCATTTATTTCTCTGTGAGATCATTGTCTCTATGGCCAGTTTATATTATTTTCCTTCTCTTATCATCCATTCCAGTGAATGATTATTCAACGATAGATCATCCATCCTGGTAAGCAACTGTTTATTGAGCTGAGACCCCTGTGGACAGTTATTCACAGACGGATGATTCCTCTGAACGATTATTCACTGGGTGATAATCCCTGCGAACGTTTATTCATTGGGTGGTCATTCATGCTTCTGAATGATCATTAATTTCTTTTGGGATCTTCATACTTTCCCTTTGGACGACCTTCAAATTCATAAATGGTTATCCATTCACCAAACAGAAAATCATCGCTCTTTCCACGTTAATAAGTGAGTCTCGGAAAAATTTCCATCGGCCGCCACCGGGAATTGAACCCAGGGTCTTCCAATTACGCGCCGGACATGATACCACTGCACCACAGCGGCCTCGAATTCTCTAGACTCACAAGTGATTAACTGCCAAACTACATGGCAGTAAATCACTTGTGAGTCTGGAGAATTCGAGGCCGCTGTCATGGGTGCAGTGGTAGCATGTCCGGCGCGTTACTGGAAGACCTGGGTTCGATTCCCGGTGGCGGCCAATGATAATTTTTCTGAGACTTATTTATTAACGTGGGAAAAAGCGATGATTTTCTGTTTGGTGTTCCTGATCCACGTTGAGTGTTTGAATTAATTGGTTATTCATTCCTTTAGGGATCTTGCATTTTGAACGATCGCCCATTCCTTTTTATTTATTTTTTTTTATTGGAAGTTTAACGACCACCGTGAGCGCCTTAGTGGGCTATAAGCAAGTGCCCGTCCCTAATTTAGGGTCACTGGTTCCAGAGAAGGGAGAGCGCCAGTGCCGTAAGACAAACACAACATCCATGCCTCATCGGTATTCGAACACGAACCCCTTTCGGACGAATGATCATAAGCCATCGCTTAGACCACTGCGCCACCGGGGCGGCCCATTCCTTTTGGAGACCTTCATGCTTACAACTATTATTCATTCCTTTGGGAGATTTTTTACAGTTTTCGAACGATCATCCATTCCTTTAGAGTTTTCATCTATTCTTTTTGGAAGATTGTTCGTTACTTTGAGTGATTACCTTTCCTGTGCTTACCGACACCGGTGTCGATTAACAGATAAACTCATAGAAACACAGCATAGTATGATATTCTGGCAAATGATCAAGAATGAAATATGTCAGGGAAAAAAGTTGTCACGTAAGATAGTCCTGGCAATACCGATACTATGCAAATCGCACAGTGTACAGGAGTGCTTGATATATTAAAATTGAGCCGCGGATGGTGCAGTGGTTCGCTTCCACAGATTCGGGACAGAAGACTCTTGCTCTTGTTACGTTGACACCAAACACTTCTCATGGTTCCGAGTCACATTAAGCCGTTGGTCTCAGACAAGAGTCCCCTCGTCATAAGCAATTCAAACTTTTCCCTAGGGAATTCACCCGGGTCGGTAACCTTAGTTTGTAACATAATTAAATGCCCAGTCGGGGGCTAAAACCTAACCAACCAATTAAATTAAGACTTACTGACTTTTTCTTTTTAGACGATTACGAAAGCAACAGTCGGTACAAAGTTACAGAGTTATATATCAACACGACATGGAAATGCATAGAGACAATGAATATGCAACACAGTTCTTACTTTTTTTTCATGTAATCGGTTAAGACAATCGTGTGAAATGATGGAATCCTAATGCGAAAAAATAAGTTCGAATCTGCTTATTCAGAATTTTACCTCAGAACTAATAAGGAAATGTGTACTCCAAGGCATTTTTTTAGGTATTCGAAAAGGCGAAATGAGAAGTTTCTAAAGATCAATGGGCATCCTCGGTTTGATTGCACTACCTATGCATGTGCTTGATGATGAATCGCTTATTAATCCGCTTCTAAATGATCAAACATTATCTTCATCATAACACTTTACGATTGTATAGGGAACGAGAGTAGATTATTTTAACAAGCGCTTCCTCAGGTCTCACCAACCTTTTTATCTTTATTTATTTTCTTTTATTGTACAATTTCAATTCATATTTTCAAAACTAAGTTAAGGAAGGGATTCTTTTCAAAACCTTGCCAACCGAAGAAAGCAAGAACTTTTAACAAGAGAAGTCTGTACAACAATTGATTCGGAATTTTAATTTTAATATTTTTATATAAAACCAACATTTGCCAGCTGGACATAATACCGATCTTCATCAAATTAAGATAAAGACTTAGGAAATTGAAGAAAATAAAGAGTTTAACAATTTAGGAATTACTATTTGCTAAGCTGACATGCAAAAAACAAAACAAGGGTGAGAAACCATGAAACTTTGGTACAATTACCAAACGGCAATCACTAAATCACTTTTGGGTTCCTTTATCGGGTTTTAACTTTTTCTGTTCGTTCCTGTAAGGTATGAGTCATTTTCTTGTAGGACTTCCGTTCACAGTGAGTAGATTTTAGGTCCCAGCCACCTACAGCGAGTTCGCCTTTTGGGCAGGACACAGAAACGGAAGGAATGAGAGCAAGTCTAGCGACTTTGACAGAACAGTTTGTAGTGAGATTAGAGTACAGTAGATGGCGCCACCGTACAAGTACGATTTTGCACATAGAGGGGTGTGAGAATTTCAGGGGGGCATAGGAAAGGATACCCATTTAACCAGTGGGTCCAGCCTGGGGGCCGTCACTTAACGTGCTCGTC
Organism: Macrothele yani; assembly: GCA_039090855.1. Taxonomy (NCBI): domain Eukaryota; kingdom Metazoa; phylum Arthropoda; class Arachnida; order Araneae; family Macrothelidae; genus Macrothele; species Macrothele yani. The sequence goes on from CM077011.1 coordinate 168,447,419, forward strand.
CGATATGCAGCGATTGTTAGTAAATCACACCATCTCTGAAAGATCAGCCCAGGATCGAACCTGAGGACCTTGCATTGACAGTCTGACTCGCTAACCACTAAGCCATCCGCGGCTCTTTAGCTTTTTCTTAGGCTTTTCTTGTAGTTATATGGAGGTTTTTCATTAATAAAGTGTAGAATACACTCCTTATTCGTATTTTATTATTGTAAAATATTGTAACTATTACTTCATATGATTTTTCATATTCCTGATGAAAGTGCTTATGCTTATTCAAAATATTAAGGGCTGTATGTCTTGGAATAAGGACTTTTTAGTGTTTCAAAATATTTCCTCATGTCGTGTTGACTTTGGTGGACAGTTACCCCATAATCGACTGAATACTAGGAAAGTTGGGACTCCATGACACATAGCACTGTAAATGTTCTGAATAAACATAGATAAGTACTCTTATCTTAAATATTAGAGATCATTTGCATTAGAGTTTAAAATGCAAAGAAAATGTAATATTTTCAAAATTAGAATTATAAATGCATTTTATATGGGTGTGCGTATTTTACTTTCGTGCATGTAAAGGTGACGAATACATAAAGTAAAGCTATCGTGCCTCATTGAGTTTGTTATAGCCGAATGTCATTGTTTCACTAATTATTCACATGTAATAAATTCTATGCTTTCGCTTTTTGAAGGAAAAGTTCCCCGGATCGCCATGTGGACCGATAAACGATTGGAGTTTATGGGGGGATCTGCTCGGTTGTTTTGCAGAGCAGATGGCTTTCCCAAACCTACCACGCAGTGGCTCGACGCAGAGGGACAACCAGTGGTACAAGATCCCCCAAAATACCAAGTACGTATGTTCCACAGTGTGTGTGTTCAATACAGGAGACACGGTACAGTAAATTTCACTAGGATATTTCTAATTTCTGACTTTCTAAACCTTATTCCAAAACTTAAGTGGAACAGTTAGTGCCGTTCTGTTTCTTATGTTGTTTATGTGTGTATTATACGCCTTGGGGAAATGGAAAAAAAAAGTCAAAATCTTTTTCCGTATCCTATATTTCATGAAATGTTTCTCTACTGTATAATCAAACATTATACAACACAGTTATAGCTAAATAGGTTATTTGATGCGGAAGCTCACGTTTTGGTAAGAACGATAATCAAACTAGCTCTATAGTGTAACGTACTGAGACATAAGATTTCCACCCTGTTTTAAAAGTACAAGTCACTTGTCTGGGTATCTTTGTTTCACCGTGATGAGCAATGGTGTACAAGTGATTAAACGATCACCATCGTTCCCAGCTGTGTAAGACCGGTGGTTTTCAAAACTATCTTAAGAGAGTTGATGGGCTTGGCAAAAATCAGCTACTATCTCTGCATCATATCATCCTAAGCCACATAAGTACTAAAATGTGAAACACACTGTACACACACACACACACACAAAATAAGAAACCTCTTTGAGGCTGAGATAACACTGTGTATCTCAGCCTCAAAGAGGTTTCTGTTAAAAGTTGTCAACCCTTGATTCACCACCTGCAGTTCTCTGGCGATTACAAAAGGTGCGGTACCCGAATAGCATTTACTTGATTCAGTGCCACACTAATCCCTTTGCCGACACTGTCGCCTCCGTTGTATCGGAATTTGGTAGTTCTTCACCTAGTTATATTTCCCTAGAAACTTGCAGCCTTCATTTATGATACATCAATTAGGAACAAGTAAGTAACTTTAAATCATTTCCATGTCTTAAATTGAGAAAACAAAAATTCATTTCATCATAATACATTTCACCATGAATTTCCGAAAAGAAAATGGCTGGATTAGAATAAATTATCCAAACTGCTATCTACAACATTACGTGAGTGAAAGAATGAAGAAAAAGTTCGTTACCGCAGCCGATATGTGAAAAAGAAATCAAGTCTGCAAAACCTGCCCAGAAAATTACGTAAGTAGAACATCTCATTATGTCCAAGAAAATGGCAACAACTGATGAGAAATTAAGCTTAAAAATTACACTGTAAACAACATGCCGGTGAATGAGCAGCTGTTAAGTTTAGTTGCAGCTGATGCAACAAAACTTAACAGCTACTGAGCTTAAAATGCTCTATTCAGATCAGCGAATGGTTGTTTAATTATGTTTTTAATGAGACAATGGAGCAGTAAAACGAAGTTTTAAGCGCATAACATTTCTTTCAGAGCATAGGGCGAGTTCGTGAATTTTGGATTTCTTTGTGGCCATGATAATGGCCAATAACAAGAAAAGAATTAGTGAAAAAAATTGCATTTAAAACTAGTGCATGTAAGGCTTCACTTGTAACAGGAACCTATAGAAAAAGAATTAAGACTGCGAAATCTTGTTCAGAATTCTAGGTGAGTGGATCGATTTCATGCAGCAAAGGGAAGATGCATCTCCAGCCGCATAAAATCATATTAAAAATGAATTAGTCTCAATGATAGGTAAAACGAATCAAATTAAAAAGGAATTAGTCACAATGATTGGTAAAATGAGAGGAACCAATCATACTATCAGTCGAACTGTACAGGAAAACGCTGCTTTCTGAAAAAAGGAAATAAAATAAAGAGTCTTCCTCAAGTCTGTTCCACAGCTCTCTTTCAACAAAAATTGTCTTCTGTTACTTAGGCATGCTTGTAATTCTTTCCCCTCATCTCTTTCGTGATCTTCTTCTAGCTCTTTTTCACATTTCTTAGCCAGTCTTTTGTAAAAAAAAAGAAAAAAGAAACAAGGTCGTATTTATGTTATCACTTTCTCCGTCTGTCTGTGGACACCATATCTCTGCGACTATCAGTTCGATTTGAAAAATTCTTTTTGCATTGCGAAACTTGAAATGTGAAAATGATGATCTCTGCTTTTTGGTTTTCCTACGATGCACAACTTCGCCACCGGAAGGCGTAAATAGAGACACTATCGACTTCAAAATATGTACATTTTATTCAATATAATTGCTTCTGAACATCCGATTAAAAACATTCCTTCTTCTATTCGATACCATTTAGAACGAAGATTATTTTGGGAACAGTTTCCTTTACAAGTAATACATAGTTTTTCTGCTAGGGAACGTAAAGTTAAATTGCGATTTCTCCTATATCTTTGTTTCTAAAAGTCCAATTTGAAAAGTTCTTTTTGCATCGGATAGAGTTCCTGAGGGAAAATGTTCTGCATATAATTTTGAATTTAGTAAATAATGGTTAGGCCACTAGGGGTGTAATTGTATATCTTTGTTTCTGATATATTTACCGCCATATCTAGGCTTCTAAAAGCTCGATTTAAAAAATTATTTCGCGGTCGGATACCATTCACTACGACAAGCTTTTTGAGAATACCTTGGGCCGAAAATAGTGCATAACTTTCCCACCAGGGGCGTAGATGTATTTCTTACTTTTGTAGATATCTTTTCTTCTAACAGTCTGATTTGAACAAATTTTTCTTTGTCGGAGAGCGTTTCGTGTACGAAATATTTTGCATGTAATTTCAGATTTTCTTAACGCACACGTGTGCCACTAAGAGTGCATGAGTTCACATTTTCGTTTCAGCATATTAGCAGCAACATCTGCACCCCTAAAAAGCCCATTAAAAAAATCTTCTTTCGGTCAGGTACTATTAACTGCCAACACATTTAGTGTGCATTTATTGGCGAAATAGAGCAGAGTTTTCCCGCTAGGGTGCAAATGTATTATCAATCTTTGTTAATATCTCTGCTTTTAAAAGTCCAATTTAAAAAATGATTCGAATGCCGTATGCTATTTGCGTTGTAGAACACTTTGCTTCTACTCGTGGGCTTTTGTATTTCACAGTTCTGGCGCAGGTGGTGTTAGTGTGTACTTCTGTTTGATGTTGTACCCCCGCTTCTAAAAATTCGTTTGAAAAATTTCATTTTTTTTACTGTATGCCGTTCGTAACAGTAAAGATGGGGAAAATTTTCTTTTTAAAATAGTGCACGGTTTACCCGCTAGGGGGCAGAAAAACCAAAAACTTTTTCTCGCTATCTCTGCTTCCAAGAGAGGTATTTGAAAAATTATTTTTCCTTAGTATAGCTTTTGCTGTGAAGAATACCTTTCACATATTTTCTGTTTGTCCGTTATTCAAAATTCTTTAGCTAGGAGTGTAAAGTTAGATCGTGTTTTCCTCTATGTCTGTTCTTGTAACTGTTTCATATAAAAATCATTTTGCCTCTGACATGGGCGGGGGAACTTAATAATTTCAGAAGGGTCCAACTTCTTCGAGAGCTACTAAAACAATAAAAAAAAATGACTGAGAGAGAGAAAAAACACCCGTAGGATAAACAGTATATATATATTTTTTTTTCTTTTGAAAAATATCCTTTTTACTTATAGACAAGGAGGAGCCTTAGTCCCGCCTCCAAGTGTTTCATTTATTTGTTAAAATGCAACTTACATTGGAAGAAAATGCTTTAATTTAATAAAAATGCATCAGCTTACATTAGAAAGTAATGCTTTAATTTTTTTCTTTATTTTTCATCAACGTTTATTTTGTTCTGATGGATTTCAAAAAACTTCCATCTTTTTTCGGCCCCCCTCGAAAGAAAAATTCTATATACGCCCCTAAATTATCACCAATCATTATAAGTCCGCTGATGTACGGTCTCCTCAAATGTCTTCAACAGCTTTCTATCTTAAGAGTGTCACTCCAGCGTTCCGAATTTCATCCGCCCATTTCCTACGTGGTCTTCTTCTGGATCTTTTCCTGCCCCTTGGTGTCCAATCTAAAATTTCAGTTCAACAGTGGTCAGTTCTTCTAGCAATATATGGACAGCCCATTGCCATTTGAGGGTCTCGCACCTAAAGCACACATACATTCCGCCAGGCTCATTTATCTTCTATGCGACAAAACTCCAAGAAAGACCTGTGTACTACAAGCAGAAGTATACTTACTAGAGATGAGTTCGGGCTCAGTTTCAGGAGCCCGGGTCCAAAGGCCTAGAACCCTGGCCCGGCCCGCTTTCTTTGATTACATGTGTTTGCTGAGCCTGGGCCCGGATTCTTGGAAACTTTAGCTTATCAAGGCTTGCATTTATGCATTATACACTGGCCAAAGATATGGTCCAAGGAAGGATTAGTTTAACAATCATTAGTTTAAAAAGTTTAGTTCAGTTAATCCACTTCACAATATTTATATGTTTTTAGAAATACTACGCATAAAGCCAAATGTTCTAAAATGTGGATTTTAAAATAAATAAATAATCAACGTGCCCTTCGACAGGATCGGGGGAATCAGTAATTTTGGTAAAAGCTGAAGAAAAGAAAATCGTCTAGAAACAAAAAGTTCCATTCGTTATTTCTTTTTGATTTCGAAATTTACTTTTATTTTGAATAAATTTCAGTATAAAACGTACAACGCCGTACAGACAGTTGCAAGTGTTTGAAATTTTGACTCTAGAAAACTAATCTTTGCAATATAATTTACGTATATGCTAATTGGTAAAGTTAGTTTAGAGTGATGTAGTAGAATATAAAAAAAAAAGCATGTAGGGAAATTTCCAAAATTAAAAAAAAAGAACGTAAAAACATTCCAGACCAGATTATTTTGCATTTTGTAACATTAATAAAGCTTTGCGCTTAATAGTATGATAATCACAATATTATCATATGTGTGTGCAGTTTCCAGATCAAGTTCATCATGAAAAGAGAGAGAGAATTGCATCTAATGCCTCAGCACTTCAACTTGATCTTCTTTTCTCTAAAACTCGACCTGCGGCACTAAAAACCAACGTCACCCCAAAAACCGCGGGAGTGAGGAAATTTCAAAAAATAAATAACAGCACTTCTAACTGCAGAATTTTGGAAATTAATACATCATTTCAAAGATGAGATTCTTGATTTTTAATAAAATGCAAAAACTGGGAATGTGATTTTTTTCCCAGTTTTTCGATACCAGACCTCCTTAAACTAATCCTTGCTTGGGTCATAGCTTTGGACAATGCATAACGCAAGTCTTGCTAAGCAAAATTTGTCTTACAATGGCAGCTAGCTTAGAAAATTGAAAATCCTTCCACCATGGTAACAAATCCACAATGAAATTCAACACGTGTAATTCAACCGGGCTCGGAATTACACGTGTTGAATTAATTACAGTAATGAAATTCAAGGCGTGTAATTCCGAGCCCGGGCCCAGCCGTGGCCTGGGTTTTTCGTTAGTTAATGAAATCTAAGGCCGTCCGAGCCCGGGCTCCGAAGGCGATCCTGGGCCCGAGCTCATCTCTAATACTTACCACTTAATTTGATTTTGAATTATTTTTGTTCAGTTATTAATTTGGCAGTGTGGGTTTCCTGATCTCGAGTCAGACACATTCGGACTTAAAAAAAAAAAAAAAAGAAGGGAAAACACAACAGGGAGAAAAAATCTCGTTCTGGTAATTCCTTTTAAAAAATTAAAAAAAAATATTGAATGATTTTTTTAAGAGAAACACAGTGCTGACTTAACTGTTCACCTTATTTGCTTATATGCGTATAATCGATTTTTTTTTTAATTGTACTTGAAGAGTTTTCCACAAAACTGCACAGCGTGGTTGCAGTCTCCAGGAAATCATCCTGAAAAAACGATAACTCATAATATATGAACCAGAAATCTTTCGTAGAAAGAGCACCACTAGGGGGAACCATGAAATTCCAAGGAGGATCCGGACTCCCGTGTCCGCCCATGGTCTCTGATATTCCTTCAACTAAGAGAAATCTTTTGAGCACAATTTGTTAATTTTCGTAACAGACTTTTCAACCGCTAGTGGGATAAAATAATTGTTTTTGTTTGTAGATGTTTTATCGGTTGTAGAAATGCGGTTGACTTTTTTGTATTTTCTGTAATGAGTTCCATTGACTATGAATAACTTTGAAATATTTTATTCGTGTCAGAAAGGATTCAAAAGACGTGCTCATTAGAACCGAGAATTCGGTGTCATCTTTCTCGTTTAGTATTTTCCACCTTTGAACAACTGAAATCATATCTAGTATTTCAGTTGTTCAACGGTGCTCAGTTCTTCCAGCAAACAGCCGTGTGAGGAACTTTACTTTGATCATAATGTCACCAACACTTGTCATTTTTCTGATCCAAGTGTTTTGGTAACACGAAGCGCGCATCTCTCCATGCTTCTTGGAGTTGTCCCCAACCTCTGTATGTCTTTTTTAGTCCAGGTCTAGCTCTCTGATCCATAAGTAAGCACGGGAAAGATGCATTTTCTCTCTCCTTGATTAAACACTTTTCTTTTATGTCACAATGGTAAACTGTCCTTGAAAATTGTATTGTTGCTTCCAAATGCACTCCAGCCAACTTTTATACACCTATTAATTTTTTAATGTGCCCCTCACTTGATATTTACTTCTTCTAAATTGGCCTCGTCAACTTTTAAATCTTCAGCTTTTGTAAACTCACTGTACAGCAATTTTATTTTCAGCAAGTTCTTCAATAGTACTTCTTTACTCTCGCCATCAAGTTCCTGCGTCATTCTCTGAATTCTGAGGGAGTACTTGCAAAAATAACTATGTCTTCAGCAAAACGAGGGATGGTGGGTTTAATAATCACTATTAATCTTTCTTCCTTTTTTCTTCTCAGGAAGATATTCATATTGACACGTACGGAACAATATATTTTTGCTGACCCACTATATTTTTTATGTACTAAGACTTATGCAACAATGTATTTTCCTTTGGACACAATTTTTTTCATGCACATTTCAATTCATATAAACTAAATAATGTATCCAAAAAATTTGCTGGAAGGTGGCAGTACTGTCTAATTTATCACGTAATTCGAAAGCATGACATATCTCTTAGCTGTATCCAAACCAGTGGAACATCGAAGTGTTATACGATTTTTGTGACTGAAGGGCCAAGTGGGATTTATCGGCAAGCGATGCATGTATACACGGGCAGAAGTAATTCTCGTATCAGTTGATAAATTAGTTTTACGAGAAATAAAAAAATATTTCTCGTAACACTAATTTATCATTCACTGTTTAACACTTTTAGAATCCACTTATTTCAGCAACTTTGCCATCACTGTTCCAGTGCTTTAACAACGAGCATGTAATTATGTGAAGGCGAGTGAATAATTGTCTGCAACGTATTTATGAGACATATTACCATAAATAAAAACTTACAAGTATATCATTTTCTAACATAGACTTCTTACATCACAGACACTTGGTCTAATTTTGGACGAGTTTCTTTGCCACGAGAAAAAGGAAAATGTTTTTGCTGACAAACGAGCCACGACTTCACTTCTTGATCCGTGGCAAACCGACGGCCTCTTAAAGAGCATTTGAGTGAGCCACACAGTTAATAGTTCGGAGGGGCGAAGTGTGGATTATATGGATGATGCTCCAATATCTCAAAGCTCAACTGCTGGAAGGTATCAACAGTGTGGGCAGTAGTGTAGGTTGTCGTGTAATAAAATACGCCTTCCGACAGAAGTTCTTGGCGTTTGCTTCGAATTACAGCATTCATCTTGTTATACGACATCTCACCGTAGCAAATACTGTTCACTGTTGAGTTCCTTTCTTGACAGCGTTCCAGAATTGACCCTTGGGATTTCCAAAAATACAGTGAGCAACACTTTCTCAGATGCTGATTGAGTTTTTTCTTTTTTTTTTTTTTTTTGCTGGTGATCCCGGATGTTTTTATTCCACACTCTGACGTGTACTTCGAGGCTCATAACAGTGGATCAATGTTTTGTCCGCTCTTGATGATTTTTCTCAAAAAGGAGTCACCCACTTTTCCATATCAGTTCAAAAGCGTCAGCAAATGTTAAGACGACTGCGTTTGTGCACATTCGTGAGAACTTTTTAGGATCTATTTTGCACAGACTTTACGAAATTAAATATGTTGTGGATGATTTCATACGTAGAACCATGACTGACTTGTATATGATTTGTCATTTCATCAATCATCTGTTGCCAAAACCTGGATGGTACAGACTTGTTCATCGTTGTCATCAGCAGTGAACGTGGACGGGACTCCAGCTTCTTCATGAGCTACAGTTATGTGACCAGTTTTGAGCTTGGGAATCCATTCACAGACTCTATTTCCATACTCTGCTGAAAGTCTTCGATGGATTTCAGCCGCTGGCCCCCTTTCAGGTGGAAAAAAAAAACGAATCACTGCTTGCTGTTCTTTGGTGCATGCAGAAAGGGAAACGTCATGTTAAGGACACGAGAACAACAAAAGACCTCATCGATCAAGATCAAACCTCCAGCACAATGACACCACGTCGACACATGCGTGCACATCAAGCAGCACAGCCAAACAAAAAGAAATAAAATAAAATAAAATTACCGAATGTTATTAACTCATCTTCGTACACTATTATTTTCTGTATACTTGAAAGTGCTCTTGTTCAAAGAAAAATCTAAATACCAAAACACAAAAGATATTTTTTGATCAATGAAACTTTTTCAACTTTCAGATACTACCCAGTGGAGATCTCGTTATTCATAACCTCAAATGGAGTGACATGGGACTTTACCTATGTATTGCATCGAATATCCACGGATCTGACAGGATAGAGACATTCCTATACCCTACTGCGGTAAGTGCACCGAAACATAAGCACAATATGTGTGCGTGTGGCTAACAAACTTTATAAAGTACACGCACGTTTTCACTATTACTCCTGTTCCTGTAATGAAGTCTCTTGAAATGTTTCGTTCTGACTAATGAAACCAGTGCTACCACTTAATACACATAAGAGACGACCAGAAAAACTTGGGTAGACATCACCGTATTCTGAAACTGTTTTTCTAGACGCCATTTTCAAAAAGGGCCGCCTTAAAATTGGTATTTACCCTATTTCGGCTCCTAACACCCGTGGAGAAGTAAATTTAGAGTCAAAATATATGTTTTTTACCTTAACGAATTCAAATTGAAGGTGTACAATATCATACAGGTGATATATATTGGATAAAGAGGTTTATTTTGATATATTATTACATAAAACGTATTGCAAACAGGCACAACATGCTTTAATATGATTAAACTTCTGTTTCAGGAAAGCTACCTTTTTAATGAAGATAAATGGCTTTTGAACAAGGTCTAGGAACTGCTCTTGCTTCTGTGCATCAGAAAAACACACAAGTTTCAGTCGATGTGATAAAGTGCATTATTTGTCGGACTGCCGATGCTAAAACAACAGTAAGCACAAGAGAAAACGGGAGGAAACGAATACGGGAGGCAGCCGATATTAGAGACGATGTGGTTGCCAAAAGACTTAATTGCGTGAAAAAAGATGATTTTGTTTATCATGTGTTTAATCAGTGCTACAAATCCTATACTTTGAAAAAAGGTATTGATAAAATATCTGAAAAGCGTAGTGAAGAGGAAAGCACAACACATGGTACACATGATCTACGCATAACATCACGTAAAATGAGGTCAGAAGTTTCATAACCTCGACCGCCTCCTTCTTCAGTTATACCACCAACACATGTAAGGTGTGTAATCTGCGGACAGCAAAGCCATAAAGGCATTCGAGAGAAGTTTCGAATAAATTAAACAGTAAGAGCAAAGAACTTATTAGCTGCTGCACTTCATTTTCAAGATGATGTTTACGCCCATGTGGCAGATTTAGAATCAGCTTCTCAGGTATTTGGTGCCGACATATTTCACCACAAAACATGTTTTGAAGGCTATTTAAAATCCTCCGAGTATGTAATCAGACATCCTGAAAAACAAAAACCAAGGTCAGCAATTATACGGTTTCACACTGTCGGAAATCCGTGACCTGGTAAACAAAACTGCAGGAGAAAACTTAATAAGAAACAATGAAGTGAAAATTAGACTGCAAAGACACAATGGAGAAGACATATCCTTCAGTTCATCTGTAAGTAAAAACGAACCCTTGATGGTATACTCCTCAGGTCTATGGTTTGATTAAATTATCCGACGTGTACAAAAAGTTTAGAACATCAAATTAGTTGCGAAGGACATCAGAGATGCTTTAAATGAAGTAAATTTTGGACTTGCAAACAGCTTCTGTGATTCTAAAGAACTGAAAACTTCGCGGAACGCAACTCCGGTTCCAGATGAAATGTCAGCATTTTTGTCAGCATTTTTTAACATTAATAAGGGACTGTTAGTGTCAAACACTATCACTCTTGAAGATGAATATAATCCAGAGCAAGATCCAACAGAAAAGTATACATGCATGAACAAAGCATTAGTTTCAGTCAGCTACAACGAAGTGTTGAGAAAAATACATAACTTAGCAGTGTACGCTGTACAAGCAAGCGGAGAAGAAAGTACACCCTCGCCTAGTCATTTTGATAACGAAAACTTCACCATTACAGTCATTGACAATTTTGAATCACGAAGATCGATTAAAAAATATGAGGCACTCGCGCTTCCCGCGATACTGTAAGTGTTCTTTTTCAAGTATGTCCTGGTTCCACAAAGTTAACAAGTAAGCCAAAGATATCTGAGGGCAATTTAAATCAGCGAAGTCACTATTTACATAAGGAACTGCCATGCCAGAGACCTTTGAACTACAAGAAACCATCTTTACCGGACTGTTTCATTGTTCAAGAAAATCTATGTACTTTCCCTGGAAAACACGTCAGAGCGACATGACCAAACTGAGTTTTCATTCAGCCTCATCAAATATGGAATTTCTGAAGAAGGAAATGCTGAAGTTGTTTCAACATAGTATGGATGTCGATCTTTGGTATCAACAGCAACACCACCTCGTATGCAAGTGGATTTTTGCCGTTCATTCCAAAACCCGTCACAGAGCATGCAACCCTCTTCTTAGCACTGAAAAGCATACAGAATGTCTGTTCACAACTAAACCAGTCAGCTTTGCCCTTTATCTCAAATGGGGGTGTGTACCATATTGTTGTTGACATCATAATGACCAACCTATGTGAATTTCCAGACATAATTTCAATGCTTGGAAATTTTCTCTGTGCAAAAATTGTCATGCATGTTATTGGGAAGTATCCGCGGAGCAGTGCTTGCCAGGATGCTCTAATTGAGTGCAAAGTGTTTGGGGTAGAGTTCGGAGTCGGTGGTGAATGGAAGCTATTATTACAGATCGCTCAAAGGATTCCTCATTATTGAGGAAGTACTACTTGAGATGAAACTGACTGGATTTTGGAAATCTCGGAGAAAAGTAAAATATGCTCAAACTATCAAGCAGGCAGAAAACATGAGAGCTAAACTCAGAGAAAAATGTAAAATCATCCCCTAGTGAGTTTAAAAGACTTTTGTCTGATATACCAGAGTTGCATGAGGACTTCAAACAATTTTCTAATGAATGTGCTAAAAGGACCGAGATGTATAAATACTGGGATAGTTTCTCTAGTCAACCTGATGAAGTTTATAATAGCAGCGAACCGGGTAGGTGATTGGGAAAGCCTATTCAAGGTACTCTGCCTATGTTTTATGAATTTGATAGTATTAACTAATTATGGTGTGCATTATGATATCTAGAGAAAATGCGATTGTTACAAGTAGAACACCCTGAAATTTACCAGAAGTTAACTACAGGCCACTTTGTAGTTCGAGTACCTCCTTCATCATTCTCACTTAGAAATGGACATTTGAGTCGATGCTTTTTTGTTCTTCGGGAATACTTACTCTTTCTAGTGGACCATGCTCTGACGAAACGCTACAACCAACATACTATGGATGGTACAAAACGTTAAATGGTATTCTAAAGCTTAAACTATATCATAACACTTTGCCCTCGGAACTGCTTGCACATGTACAACTTGTGTTACTTAGAGATGCGAATGTAAAGTAAAATATGTGTAACTCGCGCAGAGTACTGTAAATGTGGAGAACAATGCAAGCGATCACAGTTGAAGTTATTGTTAAGTAATCTTCCATAATCATTATTTGTTTTAAACATGTTGAGTGTTTACATAGACCAGACATGCTTCTTTATTTACTTTGTGTGTATTTATGTATGTATGTATCAATATAAGTGTTTTACAAAATTAGTTTGAATATTTGTTTCAATGAGGTCCAGTTCCTACGTCACAAATTAAAATAAACATGTTTATCCAATATATAACATCTGTATGATATTGTACACCTTCAATTTGAATTCTTTAAGGTAAAAAACATATATTTTGACTCAAAATTCACTTCTCCACTGGTTGTAGGAGCCGAAATAGACTAAATTCCAATTTTACAGCGGCCATTTTGGAAAATGGCGTATAGAAAAACAGCTCCAGAATATGATGCCTACCCAAGTTTTTCTGGTCGTCTTTTATGTGTATTAAGTGGCAGCACTAGTTTGATTAGTCAGAACAAAAAAAATTATGAGACTTCATTACAGGGACTGGATTATATACGTTTAAGTTTTTTTCAAACGTGGTCACGAGTACATTCTAAATTCAAAACTACTGGGTTTGCAAGAGATGGAAGATAACAACCACAGAAGATATGTAAATACGAAATTCATGAGCTAAAACATTGAAAATTTCGATAAAACTTCTCTTATGCTTAAGTTATTCATGTGTGCCCATTAACTTTTAAATTATTGTATATCGAATGAACTAATATTGAGCCTTCATCAGGAGCTATACCGCTTCTATTGGTACATCATATTCAGAGCACCGACCATTCTGTTGCGAAATAACATGGTAAATAAGTGCTGGAATATGTATAATTAATAAGGAACTGTACACCAACTATACTTAAAATAGTATAATTATACTAATAATCCGAATGTCTTGGCGTAGAATAGAAATCAAAGTTTCCAAGGTTTCGCACATCAACCATATGTTTTTTTCAAGGAAAGTAGACAGCTAACTACTGATAAAACAAGGTCTGACGAAAATATTTGTCCGTTTTCATCTGGAACCATGGTCCTTTTTTGCTGGAGTTTTAAATTTAAGGAACTTTGGGTTCAAGCCGAAAGTCTTGCAAGATGTTAAAAAGTCGAGGTGAAACCGTTCTTTCTCCAGTTTGATTCTGAGCTGTCGGAATAATTTAAATGTGTTTCACATTGCTTGGAGAATGCAAAAAGTAAATAATAATAAGGAACTATACACCGACTATACTCAAAATAGTATAACTGTACTACAGTATTAATCCGAATTTCTTAGCGTAGAATAGAAATAAAAGTTTCGAAGCTTTCGCACATCAACCAGATCTATAAAAGCGAAAGTTCGGTAATTATTCAGTGTAATTTACGACGAAACAACTGACAATTTAAGACCACTGTTGATCAATGTACCCTGAAACAGCAAATTATTAGGAACACCCAATAGCAATCAAACACGCGCAATCTTCACTTATTTACCCAACTATGACGATGAGATGGTTTTATAAACATCTCGCTGCAAAATATTCAGACGTGAACGAAACGCAGATTGCGGTAATATGAAAATGTCTCGTGATTTAAGCGACTTTAAAAAGAGGCATGATACTACAGGCTATGAGGGCAGGTACAAGCATCTCAGAAACGACACACCTCAGCTATGCAATAAGTGCTGCACAAGCTACAGAACAAGCAGTCAGCGGTCTTTCTGTGGACGGAAATGACTGCTTGATGTTCGAGGACAACAGCGGCTGGAGAGGATTGTACGAGGTGACAGACGAACGCCATTGCGTCAAGTGATATCGTTTGATTGTCCCCTTGGTGTACCACTTTTCTCAGCTAAAATCCGACAAAATTGTCTGCAGTGGGCACGACAGTGCCAAAAGTAGACCCCTGAGGACTGGACAAAGATAGCTTGGTCAGATGGACCACGTTTTCAGATATTACACAACGATGGATGGGCCTTAATGTGGCGTCAACAGCATGATTCAATGGATATCAGCTGCTTATGATTCAATGGATATCAGCTGCTTATGATTCAATGGATATCAGCTGCTTAGTGGTAACTGTACAAAGTGGTGGAGGCGGTGTAATGGTCTGGGGTCTGTTTTCATAGCGGGCATTCGTTCCTTACCATACTGGAACAGCACTTAGATGCCACGAAGTATCTCAACACCATCGTTGACCCAGCAAACCCAGACATGTGTATGTGTTACCTAATGCAGATGGCTACTTCCAGAAGGATAATGCATGACGTACTACAGAGGTGAAGCACGTGTCAAGACGACAAATCTGCAGCGATACATTCTGTTGTTTTAGCTTAGTCGACTTACTCCGGAGAGAGGAGACGCGGACAAATTCCTGTTTTTACATTGGCCCCGAACATAAAAAAAATGGATGTAGTGGTCGTTGGGTTCTTCGAAAAATGTGTGATGTTTGTTCCACACATCGTATGGAGTTAATAAAAAATTCCCTCTTCCCTTCAATAAAAAAAAAAAAAAAATAAGAGAGAGATGATGTGACGTACTACGGAGGTGAAGCACGTGTCAAGACGATAAATCTGCAGTGATGCATTTCGTCGGTGTAGTTTACTCGGTTAGAGCAACTCACTCCGGAGCAAGCAGACACGATTTCGATATCCGTCATCAACAAATTCCTGTTTTCTTAATTGCGTCATGCCATATGGCCCGGATCATCACACGGTGATTACAGAAGCACGACAGGGACTTCAAAGTGCTAAAAACCCCTCACAGTCCCCAAATCCTAACCCAATTGAACACTTATGTGATGAGATTGAGAGAGCCATTCGTAGCAGAGATCCTGCTCCAGTGAACATTTAGCGATTGACGGGCACCATCGCATTCTCTTAGCTGAGCACACCTGTAAAAAGATATATGCACTTCGTTGAATCCACGTCACATCAAAACGAGACTGCTTTGGAGGCCAAGGGCAGTCCAACGCGTTCTTAGGTAGGTGTTCCGAATTATTTTCTACTTCAATGAATGCGTTTCAACACATAGAGTAAAATTTTTAAAACAGTTAAACAATGCAGTGATGCCATTTTCCAAAATTCTCCTAAGGTAACCTTTCGGGAAAGAAACTTTTCCGAACATTACCTTAGGAGTTTTGCACCGTGTAACGTACCAGGAGATGTGACGTACCTGCCAGAAGGACGCACACGACATTTTATTCTGATTCCTATCTGCCTTTATGTCGTGTGCGTCCTTCTGGCAGGTACGTCACATCTCCTGGTACGTTACATCATCTCCCCTTATTATTTTTTTTTTCGAAGTGCTGCTCTTATTTTTCCTATCTCGCGGTGTGGAAATAACATCACAACATTGCGAGATTGTGAACGGTCGGGTCATCCGGATAGTTCGGGCGCCATTATAACGAAGTGAATTTTTCCTTCATTTTTATCCGCGCCAGGATTCGAACCCGGGTCCCCTCATTCCGGAATAAGTTGCTCTACCAATTGAGCTACGCGGACATTTTATTCTGATTCCTATCTACCTTTATGTCGTGTGCGTCCTTCTGGCAGGTACGTCACATCTCCTGGTACGTTACACTTTATGTCAGAGATTCATGTGTTCATGTGTTTAAATAGATCAGAAGATCCATTTCACATATCGTTTAAATATCAGTAGTTACTTTCACACTATCAGTCAACAAAATACTACCGTTTTAAGGACCTGACCAGGAGAACGAATCCCTTCTGCTGCCGAAATGATCAAAGAAGTGAACACTGTGCTGTCTGATAACGGTTGTAACGTACCAGCAGATGTGACGTACCTGCCAGAAGGACGCACACGACATAAAGGCAGATAGGAATCAGAATAAAACGTCCGCGTAGCTCAATTGGTAGAGCAACTTATTCCGGAATGAGGGGACCCGTGTTCGAATCCTGGCGCGGATAAAAATGACGGAGAAATTTACTTCGTTATAAAAGCTGGTACCGAATTGTGCTTGTTTGTTCGACACATATTCTTTAACCAGTAATCTAAATAAAAATGATGCCTTAGCGGTGAAACGGACTAGGAAAAATAAACCAGGAAGAATTTTCTCCAAATTTTTAAAATCTGATCGGTTATTTTTTCTCTTATTATTTAGTGTGTTTTTTTTTCATCACTGTTTTTACCAATTCATATTAAAACTGCGTAATTTGAGTAATCTTAAATAAAGAAAGAGTGTTATTTGAAAGTCATTTTCCAAGAATATTAATCTTTTTTAATAGTGCTCTGTTTACTTCTATACGATTTTAAATATTCGTTGGAAATATATGTGCGACTATAACATAGTCACATCAATTCAATGTGGCTAATGTGCCATTTCTCCAGAAATCATGAGATGTAGGAGATTTTGGTATGACCCTACGAAGAGTTAGAAAACGAGCTCAAAGGATTATTTTTATTGAAGGCAATAGCCGGTGGCAAGTTGTTTGGTACAAATGTTCTTCACTGCTAATACAAATTTTGAAGATGGCAGTCCGTTTTTTGGTGTAAATATGACAAGGATGGTAAGTCAGATAACATCGGAAAACTTGAAAATTTCGTCGTTCTGGAGCGGGAATCGAACCCTGAAACTTGAGACTTGGTCGTTTTGGGTGGTGTAGTGGTCAGCATACCCGGGCGCTATCTGAGAGACGAAGGTTCAATTCCCGTTCCAGGACGACGAAATTTTCAAGTTTCTGGATGTTATTTGACTTACCTTGTCATATTACACAAAAAAAAAGGACTGTCATTTTAAAATTTGTATTGTATGGTGTAATTCCGTATTCCATTCATGATTTATCTGCTCCTCCGGGAAATCACGGGACATGTTTCTTAACCTCCAGATTCGTTAAACATGAATGCCGGTTGCTTCGACTAGCGAATCCTGTGATGGTTATATTCAAATTAATCGGAAACTCGAGACTTGGTCTTTCTGGGTGGTGTAGTGGTCAGCATACCCGGGCGCTATCTGGGAGACGAGGGTTCGATTCCCGCTCCAGGACGACGAAATTTTAAAGTTTTCGAATGTTATTTGACTTACCATCCTTGTCATATTTACACCGAAAAACGGACTGTCATCTTCAAAATTTGTATTGTTTAGTGTAATCCCATATTCCATTCATGTACTTCACTACTGTTGTTTTCTCTAGGAGTACTGTGATCTTAACCCCACGGAATAAATATCTCCTATAAATTTATCTTGACTGCCGTCTGGACAAAGGAGTTCACATTCTCTTTGTACTGGAACGCATATGATTCGTGAGACGCCCTACTGCGTTATCTGATCGTTCAATCTGTTTAGTATTTTTGTTCGTTTGTTTCTGGGTTTAACGACTACTATGTACTACTCGTAGAGCTATAAGCAGTCGTCATTCCCTAATTTCGGGTCACTTGTTCCAGGGAAGGGAAAGATTCAGCGCCATTGGTTAAGCGCATCACCCAAGCCTCATCCGTGGCCCAGCTCAGATGAATGGTCAGAAGACAGAGGAGCCTCAGACAACTCTACTGTAAGGAGATCATATCTGCACTATGAACATTCGGTTATGATGCGAGTATATTTGCATACAGAACGCAGTTTTCCCTATACTTGCATGCATTATCATCTAAATTCCTTGCCCAGCTTTTCTAGCCATTTAACCACGAAAAGTACCTTAGTACCATTAAGCCTAGAAAAATAGTGCCACAACGCCGCTAGAGTGCGCTAAACTCCTTCTTCATCATTGTCTTGAATCAAATATCCTATGCCTGGAATAGGCGACTCCTTCCAAAGTAGAAGTCTCACGAACGTCTTTAAATTAAAGAAGAAAAAAAAACATATTGATAGTATTCTCAATATTTCGGAGGGGTGCGGGAGCTAAACCTGTTTTTCGTCAAGCAAGGCATGTGAAGTACTATGAGGATTCACGAGGGTACGAAGAGATAAAACAATAGACCAGTAATAATGGCAACGGTGAGGTACCGGTTAGGAAGAAAATCGAACATAATATAGTTCAAACATTAAGCACAAACGACTGAAGCAAGAAAATTCGAGACACAAATCAGGCAAAAGAGCAAAGCAGTTGTAAAATTTTACAAAATGAACACATGGCATCCCAAACAGTGTGATCTCAAAACTGAAAACCAAACTTTAAAGTGTGTAATACAAATGAAACTTAAGGAATAATGAATACACAGTAATAGAGAACGAAGCAGCATACATTAGAAGACATGTTGCTAAATACGATTTGTTTTATGCATAAAGTAGTTTAAATGCGAACACAAATCTAATCATTACTCTGCAATGAACATTTGTTATTGAAGTTGCCAGAAACACTGTAGAAGTTGTTCGGTGCTGGGCAATGGACATGCATGCGAGATACTTCTTTGTGGCTCCTGAGAACGCTGTAGTTGCTCTGTGACGTCATCAGATGTGGCATTATCAGTATTCCATGTCAAATCAACCAATGTATTCGACATTTTTGACATGGATGCCATGGATTTAAATATTTTCGGCATAATTGTGCATTACCCAGAGATATAATAAAAACATTTTTTCTTCGACTGCCCGTTTTTGATTATGGAATTTTTGAAAAAATCGCTCACTGTGTTACCTTTGAATGCCATTTTCTGAAAACCTATCTATACAAGTTACAGAACTGGGTGACGTGCCATTTGAAAGCTCGTGAAATAGACTTTTATTGTATGTTTAATTTATGTGTGTTAAGCCTGTAATCAGCGTTCCGTTAGTACCGTGGTTCACAACCTTTTTGAACGAGTTACCTCCTGGAGGGTCTTCCAGGTCTTCAAGTCAGAGGCATAGCTGGGCACTTCTGTGTCCGGAGCGAACCAAAAAATATTGCGCCCCCCGTTAGTCTTTTTGTTTTGTTTGGGGGTTTAACGACCCCCATGAGCAACTCTAGGGGCCATAAGCAGTCCCCCATCCCTAATTTAGAGCCCCTGGTACCATGGGTCCTAAATTAGGGATGTTTAACCAGGGTTTCTAAATTAGGTACGTTTACCTGTAATCGTGCGCCCGGGCTCGAATCCCTGATGAGGTATAGATGGTGTGTCTGTCCTACGGCACTGGCTCTCTACCTTCACTGGTGCAAGTGGCCTGAAATCAAGGACAAGCGACTGTTCATAAGTAACCCATTGATTGACTTGCTCACGGTTGTCGTTAAACTCCTCAACATAAAAAGAAAAAAAAATCAAACTTCGACTGTTTGTGCAACTTTTTTCAACTACTTCGTACCATCGGCAAGACGATACCACACCAAACAAACCGAATACAGCTTGTGCATCACCGTTGCGATAATCATAGAAGCCCTCAGAAAATCTTCAACAACGTCAATGATATCATTATCTTGCGATATATGTACAACCGCTTCATTTCTAAATGTGAGCAACTATAGCAACCGTAAATATTTTGAGGAAGAAATGGGATTTTTAAGTTGCCAAAGACTACTGAAACTCGAAAAACATTTATAAGCAATTTCTATAAATGGGCAAACGACGAACGAAGTACGCCGCGAAAAAACTATCAAAAACTGGTGCAAAGATTTCAGTTCCAACTCCAATCATATTGTAAACAGAGATTTTTGCGCCCTCTCTCGAGCTGGGCTCGGGGCGGCCGCCCTGTCTGCCCCGCCCTAGTTACGCCTCTGCTTCAAGTAAAGGGATGTTTTTTCTTTTCTTTTTTTTATGTTTGTTTGTTTTTTGCATGTATGTACGATATTCTATAGTAGAACCAAAAGTAATTGCTAATCTTAAAATCTTAAACTAAAAATGCAATTAGAATTAAGATTCCAAATAAAAATAAAATAAAAAGTCTTAATGAATCTAACTAATGACAGATCTGCTGCAACAGAACTTAAGCGAGTTTGCTGAAATTTGGTGTCAAAGCTGAAAATTGGAAATGAATATATGCTGAAGCACAGAGGTCGCGTTAACACCTGGACAGGCGTATTTCAGGAATCAAAAACGAAAATTACTTCCTGAAAATATATCGGGACGTATTTTTACTGTTCCTAAAATTATCTAACCTGATTTAAAAATCGACCTCTAAGATAGTTTTTTTGTTTTTCAATTATCATTACTATTATTTTTCCTCGACTGTTCAACACAGCATTTGCGCCATTGATAATGTAATTCCTCCCTCGCGTCTTACCGCCGCTCCGGTTCTCCTCCGGGTGCCGCATATCTCGGGCTGTGGGAAAACACGACCCCAAATGCCTAAGGCATGTGTGGAAAAAATGCGTTATCTATGTCCAACCTGGGAGAAGAAATTCCAGTGACCTTGAGCTCTGCTGTAGCGCACGGCAAACGACAGAACTGCTAAGGGGTGTAGAGTGCGTGCGAAGGAGGCAACATTTTTTTCGAGAGTTCCGTAGTTTTGTAAGCAAACTGCAAGAAAATTTGAACGAAAGACTTAACTTAGCATCCAAGAACTTGCTCACTGATTGTAGGGGTCGCCCGCAAACGAACTGTCAATTATGAATTTATGTACTTTTAATATTGTGACGAACACGTGCGGACGGACGTTTCATTCCGCCATTTTGTTGTTTCAGATAATAACTGATATTCTTCACCACCCACGTGGTACGATTTTAATCCTATGGGGTATTAAGAGAGGGGTGCATGAACACCTGGGGCATCTGACCTTGAAGAGTCAGCTGCTCGAGTGCTTCTGTTAAACAAGTTGTCATACTGCTTTTGTATACGTGCAAGGTTGTAATCCCCTGCGGGTATCCGACGACATTCCTGAGTACAGGTATTTCACGTGCTGACCGGGAAAACCAGTTTTTCTTGCGCATGCGCGATAGAGGACAGAAAGGGCGAGGAGGATTAAGTGAGAAAGTTGAGCTTTGGTCGTCAAGGAGAGAGGGTCCTGGTTTGGACACCAGTTTCTGACGGAAGGACTGCGGTTATCGCAGACGTGCAGCGTGGTGAACGGGAAGGAGGATTCCTTCGTCCACCGGGTATCGCGGAAAGAATTGTGGAAAGATAGCACGTGGTCAGCACGGGAACCTGAGCGGAAAATCATCGGAAACCCGTGAAGCAAATGTTATCGGAATAATAAAGTCTTGTTGTTGTTTTTATTTCCGTGTACTGGACTAAGTTTGTCGAGGTAATTATTCTTCTACACAAGGACGCCTTCAGCCGCCTTGATAGCCAGATTGTATAGTAAAGGCGAGGCGGTAGCTCACTATACGGCGGGAAACAAAAGGTATTATCTAAGAATTTATATGTCTGGCCCTACAGCCAGATAAAGTGGCGCAGTCGGCAGGATCAGCCTGAAAGCGAGCTCATGAATGACGTGAATGGCGACACGTGTGAAGAAGGAACAACGGACTTTTTTTGAAACTTCCAGTGACCGAATGACAGAACTCTGACGACGTACCGACCGGAAGAAAGAGACACCAGCGTGCTAGCCGAGATAAGGTATTCATTGTGTCGACTAAGACAAAGACAGTGTGCACCTCAGCGTACGGAAATCCCAAGCAGGACGACGACTTACAAGCAAGAGAAGAAGCCTGAGTGCTCCGGTAACGTACCACATTTTTTTTTCTGAGATTATTTCTGTGTCTTTGCCTGTGCATTTGGTATAATTTAGGGTTAAGAGTAGAAGTTCTCATCATGGTACTAGAAGGAAAGCTAATAATTAGATACTCTCAGAGTAAAGCATTGTAAAAGTAAAATTTTGTAACAGTTAATTTTATGTCAGTTGCTAGAGAATGTGAAGTGTCAAAATATTTTCATTAAGTAATAAGTGTGTTTAAATAAGTCGAGTTTTCATGTTTACGATTTAAGAAATTTGAAGCTGGAATAGCGTAGTGATTTTTTTACGTGTAGCGAAAGAGGCAGAAGGAATATAAGTATTCTGAGTAAAACAGGATAATAGATGTTCGGGTAATGCATGAAGGTAGAGATAGGTTAGAAACAAAACAAGAAGCAGATTAACCTTCGATGATTTAATGCGGAAGTTTGCATGATTTCTTTTCTTATTTCTTTGCATGAGTGTATTTTTTGAATGTGTATTGTAGTGTATTATCATGACTGAGCTTTTGGAAGGGAAAGTTGAGGATAATTTTGACGCGGACAACGAAGATAATAGTATTCTTAGCGATTCAGAATTAGATTCTAGTAAAGAAGTAAGCATTAATATGGAAGACCAGAAAAATAATCCAGCTAGAATGGAATGGGAACTTCAATTTAAAATGCTTGAGATAGAAGAGAGAAAGGCTGAGAGGGAACAAAGAATGCTAGAATTACAATTAGCGGATAGGAAAGAAGAAAGGGAATTTGAGTTAAGAAAATTAGAATTAATTAATGAGAAAGAGAAGGAGTCTATTAAAAGTAAAAATGAGGGTAAGTTGGCCGACTACATGAGAATCTTAGAAAGAACTTTACCCAGAAGTCCCAGTAAGCCGGAAGAAATTCTGGACTTCTTTGATTCGTTAGAAAGGGCATTTGTATTGCACTCAGTACCGGAAGAAATGAAAGGTCGTTTGGTGATAGCCTTATTCAATTCAGAATGTGTGAACCACTTATTTCGTCGTTTGACTATAGAGCAGTACGATAAGTACGAAATAGTTAAGGAGGCAATTTTGATGGAATGCCATTTGACTCCGGATATTTATTTGAAACAATTTGAGAATATTAGTAAGAACAAAGGGGAAAGCTACCTGCAGTTAGCGGGACGTATTAAGAGGACCCTAACATACTACATCAACAGTAGTGAAGTGAAAGAATTCGATCAGTTGGTAAATTTGTTGGTATGCGACAAATTCAAAACTTTGTTGTCCCCAGAACTGAAGACCTACATTCTTCAAAGAGGTTCCGTAGGAAAGTTAGTTCCTTCGACAGAATTAGGAGAACTTTGTGATTTATACGAAAGTCACGTGGGAGCTATGGGAATAGAAGAAGAAAGATACAAACCCAGCCATCCCTCGGGAACGTATTTCAAAGGAGGTCAATCAGAAGCCGGGAAGAAGGGAAGTTTTCAGACAGGCGGAAATCAGTTGAAAGGAAAGTTTTCCGGGACAGATCAGAGCATCGGGCATAAGCCAGGTTACTCAGCGGCGAGGCCTATCGTAGGGAATTCCAGTTTAGATAAGGGAATTATATGCTTTAGATGTGGAGTAATAGGGCACCGTAAAGCAAACTGTAACCAGAAGGTATCCCAGAGTACTCCCAGCTCTTACTCTCAGAATTGGAGGAAAGACCCCCAAATAAGGTAAACAGAGTAGCGGTGGGACAAAATAGAGCCGAAGATGTTTCAGAGAGAAGGATAGAGCAGGTAGAGATAAGTGATGATAAAAGAATGACAGCTAAGGTAGATAGAGTTTTAGGCCAAGAAGGAAGTCAGAACGAGGTAATAGAAATTCCGGTAGGAGAAGTGAAGAGGGTTAAGTCGGAATGCGGAAAGAGCACCGAAATCCTTATTGACTCAGGCGCGGAGGTGAGTTGTGTAAGAGGAGGGTTACTTGGCGAAGAGCTGTTGGAACCAAAGGGTAGAATAATTTTAAGAGGCTTCGATGGTAGTAAGGGAGAGTTTGTCATTAAACAATTGAATCTCCGATTAGATGAAGAGGGATTAGAAACAGGAGAAGCGCCAGAAAGTTTTTGTGAAGTGATGTGTGCAATTGTTCCTAATCTGGTAAACAGGGTAATTATAGCAGCGGAGGATTACCAGCGCATGAAATGTTTAAGGGAAGCTACTCCGATGTGGGCAACCTCGTGTGAAAAGGCGTTAGAGTTAGGGAATAGGCCGGATGTGCATCCAGAAACTGAGACTGGCGAAGCGCTAGTCGAAGAAGAGGATATTCTAGGAATGGAAAGCCCGGCGATCACAGATACTTCAGCGGAGGAGGAGCAAGCGCGCTTGGTAGGTAAAGCGTGGCTTGAAGGGCAAAATAGCCCCAGGATATTAGCGCTCAGTGCTGGAGGCGGCGAGGGCAACAGCAGGTCGACCAATCA
Source organism: Macrothele yani (assembly GCA_039090855.1). NCBI lineage: Eukaryota > Metazoa > Arthropoda > Arachnida > Araneae > Macrothelidae > Macrothele > Macrothele yani. The sequence goes on from CM077011.1 coordinate 168,472,157, forward strand.
AGAGAGGCAAAGAGAGCTAGCGAGGGAACAGGAGATAGCGTTACTGATTCGGATACGAGTGAAGCTCAGGAGAGTTCAGACAGACGCTTGGTTACAGAGCAACAAAAGAGGTGTGTATGACGTTAGCAGCCGCTAGGAATGAGGCGGAAAATGGCAGAGGTGGTTATCTCTATACGGATGGGATGTTGTATCATCGGGAGCAAGTGTTGGGACAGGTTACGTTACAGTTGGTAGAACCTGAAGAAATCAGGATAGATAGGGAGAGGATAACTCGGGAGCAACTTAGGGAGTTACAGGAGCTGGTGAACAGCTCGAAGAAGTTCTTTTCGGGAGAAGTGGGAGAGACGTCAGTGGGGAAGCACGCAATTACACTCAAGCCGGAAAGCGTACTTCGTACCCAGCACAGGTACAAGGTGCCACAATCGATGCAGAGAGCAGGAGAGCCAGATCCAGGAGTTGTGGGATCGTGGGATGATTGAAGAATCAAAAGAAGAGTATAGTCATCCGGTAGTATGCGTGGCTAAGAAAAATGGAGAGGTTCGGATGTGTAGATTACAGAATGTTAAATTCTCACACTGTTCCGGACGCATTTCCGATGTCTCATATCCCAGATTTGTTAGCGAAGGTGGGGGCAGCCCGGTATATTACTACGCTTGATATGTTAAAGGGGTATTATCAAATCCCAATGGACCCCGACAGTAGAAAGTATACCACTTTTGCAACGCATACGGGGCTCTATCAATGGAAAGTAATGCCCTTTGGGTTATCAGGAGCGGCGGCTACTTTTCAGAGAGCCATGAATAAAGTTTTGACCCCGCACCAAGACTATGCGATAGCCTACCTGGACGACGTGGCTATTTTTTCTGGTTCATGGGAGGAGCATTTGAAACGAGTAATTGAAAGTTTGGAGGCGGCAGGCTTTACGGGAAATTTGAACAAATGCTGTTTCGCCCGTATGGAGGTGAATTACTTAGGGCACGTGGTCGGCTCGGGTCATCACCGGCCGGACCCCAAGAAATTACAGGCCATCAGGGACCTTTTGCCCCCTCAGACGAAAAAGGAAATACGTAGCTTTTTGGGATTATGTGGGTATTACCGTGATTACGTACCTAACTTCGCAAAGATAGCTAAACCTTTAACAGATTGTACAGGGAAAAGGGCGGCAGATAGGGTAGTTTGGTCGGAAAAGTTGGAGGAATCATTCAGGACTCTGAAGGAAAATTTGTGTAAGGCACCGGTATTAAACACCCCGGATTTCAGTAAGCATTTTATCTTACACACGGATGCGAGTTCCTTTGCGGTGGCATGTTGTTTGAGTCAGAGGGATGAGGAAGGCAACATTAGGCCAGTGGCCTATGCTAGCAAAAAATTAAATGGGACGCAAGCCAGATGGGCGGTCAGCCATCAGGAGGCGTAGGCCATAGTATGGGGTTTGCAAAGGTTTGAAGGGTGGATTTTCGGTAACCGGGTCGAAGTTATGTCCGATCACAACCCCCTTACTTTTCTCACCCGTTCCGCATCGCAAAGTTCAAAATTACAGCGTTGGAGTTTGGCTATTTCCCAATTTAATTTATCCATATCTCATGTCGCGGGCAAATCCACTCCTCACGCCGATGCGTTGTCAAGACTCAGTTTAAAGAGTAGGGCAGCGCCATGGTGAGAATGTTTCACGGCACAGGTGGAGATCCACAGAAGGTCTCAGGGTGGTACAAGTGTATATGTTACATAACGTGCGAGAAGTGAAAAAGTGTATTATGTTGTATCACCCAAGATCAGCAGGCAAGGAAGAGACTGACTCGAGAATACGGCAAAAGACCGTATCTCTCGTTCATTTGGTGGAGGCCTGTAGGGGTCGCCCGCAAACGAACTGTCAATTATGAATTTATGTACTTTTAATATTGTGACGAACACGTGCGGACGGACGTTTCATTCCGCCATTTTGTTGTTTCAGATAATAACTGATATTCTTCACCACCCACGTGGTACGATTTTAATCCTATGGGGTATTAAGAGAGGGGTGCATGAACACCTGGGGCATCTGACCTTGAAGAGTCAGCTGCTCGAGTGCTTCGGTAAAACAAGTTGTCATACTGCTTTTGTATACGTGCAAGGTTGTAATCCCCTGCGGGTATCCGACGACATTCCTGAGTACAGGTATTTCACGTGCTGACCGGGTAAACCAGTTTTTCTTGCGCATGCGCGATAGAGGACAGAAAGGGCGAGGAGGATTAAGTGAGAAAGTTGAGCTTTGGTCGTCAAGGAGAGAGGGTCCTGGTTTGGACACTGGTTTGGACACCAGTTTCTGACGGAAGGACTGCGGTTATCGCAGACGTGCAGCGTGGTGAACGGGAAGGAGGATTCCTTCGTCCACCGGGTATCGCGGAAAGAATTGTGGAAAGATAGCACGTGGTCAGCACGGGAACCTGAGCGGAAAATCATCGGAAACCCGTGAAGCAAATGTTATCGGAATAATAAAGTCTTGTTGTTGTTTTTATTTCCGTGTACTGGACTGAGTTTGTCGAGGTAATTATTCTTCTACACAAGGACGCCTTCAGCCGCCTTGATAGCCAGATTGTATAGTAAAGGCGAGGCGTAGCTCACTATACGGCGGGAAACAAAAGGTATTATCTAAGAATTGATATGTCTGGCCCTACACTGATTTTTATCAAAATGATTTTTATAATTTTTTAAAATGCCTCGGCATTGTTCTGTCCTATATCAAAACAAGATTCACTAAACAACATACCGCTGCACAGAAACTTTAGTTTTGAAGGAAGAAAATTTAAGCAAATAATTTTTAGAATTTTTGCCATTGCTAACAAAGTACAAAAGAATGAGGTAGTTTTGTCACTTAATCATTTTGTCAGCTGTTGATAGATATCTTGTTTATAAAAGCAGTTGCAGTGTTAACTCAGATTGTTTTGTCTATTCCATTGAGCACAGCACCTTGTGAAAGAGGTTTTTCTACTCAAAACCCGCATTATGAATGAAAACCAGAACCGGATTAATGACGTTTATCTTCAAGATTTAGCAAGAATTTCAGAGATTCTTGGAGAGATTTTATGTGATCTGGACTTTACCACTGTTCTTACTCGCTGGAAAAGCAGCAAGAAAAGAAGGTTACATTTATAAATAAAAATTACTGCACTAAATCAAAGTAAACTTACTAATTACACTCTGTTATATCCATTAAAAGAACAGTGTGAATATGTCATGGATTTTAATTCTCATTATACAGATAAGTGACTTCTTCCAGCAAATGAACAGAACTGAACTTGACAAAAAAGACTATTTGTTTTCTCAAAAATATGAGAGACTGAGATCATTCTCAATTACTCTACAACCTATTGTAATACTAAATAGCACGTGTAGAAAAAATTGTATATACATATATCACAGAATTTTCATCTTTGCCTCAGAGGTGAGGATGCATATTTTTAAACTTAAGAATTATTACTCTATTTTAAATTTTGCTGTACTTAGCAAAATAATTAAAATAACTTCATGTCCCAAGATCATTTCCTTATTGTAATGCATATATTTTTAATAGAATTAATTTTTTTTATTAGAAGTGAGAATTTTAATGCCAATCGTTTGCAAACTTGGGGAGGGGAAGAGGGGATGTGCTACTTCTCGAAATCACAAAATACTTCTTGAAAATCATATGAGAAGTATTTTTACTCCCTGTCCAAAAACTTACCACGATCACTGCTGAAGCATTAACTCTGTTTCTCAATTTTGAGTCACAATATTTATAAAACCTGTGTGCTGTATTACACTGGAACCAAACACATTCATATGAATACGTTGTGACAAATAGTAAAATCTCTATCTATCTATCTATCTATCTATCTATCATCTATCTATATCTTCTTCTTTCTCTCCCTCTCTTTCTCTCTCTCTCTCTCTCTCTCCCTCCCTCTCTCTCCCCCTCCCCCCCCCTCTCTCTTACGGACAGGAGAGAGGAGTTTCCAGTTTTCACAAGAAAGGCTTAGCTATCCACCTGTAATTTGTAATGTCTGTACTCACAGGAAAATATAAATCAAAAGAGATCGATAGCTGTGTGAGATGGTTAATTATTCCTTTCTTTAAATGTACCCCCTGTCTCCTCAATACAATACACATATGAATACCGTAAATATGCATAAATCATTCAGAATCGAAATAATTTCGCAGTTACTGAAAGATATTGAACCAAAAACTAAGCATATGAAAATCTGTCATTTTGGATGTAACGCTATAGAGGTACTCCCAGTACAGAACCAATGCGTTAATCTATACACTTACAAAGTTTGTTTATCATAAATGATTCATCCCTAAAACACTTTAATGCTTTAATGTTATTCGCAGTTTATTTTACTGTTTACTAATACTTCCTAGATTTTCAACACTAGTACTCTCTTTAATATGGATGACAACAGTACTCATAGTAACTAACGAACACAGGAATCGTAACTCTGAGGAAAGGCACTTCACTAACCCAAAATCCAAGTTTCTGTATTTAGCTGTACATTGTCACTCGAAGAACCACAATTTGGAGTTACTAATACAACTTTGCAACTTGTCGTAACGTACAACAACAGGCCAACAAAAACTAACAGATCATCACGATCTCATTGACTCGAAGATAACATTCGTTTTACAGAATCCCTTGTCACCCCACTCTTCACAAACAGAGTGTATCGTTTACTACCAATCTAATTTGCTGCCAGATGTTGCAAAACGTCGGAGAAACTTGGCAGTTTCGAAATGACCCTCAAAATGAAAAACGTACGCATAAAGTAATCATATTTACATAAGAAACTAAATAGAAAGGTTAAAAATAGTGATATACGTCGTCACAACTCGTTTTATTGTTCCTCCTGAAGTCTTGCACTTTAGAGCTTTTGAATATTTCAGTGTCTATATAACTGCTTTTTTTTTCAGTGTTTAACGGTTCCAGTGAGCATCTAAGGCTATAAAAAGTCGCTTTTTCCTAATTTAAGGCCACTGGTTTTAGTGATAGCACAGAACCGTCGGGATAGAACAAACACACTGTCTATGCCTCATCTGGGAGTGGAAGCCGTTTCCAGATCAGATGCAGAGGATTTTAGGAAGGGTGCGTGTGACCGCAGGTCTTAAACAACTCTTAGAAGTAGGAAGAAGCTAGGATATTTCGGCTAGAGTGACCGATGGGAAAGTCACACGGAAGCGAAGTAGAAAGGGGAAGGAAGACGCCCTTATTTATAATTGGGTGGCCAGTACCCGGGGTCCGACGGCTTAACATACCCATCCGACGCACGGCAAATATTTAGTGGTTCGTGCGTTCGTACCTGCTGGGATCAAGCCTGAGATCTCTCCGCAGCAGTCACGAACGTTGACTACTAGGCCATCCGCGTCCTGGAAACCGGTTCCAGCTCAGAAGATCACCTATTAGCGATGGTCTCTGGCCACTCAACCAGGGGGAAATCTCCCCAACTGTGTGCACCGAGAGATGTTTTGGTAGTACTGTATATGATTAATATACCTGAGCAAGAATAGAAAAATAAAATGAAGATACTTTAAGGATTGTTCTGATTGAGGTACTCCATTCTGTTTCTTGATTATTACATTAATTTTGCGTCTAAATTATGTTTGATCAATATCTTTTCACGATGCTTTTGCGTTTCTTTACGAAATATAACTAGATTTTATTGAGCACAGTATGTTGAAGTCAAACGTATGTAATGTTGACGTTCTTCTTTTTTCAGACAGAAAAGTAATCACCGTAATACGAAGAAAGGGAATAGCATGTTTCTGTTACGAAATACAGTAGCCATCTTAATCCAAGCAATAGTTTTATATCATAAAACAGCAAAAAAATAGCACCCAGAAAGCAAAAAGGAAAATTGACAGCTTTGTTTATTGAAGGCCTAATTCCATAATGAGAAACAACAGCCTTGCATGTTAGCAGCAGCGTCCGCAAATCTCCGCAGCTTAATGGACACAGAATTACAGCTTCTCTATTACAGCTTCAGAGTTGATCCCTTTTCAACCAGTCGTATTTATTAGTGCAGGTTGTGCGATATTCTTGTGTATATACAACAATATCTGAATAAACAGAATATATATATATGAATACATTTATGAATATATTATATGCATTTGACTTGAGTCATTTCGATATTTTCAGAAATGTTGCATGTTTTGAATTATATGGACTATATCAAGAAATTCAAATGTGTTCTTCATGACAAGCTATTGGGAAAAGAACATAAGTAACAGTGGCGGCTCGTCGGTGTTCTTCATGACAAGCTATTGGAGAAAGAACATAAGTAACAGTGGCGGCTCGTCGGTGTTCTTCATGACAAGCTATTGGGGAAAGAACATAAGTAACAGTGGCGGCTCGTCGGTGTCTTCATGACAAGCTATTGGGAAAAGAACATAAGTAACAGTGGCGGCTCGTCGGTGTTCTTCATGACAAGCTATTGGGAAAAGAACATAAGTAACAGTGGCGGCTCGTCGGTGTTCTTCATGACAAGCTATTGGGAAAAGAACATAAGTAACAGTGGCGGCTCGTCGGTGTTCTTCATGACAAGCTATTGGGGAAAGAACATAAGTAACAGTGGCGGCTCGTCGGTGTCTTCATGACAAGCTATTGGGAAAAGAACATAAGTAACAGTGGCGGCTCGTCGGTGTTCTTCATGACAAGCTATTGGGAAAAGAACATAAGTAACAGTGGCGGCTCGTCGGTGTTCTTCATGACAAGCTATTGGGGAAAGAACATAAGTAACAGTGGCGGCTCGTCGGTGTTCTTCATGACAAGCTATTGGGGAAATAACATAAGTAACAGTGGCGGCTCGTCGGTGTTCTTCATGACAAGCTATTGGGGAAATAACATAAGTAACAGTGGCAGCTCGTCGGTGTTCTTCATGACAAGCTATTGGGAAAATAACATAAGTAACAGTGGCGGCTCGTCGGTGTTCTTCATGACAAGCTATTGGAGAAATAACATAAGTAACAGTGGCGGCTCGTCGGTGTTCTTCATGACAATCTATTGGGGAAACAACATAAGTAACAGTGGCAGCTCGTCGGTGTTCTTCATGACAAGCTATTGGGGAAATAACATAAGTAACAGTGGCGGCTCGTCGGTGTTCTTCATGACAAGCTATTGGGGAAATAACATAAGTAACAGTGGCGGCTCGTCGGTGTTCTTCATGACAAGCTATTGGGAAAATAACATAAGTAACAGTGGCGGCTCGTTGGGTGAAGTGAATGAAGTGCCACTTCACCTGAAATTTATTAAAAAAATTCTTCGAATAATTTGACAGGTTCTTAAAATTAGTCACTTTTTTGTTTACAAGAACAATTTCTGGAAAGTGCTGTGTCTTTGAAACGAAAGCTCTCCCGTTTCTAAAAGCAAGCCAGAAGTTTGAGCAGGTCGTTTCAAATGGCACTACGAATTCATGAACAGAAGGCCTTGTAGCTGAGCGTAGACCATGTGAAGAGATAAGAGCAGCAATTCCAAATCACTTCACTCAAGGACCGTGAACAGCGCCGACGTAGGAACCTAGACCTCACGGAATAAGGGGGTTGCCATCAAGGGCGCCCATAAGGGGGCAGGGGCTCGTCCCCCAGCCGTTGTCATAGCCAAATGTTTTATAAATTTAAAACAACAAAATAGACGAAACCTTTTTTGAAGCATTTTTGAAAATAATAAAAAAATATTAATGATTGATTGTATCAATAATTTTTGTTGTATTTTAGTATTTCGAACATTTACTAAAATTTTTGACAGCTTTGAAGGAGGTAAGGATTTTTCTTAGCCCCCCCCCCCCTAAAAGTACTCACATGGGCGCCACTGGTTGGTATGGAAACCAATGACGTTAATGAACAAGATGAAGCGATAGTAGCCGCCACTTTCCCGCAATGCGATTTTGAGTTTAGACCGTTCCCCTGGTTCGTCCTCTGTGTTTATACAGTAACTGCGAGTGTTAACTTCAGTTTCATTGCTGTTTCTTTATTGTCCTCTGTGTGTTCTGAATCGATGCTTTTGTTTAAAAAAAATGAACCCGGAAAATGATACAGTGTGCACATTGTTGCAGACATATAACGTGCATAAGGATGTATTCCAAGAAGTGCATAAATTGTTTTCTCTATTTCTTACTTTACCCTCAACCACTCTCTAGTAGAAATAAGTTTTTCCTGTTTTAAATGAATAAGAAATTTCTTAAGGAACACTGTTTTACAGCAAATACTAACATCGGGATCTAATATCGCGATGCAAAGAAAATTCTCTCCGAACTTGTAGTTAACCAGGTAGTTTATGATGACATCATTGATCGCTATGCTTCCTTGAAAGATAGAAGAATTGACCTCCTTTATAAGAAATTGATGGGTTTTTTTTCATGGATTCCCATTTTTTTTTTTAACACTTCGCCTGTTTTTCTGGTCACGAGCTGCCACTGTAAAGTAGTGAATTTTTAAAGCAGAAAATTCCAACGATGGAATATCTGCATCACCGAAAGAACTAACGTAGCAAACTTCAAGTGATTCATTAGATTTATGGCTAGCATGTTACGACTCTGGGTTGGAAGTCCTGTTCGCGACCTGCTACTAGAGATCACCGGCCGAAGTTCAGAAGTCTCATTAAACAGCTGGCCCAGGAGAAAATGACGTTCATTGCAAACAAGCTTAATTCTCCTTTCCTTGGAGCTTCGGCCTGGGACACTTACCGTGGTATAAGCAGTTTCTGATCGGCGGTAAACAGCCAACAAATGGAGTCAGCAAAATTCAGAAAGAAAGTACCTTCGTCGATGCGAAAGAACACAACATTTGTCTTCTCTTGAAGCACCTTTAATCTCGCTGTTACGTTGAGTCTCTGTGGGAGGTCTATCTCATTCACTTCTGTTTTCAGTCATCTTCAACTTGAAATTCTTCGTATTCACGTCACTGTTTTATAGTTTTTCCGGAATACAGCGGCATCAGAGTCGAGACCAATCAGGGAAACACTAAATGTCTTAAATTTGGGGATCTCACGAGAACAAAAAGTTCAAATATCAAAACTGAAGAAATACTTAGAGGCCACAAGATTTTGTTGTCACGAATTAATCTCCGTCTGTTGGCTTCAGTTTTTTGTTCTGGTAGCACGATAACATGTCGTATAGGTTCTGTGTCGGAGGAACTCGGAAGAGAATTACTAAGTTCGCACTAACAAATTTTAGTGATTTAAAATTAAGAAGCAGTTCCAGCGGAGAGAGAATGGTAGTCGAAATTTATTCTTCCGCAAACACGTCGTTTTACCTTTTCTCTAATTTGTCCCTCTGGGATATTCCTTCCTACTTGCATCCCCGAAAACCAACTCTTCCTTCTTCTTTTGCTCAGGGGCAAGTATTTTTGGAGTGTAAAGTGCCTTTCCATTGGTTTGTTTTTGTGAAAGAAGCATTCCTACGTCTGCGGAGGAAAGTGATTTTCTCATGCTGAAATCTCTTGCCTCTGTCACAGATAGAAGAGACGGAAAATGACAGTTTGGATTATTTTTACAATACAGAACGTTGTGTGCTGATTTCCCTTCTTCAAGATTGAGGAGGGTCCCGTTGGGGAAGAGGTGTGTGTGTGTGTGTGGGGGGATTGGTGGCTAATTTGCTTCAGACAGGGGTAGAGGGCGGTTTGTGAGATACTCTTGAAAATGAACTGCACTGTTTACTTTCAAGCAGGAAGACGTTTATCTTTTGAACAACGTTTGATAATGTACATATGAAACAGATGTTAGCCCAACTATGCAATATTACTCTCGCCTATTGAGTAGTGCAATTAAGTTTAACCTAGAACACACTTCGTGGATACTGAGCAGAAAAGAGCAGTTCTTGTAAGTATAACTCCTGAATTCCTGTCTCTTGTTCCTCACAACAGAGTAGTGGCTCCTTCCTAAACCGTATTATCCTAGATTAGGGGTTGGCACCTTTGCGCGAGAGTGATCTATATTATCTGGAAGGCAAGTGGTCACGGGAAGTATGAATATCTGAGTGAAAGTGAAAAACCGCCTAAATACGTATATTCAGGGCGTGTTTTACCTTCTGCCTTTTTTCAAATGAGGCTGTTGCAATACATCTATGACTTCTGTAAATTGTGAAAACTTTGGTACAGAGTGCAAAATTTGTAAAGTTGCACCTGTTATGATAAGACATTCATGCACAGGAATACAACTTAGGAAACCTTGCCTAGATGCAGTTCTTCATTAACACACACAAAAAACGCACAAAATTAAAAAACGCTCGACCTGTTTCGAGACAACTAAAGTTCAGTCCTTACAGGGGGATAAGCTAAACCTCAGCGAATTTGTGTTCGTTTAGATGGGTAAGATTTTGGCACTGAAATCAAGGCTACATGGGGCAAACACGCAAAATCTTAGCCATTCCTCTCAATGAACATCAACATGCAACAAAGATGGAAGCACCAGTTAAATATAAACTGATCCCAATAATAGCCATTGAAGAGACACCTTTGAAGCATTCGTATCTTTCTACCTAAATAGAAAAAAATCATTGGAAATCTTAAAATAAAAGCGTCATGGTTACAACCGTTTTTGAGGCTTTTGGGCCAACATTCTGAGAATCTTTGATTAAGTCTTTTACCACTTTTCTTAATGTATACATTAGTTGCATCTCTACCGGGTTTTTTTTTTTTTTTTGAATTTATACACTGCCTGACAGAGAAAATGCCGCACCACGAAGACGTACACGCAGCGTCATGCAAATTGCAGGGTGGGTGCACACGTACAAGTTATGCAAATAATTACATTTGCAGACCAATCGCACGAACCGTGAGCGGAATATAAGCGGACAACCATCCCGTGGGGCAATCAGTCGAGACGTCTTCAAAGCCGCGAGAAGTGGGTGATTCTGCTGTAACCGTGTCTGGAGAACAAAAAAGGTGTGCGAATGCCGTTAAGATGCCGTCGTACGCGATTTTGTCAAACGGATGAGTTCACGAGAGGTGTCATCGTAGGCATTCGTACCGTCAGATGGTCCTTGCGTCGTATTGCGGAAGAAACGCAACGTGATGCCATAACCGTCGGTCGCATTTGGAGACAGTGGTCCCAGGAAGGATCTGTGGCGGCCGGAGCACGGAGACAAACGTCCTAGCGTACCGATCGTCGCATCCGACGTCATGCTGTAGCAGGTCATGCTGTAGCGGACCCACAGGCCACAACGGGCGACATTTTGCGGACTGTACGGGGAGGCTTGGATGCTCCGATACCTACACGGACAGTGTCGCGCCGATTGGCTGCGTCTGGTTTGTTCTCCAGTCGTCCGTTGCAAAGGCTACCCTTAACAGCAAGCCATCGTCGTCACAGCTTGGCGTGGTGTCGTCGCTCCAGAGCTGCGTGGGGTGCCGAATAGAACAGTGTGGTATTCAACGACGAATCGCGATTTTGTCTCACCACCGCTGATCGCCGTGTGAGAGTCTGGAGGCGACTTGGCCAATGGGTGCCTCCGCCATTGTGGAGCCCCACACGGCCCGGCAACGTGAAATCATTGTGTGGGGTGTTATCAGCCCTAATACCACTCACCACTGATACGCATTATAGACACATTGACGGAACGCCGCTATGTTGACGAGGTGCTGTGGCCTGTGGCACTACCATATCTGCAGGACATCCCAAACGCCGTTTTTCAACAGGATAACGCTCGGCCGCATACCGGTCCGATCGGCCTGAATGCTTTAAGGTATGCGGATGCAGCCGTGGCCAGCGCGATCCCCCGACCTCCCGCGCGTTGAACATCTGTGGGACACGATTGGACGTCGGTTGAGTACCCTCCCATTTCCGCAAAATGAAGATGAACTGTGGACTCGGATCAACACCACATGGTCCACGATACCCAAAGACTCTATTCGGACTCCCATTGTCTTGATGCCAAGTCGAATTCCATGCTGTATCGCCCACCAAAATGGGGAGGGGGGGGGCACACTCCTTATTGATCATCCTGTATATTCGGCCACTGGAGCCTAGTTTGTATGTGACTCTTAAATCATTTGTTCAATATTTACTTAGCTATCTGTGTGTAGTGTTTGGTCTGTTTTCGAACATTCCTTCATGGTGTGGTATTTTCTGTCAGGCTGTGCATTTTCGCATTTTTTTTTTTTTTTTTTTTTTTTTGTCAGCAGTTTTCAGCCTTCTGACTTTTGCAATATTTTGATTTGTAATTCGAAATTTTGTGTGCTTTCCATGAAAACTGAACTAAGATTAAGGGTTCAGCAGAAATTGCTTAAAAATTCCAATTTTGTTAAGCTTCCCTCAAAGGAGAATTTAAAAACAATCGTGTTGTGAACAATGATAAAGTCAAATTTATGACAGATTAAAAAGTCATAGTCATCTAAAGAAGTCTAAGTAAATCTAACGGAATCAAATTCAAACCGACTGTTGGCATTCAGCGTTAAGCTCGTGTACCAGGAAATAAACGAAATAAATGGAAAATTTACGTGCGAACGAATTGTAAGGCTTTTCAGACACAGGGAGAATTAAAAAAGTAATAGCTTAAAATTAAGAGCTAAATACATGAAGACAGAATGATCGACAAAGAAATTTGTTTTGTGACGTTCTTTCAGAAAAGCCAAGGTCTGCTCTTCCGTCCGTTCAGCAAAACCAACTGCTAAAAAACTGCGACGCATGCGCAGCGAGAATGCGTAGCGTGAACATCGCTGTACTTCAGTTAAATACAATCATGCACAGAGTGGTGTTGCTCATCTCTGATAAATAAACACACACAAAGGACACCGTGTAGATCCAAATAAATAGAAATTGGCAGCTGATTTTCCGAGGTCAAAGGCAACGGAAACGCGAACTCCAATGATGAGAACTCCTTGAACTGCGAATACTTAGATCAGCTATTTTTAGTTTCGATCGTACGAAAGAAATAGAATGTGACGCAACTAGACTTTGGATTTTGACCTTTCGTAAGTTGAGCAACGATATTAACAAAGATTTGGTTCAAATCATTCTCAATGGTAAAACTCAATACCCAATTAAAATATTCTAATTTGAACAGAGTTCGTGGTATTTCATAAAATTTATTGAATTTTATCAGTCATTCCACTCTTCCCCCTTCAGAGTGCTAGAAACTGGGTTTCGCAAATACGATAACGTAGACGGATTCACCTCTGTACGGTCATTGCAATTTGCTGACGAAATTCTCCTCCAACGCACTCACTTCACATGGATTGTGCAAGGGTCGTAATGATGACCGCCGATACATGCGATATCAAATCCGCGGTGTTCAAAACGAGTAATGCACATACATACATAATATTTAAGTCCATAGCTTTAATCTATTCTCGGAGATTCAGGGCTTAGCCCATCAAGTTCAGCTACCAAATCAAAGTGTTGATGTTGTTAGACTACTTACCGTTAATGTATCAAACAAACGTCTCCGTTCATAGCTGTGTGGGAACGCAACTCAAGCTTCACAAACATCCATCCATGTCTAACATAAGACTTTTTGTACTCCATACTAATTATCTTTTTCTTTTACACGCATTTTTAAATCTGGTCGCTCCGACCCTTGCCTGATTTACTCTGCATTTCTTTAACTTTGTTCCCTGAATAAGTTCTCTTAGTTAGTAATTCATTCTTTCATCTTGTCCAAACCACCTCGAAATATTTATCTCTACCCAACCACAACATGCACATCTGCAACACATCTTCGTTTCACACATGATCAGAACGACTATCGCCAAAAAAAAAAAAAAAAATAAGCCTTAAATAGCTCATGTCTCCTCAGCAGTACGCAAGTTTCATTCCCATGCATCAACTTAAGAACAATTACACTTTCATGCATACCTATTCGCGAAATTTTGACAACACATTCATTAACCCTTCAGGTGGCAGGAGCTTTGGAACAGGTAATGCAAAATTTTGTGTCACGCACAACACGAAACTCCCCTAAAAGCGTCCTATCTTTCTGTACTATTCGTTGTCGTTCGTCGTTAAGATGCGCATATATGCGTTCTCGCCATTATGAGCCTGAAAACATTTACGGCGCAGTATTGCGTTCTCGCGGCTTTTGAATAAGTTTTCGATGAACGTATAATTGCGTCGCTGCCGCTTTGGGCACAGAAATCTCCGAACGTATACATGCATGCTTGCCACTTGGAGGGTTAATCCTGTGAAATCCTTCCGAAGCGGTTATGACCTGAAAAGCCGAATTCAATCGTTTGCTTGATGTTATACGCTAATGTATCAAACGAATGTATACATTACTTAAAGACGTTTTGATTATCAAAATACTCGGATGTTCTAGCTTTTCTCTTAATTTCTCTAAATTTCAAAATCATTGAAAAATGCCAGTCGTTATGAAAAAATCAATGAATAATGAATGCCGGAATGCACGGAGCTGTACATCTCGAGAACTAAAACATTTATAGTAAAGAATTAGTGCGCGCGCACAAATTAGAAAGCACTTTTAAGAATGTACACCGTGGGGACAGAATCGGGATTCCTTAGGAGAGATGGAGTCACACAAATTAAATTCTGGTATTAACGTTCTTCTAATTGTGTTCCGTAAAACTTGTAGACAGTTATTTTAAAAACCTGTCTAACAATAAAAATAAATAAACTGTTTAAGCAGATATGGCTGCATTAGCCGTTGAAGAGTGTCTTTATTGCAGAAGCGTTTGCTTGGTGTTTCCTGCCATTTCCTCAATTTCAGATTGTTTCGGCAAGAGGCTATGCCGGTATCCCCAAATGATTTATTGTTAATGCAATAGAAAAAAAATTCTCCTGCAATTGCAAAACAATGTGTGTGTATCTCGCTAACGACACCGTCGCGTGTCATTAATTCTTCGGAAGCATGTGACTTGCTTTCTCAGAAACTTGAAGTGAAGGTAGGGGCAATCTTACTATTTTTGAGGAACAGAAGTTTTCATCTTTGTGTAATGGAACATGCATGTCCCACATCAACGAAAAAGGCACTATGGATGGCCAGGTGTAACAGTCCTTCCATTTCAAATGCGTGCACTTCCCTGTCTGAATATTTCTCCATTCACCACTTTTTTTTTTCTTTTATTGGGGGTTTAACGACCACCGTGAGCAAATCAGTGGGCTGTACGCAGTCACCACTGGTTCCAGGGAAGGGAGAGAGCCAGTGCCTTAAGACAAACACAAAATCCATGCCTCACCGAGATTCAAACCTGGACCCATCTTGGACGAGTAATGAGAAGGCATTGCTTTGACCACTACGCCACCGGGGTAGCATTCATCATTTCAAAAAAAAAAAAAAATAAGTTTTTTCTAATGGCCAACTTCGCGTTTGTTCTTTCAAAAGTTGAAACCGAAGAACATCTTGATTGATACTAAACAGAAAATTTCCATATAAAAAATACAAAAAGTTACCACCGATTACGTGGCGTTATTCTAAACATCTGACTCGGAAGTACTATGTATTTAGAGAACTTAATGGAAAACTTAATTAAAAAAACACACAAATATTATTTCTAAACATATATTTTCATATACACCGATGAGCCGTTATATTATGACCACCTGTAGTCTAGAAAAATGAGCGCGCCTGGAGACCGAACAGTGGCGCAGGTGAAGTTCACAGAGCGGTATATATACAACCCGAGGACCGGCTTTCGGTTAGTAGAGTGTTCGGAGTCAGAATGGGAAAAGCTACCGATTTATCGGAGTTTGATAAAGGACAAATTGTGATGGCACTGACACTTGGAACTACGATCTCGGAAACGGCGCTGATTTTGGGTTGCTCACGTGCCGCTGTAGTCAGTACGTATCAAAAGTGGTACACAGATGACCAAACGATGAACCGTCGTCTATCCGGTTGTCGTCCGCAGCTCACTGATGCTAGAGGGGAGCTGAGACTGTCGCACATTGTTCACAGCGACCGCAGGGCCACAGTGCGACAAATCTCCCGCAACTACAACAGTGGTGATCAGGGCAATGTGTCACAGCACAAATAATTGCAGCCTTTTGTGCATGAGCCTGAGTAGCCGAAGATCCAGCCTGGTACCCATGCTCACTGAAGTCATCGCCAACAACGCATTAAATGGGCCCAAGATCATCGAGATTGGACCGTGGATGATTGGAAGAAAGTGGCCTGGTCAGACGAATCAAGATTCCTGGTGTATCACGTAGACGGTCGAGTTTGGATACGCATATTACCAACGAAGGCTATGGCACCTGGATGCACTGTTGGGCGGAAACAGGCCGACGGCGGCGGTGTTATGCTGCGGGCAGTTTTTTTCTTGGGACACTTTAGGCACCATTATTCCAATAGCACAATCCCTACACCTGTAAGGCATCTTAACATCGTTGCGGACCAAGTTCACCCATTCATGGCAACTATGTTCCCCGCTGGTGATGGCCATTACCAACAAGATAATGCGCCATGCTACACTGCCAGAATCGTCCAGGAATGGTTCGAGGAACATGCTGGTGACTTTCTGTTAGTGCCCTGGCCTCCAAATTCACCTGACATGAACCCAATCGAACATTTGTGGTTCGACTTGGAAAAGCGGATTCGCGCTACATCACCATCACTCCGAAGTGTACGGGAACTGGAGGACCTGCTGTTGACATTATGGTACCAGATATCTCAAGATACCTATCGCCACCTTGTCAAGTGGCCGCTGTTTTGCGGGCTCAAGAGAGTCCTACAGCTTATTAGGAAGGTGGTCATAATATAAGGCTCGTTGGTGTATATTGAAAGCAAAATTTATAATACAAACCGCACCCATCCACAAACCTGCCCTACTCCGATACACAATAATGCGGCCATCCGAAGTCACTGTCAGCTAAGTAGGCCAGATACCTGACTGCTGTATATAGTGTACTAGTGACTGTGAAGATGGGTAAACACGGGAATTGAACGAGTTTGATAGTGAGCAAACAGTCGGCACGTGGAAGATGAGGTGTTCCATTTGCACGGCTTCAGAACTTCTGGAATTCCCGTATGCGTCCGTTGCACGTGTGTACCCCCAGGACTATATCAAAACCCCATCCGCTGGAATAAATGGGGCGGCAAAAAGGCGGCTCATGTTTGAGGTGAGCGCCGTCTCTTCCGAATCGTAACATCGTAATGAAAAGCCACAAGGGAGATGATAACGTCGATACTTGACAAAAGGGGTGCCTACGGATGTTTGTGCAAAAGCCATTCGACGTACAATGGCACCACTTGGATAAATAGCAGACGACGCGCACGTCGAGTACTCTTGTTAACAGCACATCACCGGACTTTGAAGCTGCTGCGGGCTAAGGAGCAATGTCATTGGACGGTGGAAACGGTAACTTGATCCGACGAATCGAGGTTGCGACTGCAACACGCCAATGGGAGGACGCGCGTGTGAATTGCGTGTGCGTGTGTGTCGGTGTACAGCTTAAACCACAACGAAGACGTGAAAACTAACTGTCAAATCTGTATGTTACAGGGCAGTGGAGGCGGTGTAATGTTTTGGGGCATGTTTACGTAGCCACCTTAAGGTCCTTTGTACCTACTGAATTCACCATCACCACATAAGGCTATGCTGACGCACTCGCCAATCATTTACACCAGTTCTTATCAATCTATTTCCTACAGTTGGATGCCTTCGTTCAGCAAGAACAGCGCCGTGACTCACTGCTCCTGTTTGTCGAAGAACTG
This sequence comes from Macrothele yani, assembly GCA_039090855.1. Lineage (NCBI taxonomy): Eukaryota > Metazoa > Arthropoda > Arachnida > Araneae > Macrothelidae > Macrothele > Macrothele yani. The sequence goes on from CM077011.1 coordinate 168,489,769, forward strand.
AATAGAGGAGCGTTCCAGTGAGTTTGCAACACCCGAATGGACCTCTCATTCACCGGATTCCAATCCAGTCGAGCATCTGTGGAACGAAATGGGGCGATACAATCGAGCACGAAATCCTAATGGCTTTCCTGAAATCACGGGTGGCGATACCACGTGATCGTTTCCAACACCTGATAGAGTCCATACCACGAAGCGTTGCCGTTTTAGGACGAAACGAGCTCCCACTCGATATCAAGTGGGTCTGTGCAATAAATCACTTTTTAAGTGTATACATCTTACTGTTAGGAAAACGATCGTCAATTCCGCTAGCTATCGGTACTTACGAAATGTCGTAGACCGAAAGAGAGTGTACTATTCACTTCCGATTAACACGTATCATTTCACTGCTTAGCTTTTTGGATTTATGCTTGATTTTAAACTACTATATTATTGTTACAAAGACTTTCAGCAAGTCGCCGCTCTCTCGTGCTTTGAGAGCTGATCACTGAAATGAGCATTAAAAGTTAAAAACCGTTAACCCGCGGCCACCCGCAATTTTACGCGGCTCTTACTCTCAATACTTGAATTTCAGGGTCAAGTAGGCATTTTAATTTCGTTTTCTGAAGGAAGTTTAACAAAATTTTTAAAAGAAGAAAAGTGTAAATAGGATCTGAGATCAGCGTTTCGGTTGAAACAGGTTTATGGCTAGGCAAATGTTAAGAATCATCCATTCTATACTTCAGATAACACAGTTGGCACTTCACTTCTGTCAAAATCAATACGCAAAAAAAAGTTGGCGACATTCGTACATGTCACCAATATTTTTATGTTTGCGAATAGACTGATTCTTTTGAATAAAGGAATTGTTATTTAAAATGTCGTCAACAGATGTACCAAAAGTTAAACATAATTGGTAAAACATTGAAAGTAAAAGGTTAAAGCGGACATTGGTATGTAGATTAGCCACACACCGAAACCAATCGCAGCCTTTGAAAGGCATGCCGCCTATGGGAGGTTAATGATGATGCGGTGCAGGTACTGGATGATAAGACATCCACCTGTGACGTACTACAGAGGTGACGCACATGTCAAGACGGCAAGTAGCAGTGATAAGCCCTTGCTGGCGTAACTTAATTTGGAAAGCATTAGACTCCGAAGCATCAGCAGAAGGATGTGTGTTCGAGGTGGCTACCAGTAAATTTGAGTTACACACATGTCTGAGGAGGCATTTCAATCCGTGGTGTCAATTCAGTCCTGAAGAATTCTTTGAAAATAAAAAACGATCAGTGCGCGATGGGTCCCACAAGTGTTGAAAATTGAGCAAACGAATGTGCTTCGCTAACTTTTTTTTTTTTTTTTTTGATTGCAGGTTTAACGACCACCGTGAGCAACTCAATGGGCTATAAGCGGTCGCCCGTCCCTAATTTTGGGTCACTGGCTCCAGGGAAGAGAGAGAGACAGTGCCGTAAGACAAACACAACATCCATGCCTCACGGGATTCGAACCCGGACCACTTTCGGATGAACGATCAGAGGTCATCGCTTAGACCACTGCGCCATCGGGGCGGCCTTCGCTAACTTGAACATACTTCGTGCGGATCCAATTCTGGTCCAGGATTGTTAAAATGGATGAAATATGGGTTCGTCACTTTGACCCGGAGGCTAAAAAGCAAGTTGAAGCATGCATCTCCTTTTCCTGCTAAGAATTCCGTGTTGCTCTATCAGCTAGACTCAGTTTATTTTGGGATGCAGAAAACATCATCACGATTGACTATCTGCAAAACGGCACTACTAGCTACTGGTGTACATTACCACAACTTAAGCCAACTTCGTGCAGCCATCAAGGAATATAGGCGTAGAAAATTGCAAAGAGATGTCTTTCTTCTTCAAAATAATGCACCAAGTCACACCTTCTAAATTGCGAAGGCCGCCATACAAGCTGCAGGATTTGAGTTGCTTCAGCACCCATCCGATTCTTCAGACTTTGCCGTTAGCGTTTTTTGTTTATTCCCCAATTCCCCAAGCTGAAGGAAAACATCTGTGGGAAACGATAGGCCTTCGAGTCTAAGATTGTCTCAGCTGTGGATACGTAGCAATGAAGTCTTCTTTTTTTTTTTTTTTTTTTTTCGCTTCTCGATCAAGGTGCTTGAGCATCGGTAAGAAAAGTGCATCGCAGTGTCCTGGGGCTATGCAGAAAAATAAGAAAGGAATCATAATGGCACAGCTTTTTTGAATGTATTAGAATGCGAACATTTTGAACGATTCGCGTACAAACATCAGGCATTCCAAAATTCATTTATTTTCTTGCACGAATTTCACTATTTCAGAAAGAGATTTACTTTTGAAATCTGGGGAATAATACAAATAATCTAACTTAGTCTTCAGCTAAACAATATCAAAAAAAGAAGTAATGGTTCTTTAAACACTTCAGTGTACAACTGACAAATTGTTCATAGCATTTATTGTCCATGCCATAGTTCGACAAAGACAATTTCAGTTTTCTGAGGTCCTGAAGTAGGTCTTTTATTTGAACTAGAATATTATCCAAAATTTCACTGGACAGAACTTTACAACGTGTATCTTCTGGCTGTTCATACCTTCTGAATTTTGACGTAGGACTACGTCCAACTCAGCGGATAGTATGGGGCGACTTACGGCCGACCGCTTGTGACAAAAATAAGTCCCAATTGAAATCATTATAGCGTTAAAAATACGTGCCGCGCACTAATCGTGTTAGCATATTCGTAAACAGCATGGAGTCCAATTTGCGTACTGCGCAATACAACGTGCGTGCGACGCTCCCCTCGCTTCCTGTGCGCGGGGGAGATGATGCAATATTTCTGGGTATGCCGCAGCGTTTGACTCAGTCTATCTCGGTAATCGTGAGCGCAACACGACTGTGCGTGGTATCGTTGTAAAGCCCTCGACGATATCTATTCAAATATACGAAGAACATTTCGCCGTGGTGTAGACTGAACATTTAAAAAATTGTTTTCTTGTGAACCGGTGATTACTTTTGATAATACTGCGGTTTATCTGGACAACCGTAAGTGCAAAACGACTGTGCGTGGTATCGTTTTAAAGCTCTCGACGAGATTTATTCAAATATATAAGAAACATATCGCAGTGGTTTAAACTAAAAATTAAAACATTATTTTCGTGTGAACGGGTTAGCATTTCAAACAATGCCGCGCAAGTCGCAGAACGAAGACAAGCAAAAGTGGAGAAAATCAAAACGAGAGGCAAGACAAGTGATGAGGAATGTAAGAAGCCCAAGAAGACAGAGCACCACGTTGGGTAATTCGTATATCGATCTGCTTTGTGTTCGCAATGTATCCAGCAACATTTGAAACACTTATGTAAGCTACTTTTCATATCATAGACCTGTGTTGGCTATAACAAATTAAATAGACGCTTTGAAATCATATTTGACTAGCTCATTTCAACTGTCCGATCTGCAAGTCATAGTCCTACATTCCAAACTGACGGCTCAATCAGAACTGAGCCTACCTGTATCCCCCCCCAATTGGTTCACCATACTCTTCGGATCCACTTGTATCTTGAAAAATTATCCTGAAGTCAGTTTTCAGTATTATTTGCAGTTTTTTGGTGAGTTCTTCAACTTTTCTTTTTTTTACAGTAGGCAATGCTCATGCCAAATATCAGTAATGAGAATTATATTAGTAGCAAACAAATTTACCAGGATCAAGTTTCGAACTTCGGAATAAGAAATGCAAAGCCTTGGACTTTCAAAACGGTGTTGTTATCTCGATCTGCAGATTTGTCAAGAGCGTGACAGAACAACGGATTTAACAGTTCACAGTGTTTCCTTACTGTGATCACTATAGCCTTGTAGACGCTACTTTTAGTAATTCGATTTTTGAGCTAAAGCCTGAAAAGCGAATGCTCGTTTTTTTAACTTCGAAGAAATAGTGCGAGACCTGAAGAATTAAAAAGAATACTTTCCTTGATGTTTGAAGTTGGTTGTTCCAGATTCAATTTCAGCATATGGTTGCAACAGTGAACAAATATAGCAAGGGAGACAGTTCTTGTATCTTCCTACTTAAGCCACTAAATTGATCTGCCATTTCAGCCGTACCATCATACCTTTGAACAATAAGATTTTCACCACAGTTTAAATCATGAAGTTTAGCACGCTCAAGTAAGACTATACTGTAGCAGAATGATAGTCACTTACATCGATGAACAGAAGAAATCTTACTTGTACGTCACCATTTTCGTCAATGAAACGTATATCAGTAGAAGGCATGGGACTTATTTATTGTATCTAATGTCTCTTTTAAAATAAATGGTACAAAGTCAATCTGCTCGATATTATTTTTTAATTTTGGCAGTAACTTAATAACCAACTAATGGCGGCAATCAAATCGTTGGAAATGGCAGAAAAAGGACATTGAAAAATTGCTGAATTTTTCGAAAGATTTTCTAAACAGTATCATACTGACAAATGACTTCAAGAAATACTATGTAATTACCTCTATTTATAGATGTATTTGATTTCGCGTGGCCGCTAAGTTTAAAGAACAGATTTAGTATAATTTGTTGAGTCTTCCTGCTTGTTAAGGGACGAAGTAAAAGTACTCGAATTAAAGAAAACACCAACACTTTTTGTTGAAAAAAAACAGCATGGTCAGTAAGAAAGTTCGTTTAACTTATTTGAGCTAGTTAGTGCGCATTTTTCATTGCGTGATATTAAATTGCCGAATATATTCTTCATGTTTAATTGTGAAATTAGGAATTGGTGGACAATGGCTACCTTTTCTTACAATTTCCGTTTTCCCCCGAAATAATTCCCTTAGAAAAGATTTTGACAAGTCACTACTGAAACAGATTTCTTTTGTTTCATCTCGAGTACTTTCCATGACACACTTCAGAATGAAACAGGAAACAAGATCACGTGTTATCGGCGACACACTCTATTCACAGGGAAACTGCAGCTGCCGCTCCTTTCTTTTTTTTTTTTTTTTTTTTTTTTTTCGGAGTTTAAGGGCAACTATAAAAGCTATGAGCTATCGCCCGTTCCTGATTTCTCTTTGGCTTAAAACTTCTCCTGGCAGCTTTGACTGCACACATGCATGCATATCACTAATCTGTTGTCTGAAATTCAGAAGTTAGCTCCTAAAAGAAAGCTCATCTGCCAGATTAAGGTTTAAAACTGATGGAACTAGATTTTACCTACTGGTGCTGTATCAAACGTCTCCATTTCCAGCGATCTCGACACACAACTCGAGCTTCATTTGACATTTGTCACATGTCTTTGTACTTTATACACATTATATTCATTTGACATTTGTCACAAGACCGTTTGTACTTTATACACATTATATTTCTGTCATGCAGACATTCCTGAATTTGGTCCTCCCATGATTTCCTTGGCCTTCCTCTATAACGTAATTTGTTTTTCCTCTGTAACTTAGTCCTTACGTCAGTAATTACGTTACGTGTGCTAAAGTCAATGTAATATTAGAAGTTACTCATACGCATTACAAGAAAGAGGTCAATTGTAGTACTTACAAATACGTTTATTTTGCTTGCATGGTTTGTACTCCACATTCACATGTAGTTTATTGGCGTACTCAATACAGTATCAGTGATTTAACATCCAATCGCAGAATAACAGCACGTCTGTCATCAATAACATCAATCCCTGTAAACAAATGATCATCATATGTAGAGGATTTTAGGAAGGGAGTGTCTGACTCCAGGTCTTCAACAACCCTTAGAAATAGGAAGCTAGGAGATTTGGGCTAGAGTGTCCGATAGGAAAGTGACACGGAAGCGGAGTAGAAAGGAAGACGCCCTTATTTATTACCGGGGGACCGGTACCCGGGGTCCAACGGCTTAACGTGCCCATCCGACGCACGGCGGATATTTACTGGATCGAGCGTTCGTACCTGTCTGAGATCGAACCTGAGGTCCTTTCCATGGCAGTCACGAACGTTGCCCACTAGGCCACCCGCGGCCCTATCCCCGTAAACAAGCTCTGCACATCTGCATTGCCTTTTTATCTATTGCTTTTATCCGGCCACACATACGTCACTTGTTCCGACCTCAGTGTGTTGCCAACATCATTCTCGTTTGAGGGAAAACACATAACGTTAGGGTTTAAAAATGTCTAAGAGAACAAACTCAAATTTACAGAGAAAAAGAAACTCAAAAGGAAAGTTAAAATAGAATATACGCTACACCACTACCTTCCTTTTCTGCTACTTCGGCTGAATACATTATTTTATAAAGCATCCGGCCACTCGTTGTTACAACATGGGCTAACCACTTAAGAATATATGTCTCCACCCTAATAAAAACATTTTGCTTCATATGACACCTCTGCAACACATCTTCGTTCCTCAAATGATCAGAACGTGTCTTGTCACCAGTGTTGTATTCAGGCATCTTCTGGAGGCGGCTGAGCCCCCCGAAAATCCACGAACGCCCCCCTCTCCCGTAGGTTTCCTCTTACATTTAGACTAATGTTTTTCGTTTATAGCTGAATATTTGAAGAAATTATTAAAAAACAACTTAAGAAAATGCGGAAAAATATTCTAATACATGCAATAGTAAACAAAAACAACCACTTGGACTTCAATCTGAAATTTCTATCATCCGTCAATAAGACATTAAACAGTCCTCGCTGAAGGGGCAATTTTTCGAGTACTGACAGCTCGGTCTACTTCAGTAATAAAAACCTAATTCCACAGAGTAGAGATGTTTGTACTACAATACATCATCATATTTTGGAAGATGGCATTCAGCTTTATTTCAATCTTTTGGATGCCAACTTACCATGTATACGGTTAAGCCTCAGTGTAGCTAACTTGACTTTAGTGCCTCCAATGCAACAAAATATTTGCTACCTAATTTTTAACAATAGCAAATCATTAGAAATTGTTCCCATTAAAAGTTTTTTTCTTCCCGGTGGTGTGTGGTTTGCACTCTGTGAGAAAGAAAAAAAATCGAGGAAACCTCAAACTGCCATCCAAACAGTTAGTTTTTTTACTATTTGCCAAACTAAATAATCTAAAGGGGCTGAAAACAAGTGGCAGGGCAATGGCTTACACCATAAGTTTTCAGGGAACCACTCCTACTGCTTTGTGTGTGTGTGGGGGGGGATTTCCTCCAGCACAGCGTTACCTTACTAGCATCCTCAATATTTCACACATCCCATAATGAAATCCGTGGTTTATTACTGAATTAAAGCAAAGGTATGGCATTTTTACATTCTTAATAATCTGTATTTGTAGATAGATTTCTTGGAATTTGCTTTTGCGATGTACAAGCATAAGAATTTTTTTTGCCCCATTCAGCCGCCCCGGTGGCGCAGTAGTCTAAGCGATGGCTTCTGATCATTCGTCCGAGAAGGGTGCGGGTTCGAATCCCGGTGAGGCATGGATGTTGTGTTTGTCTTACGGCGTTGGTTTTTTTACCTGGAACCACTGGCCCTAAATTAGTAACGGGCGATTGCTTTATAGCCCATTGAGTTGCTCACGGGGGTCGTTAAACCTCCAACCCCCAAAAATACTCGATTTAAAATTTTTATATGCATTAATGAACAATAAATAACAAAACTGTGATTATATGTATATAATCAGTCAACAAGTTTCAGCCCTCTCAAAATTTGTACATCCCCCCCCCCTCGGAAAAAAACTCTCTGAATGCAACACTGCTTGCCACAAACCCCCTGTAAATAGGTCATCTCTCCAGCACCCAGGCCGCGGGTGGCCTAGTGGGCAACGTTCGTGACTGCCATGGAAAGAACCTCAGGTTCGATCCCAGGCAGGTACGAACGCTCGATCCACTAAATATCCGCCGTGCGTCGGATGGGGGCGTTAAGCCGTCGACCCCGGGTACTGGTCCCCCGGTAATAAATAAGGGCGTCTTCCTTCCCCCTTCTACTTCGCTTCCGTGTCACTTTCCTATTGGGCAATCTAACCCAAATTTCCTAGCTTCCTATTTCTAAGGGTTGTTTAAGACCTGGGGTCAGACACTCCCTTCCTAAAATCCTCAACATATGATCATTTGATCATCTCCAGCACCCACGAATCCTATGTCTCTTCTGTAGTACCCATATGTTTTACTACCGTGCATCAGAGTAGGAACAATTACATTCTCGTACACAGCCATTCGGTATAACATATTGTCGTTATTAAGAAAAATGCAAAGCTGTATATGCAATTAAGATATTAAATGTACACTTTTGTTGTTGCTGTTATTACTAATTCCGAAAGGAGTTTTATCACCGGATATCTAGAATTGGTGAGGTATTTCCAAGTAGAAATAGGCACTTAACATCCACTAGAGGTAGAAATGAGCGCTATGAAAAGTCACACATTGTATGCAAAATTATCATCCTACCGAAAAAAAGATTTTTCAAGTTGAGCTAGATGGTGGAGATAGGAAGTAAAACGTAATAAAACTTTATGCCCCCTAGCGGGGAAACGGCGCGTTATTCTAAGTAGCGACTTAGTGTAAAGCAAAAGGTATTAAAGGAAAAAGCATTTTTTCAATCGGACTTTTAGAAACCATGGTATGAAGTAAAACCTGCATTTACGCAGCCTAAAGGTGCGGTTTATGCATCGGAAAGTATGGATTTTTGTTCTCACAATTCAAGCTTCCCAATGCAAAAATAATTTTATAGATCGGATTAATTGCAGAGAAATATCTTTCACAGACGGACGAACATACTATAAGCATTTTGTTTTATTTGATTTTTCAAAAGAGGAGATAAAAAGGTGTCGAAAATTGTTAAACACCTTTAAATTATATTCAGAAGAAAACTACAGCTGCCTAAACTCATCCGCCATGGAGTCAACAGTTGCATTTCTGTTTTAATTATGTCGCATTAAAGATATTTAATATTTTACTTAATGATTTTGGGTGATTTAGCATATGTGATGCAACTGTTCAACTTGTAATTAAACATAGCAAGCTTCTTTTTTTAACGCTCTAAATTTGGTAACACTATCACGAAACCCAAGACGTATATCATCATGCTAATATGTAATTTGGAAATTATTTATTGGTGAAAAAGGTTATTGGAATTTATCTCATTACTTGAACTTCGTAGTACATTTATCACAGTACTTGAACTTTGCGGCGCACTTTCCCACAAGAACGAATCCTTGGACACCGCACCACAAAGTTCAAGCAATAACCCTGAAATTTCGAACTCAGTGCTGAGCACGTGGGTATGATGTACGCCTACGCGAAATACACTGTGACGACTACTGAACCCACGAGTCCAACAACCCGTTATGTCCTTGTAGATGCACAACGAATATCTGCAAAACAAAGCCATGCCATCAAATCACTCCAGATTCGGACGCAGATAGACATTTCGACATTATTCCAGGACAGATCTTTTTTATTATTATTTTAGGACAACTGTGCTTGGTTATAGAGTTATGTGAAACTGTAAGACGTGAGGATTATTGAGACATGACCGTGACAAACTTGTAAAAAATGCACTGCCCTTCTGTCAGAAATGAATTAGTACGAGTTTATGAATCAGAATAATGCTCAGTGACAGCACGCCTTACTCTAGATTTCGGTACTTTGCTCCTAAGCAAAATAAAAAAGAGCACTACACTTGTAAACTTACACAACGTCTAAAGTTTTTAAGAAGGGTAATCCAGGTTTCTCTGAAAACATATTGTGAAGAGAAATGCTTAAATATATAAAACCGGGTTAACTGTCCAAACTCTGGATAGACAGCTTTAATGTACGTCGTATTATTTTAAATAATGGGATCCCCGAGAAATCACACATATATTGACATATTATGCTTTTTCATAAGGTGTAGTCTGCTTTTAGGTCTGCATCATCGCTTTTACGCAACGTAGTATAAACTTTCAAGCTCTAGTTACCATTTTTATGAGAAATTAGTTTACTATTCCTCAACCTAGACAATTTTCAATGTAATTACTGATGCTAGCCGTCAGGAGATTCCTTCTCGCAAGCTCTCAGTAAGATTTAAATGGGGACTTTGAGTTGTTCAGGTCACTTACAGACATGTTTTTATCCTTTTGCCAAACCTCAGTTTTCGTTGTGGCAGTGGGCATTTTGTTGCTAGAACAGATATAGCTTCTCACTAAAAATTCAAGCAATGCACATGCGCAGTTCTATTTAAGACCTTTAGTAACACTCTCTGTTCACATTCACAGCAGTATCGATGAAAACCAGTGGGAGAATTACGCACCGCGGAAGACAGTCGCATGCCATGTTAACAGCGTTCGCTGCATTACAACCAGATCCATGTTGGCTCATCTCATGAAAATACTAGTGAGATTCAACATTCTAAAAATCATGTTTCTAATCATCTAGAACTCTGCGTGATTAAATGAATCAAAGCTCTTGCTGAGTGTCTCTCTTTTTTTTTTTTTTTTTCTTGTGGTTCAAAGGCCATGTGACGTTACCTCTAAATCACCTTCCTTTTTGAGTTTCTGTTCTTATGTAAATAATGTCACTTCTTACTTACATTTGTTTCTGAACGGCATATCAAAACCTCCTAGTTTCCTTTTGTCTCTTGGCAACGGCTGACAGTGAGTCAGAGTAAATGAAATGCCACACCCAGTGTAAATAGACTTTAATTCAACTTAATTCAACGCGGATTTAATTCAACTGTGAACTAGTGAGGAAAGCAATTGAAAACAACCAAAGCCTAAAGATAGCAAAGGGACATCTCAGTAAGGGAAGAGAAACAGATTATGGCACTGAGAAAAGAAGATGGTTCTGTAACAAGAAATAGAGGCGAAATTTTGACAAGAGTGAAAGATTTCTACTCCAAATTATATGAAAGGGATGATATATGCACTCCAGACATCATGAAAGATACCAGTACCAGAGTTCCTCCAGTCCTTCCAGCAGAAGTTGCACATGCAATCAAGAACATGAAGCGAGGAAAAGCTCCAGGAGAAGATGGAATTACTGTAGACATCATACAAGAAGCAAGTGGAGAAATCGAAACAGTACTCGCCCAAATTTTCACTCTATGCCTTAATGAAGGAAAGATTCCTGAGGATTGGAACACCGCTACAATGATCCTGCTACATAAGAAAGGTGACATTAAGGATCTCGGAAACTACAGACCTATCAGCCTCCTATCAGTAGTTTATAAAATCTTCAATATAACCATATATATACGGTTGATTCCCAACACACAGAAAGACCAAGTTTCAAGTTTCCGATTAATTTGAATATAACCATCACAGGTTATATTCAAAAGTTATATTGTTAGTAGTATATTCTGGCGCTACCGAGAGACGCGGGTTCGATTCCGGAACCAGGACGACGAATTTTTCAAGTTTTCGGATATTATCTGACTTTACATCCATGTCATACTGTATTTGCACCAATAAACGGATTCACGTCTTCCAAATTTGTTTTGTACAATGGTGTAATCCCGTATTTCATTCATTGATATTCGATATTATTCATTGTTAGAACGGAAGATGAACTGCACGTCGAATTACTTTGTTGACCGAATCTTTTGTTTGTTTGGGGATTTAACGATCACCGTGAGCAGTTCAATGAGCAATAAGCAGCCGCCCGTTCCTAATTTAGGGACACAGGTTACATTTACAAATGCCTCATCCGGGACTTCAATCCAGGCCCAAAGCGAAGATTATTTAGAAATGTACGAATACTCAACCAACGGGATGGCCTTCCTAAGAATGAAGAATTCGTGAATAGTAGCTAGCCTACGAAAATTCAGTATGTATGCAGCCCTATGCCATAATACTTCACACATTGATACTTCTTCTTACATGTTGTTAGGCATCCTGTATGATTATACAGAAGCGTTATTTGAGAGACTCCTGAAAAACGGTTGCTACAGTTCTAACACTCTATTTCTGTGAAACGCAGGGGTTCCTCAGGCCAAACATTGTGGAGTTTCCATTCGCAGTCGATTGTTTTTCGTGTCGTGTTCCATACTGCTTGCTGTGGTATCATAACACCTCAGAATTGCATGTCATGCTCAGTTCTGCAAGATGACCTGTCAAAGTTCGAAGCTTTGAAGTTCTTCCCAGCCTGGCATTTTAGTTTAAATTGAATGCCATACTTGTTGACGCCGCCCTTTCAGAAGCAGTTTTCTGAAACACCTTCCACATCATTTTCAAGGCCTGTTTACATGCAAATGATGTAGACGATATTTAACATTTCGGCAAGTCTCACAATACTTTTGATAGAACAGTGATAGTTATTTGCCCTTAGAAATATAAACACCAAGAATGGACATATATATTTATCATCATCATCATTGTCAACCATTATCAATCCACTGCTGGACGAAGGTCTCCCCAAGTTTCCTCCACAACAGTCTGTCTTATGCCAGTCTCCTCCATGTCACTCCCGCATACTTTCGAATTTCATCCACCCATCTCCCATGTGGTCTTCTTCTGGGTCTTTTCCTGCCCCTTGGAATCCAATTTAAAATTTCGGCTGTCCATCGATGGTCTGTCCTTCTGGCAGTATGTCCAGCCCATTGCCATTTCAGGGATTTAACTCTGATCATGATGTCTTCCACTCTTGTCATTTTTCGAATCCACGAGTTCCTCTTCTTACCTCTCCTGGTTACACCAAGCATGCACCTCTCCATGCTGCTTTGAGTTGTCTGCAGCCTTTGTATGTCTCTTTTAGTTAAGGTCCACGTCTCTGCACCATACGTAAGCACTGGAAGGATGCATTGAACAAACACTTTTCCTTTAAGACATAATGGCATATTGTTCTTGAAAATTATGCTGTTTCTTCCAAAAGCTCTCCAGGCAAGTTTTGTACGCTGATTAATTTCTTCATCAATGTGACCCTCACTTGATATCTGCTGTCCAAGATAAACGTACGTGTCTGTTATCTCCAGCTTTTTTCTATCAATCGATAAATCTTCATTTCTTGTAAAAGCATTGAACATCACTTTTGTCTTATGAAAGTTCATTTTTAATCCCACTTCCTTACTCTTGTCAGCAAGTTCCTGGATCATACTCTGCAGCTCTGATGGGGTAGTTGCAAAAATGACTATGTCATCAGCAAAACGAAGTTGGGTTAGATAATCTTCATTATTCTTTATCCCTTTGTTTTCTTAGTTCAGTGATTGAAAGACATTTTCCAATGTGGCATTAAAGAGCTTCGGAGATATGGTGCCACCAAGTCTCACTCCTTTTCGAATTTTTATGTGTGTTGTATTTTCAAACAGCCGAATCTTTGCACTTGCATTTTCATAGATGTTATTAATAATAATTAATGTACGCATCTTCAATACCGCAGGATTTCACAGCCATTGTAACTGCTGATGGTTTCACCGAATCAAAGGCTTTTTCATAATCGATAAAAGCCATGCAAAATGGAAGTTCATATTTCCTCGCTCTTTCAATTAGTTCTCTCAGTACGTGGATATGATCTATTGTGCTGTAGCCACTCCTGAATCCAGCTTGTTCTCTCGGTTGAGCCATGTCCAGTGTCACCTTCAAGCGGTGTGACAGAACTTAGTGAATATTTTATAAACCACTGATAGGAGGCTGATAGGTCTGTAGTTCAAGAGATCCTCCATTGCACCTTTTTTATGTAGCAAGATCATTGTAGCGTTGTTCCAATCCTCAGGAATCTTCCCTTCATTAAGGTATCGAGTGAAAATTTGGGCGAGAACTGTTTCGATTCCTCCACTTGCTTCTTGTATGATGTCTACAGTAATTCCATCTTTTCCTGGAGCTTTTCCCCGCTTCATGTTCTTGATTGCATGTGCAACTTCTGCTGGGAGGACTGCAAGAACTCTGGTACTGGTACCTTTCATGATGTCTGGAGTACATGTATCACCCCTTTCATATTATTTGGAGTAGAAATCTTTCACTCTTGTCAAAATTTCGCCTCTATTTCTTGTTACAAAACCATCTTCTTTCCTCAGTGCCATAATCTGTTTTCTTCCCTTACTGAGATGTCCCTTTGCTACCTTAAGGCTTTGGTTATTTTCATTTGCTTTCCTCACTAGTTCACAGTTGAATTTCCTTACGTCTTTAGTGATACTTTTTCGTACTGTCTTGCATAGCTCTATATATTCCACTTTGGAAGTCACATCTTCTTTAGTTGTCCTCATCTCTCTTCTTTTTTGCATCAACATTTTGGTTTTTCCTGATAATTTGTTCACATGCAACTTGTTCTTAGACCCAGCAAATTTTGTTGCTGTTTCCATAAGAGCTTTGGTTACTTTTCTGTTAACTTTAGAAATATCCACTTCTTCCGATGTTAGGCCTTCTAAAGCAGAGAATCTGTTTTTCAGTTCCAACTTGAAGGTATTATGGTGTTTTTTAAGGTTGGTTATGTCAATACATTTTGTGTGTCTTATGAGCTTGCCACGTTCGAGTTTAGTGTTGAGGTGCTTCTTACATCTCACCAATCTATGGTCACTACCTGTGTTGAACTTGTTTAGCACACTATAGTCTTCTATAACGAATTTTTTGTTACACATAATAAAATCAATTTCACTTGTCGTCCCATTTGGATGTCTTCATGTCCATTTTCTGTGTGGTTTTTTCTTGAAAAACGAGTTCAAGATGAAAAACCCTTCTGCCTCTGCAAACTCTACGAGAGTATTTCCACACTGGTTTCTGTGGCCGTGACCGAATTTACCTACTGAAGTTTCATTCCGTTGCTGTTACAATATTTTTGCATTGAAATCTCCCATAATTATCTTCAAGTGCTGCTTACCTTTATTATTTAGATGACGAATTTCCTCATAAAATTCTTCAATTTCTTCTTCAGGATGACTTGTGGTGGGTGCATAAGTTTGAATAATCTGAGCCTGGTATCTTCTCGAGAGTTGGATAAACAACTTTATCCTTCAGTTTCTTGTTTATTATAAATCCAACACCACTAGTTCTGCCAGTATCAGTCCCACGATAGTAGAAGAGATGTTCACTTTTCAGTTCAATGAGATCTCCTCTTCTCCTTACCTCACTTAGCCCAACGATGTCCCACTTGATCCTTTGTAGTTCCTCTTCCAATTCAAGAAGGCTTGAATCAGAAGATAGGGAGCGTCCATTATACGTAGCCAAGGTTAGCAACAGATGACAGCCTAGTCCGGTCCTCCGGGGATTCTTAGCACCCTCTGCCTTCATGTCGCACTGGCCGCTGCCTTGGCCAGGTACATTGCAGCTGCCGGAGACTGAGGGCCAAGATTTAAGTTGTGGAGTCATTTTGGAGGGGTTTGGCCATAACTCACCACGCTGGCCAAGCGGTTTGGTAACTATTGGATAGCATTTCCTCTAATCCCGATGGTATAGTTATACCGCTATTGGCGGTCGTCAGAGCCCCTTTAGTGGAAAGAGGATGTACCACGAGAAGGCGGGGTTGACATTTGTCAAGGAGAGGCTGTGATGTTACGCATCACCTGACCTTACATCCCATATATATATATATATATATATATATATAGGGATGTAAGGTCAGGTAATGAGTAACATCACAGCCTCTCCTTGACAAATGTCAACCCCGCCTTCTCGTGGTACATCCTATTTCCAATAAAGGGGCTCTGACGACCGCCAATAGCGGTATAACTATACCATCGGGATTAGAGGAAATTCTATCCCACACTCATCAACCCGCTTGGCCAGCGTGGTGAGTTATGGCCAAACACCTCCAAAATGACTCTACAACTTAAATCTTGGCCCTCAGTCTCCGGCAGCTGGAATGTACCTGGCCAAGGCAGCGGCCAGTGCGACATGAAGGCAGAGGGTGCTAAGAATCCCCGGAGGACCGGACTAGGCTGCCATCTGTTGCTGACCTTGGCTACGTATAATGGACGCTCTCTATCTTCTGATTCAAGGCTTCTTGAATTGGAAGAGGAACTACAAAAGATCAAGTGGGACATCGTGGGGCTAAGTGAGGTAAGGAGAAAAGGAGAAGATCTCATCGAACTGAAAAGTGGACATCTCTTCTACTATCGTGGGACAGATACTGGCAGAACTAGTGGTGTTGGATTTATAATAAACAAGAAACTGAAGGATAAAGTTGTAGAAGTTGAAAGTTCCTCTGACAGAGCTGCACGACTTGTTATCCAACTCTCGAAAAGATACCAGGCTCAGATTATTCAAACTTATGCACCCACCACAAGTCATCCTGAAGAAGAAATTGAAGAATTTTATGAGGAAATTTGTCATCTAAATAATAAAGGTAAGCAGCACTTGAAAATAATTATGGGAGATTTCAATGCAAAAATAGGGCAACGGCAACAGAATGAAACTTCAGTAGGTAAATTCGGTCACGGCAACAGAAACCAGCGTGGAAATACTCTCGTTGAGTTTGCAGAGGCAGAAGGGTTTTTCATCTTGAACTCCTTCTTCAAGAAAAAGGTACACAGGAAATGGACATGGAGACATCCAAATGGGACGACAAGTGAAATTGATTTTATTATGTGTAACAAAAAATTCGTCATAGAAGACTGCAGTGTGCTAAACAAGTTCAACACAGGTAGTGACCATAGATTGGTGAGATGTAAGATGCACCTCAACACTAAACTTGAACGTGGCAAGCTCATAAGACAAACAAAATCTATTGACATAACCAACCTTAAAAAACACCATAATACCTTCAAGTTGGAACTGAAGAACAGGTTCTCTGCTTTAAAAGGCCTAACATCGGAAGAAGTGGACATCTCTGAAGTTAACAGAAAAGTAACCAAAGCTCTTATGGAAACAGCAACAAAATTAGCTGGGTCTAAGAACAAGTTGCATGTAAACAAATTATCAGGAAAAACGAAAATGTTGATGCAAAAAAGAAGAGAGATGAGGACAACTAAAGAAGATGTGACTTCCAAAGTGGAATATATAGAGCTATGCAAGACAGTAAGAAAAAGTATCACTGAAGACGTAAGAAAATTCAACTGTGAAGTAGTGAGGAAAGCAATTGAAAACAACCAAAGCCTAAAGATAGCAAAGGGACATCTCAGTAAGGGAAGAAAACAGATTATGGCACTGAGAAAAGAAGATGGTTCTGTAACAAGAAATAGAGGCGAAATTTTGACAAGAGTGAAAGATTTCTACTCCAAATTATATGAAAGGGATGATACATGCACTCCAGACATCATGAAAGATACCAGTACCAGAGTTCCTCCAGTCCTTCCAGCAGAAGTTGCACATGCAATCAAGAACATGAAGCGGGGAAAAGCTCCAGGAGAAGATGGAATTACTATAGACATCATACAAGAAGCAAGTGGAGAAATCGAATCAGTACTCGCCCAAATTTTCACTCGATGCCTTAATGAAGGAAAGATTCCTGAGGATTGGAACACCGCTACAATGATCCTGCTACATAAGAAAGGTGACATTGAGGATCTCGGAAACTACAGACCTATCAGCCTCCTATCAGTAGTTTATAAAATCTTCACTAAAGTTCTTTCACACCGCTTGAAGGTAACACTGGACATGGCTCAACCGAGAGAACAAGCTGGATTCAGGAGTGGCTACAGCACAATAGATCATATCCACGTACTGAGAGAACTAATTGAAAGAGCGAGGTAATATGAACTTCCATTGTGCATGGCTTTTATCGATTATGAAAAAGCCTTTGATTCGGTGAAACCATCAGCAGTTACAATGGCTCTGAAAACCTGCGGTATTGAAGATGCATACATTAATATTATTGATAACATCTATGAAAATGCAAGTGCAAAGATTCAGCTGTTTGAAAATACAACATACACAAAAATTGGAAAGGGAGTGAGACAAGGTGACACCATATCTCCGAAGCTCTTTAATGCCACATTGGAGGGTGTTTTTTAGTCGCTGAGCTGGGAAAATAAGGGGATAAAGATTAATGGAGATTATCTGACCCACCTTCGTTTTGCTGATGACGTAGTCATTTTTGCAACTACCCCATCAGAGCTGCAGAGTATGATCCAGGAACTTGCTGACAAGAGTAAAGAAGTGGGATTAAAAATGAACTTTCAGAAGACAAAAGTGATGTTCAATGCTTTTACAAGAAATGAAGATTTATCGATTGATGGAGAAAAGCTGGAGATAACCGACACGTACGTTTATCTTGGACAGCAGATATGAAGTGAGGGTCACATTGATGAAGAAATTAATCGGCGTACAAAACTTGCCTGGAGAGCTTTTGGAAGAAACAGCATAATTTTCAAGAGCAATATGCCATTATGTCTTAAAAGAAAAGTGTTTGATCAATGCATCCTTCCAGTGCTTACGTATGGTGCAGAGACGTGGACCTTAACTAAAAGAGACATACAAAGGCTGCAGACAACTCAAAGAACCATGGAGAGGTGCATGCTTGGTGTAACCAGGAGAGATAAGAAGAGGAACTCGTGGGTCCGAAAAATGACAAGAGAGGAAGACATCATGATCAGAGTTAAATCCCTGAAATGGCAATGGGCTGGACATACTGCCAGAAGGACAGATCATGGATGGACAGCCGAAATTTTAGATTGGATTCCAAGGGACAGGAAAAGACCCAGAAGAAGACCACATGGGAGATGGGTGGATGAAATTCGAAAGTATGCAGGGGTGGCATGGAGGAGACTGGCACAAGACAGACCGTTGTGGAGGAAACTTGGGGAGACCTTCGTCCAGCAGTGGATTGATAATGGTTGACAATGATGATGATGATGATAGATATATATATATTATATACATTTAATGATGAATTTATTCGACCAGTCATTTAATGCAAATGAAGTGATGCGTCATGCATTGTCATGCGGCTACGTCATAAAGTGAACAGGAACACTCCCTGTAGTAGTTCGGAATTCACGCTGAGCGTACGATGATCACTGGGTAATAGGCAGAGTGGTGAGAGTATCAGCAAAAGTTTTGCACATTTTGAATTTTGAAAAAACAACAGTAGCAAGAGAATACGGAGAGTGGATGATGCAGCAAACAACCGGGAGTGAAAGCACAACCTGTAATAGAATACAGCTTGTCAACGCTCTAGCTAATCGGAGAGTAGCCAGATTTATAGGCACCAATAGACGCGCTCCAGTGAGTGAAGTAACAGAGGACTAAATCTGGGACAATACCGAAGGAAATCGCAGTGCACGGTGCACCGTGCACTGTACCTTCCGTGTTACAACAGGAAAAGACTTGCTATACACCGTATAACGAAGTAAATTTCTCCGTCATTTTTTGTCCACGCCGGGCATCGAACCCGGGTCCCCTCATTCCGGAATAAGTCGCTCCCCCAACTGAGCTACGCGGACGTATGCTGTTGCTGCTATCTGCCTTTATCTCATGTGCGTCCTGCGGTGCAGGCACGTCACAACCGTCGCTGTCTGCAGCGAACAAAACAAAACGTCCCCAGTGAGATTAGGAGCACTGAAAGTGGATTCCTATGATTGGAAAGGGATCATGGGGTCAAACGAATGGCTTCATCAGCTGCAGCATGCCATTGCCCAGGGTGAGAATTTGGATACAACATCATGAGAGCATTGGGAGCATGGATCCTTTCTTCATGATGACGACTTTCCGGGCTGGCGGTTGTTGGGAAATGGCGCGGATCATGTTTTTATGGGAGTATTTATATCACTCGATTTGAGTGGACCTACGCCTGAATGCCCAAAAGTATTCGAACATCACTATGATCAAGTTCATTCAGCTATGGTCACCCTATACCCCTGTTGGATGGATATTTCCAGCAGGATAATGAACCATGTCACAATGCCCACATTGCTTCGTAGTGGTTTCAGGAACATGGAGACCTTTTCCTGCTTCATTGATCACCGCAATTCACCCGATCTGAATCCCATGGAACATTTCAGGGAAAATAGAAAGGCACATGAAACATCTCTGGATTCACTGCCATACATTTTGCGTGAATTGAGAGACATTTCACCGAAACGTTTCCCACACCTTGGTAGAAAGAAAGCTGAGACGAAATGTTGCTGTTCTGAAGGCAAAGGTGGTCCAAGAAGCTGTGAGATAGGCAATAATAAAAAAATTGGCAACCCATTGAATAAAATGATAACATGTAATGGTTGTCAGGAGAAACTTTACATAATTTAGCCATTAGTTTTTTAAACTCGGGAAAACCGCCTTCATACCAACTGAACCCAGACGTTTCATAAGAACATAGCAGAGAATTTACTGTTGTATAGCAGCTCAGCTTTTTAATTTTTTAATTACATTATGCGGAGGTTGTGCAAAAATCTTCAAGAGAAATCTTAGCAGTGATATCATAATACGTGATACAATTGGTGTGATACATATTTATTTGCAGTGACGTATCCAAGGGGGTGGTCCTCAGGTCCGGGCTCGTCCCCTCACCCTTGAGCCTAGAGTTTTATTGCCAGGTCCTTAAGCACACACACACCATTAAAAAAGTGTTTTTCTCAAAAATGTCTTTCTTTTCATTTAAATATTTACACATATTAAAAAAATTGCTCGAACAGACACGCACAGTGAATAGATCTCCCAATCTCTTTTTACTGGTTTAAACCACCCACACCTACCGCGCGCTTGCACGCACGCCCTCCAACACACACACACACACAGGGGAGGGTGTTTTATCCACTTTTAAAAAAATTGTGCGCATTCCTATTTGGACTATTTGCCCCGAGAGGCTTTAATCGATGACGTGAATTTACGAACCCGATTCTCCCCTTAATAGATTTCTGACTACGCCACTCTTTGATAGTGCAAAAATTCTTTTAAGGAAGCAGAATTAGATTCAGTCGTATTATCTGGTGTCGATCATTTCTCGGTTTACAATTACCAGATCAGCCAAGGATTTGATTTCTGGTCTATTTATTTGTTGATATCTGGAGGGATACCTAATTTGTGATGACAGAATACCAGTTGAAAACTACTGCTCTAAAGAGATACCCTCAATTCACTTTCTTCAGTAGTTTCTTCCTGTTTTCCAGGAAGCATGCTACCGAAGAACTACAATTTTTCCATCTAAGTAAATGTTTCACAGATCGTTAAGTCAGCTCATTCATTCTGGGCACAGCAAAACTAAGGAACTTTGTAATAGAGAACGATTTTCGGTTCGTAAACCAATAATTCATATTGGGAAACCGGAATGAAAATTTTCTTGAGAAATAAAAAGGAAACTGTACACAAACCATGATAAGAAACGATTCGGCAGCAACAAGACTTGAGTGTGAAAGCGCAGGACTGAGACAGCGTGTCCAATTGAGTTTTTTTCTTGTTGTTAATGTTATTAAAATTGATAATCACTACAACTTTTTCAAAACTTTCATAGAACTCCAACGAGTTCTTAGCTGACACACTTTATGAAACACTGCCCTAAATAATATGCATAACCACTAACTAATCGAATTAGAAAAATATTAATCGAATTGAAACAATGTAAGCTCAAACGGTTCAGTGTTTGAATAAAATACTCACCACCACTATCATGATGAATTTGTCATACTATAAACAACAATAATAGTGGTTTCCCAGGTCTTTGACCTGTGCAGTTAATTTGCCAATAAAATAGAACAATGTTTTTGTGCAGCAAAACAAGCAAAATATTTTTCTATCTCTGTGTGTGTATGTGTTAAATGCAGCAGCGCATTTTGTGCTTCCTAATCGTCCTGCTGCGTGCGTACGACCAGTACGCGACAAATCCCGCCGGCCTTGATCCATTTTGAAAGGAAATAGTATTCCGCTCTGTAGAAATGTTGGTGACGCTGAAGCACGATAACAATAAGGTGAGGCGTTATCTTATTCATCTGGAAGTCGACCAGCTATCTTACTCCGCACTCTCTATAAACAGATTCCTTATTAGTACGAGGACGATCGTAAAACTCGTTTTGCTACTCATCTCCTGCATCTCGTGTTTATCGCATAGGGCTAGAGTTCATAAGGCCTCACAGCACGTTCCAAAGAAAACGGAGGTTCTCCAACGAATGATAATCAGCACTTTTTCTTTTTTTAAAAGCTAATGACGAAAAAATTCGTGCTGTTGCATCAGACATGTTTCCATTATATGTTACTCACAGAAGCGGAAAATTACTATAGCACTGGCACTGAACGACTTATTTCTAAATATTTAAAATTTCTCGGAAGCGATCACAAGTCTCTTGTGTTTCGTGACAGAGTAGGATCAGTGATGTTGCTACAGACGAGCCACAAAAAGCCAAAAAGCCAAAAAAAAAAAAAAGAGCTGCTTTTTTTTAAATAAATATACTGTTAGTAATAATGCGCAAAATTTTTAATACAAAGGGCATCCTGAAAATAATGCCCCTTTCCTCATAAGATTTTTATTTGTAGCAGCAAAATACTTGGACATATTGTTAATAATGCTAGCCTATTCAAAGTATTGTCCATCATTTTCTATACATTTCCGCCATCTTTGAATACATTGATAAAATCCATTTTGGAAAAACTCCTGAATCTGTCGTTTCACAGATGAGTTCACAGCCAGTTTAACGTCTGAGACATCGTCGAAACGTTCCCCACGAAGGGTGTTTTTCAAAGGGGCAAACAGGAAAAAGACTGAGTGAGCCGAATTAGGACTGAGGCATCGTCGTCCACTCCATTTTGGCAATAGCCTGTGAAGTCTCCATTAAGGTGTGGAGACGTGCATTATCATGGTGTAAAACAACATTATGAAGTGGAATGTCAAGTCTTTTCCTTTTGATAGCTTCCATTAGCTTCTTCAATGTCTGCACATAGTGAGCACTTTTTGTTGTTGCAACTCCTGGATGGTGAAGTGACGATCAGCTGTGATGAGGTCTTTCACTCGTTGCCTGTTGGCATCTGTCACTGCAGTTGCGGGTCTTCCACTCCGTTGTTTGTCCAACACTGAACTTCCCTCCCCCTCGAAACCTCTTCATCCATCTTCAAACATTACTTACATCGATTGTGGCAGCTCCAGACACTCCCAGGAGTCTTCTGTGGATTTCTGGAGCCTCACATCCCTCTTTTCCCAGGAATTCAATTACGGCTCGTTGCTTTTCTCAGTTATTCATGATCTTTATTCCCGATTCTGAAACAAAAAATGTTTCCACATTGGTAACATATGATATATATCAGTGCAGTTTCATTAAAATCACTTCAAATTTTCAAAAGTTAATTGTAAGCCAAAAAAGAGGTTTTTTTTTAATCGTTTCTAAATTTTCAACAACAGTCCTTTGTTTTCTACGCTTGTACATTTCCTAGAAGTTTAAGCCGCATGAACGGGTTAACTTGAAACTGCGGTAAAGAGAGCGGTAGTCATATTCCGGGTTCAGAATAAACCCGAAACTACAATAAAAACTTCAACATATGATTTCCATTGGCTTCATCAGTAAAAGCACGACACATTCAAATATTTAAAACTTCTTGGTCACAAGAGTAGCATCGGCGAGGAGGGGGGGAGGCATGGAGGGCACCAGCCTCCCAACTTCAGAAAATTTAAATACTATAGTTCAGTCAGCAAATATGAATGGGAGATTTAATGGAGTCACTACAAAGTTCAAACAGGTACAATCAAGATAAGACCTTTACACACACACACACACACACACGCACACTATTATGCTCACCCTTTAGATCTGGCTGTGATTCGTTTTTTGTCAGGAAGTAAAACCACGGCAAAATGCTATCAATGCAGAGATCTCGTAATACACGGTCGAGTGACATCATTGCGACCACCAGCCAATATCCAGAGTAACCGCCGTGTGCAGCGCGGACAGCAGCTGCACGGGCTGGAAGGGACTCAATAAAGTGCTGGAAGGTGCTCACAAGTATGTGAAGCCATGCTCACTGCAGTGCATCTGACAGCTGCTGGATGGTGCGTGGTGGAGGATCCATAGAGCGAACAACACGATCGAGGTGGTCCCACAGATGCTCAATTGAGTTTAAGTCTGTGGAATTAGGGGGCCAAGGAAGTACTTTGAAGTCTTCATCGTGCCCTTCCAACCACTCTCCGACATTTCTAGCTGTGTGACACGTCGTATTGTCGTGCTGGAAGATCCCATCCGCCCCAGAGAAGACAATAAGTACGTATGGGGGTACGTGGTCTCCAAGGATGGATTTATAACGAATTTTGTCCATAGTGCCTTCCACAGGTATGAATGGACTCATGGAATGCCACGGAAACATTCCCCAGATCATAACGCTGACCCCACCAGCTTATGTTCTTCCAGCAATGGTTGAAGAGTGTTTATTCTTCGATATTTCTCGCCTATACGCCAACGTCCATCCGTTCGATGAAGCAGAAAATGTGACTCATCGGAGAAGGCAACCCTTTGCCAATCAGCGGATGTCCAATTCTGATACTGCCGTGCAAATGTAAGCCTTTTCTGCCGATGCACCTTCGTTAGCATAGGTGCAGTGACTATGAATGGGAGATTTAATGGAGTCGCTACAAAGTTCATCGGAGCACCACACGCAACAGGGTTCGCTGAACTGTCGTTTTAGACACACTTCTGGTAGCCCCCTGGTTCATTCGGCCAGTGAGTTGCTCCACTGTAGCGTGTCGATCGGCCCTCATGCACCTCCGCAGCCGACGTTCACCTCTCACATCAATGGCACGTGGTGCTCCGCAGTTTCCACGTCGCTTATTCTCAATGGGGCCATTTCTTCCATCACGATACACTTTAACCACAGCAGCACGCGAACAGTTCACAAACTGTGCTGTTTCAGAAATACTGCCACCCTTGGCCCGAAAGCCGATAATCATCCCTTTTTGCAAATCTGATAAATCGCACCTTTTATCCATGACAGCAACGAGTGATATATTTTCAAAATGCCTGCAGCAGACTTCACATACCCTCCAAGCCAGCTCACGACACCTGTCTTCTTTCATTGGCTACGCGCTGTTGACCTCAAAAGTAGGAGGTGGTCACAATAATGTGACTCGAGTGTGTATAACTTTGTTCATGTATCAGCAAAAAAAAAAATTAATATTTAAAACAATTTGTAAAACAAGAGGACTTTATTTTCAGAAAACTTAGCATCTTGTCAAAAATAGTTGGACTGTTCGTCATCGTTCATTTTCAGCATTGATTGAAGAGTAATGCATAACAAAAAAAAAAAACTTGTTATGCACTTAAAAGATCCAAATTTTATGGCATTTATGGAGAAACTGTTTCGAACAATGACGTCCTCCCAAAAGTAAGACATCAGTTTACACTTATTCGTGCCTTCCCTACACACGTTATGCGCCTTTTATTCTTGGTTGAGTCACAAATGCAGCTTGTGAACAGAGCCCGATTACCGCACGAAGCCGGTAGGGCTAGCGCCATGGGCCCTTTTTACAGAGGTCTTTTTAAAAATTGCTTCTAGAAATGGCCTAATCGATATTGAATTTCTTTTCATTATATTTATTAGTAGTAGTATTGTGAAAGTAATTAATACAATTTTCATGAAAAAAACCTTTATTACTATTCTCTGAAATTGTTGCCTCACCTTAAGTTCACAACCAATTTTACTTTAGAATTTCGATTATTGGATTAAATAGATTTTGTTGCCAGAATTTAGTTTATTAAATTATTTTATTATTACATTATAAAAATCAGTATTACACATTCGTAGTTAATAATATAATTGTACGACTTTTCAATTATTACACAATGAAATTTGCAATGTATAAGATACAATATGAAAGAGCTCTCTCATTTGATGCAAAGGTTAAATAGAAGGAAATATATACACATATCCTGTTTTGTGTGTCACGTGACAACTACTGCGTCATACATTGGTGAAAAAATTTGTTTCGATCGGGGTCTCACCCTTTCCCTGGACTTGGGTCCCGGGTGTTTTAGTCAAATTCTGCTTCTAAATAAAATGGAGCACTGTATTTAACGCATTAGACAACATCGGAAAACTCTCAGAGTATGGCTCCTCTAGCACTTTCCTCAATGTTCGGTTAAGAAAACTCACTGAATTAAAAATATTGTCCCGATATTTTATGATGTTTCGCTGACAAATCTGACATCGTACGGAAAATATTTCCAAGATTGAATATGATAACTTTTAAAATCTGGTTTCCATATTAAAAGACTTGATGGCTTCTCATTTCACGCAGATATTGCGTCACCTGAAAGAGTTTCTTCTCACTGATAAAGTGCAATTTAAATACTGAATTAATTAATATTGGTGAAAAGCTCATCTTGAAGCAGTGAAAATCAAAGTTCTGAAACATCAATTTAGTGTTTATCGCACAGTTTTAGAGACTTCAAGGAAATGTTACAAAGATGATTGAAAATTCACCTTCACTCTGAAATTACTTCAATGAAATACACGAAGCACTGCACCACAAAAATAAGTAGTGACTAGAAGTGAAATAAATAATGCACTGTCACTGCAAAAAAATGAGACGAAGATGGCCACCCGGTGCCCGAGTGGTCAGAGGCCTTGGTTTCTGGCTCGGCGCTCAAATTGGGTCTGAGTCTCGGATCATGCGTGTGAGCGCCTCTGTTAAGATGCTGGTTTTACCCCATTCCGAGATGCACTGCCCTAAAATCAGGGACTGACAACTGTACATATCCCTTCAGGTCCTTAGCGAGACAGAAATCAGGAGTGGCGACAGATTTAGGTCGGGGACTTTATGTATATGTATATATATATAAACCCCGAATAGAAAAAAGTTATTTTTCCCCCAGTGGTATTTAAAGATTGTTTTTTTTTTTTTTTTTTTTTTTTTGGTAAGTCATAACCATAAACTAAGCTCTATATGTTGGAACTGACACAACCCGTGCGTTAAAGCAACGAAATGCTTTTCGAAAAGTTACATATTTCTCAGCTTATATACGAGTGTCTATGCTAGTTGAGAAATAGACGATATAGGCAACGAAATGCTTTTCGAAAAGTTACATATTTCTCAGCTTATATACGAGTGTCTATGCTAGTTGAGAAATAGACGATATAGGCAAAGAAATGCTTTTCGAAAAGTTACATATTTCTCGGCTTATATTCGAGTGTCTACGGTAGTCGAGAAATAGACGCTCTAATTGCTTTCGCAGAAGCGATAGTACTCCAGGCAATTTCGTAAAAAGTTGTGTGAGGACATCTGATCTTGAAAGATTATTATATTTACGACCAGAGCTTTTAAAATGTGTTTGCAATGACGAGATCCAAATCACGTTCGTAAAATAAAAGGAAGCAGTTTCTGCTCGGTTTGTTAACAAAGTTATACGAGCAGATTAAGATGTTTTCCGTGAGTGCATGATATTGTACTACAAATTCAAAACACTCCGTAGTAGGATAAAACGATGCGAATAATACCGAAAGTAGGATTTATCCACAATAAACTGTGACGATGCATAATTTTTAAACTGGTAAGCATAAAATGCATAAAATAAACTAAAGTTCAGTCAAATATTAACAAAGATTTTGCATTTTCCACATCACGAGTTTCAACAAGAAAATTTGGGAACAAAGAAGCAGGTTAAAGTAGAATGTTAATTATAACAAAAATAAAAATCTTAATACGTTTAAATAGCCCTTCGAAACATCTGGTTTGTATTAAAATTATTACTTAGCTTTCCTTTGATAACTGTTTCAGACTGCATATATTAATGTAAAACTTTGTGTACAGCACAAATTGTATATAAATACCTTGGCTAGTAAAGTTACTTACCACTTAAAGAAAAAAAAACTTTTGAAAATTTTGAAATTATTATAAAAGTGGTTGCTGTTTAAGAGCATTAATGAATTCAATACCTACGGTGAGATTACATTATTAATTTTCTTCAGAATTTTCGAAACTACTGAATTTAAACAGATCTGATTAATTATGCATTGTTTCGTGACAAAAGTTAAAGTGTGTTACAGTTCAACTTATTGACCTGGAAGCTGAAACTAAATCACTGCCGTAGCATTCGGTGCATCGTTATCCAATTTATTTACCATTTTCGGCTGTACATCACTCACAATTGAAACAAGAAAGATGACCCCAAATTTTCGGGTGTAATAAGCACGTCTTTTGAATCCGTTCTGACGCAAATTAAATTTATCAAAGCTATTCAAAGTCAATGGAACCAGTATAGAAAACAATAGATCTGACGAAAGAAAGAAGATTTTCAAAACGGGTTTTTAATCCCTCAGATATTGCTGTAAACGGAATCGTGAGCTTACGAACTCTTAGAAACAGAGATATCGACAAAAATAAGATGTGACTTAACGTCCCCTGGTGGGAAAATCATGCATTATTTTAGGAAGAAAGTATTTTCAAAAGGTTTAACCATATAAGCGGTGCCGGTTCAAGAAAAAAAAAATTAGTCGAGTTTTCAGGAGCCCAGATTTTGCTACAAATACATCAGAAGCAGAAATTAAAACTTATGACCCCTGGTGGCCAAACCATTCTTTCCCAAACATTAGAAATTAGGTGAAAAATATTTTCCATCAGGTCTTGTATGCGATACAGGAAGAATTTTTCCAATCGGAACTTCAAGAGCAGAAATAACGCAGAAAACGCAATTTACCTTTGTGCCCCCTAGCGGAAAGTCTATGATTTACTTGAAAATTTTGAATTTATAGGAAAAACATTTCGCATCGGAAACAATA
The DNA here is from genome assembly GCA_039090855.1 of Macrothele yani. NCBI lineage: Eukaryota > Metazoa > Arthropoda > Arachnida > Araneae > Macrothelidae > Macrothele > Macrothele yani. The sequence goes on from CM077011.1 coordinate 168,518,201, forward strand.
TCCAACAAAGAAGGAATTTTTGAAATCGGACTCTTAGAAGTAGAGATATTGACAAAAATAAGATATACATCTACGCCCCCTGGCGTAGAAACCATGCATTGTTTCAAGAAGAAAATGTTCCTAAAAGGTTTGTCGACATGAGTAGTATCGGTCAACAAACGACTTTTTTCAATCGAGATTTTAGAAGCTCATATTTTGCTGCAAATACATCAGAAGCGGAAATTAAGGCTTACGCCCCCTGGTGGCCAAACCATTTTTTACAAAAATTAGAAATTATGTGTAAACGATTTCCCATTAGGAGTTGTATCCGGTGCAGAAAAAATCTTTCAAATCGGAGATTTAGAAGCAGAGATATAGCGGGAAACGCAATTTACATTTACGCCTCCTAGCGGAAAGCCTATGAATTACTTGAAAATTTTGAAATTATATGAACCGTATGTCACACTAGAAACACTATATAAAAAAAAAGGATTTTTTTAAATCGGACCCCTAGAAGTAGGATTTTGACAAAAATAAGATATACATCTGCCCCACCTGGCGTAGAAACCATGCATTATTTCAAGAATAAAATACTCCTAAAAAGTTTGTCGACATGAGCAGTATCGGTCAACAAACGAATTTTTTTTTCAATCGAGATTTTAGAAGCTCATATTTTGCTGCAAATACATCAGAAGCAAAAATTAACCCTTACGCCCCCTGGTGGCCAAAGTATTCTTTACCAAGAATTTGAAATTATAGGCAAAAGATTTTCCATCAGGAGATGTATCCGTTGAAGAAAAAAATTTCAAATCGGAGTTTTTGAAGAAGAGTTATCGGGAAAAATGTAATTTACTTTTACGCCCCCTAGCGGAAAATCTATGCGTAATTTGAAAAAGTAACTATATCTAAAATACTCTTAGACATAAATGGAATCGAAAGATATAAGAATTTTTTAAATCGGATGTTTAGAAGCAAATATGTGGAATAAAACGTATTTTTGAATTTGATATCATCTGCATTTACGCCCTCTAGCGGCGAAATTGTACATCGTAAAAAAAAAAAACGAAATGAAGGATCATCATTCGCATATTTCAAGCTTCCCAATGCGAAAAGAATTTTTCAAATCGGACTAATAGTTGCAGAGATTTCGTGGGTACAGACGGACGGACGGACAGACGGACGGACGGACGGACGGACGGACAAACCGATAACATAAGCACGATCTTTTTTTACAAAATACATGCTAAAAAGGCGTTCAAGCTCAGCATTAGAATGGAGAAACGTTTGTCACCTCGGCTGTAGCATCCCATCAGCGCAAGCTAAGTTTTTTTCAAATTCGTTTTGCATTTGTTTCTCTATATTCAAATCTGATCCTTTCCACTTGAAAGTCCAAAAGCCAGTTCACCCACCCACCGACATAACAAAGAGAGTAAATACAACAGAATGAAATTAAGGGGGAAAGCTACACACTGGCCCATGTTAAATAGCCCTTTTTAGGTACATTTTTCCAAAGTTCTTAGATGTCTCTTAGGTTGGGTCCATTTGCGATCGACGCTCTTATTGGCTCTTTCATATGACGTCACTGTGGAGGCACAGAACAGAAGCAAAACACAGCGTTCATAAGTAACTGAAGGCAAAGAGGAGAACTTAAAGTTTATATGAGCAAAAGCTAAAATTGTTCTCCATTTAAAATTTTTCACTTCGTCACGCAATTACTAAAGAAAAGAAAAATGTCCAGTTCAGAATGGGTTCTTAACTAATATAATAGAGTCACGTTCACATTTTGTCATATGCGTTTGTGAAACAACATGGTGAGGACCTGACATTTTTACCAAAACAAATAAGCAATGTATATCGACAAAAACGTCAAAAATTCCACGTCAAAACTATTCTCATAGATAGCTCATGGAACAAAAAATTTAGGTACATGGTTTGTATTGAATTATATCAGAAATTAATCTATTTCTTCTAACTACCGAAATGTAGTTGACTTTCTTTTACACCCGGCATTGTTACTTTTTTAATCTCTATTTTATATTTCGACCTCAAAATGGCGAGCATTTTTAAAACTTCGGATAGAAATTACACTTTAAGTTTACTTAGAAAGGAGCTAATATTTCCGGGAAGCAACCTTTATGTTTTGACTTTTACTGCAGCGAATTAACTTTTTTGTTTAGAACACAGAACAGTTTTTTTCTAAACAAATTCGTTTCCGAAGATTCGCAAAGTTTTTTTGTTTTTTTAAATCACGTTTGTAATCACCTTCAGTAAAATGTTATGGGCAAATTCTGGCATGCTTCACATTGACAACATCGTTTTGTTTACATTTCAGCAGCCACGTTTTTTTCAACATCTGTTCTTTTGGGAATGCGTGATAAATAATCCCAGTTCCTTTTGTTCTCTTATTCATGCGATGGGAACAGAGCAACGGCACAATTAGGCATCGTTCTTACGAAATAATAGCACATAATGGGGATCCCACAATAGTTATCGTTATCCTATCACAATAAACATATTACGCTCGATCACAAAGAACTGATCAAATACCACTTAATAAACGCATGACTAATACAGTAACTTCATGTAAACAAACGATCGAAGCTAACAGAAACGGCTCCCATGAAAACTATTTTTTTATTGCGAGCAAAATCAAATTTACGTCGATTAATGCATCGATTTATGTCGGGAAAAGTCTAACGCAATCTTTGCGACGACAATGGAACTTCTAAGCAAATACGATTAAGAGTTGGAGCGCATAAATATCCGAGCATAAAACGACACAGAAAAAGTATTTCTCGCCTATTAACCTGAGTAAAATACATTCTCAACTTAATAGCAAACGAAGTTTGAACGCACGAAACCTAGTCACTCGTACAAAATAGTAAGGTAAATAAAATGCCGATGATGTACAAAAAAATGAATCCGTCAAGTAAACCAAACAATATCACATCAGTTATATTATCAGGTACTGACTTTAAAACCTTAAAGTCACATAAGTACTTTCAGTCCACCGCATAAGTACTTTCAGTCCACCGCATAAGTACTTTCAGTCTTATACACATAAGTACTTTCAGCCCACCGAGTGGACCATCTTCAGATGGATGTACAAAGCGCCAGCAGACAACATGACAATATATATGTACACACTGACGGAAAAAAAAAATCCCAACACCAAGAAGGGGTTGTGTTAGATAAACGACAGTTGCTAGGCGGTGAGAGTACATCTGTAAGATGACGTCTATGCAAATTTCGCGCTCGGCACATACGTATAGCGCTAGTAGCGCCCCTCGGAACATGCAAAGCAGGTTTGCTGTAAATGCGCGCTGTAACGTTCGTGAGCGTTAGTTATCGTTGAGATTCGACGTAGGGTGTTGATGTTAGTCAAGAATGCCTTTAAGAAGACGAAGAAGCCATTATCAACAGCTTACGGAGTTTGAACGAGGTCGTGTAATAGGGCTACGAGAAGGTGGATTTTCTTTCCGCAATATTGCAGAACGACTTGGCAGGAATGTAGCCACTGTGCCTGATTGTTGGCAGCGGTGGTCAAGGGAAGGTACTGCCTCAAGAAGACCGGGTTCCGGCCGGCCACGTGGCACTACTGAGAGGGAAGACCGCCGTGTACGGCGTATGGCCGTGGCGCATCGTACCGCGTCTACGGCAGCAATTCGAGCTGCAGTTACCACCACAGTGACACAACAAACTGTTACAAATCGGTTACTTGAAGGACAGCTCCGAGCCAGACGCCCTGTAGCGTGCATTCCACTTACTCCAAACCACTGCCGTTTGCGACGTCAGTGGTGTCAAGCTCGAGCTCACTGGAGGACGGATTGGAGATCTGTTGTGTTTTCTGATAAAAGCCGGTTCTGCCTGGGTGCCAGTGATGGCCGTGTGTTGGTTAGAAGGAGGCCAGGTGAGCGCCTGCAACCAACTTGTCTGTGGCCGAGACACACTGGACCTACACCTGGAGTTATGGTCTGGGGAGCAATTTCCCATGACAGCAGGAGCACTCTCGTGGTTATCCCACGCACCCTGACGGCACAGTTGTACGTCGGTCTGGTGATTCAACCTGTTGTGCTGCCATTCATGAACAGCATTCCAGGGGTGTTTTCCAACAGGATAACGCTCGCCCGCATACCACTGTTGTAACCCAACATGCTCTACAGAGTGTCGACATGTTGCCGTGGCCAGCTAGATCACCAGATCTTTCACCAATCGAGCACGTATGGAACTTCATTGGACGACAACTCCAGCGTCACCCCCAACCAGCATTAACCGTCCCTATATTGACCGATCATGCGCAACAGGCATGGAACTCCATCCCACAAACTGACATCCAGCACCTGTACGACACAATGCATGAACGTTTGCGTGCTTGCATTCAACATTCTGGCGGTTACACCGGTTATTAATGTACCAGCATTTCACATTTAAAATTTCTCTGCTCGCGCTTACAATAAGCTGTGATCTTGAAACCTTAATCGATTAAATGTGTTACCTATACAAATGTATTGCCGCCATTTCATTCCTCTACAACTATTTTTTCGTGGTGTTGGGATTTTTTCCCCGTCAGTGTATATATATATATATGTATGTATGTGTGTACAGAAGCCGAGGTGGCACAGGGGTAAATATGTAAATGAATTAACAATAGGTGTCACTGGGTCCCAACATAATTTCAAGTGTCCAGGCCATTAATTAGGTTATTGAAGTTTGAATAATGTCCTCCCAGACTTTGGGAAGATCGTAAGGTAAATTGTCGTTGCAACAAGCATCACCATATGTACAAATAAATATACTTTCCGTGATGTGAACGGAAGACTTGTATTAGGTTGGTGCAAAAATAATGGTTGTTTTCTAACGCGAACTTCGAAAGGTCATAAGTCGCGGCTTAAAATGAAAGTATTTTAATCAAAATAGGACCCATTCGAATCAATACATTTCTGCCAACGAGAAAGGAGTTGATTTATCCCGCTGGCGTAAAATGCCTGGCTTCGGGAGGCAACAAACTCTCGGAAGGCGGTTTCAGCAGCGTCCTGGTTAGGGAAGCGTTTCTGCTGGAGAAAAGTGTCCAGGTGCTTGAAGAAGTGGAAGTCTGTTGGTGAGAAGTCTGGGGAATATGCTGCCCGAGGCAGAACTTTGTACCTCAACGCGTTCAATTTCTGGAGCGTGGTTCGGGCGACATGAGGCCTGGCGTTATCGTGGAGAAGAATGGGACCTTTTCTGTTGACCAATGCAGGGTACAAAAGCTGCAGTTTCTGGTGCATCTCTTCGATGTACTGACAGTACTTCACGGAGGTGATCGTTTCTCCCGATTTGAGGAAACTGTAATGGATCAATCCATCTTCAGACCACCACACAGTCACCATGATCTTCTGTGGGTGCAAATGTGGCTTGGGCAAGTGGCGAGGTGGTTCCCCTTGATCCAACCATTGCGCTGTACGTCGCCGATTGTCGTAAAGGATCCGTTTCTCGTCACACGTTACGATTCGATCGAGAAATGGATCGTTCTTGTTGCGCTCGCAGAATGAGCGAAGACGACACCTCATAACGATGATTTTCTGCTGTTCGCTGAGTTCATGAGGCACCCACTTATCGAGTTTTATTTAACCTTCCCAATGTCTTTTCAAATGGCGAACAATGGTGGTGTGATTCACTCCGAGTTCTTTTTTGTACTTTTTTTTTAGATTGGAGGTTTAACGACCACCGTGAGCAACTCAATGGGCTATAAGCAGTCGCCCTTCCCTAATTTAGGGTCACTGGTTCCAGGGAAGGGAGAGAGCCAGTGCCGTAAGACAAACACGACATCCATGCCTCACCGGGATTCCAAACCGGACCCCTTTCGGACGAATGATCAGAAGCCATCGCTTAGACCATTGCGCCACGGGGGCGGCTCCGAGTTCTTGGGCGACCTCTTGTGTGGTTTCCAGCTGGTCAGCTTCGATAATTTCCCGCAGTTGGTCGTTATCAACGTCGGTGGGGCGGCCACGACCTTCAGCATCTTCGAGATTGGTGTCGCCGGCACGGAATTTTTTCGAACCATCTGCGTATTGTACGTTCCGAAACTGTTTCCATGCCCCACGTTTTCCTGACATTTCGAGTTGCCTCCGCGGCTTTGTGTCCAAGTTTGAACTCGTGCAGCAAAATGATGCGAATTTCTTGTTTTGACAGAGCCATTGTTCTTTGCCTGAAATCACGGTAAAACACATGTCAACAACAAACTAAACTGCCAGATCGATTCAGCGATAAATAACCTTCAAAATGATATATTACCAGCAACAACACTAACATGTCTTATACAAATTGCATGGCAAATGCACTGTAACATCTTTCGGCCATTATTTTTGCACCAACCTAATATTTTGGAGTGATCAAAAGTTTAATATTATCCCAGTCTGGGTGCAGTTCTTCTTCTGCAACAGTCCTGGCTAGAGCCGTGCATTGGCTCTTCGTCCTAATGTTATATTTGTGTTCTTTAATTCTTTGAAGAACACTGCGACCCGTAGCACCTATATAACATGCACGGTGAGCACCAACATCATCGATCAAGGGTATACAATACACTCCCCATCTTTGAATGATTGGTGTAGAGAGACGATCTTTTCTGACCAGTGAGATGAAGTTAGGCGATCTTGTCCCGAATTCCAAATTAAACCTGAACAAGCATAGGCGTAGCTTCAGGAAGACACTGGGGAGGGGGTGCACGTGCCCCCTCCCCCAGCTTAGAAATTGGAAAAATAATAACTAGTCCTCTGCTTTTTAAATGTTATAAAGTGTGACATACAACCAAGGGAACAACGCGACGCAATAGCGAGGATTGCTGTGACTGCTTTCCAGCAATCATCTGATGGTGGCTTTCATCACCATCAGATAATTGCATGAGGTGCTTTGAAAGTCATGTTTTTCCTCATTAGTGTGAATCAACGCTTGCCTGGCACACCTCGTAGTTCTGGATATATTTGGCATGTAACAAACCTAAGCTATGGCGCCAATGACAATTGAACTGGAGCATTTTCGGAGCAGCAGCGTGCAGGGGGGGCAGTGCGACGGCCCCGGACATCCATATCGGAGGGCATCCAATCAAAGAGTGAAATAAAAATGTAGTTTTTGAAATTTTAAATTGTGTCTGTTAACTTCTTTTTTGTCCTCATGCGGGCTCTTCGTGTGGTAAAGGTGTGGAAAGGAGCATAAGATGCCTTAACGAATGCATTTAATGAATGAAGTAGTTCAAATGTTTTCTGACAGGAGATCTCATTTGGGGAACCGAACTTAATATGTGGCTGATTTATAATTAATTTCAATAAAGCGTTTATTTCATGTTTCATCTGTTTTTACATATTCAAAATGGCTACCTTTCTCACATTTCTCAGTACTAGGCCTTATACTTGAGTCTTAGGGACATATACAATCAAGGAGTTGGTCCTGGGCACCATCAAATTTCTGTACGCCACTGTTTCGAAGAAACCATTGAGTTGATGCATAAGTTCAAGCCGTTTTTTTCACTGCACTACAGGAATGTATTACATCAGAAGGGAAAACGGAATCAATCAACTATGTATCCACCCTCCCCGTTGTTTACGATAATGTTCCAACGTCTGGATAAGTCTGCAATGCCATTCTTGAAAAAACATGCAGGTTTTGCTGCGAAGAAATCATCAAGGAAATTCTGGAGATCAACATCATTGTCGAACGTTCTGTCACGGAGTGCATTCCACAGAGATCGGAACAGGTGGTAGCCTGAAAGGGCGACATCTCGGAAATAGGCCGGATGTGAAAGTATCTCCCATTTCATGTCCTGAATGGCCACTTTTTTCATGTTTGTACTGTGAGGGCGTGCGTTATCGTGTTGGAGAAGGACACCATGGCGCCGATGTAGCCTTTCTCCTGAATTGCTGCCTCCACAAGGCAGAGTTGTTCACAATAGAGTGCAGCGTTGATGGTCCGATTCCTCGGCAGCATTTCCCAGTGAACAATACCTTCCATGTCCCACCAGACTAACACAACATAATCTTCGCAGGATGAAGGTCATGTTTAGGACGTGGTGTGGGCGTTTTGTTTGGGCTTAAACATTCCCTCCGATGCCTGAAATTCACGCACAGGCACCACTTTTCATCTCCAATAACAATACATGACAGAAAGGGTTTGTGTTGATGAGAACATTCGCGATAACGGGCGAGCAAGGAACCACATATGGCAAGACGCTGATTTTTTATTGTCCTCGGTGAGAGTGTGAGGCACCAGGACCCCAATTTCCGGACCTTTTCCATACGTTCCAAGTGTCGCACCACTGTGGCCTGATCACAGTCCATTTCAGTGGCTAATTCGCGTGTGGTTCGACGAGGATCCAAGTGGATGAGATGGTTCAAACGATCCTCATCAAAATGAGATGGACGACCTGGGGGTGGAGGGTCGTTGAGGTCAAAATTAGCACCCCGGAACCGCTCAAACCTTTGCGGCCTGTCCTCGGAGCAATAGCATCCTCTCCATATACAGCACAAATTTGTGGTGTAGCATCGGCGGCTGTGGATCCCTTGTTAAACTCGTAGAGGAGCAGATGTCGGAAATGTTACATTTTGATATACAAGTGGCCATCTGCACCTGCACTACTGACCTGAGAAAAACTCGTGAAGTAAAACGGCATAAGCTTATACATCAGCCCAATATTTCGGAGAATGCCCTCCCCCACCCAAGAAAAACATCAGTTTACACATATTTGTGCCCCTCCCCCAATTTTTGGTCACGCTACGCCTATGTGAACAAGTATTTAAATTGATAAGGCTTTCCAATTTTATAAAGAATATCTCAGACTTCAGTTATATGCACTACTGGCGAAATTTTAACTGCAGTCTCGAGCGCCCGAGCGGTCAGAGATGTAGTTTTCTGAGCTGTCGTCCGAGATGGATTGTAATCCCGGATATGGCATGGGTATTGTGTTTGCTTTATGGTGCTGGCCCTCTCAGGGTTTTCGTTAAACTCCATGAGCTAAAAATGTTTTGGACCGAAATATAATTCGTGATCAATCCTATGACAAGTACTAAAAATATCTGTAAGAGTACAATATGGGAGTTTGTTCGAAAGTATTTAAGCCATTAATACACTCATTATACACAAAGTTGTGCCCATGCCTTCAATTACCCTGAACAAAAACAACAACAAAAATAGGCTCATATTTCAGTAATTTATATTTATTTATCAGGATCAATTTATGCTGCTAGTAAGCAAAAAACTGAAGTGTCCAATCAGACAATATACAGTGTTGTGCAAAAGTATTGCATCACTTGCAAAAACCGTGAATTTTTAAGTTTAACTCGTTTTTTAACTAACTAATTTGCATAGTTATTTCATCATTCATATGTAATTAGATGCCAAATTTAATGGTGATTTCAAAAATATTGTAACCTGGGCTTCCATATTTATCAGGAGCGAAGTTAAATAACCATTTTAGAATAGCGAATTGTCAGCACATTTTCCCGACATTTTCGATGCGTTGGTCAGTGGCTGGCTTTCGTTTCTCAGCACCGCAACAGAAGGAAAGTTCGATTTATTATGGTTTCGCGGAAGCGGAAGGGGGAGGGACAGAGAAGCCGATTAAGGAACTTCTGCGCCTCCTCAGAGCGAAAGGGAACTAGAATAATGATCTCTGAGGGGTGACAGAGAGAAGGCATTTCTAAGGAGTGTCCGCGTCTTCTTGGAAAGTGTGGGACTCTGGTGTTAGAAGAAAGCGTTACCTTGACTCGGTTGCAGGGGATACGGTGGTAAGGAGTGGAGAGAGGAGATGTGAAATCTGTTCCGTCGGTTGGAATTGGGGAAAATGCTGAGAATCGAAGGAGAATGAGAAGGTAGGAAGCGAACACTGGTCGAAGGGGAAAAGGGCGATCAGCTTGTTGACGATAATAGAGGAAAGGAGATCAGGACAATGCTTCGAGGCATTCCATTATAACATCTGAATGAACACATTCTTCACTGCAAGAGCGAGCTAATACTTTGATTGATATTTTGTTTATACTTTATTAATTTGCTCAAGTCGGGTAAAATACGGGTTAAGGTCCAGAAACAAGTTTTGTCCAGAAACAAAACTCTGGAACCAAAGCATCAAACGAACCCTTCACACAAGGCGCAGTAATACATTGGTGTGCAACAATTAAGGACGAAGAGGAGAAATTAGCATAACAGCGGAACGAGCGGACAGAACGGACCGAAAGACCCCTCGGGAGATAGACTAGGGTCCGGTACGGTAGGGTATGCGCATATATGCAGCATGATGTAGGGGGTGGGTGTCGGAAGGGTATAAAGCACACGGGCGGTGTATGCTCAGCAATTCAGTGGAAGCTATTGCACGGTGTACATCGGTTTGAACGACGTCGAGTTGCTGCCACCGTGTGATATGGCCAACAGGCGATCCAGTAAACGACATCTGGATGACTTTACCCGAGGTCGCGTCATTGGGAAGTTGGAAGAAGGTCGAAGTGTGACTAGTGTGGCCGAGGAGTTCGGGATCGCTCACAGCATCGTTTCACGAGCTTGGAGAGCATTTCAAACGACAGGAACAGATGTCCGAGAGTTCAGCAGTGGTCGTCCACGAGCAATCACGGAGGCGGACGACCGGTATATTGTCCTACAGGCGAGAAAAGACAGACGGCAGAAAGCGGGAGAAATCGCAAGGCACATGCAACAGACAACTGGACGTCTGTTATCGCGTTTTACCGTGGCCAGGAGGCTGCACAAATGTGGTCTATTTGCACGACGACCAGTACGGTGTGTGCCATTAACACCTGCTCATCAGAGACGGCGGTTTCTGTGGTGCCAGGAACACAAGAACTGGACACATCAGCAATGGGTTCGAGTTCTCTTTACGGATGAGAGCCGATTTAGTCTGACGAGCGATTCTGGACGTATACACATCTGGAGAGGGCAGGGAACACGCAATCACACCTCCAACATCATCGAAAGGGACCGGTTTGGAGGTGGCGGAGTTTTCGTTTAGGGCGGTATCATGCTTGGTTGCCGTACTGACCTCCACATCTTCCAAGGAGGTTCAGTCTTTGGTGTCCGCTATCGTACCGCGGTTCACCTGCCTCACGTGCGTCTGCTTAGAGGTGCTGTGGGTCCTGAGTTCCTCTTCATGGACGACAACGCTACACCTCATCGTACAGTGGCTGTCGCACAGCTGTTGGAGAGTGAAGATATTCAACGCATGGATTGGCCTGCAAGGTCCCCGGACCTAAATCAAATCGAACACGTGTGGGACTTTCTCAGGAGACGCTTGGCAGCACGTCACCAACCGCTAGAAACGATTCCGCAGCTGTGATTGGCGCTACAAGAGGAATGGGCCGCGATGCCTCAACAGCTCCTTGACAACCTCGTCCTCAGCATGGACAGACGTTGTAGATCCTGCAACGCAGTCAGGGGTGATCATATCCCCTACTAAAGATTGGATTTTTCTTGGCAGCCGCCTATCACATGGACGTTTCTGTCTTCTGTCCAGTTGTGCTCGAAGCTACCTTTTCAATAAAGTGCCTTTGTATCCTTTGGATTCCTTGTGTGGACGGTTTTGCTCACTTGTCCCATATTCTTACATCTTGGGGATCTTATGGTATGATTTGAGTCGATGTGGAGCACTTCTGCACGACGTTACATTCGGAAAACCGTCTCGTCCTTAATTTTTGTACGCCAGTGTAGGGTGCCAACGCTCCCCTTTATTGACAGCACCCAACGCACAACGCGCGTGCTCGTCAGGTTCTGCAAATGCACGCTTATTTGCATCTGTGGAGGAGTCCGAATACTTTTTGTACATAGTGTACATTTTTGCAGACACTAGCTAACAACAAATGAACAGAACAATAAAGATATTGCAATCACATATCACAGTTTAAGATAGGCAATTGCACTAGAAGTGTAAGATCAACGGCTAAAAAATATCCGATCTTATTTTTCTAAGTACTGAAGCAAAATCTCTCAAGATTTAATATTTCAGCAGGGATGAATCATGCAACTGAAGAATCTTTCAAGAATAAAATCAGAGATATTGCAGCAATTTCAAAGGTCAGATGAAGATCAGATTCGATAAAGTCAACGGCATTAATAAAAAAATCCAGTTCTGTGTCTGAGATATCACTATACCATCTTTGTGTTATGGAGAAATTAAAGTACTTTACAAACTGTCACAAGTTTACCTCATTTAATAAAGCTTTTTTTTTTTTCTGATAAAGGTCACTGAAGGTGCAACTGGTAAAATTTGTCATGCTTTCTTTTCGAACAGAGACAGATTTGATAAAACTAATAAATAAAAGCTTTAACAAAATCAGTCAATAATTATCGATATGCATCATCCTAAACAACAATTATTTTATCGATTTATTACAAAAGCAAAAGTGGTGTATACTTATTGGCCACTTAGTAAATGGAGAATATTGAATACAATTTAAGTTTTTTATTTCTTTATTTTGTAAGTAATATCATTATAAACAATAAGCAATTGTTTTACTTCGAGGTCATTCTACAGAGGACTATATTCAGAGGATATTTTTTTAGTTTAAAGTGCCGAAAGTATTATTGCATTGGGAGCTTCAGATACTACGACGATTCTGACTGCAAACAATCAAACAACGCCAATTCTTTTTTTTTTTTTTTTTTTTTTAGACAGTGAAAGAAAGTGAAGTTTCACGTACGGTATCTCTAATCTATTGATGTAGAAGCGAGCTGCCCGTCAAGATATTTATTAATGCTACAACTAAAGTTAAGTGTATTTTTAGAAAAAGAAATATGTTGGGGAAAGTAAGAAAAAAAAAATGAAAGGAAGAAGCAGACAGGAGTGATCTACGTGCATGAGGCCACGCCAATACACGTGCACATTGACTACTGGAGTCCATGATTCGGCTATTGAGGCTACCATGCCCTGCTCACGTGTTTTCCAGCTATCGTTGCGACGGTTGCATCATCATCAGCTGCGTCTCGAAGATCCTCAAATCTCTGACCTTCCGAAGTCCGATCTTTTCTGCTGATATATAAACCGAAAACTTCCGCCCAGGACGGTTCCGTTGTTACAAGCAGGCTAGGAAATCTTAATCCATAGCTTCGAGGTTTGTGGGTGTATGTTGGTTGAATCGGCGGGAGCCACTCTTTCAGTCTTTTTCACCTCCTGATTATTTCGCATCTTTCTTAACGCCTCTCACCCAAAACAGCCAGAGTGGAGATTCTCCGAGATTTTCAGCGTGTGGCTCACCTTCCCGTTGTTCTTCCCTTTTTGCTCACCCTGAAGCCCCTAGAGTGGCCCCCTTATGCGAAGAGCGGAGAGTTTTAGCTGGGACCCCAAGTCTAGAAGTCGTTTCCTGATCGACAACCTAAGCACTAGTAAAGGAAGCCGTCAAGGTAACAGCGGAAACGTCCTCGAACTGAAGGTCCTGACGCAGCTGCACCACGTGCCGTGAGGTAAGTGACGCTCCAACTTGACGAACGATGTCTTTTAAATATCTGTCTTTATTTTGAGAGTTAGGTACATAACGCAAGTACTGCCGTCCTCGTGAAAGAGGATGATATTGACGCATTGGTCTAAGCGCTGGTTTGTGACCATTCGTCCGAGAATGGGTCCGAGTTTGAATCCCGGTGAAACATGGATGTTGTGGGGATGGTAAGTGAGCAGAGCGACAGTCCCCGAAAATTTAGGGTTTTCCGCTGAAAGCTAACACGGGATTTTTCAATTTTGCATATGTTAGTAATAGTTTTTAACAGAGGAGTACAGAATCATACAGTTTCTCTGAGTTTCTTGACGTTCATGTGAAAACGTGCTAGTGTTGTGCTCTGTCTGTCTGCTGATCTTCCGTACCATTTTTTGGTTTTTGATGCAGGGAAGCGTCACCATGATTTTTGTGTTTCGCAGCTTTTTAAGGGGAGTAACTGCCAGGTTACAGTGGCCTATACAGGATGCTGGTATGGGGAGGGTTTAGCGAAAGAAAAAATTCTTTCCCAGAAATAGTGTTGCAGGTGATTTTTTTTAAGTGACGATTAATCAACCTATTAATCGACTAACGAATATTGAATAATTAAAAATTTCAGTCGATTCACACCCCAACAATTACAGTATACACAATCTTAAATGTTAAAAATAATCAATACTCCCATTACAGTATGAGATATTTATTTCCTGAAAGAAAATAGTATAACTATACTAGTATTTCGAATTTATTGGCGTAGGATAAAAACCAGTTTTCCAAGCCTTCGCACATCAACCAGATGGCTTTTCTAAGATAGACAGAACCTCGTTATTAATTTATTTCCTTTGACTTACTTCAAACGTAACTCAATTCGATGTGCTGTTTTAGATAGTTCGTGAAGTACTGCATCAGTTGTAATCATAATATCTCTAGGTACAGTATATTTAATACTGCTAACCCATTTAATCGATTTTCACTGATCGTGTTTCGAAAATGCGTTTTGAGTGGTCGTAGCGTTGAGAGTGATCGTTCACTTACTGCGGTATAATTACTGGCAATGTTGCAAGTATTTGTAGAAATTTCCTTACTATCAAAAATTCATTTTTCATCGCATGTGAGAAATGCGGCGTGATATTTTCAATATTGAGAATATCCCGCCACCGCAGCTTTAGTTCTCCGATAGCTTCCTCTATACCAGTAGTTCCCAACCTTTTTGGATTCATGGACCGGCAAAAGGTTGGGGAAACTTTCGCGGATCGGCTATGCCCAAACAAAACCTTTGGGCTATTTTCGAGCATTTAATCTCGTAATATTTTACACTGAGAAAAACGTTTTGTTAATTCAACAAAAAATTTGTTGAATCAAAAAATTTTTTGTTGAATTTGCAAAATTATTTTGTTGAAAATTATTGTTGATTTAACAAGATGATTAGGTCGATTTTTGGGAATTTCTTTGATCCAACAAAACATATTGTTATATATTTGTTGGATCAAACAACTTTTCTTTGAACCCTCCTTTAAACCTCACGAAATAATTAAGCAGAACACATGATGAGTCAATCATCTAAGGTTTTAGGGGGACTATGGAATTTTTCTGATTCACAGGAATTTTTTTTTTTTTTATATATAAAAAAAGGACGGTTTTTTTTTAAAGTTAGTGTTCTATTTTGTGAAATGGAGGGAGTCCTCTTGAGCGAATGAGTAGTAGAAGGCACCATTCATTTTCGTAATTATAGTTTAAAATATTATATTCCTTATCAGGTTAAAAAATTATAATTCATAAACAGCCTTATGGCAGCAAACATCAGAGAAGCCGTGTCGGTGGCGCAGTGGTCTAAGCGCTGGCTTACCATTCGTCCGAGATGGGTCCGGGTTCAAATCTCGGTGATGCATGGATGTTGTGTTTGTCTTTCGGCAGAGGCTCTCTCCCTTTCCTGAAACCAGTGGCCCTAAATTAGCGTCGGGTGATTGCTTATAGCCCATCGAGTTGCTCACGGTGGTCGTTAAACCTCCAATAAAAAAAAAACAACAACATTAGAACAAGAAAGAAAATGACGTAAGTTAGCTAAAATCTAAATAGTAATCGAAACAGAAATAGTAATCGCGAAGAATAATATATCACAAGATACTGGTTGTGTGTTTCTTATTTAGTAATAATGCAAAGGACTTCAAAAGAAATAGTAACTTGTTAAAAGGGCCGTGAATGTTCGTACCATGGTTCACAATGCTATGTGCTTTGAATAAATAGTACATATAGTGTCTACTTGAAATTTTTTGTACTTTTTTTAACTTCATCAGCGTAAAATAAATCTGCATCAAACGGAACTTTTTTTGGCAAATTTCTGCAGAGCACTTCAAGATGTTAACTTCTTGCCGTTGAGTAGCTGGAACCGATTCTTCGTTAATGTCTGTTATTATAATATTGAGTCTTTCTCAGCTTTAAGAGTAGTTTTCTTATGCGTTGCTGCTACCTGGAAGGGAAATTCAGTCCTGCGAAAAACCGAAAAAATGTGAGTTACAGTTATCTCTTAACAACCCATAAAGTTCTTTTTTACCTTCCTTCTAGACACCTTCACAGATCTGAATAACATGTATGCAACCAAAGGCGAAAGCTTTGCACCAGGAAAAGCAGGAGATGTGATAAAAATTGGGTACGCTTCACTACCTCAATTGATCCAAGAATTTTCCCTCTATGTCTTCTAGAACCTCGGTTATATTTATAAATATGCCTCAACACGACGTGAAGGTAAAATTGTGCAACCGAAAAAGTTAAAAAATACCGGAAAATGTTTTTTTTAATTCACGTTTGTTTTTTTATTAAGAAAGAATTTCTTCATTTCTTCTAGAAATACAAACGTAGTAAAATTGTACACGGATATCATGTAACCGATTAGAAATACAAACGTAGTAAAATTGTACACGGATATAACGCATCGGATAAACTGTGTGCCAGCAAAAGCAGGAAATTCATACAAATTTTTAGTTATGCTGTTCTTCATGTGATGCCAGAATTTGACGATTTCCCAAAATGGAGATAACTTGACGAATACGAATGTGCATCACTTGATGAGGAAAACGTGCACCAGAGGAAGCAGATTACATCGGAGAAATCCTGAGTCGTGGTTGCTTCTTTACCAGGTGAAAATGATTTTTTTTTCAAGTTCAAGGGGTGAAGGTGTAGTACTAGGCCTCAGAAAGACAGGTATTCACACGCTAAGAGTAAGCACATCTTTTTTTATAGAACACTAAACGAGAGCATAGGTTTATCAGTTTCATGGAGTGTTTGACAACATGTACACATTTGTTTTACGTTATTTATTTATGTGGGTGTGTGCATGTGACCGACGATTAAGACCAAACACGAAAAATAAAAAAAGTGGTTACGTAGCACTCCGTTTTGTACAGACATATATACCCAATAAAATTTCTGGAGTTCTCAGTTTGGCAACACCACAGCATTTTATGTATCCCAACGGCATGACATTTAAAATTTTGAAATAACTTGCTTTTTGAAATTCAATAACTATATTCGATCGAAAAAAAAAACTGTACGATTATTGATGTTTTTTACGTTGCTTATAATAAAATACACTGAAAGCACAACTTGTTCCGCACCCATCCATAAACCCGCCCTGCCCAGCCGCAATAATGGGACCAACCGAAATTCCCTGCTGGCTATAGATAGGTCAGATACCTGGCTGCTGTATAGCGCACTCGCTCCTGTGAAGATGGGTAAACGCGACGGACTGAGTGAGTTCGAGTGTGGGCAGCTAGTCGATGAGAGGAAGATGGGGGTTCTCCATCTGTGCAGCTGCAGGAGCTCCCGTGTCTGGCCGTTGCATACGTGCACTAGGAATATATGAACTGCTACGGACATCTCTCCTCGGCTTTCGCCGCGCATTGTTTCCGCAATATTTCTCCCGCTGCAGTTCTTGGCGGATTTCTTTACGATTGACCACGGGTTGTTCGTGATGAGTTGAGATGAGTTATATCCTCAGCTGGGTAGCCGCCTCCCCTCTCCTTCCAGGGGAGGGGGCTGAGGATGCAACAAGAGAGCGTCGGTCTCAAACGTAAGTAAAAAACTTATTTTAAAAAGAAAAGAAATGTATTTCAATTAAACATAAATCGAAAAACAACTGGATGTACGTTACAAGTGTCTAAAATAATAATGTCCTTGTTTCTTCCATTCAATTGTTTTAATTATATTTATGAATTCATTAAACTGCGTAGTAAAGACCATCCAAACCAACGAAGAACACTATTGGCTAACGCTATTCGCTTTAGGAAAGCGTGAAATTTCTGTGTCCTGAACGCAAGTAAGCTCCGGAAGTCAGTTTAACTGCATATTGAAGACTATTCAAACAAACGAAAAACGCTATTTGACTTTTCGAAAGTCTGTTATTATTCTACTCGCACGCAGGAGGCATGCGTTGTGTTACATTTCGTTTTGAAATTATTTATATCGCGCAGTGCCACCGGAGCAAACATAGTAGACTTGTCACCAGAGAGTCTCGATGGGAAATGTAAACAAACTGGCCGACCCGTAGCACTTCGGAAGAGCTTTCAGGACGACATTAAGACTGGCAGTCGCCGGAGAAAATGTGGCCTAGATGAGCGCTGTCTCTTCCGTCTCGTACCGTAGGAACGAGGGACGCTGGAGAGAGGACATTCAGTGACGAGGGAAGCTGGAGGTTTCTACGATGTAACGACTCGGCTATGCCAGCCGACGCTCATATCGAGTACCTTTGTCAGCAACATGTGACCAGCCTATGAGGCTGAAGGGGACGAAAGAACATCGTCACTGGACCGTAGAGGACTGGAAGCAAATAGCTTGGTCCAACCATTCGAGGTTCCGACTACAACACGCCGACGAATGGTTGCATTCCTGGCGTAATTCACACACGAGACCATCAACCCCAACTGCCAAGTAGTGTTACAGACCGGTACATGTGGTGTAATGTTTTGGAAAGTGTTCACGTGGGTCACTTTGGGTCCGCCCCCTTATACTAACTAAGACAATTGTGACCAGACAAGGCTGTGGTTACATCCTCGCTGACCAACTATATCCTTTCACGACTATCCGTTTCCCCCAGCAAGATGCTTTCTTTCAACAAGACAACACACAGTCTCATCGATCCAGTTTGGCGAAGGACTGGTTGGAGGAGCATTCGAGTGAGTTCACAACCCTCGAATGACCCTCATTTCTTCCATTCAATTGTTTTAATTATATTTATGAATTCATTAAACTGCGTAGTATTTCACGCTTTCCTAAAGCGAATAGCGTTAGCCAATAGTGTTCTTCGTTGGTTTGGATGGTCTTTACTACGCAGTTTAATGAATTCATAAATAATTAAAACAATTGAATGGAAGAATTGACCCAATTAAGCATTTGTTCTTACTGAAACAATGGTCATCTGACAAGGCTATTGTGACGTCCTCAATGACGAACTACACCCTTTCATGGCTATCCATTTCCTCAGCAAGATGCTTTCTTTCAACACGACAACGCCCAATCTCATCACTTCAATTTGGCGAAGGACTGGTTGGAGGAGCATTCAAGTGAGTTCGCACCCCTCGAATGGCCGTCTTACTCTCTGCATTTGGTAATGTCGTAATACAAGCAACTTTGAAATCCACCGATATATGCAACGAAGTCTTCCGGCGTAGATCATGGGCCGAGCCGGCAAATTTCTTCGATAACCACCTCTAGATTATGAGATGCCTAAGGGGTTTGTCTGCAAATTGCGTTTAAAACAGTACCCTAAGACACACAACCAGAATTGTCAAGGGGCGGTAGTACCCTAAGACACACAGCCAGAATTGTCATACACTGTTAAAACTTTTGTCGTAGGTTGCACCATAAAATGGTGCAATTTTATGGTGCAACCTACGATAAAAGAAGTGCTGCAGCTGGTGTTGCACCATAAAATGGTGCAACACCAGCTGCAGCACTTTCTGAGAAAAGATAGGCCTACATCATTGTGTGGTGCAAAGAAAATCCAACAACGGCGCGCAACCTCGAACCATTATGTGGTGCAACCTTGTACCATAACGTGGTGCAAAGTTGCACCATGTTATTTGGTTTTGTTTGTACTACACAGTGGTTCATCTTTTCTCAGAAAACGGTGCAGCTGGTGTAGCACCTCTTTGGTGCAACCAACCACAAAATTTTTAACAGTGTATCCGTGTACATGCACTTTGCTTCTCTGAGTTCGCACCCCTCTTAGAATTGGCTGGGTCATCTTTACTCTTTTCCTTCATGGTATTGTTTTGAGCAGGTGCCCAAAAAATAACTGCTACTATGACCTCTACACAAGAGCTAATGTCTTACATTCACTTATACTTCTTTGTCACCCCTTTCACTGGAGTCCTAAGTGGCATGCTCCCTTAATTCTTAACATAAGTGTTCCGATCCATTTCTTTATGCAAATCAGAAAAATAGATCTTATGAATATTACTAAAATCGTCCCTGGTGCTTTCAACTAGTCTTGCCTGTGTGCTACGTGTTCTGAGCTTCCTTCTAAGAGTTGTTATTGCGTTGTAAAAACTAAAGTTCAGAAGTAGCTTTATTTTCACTAGTTGTTTCACTGTTTCACCTGTTGTCGGACTAATAACATATTTTGTATTAGCCGAGGGCCCATTCCGACAATGTATTTCAGATAGCGCTTGTTATGAGCTTTAATACGAGTAGTATTAGATTTCTATATCACCCTTAGTTCCGAAAATAGCCATTGGTGTCAGCTTATTTGCATATACTGACCTCTTGTTTTTCTTATTTGGGCTCTCACTTATTTTCCTGCTGTTCAATCTACAGCATGCATTTGATGTTACCTGTTGCATTGGTAACAGTGTATTACACCTTTGTGTGCTATATTTAAATGAGAAATATAGTGTTAGGCTTAGGAGCAAGGCACCCGCCCTAAACCACGAGGGAGGAAATGCAGGGAAGAGAGTAAAGATGACCCACCCAATTCTAAGTAAAAACACCATATCAACGTGTTAATATGAAAAAAGAAAAGTACATGTACAAGGGTATGGACGAAAACCGTCATCGCACTACAACAGAGTGCAAATGCTTCCTGTCAAAGTAGTAAGTCAAATTTCAATTTGTAAGTCGCCCTTTGACAATCCTGGCTGTGTTTCCTGGGTTACTGCTACAAACGCAATTTGTAGACGGGCCACTTAGGGTCCAAGAAGCGACTGTCGTCAGTGAAGAAAGCTGTCGGCTCACCCCGTGATCTACGCCGGGAGACTTCGCTGCATATACCGGTGGATTTCAAAGTGGCTTGTATTAGGATATTACCTTGGATTTGAGCTCAGCTGAGCATCTGTGGAGCGAGGCATTCGAGCCTGAAACCACCACCGGCAATTCTCGGCGCGTTATGGACGTTGTCTTGGAGAATTGAGGGCGGCAGCATCACCACAACGTTCCCAACTCCAAGTAGAGTTTATGTCACGAATTTTTGCTTCTGTTGTGATGGCGAAAGGTGGACCACACGTTAGTCGGTGGATGTGGTTAATAAATTATTTTTTCAGTGTGTTTAGGTAAAATGGGAAGACAAAGAAAAATCTCGAGAACTGTTTTTTAATTAGAAAAAGTTATTTTTAAAATCCTAATGTAGGAGCGTCAAAATGGGTTTTCCTAACCTTGAATGATTGTTCCCTTTTTTTCTCGAAAGAAAGTTTGGGTTTTATCTTGTGTGGTTGGTATCGCATGTAAACACTGCATAGCAGCTATAGAAAATGAAGCTCACGCAACTTTTTCCATCATTTTTGTATCTTAAACGTAAGAAAAAAAAAGTCGGAGGGCGGGAGAGAGAGAGAGAGAGAATAAAACGATAATGGTTTCTGTTTTTAAGAATTTAAGAATCATTCTGAACAATTTCTAGAGCTTGAATCTTCAGTAATTCAAACTCTAGAAATAAAAAGTAATATTGTGACATATGTATCATCAGCTGGCATTCAGTTCCAGTAATTATTATATTATGAAAAATTTTAGTGTCCACCATTAATTCATTATGAGATCAAACCTGCTTACCCGAAGGTTTTCAATTTAATGAGACAAGCACACAAACTCAGACTTGGAGAACAGAAAATTGAAATTTAAAAGCACAGTAAAGATTAAAGTTCTCATTTCCTACAAACTTACTGTCGTTGCATTGTAAGTCTTTCAGCCTCAGGAAGTTACCACCCCTATCACTAACAGCCAGTTTTTCACCATCAGTTCTTCTTGCTCTAGGTTTTCCCTTTGGTCAGTGACACACCTATCGTAGCAATCTTTCCATGATACATGCAAATTGTCATGGAAAATAAATGAATACAACACCTTCTTTCCCATATGACACACATATTCAAACCATCTAAAGATATTTCTTTTGACTTTGCCTTCTGCAAAATGTCCAACTCAGACTTGATATTTCCATCACTGGTGTGTCAGGCCACTGAACTCATCTGTTTTTATTTTCCTGAAATTCCTCTTACTAGCCTCATATGAATCATCACATCAAACCGCGTAATGAGATCCATACTTCGTACCTACCTGTCATCTCACTGTCGTAGAAGATAGGTATAAACACTGCAGTCAGCCTCGAAGTAACTAAATAAGTAGTGAGTAAATTTCTGAATAAGTAATAGTAAGTTTTTAAATAAGCTTACGAAGATTTCGGTGAGCGAAATTAAAGACTCGTTTACTGCCCAAAATCGTTTTCTGTTCTAAAGTGCAAAGATGTCATCGTACAGCGTTGTGGGCTGAGCAGGAAGGTTCACCACTGTGCAAAGTTTAAAGTTTTGAAAAGTGGGCAGAACTTATTTTCATTTTTAGAATGTATGAAATGTCGTAAAATATAAAACAGTCCTGTCAAAAATTATGCACGTTTCAGATTATTGGCAGAGTAAGTATGTAACGGTTTTCCAGTACAAACTGCTTTAAATCTCACGAACAGATATATATTGTATATAGCTTTAAACTGCTTAAAAGTTGTTTCCGCAACCTAAGATCATTTGAATAAATATTGCCGCCTTCTTTTTTAGAACGTAGTGTTAAGTTATGCTTCCTGTGAATTCTATCGATAAACAATACATGTGTGCACGTGCATGTGAATTTATACATTACATGCATTTAAAAATTTCACAGACGCTTTTATATCTTACAAACAGTCAGCAGTCTACACATAACTATCAGCTCAAAATTGTAACTCACGAAGTTATTGCTCATGCATTTTCCTTTTCTTGATTTTTTTCTTCCTTTTAAATGCTATATTTTTCCTACCTGATTTAGAATGTAATTCTGGAAGAAAAGAGAAGACTTTTATCATTGCAAAAAAAAAAAAAAAAAAAAAAAAAAAAAAGGAAAAGCAAATAATCATCTCCAAAAACAAATTGCAAAAGAAAAGGGTAACTGAAGAAAAGATGCCTGAATAATCATTACGCAATTCTACAAATCCTAAATAGCCATCAGGAGATATGGAGCTTAGAAAGTAACCTGATGATAAGATGACTTGGAAGGAATTTGGTTCGTAAGACTTCTGTTACTGAATCATTAACTACCCTTCCTGTGAACTGACACCTGTGTCGTTAAAATGAGATCATTTCAGACGGTCAACACTCACTTCAGTACTGCGCTTTAAGTAAAAACTTTAAGAATACTTTTTAGTGGCAAAAAACTTAGTGATAAATGCAAATACTCATGTACTTGAGAGGCAAACATAACGTGCAAAAGAAGATATGTATTTAAGTCGCCTAACAAAAATTCCGCGAGCAAGAAGGAAATTCGTTCATACAGTAGTTCCAATTGTCCAACACAAAGAGAATTTTTCCATTCAGACTTTTAGAAAGTGTACACGTCGCGCAAAATACAAAAAACAAGTAAATTAACTCCACCAAGTGGAAAAATTATACACTACAGAAATTCGAAAGAAAATGGGTGAATTATCATTCTCTGCATTGTCCGATGCAAAGAAAATTTGTTATCAAACTTCATAAAAGGTCATGGACATTTATAAAATGTGATAATAAATTTAAGAAGACGAAGCCACAGTCTTTGAAGTACTTTTTGTGATGATTCAGATTACGGAACTGAAGGAAAGGCAAGAGAAATGAAGGACGGAAGGACAATTCAACGTCGTTAAAAATATCCACGAAAAAGACCTCAAATGAAGGTTACAAGCAGTTACCCGTTCTTGATATGACGCCACTGGTTTCAGGGAGGGGGACCAGTGCCCCCCTCCCCTCAAGCCCAGAACCAGCTCGGACGATCAGCTAGAAACCTATTCCTCTGAACATTCGGGTGGCTCTTTCAGAATGAACCGTGAGCAATGTAGCCAAGTGATCCAAATACTTGAAGAAAATAATCATTTACAATGTTCTTAGTAAAAGTGGACGAAACAAACCGTGGAACGTCTCATAATCGACGTGACTTTTAAGGATTTAATTACTGAATTCTTTCCCCAGATCATGACAATATAGAAACTTGATTTACAAATATTTTAAACCCTTGTTATGGCTTTCTCGTTCGCTGCTCTCCCTCTCTCCCTCCCTCACACACATTCTCTCTCTCTCCCTCCCTCACACTCTCTCTCCCTCTTTGTCTGTCTGTCTGTCCCCGATAGCAAGCGAGCATCTCGTCTTTTTAGAGAAGCTTGCTTTGTCCATCTCTTTGGTTCATACAACAACTTCGCCGGTTTCCCAGAAATGGGTATCTTTCACTTCGAATATGAACCAAACAGTAGTGACACCTCTTGATTCACGCAGTTCACTTTGCGTGAAAACACACACTGAAGTGCAAAAAAAAAAAAAAAAAAAAAAAAGCATTCCTCTCTAATACCGCGTTTGTCCTCCTCGCGATCGGATAAGCTCAGCAACACAACGGAGCCTGACCTGTGATACTGCTGCGCTAACACCGTGTATGTCGCTGTGCGATCCGTCACTTCCGTGCGATTGAAGTGTCTGTCATCCAATGCAGTCGTGCGATTTTGCGGCCCATTTCCCTGATTTCTATCAGGCAGGGCCCGACTTAAGTCAGTCGAGGCCCCTTCGATTAAAATTTTCAGTCAAACAGACGAAAAGAATAATTACTGGTAAATATTTTTTGCAAGCAGCTTTTCTAGCAGTAAAACCATTAAAACACATCCCACATGCTAGTCAACTTTATAGCCAATGAGGCTTGTAATAGACTAGCATTCACTCCACTTGTACTTCCCCACACCTGCAGAGCTTACAGCTGTAACATTAATTACTCTGGAATTATTTTTTTGTTTTATAGTATCATTTAAGGAAACAAATAACTGTCCTTCCAGAGATATAATTTAAAACACCTAGTTTACCATAAATTTAAGGGAAATGATGAACCAATGGTAGCTTAAGCTGTAAGAAGTAATCCCTCACAAAGTCTTACAGCTGACCACACACACTGTGGAATAAATTATTGCAACACTCCATGTAAATTATTACAACAGTCTTGAAATAAAGTAGTGTCAATTGAACTTTTTTTTATATTTTTATTTTTGTAAAAATAAACTTTACATAATTATGAATATTGATTCATAATTTTTTTTCTCACAAGACTAATATTAATAATAAAAATATTTTTTAGTAAATTCTACATGTTTGCTGAAATGCTTTTCATGTATAATATACCGTATTGCTCTGAATATAGGCTGTTCCCATTGCATTTTGATTGTTACAAATAAGGGTGAGATTAAGATGTTGCACTGGCCGATCACAGCTCAGCGCAATGCTTGAGCTTTATTATACGAAATATTAATAATTTGGTTTCCAAAATCTCATCCTAAATTTTGAAACCGAAACTTATACTAATTTCGTGCTACAATGGAAAATATATTTTGGTTCTGAAAATTTATATTACTGTTAAGGTAGTTTGGAGGCCCTTTTAAATTCTGAGGCCCTGTGCACCTGCAGAAATCAGGCCCTGCTCTCAGGTAATCATAATACGACCTTCTTCTGCGATGGGGCATAGTGAAACACAAGAAACACCCTTTCGACTCATTGTCGGCTCCTCACTGATTGCAACATCTCATCCCTCTTTATACCCAAGACCGGACAGTTCAGAGGGTGCTGCTTCGAAACTGCATGCGCATTTTCACTTTTATGGGTTATTTTTCACTAAAAATAATGTTTAGTTTTTCTCTCTAGAGGGCGTCAATACTACCTTTCTTGTTCTAGTACAGAATCGAGTTCCATTTCCAGTTTCTAGTATTCCAGCTCCTTACTTATTTTCCATTTCGACTGCTTCATACTCTACATTCAATCGAAAGAAGAAAACCACGTTCACTGGCTCTACCTTCACCAACGGCTACCTGTTCAGTAACGCTCTATTGTTTTATGTAAAAGCTCCTCTCCAACTCGCTCTTTTGTATCACACTAGAAGATATTCAAATGTACCACCATTGCCGGATTCTTCGGCCATTGTTCACCGTTGCTTCCAGCTACACTCGAAGATGTGTCTTGCACACACACTTCTCTGGAGTATCAAACCCCTGTTTCTTCCAACGTCATCATCAAATTCATACACCACCTGTACTTCATTTTTCGTACGCCTCAAACACGTGGTCTTTAGGTTTCGATTGACAGATCTACACCGATGAACCATTGCATTATGACCACCTACCTAATAAGCTGTAGGACCCCCTTTAGCCCGCAAAACAGCAGCTACTCGGCGAGGCATCGATTCGATGAGATGGCGGTAGGTATCCTGGGGTTTCTGGTACCATAATGTCAACAGCAGGCCCTCCAGTTCCTGTACATTTCGGGGTGGTGGTGATTTAGCGCGAACCCGCTTTTCCAAGTCGAACCACAAATGCTGGATAGTGTTCATGTCAGGTGAATTTGAAGGCCAGGACATTAACAGAAAGCCACCAGCATGTTCCTCGAACCACTTTTTGACGATTCTGGCAGTGTGGCATGGCACATTATTCTGTTGGTAATGGCCATCACCAGCAGGGAACACAGTTGCCATAAATGGGTTAACTTGGCCCGCAACGATGTTCAGATGCCTGACAGCTGTCAGGGATTGTGGTGTTGGGATGATGGGGCCTAAAATGACTCAAGAAAACATCAACCACAGCATTGCAACACCGCCGCCGTCCTGTTTCCGCCTAAGAGTGCATCCAGGTACCATAGCCTCCATTGGTGATCGTCGTATCCGCGCTCGGGCGTCTACGTGATGCACTAAAAGTCTTGATTCGTCAGACCAATCCATTTTCTTCCAGTCATCTACGGTCCAATCCAGATGATCTTGGGCCCATTTCATGCGTTGTTGGCGATGACGTGTAGTGAGCATGGGTCTTCCGCTACGCAGGTCCATGCGCAGAAGGCTGCGATGAACTGTGTGCTGTGACACATTGCCCTGATCACCACTGTTGTAGCTGTGGGTGATTTGTCGCACTGTGGCCTTGCGGTCGCTGTGAACAATGCGCGACAGTCTCCGCTCCCCTGTGGCATTAATGAGCTGCGGACAACACACGAATTGACGACGGTTCGTCGTTTGGCCATCTGTGCACCGCTTTTGATACGTATTCACTACAGCGGCACGTGAACAACCCACAAGTCGCGTCGTTTCCGAGATCATAGTTCCGAGGCTCCATGCTATCACAATTTGTCCTTTATCAAACTCCGATAAATCGGCAACTTTTCCCTTTCTGACTCCGAGCACTCTACTAACCGAAAGCCGGTCCTCGGGGGTGATCATAATGTAATGACTCATTGGTGTAGCTACTCGGAGGAACATGTAACCGCACTTTGCACAAAGAGCCTTAAGGCTGAGTTTCTACTCAGTCTACGCTCCGCGGTCCAAAGGAGTACTTCCATGCACTTTTAAAACGACGCTCTTAAAAACTTCTTCTCATACTGGAATCCTCGAAATGCCAGAATTCAGCTTTCATTGATTTACTCAAGACTACCATGTTTGACCCCATGTGACTGCGAATGTTGTGAAGTCTTGCGTCTTCATTGAACTGTGTTACAGAAGATAATATGACTTTAATTAGTGCAGAATTTCTTTAAAATGTAAACACGTCTCTTTTAATGTACTGAATGTTCTATTATTATTATTAAATTCTCGATCTCGGAAAAAAAGTAAACTACTGGTAATGTTTCAATGACTCATTTGCCATCTGCTGTATCAGATTTACCTGATTTTGTTTTGCTCTGAGAGGTCAACGAAAACTTAACGTTTTTCTTCGTCCTCTTACATATTTTTCGCATTGAAGTCGCAGTAATATAATACATTTCTTTTAACCTAGACATTCAAGCTGCTTAGTGTACACAATCTGTAGTTTTTGTTGATTTCTGTTGATAATAAACGAAGCAGGTAATCCTTTCGTTACTGGTACGTTGTTTAATTCACCCAAATTAATCATAGGAACCGACGCACTGAAGTGAACTAAAAATCGACACACTGATACTATGTTGAGAGCACTTCGCAGCTCATTTCTAGTGTAAACTAAGCACGATCTGAATCTGTGATAAATCGTTACCCCCTCCCCAGTAAATAAACCTGTTTTCCTAGAACTGTCGTCTCCCAATGGAAGCCCGTTTAGAGAAATCGAAAATTATCTGCTTTATCGCGAGCATTGCTTGTGCATAAATAACCTAGCTCTTCCCGTAAACATTTTGTTTATCAGACTCAAGGACGCATCAGCACTTTATATTAAGATAACTATAACCTTTGTTAAATGGGTTCTTTCTTATGTAATACACTGACTGAAATACTTACAAAGGCGGTTATTATGTTAAATGGGTTCCCTTATTCCGTGAGAAAATAACGAATTTCTCAATACCGTACGTGAGCTCTTTCTTTCCGAGAAAACCACTGTACGACAGAAATTTGCACTAAATAGGAATTGTGTATAACCTTTAGGTAGAAAAAAAAATACTGGTAGGCTCAGTTCTGATTTAGCCGTCAGTTTGGAACGTAGACTACGACTTGCAGATCGGAGAGTTGAAATGAGCAAGTCGAGTATGGTTTCAAAGCGTTTATTTAATTTGTTATATTCAACACAGGTCTATGTGCTATGAAAAGTAGCTTATATAATGTTTATAAATATAGTTCTCATCACTTGCTCTTGCCTCTCGTTTTGATTTTCTCCACTTTTGCTGGCGTTCTGTGAATTCCGCGGCATTGTCGAAAATGTTAACCCGCTCAAACGAAAACATTTTTTTAATTTTAGTTTAAACCACTGCGATAGGTTCTTTGTATATTTGAATAGATCTCGTCGAGAGCTTTAAAACGATACCACGCACAGTCGTTTTGCCCTCACGGTTGTCCAGATGAACTGCAATATTGTCAAAAGTGTTCACCAGTTCACAGGAAAAAAATTTTTAAAATCTTCTGTTCAAACCACTGTGAAATGTTCTTCGTATATTTGAATAGATCTCGTCGAGAGCTTTAAAACGATACCATGCACAGTTGTGTTGCGCTCACGGCCAAGCTAGACTGAGTCAAACGCGGCGGCTTACCCAGAAATATTGCATCACGTCCCCCGCGTACAGGGAGCGAGGGGAGCGTCGCGCGCACGATGTATTGCGCAGTACGCAAATTGGACTCCATGCTAACACGATTAGTGCACAGCACGCATTTTTAACGCTATAATGATTTCAATTGGGACCTATTTATGTCACAGGCGGTTGGCCGTAAGTCGCCCCATACTATCCGCCGAGTTAGACGTAGTCCTACGTCAATAAAAGTCAGAAACTTTATGACGTTCTGTATTATTCCAGGATATCGTTGAATTGCACGAAAGACATCGTGCCTGCCGACACACAGCATCGTTTGCGCGCTTGTGTGTGTGTGTGTGTGCGTGTGTGAAGGGGTTACTGCATTGTGCCTCACTGCCACACTCCCATTTAATATGACAGCTCTCTGGGTTATAACGCAGGGCATGTTATGATGGTTTTAACTCTCTCCCTTCCAAAACGAATATCTCCAGTCCTGCATCGAAAAACAAGAATACCTTGAAAAATGCAAAGGTACATTTACACAATGAGAAAATTTCGTTCAAAGTAAAACAGAAAACACAAGAAATATGGAACATTCTCACCATAATACGGTTGTCCGACGTAGGAACTTTTTTAGTTTTGTTTTGTTCTCTAGAAGCTGAAACTTTGTGCCCACACACATACAGACAAACCAGTGACACCAGATATGCTGCGGCTGCCGTTAGTATGTAGAAAAATGACTAGCAGAGTAAGAAGCTAGAAATGTTAAGAATTCACTAAAATTTGCATTATTATCTGCTGCCGTTAGTATGTAGGATAATGACTAGCAGAGTAAGAAGCTAGAAATGTTAAGAATTCACTAAAAATTGCATTATTATCTGCTGCAGTTAGTATGTAGGAAAATGACTAGCAGAGTAAGAAGCTAGAAATGTTAAGAATTCACTAAAAATGACATTATTATCTGCTGCCGTTAGTATGTAGGGAAATGACTAGCAGAGTAAGAAGCTAGAAATGTTAAAAATTCACAAAAAATTGTATTATTATCTGCTGCCGTTAGTATGTAGGAAAATGACTAGCAGAGTAAGAAGCTAGAAATGTTAAGAATTCACTAAAAATTGCATTATTATCTAGATTCTGAAATAAATGTATTACATTTCAGAAAGCAAGCTCCAGCCGTCAGTAAAAATTCGCCAAAATTTGAAGTGTCCTTAAAAAAAAAAGAAAAAAGAAGCACTACTGGTAAAAGAAGCACGCAATATTATTGGGAAAAGAAAAGCAATTATATGGAACAAGAAAAAGAAAAAAAGCACAGAGTAGTAACAGAAAAATCCAAAACAATGTCAATAGTAACATTTTGGCAGCGGTGAAATATCTCCACATAGTCTTATACGAAGATTTTTTTAGATAATTTCGGCTCTTTTACTCTACAGATTAATTTCCGCGGTAAATCAGCATAACTTTTTACCAGTTTTTTGTTAACCGAAACCAGCAGTGGGGGATTTAGAGTTACCGGTGTCCTGCGCACAGCATCAGTTTCGGGGCCCTCCTCACTTGTCCGCAATGCTTAAAAAAATAACTTTTTGTTGCCGCATAGCCCCTTTCCTCCTAATTTTTATTTTCTCACACTAATGTATGAGAAAGTATTATAAGAAATTTTACCTCGAGATTTCAAGAGAAATACATATTTTGGTTTCCCTCTATATGATTTGACTATTTTCACGATTGTCTGTGAGTGTGTGGTTTGTTGCCGCTACAACTCAAGATGTAATTTAATATTTAAGGGTTTTGTGATTCCCTGATGAGAAGGAAATGCGGAAGTTACAATAGTTAAGGAAAACGAGTCGGAACTTTTATAAGGATTTTGCTGAACCACAGTTAAAATGTTACTACTGCTAATTTATGTCAGTGATTTAACTGACTTTTGTGGTACATGAGGTGTGAGATCTGCTGCAGCATATCATCAGATTCCACTCCACTCGCAGTTCCTCGAAAGAGCTGGAACAAGGATGAAATCGATTAGCGTGCCTCACAAAACCAACTTTTCAAATGTCATTTTACTCTTATTCTAATAGCTTTGAGGTTGTCTCTTAAAATATGCTCAGTGAGGGCAAATGTTTTAAGATAAAGATGGGCCGCGTCATATTAAATACCGAATTAAAGAGCTAACTTGTGATTACTTTCTAAATAAATCTGCCAGAAATAACATCCTAATCTCTGAGCTCAGCTGTAGTGTAGTATTAAATAATACAGGGTAATTCAAAATTATTGCCCTGATTACAAATGACAATACCGGGTTTATGAACATAGATACAGAGATCACATTGTTGCACCATAAAGAGGGAAGTTTAGAATTTTGTTTCCATACCTTACAAATGTTCTATGTGACTCCCCTGGGTCACGCGGACAACATCTAAACATTAATCCATTTCACGCCATACATTATGAAGCATGTCCGTAGTCACTGATGACAGTGAAAGCTGAATGCGCATCTTTAGTTCGTGCAGTGTTCTCGGCGAAGGTGGCACATACACATGGTGTTTGACATACCCCCACAAAAAGAAATCCCAAGGAGTAAGGTCCTGAGACCTAAGGGGCCACTTGCAGAAAACCCTGTCGTCCTGTCCACAGCGACCAATCTAACGGTTCGGCAGAATTTCGTTCAAAAATTGGCGAACGTGCATATTCCAATGTGAGGGTGCTCCATCTTGCTGTTGGATGTAGTCCCCGGAATTGTCATCCAGTTGTGGAAGTAGCCATTGCTGAATCATATCTAGATAAACGTTACCTGTTACTGTATCTTCAATGAAGGAAAAAGGTCCATAGACCTTCACACTGGAAATTGCGCAGAATACATTGACTTTCGGTGAGTCACGCTCATGTTCAATCACACAACAAGTTTTTCCGTGCCCCATATGCGAGTGCTGTAGCGGTTTACCTTGCCACTGATATGAAAGGTAGCTTCATCACTGAAAATTAGGCGTGAAGCAAATGTGCCATCCTCAGTAGCGCACACACGGGGAGGGTCAGCAGGGTCCGGACCCCTCCCAAGAAGGCCCGAGTCCTTAAAACAAATTATTTTATTTTAAAATACATTCTGCGCATTGCTTTATAAATTTAGTATTTTTTTTTATGATCAATTATTTTTTTGTGCGTCTTAATTTTAGTTTTCGTAACGATCGTTATATTTATGAACGTCTTATGCTTAATGATTACTGAATTTATCCTACTTCTTCAGAG
Organism: Macrothele yani; assembly: GCA_039090855.1. NCBI lineage: Eukaryota > Metazoa > Arthropoda > Arachnida > Araneae > Macrothelidae > Macrothele > Macrothele yani. The sequence goes on from CM077011.1 coordinate 168,550,296, forward strand.
AATTTTTTTAATCTCTGTGTCTATGCTGATTTATGCTAACATTCATTAAGAACGTGCATACAATACTATATTATAAAGAGTATTCTTACGCTACCAAATATTTGCATAAGTGCAAACAGCGGTTGCCCAGGAAGGTGCGTGCTATGTGAGTGGAGTGGTACATATACTACGTATAAAGCTCAGATGATTTGTCGTGTTATTAGTAACTCTGAATAGATATGCCGCGTGGACGTGAACTTTCTGTGTTCTAGCGTGGGCTGCTCATAGGTTGTCATTTGAGTAACGTTTCCATACGGAGCATTGCAGCTAAAATAAACACATCAAAATCAATTGTAAGTAATGTCTTGAAGAGATGGAAGCAGGACGGTGCAACGAGAGTAACAAAACGTTCAGGAAAGCCGCACAAACTGATGAAACGTGAGAGAAAAGCCATGGCAAGAAATGTTAAGAAATCCCGTTCTTCCTCTGCAGTTTCCATAGCTGCTGAAGTAGGAAATGCTTGTAATGGCTCGGTTAGTAGCACAGTGTGGGTTATTATTCTGTTGCAGCGGCACACTTGACATACTATGAATGCGAAGAGCCGTTTGGAGTGGTGCGTCTCCCGTCGTAACTGGACTGTTGACGACTGGAAAGCTGTTCTTTGGAGTGATGAATCAAGTTTTTAATTCTTCCAATCTGATCGAAGCGTTTAGATTTGGCGACAGCCCGGCGAACGATTTTCGTCGGACTGTTTTCTCAACTGTTTAGTTCGGCGGAGGTTCCATCAATGTATGGAGTTGTTTTTCGTTCGAAGGGAATTGGCCCGTTGGTTCTTATACCACAAACCATGAACTCTGAAGTGTACCTCGACGTTCAGGAAAATTTTGCGCTACCAACAATATGGCAATATTATGGAAATGATCGTTGTCTCTTTCAACACGATCCGGCCCTCTACCATACACAGTGCACGGCGTGTGCAGGACTGGTTTCTTGAAAATCAGGTGATATTGTTAGACTGGCTTTCTTAGAGTCTTGATCTTAATCACATAGAACACTTCTGGGATGAGCTGGAGTGACGAATACGAAATCGAACGCAACGACCGTCTTCGCTCTCCACTCTGGCAGCAGATTTATAGGAAGAATGGCGAGCTAGTCCTGTCGAGACCAGCCGGAAGTTCGTTGATAGTATGCCTCGACGTGTTGCCGATGTCATACAAGCAAAGGTGGACAAACTAACTACTAGTTCCGATAATAATGCCATTTGTCCCAAAACATTGTGGTGTCCGAATACTTTTGATAATATAGTGTACATTCATACATATATGCTTGCCCAGTAAATTTCTTGTTGGACTTGACCCTTGATGAAATTTTGTGTGCGCCACTGGTCATCCTCCATGGTTGCAGCGAAGGTAGTACGCTGCACTTTGTCGTCGATCTTCAGTGGGTGCAAAATTTGAACTCTGTAAGATTTCATTTGCAGCTTCCGTTTAAGAACACGCCAAGCAGTAGTTTGTGGCATTTGCAGTTCCTGGCTGGCGCGGTAAATTGACTTGCGCGGACTGCGTTCAAAACTCTGATGAATTCTGTCAACGTTTTCCTCTGAAACACGTGGTAGGCCAGTACTCTTCCCTTTACAAAGACATCCTGTTACGAAGAACTGCCTATGCCACCTCCTTATGCTCTTAGCATCTGGAGGAGCACGTTTGTAGCGATTACGAAACATTCTCTCCATTGTAACAAAAGAATGACATTTTTCAAACTCCCGCACGCAAAACGCCTTTTCTGCTGCGGTCGCCATTTCTTCCCACTGACTTTGGTGCACGCACTTTCCTATTTCACCATAGCAACACAGCAGTAGGTTCCAATAAAATTTTCAACTTTCTTCTTTCTTGTGTAGGGATATCAGCTGTATATTTATCTCCATAAACACGTTATTGTCATTTGTAATCGGGCCAATCATTTTGAATTGCCCTGTATTACAGTCAAAATGTTTGATTTTTAGTCAACCTGCATTTAAGCTAGTAAATTCACACTTGTAGATGAAATACTTCGAGTTCGGATGGAAATATTGCCCCTAAAACCCAGAACAGCGAACTTATCCCTTACTCTACACTTTTTTCTTTTTTCGAAGCAAAGCAGGAAAAAAAAAAGTATTATTTTGGGGACCCTCCAGCATCTCGGGGCCCCACGCGCCTGGACTTCGCGAGCCTTCTGTAAATCTGCCCCTGGAAACCAGTTCTTTTTAACACATCTGTTATCTGAGGTCAAAAATGTCATTTTTTTTTTTTTTCTGTATTTAGTGACTCATTTGGAAGCTGAGCAGACTGCTTCTCTTCCGTGAAATTCATGTACTTTTTAAAGTACACAGCGTATGTCTACAAGAGAAAGATGTGCTTATATTTCCATTTCGGGTTTTTATCCGCATCGGGACGAGATGTCTGCATGTCTGGAAGTTGATGAAAATATTCTTTTTGAACCAGATCTAGGGAAGAACAACCAAGTTTATTCGTCGGTATGTTCTTCAGCACGACCATATTTTCGTTTCTGAAAGTCAAAAAGAAAAAGTTCTTTGTTTCCTTTTAGAAATATGATGCCTTTAAAATACAGATAAACTTTCATGCACTTTAAAAGCATCAGAATTTCTGTCATACTATTGTCACAAGCGTAACGTCGGTAGGGGCACGTGTCTCCCCAATTTAAAATTTGGAAAAAATAATAAATACTCGTTTGCCTTTTAAATGTTATAAAGTGTGACATATACAGCCAGAGGACGCAATAGTAAGCATTGCTGCGACTACTTCCAGCAGTCATTCCATACACAATAGCATGCAGTCATCTGATGATGGTTTTCATCATCGGATGACTGCATGAGGTGCTTTGAAAGGCGTTTTTTTTTTTTCTTTTTCCATCCTCATGAGTGTGAAACAACCAAGGCTGATTCACCTCGCAGTTTTGGATATATTAGGCATGTAAAAACATAAGTTATGACAATTTAAAAGGAGCATTTTTGGAGAAATTATTTCCGAGAGTGCCCCCCCCCCGAAAAATACATCAGTATTATCACGCCCCCGGTAGTGCGGTGGTCGCGGAATACTTATTTCATCGTCTAAATGGATAAACAGTGAGGTTGCGTCCCCCTAAACTTAAGGAACCCGATCTCAAAGTTTACGGACGTCGCGTTGTGTTTCATATAGGTTCGTTACGAGGTATTCGTATAAAACCCATGAGCCGCAAGTTGTGAATTAGAGAAATATACACAGCCTAGAAAAGTTAGCTACACCAGGTCAAGTAATTAACAATGTTTATTAAAAGAAAAGTATATTTAAGCAATTACAGCCTTCAGGTGGAGGCCAAATAAAAGTTACGTTAAATTAAAAGGATAAAATTAGCCATGCTGACTGTTCCATTGCTGCGTAAGCCTGTCACACCCCTGAGCTTAAATTTAGAATAAATCCCTCAATCTATCTACGAGGAGGCATAGCGACCATGCATATGTATATACACATACACCATTGGAAATGGAATTGGGGGTGGGGTGGGGGTGGGGGGGGGGATACATCATCTTACCTTACGTCTGTTGGGCTGGTGCTCGTTGGGATCAGGGTAGGTTTCTTCTGGTGCCGCTAACAATCTAAAACTTTGCTACCATGGTTTGAACTGCGCACCAACTACTCTGATCTTCCATTTCCCTATCTCGGCTCTGGATATCTCTATGTCTGCTCCTGACTGCCTTATAAAGTTACATTATACTTCTCTATCTATGTACTTCTTCTTACAGTATTTCTGTGTATGTATCTGAGTCCCTTTAATTTCCCACGTGGTAGGGGCGTGCCCTCAGCCCTCTAGGAGTTTTTCGCCTGGGGTCTATATTGGTCAGCTGAGTTGACCAGTGCTTGACCTTAGTGGTTATTGGTTGGCCCCTGAGCCACTCAGCTACCATTTAGCGACAGCTGGCGTATTGGGCAGGTGATGTTTCCGCACTTTAAATGGGACATATTTTCTTGGGCCTGGTGAATAGCGAAATATTACGGTGGCTTGCCACTGACAGAGTTACGACCTTCTTGTGACACCGCAGTGTATTTTACGACTTTTGCTGGTGCCTACTTCTAGAGGAGATGGTCGTAAAACGTAAACTTGCCTATTCATCTGACCGAGGTTCGGACTTTGCATGTGCATTTCTGAGATACCGGGAGGTTTTGTTGACCAGCAATGCCAGCACTGGGGACGGACATTTCATAAATTTCGTGAATGCCGTGCTTTTTCTCACGAGAGTGAAAAGAAGAGAAATTCCTTGGTCATTCCACGGGTGTCCGAGGATAAACGCCATGAACCGCCTTGACCACCTGGTCTTTATGCGCCAATGGGGAAAAGGGTGCGAGGCAGGAAAGGGAGCAAAGGAAAAAATAATTTAGATTAAATAAAACAAGAAAAGTAAATAACGCCTGGTCTTTGTAATTAATTAAACCGCCAAAACAATGTAGCCCGAAATACGTAGTAGTCCCGCGGCAACATCAGTTTACACTTATTTGTTTGCCCCCCCCCCCCCAATTTTTCGGTCATGCTACGCCTATGGCCACATGTCCGATTTCTCTTTCTTTCCAAGGTGGTTTTTCACTTCCCGTGATGAAAATTATAAAAAGTCGTATTTTACTCACTGAATATTCAGAGCCGAACAAGTTGCTTCGGCTTTGTTCAATTTATGTGCGCCCCTTCACTCATTTGAAGCAAATGAGTGCTCGTGAATGCTAATATGGTTGCATCTATGATGAAGTGTGTATTTATTCATTTTCAATTTCTCGAAACACCGCCAGAAGTGGTGAGATATATGCTTCCACGGGTATCCGTGTAAACATTGAATCTATGCTTTTTGGATCCTACCTTACACAGAGGTTTGGAAAAGAATGAAAAATGAGAGCTGGATGTCCTGCAGTTCTGATCGGCGTGGAAAAAGAGTAACATTATATTCGATTTCACTGCCTGTACCGGTTTTTCTTTCTCACACTTCAACTCTTCTCTGTGCCACGTCATTGTCGGTAATGGCGATGCAGCTGTAACACCTGCTATTTACATGTTTCCATTTCGTGATACTGACGCCTCGTTTATATCTAACGCTAATGCTGCCTTCATTAATTCACAAGGAAAGTTTTCGTCCAAAATACCAAAAAACGTGCCTGGAGGTAGGTAAGATAAAGGGTTTTTTTATTTCTAATTATGTAGTTTTTCTTTTGACCGGCAATTCCGAAAATGTCCTAGGAAATATTGTGAGACGGAAAGTTATGCTATAAGCCGGTTAAAAATCTCATTCCCGATCACTTAATAGCACACTTGATACTCAAGTAAGACATTACTGATTTTCCAGTAAAAAGGAAGTAATCGAAAATGAATGGACCAATTTCAAATCATTCCCAGCGGTACATTATTTTTTATTTTTATTTTCATTAAAATGTCAAAAAGGTGCAACTGTGAGCGTCAAATGAGCATTCATGACGTATTAATATTAATCTGTAGTAGCCGGGAGCATTTCGTGTCGAAACAACTTTAGGCTCCATTTTTCCCAAATAATTTTACCGACATTATAGATCAACTTTAATTGTTCAAAGTATGATAGTTCTAACTGTATTTAATAATTGTGAACGAACTTACTCATCTCTCACATTTTTGCTTGAAAACATGTTCAGAAATGAAATATTGTGGTGAGGTTAGTTAGGGCAGCTGTGGTTTCACATGTAGCAGAGTTTGGGTTTAAATTTCTGGTACATAGGCATACTTGAATGCTGTGCTCGTTCTACAATCCTGTTTCGCCCTTGTCTTAAATCAATAATCTAAATTACAGGCACATAACGTTTTGCATGCAAAACGAAATTAGTGATGTTCAAAACTGAAAAATAAAAAAATAAACCAGGAGATTAAACAATTAAATTATTTAAAGTTTTATTTTTCGTCCGTCAACATTGCTGTTCGTTGTTGATGTAAACTGAATAATGATCTGGTAAAAAAAACTGCACGAGTTAGTACTTCAAAAGCTTTTGGTCATGTTCATGTTTAGCTAGTGGAATTTTGAACGGAAAAGTCATTTAAAGCAACGGCGTAATTGATTTCCTCTGCGGTAGTAGAAATTTTATATAGGAAGAAAAGTTCTCCAGGGCAATACTTCTCTCCACTGACTGGACATGTATGTTTCGATGAGTACATATAATCTGTAGGTCATTCTTGCATCGCAGACGTTAGACCGATACAGATGCATCTTTATTGAAACATCCCTGTCTAGAGGACAGGAACATTGCTTTTCAAACGTGTCCCTCCGTGTATGACGACTGCTATCATGGGTGTTCGTACCATTGTTTGCCAGACGGCGATAAAAGAAAACGCACACACACATTTCCGCACCGCCTTATTGTATGGGTTTATACATATCATCATCATCATTGTCAACCATTATCAATCCACTGCTGGACGAAGGTCTCCCCAAGTTTCCTCCACAACGGTCTGTCTTGTGCCAGTCTCCTCCATGTCACCCCTGCATACTTTCGAATTTCATCCACCCATCTCCCATGTGGTCTTCTTCTGGGTCTTTTCCTGTCCCTTGGAATCCAATCTAAAATTTCAGCTGTCCATCGATGATCTGTCCTTCTGGCAGTATGTCCAGCCCATTGCCATTTCAGGGATTTAACTCTGATCATGATGTCTTCCACTCTTGTCATTTTTCGGATCCATGAGTTCCTCTTCTTATCTCTCCTGGTTACACCAAGCATGCACCTCTCCATGGTTCTTTGAGTTGTCTGCAGCCTTTGTATGTCTCTTTTAGTTAAGGTCCACTTCTCTGCACCATACGTAAGCACTGGAAGGATGCATTGATCAAACACTTTTCTTTTAAGACATAATGGCATATTGCTCTTGAAAATTATGCTGTTTCTTCCAAAAGCTCTCCAGGCAAGTTTTGTACGCCGATTAATTTCTTCATCAATGTGACCCTCACTTGATATCTGCTGTCCAAGATAAACGTACGTGTCTGTTATCTCCAGCTTTTCTCCATCAATCGATAAATCTTCATTTCTTGTAAAAGCATTGAGCATCACTTTTGTCTTCTGAAAGTTCATTTTTAATCCCACTTCTTTACTCTTGTCAGCAAGTTCCTGGATCATACTCTGCAGCTCTGATGGGGTAGTTGCAAAAATGACTACGTCATCAGCAAAACGAAGGTGGGTTAGATAATCTCCATTAATCTTTATCCCCTTGTTTTCCCAGCTCAGTGACTGAAAAACACCCTCCAATGTGGCATTAAAGAGCTTCGGAGATATGGTGTCACCTTGTCTCACTCCCTTTCCAATTTTTACGTATGTTGTATTTTCAAACAGCCTAATCTTTGCACTTGCATTTTCATAGATGTTATTAATAATATTAATGTATGCATCTTCAATACCGCAGGTTTTCAGAGCCATTGTAACTGCTGATGGTTTCACCGAATCAAAGGCTTTTTCATAATCGATAAAAGCCATGCACAATGGAAGTTCATATTCCCTCGCTCTTTCAATTAGTTCTCTAAGCACGTGGATATGATCTATTGTGCTGTAGCCACTCCTGAATCCAGCTTGTTCTCTCGGTTGAGCCATGTCCAGTGTTACATTCAAGCGGTGTGAAAGAACTTTAGTGAAGATTTTATAAACTACTGATAGGAGGCTGATAGGTCTGTAGTTTCCGAGATCCTCAATGTCACCTTTCTTATGTAGCAGGATCATTGTAGCGGTGTTCCAATCCTCAGGAATCTTTCCTTCATTAAGGCATCGAGTGAAAATTTGGGCAAGTACTGTTTCGATTTCTCCACTTGCTTCTTGTATGATGTCTACAGTAATTCCATCTTCTCCTGGAGCTTTTCCTCGCTTCATGTTCTTGATTGCATGTGCAACTTCTGCTGGAAGGACTGGAGGAACTCTGGTACTGGTATCTTTCATGATGTCTGGAGTGCATATATCATCCCTTTCATATAATTTGGAGTAGAAATCTTTCACTCTTGTCAAAATTTCGCCTCTATTTCTTGTTACAGAACCATCTTCTTTTCTCAGTGCCATAATCTGTTTTCTTCCCTTACTGAGATGTCCCTTTGCTATCTTTAGGCTTTGGTTGTTTTCAATTGCTTTCCTCACTAGTTCACAGTTGAATTTCCTTACGTCTTCAGTGATACTTTTTCTTACTGTCTTGCATAGCTCTATATATTCCACTTTGGAAGTCACATCTTCTTTAGTTGTCCTCATCTCTCTTCTTTTTTGCATCAACATTTTGGTTTTTCCTGATAATTTGTTCACATGCAACTTGTTCTTAGACCCAGCTAATTTTGTTGCTGTTTCCATAAGAGCTTTGGTTACTTTTCTGTTAACTTCAGAGATGTCCACTTCTTCCGATGTTAGGCCTTCTAAAGCAGAGAACCTGTTCTTTAGTTCTAACTTGAAGGTATTATGGTGTTTTTTAAGGTTGGTTATGTCAATAGATTTTGTTTGTCCTATGAGCTTGCCACGTTCAAGTTTAGTGTTGAGGTGCATCTTACATCTCACCAATCTATGGTCACTACCTGTGTTGAACTTGTTTAGCACACTGCAGTCTTCTATGACGAATTTTTTGTTACACATAATAAAATCAATTTCACTTGTCGTCCCATTTGGATGTCTCCATGTCCATTTCCTGTGTGGCTTTTTCTTGAAGAAGGAGTTCAAGATGAAAAACCCTTCTGCCTCTGCAAACTCAACAAGAGTATTTCCACGCTGGTTTCTGTTGCCATGACCGAATTTACCTACCGAAGTTTCATTCTGTTGCCGTTGATCGCACGCAAATAGTGCCGTGGCGTGGAAGAAACAAATGCATAAAATGCGATTTCTTGGTTTAGGAAACAATGCAGTTTTCGAAACACAAATTACATTATGTCGCAGAATAAGAGCAGTAAATTAAATTTGCTGAGCTCTTGCTCATGAGTCAAGTGCATGGTTACTGACAGGGTAGTATCTACAAATAGTGCAGATAACTCAAAAGAGCAAGCAGGCAGAGTTGCATACTTTGAGTATCAAGGAAATGCAAGAATAAAAAGTAATTTCTAGGTAAAAGACAACAGGTACAGGTGCGTATATCATCACCATTGCAAAAACTCAAGGGCCAATTCATGGATAATAAAGTGCCTGTGGATGATACAAGAGAAACAGCCTAACATTTTCGGTCTTGAAAGCTTAAAAGTGAGTCTCAGTATTCTGAACTGGTAGCTGGTTCCATTGCGGAAATATCTTGTTGAATACTAACAAATTCAGGTTCATTATGAACGAATTGAAAAATCTGAAAAATTATGCTGATTGGAGTTCTTTGAAAAAAATGTAATTGGGGGGAAGGGGGAGTCGTGATTTCATTTTGAAAGTTACATATGTAAAAAATCATAAGACCAGGACATGAATGGGATTGTATAACATTATATCATGTAGCAATGAAAGAAATGTTTCAAATGCCACTGTTTAGTTTCCAGGTGAAAAAAATTTATTGTCCAGTAAACCAGATGAGTTTTTCGAAAGATATGTATACTTTAGAAGTTTCAATGACATCAGCTACTTTATTATTTAAAATCGCAAGGAAAACTTTTTGGTCATTTTTTTTTTATGTTCATTTTATAGCTTCTTGCTTGCAGTAATTACAAATGAAAAGGAAAATTTCAACAAATTGTAAAGAAATTTTATTCAGGAAATTGTGAAACTGAAAATATTGTTTTTTGTGTTATACCTCACATGCTTGTAAGCCTCTTTTGAAAGGTTCTATGTTGAAATTGTCATTCCGTTACTTACAATGTAATCTGAGTCATCGCCATTTGATCTGATTTAACAACAAGGTTTCCATCCATTTACATCTAGCAATGTGATGTGTTCAACGTTGTTTTCTTGCTCTTTTTAACTTATTAAATTTCCATTTTATGGGGAAACCTGAAAAAAAAATGTTTTATTGCAGTGTGCTAGAATGTATAGAGCCCGCATTCAAGCTTCTTGTTCAAATCCTGGAACCAGTGGCCCTAATTAGGGCCACTGGTTCCAGCGAAAGGAAAAGGCTACTAGCGCACAATCCATGCGTCTCCAAGGACTCGAACCCAGGCCTGCCCGGGCGAATGGTCAGAAGCCTGCCTCACCGGGATGGGCAATCATCACGATTGTGCATGCTTTTTTAACTTTTCTATATTGCTTTTCCTCCTCGTTGTCAGACCACCGCCTACTACGTGATCCGACAGTTTAGACTGATCCTTGCAATACCAATATTCGGTTAAGATAAGAGTATGCTTGAATGTAAACCACAGTATTCCCTTTACATGATCATATAGTTTCCTTTGTCCAGCTTTTCTTCCCATTTGTGTACAACGATTGCCTTAGCGCCGCTAAGCCTCTTTCTTCTACAGCACTGTTAACACCTAAATCATTTTATCAGAACCCGGCACTGTGTGTGCGTGTGTGAAGGAGAAGTTACCTTAGGACACATACAGAGTGTCCGAGAATTATTGGACACATTACAAAATTATCTAAAAAAAAAAAACTATGAGCATTGTCTGTTTTTCTATGTCACGTATTACTAACACGGTTTCTATATTTTTGTTTTGCAGAATTGTTATTCCCAGAATCCGATAGATGGCGCTAGGTGTGGCCTGATGAGGAATGTATGAGAAATGCGCAATCAGTAGTCATGTCATCAGTACAGCAGAAAGCGATGTGTGTGTTATGGCTTGCGGAATTAAAGTCTGTCATTAAAGTTAAAAGACCGTACCGTTTAGAGTATGGTTGTAATCCTCCGTCAACGAATTCCATTAAGCGGTGGATGAAACAGTTTAAAGAAACTAGCAATGTGGAACATCGTGGAGGAACCGGTTTCCCCAACAGATGGATTGGGCGTGGTGGTCCCATTCCGTGGCCTCCTCGCTCTCCAGATCTAACTCCATTGGATTATTTCATGTGGGATTATGTGAAGGATCGTGTCTATCAGACGCCTTACTGATTTGCAGGAACTGAAGCAGTGTATCACAGCTGCTATTAATTCCATAACTCCTCAGATGCTTGCCAATACATGGCATGAAATAGAGTATTGCTTGGACGTACTACGAGCAACCAAGGGATCTCACGTCGAAATTTATTAACTTGTGTAGTTACATTGTAAGTTAGTGCAGTCAGTTTCTTTCTATCTGTTTAATGTTTTGTTTTATATAATTTTGTAATGTGTCTAATAATTCTCGGACACCCTGTATCTCCCAGAATATGCTATCAAAATAACAAAACGAAAAGAAAGTTAAATCTGAGAGGTCTCTGGTGAAATGATCCAATTCTTTGAAAACTCAATTTCTGAATAAGGCCATGAGCCATGTGCGGTGAGGAATGATTTCAAAATTCGCAAAAAAGGTCCACCCCTCTCTCCTTAATGATAACTCACGATTCTTCATGTCGGGAAGCTAACCCCGAAATTCAGGCGAAAGATATCAGCTCTACTTTGAAGAAATTAGTCTGAAGTCAAAAACGTTTTGTTCAGCAAGCAAGGTATGCATTTAACATTCTAGTAGTGTTTCATTTGCTATTCCTGTCACAGCTGCCTGCGTCTCAACCTTGAATAGTGTTGAGTATGACGTCACATACGTATCATAGTAAGAGAAAACTAGTTTTCGAAGCGTAGAATGGTTGTGTTTTCAAGTTATTTCATCGCTTACATTTCTGCTTTATTTACGTCACTGATTCAACTGACGTCTGAAACATCTTGAATGGGAAGCTTTAGTTTTAGCTATATTAACATTATTTTTAATCCGAGATATGTTTATATAAATACCGTGTCCACTACATAGGAACATCATTTCTCACGAAGCTTCATCTGTGTGAACAAAGCACTAGGATTCCTTTGTGATATTTTATTTTTATCAACTCTGTGAACCATCAGGGAGCATTTCTTACTGGGATTCAGCAAAGGTAAAGTCCTACTGTATTACGTTTCTAATTTTCATTTGAGCAGAATACATAAACTTTTTCATAATAATGAAAATATATCAGGCGTTTAATAAATACTTAAAAGATAAATTTAGAATTTTAGGAACAAAATTTTTCAATTCTTTTAAAATTATACTGTCGTCCGGTTTTGCTTTGTTTTTTAGTCTTTCCTAAAATTAATGTTTTCGTTATTTCTTTTATCTGGCCCAAAACTTGTGTGAGTGCATACAATTATTTCGGCATCTTTCTAAAGTGATATCTTTTCAGCATCTAACATATTTTTAAAGATGAAAAAATCATTTTGTTTTTGCATTATTTCCGAATTGCAAACCATTTATGCATGGTGTAAATAATATAACATGTACACGGCAGTTAATCTAAAGAAACGGGAGAAATGTACAAGGAAAATTTTGCAACAGCCAAGTTATTCAACGTTTACACGAAAACAACTTAGCGAGTTTAGTGCTGATTATATTATTCATTTTGCAAAATATCGCTCTATCTAAATGCTCTAATCTACAATTGTTAAACAACAAATATTTTACACAGAATGTTATTTATCGCGAGGCCTTTTTAAAAACAGAAATAAATAGCAAATAATTTTTAGTTCTAACATGAATGAGTTTTTACTACATAAGTTTTTACTGTTTCCTTACAGAAATACGGCGTCTATTTGATTTGTTTTCAATCTGCATCAATTAAAAATTTCACTCCGTTACAGGGCGGGCAACATCCCCTGTATATTAATATTTATATAAAGCTTAAAAACAACCGTCCTAGGACGGGCTATACGCTAGTATATATATATATATATATATATACACTATCTACCAACAAGTAATTGGACACATGTGATAGCAAAGGAAAGCGAAGTTTATTCACCTTCAATAGTTGGTGGAGCCTCCACGAGCGGTGATTACAACTGCGACCCTCCGGGGCATACTCTCAACCAGGCGTTGTAGGACGGCTAGCGGTATTTTCTTCCACTCGGATTGGAGAAGACTGGTCAGTTCCTTCACCGATTTCGGACTGTGGGAACACCCCTTAAGTCGATGCTCCAACTCGTCCCAGAGGTGCTCGATAGGGTTAAGGTCCGGGCTCTCCGCAGGTCAGTCCATTCGATTAACCCCATTGTCACCATACCAAACCATGGTGGACCTCGCAACATGACAGGTGGCATTGTCATCCTGAAAGTAACATGGGTCCACCCCGTAAAACTGCCACAACGTAGGAAGCGCATGGTCATCCAAAATGGTGCAGTAGGTCTCGGCGTTGAGTCTACCAGGAATTGCGACCAAGGGTCCCGTGCCATACCAGGAGAAAAAACACCCCCATAGCATAATTCCACCGTCGCCGAACTTCACAGTTGGCACAATACATTCCGGCAAGAGGCGTTCTCCAGGCAGACGCCAAACCCAGACCCTGCCATCCGAACGGTAGAGGGTGAACCTTGATTCGTCGCTCAGAGAACCTGTTTCCACTGTTCAACGGTCCACTATCGACGTTCTTTGGACCACGTTAGCCGAGCAGCGCTACTGGACTTGGTTTTCAAAGGCTTGTGGGCGGCAACACGTCCATGATAACCGAGCAGATGGGCTTCCTTACGGATGGTATTCATCGAAAGAACACTCCCGGATGCCTGTTGAAACTCCTCGCGGATGTGGCTCATCGATTTGGAGCGGTTCTTCCGAATTTCTCTGGCCAGCACCCGTCGGTCTCTAACTCCCAGTTTTGCGGGTCTGCCGGGTCGGGGCACATTCCGAGAGCCACCTCTCATCTTCCACTTGCCAATCACGTAGGCCACTGTCGATTTCGGGTACTTCAACTCGCTGGATATGTCACGTATGGATCGGCCATTTCTGTGATACCCGACGATTACACCTTTCTCCTCGAAATCAGAGAGCTCCGAACTGCGTGGCATCTTGCATGCGACTGGTTGCGTTGTTGTTTCCCACACGATATTTAACGGTGGCGGCCGTGACGTGTATCAGGACCGCAGATTTCGTCGATTGCAGGGGTGTCCAATTACTTGTTGGTAGATAGTGTACATGTATAATACTACGTATAATTCTTTATTTAGTCTATACACATATCAATTTAGCAAAACAAAAACAAAAAAAGATAGTGGGGCATACAACGTACTTAGCCTAAACAAAGAGAGGGTAGATAGATCCATATACTTGTGTAAGTAGTACGGTATAGCATATAAGTCAGTATCTGAAAAATGGGGAGTATTAAATAGAAGAATTTCGTATCCTAAAAAAAATATGGTAGAGAAAAAACTCAACGATGTATAACGCAGGGTGAAAATTAATTTTCAAATTCAGAAACCCTCCCCGAAAATTCTTTTTGGCTACGGCCCGGCTTGCAAACGAATAAAACAAAAAATGAAAGCATTCACAAAATTTCTCGAAACGTCTGTGTGACGCTTTCTGTCAAAATTTCCAGTTTCAAAAGCATCCACACACACAAATGAAGAAAAAAATTGTATCGAAGCAGTTCATACTGTGCACCACATGATCCCTGGTGAGTTCACCAAGTAAAGGTCAGCTGAAGTGCAAAACTGGGCCTATACCTGTTTTACATAAACTGAAAGAAATGGCAGCCAATAATGCGCATGACCATTTTCACTCAGTAGTTTTGCATCGTCTTACAGTTCTATAAAGCTCTAAAGGGATGTCTTCTTCTAAATGAACAATGGAAGACTAAGCATTTCACAGAGTTAGTTCTTAGTGAACATTTTATAAAAGTTGATGTACGCAATAACAGGGATTTAAAACTCTAAGAATTGTAGGTGCGCTATTGGAAACATAGTAACAATGTCCTTTGCCTTGGAGAAAGTACCCATATGTTGACAACGTCATTTCTTTTAGGCTAGCAGGTTTTTCATCCTCACTTAACCACTTTCAATAGGTTCCATGCTGATACCGAAATAACATATTTAAATTAAAAGCAGACGATTTAGTTGTGCGAGAAGCAAGGATACAGCGTGAAACAAAACAGGAAAACTTATGCAGAACCTTTGTAGATCATATTTGGAATCTAAACACCATTAGTAAACATTTTGTGTTTGTTCTAAATCCTAAGAGCAGAAGGCAATGTGAAAAAGCAGGTGCTGGAAGAATAGAGGCGAGAAGGGTCAAATTTTCGGATTAAACAGCATGGAGTACGAAGTAGAACTTGCATTTTAATTAAACAAAGACGCAACATGATTTTGCGATTTCGTTTATCGAGCTTTGCTATTAAAAAAAAAAAAACCTCTTAAATGCATATATGAACGCTTGCAATACGAACAAGAAAGATGGCACCGACTTTTCGGTTGTAATAAGCACGTCTTTTGAATCCTTTCCGTCGCAAATAAAAATTTTCAGTTATTCATAGTCAATGGAATCGGTTAGATGAAAAAAAAATCATCCGGATTTCTACAATCAATAAAATATCCAGAAATAAAAACAGTTACTCACTCCCACTAGCACCATGTTACGAAAATTAACAACTTCTACACAAAAGGTTTCTCATAGCAGAAGGAAGTTAGATATCAGTGACAAACGGATTTTCAAATCGAACAGTTAGAAGTATAGAAGGAAACATGATATAATTGTACGCCCCCTAGCGTAAGACTTTTACATAACGGAAAAGTTGAAAATATGCGAAAAGTATTCTTCATAGTAAAAACTTTTTTCTTTTTTTTTTTTTTTGATTGGAGGTTTAACAACCACCGTCAGCAACTCAATGGGCTACAAGCAGTCGCCCGTCCTTAATTTAGGGCCACTGGTTCCAGGGAAGGGAAAGAGACAGTGCCATAAGACAAGCACAACATCCATACCTTACCGGGATTCGAAGCCGGACCCAACTCGGGCGAATGATCAGAAGCCATCGCTTAGACCACTGCGCCACCGTGGCGGCATAAAAAAACAATGCTAAGGGAATTTTTTAAATACGTCTCCTGGAAGGAGAGATAGCGAGAAAGGTTAAGCCCCCTAGCGGGAAAGTTGTGCATTATTTAAAGAAGATAATGTTCCCTATCTTTAGTGAATGGCATAAAGTCAAAAAAGAAAATTTTCAACAAGGTTCGTAGAACCGGAGACACGGCTTTAAACAAAGGTACAAAAACACCACCTACTGACAGAACTGCGAACTACAAACACTCCACGAGTACAAACAAAATGTTCCAGAAGATAAATGGCATCCAGTGTTAAAAGAATGTTTTTAATCGGACTTTTAGAAGCAGAGATATCGAGAAAAACAGTTAAATATTTGCGCCCCTTAGCGGGGGAAATGTGCATTATTTTGGAAAGAAAATATACACAAAATGCTTTCATAATTAGCAGTATCTGTTCGGGAAATAATTTTTTCAATCTGGTTATTAGTCCTCCAGATATTGTTGCAAATATGCTGTAAACAGAAACGAACTTACGCCCTCTAGTGGCACTTTTGTGCGTTAAGAAAAATTTGAAATTATATGCAAAACATTTCGCACTAGAAACGCTCTCCGATAAAGAAAGAATATTTCAAATCGAACTCTTAGAAGCAGAGATATCGCTAAAAATAAGTATGCATTCCTGGCGAAAAAACTACGCACTAATTTAAGCAAAAGATAATTTCAAAAAGTTTTTCGTGGTGAGAGTCTACGAAAGATTTTTTTAAATCGAGTGTTCAGAAGCGCAGATTTTGCTGCAAACACATCTGAAACAGAAATATATATGTATGCCCCATGGTAGCCAATCCATTCTTTACCAAAAACTAGAAATTATATGCAGAATATTTCCCACCAGAAGCTCTATCCGACGCAATTTTTTTTTTTTCAAATCGGACTATCAGAAGCAGAGGTATTGGGAAAATCGCAATTTTTCTTTACACCCCCTACCGGAAAATCTATGCACTACTTGAAAAAGAGCCTGCACAAAAAACAGTCCTCGTTATATATATAAATAGTATCGAAAGGAAGAAAGATCTTTTCAGTCGGATATTTAGAAGCACGTATTATATATGGAATAAAATATATTTTGAATTCGATAGCATCTGCATTTACACCTTGTAGCGGCACATCTGATGTGGAGTCTCCGTAATCACATTCCTCACCACACAAAAACACCAGAGAGCAAGGATAATTGTTTTTACACTTCAAGCTTTCCAATGCAAAAATAACTTTTCAAGTCGGACTAAGCCCCAGTGGCGCAGTGGTCTGAGCGCTGGCTTATGACCATTCATCCATGATGGGGGCTGGGTTCGAATCCCGTTAGGCATGGATGTTGTGTTTGTCTTACGTCACTGGCTCTGCTTATAGCCCATTGCGTTGCCCACTGCGGTCGTTAAACCACCAACCAAAAAAAAAAATCGGACTAATAGTTCCAAAAATACGGTATCTGCAGACGGGCAAAGTGATATATAAGCCCGTAGTTCTTTTTCTTCATAAAAGAAGTGCTAAAAATATGCAATTTGTAAAATACGCTATGTTGAGTAGACATGTGAAAACACAAAAGTTAAAAAATTCAGAAAAATGAAATTTGATGAAGCGTTATTCTTTTCTGGTCTCTTACTTTTGTTTTTGACCTATTTTTTGCAGCTCACTTGAGAAGATTTCTGATCTTAAATTTTGCAAACTGAAAAGAAACATATCCATTGGCGCCTGAGAACCACCTTGGAAATTAGCCTACTAAAGAAACAAAAGCAGACGAAATTTCACAAAGAAAACGAAACACCTATCGTCTTAGGAAATCAAAGTTATCTGCAGCATGGGGCTCGGATATGAGATAAAGAGCAAGACCGCAAACTGCGAAGATGACAGGTAATTTTCTTTCTTCACTCTTTCCTTTGAAATATGTACTTTATTTCGTTTTCTCATTTCAACAAAAATTTCACATCGTTTGTCTGTCGGCCTGTGGATACTATAACTCCATTTCTGGAGGGCCAGCTGCAAACCATTTGTCTCAGACAATTGACCACGACTAAGATGTTGCCACTTCCTCAAACATATTTTAAATTAAGATCTTTGCGTTTAACTCATAAATGAAAGCTAGTAGGTATTAAATGCATTCCTTTCGAGTCTTCATTGAACTAACTTAGTGGATAATATCGGAGCCACCGCAAGCAAGAGGAGGCCATGATGCTTCGCTTTACCCAGCTCGTGACGTCACGAAGTGCGATCCACCCAAGGAGGTTAAAATAATACTTCTGGAGATACCCTGAGTCTCTTAACCGTGAAACAGTAAGGTGTGAGAATTTGACGTTGTTTACACGATACCTATGTAATTTGAACTGTGTGTATTTTGGAATTGCGTGGTCTTTGGTTGCAGATGTGTTAATATCAAACTGGAATGCATTATACTTCTTACGCAAGTGAAGTTTTCCATTCTAATTTTGTTTAGAATTTGAACTAACGTTCGTGTATTTCAGTTTAAAACAAAAATGGGAAGGAGCCTCCGACCGAATAATTAAGAATTTTATAAACCCAGCATTTTCTCACATATCGGAGCAAGTTACGAAGCAAAATTGGAAACATTTGCGATGAAAGAAGGCGATTCGATCAACACAAAATGCATTGCAATAGCCTTGAAAACCATCAGCTTTCCCACACTTTGACGATCGTCACTGGTGGTTATAGGCTTCACGCAAAGTGTTACTGCTCGATTAACAAGGGCATCTTCAGATATCTTATTCTAACCTTATTGGATCAACCGGAGCCGCCACGTTATCTCTCTCTATCCTCCTCGGCTAATACGAATGAACGAGGTGAGAGCAAGTAAACACCGACCGGCGTGAATTCGTGGCGGCTTCTTGGAAAAAATCATTGTGTAGGTCTCGTGGATATAAAACATTTTGGGAAATATTCTTTTATTTGCGTATTAACTCGCAAATTTCCATTTTAGTTGCTCGTTTCGAACAATACAGACGGTTAAATGGTTGAAACTAACTACAACCTTTCTGTCGAACATATTTTAAGATCTGAGAACAAGCTGAAATTTTCAGGCTTGCTGAAGATACATTCATCGTCATATGAAACCATTCCTATTAGCGATTTTCTTTCAGGATTTACGTCTGATGATGATGGGGACAATGAAATCATAATTCCAAACACTGAAATTAAAGGTATTGATTGAGACAATCAGGAAGAAGAGAACTGTCTTCCAGCAATGATTTATATTTCTAGATATGCAGTGCATATCAAATGAAAAAGAAAATGCAGTGTGATCTATGAATTAAACTGATTTCCGCAGATAAAAAATTAGTGGTCTTTGACAACAGTGTGGTGAAAACTTATTTCAGCCCTATAGAGAAAGGGGGCTCACAGATCCTAAGTAGTAACTGAGGTGCTTTTAATTTGTTTCAAAATTTTTAATTGCATTCTTGAAAACAATGAAAAGCTGTTATTTGAAAAGGTGAAAGGTCTAAATACAAGATCCATGTCTCACCGGGATTCGAACAGAAAAATTTAAAGATCTTCGATCATATCAATGAAGTGTCATAACGCTCAATATGAATTGGCACCACTGTTCCAAGTGTCATAACGCTCACTATGA
Source organism: Macrothele yani (assembly GCA_039090855.1). Classification (NCBI taxonomy): domain Eukaryota; kingdom Metazoa; phylum Arthropoda; class Arachnida; order Araneae; family Macrothelidae; genus Macrothele; species Macrothele yani. The sequence continues at coordinate 168,569,764 of CM077011.1, forward strand.
ATTGGCACCACTGTTCCAAGTGTCATAACGCTCAATATGAATTGGCACCAAAAAGTGCTAACATACACAGTCGTATCGGAATAATATGACGACTCCCGGAATCACAGTGAACCCGCCCAGGCACGTCATAGAGTGCACGTGACATAGTTGACCACACGGAGATATAAGCGGCCGGCCAGGACAAATCAGCCATAGTGCGTAACGTGAGCACAATGGGCAGAGGTAGTGATTTGACAGACGTTCAAAAAGGAATGATTATCGGCTACCGCGCCATGGGTGGAAGCATCTCAAAAACAGTAGACTTCGTGTGTTGTTCGTGAGGTGCTGTAGTAAGGGACCGCTGGCACACCGAATACCTCCAGACGTCATAACTGTGGAGCCCCAAAAGCAAAAAAATGTGTACGTCTTAAACGAAAGAAACTGTAGTGGGATAACTAAATATTCGCTTATTTAGGTGTTTTAATGAATTATAATTACTCACGGTACTGTAAGAAGGGCCCAGATCTCCAGTCTGTCATTCGTCTTCTGAAGCAGATGCTTCTCATTCGTCGTCTTCTTCCGCCTCCCCTTTCTTCATCGGATATTACCAATAGACCTAGCACTTCCGAAGGTAGTTTTATTTGTTTTTTCTTTGGTAGTCCTCCCAAGCTAGAAATTAGTGGGTCAGAAGTCAACATTAACCTGCGAAAGAGGTCCAAATTGCTGTCTTATCGTGAAATTTTTCGGGTAAAGCTTTCTCGAAAATTTCTTACATCTTTGTTTCTACACTCAATGGCCTTTCTGAAAGCTCTCCAATCGGTAAAATAGCTGCCGGACAATTACGGATCCATGAACAATAATTTTATGTACCGTGGGTGCCAAATACTACCAGGGGTACAATCTCACGAATAACTGTACTGTTTCCATGCAGTACACATTGAATTTCGTTGCCTTTATTTCGTGGCCGCATGAAATTGCTGTCAAAATATTTCCGAAACGAGAAATCAAATTTTGGTCAACTCCAGTCACTTCGGAACTTATTTCGAGATTTGTAAAGATTCTTCTGGCGGTATTGCCGTCATTCGTAGTTCCATAGCTTAGTTTTGGGACATCTACAATAAGTCCTAGTCTATTTCTGAAGGAATCTTGGACAATTATTTTCTTTTTTACCAGAAGCTCACGGGTTCCATCTTTCTTACTCGCTTTCCATTTCTTAAAATCTAAGAGATATGCAGAATACACTCAAAAAAGCGTATATGGGCATGAAGAATAGAGGCCGCCCCGGTGGCGCAGTGGTCTAAGCGATGGCATCTGATCATTCGTCCGAACGGGGTCCGGGTTCGAATCCCGGTGAGGCATGGATGTTGTGTTTGTCTTACGGCACTGGCTCTCTCCCTTCCCTGGAACCAGTGACCCTAAATTAGGGACGGGCGACTGCTTATAGCCCATTGAGTTGCTCACGGTGGTCGTTAAACCTCAAATCAAGAAAAAAAAAAAAAAAAAAAATTAGAGAGTCCAAACTCAAAGGAATAGGTATCCTCTGGCACTTGTGTAACGTAATCTAACTTTTTCATGTCCGACGATTTCGCGCCACATGTGTAAGATTTCATGCTTGATGACTGGGTCAGAGCATCACATATTTTCCCATCAATCATTGACAATATGAGAGAATAAACAAAGACATCGCTTTTTTCCACGTTTATATGATAGAATACTGTACTGTAACGTTGACACTTCTTAATGGCTGTAAATTTTAAGAATAGGCCTACAAAAACAGGTTGATGATGGTCGTTCATTTTTTCATACGGAATCTTCAGTTTCACTGTCAACCATTCGTGAGGGAACGATAGATGTCATAAATAAATATTCACTACTACTGTCGCTTTGAACCCATTTCTGCTTGTATTGGGAATGACCAGCGCTACCGTCGAAATCCCATTTACAATGTAAAATATAAGTTTTTTCGTTGTTAGACGGCTCACTTTCAGGTAGATGTGACTACATTCGGGTAGCAGTATGGTCTAATAAATCCTGAACTTTCACTTCACATGCTCTCTCACTAACGCTTATATTGCGCGAATAAGTTGCATCTTTTGCTTTCAGAACTGCCTAATAACTTGGATATAAGTCATGATTATGCTTAATTGCCATTTTTATAATAGACACATATATGGACGCTTTGATAACTGTGTACTTAACTATCATAGATAACGCTTCCTCTTCTGAGAGCATTTTTTTTATTGGATTTTTAACGACCACCGTGGGCAACTCAATGGGCTATAAGCAGTCGCCCGTCCCTAATTTAGGGCCACTGGTTCCAGGGAAGGGAGAGAGCCACTGCCGTAAGACAAACACAACATCCATGCCTCACTGGGATTCGAACCCGGACCCCGATCGGACGAATGATCAGAGGCCATCGCTTTGACCACTGCGCCACCGTGGCGGCAAAGCGATTTAATTATTACCAATTTATTTTTTTTAGCAAGTCCTTTCAGAATAATCGCCAAACATTTGCTGTTCGCAAATTGGAGGCACTTCCAACTCATTGGGCTATAAGCAGTCAAAAATTTTAATTTTAAAATCTCCAGGGAAACAGCCAGTGCTGATTCACACTAACATCCATGCCTCACCGGGATTTGGCAGAATATTGCCATATCGATGACGCAGCAATGTTAAGTTATTCCAATTTATTATTTCAGATAATCCAAACTATTTGCTTTGTTGAAATTAACACTTCCAACAGAACACAAAAATTTTTTATGGGTGAAACTGTAAAGCTCCCTTTTGCATCAATATTGCCATATCGATGGCAGCTCGTGGATCTAAAAAATACTATTTGAAATAACTGTGTGGGTGCACTGTAAGCTCCCTTTTGCATCAAATGTAAACGATGGCAGCTCGTGGATCACAAACTGTGTCACTGAACCGCCATGGCACGTTTTTGAGAAAAGGAAAAGATAACGCGGCGGCTTTGATAATATCCGCTGCAAAATATTTATGGCCACTCCAGTGGTCTAAGCGCTGGTTTCTAACCATTCGTCCAAGATGGGTCAGGGTTCGAATCCCGATGAGACATGGATGTTGTATTTGTCTTACGGCACTGGTTTTCTCCCTTCCCTGGAACCAGTGGCCCTAGTTTTTTTTATTATTGGAGGTTTAACGACGTGAGCAACTTAGTGGGCTATAAGCAGTCGCCCGTCCCTAATTTAGGGCCACTAGCTCCTGGGAAGAGATCTGAGAGCCAGCGCCATAAGACAAACACAGCATCCATGCCTCAAAGGGATTCGAACCCAGACAAACAAAATGATTAGAAGTCATCGCTTAGACAACTGCACCACCCTAAATTAGGGACAAATAATACTTATAGTCCATCGAGTTGTTTACGGTGGTCATTAAATCCCCAATCAAATATGTATACATATACAGGGTGTTTCAAAAGGTTATTGACTGACTTAAGGAGCGTATAGAGGGATAGAAATATAGTAACTTACGAATAGAAACCCGTGTTCTCCGAAGTAATCCTGAGTCAATATAAGCCTTTGAATGAAGGAACTACATTGTGGGCATAATCGTACTGTGCGAAGAGGCATTCGGTTACGTATGCTTGTTATTCGTGCGCGCAGATGCCGGTGGGTTATTTGCCTTGTTGAGTTGAAGGTAACTGGTATCTTAGTGCTTTTGTAATCTCTTTCTATCCATTAAGTGGAACGATACACATATACAGAACTACAGGACATGTATTTCTTCTACGGCACAGCAGCTGGAAATGCATGCGAAGCTGAACGCCTGTACCGGGAACAACATCCGAACAGGTGCCACCTAGTACATACGACGTTCTAAAACATTCACCGGCGACAGGTTCCCTTCTCGCAGCACATCATGTAGGTTGTTCGCGGCAGATTTGAACACTCGCTGTCAAAGAGGATGTACTTTCGCGTGTGAAAGAACAGTTATCGACCACCACACGTGCCATGTAGGAATTTCCACGAAGCACAGTGTGGCGAGTATTGCATGATAACCAACTGCACCCCTGTCATCCACAGAAAGTGCATGGATTGTATGTGGGGGATTTCCCACAATGGGTTTATTTGAGAGAGTCAGTTTCCTTTGACAATGCAATGCCTGCATTGCATATCGTAGTCGACAATTCAAACAGCTTTTATGACACATTTAATGAGTCCATGCTACTTATTAAATTTGTGCAAATTAAGATTATTTCATTTATATGTTGTCCGCAATGGAGTTCCTTACATTGTAAGGCTTATACATACTTGCCAACTTTGGAAAATGTGCATCAGTAAAACTTTTGTGCGAAGACCATTTACCACAAAAGAAAACAATTATATTAATAAATATGCAGTAAAAATCTCTGCATATGTCACAACAACTAAACTAGTATTATCTGTGTTTAAAATAATAATTTAAAAAACCATAAAGTAAAATCTTAATTTTGTTCAATGTTAGCCTCGCAAACCTGTGGGGTTTCAATACCAAACTAAACATTTCCTGTAAAAAGGAAATATTCACTTTAAGAGTACCTACACATTGCATTTAAAACTGTATGTTACATATCTTCTAATCTTCATCTTGTATATCAGGATTATATAATATTGTAATCACTTTCATGACTTCCTTCACATGCTGCAGAAAATGGCCCTTGTAAAAGTTTCACAACAGCGGAAGTTTGATCTAAAGCCATTTCGTGGACAATCGCCGCCGTTTTGATCTTCCCACAGCCATAACGTTTGGCAGTTTCATCTTTTGGAAACATCTGCCAAAAAAGTGGACCAGCATGGCTGGCAGCACTGAATGGCACATTGTGTTCTATCAAAAAAGACACAAACTCCCTTGACTATTATCTGATGTTTTAAAAAACATTAGTCAGTTTGTAGTTACTATCAGTACACTTTACATTACCTTTGCATTTGTGACCATTTACATGACAAAAAATATTGTTTCTACCTTCATGGGCAATGGTAAAATCGTTTTAGCAAATGTCGCAAAACGCAAATTTTACACCTTTATTAGATTTCCTGATACACTGAAACTTTGCGGTGTATGCTTCCTTAAGAGTTTAAAAATAACTTTGAGATAATATAATCTTAGTACTCATCTTTATAGATTTGCATAAAAGCTAAACTAACAACTTGCTCCTCCAAGTAATTCAACTCTACAATAAAGAAACACCATACACTAAAAACAACACACATAAGAAAGTATTCTTTTGCTGCTACAACAACATTGCTCAATACTGTGCATGCAGATTTCCCTCCCAAGAGGAGACCAATCAACTGCTACGATGAACTAGCGTATACAGGGACTGAAATACCACGGCCGTGGAAATACAAAATGCGACGGCCACCACCGCAGACTTTGCACATGCGTCTAGCGTCGGCCTCAGCACGTCACTTGAGCACTCCTGTGGAAAGCTACTGCACGATGTCACGAAGCCAGCGAGTCAAAGATGACATCATCGCGTGACACAGAGCTCATAAGGTCCGGTAAAAAATCTAAGTGGATGGTTGCAGGGTATTGAAATATTTCGATTGAGCAATCGAAATATTAAAAAAATTCGTAAAAAGACCTATCCGTAAATCAGAAAAATTAAGCCGAAATCCGTAAATGTTGGCAAGTATGCTTATACTGACTCCGGATTATTTTGGAGAACACAGGTTCCCATTCGAAAGTTGTGTATTTCGACCCCCCTAATATGCTCCTTAAGTTTGTCAATAACCTTTTGAAACAGCATTTATTCATGTTTCATCGAAAATCTGAAATTATTACTAATGTTAATGTGGCAGTAGATGGACAAACCCTGAGCATACAACCATTTTTAGAATGGTTAGAAGTCTCAACATTTTTTTCCTGCTTCTCTTCTATCCTTTCCCAAATACTGACACTTTAGTGAAACAGTATCATAAAATTTACACTCAGAAAAAGGTGTATGCACTTTGCAAAATCAATTACCATTTCTTCAGGTGGTAGTACATTGCACTTAAAATTCCACATAAATAAGATGAAGCATTATCATTATGTCGTAATATTGTAACATAATGATAATGGTTTAACGTCACAGATGTTTTACTAAGTGACAGCTTTGAACAGGACTACATGAAAAGAAAAAAAAAAAAAAAGATGAAGTCAGCTAAGGAAAACAAATGTAAATCTTCGAAGTGGCAGACTCAAGGGGAATGCTAAAATTTTTAAATGAACTACACTGTATTTTATGCATTGTGTAAATCTTCCTAGAGTGGCTGTTTTAGTCTCTTAATTGAAATGTTTTGAATCAGTGAATGGGCTGTTCTTATTTTCAGATACTGTACTATCTGCAAGAAGTATAGTGATTTGTTCTCTATAGATAGTATTATATACTTTCATCAAAACTCACTTAGATTCATAGTTAGTTTAGATTTCAGAGAACAGTACTAATGCTTTCTTAAAAGTTCTGTGGCTCAAATAATCATTTCCATACAGCTTAAAATCTCATGAAAATGAGCTTGCTCCCAGCAAAAAGACGCAGATCCCTTTCTTATAAGATTCTCATGCACAAATTCCGATGAAGTCGGGAAACAATGTCTTTAAAATCATTATATCATCATGCACTGCTCAAAGTTGAGCTTTAACGGACCAATTTATTTATTTAAAGTTTAAGTGTCAGTGCTATGCTAATTGGAAAACATTATAAAGAATATTCTTCAATGCCCTTAAAACCACATTTATTGGACTTAGAAAAAATTTACCACATATTCATTTCATTGCAGTGCAAATATTTTGGTCAAAATAAGGAATTTTTGATGCACTTTTTAATGGCACATGCATTAATGAAACCTTAAACACAAGTTATTTTTTAAGTATTTTTTATGCTATCAGATAGTCTTATCCACATTGCATTTTGGTTGGAAGACAGTTGATATAAATCAAAGCATTGATCGATGTGTTGTCCAGCACTGAAATACGTTTTTTTCAATGGTTGGATTTTTTTCAAATTGATAAATATTTTATCGGTCAATGAGCTTTGTCTATTAAAAGTATACAAGTGTGTAATACAGTGTGTACAGACAGACAAGTTCCATCTTCTTTTTCTGATCTACTGCTCAAACCCTTAAGAAAATTCAGAACATGAATGATACTGTATTACTAACATTGCCTTGTGTTGTCAACGACAATAAAATGCATAACGACTTAAAAATGACTTTTATTTCTGTACAAAATATACTTCAATTCAGTCAAGTGATGATAAATATATGTTCTCTTGTACTTCCAGGTCAGCAGGTTACGTTTCGTGGCTGACAAAGCACTCCAGCTCTCAACAGAAACAGGTCACCAGCTGGAGGGGCACAGGAAGCGAGAACAGCTCGAAGAAGCAAAATTCCAGCACTGAAAATAACCCTTGGGGACCAATTTTCAAAAATCGGCAGAATTTCGTTGAAATGCACTTTTCTTAAAGCATTAAACGTCCAGAAGTATTGTTTTACATGATTTAGATAATTTCTCTAGAATTACATTGTTTAATTTGTTTTCATCTATGTTTCAATTTCACTGCCTGCTATGTAAATAAAAATTAAATAAAACTTGCTTGCAAAATTTAATGAATTCTTCTTACTGCATGTGTTTATTTCATACTTTTGCTATGCTTGAAAAAAAAAGTGTATTGCTTTCCACCGTTAAATTTTTTTACATATTTTTAACAAATTTCGGAATAACTGATCAAGTACAAAATGCTGTCTGTTTTACTGACTTCCATCCTAAAAAAATCCCCACAGTTTATTTCAAGAATAATGAATTTTGTAATATTTGCAGATATATTACAAAATTCATTATTCTTCTTCCATAAGGTTCCACAGTGAACCCCAACAACAATTAAACTAGAAAACATTGATAAATGAACTGAAGTTTACGTGCTGATAAAACTATGAAATATGTACAAAAAACCTTCACACACGTAACTCACTCGAAGAAACTCCATAGTGATTTTTAAGAACTTTACTAAAAGACATACGACTACAATCAGTAAGATCTTTCCGGACACCTTGTTCCCATCTTCAGACAGATTGATTGTCTATGTCCGGTGCGCCCCCTATATATTCATACTGAAGCTACAGCAATGATGCATGTCACAAATAAGCATGCACACACAGTTTCACTCCCCTCCCAATGTTCACAAATTAGGAAGAGACCCAAAAACATTACAAATTAAAATAACCATAAGCACACGCACACCACCCACTCAATTGAATCCAATCATTTTACAACACTGAAACACACAAACACTTATCAAACACCCACTACAGAATATACATACTACAAATTCAAACTATAAAATTAAAAATTAAAACATACAAAAAAATCAAAAGTTAATATTGGTGTTGCGGACTGGAACAAGTTGTTTCCAGGGCTCCGGTATATCACAAGGGTAATTATCATTACACACGGAGTCCCTGTTAGCATAAATGCTCAAACTCTCAGCTAACAATAATGATGGAATGTCTGGTTGTGAAGACAATATACTTACACGACTCCAATCTGGATAATGTAATCCATCTCAAGTCAGGCGTGCTAATGCTGTGTTCTCTGCTCCATTCTTAACAGCATATTTATGTTCCAACAAGCGAAATTGTAACGCACGCTTTGCGGAACCAATGTATTGTTTGGGTTGCACGGAATCGTCCACGGGTGGAAGAGGTATACTGTAAACACCATGACGTTCCTGTATACCTGCATTGTCCCCTATCTTTCTTTATCAAAGTAAGGATATTTGTTGTTTTCACGCCAACATCCAAACCGAATCGTCTACATAAGTTCTTTATCATTGTCACTGGGGCTGGGAAGTAATTGATGGAACCCACAAATCTGTAAGATGGTTGACTGTGTTGCAACGTAGAACTCAGTTTTCCCTTCAAACTAGAAAATAGGCGGTCAACAATATCAGTCTCATAACCAAAGAGGGTAACTATTTCTTTAATATTTTTAAGTTCCATAAGACGAAGTCTTACACTTGAAGAATGCGTAATCGCCCTTTGGACCATGAAGCGTATCCCAGATAATTTGTAGCCAAAGGGATGGGCCGACTGTGCTGGTATTATCGAAGGAATGGCCAACGGTTTCCTGTAAACTGAGAACTGAATAGATTGACGCTCTGGATGTCTGAACAACTGGAAGTCCAAAAAAGGTAGTGTACAGTTAACTTCTACCTCCAAAGTAAACGGAATGGAATAACATTGCGAAGAAATTTTTTCTGTAAATAACGACAACTGTTCCAAAGGATACTGCCAAAATACTAAAATGTCATCAACATACCTGATATACAATAATGGAGTTTCCAGATAGGTTGGTAGTACGCTATCCTCTATATATTGCATCATAATCTCGGTAACAACAGGTGACAGCGGTGAGCCCATAGGTGACCCACTCTCCTGTCTGTACATGACACCATTGAACTTAAAATAAGTTCTTGTTTGAATCAATTTAAGTGCACCAAGAATGTCTGCAATTTCTGATTCTTCAACATTTAGTGCACACAACTTATTTTCAATAATATGGTGTACTTGATCCAAAGGTATACTAGGGAAGAGAGAGACCACATCCAATGACACAAACCTGAAATGAATAGGCTGGTTGCCGAAGGAACGAATCTTACTCAATGCTTGTGTTGAACTGGTTACAGAATATCTAGAAAACATGACCAGTGGTTTTAAATATCTAGCAAGGGCCCTTTCCAAGTTCCTAGAAGGGATAACTCGCCCAGATACCAAAGGACAAATTGGGAAATCTGGTTTATGTAATTTTATCTGTCCGAATAGATTAGGTATTCGGCTACCAATGGGTGGAACAAACGAATCATGTAAAATTGTTGGAAGGTTGGTGTGATTTCTTAAACGACTAAGAGCAGAAACGAATTTCCTCATAAAATTCTTCAATCTCTTCTTCAGGATGACTTGTGTGGGTGCATAAGCTTGAATAATCTGAGCCTGGAATCTTTCTTGAGAGTTGGATAACGAGTCGTGCAGCTCTGTCAGAGGAACTTTCAACTTCTACAACTTTATCCGTCAGTTTCTTGTTTATTATAAATCCAACACCACTAGTTCTGCCAGTATCTGTCCCACGATAGTAGATGAGATGTCCACTTTTCAGTTCAATGAGATCTTCTCCTTTTCTCCTTACCTCACTTAGCCCGACGATGTCCCACTTGATCCTTTGTAGTTCCTCTTCCAATTCAAGAAGCCTTGAATCAGAAGATAGGGAGCGCCCATTATGCGTAGTCAAGGTCAAGCATCAGATGGCAGCCTAGTCCGGTCCTCCGGTGATTCTTAGCACCCTCTGCCTTCATGCCGCTGCTTTGGCCAGGTACATTCCACTTGCCGGAGACTGAGGGCCAAGATTTAAGTTGTGGAGTCATTTTGGAAGGGTTTGGCCATAACTCACCATGCTGGCCAAGCGGCTTGGTGAGTGTGGGATAGCATTTCCTCTAATCCCAATGGTATAGTTATACCACTATTGGCGGTCTAGGTCACACAGCGCTGACTACATGATGTAAGTGCTAATGGATTTAGCATATGGCTTGGTCTACCAGGTTGAATTTGAATGGACTTTTCCTTTTATGAATACCTTCAGATACAGTTCAAAATATTCTATGATATTTGCCTCTTGAACAACATTTACTCACACTCCTGGTCTCCCAACAAATGGAAATCCCGATGAATGTGGAGGAATATTATGTCCGTTTATATTTTAGACCATGCTCTGGACATATGTAGTGATTGCTCAACATCTTTGAACTTGTCTAAAATACACTTTTACTAAAAGAAATCACAGCTTATTCAAAATTGCTACAATCAAAATCAGAAAAAAAAAAAAAAAAAATCATCTGAATTATACACTCTGCTGTCGGTTGTCATTTTCAAAAACTTGAAGCCATAAATGAATAAATGAGCTAAAAAATAAAAATAATGAGATAAAAAAAAGAGAGAAAGACAGCTGCCCATGAAAATTGCAGGATGTACAATTTGCACTTGTTAACCCTACTAAAATCATGGAAGAAACAGAAAGTTGGTGTGTTATCGGCAACATCAATCTTAGATCTTTCTAAAAGCACAAATCTTAAGTGTTGTTTTTGCTAAAAGTGGCTACTCTTGTATAAGATGTGATACTGTCGACGTATTAATATCTAAGGGTCTTTTCAAAATGTGGTAAACAGCTTTAGATTTTAGAGCAACAAGACTGGTGAAGTGAAAAGATAAGTAAGGATAGGCTACTAATTATTAATTTTCAGTTATGACACTGGGATAGTAATTTTTTGAGGAGAGGGGGAGTTTAAAGACCGTGATGTTCTAGGACTGCCCATTCTTAATTTATGGTAACTGGTTCTAGGGACGGGACAGATCCAAAGTCACAGGTCAGACACACCACTGGTGCCTATTCTTGTACTCCAACACGGCGCATCTCAGACAATCAGTCAGAAGGCCATTCCTCTGATCATTCGAATACTTGGGTGGCTGGGATACTGATTTAAACAACAACAAAAAAATAATAATAGAATTTCAGATTTCTTTTCAGAGTTCTGATAAAACTTCAATGTGTGGAGTCCCCGTAACCACATTTTTATATTTTTTTTATTTTAATTGGAGGTTTAACGATCACCGTGAGCAACTCAATGGGCTATAAGCAGTCGCCCATCCCTAATTTAGGGTCACTGGTTCCAGGGAAGGGAGAGAGCCAGTGCCGTAAGACAAACACAACATCCATGCCTCACCGGGATTCGAACCCGGACCCCTTACGGACGAATGATCAGAGGCCATCGCCTAGACCACTGCGCCACCTGGACGGCTCATTGTGAAGTTTATTCAAACATATTAGAGTCAGCTGAGTGGTGGACAGTGTCACTCTACAAGTGGTAAGTGATGTCAGCCTAGTACCATATTTTCCGAGAATAGCGCCGCAGTTCCAATTATTCTTTTGGTTTGTTGTCGAAAATAAGCCGCACTGGGATTAAACCTGCAGATAAACGTACCACAAAGGAATTTTTATTTGAGGGCCATTCCTAACCTGCCCTACGCCATTATTTACATGCAATCAGCTATTAATATAAAGAACTTTAAGAGACTGGTAATTTGTTTGTTGAGATAAACTCGCGATTCCTGACAATGCTAGCAGATACATTGTATGACGTTCACTGAAGATTATGAGGCAATGGCATAATTAAAGGTGTGTGCTAGGAAAACTATAAAAAATACACTTTTACCTGTATAACTAACGTTTAATAACATCGCAGATGAAAGCCCTGTAAACGCGCACATACACTAAGTGGCAGTCATCTGCACTCTTCCTCCTAATGCAAAAGACCTTCATCCTCATTTACAGGAGGAGTAAAAGAGCACGAGTGTTTCTCAGTGGAGGCGTTTGTTATCAGTGTACTGGGAGTAGCTGACTGGGCGGAAGAAAGTGAATGTTGTTTAGCCTGCGGTTGGCACCTACAGTGGTTTATGTGTTTCAAAAAGAGTAAGATGCCCCTAATTTCACTTGTGAGGAAGTGGACGGTAGTGGAAGCTAGCGTAACTTTGTGGTTTCACTTCTTCTTACTGCGCCTGCCGTGATCTCCCAATATTCCAACTTTCCAGTCAGGGTCCTCTGACCCACTACCTCATTTATTCCTGCCCTGATAGATGACCTGAAAGCCTCATAAACTAAAGCGGTCATGTCTAAACTTAAGCTTGAAAAGAATCCCCATGTGAAGTTATAGAATTCACTTGAAACAATCCAAGGTTTTGAAACATACTTATAAATCACTAAGCTGTTCTCCAAGTTTTAGAGGTTAGCTCCTCAAACCAAGAACATCTGCCAAAAAAAACAACAACAAAAAAAAAAACTGACAAGGGTGTTCAATTTTACTTACTGCTGATGTATTAGCCGCCTCCACTTAAAACGATCTTGGAACACAACTAGCTTCACTGATATCCATCAAATATTTCACACAAGACTTCATGCTCATTTATCTTTCTTCTTGCAGGCATTCCTGAATCTGGTCCTCCCATGACTTTATTGGCTTTCCTTTAACTTTCTCTCCTTCCACTTGGGCTGAATAAATTTTCCTCATTAGCACATTACCCATTTTTTTAACATAGCAAAACCATCTCAGCATACCTGTCTTCACCCTACAACAACATTCTGCTTCCCATTACACATTTGGGACACATCATTTCACACTTGAAGATAAGTCTTATCTTCTCCATTAAACACGATTAAATGAGGAAATTGGGACTTACTGGAAATGTCCTTCTTAAAAGCTTACCTAAGGCATACCCTGTGAGGTTTCCACAAGGTCCTTGCAAAAATCTTCCAAATCCTTTCTAATGTACATACAAAATATATTGGGAGGTGTTTTCACAATTTAAAAGTTCTTCTTGTAAAAAGTTCTGCATTAAACTTCTTTTCACGCACTACAAAAATTCACTTCCTGAAATCTTTGGCTATTAAAAAAAACTTTTTTTTTTTTTTTTCGGTTTAAATTAACATGTGTCACAATTCATAATCTTTCTCCAACATCTGGTCATTTCAACAATAAAATGTTGATACTCAAGGAATGCTTATAGTGTAATACATCAGTTTATCTTCGTGGTGTAATATGCATAAAAATTCACTAAACTTTCAAAAAAATTAATGCACAAAATGACATGAAAATTGGCAGCAAGATATCTAAGGAGGACAATTATACAAGTAAGATACACAAAATGGTTGAGATACAGCTTCAATTGTCTTTCCATGTTTATGATCATTTGCTGTAAGACATCCTCTGCAATGTATTTGCATTCCTTGTGAATGTTTCTTTTTAGTTCATCTATTGTACGAGGATCACTCTAGATACAATTTTGCTGTTCATAGAAAAATTCAACTGAAGAATATATTCAGCAGTTTATAATGTTCTTGAAACGTCTGAATGTTCTGCTAAGCTTCATTTTGTTGTACGAAAGGTGGCTACATCCTGACGGAAATAATAATTTGTCAACATATAAGCACTTAAATGATTAATGTACTCAAGAGAAATTGTAAGGTAAACTTCTGTCTTACACATTCTGAAAACAACAACAGTACTATAATGTGGATCCTATAAATTGCACACCTAATGCTAAATTTCTGTGAATGCAGCAGCCCTTTGTGAAGCGAATGAGTGTTATACCTCATCCATACATGTATGTTTTTTAAGTTGATGCTTCTGCTCAGACTAAACAATACTTTTTTTAATCAGGCTATAGAATGACTCCTGACTTTTGTTGAACAAGCTGCTGGAGCCAGATGTAATGGGCAATATGCACTCCCTCATCATCTTGCAGCAATCTTTGCACCTGTGTTAGAAGCGCGAGTAACTTTTTTTTTTTTTTTTTATTGGAGGTTTAATGACCACCATGAGCAACTCAAGCAGTTGCCTGTCCCTAATTTAGGGTCACTGGTTCCAGGGAAGAGAGAGAGCCACTGCCGTAATACAAACACAACATCCATGCCTCACCGGGATTCGAACCGGGACTCCTTTTGAACAAATGATCTGAGGCCATCGCTTAGACCACTGGGCCACCAGGGCGGCCGCGCATAAAAAGTTTGCTTTCATGGTTGCTCTCTTGTATATTATGCATAACATGCCATTTACAAAAAAAAAAAAAAGAAAGTTAATCAATAAAAAAAAATTGCCTATTTGCACAGCCTTACTTAGAAAGCAAAATTTTAGTAAAACAGAATAAGTTCTGCTACATAACTGTCATTTATTGAATAAAATATAATATATTAACTTTACGTTATGAACAATTTAGACTAATGTAAAATAATCTATTTTTACTTTAATAAAATGATTTGGTGAATTCAACATCCTTTTTATCATATCATCACTACTTTCCTGTAAAATTTTATGCTGTATGTCAATTGTATTTGAGTAAACATATGATTTCAAGTTTTCCATCTTTCAGATGGTGTATCTCTCACTCCAAAACAATGTTAAAGGCCTTCAAGTGTTTGTAAATAAACGCTGATGTCTAACACTTCTATCAGAAGAGAGTGTGTGTGCGCGCACACACACACACACACACACACACACACACACACACACACACACACACACACACACACACACACACACACACACACAAAATCATCACAAAACACAAAAATAGTACACAGGTAATAAATATAAATTATTTTATTTTTCAAAGGTCTGTTTTCAACTACTACAGCTTTGTTTTTCGGTCTCCGATTCAGGTTTTTCATTCATGCCTTCTTCTTCAATATTTGTTTGCAGGATGACTTTGGACCTAAATGTGCAGATAGGAATTTTAAATCATTACAAGGTTTAAAATGAAATGCAAAATCAACAGGTACCAAAAATAAATAATATGTAACCAGAACGAACTAATGAAAGAAATATGAAAATAAAGGGGAAAAAATGTTTCATGCAGTTAATGAACTATTGCCATAGTCCTGTATACCAAATAAGCATGATCTTTAGGCATATTGTTAATACACATTACTACAGAAAATGAGAAAGAAACGAGAGAGAAAGAAATTAATGGTAATTTGCAACAAACTCTTCATATAACTCTGTCATTACATAGTTTCTGTTTCTAGCACATTTCATTCTGGATTATTAAAGGCTCATTCAGCACTTTTAATCCAGCCTGTTCTAGGTCCACCCCTTAATCTGTTGTCAAACAACATACAGCATGTTCTGTCCAGATAGTCCTTATCTCATGAAATAAGAATTCAAATCAATACAATATGTTCTTATTAACTTTTTGTTCTACAAAGAAAAACCAAATTAAAACTAGAACTGATCTTTTAATGTTCAATTTACACATGCATGTGCTAATTTACTAATTAAAACATACTGATATAGGGCAGCATATGAGCTTCATTGTTTGTGTTTTTCAAACCATCAAACATCAGCCATGCACAGATTGAAAAACAGCCAACCACAGCTTTCTTTGAATGTGTTTCACTCCACATGCCACCTCAAGGACAGTGTACTTTAAGGTGCACATATTGTAATAAAGTAGCATAAAATGAAAGTGCCAGTGTATAACACCTGGTAGAGCCTAATGAAGGCAAATCCTTTTAGCCTAAATTTCTTGTAAAATATTTATTTATAAGGATTTTTAGAGTATTAATATTAGGTTGGCCAAAACGTTCACTCAGTTTTTAAGTAAAAATAAAAGACATGTTTTTCATTTTCACCAATAACTTTATTGAACTATGTATTCACCATTTTGTTCCACTACCTTCTGCCATCTTTCAGGCAACGTCATAATGCCATCTTCCCAAAATGTTTTATCTTTTTGAGCAAAGAACTGATCAAGGTGCCTTTTGCAGTTTTCCAGGGAATTGAATTTTTTTCCATTAAGAGAATTTTGTAAAGACCGAAATAAATGGAAATCCGAAAGTGCAATGTCTAGTAAATACGGCAGATGAATCAGAACTTTATAGCCAAGCTGTAACGGTTTTTGCCTGGTCATCATCATATAAACATGCGGTCGGTCGTAGTGAACGATGGGTTTGCCTCCTCGGGGTGCTCCGTAGTAACAATGGCACACACAACAGCAACTAGGCCTCTGTGAATCTTGGAGAGGTGCAAGCTAGTTCTGTGTGACATTGGCGAAAAGACCCCAACTCACTGGGTTTTGTTCCAGAACCCTTAGGTTGAATGACCAACTGAAACCCACAGCTGTGGGCTAATCCCCCACACTGATGTACTTACCTGATTAAAAATACAAAAAGAAATATTAAGAATGACTCAAGTGTGGGATATGGTGGACCTACCAAACTTGAGAAGGACGGTCCACCACGGAATTGACCTGGACTTTCAAAACGGCGTATGAGAAAGAGATCTCGGCTGAGTGAATGTAAGATTGGTGTATGGAATACTAGAGGTACAAATGGCAAGATGAGTGAGGTGATTGAGGAGATGAATAAGTATAGACTGGATGTGCTGTGTGTAAGTGAAACCAAAAAGAAGGAAATTGGGGTAGAAGAAGTGAATGGCACGGTGAGTGTGTGGTCTGGAGTATTGGATAATATGAGAGGACAGGCTGGTGTAGGTGTGATTTTAAGTGAAAAGATGAAGAACAACTTGATTCATTATAGTTGCATAAGTGAGAGAATTATCTGGATTCGTTTGAAAGTGAAACTTCAGAGAATAGTAATTGTTGTAGTGTATGCTCCTTGTGACTCAGAACCTTCTGGAAGGAAGATTTCTGGAATGAGCTAAAAGCTGTTTTGAGCCAGTTTTGTGCTAAAGAAAAAGTTATAATAGCAGGGGATTTCAATGCTAGAGTAGGTGTGCAGAATGCAATTTCTGACAATGTTCTGGGTAAGTTTAATGATCTTTGTGTGAATGAAAATGGTGAAAGATTAATTGAACTCTGCATTGAGAATGGTTTGTGTGTATCTAATACATTTTTCAACCACAAGTATATCCACACATATACTTGGGAAAATCGTACTCTTGGTCAAAAGAGTGATAGATTTTGTTGTGTACGATCAGCGTTTGAAACACTTAGTTCTTGAAACCTGTGTGATGAGAGGTGCGGATGTTGGTTCTGATCATTACTTGGGTAGTGTCACGAGTGAAACTTAATGTTGGTTGGAGGAAAAGGAATAGGAAGAGACACAGGATAGAAAGAATAAAGGTTGACAAGCTCCTTGAAGATCATCAGCGGTACTCTGACTTACTCAGAGAACGACTGAAGGATCTGAAATCTTGTGAGAGGGATGTAGAAAAGAAGTGGGAATGTTTTAAGAACTGCATTGTCACTGCTGCTAAAGAGGTCTGTGGCACCACAAAAGTGGGTAACAATAGAGGTGATGCTTGGTGGAATAGTGAGATTGATCAGGCAGTAAAGAAAAAGAAGGAAGCCTATTTGGGGATGTTGCAAGGTAGAGTCTCTGTGGATGAATATTGCTGTAAGAAGCGTGAAGCTGCTAAGCTGGTTTGCCCCAGTAAGGCAAAAGATAAGAAGGAGAAAGTGGAAAGGCATGAACTGGCTTTTTGAAAAGATAGAAAGTCCTTCTGGAAGTACACGAGACTCAGGAAAAATAGGGGAAACAAAGTTGTAAGTTGTGTGAAGAATGAGATCGGGGAAATTATATGGGAGCCCAATGAGTTAAGTGAAAGATGGGGTGAATACTTCTGTGAGTTATTAGATCAGGAGAGCAAAAATGATTCTGAGACAGATGCAGATGATGTCACAATGAGGGATGAAAGCACAGGAGGGATCTCAAGAGAAGAAGTGTGTAAAGCTCTAAAATCTCTTCAGAATGGTAAGGCTCCAGGAGTTGATGGCATAACTGCAGAGATGTTGAAGTATAGTGGTGACTCTATAATTGACTTGTTAACTGAAATTTGCCAGTTGTGCTGGGAGTTAGGAATGGTCCCTTCGGGATTGGAAGGATGCTATCATTGTTCCTTTGTATAAGGGAAAAGGTGATCAGACTGAATGCAAGAACTATCGTGGTATTAGCCTACTGAGTGTGCCAGGGAAAGTGTTTGGTAAGGTTGTTATTGAAAAAGTACGGGGTCTTACATCAGAGAAAGTGTGGGATGTTCAGAGTGGCTTTATGCCTGGTAAAGGCTGCACTAACCAGATTTTTGCACTACGCATGATGATTGAAAAATATCTGGCTGTTGGGAAGAAAGTCTTTACTGCCTTCATAGACTTAGAGAAAGCTTATGACCGAGTGAATAGGACACTTTTGTGGAAGGTATTGAATGAATATGGTGTTACTGGGAATCTACTTAATAGTGTAAAAGCTATGTATGCTGGTAGTAGAGCTTGTGTACGAGTGAATGGTGTTTTATCAAAATGATTTTCCTATTGGTGCAGGAGTTAGACAAGGTTGTGTAATGTCACCATGGCTGTTTAATATATTTATGGACGCATACATGCGTGAGGCCAAAATAGATAATAGTGGTTTATGTCTTGGTGATATCCGTGTGTGCAGATTGCTGTATGCTGATGACACCGTCCTGTTGGCAGAGAGCAAAAGTGAGTTGCAGAGTATGTTGACTCGGATGCACGAAGTTAGCATGAAATTCAAACTGAGTATAAATAAGGGAAAAACCAAAGTTATGGTGTTTGAGAGAGGAATGGGTAGCACTGAATGTAATGTAAATATAAATGGCACTGTGATTGACCAGGTGAGTGAGTTTGTGTATTTAGGAAGCATGTTTGACAGAGAGAACAAGTTGGATGGTGAAATCAGTGGGCGAGGGAATTTTTCTTTGAAAGTCATAGCTGCTCTGGGTGGTTTTCACAGGAATGATGGGTTCTCTAGAGAGTCCCGCATGGCTGTGTATGAAACAGTAATTGTTCCTACTCTGATGTATGGCAGTGAAACCTGGGTACTGCAGAAGAAGCATAGGAATCGTTTGTGTGCTGGAGAAATGCGTTACTTACGTGGGGTTTGTGGCAAGACACGATCTGATTGTGTGAGGAATGAAGATGTATTGCAGTTGTGTGATGTAAAGCAAAATGTTGTTAGCAAGGTGGAGACCAATATGCTTCTGTGGTTTGGCCATGTTGAAAGAATGAGTGATGAAATGCTTACAAAGAAAATATTTTCAACCCAAGTGGCAGGAAGGAAAGGCAGAGGAAGGCCAAGCAAGATATGGGTGGATCAGATTCAGGAGTGTCTGCATGAGAAAAAGATTACGAGTATGAAGTATAAAAGATCTTGTGTAAGGCGTGTAATGGATATCAGTGAAGCACGAGTTGTATGTCAAGATCGCTGTAAATGGCGAAGTTTGATACGACAACAATAAGTAAAAATATCTGGAAGTTTGTATTTCTTTTTGGAGCTAACCTCTGAATCTCAGAGAACAGCTTAGTGATATGTATGTATGTATCAAATAAACATGCGGTCTGACGCTGTCCTGATGGAAGATTATGTGTTTTCTGTTGACTAATTACAGACACTTTTTGTCGAGTGCTGTTTTCAGTTGGTCTAATTGGGAGCAGTACTTGTTGGAATTAATTGTTTGGTTGTCCAGAAGGAGCTCATAATAGAAGAATCCCTTCCAATCCCATCACATACACAACATCCCCGTTTTTGGGTGAAGCTGTTGATGGTGGTTCATTTCGCTTGCCCCATGATCTCTTCCATTCCACATTACTGAACAGTATCCACTTTTCTTGCCCGTCACAATTTGCTTTAAAAATGGAATATTTTCGTTATATTAAAGTAGAGAATCGTATACAGAAATATGGCCAAGCAGGTTTTTTTTCGCTTAACTTATATGGAACCCAAACATTAAAGCGATTAACATAACCAAGCTGGTGCAAATGAATTTCAACACTTGATTTAGGTATTTTGAGTATGTTGGCTATCTCCTGGCAAGGAATAATGTCGATTGTTCTCACTTAATATCTCAATTTGATCGCCATCAACTTCAACTGGTCTACCCAACCGTGGAGCAGCATTTAGCGCAAAATCTCCCAAGAAGCTTTACAAACCACTTTTGAAGCATTCGATCAGTCACAGCACCTTCTCTATACACTGCACAAATCTTTTTTTCTTTCTTGCATTTCTTGAAATAATAAAGCATGAAATGCCAAAAATGTTGCTTATTTTCTTCCATCTTCAATATTAAAATGGCTACACAAAAATTCACCAATTTTGATAATTTTTTGTAAAATGCAGGCTGATATGACAGCTGTCCCAATACAATCTAACAAAATTGTTTTGAATGAAGTTAAAGACTACTAAGTGCTACTAGAGCCATCCTATTGGAAAACCAAATGAACTTTTTGGCCAACCCAACACTTAAGAAAAACAAAGGAGGTTATTGATAATATGAAAGCTTACAGGTTAAATGTGAAGTACTTTTGGAACTTGAGTCCCAATTGACATAAAAAAATAATAGTTGCAGAATTTATTTAAATATTTTATTGTGTTTTAAAATGATAGAAACATTTGGAAAGATAATAATAAGACTGGGTAGAAGGAACATCTAAGACTAACATCTAAGACTTCATGTGATCGATGTGCGACATAGTTATACGTGCACAACTCTATATTTTAGGTAAATCCTCAGCAAAAAGATTTGTTCTTTAGAATGGATTTTTAAACATAAATTTTAGCAGGGTAGGGGAAATATCCAGCCCAATTGTGTCACTAAGACTACATGTTTTTAAACCTGATATTCTTAAAACGCTCAGGGCAGAAACTTCTAAATCCTGAAAAAGCCCTGTACTGCAATATTCAGAAATACCCCTTTTGTGATCTCAGTGCCACAAAAAGGGTATTTCTGAATATTGCACTGTTTACAGCTATTTTAGTTCTTCTGCTAACATCTTTCTATCTTAGTGTGTGAAAATACTTCTATATAACTTACTTAGAAACACCGAAATAAACTTCCCAATATCTATCTTCATTCCAAAATTTTCATAAATCATGATCAGCTGATTAAGGCAAACAGCTGACCATACACTGTAACTATTTATTTCACCATCTGATCATTCAGATCATTCTTAGTTCACAAAAAGCATTCACAAAAAGTTTATTATGTTGTGCAATACAAATTTGGAAGAGATGTGAATCCATTTATTGGTGTACATATAACATGGATGCTAAGTAAGATAATATCCGAAAACTTGAAAAGTTCGTCGTCCTGGAGCAGGAGTCGAACCTGCGTCTCCTGGATAGCACCCAAGTATGCTAACTACTACACCACCCAGAATGACCAAGTTTCAAGTTTCCGATTAATTTGAATATAACCATCACTGGATGTGCAAGTCAAAGCAATACTCGGGTGCTATCTGGGAGGCGCAGGTTCAATTCCCGCTCCAGTACAACAAAATCTTCAAGTTTTCAGATATTATCTGACTTAACTAACATCCACGTCATATTTAGACCAGAGCGAGCAAAACTGCACGCCCGCTGCGGTCAAGAATTCATTGCAAACGATAATTTCTTGAACACGAATCCCGCGTGGATGGCCCTTTTTTTCGCAAGCTTGCAGTATGTTTGTAATTAGAACATTTTTATTTTACATTTTTTATTTTTTTGCCAATTTAAAATTTGCGCATGCTAAGTGCCACAGTTTTACGAAATTACACATTCTCTTAAGTGATTAGCCGTTCTTTGTTTTGGGGAAATAGTTCCGCGGTGACACCCTCCCTCCCAAAATTTTAATGTATTGTTTTTTTCTTCTTCCTTTCTTTCCCGTTTATCTCCGTCCCCCAGTCATCCCTTGTTTAGTTTCATTGGCTAATACTGGAGTAACCCAGTATTAACCAATGCAACTAAACAACAGCTGCTTCTTCCCTTCACGTGTGATGCCCGCCGTAATATTGGCTTCCCATGCATTACCGTTCTCCGCATGTTTCCTGGGGGCCTTGATGGCGATTGTACCTATGCATGTGCACTATTCTCTCTCTCATCTTTTGCCGTTTTGCAGTTGAAAATTCTGGATTCCGTGTAACAAGATGAAGTGACAGCAAAACATCCTTAATTTTTTTGCTAGTGGGAATGATGGTGATAAAAAGGCGAAAACCGTAGACAAAGACAATGATGGTCCATCAGATGATACCACAAAACCGTGATGAAAATCGTCATCAAACTTATGACACAGAAAAGAGAAGACATACAGTTCTAGAAATCTGGAAAAAGTATTTCCATGGGTGGAGTACCGTGAAAAAGAGCAAAAAAATTATTGTAAATGGTGCCTAGAAGTCCCTAACTTAGCCGACAAAAAAAGCCCTTTGTTGAATGGAAGTGGTGGAACTGCACAAGGTTTACGTAAAGAAACTCTGCAAACTCACAATGTCAGCAAGTGTCATAAAAAGTGCAAAGAAGCTGTTATTGCTAAAGCAAATCCCACAAAAACGGCAGTGGCTGTAGCTGTCAGAAAACTGAACACTGCAAATTTTGAGAAAATGAAACATTTGTTTAATACAGCTTACTACGTTGTAAAAGAAAACTTAGCTTTTGCAAAATTTCAAAGCCTATGTGAACTTCAAATTAAAAACACTTTAGACCTAGGAAACAATTATCTCAATGAACATGCATGCAAAAATTTTGTTCTCCCTATTGCTCACACATTGAGGAATAAGTTTACTGAAATTAATGAATCAAATTTCATAACAGTTATAGTAGATGGATCTACAGATTGAAGTGCTTTCGAGCAAGAAGCTGTTTAGTGAGATACGTCCAAAACGGGGCATCAGTTACAAAATTGGCAGGATTTGTCCCAGTAGATAATGCTAACAGCGACAGAATACACAAGTGTATTTTAAAAGGTCTATTGGATATTGGCATTTCTGAAGCAATTCTGAAAAAAAAACTGGTTGGATTAAATTTAGATGGAGCTGCAACAAATATGGGATTTTACAGTGGAGTTCAAGCAATGATGAAAGTGAAGTGTCCACACCTAATAGTAGTGCACTGAGTAAACCACATGCAAGAGCTAGGAGTGCTTGATACAAAGAAAAATGAACCCTTATATGGTTACATTTGAGCACACAATAAAACAGGTATTCAGCTTTTACCACTGGTCTCCAAAATGGCAGAGAGAACTAACAAAGGTTGCTGAAATGCTGGATGTAAAATTACAGAAATATGGAGGAGTACAAAATATAAGATGGGTTGCTAGTCTAGCTAGAGCTCTAAAATCCTTGGTTTTGAACTTTGATGCCACTTTACTGCATTAAGATGCCACTGCTCAATGTGAAAAAAAGAATCAGCAACTGCAAAAAGTATGTTAAAGACTATGAGGTCAGATAAATTAAAAAAAAAAACCTATTTGTTTTTTTTTGATTTTTTATCTATTATTGGCATTTTGTCCAAGATGTTTCAGGCTGAAAATCTGTTAATATTTGAAGCTACCAGCAAACTTGAACTTACACTTCTACAGTTAGTTGAACTAAAATCTCAAACAGGATTGTTCCAAAGGGAACATAAAAATCTGATAGATGACTGTGATAAGGATATCAATCCCATTTTTGCAGCTGATTTTATTGACAGTACCATTGAACTTTTAAACACTAGGTTTAAACAGCTGCAAGAACCTCCTGTGTCATCCTTTCACGTGTTTGATTTCACAGAGTGGCCATCAGAAAAACAGCATTTCATATCTTTTAGCAACCGAAACATACAGCTGTTACTTGAACAATTTAGTTATTTTTTTACAGGAGTGGATAAAGAAACAAGTTGTCAAGAATGGGTGGCATTAAAACTTAAGATATATAACATCCTTAAACACCAAAAAACATGAGCCCTTCAAGTTATTTACAAAGACCTAATGCAACAAAATGACCCACAATACAGCAATATACTTCACATGGTGGAATTAATGTTTTCTCTTTCTGAGAGTACTGCAACTGTTGAAAGGGGTTTTTGAGCAATGATCATTCAAAAAAACGTGTTACGTACTGGCCTTCAACAGGAAGCCTTAAATGCCATCACAACTATCCACCTAAATGGGAAACCCCTCTCAAGAGTTCAGCGCAGAAGCCTCTATAAATCATTGGCTTGACCATGGACCTGGCAAATGCCATATAGAATCTACATGACTAAATAATTAATCTAAATGGTGTAAATTGATAATGTCAAAAAGTAAAGTACACAAAGTAAAGACAATAATAGAGGTGATGCTTGGTGGAATAGTGAAATTGAAGAGGCAGTAAAGAGAAAGAAGGAAGCCTATTTGGGGATGTTACAAGGTAGAGTCTCTGTGGATGAATATCGCTGTAAGAAGCGTGAAGCTGCTAAGCTGGTTCGCCAGAGTAAGGCAAAAGATAGGAAGGAGAAGGTGGAAAGGCATGAACTGGCTTTTTGGAAAGATAGAAAGTCTTTCTGGAAGTACATAAAGTCTTTCTGGAAGTACATGAGACTCAGGTAAAATAGGGGAAACAAAGTGGTAAGTTGTGTGAAGAATGAGATCAGAGAAATGATATGGGAGCCCAATGAGTTAAGTGAAAGATGGGGTGAATACTTCTGTGAGTTATTAGATCAGGAAAGCAAAGATGATTCTGAGACAGATGCAAATGATGTCACAATGAGGGATGAAAGCACAGGAGGGATCTCAAGAGAAGAAGTGTGTAAAGCTCTAAAATCTCTTTAGAATGGTAAGGCTCCGGGAGTTGATGGCATAACTTCCAAGATGCTGAAATATGGTGGTGACTCTGTAATTGACTGGTTAACTGAAATCTTCTAGTTGTGCTGGGAGTTAGGAATGGTCCCTTGGGATTGGAAGGATGCTATTATTGTTCCCTTGTATAAGGGAAAAGGTGATCAGACTGAATGCAAGAACTATTGTGGTATTAGCCTACTAAGTGTGCCAGGTAAAAAGTTTGGTAAGGTTGTTATTGAAAAAGTACCGGGCCTTACATCAGAGAAAGTGTAGGATGTTCAGAGTGGTTTTATGCCTCGTAAAGGCTGCACTAACCAGATTTTTGCATTACACACGATGATTGAAAAGTATTTGGCTGTTGGTAAGAAAGTTTTTGCTGTCTTCATAGATTTCGAGAAAGCTTACGACAGAGTGAATAGTACACTTTTGTGGAAGGTACTGAATGAATATGGGGTTACTGGGAATCTACTTAATAGTGTAAAAGTCATGTATGCTGGTAGTAGAGCTTGTGTACGAGTGAATGGTGATTTATCAAAATGGTTTTCTATTGGTGCAAGAGTTAGACATGGTGGTGTAATGTCACCATGGCTGATTAATAGATTTATGGACACATGCATGCGTGATGCCAAAATAGATAATAGTGGTATATGTCCTGGTGATATCCATGTGTGCAGATTGCTGTATGCTGATGACACTGTCCTGTTGGCAGAGAGCAAAAGTGAGTTGCAGAGTATGTTGACTCGGATGCACGAAGTTAGCATGAAATTCAAACTGAGTATAAATAAGGGAAAAACCAAAGTTATGGTGTTTGAGAGAGGAATGGGTAGCACTGAATGTAATGTAAGTATAAATAGCACTGTGTTGACCAGGTGAGTGACTTTGTGTATTTAGGAAGCATGTTTGACAGAGAGAACAAGTTGGATGGTGAAATCAGTAGGTGAGTGAATTCTTCTTTGAAAGTCATAGCTGCTCTGGGAGGTTTTCACAGGAATGATGGGTTCTCTAGAGAGTCCCGCATGGCTGTGTATGAAACAGTAATTGTTCCTACTCTGATGCATGGCAGTGAAATCTGGGTACTGCAGAAGAAACATAGGAATCGTTTGTGCGCTGGAGAAATGCGTTACTTACGTGGGGTTTGTGGCAAGACACGATCTGATTGTGTGAGGAACGAAGATGTATTGCAGTTGTGTGATGTAAAGCAAAATGTTGTTAGCAAGGTGGAGACCAATATGCTTCTGTGGTTTGGCCATGTTGAAAGAATGAGTGATGAAATGCTTACTAAGAAAATATTTTTAACCCAAGTGGCAGGAAGGAAAGGCAGAGGAAGGCCAAGGAAGACATGGGTGGATCAGATTCAGGAGTGTCTGCATGAGAAAAAGATTATGAGTATGGATGGAGTACAGAAGATCTTGTGTACGGCGTGTAATGGATATCAATGAAGCCCGAGTTGTATGTCAAGATTGCTGTAAATGGAGAAGTTTGATACGACAACAGTAAGTAAAAATTTCTGGTAGTTTGCATTTCTTTTTGGAGCTAACCTCTGAATCTCAGAAAACAGCTTAGAGATATGTATGTGTGTATGTAAAGTACACCTTTTCAATGATAATGCTATGAAAGCAAGAATGTATTTATTATCTGTATGTACATAAAAAAAAAAAAATTCAGCAAAGTGATGATATTTAAATTCTACGTAGTTATGGTATTTATAGGAGTCTGACGGGTTACTTTCAAAGGAGGATGGATAAATTTTTAGACAAACCATCATCAAGGATGGGCAAAATTTTCATGCCCTGATTTACACCAATAAACAGATTCACATCTTCCAAATTTGTATTGTACAATATTGTAATCCCGTATTTCATTTCATTGCTATTATGTTGCATTTGCCTTATTATTTTGAACAATGTGATTGAGTGAATAGTAAACATGAAGAACTGAAAATTTCCCTCATTAGAGATAAAAAAGTAATTCATCATCATCATCATTGTCAACCATTATCAATCCACTGCTGGACGAAGGTCTCCCCAAGTTTCCTCCACAACGGTCTGTCTTGTGCCAGTCTCCTCCATGTCACCCCTGCAAACTTTCGAATTTCATCCACCCATCTCCCATGTGGTCTTCTTCTGGGTCTTTTCCTGTCCCTTGGAATCCAATCTAAAATTTCGGCTGTCCATCGATGATCTGTCCTTCTGGCAGTATGTCCAGCCCATTGCCATTTCAGGGATTTAACTCTGATCATGATGTCTTCCACTCTTGTCATTTTTCGGATCCACGAGTTCCTCTTCTTATCTCTCCTGGTTACACCAAGCATGCACCTCTCCATGCTTCTTTGAGTTGTCTGCAGCCTTTGTATGTCTCTTTTAGTTAAGGTCCACGTCTCTGCACCATACGTAAGCACTGGAAGGATGCATTGATCAAACACTTTTCTTTTAAGACATAATGGCATATTGCTCTTGAAAATTATGCTGTTTCTTCCAAAAGCTCTCCAGGCAAGTTTTGTACGCCGATTAATTTCTTCACCAATGTGACCCTCACTTGATATCTGCTGTCCAAGATAAACGTACGTGTCTGTTATCTCCAGCTTTTCTCCATCAATCGATAAATCTTCATTTCTTGTAAAAGCATTGAACATCACTTTTGTCTTCTGAAAGTTCATTTTTAATCCCACTTCTTTACTCTTGTCAGCAAGTTCCTGGATCATACTCTGCAGCTCTGATGGGGTAGTTGCAAAAATGACTACATCATCAGCAAAACGAAGGTGGGTTAGATAATCTCCATTAATCTTTATCCCCTTGTTTTCCCAGCTCAGCGACTGAAAAACACCCTCCAATGTGGCATTAAAGAGCTTCGGAGATATGGTGTCACCTTGTCTCACTCCCTTTCCAATTTTTACGTGTGTTGTATTTTCAAACAGCCGAATCTTTGCACTTGCATTTTCATAGATGTTATTAATAATATTAATGTATGCATCTTCAATACCGCAGGTTTTCAGAGCCATTGTAACTGCTGATGGTTTCACTGAATCAAAGGCTTTTTCATAATCGATAAAAGCCATGCACAATGGAAGTTCATATTCCCTCGCTCTTTCAATTAGTTCTCTCAGCACGTGGATATGATCTATTGTGCTGTAGCCACTCCTGAATCCAGCTTGTTCTCTCGGTTGAGCCATGTCCAGGGTTACCTTCCAGCGGTGTGAAAGAACTTTAGTGAAGATTTTATAAACTTTAGTGAAGATTTTAAAAAAGTAATTACATTGCATTAATACCTTCAGACTTTGTTACATTAATAGCAAGAACACAGAACTGAAATCTGTATTTGAAAATTAAAAAGCTAATCAATCATAATTGCATTTTTATCATTTCCATTTTAATAAATGTGAATGTATGCAACACATATCATAATGTACATACATGCATATCACTAAGCTGTTCTCTGAGATTCAGAGGTTAGCTCCACAAAGAAACCAAACTACCAGACAATTTTTACTCACTGTTGCTGTATCAAACCTCCATTTACAGCGATCTTGATATACAACTCGGGCTTTACTGACATCCATCACACGCCGCACACAAGATCTTCTATACTCGATACTCAATCTTTTTCTCATGCAGACACACCTGATTCTGATCCTCCATGACTTCCTCTGCATTTCCTTCCTGCCACTCATTTTTCCTCTGTCTGGTTTGAAATTCCATATCAAAATTCTCATAAAAGGAATACACTTCTTCTAAACCAGAGTTTTTATTTATCCACAGACAAGTTGAAAACTGCAGTCTGAGAATGATTCACACAATGTGCTCTTGTACAGATCCTCATTTAACCAGTCTGAAAGCCACTGTATTATGAAATGCTAATACTACATCAGTTTATGCTTTGTGCTTCATTCTACTACAGTAAAACACACCAAACCATTGACCAAGAAATCACTCCCCTGATATATGCTTCTTGATGTAACTGATGCTTACCACATTTAAGTTATATTTTCTCAGCTCCCTGGCTAATTCCACGTCTTCCCATTCATTCTTGTATACCTGATGGCTCAAAAGTCCGTTTAAATTTCAAAACTTTATAACAAAGGAAAAAATGCGTGTATTACAGAATGTTGTTCTTGAAAAGATTTATCTAGTAGGAGGATTTTGTTTGGTGATGGAAAAACTTTTAGTACAAATAGTCACTGACAGAGGGTGATAACTAAAACATTTGTAAGTACAGTGAAAATCAATGACAAAAACATACACTGCATTAATTTGGTGTCATCAACACAACAGTAATTGTTCAACATGTCCTACATCACAAGGTATTATAGCATTCGAATGTGTGACGACTTCAGTGACTGCCAAATAGAGCATGCCTGGGTGAATGCAACAGACTTCACAGCAAATTGCTTCCTTTAGTTGTAGCAGTGTGGAAAGTCTTGTCTGGTTCACTCAGAACTTTATTTAAATAGCCCCACAACCAAAAATCCATGGGTTTTGGATCTGGAGACCAAGGTGGCCACTGGATGCCTGCTGATGGATCTTTCTGCACCAAATGTGACAAGGAAGTTCTTTATTGGAGATGCAACATGAGCTGGTGCATCACGTAGCACAAATCTGACAGTGTGCAGCGGATTTTGGTCTTGCAAATGTGGCATAACGTTTTTACACAGTAATTTCAAGTAGTGTTTAGCATTTACTGAGATAGCCTTCCAGCCATTTCTGGAGCACTGTTCCTCAAACAAAAAAAGGCCCAAGAATGACAGATGTAGTGAATTCACACCATAATTAAAGGTGAATGCAGTGGTTTCTCTCTGTATGCATAACAATTATCCTGTGCCCACATTTGACGTAGACAGATCCAAGGAACAAAAAAATGAGCGTTGACCTCCCACAAAACCTTTAAGTCAGCTGTTACTGGCAGATACCACTGTGTTATATTAGCCGGTAACAGCTGGTGTAAAGTTCACAGTTTGTATGGGTATAGCTTTAACACACCATGAAGGATATGATTTACCGATGCTCTTGGTATTGCCACATCTTGCCACTTCATGAGCATGGTTTGTTCCACTTGTCATTTGACATGCCACAGCATTCAAATGGGAATCCCTTAACCCTGGTTTTCCACATTGGAGACAATCCAGCAAACTTCCTTGAATTGTCTCACCAGACACTGCAAACCAGTAACTCCTCGTGAAAACAGTTTTTCACACCATGAGAGATGAAGTAAATTCACAGATGATTAATAGCTACAGCTTATCACTTAGTGTTTTTAAAGCCATCACATTTGCAACTCTTTCATGGTTTGCATGCATATAAAGTGCTCTCTCGTCGCATTTTCTAACTAAAATTTTTTTTTTTTTTGCCAAACAAAATTACCCTACTCGATGACGCTTTTCATGCAAACTACACTGTAATACACACATTTGTTCTTATGTCGTAAATTTTTGAAATTTAAAGGGACTTTTGGTCCACCCAGTATGAGTTTCCAAGTTTCAGTACCTGTCCATTGTTTCTGTGCAGCTAAATATGATATGCTTTGTTGTATAAATTGCAGAAATCAATTTTTAACTGAAGAGTACTCAAAAGAACCCCCATCCCCCAGCAGTTCTTTGGCGTGTGTCACGTAAAACCTCACGCACAATCTCAGAACTTTAGGTAAGCTGGTAGATTGTGATAATTTTTTTGAATCGTGACTCATATACCTTTAGACTGTAAGCTTTCCAATTCAAGTTAGCTGACAAATACAAGGTGATCACCATTGAAATACATAAAAAAAGAAAGAAGTACAATAATTTCCAGAAGTCATAACTACATTGAAGGACTTTTCTAAGAGTCTGAGAAAAAATAAAGAGAAACGGGCCAATTTAAGGAGTTCTTAAATTCCAGGAGGCATACACAAACTGATGAGGGGTGAAACTGATATATGTTGCTATGTCACATCTCATATTGTGGCAGTACTGGAGGAAGGAGGGTGGTACTAAGATTGTTAACTCTCAGATGCCATAGCTAGAAGCAAATATTCCAGAAAGAAAGGGAATAGAGGATTCATCATTTTCATGGGGGCCATTCTAGGGGAAGAGATCCCCATTTTTATTCATGGCACAGAAAAACATTTTAAATTGGAATCAATTCAGGTGATTTTGTTTTCCTAATTTCAAAGCAAAAAATATGAACTTATAAACTTTCATTACATATTGTCTCCACACTATGAGGAAACAAAAAATACTCTGAAAAACGTATTCATTCAGAGAGGGGGGGGGGGGGGGGGCAGTAGGAGTAAATAACTAAACTTGATAAAATGGTTTACTGTTTAAGGCAGGGCTGATTTCCCTGTAAGTAATCCTGTCATGAAAGTTCAAACAGAGAAAATTGCTATACACTTGGGGTATTCAGACCTTCTATGTTCTGATGGATTGCTTTAAGAGCAGACTTATCATTTCTTTTGGAAAAATTTGTAGGAAAGCAAAGTCAGCAAACATAGAAGATATTTCAATTTGGTTGGATGAAAAGTAGCCTGAACTAAATGAGCATTATATTTCAGACACCATTTATAACGCTGATGAAATAAGTATTTTTCATAATGTCACTCTCCAAAGTTACTTTGAAATTTAAATCCATCTAAGTAAAGCTTTTGAAAAACAGATGAACAGTGTTGGTGTGTGCCAATATGTTTGACTTCAACAAGATGAAGCTTGTACTTATCAGGAAATCAAAAAACCCAAAATGCTGTAAAAATAAAAAATAAAATATATAAAAACTTCCGGCCAACTATGACAACAATAAAAAAGCATGGATGACTTCGGACATTTTCACAAAGCACATTTCTAAATATAAAAAGAAACCTAGATCACAAAAATGCAAAATTCTGCTTATTATTGACAGTTGCCCAACATATCTCACCATCACAGGACTCATGAACATCCATATTGAAATTTGCTGACAAATTCGACGTTCTGTATATACCTCATGGATGAGGGGATTAAAAGCAGCTTTAAGAGCAAAACTTCTAGAAGAAATAAATCCGGATGCTCTTGAATGTAAGTGACAGAGGAACAACATCAAACATAAGTGTGAACGTACTTAAAGCAATTTGCTTATGTCCAATGAATGGAAAAATGTGGTAAAAAGGTGTATCAGAAATTGATTCCAGAAGGCCAAGTAGCAGATTTTGGAAGACGGAAACTCCAAGGAAGAAATTGATGACCCTCTTTCACTACAAAACTTAGAAATTGATGTCACTGAATCTGAAAAATATGTTTCTGTTGATAATAATATGGCATCCAATTTGCCACTGCAGATGACATTGTTAATGAGACACTGCAAGCAGCTCAAAATGATGTGTTGACAACAATAATAATGACAAAGAGCTTTATGAGGAATCACCACTAACTTATTCAGTAGCTTGGGAGTGTGTACAGAAGGCTAAAAATTTCTTTGAAGACAGGGGAGCTAGTGGTGATGCTTACCATGCAATGAGTATATTTATATGCAAGCTAACAGATGAAAGGGACAAAGGAGATGAAGAAATTAACTCGTGCACCAAAAGCTATTAAATCGAAAACAAATGCCGTCTCCTGCAAGATACACTTTAATGATAAAAAACTATGTACAATTAAAATAAGTATATGTTTAAGAACTTTCAACGCCACAATGGCGTCATCCTCAGAAACAATGCAGCAGTGAGCACAGAAGTGAGTAGCCTATATACTTTACAAGACAAATAGCAGTTAATGCACATGTGCAAAAATCAGCAACGTCCAAATCAAGTTCAGTGGGTACAAACATAGTTGGTGGGCGTGACCTGGCCCAAAAGTGTTCTCCAAGGAAGGGGGACAAACACGGGGGTCATCGCTACAGCATCTTTCACCATTGACGAATATGTGAATAATTTCACCGAAGTGTTGATCGACGGTTTCTGGGAGAATCCAGAATAACAGTGTCATTCCAACATGGCACGTAAGAACCATTTAAACAGAGTCTTGACAAAGATGTAGCACCATAATGTGTCCCGAGATTCAGGGATCATAGCGTACTCCTGGAAAACTTTAGGTAGGAATTTTAGGACTTTTTAGAAAAATTTTAGGAGTGTATTTCAATAAAAACTAGATGTATATTTGTATACATCTAGTAAAACAACTTTATATACATTATAAAGAGGTTGCTTCACACCCTTCAACCATATATACTGATAGACTGCGCATGACATCAAAATTTCTGGCTCCAACATAAAATCACATGACATCAGTAAAAAAGATGGGTTACACCTGCTGTGCTTATGGTTGCTCTGAGCGATATAGTAAAGAAAGTTCTATGATTTTTCATGGGTAAGAAACGAATTAAATACCTAAGTCAATAAAGTTCAATTACTTAACCAGAAACTTGCAGCTATTGATATAAAAATATAGTAACTTAAGAAAAAAAAATGGAATGCATGTTCCAAATTCTTCGCAAATGTTCATCACATTATAAATCACAAAATGTAAACAACCCGATCATGCATGTATATAGCTCATAAGTAAACTTACCTGAAGAGTTTTCATTATATATGAGGCGCATTCACATAATACACTGAAAACACTGAAGTTCTGCAGCGTAAATTAGTAATCATAACAGCATTTTTACACGAAACTTGGAGTCTGATGATGACATGCCCAATGTTTGAGCCATGGCGGCTCTGATGCAGCTATTGCCAATGCGCAGTCCATTAGTATATATGGTCGAAGTTCACACCCAAAATTTTTGCATAACGTCTAATGTCTAAAGTTTAAGTATGATTTAATTCTAATGTTCAGTTCTTATCTTTTCACGTGTTATTATCATATTCAAGTATATTTACCACATTCAAGTTTCACTTTGAACATTAACATGCTGTTGAACTAGAAGCAATTCACGATTTTCACAGTAAAGTTTTCAGGTTTCACATTAAATTATAATATCCTAAAAAGGTAATTGAAAACCAAGAACTATGTACAATTGTTCACTGAATTACTTTTTTCATATTATTGTTTTAACCTTTTCCTGATAAGCCTATCTTAAAAACTGCTTCCACCACAACTAATTTACTTTCAGTTTTCTTTATTTCAGCTGAACCTTGTATGATCAAGTTAGAGGCAACTGCTATTTCAACAGTATTTTGTTTTTCTACAGCTTTTCTCATTCTTTCTGTTCCCTCTTGAATTACTGCTAGGGAGGCTTCTTTATCTTTTTTAAGCCTATTTATTTCTGCATCATTTTCTTTTATTTTGTCATCAAACTCAGCTTTTCTTTTTTTCTCTAGCTGCTTTTCCTTATTTTCCCTCTCTTTCTGCTTCCGTTCTTTTACCTTTTTTGATTCTTCTTCCTTCAGCTTATCAACATACTCTTTATAAAATTTATGTGAATCACGAACACTATAAAACAAATTTCTTGTTATGGGAACTTTACTTGCACATCCATAGTGTTTAATGGCCCCTTTAACTATTCTTAATGATGTTATAGTTGAGTCTTTTAAGTTAGCCTTGTCCTTCCTTAACAGGGCAGTGTTAACCGAAAATCCCCTTTTTGCATCAGCATTACCATGAGGTAAAACTAAAATTGACTTGATGAGTTTAGCAAGATTTGAGTATTTTTCTTTTTCGCTAGAGTCTTTAATACTAAATATATTACGCCAGTAATGATCAATCCGCACTGGAATATGCCCTTCCTCTGAAAATTTCACTAGTTCATCTAGAGTTGGCTTATCACAATTTAAAAGTTTCCACTCTTCTCTTACTCTATCAATTTGTTCCTCAGAAAGGTGCAAAACACTTGAAATTCTGGTTATTTCTGAAAGTCCTTCAGTGACTGAAAGTTGAGTTGACTCTTTCTTTGGTTCTTTTACCTTTAAAACTTCTATGTCTCTTAGCTTTTGATTGCAGAATGGCAAATTTGACTTTAAATATTTTGTGGTTGCAATTAGTGATGATCTGACATCTAAGAGAAATAATTTCTGCCTGGTCTCCTGAACATTCCTGAGGAGATTTTTTGTCTTCATACCAACTTCTAACTCCCCTAGTTTTTTTCATGAATTTTTGTTTTCAAAATCTATATTCTTTAGGTCTTCTCCAAATTTTCCTGCAATAACATCATCTTGGATAAACTGAGCCATAACATTCCTCATTAAAGTATTTAAATCAGAATATAACTGGTGTATTTTTGGTTCTTCACTCTGATAACATAATGAAAACTTTTCAAAATTTTGGTGTGAAAATGAAATTAATGCTAAATAGCAAGAGTTAGCTCATTTTTCAGGAAACAGTGAATTCTTTTATACCTTGCCGAATTGCGTAGTTGTTTTTCAAATATTTTTTGAGATGACAAGAAGTTTAAAAAATATTCTGTAATATTTAGCCATTGATCCAAGAGCCTCTGGGCTACAGAACCAACGGTTAACCATCTGTTGCTGACATGACGCAAAAGAAATTTGGCTGTGACCAATGTTATATCCTAGACAGATTTATAATCCTCTCGTCTTGCAGCACTACTCTTTAAAAAGTAATGCATATCAGTAGCAAATTCGTCAAAATCTATATTTAAGCTTGTCAACA
The DNA here is from genome assembly GCA_039090855.1 of Macrothele yani. Taxonomy (NCBI): domain Eukaryota; kingdom Metazoa; phylum Arthropoda; class Arachnida; order Araneae; family Macrothelidae; genus Macrothele; species Macrothele yani. The sequence continues at coordinate 168,605,388 of CM077011.1, forward strand.
AATTTTAAATGCATTACTAACAACATGCAGGTTGCAAAAACCTAGTTCCAAAGATTTCTGGCCTGTTTCTTGTTTTACAACTTCATTGAATTTGCGTAAAAAGCACTTATTTACATTTGGGCTGTCCATGGATACACAAATAATTCTGTTCAACGAAATATTGAAGGATGATAACACATCAAGAATTTCTTTTAGCAAAATATCTGCTGTTGCATGACCCAGAAAAACGCTTGTTAGGTATCGGCAAGAAACTGAATTTATTTCTGAAGACCAGTACCTGAGATACACATCCAACTGCCGTTTCACTTGTGTATTTGTAGTTTCATCAAATGCTATAGTAACCTTTCCTGGGTTACTAGATGCAATGTCTTTTTTCAAATCCTCTTTAAAATATTTTGACAATCCATGTGATATCACATAAGCAACTTTTTTCTTTAAGTTGCATTTTGGCTGCAATAGCAGAATCAGGAAACATTTCTTTGAAAAGTTCAACTGTTTCAGTGCATGAAACAAAAGACATATTGTCCTTAGCAACTTTCATGGCCCATAATGCTTCAGCTTTAGCCAACTGTAAATCATGACTCAGTACTTCACTAATATTTGTTTTGGGCTGAAGATCCCGTCCTCCAAAGGCTTTCAGGATGGACTTATTTTGAAATTTACTTTGAAATTTCTGCAAATGTTTTTTTTTCCTTTATGATGCGCTTTTACTTGTGAAAAGCCACTATTAGAAATATTGAAAATTTCTGAACACAATATACACTTAGCAGAAAATATTGTTTCAGTTGCAGAACACCATTCTTTCAACTTCACTCCGTCCAATTCTTTGGCGAGCCACGCATCTTGAAATTTCGTTTTGGATTTAGGCATCTTAAACACTTGTATTACTAACCAGAAAATGAAAGGGAAGTACAAAAACACATTCCAATATTGCAAAACCCGACAACTTCCCGAAGTTTGGCTGCGAGGATGTCAGAAGATATGAAAAAAAAAAAAAAAAAAAAAAAAAAGCAGGTCACCACTAGAGAACTGAACCTGCACACAGCATGGAGAACACCATAAAAGATGCAAAACCAGAAACTATCATACGCATCTCACGCAAGTTCAGTCAAAGCGAGTCGGAGCCGAGATATATTGCGCATCGAAGGTCGCTGTCGCCGACGCACATCGAAGGTCAATGATCACGTGCTCTACTGCCTGCCACGATAACACTCAGCTACCATCCCATCGTCATTACCGGAGGTTACGGAAGGAGACCACATGTTTCCTCTTTGCTTCCACCCACCTGCGGTTAACAATAACAAAACATCAGCAGAAAGAGGAGGTTCCACAAGGCATGTACAAAAATAAAGTACGATCTTCTGCGTGCCACGGAGTTCGTCTGCAAAGCGCAAACCAGGGGTGAAAATGACCCCTCCCCTTTTCCCTTAGATCTCTTGTTACTCTCGAAAACTGTCTGAAGGCACAAAAGTGGAGCGCCCGCCCCGAAGCAAGTGCATCTCGATGGAGTCATTTTCCCTCCCTTCAGCAGCACAGCATATAGGCTGTGTTTCTACAATAACAGGTCTTTTTACCTTACCGTAATGGTAAATTTATTGGCGTTAATAACGGTTGTATTTTTAATAAATAAGCTTACGAAAATTTTAGGAAGAATAGCAAATTTTAGGTATAATTTTAGGAATTTAAGGAGTGTCACAAAATATTAGGAATTTTAGGAGGAATGCAATCCCTGTGAGATTATACTGATGTTCGTAAATGTGGCGTCCCAAATTACGAGTGGTAGAGCCCACATTGCATAAATTGAGCTCTGCAGGGTTAGTAGATTTAAGTGGAACCAAATATACACCATGACGGTTCACACATTCATTACAGTCTCTGTCCTTTTTAACAGTGTTAAATAAAGTATGAGACCTTACACCAAACTCGAGTTTGTACTTATGATATATGTTTTTTAAGATGTTACATACAGGTGGTATATATGGAATGGATCCCACAAATTGGTAGTCAAATTTATCTGCAAGCAAAGCTGTCTGCGATCAACCAATTGATTTCTTAACAATCAAGCGATCAATCATGTGACGAGGGTAACCGAAAGTCAAGGCAAACTGTTTAATCCTAGCTAACTCTTGGTCCCGGAGATCCTGTGTGGACGAGTGTGTGAATGCACGATTAATAAGAAAATGAAAAGCAGATAATTTTTGCGACATTGGATGAGAAGAAGTAAAAGTTATAAACGTGGTAGAAAAACAACAACCACTTTTTTGTATATAGGCTACTCACTTCTGTGCTCACTGCTGCATTGTTTCTGAGGATGATGCCGTTGTGGCATTGAAAGTTGTTAAACATATACTTATTTTAATTGTACATAGTTTTTTATCATTAAAGTGTATCTTGCAGGAGACGGCATTTGTTTTCGATTTAATAGACGAAGGAAATGTTCAAACTACACTAGGCAACTTTTACAGGCCTTTAGAAAAGAGAAAATAAACACGTATAATCAATATTGGGATGTAAGGTCAGGTGATGCGTAACATCACAGCCTCTCCTTGACAAATGTCAACCCCGCCTTCTCGTGGTGCATCCTGTTCCCACTAAAGGGGCTCTGACGACCGCAAATAGCGGTATAACTATACCATCGGGATCAGAGGAAATGCTATCCCACACTCACCAACCCGCTTGGCCAGCGTGGTGAGTTATGGCCAAACACCTCCAAAATGACTCTACAACTTAAATCTTGGCCCTCAGTCTCTGGCAGCTGGAATGTACCTGGCCAAGGCAGCGGCCAGTGCGACATGAAGGCAGAGGGTGCTAAGAATCCCCGGAGGACCGGACTAGGCTGCCATTTGATGCTGACCTTGGCTACCTACAACGGACGCTCCCTATCTTCGGATTCAAGGCTTCTTGAATTGGAAGAGGAACTACAAAGGATCAAGTGGGACATCGTCAGGCTAAGTGAGGTAAGGAGAAAAGGAGAAGATCTCATTGAACTGAAAAGTGGACATCTCTTCTATTATCGTGGGACAGATACTGGCAGAACTAGTGGTGTTGGATTTATAATAAACAAGAAACTGAAGGATAAAGTGGTAGAAGTTGAAAGTTCCTCTGACAGAGCTGCACGACTCGTTATCCAACTATCGAGAAGATACCAGGCTCAGATTATTCAAACTTATGCACCCACCACAAGTCATCCTGAAGAAGAAATTGAAGAATTTTATGAGGAAATTCGTCATCTAAATAATAAAGGTAAGCAGCACTTGAAGATAATTATGGGAGATTTCAATGCAAAAATAGGGCACCGGCAAAAGAATGAAACTTCAGTAGGTAAATTCGGTCACGGCAACAGAAACCAGCGTGGAAATACTCTCGTTGAGTTTGCAGAGGCAGAAAGATTTTTCATCTTGAATTCCTTTTTCAAGAAAAAGCCACACAGGAAATGGACATGGAGACATCCAATTGGGACGACAAGTGAAATTGATTTTATTATGTGTAACAAAAAATTCGTCATCGAAGACTGCAGTGTGCTGAACAAGTTCAACACAGGTAGTGACCATAGATTGGTGAGATGTAAGATGCACCTCAACACTAAACTAGAACGTGGCAAGCTCATAAGACAAACAGAATGTATTGACATAACCAACCTTAAAAACACCATAATACTTTCAAGTTGGAACTAAAGAACAGATTCTCTGCTTTAGAAGGCCTAACATCGGAAGAAGTGGATATTTCGGAAGTTAACAGAAAAGTAACCAAAGCTCTTATGGAAACAGCAACAAAATTAGCTGGGTCTAAGAACAAGTTGCATGTAAACAAATTATCAGGAAAAACCAAAATGTTGATGCAAAAGAAGAGAGATGAGGACAACTAAAGAAGATGTGACTTCCAAAGTGGAATATATAAAGCTATGCAAGACAGCACGAAAAAGTATCACTGAAGACGTAAGGAAATTCAACTGTGAGCTAGTGAGGAAAGCAATTGAAAACAACCAAAGCCTAAAGATAGCAAAGGGACATCTCAGTAAGGGAAGAAAACAGATTATGGCTCTGAGAAAAGAAGATGGTTCTATAACAAGAAATAGAGGCGAAATTTTGACAAGAGTGAAAGATTTCTACTCCAAATTATATGAAAGGGATGATACATGTACTCCAGACATCATGAAAGGTACCAGAGTTCTTCCAGTCCTCCCAGCAGAAGTTGCTCATGCAATCAAGAACATGAAGCGGGGGAAAGCTCCAGGAGAAGATGGAATTACTATAGACATCATACAAGAAGCAAGTGGAGAAATTGAAACAGTACTCGCCCAAATTTTCACTCGATGCCTTAATGAAGGGAAGATTCCTGAGGATTGGAACAATGCTACAATGATCCTGCTACATAAAAAAGGTGACATTGAGGATCTCAGGAACTACAGACCTATCAGCCTCCTATCAGTGGTTTATAAAATCTTCACTAAAGTTCTTTCACACCGCTTGAAGGTAACACTGGACATGGCTCAACCGAGAGAACAAGCTGGATTCAGGAGTGGCTACAGCACAATAGATCATATCCACGTACTGAGAGAACTAATTGAAAGAGCGAGGGAATATGAACTTCCATTGTGCATGGCTTTTATCGATTATGAAAAAGCCTTTGATTCGGTGAAACCATCAGCAGTTACCACGGCTCTGAAATCCTGCGGTATTGAAGATGCATACATTAATATTATTAATAACATCTATGAAAATGCAAGTGCAAAGATTCGGCTGTTTGAAAATACAACACACCTAAAAATTGGAAAGGGAGTGAGACAAGGTGACACCATATCTCCGAAGCTCTTTAATGCCACATTGGAAAATGTCTTTCAATCACTGAACTGGGAAAACAAAGGGATAAAGATTAATGGAGATTATCTAACCCACCTTCGTTTTGCTGATGACGTAGTCATTTTTGCAACTACCCCATCAGAGCTGCAGAGTATGATCCAGGAACTTGCTGACAAGAGTAAAGAAGTGGGATTAAAAATGAACTTTCAGAAGACAAAAGTGATGTTCAATGCTTTTACAAGAAATGAAGATTTATCGATTGATGGAGAACAACTGGAGATAACAGATACGTATGTTTATCTTGGACAGCAGATATCAAGTGAGGGTCACATTGATGAAGAAATTAATCGGCGTACAAAACTTGCCTGGAGAGCTTTTGGAAGAAACAGCATAATTTTCAAGAGCAATATGCCATTATGTCTTAAAAGAAAAGTGTTTGATCAATGCATCCTTCCAGTGCTTACGTATGGTGCAGAGACGTGGACCTTAACTAAAAGAGACATACAAAGGCTGCAGACAACTCAAAGAAGAATGGAGAGGTGCATGCTTGGTATAACCAGGAGAGATAAGAAGAGGAACTCGTGGATCCGAAAAATGACGAGAGTGGAAGACATCATGATCAGAGTTAAATCCCTGAAATGGCAATGGGCTGGCCATACTGCCAGAAGGACAGACCATAGATGGACAGCCGAAATTTTAGATTGGATTCCAAGGGACAGGAAAAGACCCAGAAAAAGACCACATGGGAGATGGGTGGATGAAATTCGTAAATATGCGGGAGTGACATGGAGGAGACTGGCACAAGACAGACCGTTGTGGAGGAAACTTGGGGAGACCTTCGTCCAGCAGTGGATTGATAATGGTTGACAATGATGATGATGATGAATCAATATTAATTATTTTACAAGACTGAATCTACAAATATGGTCATGAGTAGCATTTATGGATGTATAACACATAATAGCATGCATATATTTTCTAAAAATATGCATTGAATACAATATACTTACTGGCTAGGAAGTGTATCTTCCCAGCTAGTAAGTATATTTGTGTTCAATATACTTACTGGCTGGGAAGATACACTTCCCAGCCAGTAAGTATATATTCAATACATATTTTTTTCCTTTCTTGTTTCCTATTTATTGAAGGCAATTTATAATGTACTTTTTTTATTTTACATATAAGTTATTATACCAGCGTGAGTCATAAGTTCATAGCGTTTAGGGGTACAATGTTCAGTCCAGTACTACATGTTGACCACATATGGCTATACAGCAGAATACAGTCCATCAGAGTCTATGGTCTTTCGCCAACATTCAGCCAAAGATACAATGCTGTTGTGATACCAGGTGGCTGGCTTGGATGCAAGAAACTCAGTGATGCCATCTTTCACAGCCTCTAAGGAATGGAACCGTCTGCTGGGCAAGAAGTATGCCATGGAACGAAACAGGTAAAAATCTGAAGGGGGGGGGCAAGAGCTGGGCTAGAGGCTGGGTGTGGTAGGATTTCGGTGCCATCCAAATCCTGAATTTTCTGGCAGACAATCCGTGATCTATGACATGGGACGTTGTCGAAGAATCGCAGGAGGATCTTTTTTGGTTCACCATTGCAGGGTAGTGCTGGCGTAGAATGTCACATATGTTTTGCAGCTGGTCGGCATACAGGTTCCCATGACGGCCTGACCATGTGGCACAAGCTCCCAGTGAACAGAACCCTCGAAATTCCACCATACACACACAACATTGTCTTCACTTCAAAACGCCCTCTTTGAACCACTGCTTGAGCCTCATCCTCTGGCCGCAGCCATTGATTTCAGGCATCAGGATAACGTAGGAAAACCCACTTCCCATTATTTGTTACTATTCTCCCCCAAAACCGGTCGTCACGTGGATTTTGCAGCGATTCTCGACACACAGTGACACACTCCTCAGCTTCCTTTGGGCTCAACTCACGGGCAACCAACCATTTGCAGACATCTGCAGTGAAAACCGAACTGGTGTAGGCAACTAATAATGATGGTTTGTGATGCATGGACCTCCTCTGCTCATCATTGGGTGCTGGTTCCTGGGTGCTGGTTCCTGGGTGCTGTTCAACAGCTAGAAACAGGGCTTCGATGTTGGTGGTGACTGGTCTCCCAGACCTTGATTTGTCAACGAGCTCTGCATCTCCGGACCGCAAGCATTGGAACCATTTTCTTGTTGTTGCAGGGTGCACTGTCCCCTCACTTTCTACACTACAAATTTCCTTCACAGTAGCTGTTGCATTCTACCCCTTTCTCCAATAATGGCGTAGGAGAACACGAACAACAAGTTTCTCCTCTGACATTCTCGTCTCGTATGAGTGGCACACGTGTTGGGCTCGGTGCGTGCCTACCTGTCTGAGCAGTGGAGCATGTCACCCAGTCAGGCGTAGGACACATTCCACCTTACTGGGCATGTCCCACCTGTTCAGCGGAGCTTCTCCATCTGTACCATGAAACACTGTGAACTTATGACTCACCTTGGTATCCATCTTTTTCTATCAATTTTTAAAACCCTGCTTTGGCAAGCACCTGGATCTAATGAGCAAAAGTGCTTGTCCCATGATCCTCATTATAAGCAAGTTTGGCCTGTACTTCCCTTACCTGTCATTTGATGACAGTTTCTGAGTTGCAATCATATCTTCCACCACTTTATGAAGCTCATTTCTAAAGTCTGGATAGCACGAGTCAATGGCATATTTCACACACATCTGGAAAGAAGAAAAGGTGAAGTATTGTATCATGATGAATATGCATTTCAAATAGACATTCAGTTTTAGTATCATAAAAAATTAACAATGATGAACTGACATATGTACACAACTGTCATGAAATGCTGAAGTCTGCATGCCTAGGTTTTTATGCTTTTATCAAACAGAAGTCAGCACTGTTTCCACGTTTATAAGTGAGTCACAGAAAAATTCTCATCGGCCGCCACCGGGAATCGAACCCAGAGTCTACTAGTTATGCGCCGGATATGCTTCCACTGCACCACAGCGGCCTCGAATTCCTCCAGACTCACATACACTAACTGCCAAGCCTATTGGCAGATTGCTTCTTGCAGCTCCTCACAATGCTGGGGATTCACCAAAGATGGTAAGCAGCAACTGAACAAATAATTAGAAGGCTCACTTATAACTCACTTATAAACGTGAAAAGAGCGAAGACTTCTGTTTGATGTTCCTAGTCCACGTCAAATGTCTGTATTAATTATTAATTCACCTTCTAATTATTTGTTCAGTTGCTGCTTACCATGTTTGGTGAATCCCCAGCATTGTGCGGGGCTCCAAGAAGCAATCTGCCAATAGGCTTGGCAGTTAGTGTATGTGAGTCTGGAGGATTCGATGCAGCTGTGGTGCAGTGGAAGCATATCCGGCACGTAACTGGAAGACCCTGGGTTCAATTCCCGGTGGTGGACGATGAGAATTTTTCCGTGACTCACTTATAAACGTGGAAAGAGCGATGACTTATGTTTGATGTTCCTAGTCCATGTCAAATGTCTGTATTAATTTTATACTTTCAGTTTCTAACTTCTTTGTTCATCTTTGCATAACATACTGATCATGCTTTAGCTTTCAGTTACGTAGTTCAGAGATATTTAAGTCTTTGCTGTTCTCTAACTTTTTTTCTTTCTCTCTCTCTGCAACATGACAGAAATTAACTGCCAACGATACAACTTTAGAGTAATAGTCAGAAAGTTTCACAAGCATGACTCCATAGGCTTGCACAAAAAAACAACAACAACAAAAAAAACATTAAATGGTGATGTGTTTCAGTAAAACATAAGTGACAATTACATGCTTCAGATTCATAACTTTTAATCTCTTGAAGTTTCCTGTAAGTACTATAAATATCCAAATACAATCTCTAGTCATCAAAAATTTTATTTTCTGATTTGCAAAACATTTTCATACTGGAATATTTTTATTTATTCTTCTAATACAACTTCACTTGCATTTACAGAGCAAAAATATTTTTTAATATACACTGGTATGCAAAAATTAAGGGCGAAGAGGAGAAATGAGCATAACAGCAGAACGAGCAGGCAAAACGGACCGAAAGACCACTCAGGAGATAGACTAGGGTCCGGTACGGTAGGGCATGCGCATATATGCAGCATGGCATATGGGGTGTGAGTCGAAAGGGTATAAAGCACACGGGCGGTGTATGCTCAGCAATTTAGTGAAAGCTATTGCACAGTGTACATCGGTTTTAACGACGTCAAGTTGCTGCCACCGTGTGATATGGCCAACAGGTAATCCAGAAGACTACATCTGGATGACTTTACCCGAGGTCACGTCATTGGGAAGTTGGAAGAAGGTCGAAGTGTGACTAGTGTGGCCGAGGAGTTCGGGATCGCTCACATCATAGTTTCACGAGCTTGGAGAGCATTTCAAATGACAGGAACAGCTGTCCGAGAGCTTAGCAGTGGCCGTCCACGAGCAACCACGGCGGCGGACTAACCGGTATATTGCCCTACAGGTGAGAAGAGACAGACGAAAGACAGCGGGAGCAATCACAAGGCACATGCAACAGACAACTGGACATCCGTTATCGCGTTTTACCGTGGCCAGGAGGCTGCACAAAGGTGGTCTATTTGCACGACGACCAGTACGGTGTGTGCCACTAACGCCTGCTCATCGGAGACGGCAGTTTCTGTGGTGCCAGGAACACAAGAACTGGACACATCAGCAATGGGGTCGAGTACTCTTTACGGATGAGAGCCGATTTAGTCTGACGAAGCAATTCTCGACGTATAGACATCTGGAGAGAGCAGGGAACACGCAATCACACGTCCAACATCATCGAAAGGGACCGGTTTGGAGGTCGCAGAGTTCTCGTTTGAGGCGGTATCATGCTTGGTAGCCATACTGACCTCCACTTCTTCCAAGGAGGTTCAGTCACTGGTGTCCGCTATTGTACCGAGGTTCTCCTGCCTCACGTGAGTCTGTTTAGAGGTGCTATGGGTCCTGAGTTCCTCTTAATGGACAACAATGCTACACCTCATCATACAGTGGCTGTCACAGAGCTGTTGGAGAGTGAAGATATTCAACGCATGGATTGGCCAGCAAGGTCCCCGGACCTAAATCAAAGTGCTGCCAAGCGTCTCCTGAGAAGGTCACGTGTGGGACCTTCTCAGGAGACGCTTGGCAGCACGTCACCAGCCGCCAGCAACGATTCCGCAGCTGCGACTGGCACTACAAGAGGAATGGGCCGCGATGCCTCAACAGCTCCTTGACAACCTCGTCCTCAGCATGGACAGACTTTGTAAATCCTGCAATGCAGTCAGGGTGATCATATCCCCTACTAAAGACAGAATTTTTTGGGCAGTCGCCTGTCACATGGACATTTCTGTCTTCTGTCCAGTTGTGCTCGAAGCTACCTTTTCAATAAAGTGCCTTTGTATCCTTTGGATTCCTTGTTTGGACGGTTTTGCTCACTTGTCCCATATTCTTACATCTTGGGGATCTTATGGCATGATTTGAGTTGATGTGGAGCACTTCTGCACGGCGTTACATTCAAAACCGTCTCGTCCTTAATTTTTGCATGCCAGTGTATATGTTTACATCAAGCAAGATAAATAAAAACATAATGCACAAATTCCGCTAAAAAAATTCTTGGGGTACCTAGAAGTGTTAACTTTTTATTTTAAAGTATGAGACAAGATTCTGTTGCCTCTGTTTTTTTTTTGTTTTTGTTTTTGTTTTTTTATCTTCATACATGTAAGCATTTTGCAAAAATGCATACATATATATATACTCTTTGCCACACAAAAAAAATCAACAATGAAAAAACGAAGCACACAGAAAAAGTCGTTTGATGCTGATGAAACTCTGCATGCAAGTACCTCAGGACAAAATAAGCAAATGATTAAAAAAGAATGACCAATGACTAAATACTGGCCTACCACAGCGCATGGGAACTATGCATTTAGGAGGGTATATCAAGATCAAAGCAGGCATGCAGGGGCAATTGTGACAACAGATTACTGTTGCATTAACCTCCATGGACTGTGAGGACACCTCGACATTGGACTTGTGCACAATATGAACAGTTCAGTAAGTTTGATAGAGGATATATGACTGGGCTGAGAGAGAGAGAGAGAGAGACCAGTTGGTCATGTCACGTATTGCCAGGCATCTGGGTTGGAGCGACGTGGCAATCAGCTGATGCTAGTACCAATGGGTCAAGGAGTGCATAAGCCAGCAGCATATGGTAGTAGATGGCCGAGGGCAATGACAGGATGCAAAGGATCGAGCAATTGTGAGAGCTGCATGAACAGAACTGAATTCATTGCTCTCAACTATCTGTGGCCATATTGCATCATCTACAGGTACAAAAGTGGCCATCTGGACTGTTGCCAGAAGACTTCCAGCAAGGGGACTGCATCCAAGGAGGCCACTCAGCCACCTACCAGTGAGCATCACCAGCACTGCTTGCAGTGGTGTTGGGCCTGATGAATGTGGGATAGTATCCAGTGGTGTCGTGTTGTCTTCAGTGATGAGTCACATTTCGTACTTGGCACTGAAGACCAGTGCATACATGTCTGGAGATGAGCTGGCCAGCACATGGACCCTGCCTTTACTGTGGAGCCATTTCCTACAATAGCCATACACCATTGATAGTTCTCCATACCATCCTCATGGCTCAAGGTATGTTGAAGACATTCTACAACCTGTTGCCATTCCTGTCACAACATAACCAAGCAGTTTTTCAACTGGACAACGCCTGGCCACACACGGCATGGCTCTCCCAGGCCTGTTTCCATGATGTCAACACCCTTCCATGACCAGCCCTATCACATGACTTCTCATCGCTCTAACATGTCTGGAATATGTTCCACCTATGCCCAACCCGGAATGCCGGCAAAATAGCCCACAATTAGGACACCATCTGGCATGCTATAACCTCAGGATATCCGGGAACTGTATGAGGGAATGCTGTAAAGTTCTTGGCCTAACCCACTTCACTGTAACTGTAGCACTCTTTTGCATTGTAAAGTGCCAATTTGTAGACTAAAAGCTTTTTCTTTTGCAAATGTCTGATGTCCTGAACTGAATCATGTCAATACAAAGTGTAGAATTTTCCAATGTGGAACACCAGGCTCTCATGAAATTTCTGTTTCTGCAGAAGAAAACTACAAAGGAAATCTATGAGTGTATGACACAAACATTAAGTGACGAGTGCCCTTCATATTCCACCGTGAAGAAATGGTGTGCCAACTTTCAGCGTGAAGACTTTGAGACCGAAAGATGCAGCAAGATCTGGGAGGCCTTTAACAGTGACAACACCCGAAATTGTTGATCATGTTCATGACTTGATTTTACCACATCGACGAATCTTGGCTAAAACAATAGCTGAGACACTGGAGATATCCAGGAAATGTGTTGGGTTCATAATTCATGAGCCCTTGGATATGCAGAAGATGTCAGCGAAGTGGGTGCCCAAATGTTTGAATGCTGATGAGAAATGAAAACGAGTGGACACTTCCAAATCGGTTTTGTAGCCTTTTGAGCGATCTGATGATAAATTTTCGCAGCGACTTGACACTGTTGATGAAACGTGGTAACATCACTACGATTCAGAAATGAAACAACAGTCCCTGCAGTGATGGCACTCTGGTTCTCCATGGCCAAAGAAATTCATGACTCAAAGGTCTGCAGGAAATGTCATGGCAACCTTTTTGGGACTCAGAAGGCGTTTTACTGACTGACTATCTCCCGATGGGCCAAACAATAAATGCTGAATACTATTCCCAACTTGCTGTGCCAATTAAAGGAGGCATTGAAGGAAACAAGGAGAGGGAAACTGTGGAAAGGTGTTCTCTTTTTGCACGGCAATGCGCCGGCTCACAAAGCTGGCAGGACAATGGATGTTTTGAGGGATCTGGGGTTTAAGTGTATATCCACCCTACTCACCAGGTCTTGCTCCATTAGACTATTTCCTGTTCCCAAACCTCAAAAAAGTTTGGAAGGGAAGCATTTTTCGAATGATTTGGAGGTGATATCAGCAGCAGAGCAGTATTTGAGTGATCAGAATTCAGAATTATTTTTGGAAGGGTTAAAGAAACTCCAGAAATGCTGTGCCAAGTGTGCTGAACTTTGGGGTGAATATGTGAAATGGTCAGTAAGTTTCATGGCTCTAGCCCATTTCCTTCTTGGTGAGGCTGAGAACTAATCAGCATCCCCTCGTATGCGTCTATGCCACACCAGGTAACTGCTTGTATCAGAGCCAGTGGTGCGCTACAATGCATTGACTTGTTCCACTCGTGTAGCAGTTTTATCCAAATAAAAGGCCCAACTGCAATCATTTTCTTTCCTATACATGTACACTGCACATACCAATTCATCTCAATTGGACGATTCCTTCTGGGTGCTTCATATTTTTGGCAGAGTGTATACACACACACACACACTAATAATTTAACCCTTTAACAATCATTATCCTAAAATCTAGTATCACATAACCCACGAAACTGTCTTTTGTTTCACTTCTTTGTTTAGTAACAACAATGGTCACTGACGGTAACTCCTGCTGATCCCTCATAGGCCGTGCAATTTCAAAGAACAGGTAAGGGTAGGAAATCTGACTCACTCTAGACAGGCATTTCAGGTGGCTATGGTAGTTTGTTTGTAAGGGCGTTTTGGGCACTATGGTCGTTAAAGGGTTAAAGGAAAACACTACACATGGTTCAACCTAGAAAACAAGTTGGATTCATGAGTGGCTCATCATGATAGATATATGCCACAATGCAAAATGTCTTCCAATCATTGAACTGGGAAGAAAATGGGATAAAGATTAATGGAGATTACCAATACGTCAAAATAAGTAGTTAACCTTGATTGTTATAGGCACTGAATGAAATTAGTTAAGCAGTAGTAATAATAATTAACATATAGAACTAGGAAAGGTTCAATAACTTCTGTTCTTTATGTATTAATGTGCATGAACAAAGGTTATGTGTCAAGTGATCACAAAAATTAAAAAAAAAATATAATAAAAAGTTAAATAAAAAATATTTCAAAATTTATTCTAAAAGGATAAAAATCTAAATGTAGCATACCCAATCATTCGTGAAGCATTGGATATTATTCTTATGGAAGAGTTGTGATCATACAAAGTGTCTGAGGATAAAAACGACACAAGCTTTAAATGAAAAAATCTGAATAGCCTTGAAGTTTCAAGGCCATTCACTAGCCTGCAGCTTCATGGCTATTAAGATTTGTTATAATTTCAATCTCATGCTGTTTATATCCTTGGACAGTTTCCTTAATCAGGTCTGCTCCATAAGAAACCATCAAATCTACAGTGCTTCATAAACTATTTGGTATGTTAGATTTCTACTTTTAACATTTTATACCAGGCTCAGATTATTCAAACTTATGAACCCACCACAAGTCATCCTGAAGAAGAAATTGAAGAATTTTATGAGGAAATCCGTCATCTAAATAATAAAGGTAAGCAGCACTTGAAGATAATTATCGGAGATTTCAATGCAAAAATAGGGCAACGGCAACAGAATGAAATTTCAGTATGTAAATTCGGTCGCGGAAACAGAAACCAGCGTGGAAATACTCTCGTTGAGTTTGCAGAGGCAGAAGGGTTTTTCATCTTGAACTCCTTTTTCGAGAAAAAGCCACACAGGAAAAGGACATGAAGACATCCAAATGGGACGATAAGTGAAATTGATTTTATTATGTGTAACAAAAAATTCGTCATAGAAGACTGCAGGGTGCTAAACAAGTTCAACACAGGCACTGACCATAGATTGGTGAGATGTAAGATGCACCTCAACACTAAACTCGAACGTAGCAAGCTCATAAGACAAACAAAATGTATTGACATAACCAACCTTAAAAAACACCATAATACCTTCAAGTTGGAACTGAAGAACAGATTCTCTGCTTTAGAAGGCCTAACATCAGAAGAAGTTGATATTTCTGAAGTTAACAGAAAAGAAACCAAAGCTCTTATGGAAACAACAACAAAATTAGCTGGGTCTAAAAACAAGTTGCATGTGAACAAATTATCAGGAAAAACCAAAATGTTGATGCAAAAAAGAAGAGAGATGAGGACAACTAAAGAAGATGTGACTTCCAAAGTGGAATATATAGAGCTATGCAAGACAGTAAGAAAAAGTATCACTGAAGATGTAAGAAAATTCAACTGTGAACTAGTGAGGAAAGCAATTGAAAACAACCAAAGCCTAAAGATAGCAAAGGGACATCTCAGTAAGGGAAGAAAACAGATTATGACACTGAGAAAAGAAGATGGTTCTGTAACAAGAAATAGAGGCAAAATTTTGACAAGAGTGAAAGATTTCTACTCCAAATTATTTGAAAAAGATGATACATGTACTCCAGACATCATGAAAGGTACCAGTACCAGAGTTCCTCCAGTCCTCCCAGCAGAAGTTGCACATGCAATCAAGAACATGAAGCGGGGAAAAGCTATAGGAGAAGATGGAATTACTGTAGACATCATACAAGAAGCAAGTGGAGAAATCGAAACAGTACTCGCTCAAATTTTCACTCGATGCCTTAATGAAGGGAAGATTCCTGAGGATTGGAATACCGCTACAATAATCTTGCTAAATAAAAAAGGTGACATTGAGGATCTCGGGAACTACAGACCTATCAGCCTCCTATCAGTGGTTTATAAAATCTTCACTAAAGTTCTTTCACACCACTTGAAGGTAACACTGGACATGGCTCAACCGAGAGAACAAGCTGGATTCAGGAGTGGCTACAGCACAATAGATCACATCCATGTACTGAGAGAACTAATTGAAAGAGCGAGGGAATATGAACTTCCATTATCGATTTTTATCGATTATGAAAAAGCCTTTGATTCGGTGAAACCATCAGCAGTTACAATGGCTCTGAAATCCTGCGGTATTGAAGATGCATACATTAATATTATTAATAACATCTATGAAAATGCAAGTGCAAAGATTCGGCTGTTTGAAAATACAACACACAAAAATTGGAAAGGGAGTGAGACAAGGTGACACCATATCTCCAAAGCTCTTTAATGCCACATTGGAGGGTGTCTTTCAGTCGCTGAGCTGGGAAAACAAGGGGATAAAGATTAATGGAGATTATCTAACCCACCTTCGTTTTGCTGATGATGTAGTCATTTTTGCAACTACCCCATCAGAGCTGCAGAGTATGATCCAGGAAGTTGCTGACAAGAGTAAAGAAGTGGGATTAAAAATGAAATTTCAGAAGACAAAAGTGATGTTCAATGCTTTTACAAGAAATGAAGATTTATCGATTGATGGAGAAAAGCTGGAGATAACAGACACGTATGTTTATCTTGGACAGCAGATATCAAGTGAGGGTCACATTGATGAAGAAATTAATTGGCGTACAAAACTTGCCTGGAGAGCTTTTGGAAGAAACAGCATAATTTTCAAGAGCAATATGCCATTATGTCTTAAAAGAAAAGTGTTTGATCAATGCATCCTTCCAGTGCTTACGTATGGTGAAGAGTCGTGGACCTTAACTAAAGGAGACATACAAAGGCTGCAGATAACTCGAAGTAGCATGGAGAGGTGCATGCTTGGTGTAACCAGGAGAGATAAGAAGAGGAACTCGTGGATCCGAAAAATGACAAGAGTGGAAGACATCATGATCAGAGTTAAATCCCTGAAATGGCAATGGGCTGGACATACTGCCAGAAGAACAGACCATCGATGGACAGCCGAAATTTTAGATTGGATTCCAAGGTTCAGGAAAAGACCCAGAAGAAGACCACATGGGAGATGGGTGGATGAAATTCGAAAGTATGCAGGGGTGACATGGAGGAGACTGGCACAAGACAGACCGTTGTGGAGGAAACTTGGGGAGATCTTCATCCAGCAGTGGATTGATAATGATTGACAATGATGATGATGATATATATATATATATATATATATGGGATGTAAGGTCAGGCGATGCGTAACATCACACCCTCTCCTTGACAAATTTCAACCCCGCCTTCTCGTGGTACATCCTGTTCCCACTAAAGGGGCTCTGACGACCGCCAATAGCGGTATAACTATACCATCGGGATTAGAGGAAATGCTATCCCACACTCACCAACCCGCTTGGCCAGCGTGGTAAGTTATGGCCAAACCCCTCCAAAATGACTCCACAACTTAAATCTTGGCCCTCAGTCTCCAGCAGCTGGAATGTACCTAGCTAAGGCAGCGGCCAGTGCGACATGAAGGCAGAGGGTGCTAAGAATCACCGGAGGACCGGACAAGGCTGCCATCTGATGCTAACCTTGGCTATGTATAATGGACGCTCCCTATCTTCTGATTCAAGGCTCCTTGAATTGGAAGAGTAACTACAAAGGATCAAGTGGGACATCGTCGGGCTAAGTGAGGTAAGGAGAAAAGGGGAAGATCACATTGAACTAAAAAGTGGACATCTCTTCTACTATTGTGGGACAGAACTGGAAGAACTAATGGTCTGGATTTATAATAAACAAGAAACTGAAGGATAAAGTTGTAGAAGTTGAAAGTTCCTCTGACAGAGCTGCATAACTCGTTATCCAACTCTCTAGAATGATATATTATTAAAACAACCAATCACTTACTCAAAAAAACATGGTCACTTTATTCCTTTAACACTTCTAGCACGTCCATCATCATCATGCAAATCCGCTGGCCTTCAAAGGTTGAAAATCCTTACCCATGAGATTCATTCTTTTGGGGATGAAACATCGTATAATCCCTTCTTTTTTTTTTTTTTTTTTTTTGTAGCAAATATGACATACAGGTAGGAAATCAGGTACTTACCATAAAAAATTTAGTAATAAAAAATGAAAAAAATCAGCCAATTGGATAGAGCAGGAATATACGAAATTCCTATAACCCAGCAACCACCTTTGGCATATATAGGCAGCACCAAGAACAAATTAAAGTATAGATTGAACCAGCATATAAGTAATTGGAATAAAAAAGAAGCTAAGACTGCATTAGCCCAATCATCATCATCATCATCAACATCATCATTGTCAACCATTATCAATCCACTGCTGGACGAAAGTCTCCCCAAGTTTCCTCCACAACGGTCTGTCTTGTGCCAGTCTCCTCCATGTCACTCCCGCATACTTTCGAATTTCATCCACCCATCTTCCATGTGGTCTTCTTCTGGGTCTTTTCCTGTCCCTTGGAATCCAATCTAAAATTTCGGCTGTCCATCGATCGTCTGTCCTTCTGGCAGTATGTCCAGCACATTGCCATTTCAGGGATTTAACTATGATCATGATGTCTTCCACTCTTGTCATTTTTCGGATCCACGTGTTTCTTTTCTCATCTCTCTTGGTTACACCAAGCATGCACCTCTCCATGCTACTTCGAGTTGTCTGCAGCCTTTGTATGTCTCTTTTAGCTAAGGTCCACGTCTCTGCACCATACGTAAGCACTGGAAGGATGCATTGATCAAACACTTTTCTCTTAAGACATAATGGCATATTGCTCATGAAAATTATGCTGTTTCTTCCAAAAGCTCTCCAGGCAAGTTTTGTACGTCGATTAATTTCTTCATCAATGTGACCCTCACTTGATATCTGCTGTCCAAGATAAACGTGCATGTCTATTATCTCCAGCTTTTCTCCATCAATCGATAAATCTTCATTTCTTGTAAAAGCACTGTACATCACTTTTGTCTTCTGAAAGTTCATTTTTAATCCCACTTCTTTACTCTTGTCAGCAAGTTCCTGGATCATACTCTGTAGCTCTGATGGGGTAGTTGCAAAAATGACTATGTCATCAGCAAAACGAAGGTGGGTTAGATAATCTCCATTAATCTTTATCCCTTAGTTTTCCCAGTTCAGTGATTGAAAGACATTTTCCAATGTGGCATTAAAGAGCTTCGGAGATATGGTGTCACCTTGTCTCACTCCTTTTCCAATTTTTATGTGTGTTGCATTTTCAAACAGCCGAATCTTTGCACTTGCATTTTCATAGATGTTATTAATAATATTAATGTATGCATCTTTAATACCGCAGGATTTCAGAGCCATTGTAACTGCTGATGGTTTCACCGAATCAAAGGCTTTTTCATAATCGATAAAAGCCATGCACAATGGAAGTTCATATTCCCTCGCTCTTTCAATTAGTTCTCTCAGTACGTGGATATGATCTATTGTGCTGTAGCCACTCCTGAATCCAGCTTGTTCTCTCGGTTGAGCCATGTCCAGTGTCACCTTCAAGCGGTGTGAAAGAACTTTAGTGAAGATTTTATAAACCACTGATAGGAGGCTGATAGGTCTGTAGTTCCTGAGATCCTCAATGTCACCTTTTTTATGTAGCAAGATCATTGTAGCGTTGTTCCAATCCTCAGGAATTTTCCCTTCATTAAGGCATCGAGTGAAAATTTGGGCGAGTACTGTTTCGATTTCTCCACTTGCTTCTTGTATGATGTCTACAGTAATTCCATCTTCTCCTGGAGCTTTTCCCCGCTTCATGTTCTTGATTGCATGTGCAACTTCTGCTGGAAGGACTGGAAGAACTCTGGTACTGGTCCTTTCATGATGTCTGGAGTACATGTATCATCCCTTTCATATAATTTGGAGTAGAAATCTTTCACTCTTGTCAAAATTTTGCCTCTATTTCTTGTTACAGAACCATCTTCTTTTCTCAGTGCCATAATCTGTTTTTTTCCCTTACTGAGATGTCCCTTTGCTATCTTTAGGCTTTGGTTGTTTTCAATTGCTTTCCTTACTAGTTCACAGTTGAATTTCCTTACGTCTTCAGTGATACTTTTTCGTACTGTCTTGCATAGCTCTATATATTCCACTTTGGAAGTCACATCTTCTTTAGTTGTCCTGATCACTCTTCATTTTTGCATCAACATTTTGGTTTTTCCTGATAATTTGTTCACATGCAATTTGTTCTTAGACCCAGCTAATTTTGTTGCTGTTTCCATAAGAGCTTTGGTTACTTTTCTGTTAACTTCAGAAATATCCACTTCTTCCAATGTTAGGCCTTCTAAAGCAGAGAACCTGTTCTTCAGTTCCAATTTGAAGGTATTATGGTGTTTTTTAAGGTTGGTTATGTCAATACATTTTGTTTGTCTTATGAGCTTGCTACGTTCGAGTTTAGTGTTGAGGTGCATCTTACATCTCACCAATCTATGGTCAGTGCCTGTGTTGAACTTGTTTAGCACACTGCAGTCTTCTATGACGAATTTTTTGTTACACATAATAAAATCAATTTCACTTGTCGTCCCATTTGGATGTCTCCATGTCCATTTCCTGTGTGGCTTTTTCTTGAAAAAGGAGTTCAAGATGAAAAACCCTTCTGCCTCTGCAAACTCTACGAGAGTATTTCCACGCTGGTTTCTGTTGCTGTGACCGAATTTACCTACTGAAGTTTCATTCTGTTGCCTTTGCCCTATTTTTGCATTGAAATCTCCTATAATTATCTTTAAGTGCTGCTTACCTTTATTATTTAGATCACGAATTTCCTCATAAAATTCTTCAATTTCTTCTTCAGCATGACTTGTGGTGGGTGCATAAGTTTGAATAATCTGAGCCTGGTATCTTCTCGAGAGTTGGATAACGAATCGTGCAGCTCTGTCAGAGGAACTTTCAACTTCTAGAACTTTATCCTTCCGTTTCTTGTTTATTATAAATCCAACACCACTAGTTCTGCTAGTATCTGTCCCACAATAGTGGAAGAGATGTCCACTGTTCACTTCAATGAGATCTTCTCCTTTTCTCCTTACCTCACTTAGCCCGACGATGTCCCACTTGATCCTTTGTAGTTCCTCTTCCAATTCAAGAAGCCTTGAATCAGAAGATTAACCCAATACTGTCTGGAAAATCACCAATGTTTAAGGTTTGAAGATATTAAAATTATTAAGAGCTGTAAAAACAAAAGGCAGTTGAGAATTGCAGAATCAGTGCTAATTGAAAAAAACAGATCAAGATTATACAACATTAATGAGCCTAGCAACTTAAACGAACAATGGAAGGCCTTAATAAAAATTGAACAACAGCTAAGAGGGGGAAAAAAAGAAAGTAAAGATAACAGCAATGACAATAGATGGCGCCAGATACACAAAGATGCAGAGATTGCGCCTGGAGCCGAACCTCAATAGCTGTGCTCACTTGAGCTGCGGTTGGCGGGTGAGACACATCTGCCTCCTAAAGACGACAGTTGCCTGTTGAAAGCGCTAGATGTTCGTGTATGACGGGCTGAATGAGGTTGACACTTGCAGTAGGGTTAGCAAGGAGTTTTGAAATGGATGGAGCAATTTTTTAGTCACTGTTGACAAAGGTTTAACTGCCTAGAAGTGTAAATAGTGTAATTATGTACATAGTGTTTTTAACTGAATGTATGAATGAGTCGTATGGTATGTATGTTTTGTGAGGTTTTATGAAGATGACGAGCTATGGTTACGTATCATATGGCAGAGCAAAACCTGCGTTTTTTGTCCAGTAAAAAAAAAAAAAAGGATAATATGATGTTTCATCCCAAAAGAATGAAATTCATCGACAAGGATTTTCAACCTTTGAAGGCCAGCGGATTTGCATGATGATGATGAACATGCTAGAAGTGTTAAAGGAATAAAGTGACCACGATTTTTTGAGTAAGTGATTGGTTGTTTTAATAATATATCATTAATGAATTGCACGTAAATATGGCGGGCGGTCGTAGTGAGCGATGGGTTTGCCTCCACGGGGCGCTCCCTGGTAACAATGGCACACACAACAGCAACTAGGCCTCTGTGAATCTTGGAGAGGTGCCAGCTAGTTTTGTGTGACACTGGCGAAAAGACCCCAACTCACTGGGTTTTGTTCCAGAATCCTTAGGTTGAATGACCAACTGGAACCCTCAGCTGTGGGCTAATACCCCACACTGATGTACTTACCTGATTAAAAAGACAAAAGAAATATTAAGAATGATTCCAAGTGTGGGATATGGTGGACCTACCACACTTGAAAATGACGGTCCACCACGGAATCGACCTGGACTTTCTAAACGGCGTATGAGGAAAAGATCTCGGCTGAGTGAATGTAAGATTGGTGTATGGAATACTAGAGGCAAGATGAGTGAGGTGATTGAGGAGATGAATAAGTATAGACTGGATGTGCTGTGTGTAAGTGAAACCAAAAAGCAGGAAATTGGGGTAGAAGAAGTGAATGGCACGGTGAGTGTGTGGTCTGGAGTATTGGATACTATGAGAGGACAGGCTGGTGTAGGTGTGATTTTAAGTGAAAAGATGAAGAACAACTTGATTCATTATAGTTGCGTAAGTGAGTAAATTCTTAGGATTCGTTTGAAAGTGAAACTTCAGAGAATTGTAATTGTTGTAGTGTATGCTCCTTGTGACTCTGAACCTTCTGATAAGAAAGAAGATTTCTGGAATGAGCTAAAAGCTGTTTTGAGCCAGTTTGGTGCTAAAGAGAAAGTCATAATAGCAGGGGATTTCAATGCTAGAGTAGGTGTGCAGAATGCAATTTCTGACAATGTTCTGGGTAAGTTTAATTATCCTTGTGTGAATGATAATGGTGAAAGATTAATTGAAATCTGCATTGAGAATGGTTTGTGTGTATCTAATACATTTTTCAACCACAAGTATATCCACACATATACTTGGGAAAATCGTACTCTTGGTCAAAAGAGTGGGATAGATTTTGTTGTGTACGATCAGCGTTCGAAACACTTAGTTGTTGACACCCGTGTGATGAGAGGTGCGGATGTTGGTTCTGATCATTACTTGGTAGTGTCACGAGTGAAACTTAATGTTGGTTGGAGGAAAAGGAATAGGAAGAGACCCAAGATGGAAAGAATAAAGGTTGATAGGCTCCTTGAAGATCATCAGTAGTATTCTGACTTACTCAGAGAACAACTGAAGGATCTGAAATTTTGTGAGAGGGATGTAGAAAAGAAGTGGGAATGTTTTAAGAACTGTGTTGTTACTGCTGCTAAAGAGGTCTGTGGCACCACAATAGTGGGTAACAATAGAGGTGATGCTTGGTGGAATAGTGAGATTGATGAGGCAGTAAAGAAAAAGAAGGAAGCCTATTTGGGGATGTTGCAAGGTAGAGTCTCTGTGGATGAATATCGCTGTAAGAAGCGTGAAGCTGCTAAGCTGATTCGCCACAGTAAGGCAAAAGACAGGAAGGAGAAAGTGGAAAGGCATGAACTGGCTTTTTGGAAAGATAGAAAGTCCTTCTGGAAGTACACGACTCAGGAAAAATAGGGGAAACAAAGTTGTAAGTTGCGTGAAGAATGAGATCGGGGAAATAATATGGGAGCCCAATGAGTTAAGTGAAAGATGGGGTGAATACTTCTGCGAGTTATTAGATCAGGAGAGCAAAAATGATTCTGTGACAGATGCAGATGATGTCACAATGAGGGATGAAAGCACAGGAGGGATCTCAAGAGAAGAAGTGTGTAAAGCTCTAAAATCTCTTCAGAATGGTAAGGCTCCATTGATGGCATAACTGCAGAGATGTTGAAATATGGTGGTGACTCTATAATTGATTGGTTAACTGAAATTTGCCAGTTGTGCTGGGAGTTAGGAATGGTTCCTCGGGATTGGAAGGATGCTATCATTGTTCCCTTGTATAAGGGAAAAGGTGATCAGACTGAATGCAAGAACTATGGTGGTATTAGCCTACTGAGTGTGCCAGGGAAAGTGTTTGGTAAGGTTGTTATTGAAAAAGTAAGGGGTCTTACATCAGAGAAAGTGTGGGATGTTCAGAGTGGTTTTATGCCTGGTAAAGGCTGCACTAAGAAGATTTTTGCATTACGCATGATGGCTGTTGGGAAGCAAGTTTTTGCTGCCTTCATAGATTTAGAGAAAGCTTACGAGCGAGTGAATAGGACACTTTTGTGGAAGGTATTGAATGAATATGGTGTTACTGGGAATCTACTTAATAGTGTAAAAGCCATGTATGCTGGTAGTAGAGCTTGTGTACGAGTGAATGGTGTTTTATCAAAATGGTTTTCCATTAGTGCAGGAGTTAGACAAGGTTGTGTAATGTCACCATGGCTGTTTAATATATTTGTGGACGCATGCATGCGTGATTGCAAAATAGATAATAGTGGTTTATGTCTTGGTGATATCCGTGTGTGCAGATTGCTGTATGCTGATGACACTGTCCTGTTGGCAGAGAGCAAAAGTGAGTTGCAGAGTATGTTGACTCGGATGCACGAAGTTTGCATGAAATTCAAACTGAGTATAAATAAGGGAAAAACCAAAGTTATGGTGTTTGAGAGAGGAATGGGTAGCACTGAATGTAATGTAAGTATAAATGGCACTGTGATTGACCAGGTGAGTGAGTTTGTGTATTTAGGAAGCATGTTTGACAGAGAGAACAAGTTGGATGGTGAAATCAGTAGGCGAGTGAATTCTTCTTTGAAAGTCATAGCTGCTCTGGGAGGTTTTCACAGGAATGATGGTTTCTCTAGAGAGTCCCGCATGGCTGTGTATGAAACAGTAATTGTTCCTACTCTGATGTATGGCAGTGAAACCTGGGTACTGCAGAAGAAGCATAGGAGTCGTTTGTGTGCTGGAGAAATGCGTTACTTACGTGGGGTTTGTGGCAAGACACGATCTGATTGAGTGAGAAATGAAGATGTATTGCAGTTGTGTGATGTAAAGCAAAATGTTGTTAGCACGGTGGAGACCAATATGTTTCGGTGGTTTGGCCATGTTGAAAGAATGAGTGATGAAATGCTTACTAAGAAAATATTTTCAACCCAAGTGGCAGGAAGGAAAGGCAGAGGAAGGCCAAGGAAGACATGGGTGGATCAGATTCAGGAGTGTCTGCATGAGAAAAAGATTATGAGTATGAAGTATAAAAGATCTTGTGTAAGGCGTGTAATGGATATCAGTGAAGCACGAGTTGTATGTCAAGATCGCTGTAAATGGAGAAGTTTGATACGACAACAATAAGTAAAAATATCTGGAAGTTTGTATTTCTTTTTGGAGCTAACCTCTGAATCTCAGAGAACAGCTTAGTGATATGTATGTACATAAATATGCGCACGTTGTTGATGTTTTAATACCTTGAAAATGTGCGAATATTACAACTCTCTAGAAGATACCAGGCTCAGATTATTCAAACTTATGCACCCACCACAAGTCATTCTGTAGAAGAAATTGAAGAATTTTATGCGGAAAATCGTCATCGAAATAACAAAGGCAAGCAGCACTTGAAGATCATTATGGGAGATTTCAATGCAAAAATAGGCCAACAGCAACAGGGACACTTCAGTAGGTAAATTCTGTCACAGCAACAGAAACCCGTGTGGAAATATTCTCGTAGAGTTTGCAGAGGCAGAAGGGTTTTTCATCATGAACTCTTTTTTCGAGAAAAAGCCACACAGGAAATGGACATGGAGACATCCAAATGGGACGACAAGTGAAATTGATTTTATTATGTGTAACAAAAAAATTCGTCATAAAAGACTGCAGTGTGCTAAACAAGTTCAACACAGGTAGTGACCATAGATTGGTCATCGTTCTCATTCTTCAGTTTTATTTGATCAGCCATATTTTAAGCTTCATAGCACGTTTTTAATACTGTTTGTTTGTCTGTCTTATGTCTGGCGCTCTTTGGCCAAACATGGCCCTTGCGCCATAAAAATCAACCAACCAACCATAGATTGGTGAATTGTAAGATACACCTCAACACTAAACTCGAACGTGGCAAGCTCATAAGACAAACAAAATGTATTGACATAACCAACCTTAAAAAACACCATAATACTTTCAAATTGGAACTGAGGAACATATTCTCTGCTCTACAAGGTCTAACATCAGAAGAAGTGGACATCTCTGAAGTTAACAGAAAACTGATCAAGGCTCTTATGGAAACGGCAACAAAAAATAGCTGGTACTAAGAACAAGTTGCATACGAACAAATTATCAGAAAAAAACAAAATTCTGATGCAAAAAGAAGAGAGACGAGGAGAACAACAGGAGATGTGACTTCCAAAGTGGAATATACAGAGCTATGCAAGATGGTATGAAAAAGTATCACTGAAGAAGTAAGGAAATTCAACTGTGAACTAGTGAAGAAAGCAATTGAAAACAACCAAAGCTTGAAGAGAGCAAAGGAACATCTCAGTAAGGGAAGAAAACAGATTATGGCTCTGAGAAAAGATAGTTCTGTAACAAGAAATAGAGGTGAAATTTTGACAAGAGTGAAAGATTTCTACTCAAAACTATATGAAAGGGATGATACATGTACTCCAGACATTACGAAAGGTACCAGTACCAGAGTTCTTCCAGTCCTCCCAGCAGAAGTTGCACATGCAATCAAGAACATGAAATGGGGGAAAGTTCCAGGAGAAGATGGAATTACCATAGACATCATACAAGAAGCAAGTGGAGAAATTGAAACAGTACTCGCCCAAGTTTTCACTCGATGCCTCAATGAAGGGAAGATTCCGGAAGATTAGAACAATCCTACAATGATCCTGTTACATAAAAAAGGTGACATTGAGGATCTCAGGAACTACAGACCTATCAGCCTCCTTTCAGTGGTTTATAAAATCTTCAGTAAAGTTCTGTCACACCCTTGAAGGTGACAAAGGACATGGCTCAACCGAGAGAACAAGCTGGATTCAGGAGTGGCTACAGCACTATAGATCATATATCCACGTACTGAGAGAACTAATTGAAAAAGCGAAGGAATATGAACTTCCATTATGCATGGCTTTTATCGATTATGAAAAGGCCTTTGATTCGGTGAAACCATCAGCAGTTACAATGGCTTTGAAATCCTGCGGTATTGAAGATGCATACATTAATATTATTAATAACATCTATGAAAATGAAAGTGCAAAGATTCAGCTATTTGAGAATATGGCACCCATAAAAATTGGAAAGGGAGTGAGACAAGGTGACACCATATCTCCGAAGCTCTTTAATGCCACATTGAAAAATGTCTTTCAATCACTGAACTGGGAAAACAAAGGGATAAAGATTAATGGAGATTATCTAACTCACCTTCGTTTTGCTGATGACGTAGTCCTTTTTGCAACTACCCCATCAGAGCTGCAGAGTATGATAGGAACTTGCTGACAAGAGTAAAGAAGTGGGATTAAAAATGAACTTTCAGAAGACAAAAGTGTTGTCCAATGCTTTTACAAGAAATGAAGATTTATCGGTTGATGGGGAAAAGCTGGAGACAACCAATACCTACATTTATCTTGGACAGCAGATATCAAGTGAAGGTCACATTGATGAAGAAATTAATCGGCATATAAAACTTGCCTGGAGAGCTTTTGGAAAAAACAGCATAATTTTAAAGAGCAATATGCTATTATGTCTTAAAAGAAAAGTGTTTGATTAATGCATCCTTCCAGTGTTTACGTATGGTGCAGAGACGTGGACCTTAACTAAAAGAGACATACAAAGGCTGCAGACAACTCAAAGAGGCATGGAGAAGTGCACGCTTGGTGCAACCAGGAGAGATAAGAAGAGGAACTCATGGATCACAAGAATGACAAGAGTGGAAGAAATCATGATTAGAGTTAAATCCCTGAAATGGCAATGGGCTGGACATACTGCCAGAAGGACAGATCATTGACGGACAGCCGGAAATTTAGATTAGATTCCAAGGGACAGGAAAAGACCCAGAAGAAGACCACATGGGAGATGGGTGGATGAAATTCGAAAGTATGTGGGAGTAACATGGAGGAGACTGGCACAAGACAGACCGTTGTTGAAGAAACTTGGGGAGACCTTCGTCCAGCAGTGGATTGATAATGGTTGACAATGATGATGTCTATATATATATGTGGCTATTTATCGACTTTTCTATATGTATATATATACTCAAGAGCAGAGACAAAATTTCACCTAAGAATTTAAAACTAAAATTTTTGTTTTTTGCTTGTTTGGCTGTCGTTTTAATTTTTTTAAGGTGTAGTTATTGCTCGAGTTTTGGAGATTTCTTGGACTGCTTATTTCCTATAAAGTTTTCCTATTTGGTTTGCTCAGAATTTTGTTTGTTTGGCCCTAGTGGAGTATTTCGGACGATGATAGGATTGGAGGTCAACTCAGATAAGCCAAGTCCTCCCGTTCGGATAGGCTAGCACCCTTTCCCATAGGGTATAAAATCGCTGGCAAAGTTAACCTAAAGTTATGAAATGACAAATGTTGTTTGACATGAAAATCAGCGGATCCTAACCTGTATTCTACTATTACAGATGATTGCTCCAACAAGTTCTGCAAAGCATGCAATACCATTTTTAAGCTTACCCGTACTGTTTGCAGTCTTAGCTATATTGACCAAAGCAAAAATCCACTTCATCTTAGGATTAATGATCACAGGTCACTTGTTAACAAGAACTCCACCAACCGTGTGAACTCCTCCACTAATGCTAGCCAGTACTCTACCTTTGAGTTAGAGCATTTCCATAGTCATGGTTTCGACAAAGTGAAGATAGATGTACTGCATATCATCCCTGACCACTATGCTAGACTGGAAACTGAATCTCTTGAAATTCTGCAACATCAGTCTCTATATTCCTATGGTCTTAATTCCACCCTTTCTGACAATAAGCATAATCCACATAAATTTTCTATCCGTGAACTTTTCTTTCTTGTTAACAACAAGATCTGCACTAGAGGTAAAAGAGGGCAGAGGTTTTTTCGTACTACCAGCAAGGTGGATTTTGCAAGCTTGCAAATAACTCTAAATAGTTTTAAAGATGGTACTAGTTTTGTTAAAACACTTGCAGAATTCTTAAATCCTTTAAGCACTCTGTCCCAAAAAGTTTTTTCAAATTCTGGAATGAAAGTGATAATCAAGTTGATAAGCATGTTTTTGTTTTAGTTCTGGACATTCTTAAGCATATTCTTAAAGAGAACATTTCTCTTAAAGGAATTTCCAGAAATTATGTGACCATCAGATTTCTTAATAAAAGCTTTGATCATCTCAATGTTAGGAAGCTGTTCTACAATAATGCAATTTTTTTCCCATACACAGGCACCAGTCTATTGTAAGTTATACGCATGTTAAGACCTTGGGGTCTACAGTTAAAAACTACAAACTTGGATCTTTGAGTTCTATCCCTGTAGTTACTGCATGTTCATGTGAAGAACTTAAAGACACAGTTCACTATGATAGGCATTACAAACATATTATAACAGGTAACTTGAACTTTGTAGATAATGACAAGTTCAGGTATTTGTTAGAGTATGGTACTAAATTTAGACCTTCTTTCCATATCTCCAAAAAACGAATTCTTGAGAATTTTACTCAAGATGTTAATAGATATATTATTAAAACAAGTTTAGCATACAATCAGCCAATTCAGGCCTTCACAGAATGGAAATATAATGTAATTAATAGCTTCTCTAATAAGTTGGCAGGTCTTAATTTAAGTTTTGACAGAAATATTTTTTTCTCTGGAGATGCCAAAAGGTTACTCTCTAAACTACAAGATCAATATATTTTTACTACTACAGATAAAGCTAGCAATAATTTTGCAATTATCTGCAAGAAATTCTATTTTGAATTGTTAAATCTAGAACTCAACAATAGAGTAGCCTACAAGCCGGTAAGTTATTGTACCAAACAGCTAGAAAATCGTTATAAGGCCTTCTTCAAGAAGCTTAAAATTCCACAAAAGAGGAGATATGAGCCTGAATTTCCCTTTCTTTTTGCAACGGTCAAGTTTCACAAAGATCCGGTATGGTTTAAATTCATAGCTAGTGGAGTTAGAAGACATAAAAAGAAAATTGATCAAGCTTTTGAAGCAATCTTGAAGAGGGTCTTGAAACATATAAGTAACTGTACTAATCTGAAAGGCAGAGATTTTTGGATAATAAATAATAATTCAGAAGTAATTTCCACTATACTCAACAATAATCCCATAGATATTAATAGTTATGATTTCGAGAACCTATATACTAATCTGCCTCTTTCAGATATCATCACTACCTTTAAAGAGCTGTATGTAGAATTTAAGGTTAACCAATTGGTTAATGTAGCTGCTTGGAACTCTTATCTCAATTGTTGCATAAACAATAACCATATTTTATATAATAATACTCTTTATCAGGAAAAAACAAAATGTTGATGCAAAAAAGAAGAGAGATGAGGACAACTAAAAAAGATGCGACTTCCACAGTGGAATATATAGAGCTATTCAAGACAGTACGAAAAAGTATCACTTAAGACATAAGGAAATTCAACTGTGAACTAGTAAGGAAAGCAATTGAAAACAACCAAAGCCTAAATATAGCAAAGGGACATCTCAGTAAGGGAAGAAAACAGATTATGGCACTGAGAAAAGAAGATGGTTCTGTGACAAGAAATAGAGGCGAAATTTTGACACGAGTGAAAGATTTCTACTCCAAATTATATGAAAGGGATGATACATCTACTCCCGACATCATGAAAGGTGTCAGAGTTCTTCCAGTCCTCCCAGCAAAAGTTGCACATGCAATCAAGAACATGAAGCGGGGAAAAACTCCAGGAGAAAATGGAATTACTGTAGACATCATACAAGAAGCAAGTGAAGAAATCGAAACAGTACTCGCCCAAATTTTCACTCGATGCCTTAATGAAGTGAAGATTTCTGAGGATTGGAACAACGCTACAATGATCTTGCTACATAAAAAAGGTGACATTGAGGATCTCAGGAACTACAGACCTATCAGCCTCCTTTCAGTGGTTTATAAAATCTTCAGTAAAGTTCTTTCACACCGCTTGAAGGTGACACTGGACATGGCTCAACCGAGAGAACAAGCTGGATTCAGGAGTGGCTACAGCACAATAGATCATATCCACGTACTGAGAGAACTAATTGAAAGAGCGAGGGAATATGAACTTCCATTGTGCATGGCTTTTATCGATTATGAAAAAGCCTTTGATTCGGTGAAACCATCAGCAGTTACAATGGCTCTGAAATCCTGCGGTATTAAAGATGCATACATTAATATTATTAATAACATCTATGAAAATGCAAGTGCAAAGATTCGGCTGTTTGAAAATGCAACACACATAAAAATTGGAAAAGGAGTGAGACAAGGTGACACCATATCTCCGAAGCTCTTTAATGCCACATTGGAAAATGTCTTTCAATCACTGAACTGGGAAAACTAAGGGATAAAGATTAATGGAGATTATCTAACCCACCTTCGTTTTGCTGATGACATAGTCATTTTTGCAACTACCCCATCAGAGCTGCAGAGTATGATCCAGGAACTTGCTGACAAGAGTAAAGAAGTGGGATTAAAAATGAACTTTCAGAAGACAAAAGTGTTGCCCAATGCTTTTACAAGAAATGAAGATTTATCGATTGATGGAGAAAAGCTGGAGATAATAGACACGCACGTTTATCTTGGACAGCAGATATCAAGTGAAGGTCACATTGATGAAGAAATTAATCGGCGTACAAAACTTGCCTGGAGAGCTTTTGGAAGAAACAGCATAATTTTAAAGAGCAATATACCATTATGTCTTAAAAGAAAAGTGTTTGATCAATGCATCCTCCCAGTGCTTACGTATGGTGCAGAGACGTGGACCTTAACTAAAAGAGACATACAAAGGCTGCAGACAACTCAAAGTAGCATGGAGAGGTGCATGCTTGGTGTAACCAGGAGAGATAAGAAGAGGAACTCGTGGATCCGAAAAAAGACAAGAGTGGAAGACATCATGATCAGAGTTAAATCCCTGAAATGGCAATGGGCTGGACATACTGCCAGAAGAACAGACCATCGATGGACAGCCGAAATTTTAGATTGGATTCCAAGGGACAGGAAAAGACCCAGAAGAAGACCACATGGAAGATGGGTGGATGAAATTTGAAAGTATGCGGGAGTGACATGGAGGATACTGGCACAAGACAGACCGTTGTGGAGGAAACTTGGGGAGACCTTCATCCAGCAGTGGATTGATAATGGTTGACAATGATGATGATGATGATAAGCAAGTTAACGGGATCCCTATGGGAGTAGCTCACTCTACAAATATAGCTAATCTATTCCTATTCTTTAAAGAATATAAGTTCATTAAAAAAAGGTCCTCATGCTCAGATAACTACCTATATACTTATAGATATATTGACGATTTGCTTTGTATAAATAATTCGGAAGTTATAGAAAGTGATTTTCCAAATATCTATCCTAGCTCTCTTAACTTAAGTAAACCCAACCACAGTAATCAGGAACTAGATTTCCTAGATTTAAACATTAAACTTAACTGTGGTAACCCGTCCATTAGCCTTTTTGATAAAAGAGTTAATTTTCCTTTTAAAGTAATAAAATATCTGCACTGGAACAATAATATCTCGACCAAAGTAATTGAGAATGTACTAATTTTTCAGGTACTTAGAATTTCAAGAATTTGCAGCAACAATTTGGATTTCAATAACCACATTAGAATCTTATTAAACTGTTTTCTAGAAAACAAAAATCCAATTATTTTCATCAAAAGAACTTTAAGAAAAATTGTTCTGAATAATAGAGTTAGGTTGGCAGATCTGTTTTAATTTCTACACAGTTAATAAAATGATTCTGGCCAATGAAAGCCTTTTGGAAGTTGGTCTGGAGGATGCATATTAACTACAAAAAGGAACCTTTAGTGCTATGGACAGGACAGTTCTATTAAAAGCAAAAAATAAAAAATGCAAATACAATCACACAAAAAAAGTTTATAATTTGATTAAAAAGTAAAATAAAATAAATAAAAATTAAACTAGGTATTTGCTCACTAAAATAACTATCCTAAAAATAGAAAAACTTACGTTAAAATGAATAGGAACTTGAAGTGTCTGTAGAAGTACACTAAGGTAATTAAATACATATAAAGATTATTAAATGCACTACTAGTGTATTTGATAATATTTTGCATGTATTCTGGAGAGTTATTCCACTCTATCTGGACAAGCAGGACTTCATTCTTAGTTGTATAATTCTCTTGGTAGAAATTTAACGGGCAGGGTCTTTTATGCGGAGAAAAGTTGGGAACCTCCCCACCACCCCCCAGCTTCTGGGAGCGGCCGAGAAGAGAGTTCGGCCATGTCTTTTTAACACTTGAACAGCAAGTGTGACTTAGAAGGTAAGCTCTCATCTTTGTTCTTATACTTACTTCGTTCTAAGTTTAATTAATGAACATTCTTGGCAGAAATTTTAGTTTTTTAGCATCAAGAATTAGGAGCAAGCATTTTTGCTAACTATTTGAGCTGTTTACTCTTTCACTTAACTTGGAATTTTAGCGTGATTTGGGGCACTTTGTTTGAGTAGTTAGCCGTTTTATTGTTCTTGTTGTCAACGATGTTTTTTCAATGTTGGTAGGAACATAATATCTACTTGATTATACTCTTAAAGCATTACTGGAATATTTGCAAATATTGCAACTAATTGTTAACTTCATATAATTTTTTCCAAAGCATCTTTTTATTTTCATTATTTTTTTCTTGTGATGTTAGTTGTTGAGAAAGTTGTGGATACCAAAATCCTGTTTACTTTCAGGAATCTCATTATAAAAATGATCTTTCTCCACTTCGTATATTCATAATGACGACACACGTCCAATCAAAGCTATACTCACATTTCAGTCCTGACTCATGCACAAAAATCTTCAAAATACCAATTTATGCCCTTTTATAATTTTCTTACTAGTACTCGTCATCTTTACATACTAGCTGAAATGAGAAGCCTGCACACTGATGTAAAGAAAAACAGCGAATGCAAAATAAAATTCCCTTTCAAAATGAAATAAGCGACGTGAGAGCATATTGCCTTAGGGAAAAAAAATACACTATTTACACACAACCAAGCATGAAATGCTACTCGTTATTATACATCCGGAATTCATTATCAGTTTCCAGTTCCATTCATTACCAAGGGGACCTCAGAGTGATAAAAGAAATTTTTATCATTCAATCAAATGTTACACTTAAAATTCTTTTGTGACGCACCCCTTTTACGTTCCACAGTAGAAACTGTAGGAATGTTAGAGTTGTTATATCCCACCCATAAAGGTAAATGACAAATGTGGTCTTATTTGCCTTAATACTCAACTTCAAAATTGACACATGGTCTCTACATTTCTCTGGCAGACAAAGCCTATGCTTATTTTGCAGAGAAGAACTCCTATGCAATGTCACGAGTATTACTGCAACTGGAATGAGAATCAGGAAGAACAGACTGTTTATCATCACTTCAACATTTTTACTCTGCTCCATTTTTTCCTGACTAGCATTTGTCTGAATGCAATTTTCAGAGGTGAGGGTTTCAGAACAATCTACGATACCTGCCGTTTGTTTATGGAATGTGGATTCCACTTCCCTGAGTGCATCTTTTGTCACAGCCACTTCTACTGATCCGCTATCACTTTGCTCATTTAACGTCTCTTCCTCACTGAATTCAAGAACCTCCTTTCTTACACAACATTTTACATTTCCACCAACTTCCAGTGACTCAACTACTGCATTTTTCTCTACACTCACACACCCTGAAAAAGCATGCACATTGTCATCTTCCTCAACTTGACTTTGCATAACTTCCAAAGTCTTTGTTGTGACAGCCTCTGTGTCAATAATTATGGCAGACCCTGTATCTTCTATTTCTAACACCCCCATCTCCACCAAATGATTACTGACTTGTGCTTCAGAACATGGAATTTCATCATCCACCCCAATTTCAATCTGTGCTCCTTCCTTTATTGCAACCTGCTGTATCGCTTCAGCTTGGAGTTGCAGCACTTCCTGTTCTACACTTTCTTGTTCCATTCTAATCTCTTCTCTTTTGTTTACTTCTTCCTCTAATTTCACCCTTTCCTTCATCTGAAGCCTTTCCCTTTTTAACTGATCCAGCCAGTCCCTTTCCAACTTCCGAAGTCTTTCTCTTTCTAACTTCTGAAACCTTTCTCTTTCTAACTGCTGAAGTCTTTGTTTTTCTAACCTCTGAAGTCTTTCTCTTTCTAACTTCTGAAGCCTTTGTTTTTCTAACCTCTGAAGTCTTTCTCTTTCTAACTTCTGAAGCCTTTCTCTTTCTAACTGTTGAAGTCTTTCTCTTTCTAACTTCTGAAGCCTTTCTCTTTCTAATTGTTGAAGTCTTTGTTTTTCTAACCTCTGAAGTCTTTCTAACTTCTGAAGCCTTTGTTTTTCTAACCTCTTAAGTCTTTCTCTTTCTAACTTCTGAAGCCTTTGTTTTTCTAACCTCTTAAGTCTTTCTCTTTCTAACTTCTGAAGCCTTTCTCTTTCTAACTGTTGAAGTCTTTGTTTTTCTAACCTCTGAAGTCTTTCTCTTTCTAACCGCTGAAGTCTTTCTATTTCTAACTTCTGAAGTTGTTCCTGTTCTAGCCTTTCTTTTTCTAACTTTTTCATCATCATTCCCCTTTCCAGTCTTTCTTTCCTTCTTCTTAATCTTTTTTCATTTTCCCGCTGCTCCCACTCTTTGAGAACTTTCAGCCTTTCCTTTTCGAACTTCTCCTCTAGTTCCTTCTGCCTAGCCAGTTCTGGCTTCTTTAATGTCTTTTGGTACTCATACCTTTCCCATTCCTTAAGTGTTTCAATTCTATCCCTCTCTAGTTTCTCTTCTCTTTCTTTCATTAATCTCTCCTCTTCCATCTTCCGCAAGTTTTCCTCATACCAACTCCATTCCTGGTCCTCTTGTTTCCTGCCTCTTCATAGAGACCTTTCCAATTCCTTGTGTGCTTCAATTCTGTCCCTCTCGAGTTTCTCTTCTTTTTCTTTCATCAATCTCTCCTCTTCCATTTTATGCAGGATTTCCTCGAACCAACTCCTTCCCTGCTCCTCTCGTTTTCTGCCTCTTTGCATATTCTGTTTTGTTCTCGGCTGCTCAGTTAAGATACTTTCAGCATCTTTCCCGTAAGAACTAGTTCTGGTTCCATAAAACCTAGAATTTCTCACTTCTTGTTCCTGTGAACTCTTCCTACTGGAGAAATTCCCAAAATAATCACAAGAAGAATGCCCTGTCCTAGAACTCTGATAACAGAATGCCTGATCATTTTCTCTACTCTCATTCCTGGGAGAAAAGGAATTATGTGTATGATAATCCCGCTGCTTTCTACTTTGAGGTATCTCATCTATACACTCGTTAACTTCACTTAACAACCTCTGTGCTTCCCAGCACGCAGCAATAAATTCCCTTGAAGGCATCTTGAAACCAAGAGAAGTAACTCTTTAGAATCCACCATAAATTCCAAAATTCAAATTACGAGAAAAGAAAACACTTCACTAATCCTACCTAATTCCCTGCATAATTTTGTCTCATCAACACATTCTCAATATCACCCATTTTAAATTATTGCACTTAAAGAAATCAGCAAATAACCAAACAAAAAATCTAGCATTAGTTTTAAAGGCTATCATCACTAACTGAAAGTTACAAACCCATTTGCTTAAAATAGTCATTATAGACTCAACTAAACTATGCAGTACACTACACAATTTAAATAAGGTTATTATACTATGCTTGCTGTTACTGTAATGACGTACTAATTTTCTTAATTGAAAATAATTACCTCAATTATTACCTCCCCAATG
Source organism: Macrothele yani (assembly GCA_039090855.1). Taxonomy (NCBI): domain Eukaryota; kingdom Metazoa; phylum Arthropoda; class Arachnida; order Araneae; family Macrothelidae; genus Macrothele; species Macrothele yani. Next base: position 168,641,698 of record CM077011.1, read on the forward strand.
TAAACAAAAGCACAATACAGAAATGCAATACACTAAAATTCAAATGCCAATTCACACTTAAAAAAAAATTATGATTGCGAGCACTTGATACTGACTAAAATTTCGAAAATGAATGCCTAACATGAAGAAAATTCTCCCAATTAACTATGTTCTATGTCAAAACCTTATCCTTTAACTGTTGCTAGAGGAATTTGATCTTTTTACAATTTTCACACAGCATTACCTAATATCAGAAATAGCAAATCATAAATGTGAATCTCTCTGGTACAGTGGGTGGAATCCTGGTCACGGGAACCAGTTTGATACGACGTGGTTTGGTTGTTAAGATATTATTCTATTACGATGCTGAACTTACTTCTAAAAAAATGCAAATATTACACAATTTTATTTTTAAAAAGAAGAAAATGGCCGGTGATCAATCTAGGGACCCCAATTAAGAATTTTTTTTTTTTTTATCAACGACTAACACCCCAGGTACGATCCTTAACAACTCCCAGTAAATGGAAGGTGATTCCACCACCACCGACAAGAGAAATTCACATACGACACAAAATAATTTGATTAAGCATATGTTCCAGGTTAACTATAAATTTATTTTGTGCTCCCAGGCACAGGTTGGAAAAACACTTGATACAAGAAAACTTTAGGTGGCTAGGCCGAATAAAAAAAGAATTTAGCTATGAATTTTAGAGTCCAGAGTATGTTGACAGTCCTAAATAATCCTCTCAGAAACCCTGGTATGCAAACCAAGTAGTTTTCACCTGTGTGGTTTAGAGGATGAAGGAGGTAAGTGGCACAATTTGGTTACCAGCCTGCCTTACAAAAAATCTTTAAAGAATGTGATCATTCACTCAAAGAGTGCTAAGAGCTTAATGCTCGATGTGCATATCTGATAACTGTTGAACCTTGAGCTAAATGCTCTTTACAATTTAGATTTAGATGGTTAAGAGTGACATTCTATTCTTTTTTTCACAACACACTGATTTTGATCAGTTACCTGGAAAAATCTCTTTCTTACTTTACAGTACAGAAAACCAAACAAACAAAAATGTCAAGTCACTTTCCTCTCATTTGAGCTAACAAAAAAAAAACCCTGTTCTAACAGGAAACCAAAATTAATATATTTCAATCCATTTCTTTGGTCACTGGCATTAACTAGACATTTTTACAAAAAAAATTACACAATGACATATTACATTTGTTGGTTCTGGCCAGACCATTAATTCCAAACATACATTTGCATTTCTCTATTTTCCTCCCATTTTAATTTCACCTTCCCCCCATTTTTTCTCTCACCCCTGAATTTTAACCTTTTACATCATTCCATTTCTGATCAAGACACATAATTTTTTTCTTTCAATTTTAGGTGGTACTCATTTTTTTTTTCTCTTTGTTTCTCCTCCTCCTTAAATTTTCCTTTTGATGCCGAATTGGAATTGGTGTTTGTGCTGTCGCTACGAGAGCCGGCACGCCGTGGAAACAGGGCCCAGGGATCATAGCATACTTCTGGAAAATTTTAGGTAAGAATTTTAGGAATTTTAGGAATTTTTAGAAAAATTTTAGGAAAATTTTAGGAGTGTATTTCAATAAAAACTAGATGTATATTTGTATACATCTAGTAAAACAACTTTGTATACATTGTAAAGAGTTTGCTTCACACCCTTCAACCATATATACTGATAGACTGCGCATGACATCAAAATTTCTGGCTCCAACATAAAATCACATGACAACAGTCAAAAAGATGGGTTACACCTGCTGTGCTTATGGTTGCTCTGACCGATATAGTAAAGAAAGTTCTATGATTTTTCATGGGTAAGAAACGAATTAAATACCTAAGTCAATAAAGTTCAATTACTTAACCAGAAACTTGCAGCTATTGATATAAAAATATAGTAACTTAAGAAAAAAAAATGGAATGCATGTTCCAAATTCTTCGCAAATGTTCATCACATTATAAATCACAAAATGTAAACAACCCGATCATGCATGTATATAGCTCATAAGTAAACTTACCTGAAGAGTTTTCATTATATATGAGGTGCATTCACATAATACACCGAAAACACTGAAGTTCTGCAGCGTAAATTAGTAATCATAACAGCATTTGTACACGAAATTTGGAGTCTGATGATGACGTGCCCAATTTTGAGCCATGGCGGCTTTGATGCAACTATTGCCAATGCGCAGTCCATTAGTATATATGGTCGAAGTTCACACCCAAATTTTTTGCATAACGTCTAATGTCTAAAGTTTAAGTATGATTTACTTCTAATGTTCAGTTCTTATCTTTTCACGTGTTATTATCATATTCAAGTATATTTACCACATTCAAGTTTCACTTCGAACATTAATATGCTGTTGAACCAGAAGCAATTCACGATTTTCACAGTAAAGTTTTCAGGTTTCACATTAAACTATAATATCCTAAAAAGGTAATTGAAAACCAAGAACTATGTACAATTGTTCACTGAATTACTTTTTTCATATTATTGTTTTAACCTTTTCCTGATTAGCCTATCTTTTTCTGCTTCCACCACAACTAATTTACTTTCAGTTTTCTTTATTTCAGCTGAACCTTGTATGATCAAGTTAGAGGCAACTGCTATTTCAACAGTATTTTGTTTTTCTACAGCTTTTCTCATTCTTTCTGTTCCCTCTTGAATTACTGCTAGGGAGGCTTCTTTATCTTTTTTAAGTCTATTTATTTCTGCATCATTTTCTTTTATTTTGTCATCAAACTCAGCTTTTCTTTTTTTCTCTAGCTGCTTTTCCTTATTTTCCCTCTCTTTCTGCTTCCTTTCTTTACCTTTTTTTATTCTTCTTCCTTCAGCTTATCAACATACTCTTTATAAAATTCATGTGAATCACGAACACTATTTAACAAATTTCTTGTTATGGGAACTTTACTTACACATCCATAGTGTTTAATGGCCCCTTTAACTATTCTTAATGATGTTATAGTTGAGTCTTTTAAGTTAGCCTTGTCCTTCCTTAACAGAGCAGTGTTAACCGAAAATCCCCTTTCTGCATCAGCATTACCATGAGGTAAAACTAAAATTGACTTTATGAGTTTAGCAAGATTTGAGTATTTTTCTTTTCCGCTAGAGTCTTTAATACTAAATATATTACGCCAGCAATGATCAATCCGCACTGGAATATGCCCTTCCTCTGAAAATTTCACTAGTTCATCTAGAGTTGGCTTATCGCAACTTAAAAGTTTCCACTCTTCTCTTACTCTATCAATTTGTTCCTCAGAAAGATGCAAAACACTTGAAATTCTGGTTATTTCCGAAAGTCCTTCAGTGACTGAAAGTTGAGTTGACTCTTTCTTTGGTTCTTTTACCTTTAAAACTTCTATGTCTCTTAGCTTTTGATTGCAGAATGGCAAATTTGACTTTAAATATTTTGTGGTTGCAATTAGTGATGATCTTACATCTAAGAGAAATAATTTCTGCCTGGTCTCCTGAACATTCCTGAGGAGATTTTTTGTCTTCATACCAACTTCTAACTCCCCTAGTTTTTACCATGAATTTTTGTTTTCAAAATCTACATTCTTTAGGTCTCCAAATTTCCCTGCAATAACATCATCTTGGATAAACTGAGCCATAACATTCTTCATTAAAGTATTTAAATCAGAATATAACTGGTGTATTTTTGGTTCTTCACTCTGATAACATAATGAAAACTTTTCAAAATTTTGGTGTGAAAATGAAATTAATGCTAAATAGCAAGGAGTTAGCTCATTTTTCAGGAAACAGTGAATTCTTTTATACCTTGCCGAATTGCGTAGTTGTTTTTCAAATATTTTTTGAGATGGCAAGAAGTTTAAAAAATATTCTGTAATATTTAGCCATTGATCCAAGAGCCTCTGGGCTACAGAACCAACGGTTAACCATCTGTTGCTGACATGACGCAAAAGAAATTTGGCAGTGACCAATGTTATATCCTAGACAGATTTATAATCCTCTCGTTTTGCAGCACTACTCTTTAAAAAGTAATGCATATCAGTAGCAAATTCGTCAAAATCTATATTTAAGCTTGTCAAAAAAAATTTAAATGCATTACTAACAACATGCAGGTTGCAAAAACCTAGTTCCAAAGATTTCTGGCCTGTTTCTTGTTTTACAACTTCATTGAATTTGCGTAAAAAGCACTTATTTACATTTGGGCTGTCCATGGATACACAAATAATTCTGTTCAACGAAATATTGAAGGATGATAACACATCAAGAATTTCTTTTAGCAAAATATCTGCTGTTGCATGACCCAGAAAAACGCTTGTTAGGTATCGGCAAGAAACTGAATTTATTTCTGAAGACCAGTACCTGAGATACACATCCAACTGCCGTTTCACTTGTGTATTTGTAGTTTCATCAAATGCTATAGTAACCTTTCCTGGGCTACTAGATGCAATGTCTTTTTTCAAATCCTCTTCAAAATATTTTGACAATCCATGTGATATCACATAAGCAACTTTTTTTCTTTAAGTTGCATTTTGGCTGCAATAGCAGAATCAGGAAACATTTCTTTGAAAAGTTCAACTGTTTCAGTGCATGAAACAAAGACATTGTCCTTAGTAACTTTCATGGCCCATAATGCTTCGGCTTTAGCCAACTGTAAATCATGACTCAGTACTTCACTAATATTTGTTTTGGGCTGAAGATCCCGTCCTCCAAAGGCTTTCAGGATGGACTTATTTTGAAATTTACTTTGAAATTTCTACAAATGTTTTATTCCTTTATGATGCGCTTTTACTTGTGAAAAGCCACTATTAGAAATATTGAAAATTTCTGAACACAATATACACTTAGCAGAAAATATTGCTTCAGTTGCAGAACACCATTCTTTCAACTTCACTCTGTCCAATTCTTTGGTGAGCCACGCATCTTGAAATTTCGTTTTGGATTTAGGCATCTTAAACACTTGTTTTACTAACCAGAAAGTGAAAGGGAAGTACAAAAACACGTTCCAATATTGCAAAACCCGACAACTTCCCGAAGTTTGGCTGCGAGGATGTCAGAAGATAGAAAAAAAAAAGCAGGTCACCACTAGAGAACTGAACCTGCACACAGCACAGAGAACACCATAAAAGACACAAAACCAGAAACTATCATACGCATCTCACGCAAGTTCAGTCAAAGCGAGTCGGAGCCGAGATATATTGCGCATCGAAGGTCGCTGTCGCCGACGCACGATCGAAGGTCAATGATCACGTGCTCTACTGCCTGTCACGATAACACTCAGCTACCATCCCATCGTCATTACCGGAGGTTACGGAAGGAGATCACATGTTTCCTCTTTGCTTCCACCCACCTGCGGTTTACAATAACAAAACATCAGCAGAAAGAGGAGGTTCCACAAGGCATGTACAAAAATAAAGTACGATCTTCTGCGTGCCACGGAGTTCGTCTGCAAAGCGCAAACCAGGGGTGAAAATGACCCCTCCCCTTTTCTCTTGTTACTCTCGAAAACTGTCTGAAGGCAAAAAAGTGGAGCGCCCGCCCCGAAGCAAGTGCATCTCGATGGTGCATTTTCCCTCCTTCAGCAGCACAGCATATAGGCTGTGTTTCTACAATAACAGGTCTTTTTACCTTACCGTAATGGTAAATTTATTGGCGTTAATAACGGTTGTGTTTTTAATAAATAAGCTTACGAAAATTTTAGGATGAATAGCAAATTTTAGGTATAATTTTAGGAATTTAAGGAGGGTCACAAAATATTAGGAATTTTAGGAGGAATGCGATCCCTGCAGGGCCTGATGCACTTATGATGACATGGTAGGATTTTCCCTCTTCTCCTTCCTTTCTTTTATTCTTTTTTTTCTTACTTACTCCCGATGCCGGCCTTTGAGGAGACTTTCTCTCTCTCACACGGCGACAGGCGGCAGCGATGTTACCGAGCGAGTTATGAGGCGTAATGCCCGCTAGTGCCACTAGCCTCGGGACGATGTCAAGCACTTTTTCGCGCCATCTCGGCAGCAGAGTAAATTTTTAGCCATGGAAAAATTTGAAAAGAAAAGGATCGTTCCTACCGTTCTTGGGCCATCGCGGCCGCCGCTGGGAGGTTACGGCAGTTTCGGCATCCGGACGTCCGTCGTTCGGACTCCCCTCCTTTACTCGATTTTTTTATTTTTTTTTTTTATGGTGGGACTCTCCCTTACGAAGTCTGGTATCGAAGTGTGTAGCAGCACGCAAAAATTCTCCGCTCCTCGCCGAATCCCTTGCGCACGCGCCCGAAATGGCGGAAGGCAATTGGCCCGAAGTTAAGTCAGAAGGCGGAGAGAAAGACGCAATTCCCAGAAATCGCTGGCTTGAACTTTGACCCACGAAAACGGGCGCTGCGGTGAACCTCGCAGAATTCCGCCCAAATCCTGACGTGTTCCATGTGCCAAGCGAAAAATGCCTTTTCGAAGTAAACAAGAGCATAAATAAATCGGACTTTCTGCACTGGTAAAGCTGGGAAAACGTCCTCCCAGATGCCATTCTACGAATTTATCGCTTTTAGAAAAGCGACACCAGAAACTGTAGCCATTTTCGTTCTTTCTTTCTGAACAAAGACTTTTAGAGACCACCTTTACAAAAATTCATTAAACAAATTAACTAACATTAACGAACATCGTTACAATTAACTTCGTAACGCATAAAAATCGAATTCTCTCTAGCTACAGGTACGACGATCGGAATTACGAAAAAATAGCGTAACGCAACGATGTGTTATTTTGCCCTGATGCATTAAGCCACAATTTTATTCTTTTACTAAATGACTATTAAATATCCTTGACGATAGCGCACGCGCAATTAATTTACGAAAGTCTCTTCGTTACGGAGCGATCGCCGACCCGCTTTTTCTATCAGTCGCTGAATTATACTATCACTAGTTAATACCAAGTAAGATTCATACTAAAACCAACTAAATATTAATACTAAGCAAGATTTTAATTACGAAAGGTTACTAAATTAAGCCCGATACACACAACAACGATTTTAATACACGCTACTGACATATGGCATAAACACGCGTTTTTTCTCATCAGATACAACTACAATACGATAAAATACCTCGTACACTATATGTTTACAAATTACTTTTCAATTATTAAAGCTTACAGAATAATACAATAAAAGAAATCGCGATAACGACGGTAAATACGGAACTACAACCTTACAATTTTTCTTTTTATCGCTACGTTATCCCGACGATCAATAACGCCGAACGCCGCGGCGTCGCCGATAATTTTAAACTGATACATCTAACACTATACATATATAAACTGCACTATACACTTAAGAAACTAAGGCAAATCAATTCATATACACTACATCATATACTGCACTAATATCTCTTCCCTGAAAGTAAACAGTGCACTAAAAAAATGCAATGGAAGGAAGAAAAAAACATTGCATGAAAGAACAACAAAAAACCCAGCAATATAGCATGATGTCAAACTTCCTTAAATCTACTTCCCAGCTAGTTACACCTCCCTTAACTAGCAACAGACATCACAAGGCTAACTTACTTAGACCTATTCACATAAATTTAACTACATACACAGAGATCAACACTTCACAGAGAAATCAGAAAGAAAAGAAAATAAATGAAAAGAATTTACTTGATTTTTCTTGACTCTTAAATCTTTTTTTTTTTTTTTCTAACTCCCTCCTTGCCAAAGGGATTTGAGATCATCTCATGACAAAAAATCTCACTCTCATTGAGAGTGCGTGGATCTGGTGATGGTTTTTCCGATCCAAAAATATTGGCCCATTAATTTAGAGATCGGAAAAACGTCAACAGATCATTTTTGAACTCTTGAGAACAGGGAAATAAATGCCTCCCTGCTAGCAAGATGAGAATTTTAGTATTCTGGTCTGCACAGATGAATTGTAAAGGTTTTTTCAGTGCATTAATTCTGTTTGCTGAAGTCTTACCAGGCTTCCTTTTGCTCATAGCAGGAAGGTTCTGAAATTGGAAGCTAGATGGTGCTGCAAAGGGCCTGCCCTGAATTAAGTTGGTTCACCCCATTGAGGTAGCAGTAGAGCATTGTTGTTTTCTGGCATGGTTGGGAGGTAATGGTTGCTCTGGATCTTATTATGCCTATTTACAGAATTTTTGGGGGGCTTTTTTCAGCTTTTACATGAAGGCTATGTGATTGGGATTGGTATGTTGCTCTATTAGAATTTTCTGTAGCATTTCATTAATTTTTTTGTGGCTTGTAGTCATAGTTGGGGTTCTGGACCTTCCTGGGAGCCTTATGATAAAAGTAGTTTGTTGTACATATTGCTGGTTAGTGAAAAGCCAGGCACTTTGATATAAATTATTTTGCTGTTAGTTAGTTTATTATTTTTAATGGGAATTGTGGGTTTGCACTATGTGTATATGGTTATATTTTATTATTATTATTTTTCTTTGTTTGTTGGGCTTACTTTTTTTCTTTACTGGTATTTGAAACCATGCCCTTTGGTATCAACATTTATAATTATTTTTACATATTTTTTGCAGCCCTGTTGTTGTTTTTGCTTTTGCTGTGGGTTTTGGGTTTTTTGTTTTGCAACTGTGATGCCTTGCATTGGTCTTTTTGTTCACTCTTGGAGTTAGAACTGTTTTTTCTGGATTTGTGTTGAGGGAGGTTGTACTCCTTTTTCATAAATTAGGATGTTGCTTGCTTTTCCATTTGGTTGTTTGCTTTTTCTTGTTTAATTTATTTTGGTTTATGATTATTTTGTAAAAAAACTTTTTGTAATTACTGGTTATTTTGACTGGTAGTTTGTTTCATTCTTGTAACATGTTTAAGTATCCCTTAGGTACATTTTTTGGTTGTATTCTTTTTGCTCACTTTCTTCAATTTTGTTTTTGTTGAGGTCGGGCAAATGTGTTTTAGTTTGCTGGGTATGGGTTTTTATTAGATATCCCTTTCATTGACAAATTTCCCATAAATTTAATTGGTCCTTTAGCAAACTAAAATAGCAGAAACCCACAATTCTCTGGTCTTAGTAGATTAGTGAGAGTTTTCTTGTTGCTTGCCCTCGACGAAGCCGGCAAGAGATCAGTCATTAATATGCTTCCCTGCATTCTTTTATTCGGTACTTTGCATCGTTTGAAGCTAAACTGGTTCGGATAGTGTTTTTTTGGTGACTGTTGGTCTTTATATTATTAATTTTTATTTCTCTTGTGCAAAATTTTGCTTTGTTTTTTTTTTTTGTTGTTTTACTTTATTGCTTTTGATATATATATACATGTGCGTACAAAAAGTTCTGGAACTTTTTATATTAAAAAAGAATGAGTACAGATAATACCTGTTTAAGCAGTGTTTCCTTTAAAGTAGTTACCCCGTGCAACTATGCATTTTTGCCAACGCTCATACAAAGATTTAAATGCAGATTGCAAGCCTTCTTTTGCCACATTCTTTAGTGCCTTCGTCGCAGCTCATTGCACTGCTTCGGAACTTGAGAAGTGTCACACTTTAAGCAAATTCTTCATCCGGGGAAAAAAGGAAAAGTCACATGTGGTGAGATCGGGCAAATAAGCTGGTTGCGGAAGAACGAGATATTTGGACAGGTAATCGGACAACAGGAGGGATCTATGAGCAGGCGCATTATCGGGATGGAGCACCCACGAGTTGGTCTTCCAAAGATCGGGTAGCTTGCGTCTCACTGATTCTCGGAGACGTTTCAGGACGTTGATGTACTTTTCTTTAGTGACTGTACGACCATGTTGAAGGAATTCCTTGTGTAAGACCCCCCACGCAATTGAAGAAAACTGTTAACAAGACCTTTCCTTTGGAGCGGTCAGCCTTGAAGTTTTTCGGTGGTGGTGACGATGGTGATTTCCACACTTTTGACTGTTGGTTGGATTGGGGATCGTACAGAAAGCACCAAGTCTCATCACTATGATCAATTGATTCAAGATATCGGGATCTGAATCTATTGCATCGATGTTATCTCCACAAGCTTGCATGTGCTCATCCATTTTTTCTTGTGTCAGATTTTTGGGAACAATTTGTTGGCACACGTGATGCATGCCCAGTTTCTCTGTTAAAATGGCATGGCAACTTCCAACTTAGATGCCTGCAATTTCTGCAACAGTTTTTCAAAGGTCATTTATCACAATTTCTTTGACAATGGCGATTTGTTCATCCCTTGTGGATGTTGAAGGTTGTCCTGACCTCTCATCATCCTTGATACTCTGTCACCTGTTTTCGAATTGTTGATGCACTCATAAACTCTAGTTCGACTCATTGCATTCTCACCGTACGCCGACTTAATCTTTTGAAAAGTCTCAGCAAAAGATTTTTGGGGCAGAACACAAAGTTCTACACTTGAACTCTGTTCAAAATTCGACATTGTTGTCCTCATGACAGAGAGCCTCAAATGCCTGTAATCACGAACTGCGTACATATGCTGTACGTGTTGGATCTGGATCAAACCGGTTCTGGCTGGTCGGTCACACGATGCTCTTCGCTTGCTCAGCGGGGAATGACGTAATTCACTAACATTTGGCAAATATTCAAAAAGTTCAGGAACTTTTTGAACATAGTAGTATATATATATAGAGGGGGAGGGGGAGGGGGGAGAGAAACTGACTATTACTACACTGTTTCTAAGAGGTCAAGGTAAGCCAATCACTTTAGTTCTGTGCTATGAAGACAGCAATCTTTCCATTACCATGCTTTGCAAAAAACAAAGAAACTATACATCCATGTATTCATGTCATGTTTTTATTATTATGTTTTTCACTCTGTTATGCTGATTCTTATTCGCTTCTGTTTTTTATTTTTCTCTTTTTAATCATCTTTAAAACTCTTTTTGGATATACATACGTAATGAAGCAGTCAGTTGATTCCATTAGATTTTTTGCTTACTACAACAAGGCTTAAGTTCAACCACTGCAGCACTACTAAGACTCCAATAAGCAGACTCTACAATTTACAAGCACTATAAATATCTCCAAATAACGGGTTTTCTCTAAGGAATAAAGGGAATTAATATGTCTAATTTTTAGGCAGCACCCCTACCCTTCCTCAGGACTACAACTATAGTAGGTATTGCCATTCGTGAGATAAATTACAACATTTCAAATAATTTAATATTGTAAATCTCCTTCTCTCTATTTCCAGTCCTTCTGACAATTTTCTCCTGAAAAAGTGCTGTTGGTGTGTCAGAACTTCTACAGTGTCCCAAAGCACTATATATCCTGCATTTTGAACATGTCTGCCCAAACCTGTTTTGTTTGTCATATATTTAATTGTAGCTTTATGTTCTGCCAATCTGGTTTTAAGCTGTCTGCCTGTTTCTCCCTTATAGTTCAGGCCACATTCACATTTTATGTTGTAGACCACACCTTTGCTTTAATTTTGAACATTATATGTTGTAGACCACACCTTTTGCTTTAATTTTGAAAGGTAGTTACTAATGGAGCCTGTCTGATTAGAAATATCTCACTAATCCTCTGAAAATTTTCACAGTCCTTAATGGTAAGTAATTTTTCTAGTTAACTGAAACTTAGTTTTTGACTTACGATTCTTTTCTTTTTTACTAGGAATTTTGTTAACTAGTTGAGAAAGGGTAATTATGATCTTCCAAAACCTTTTTCAATTCCTCCTTTTGATCTTTTTTTTTAATTTTGAAGAATTTAGAACATTAATTTTTTCTAAAAATTGAGTGGCCACGTTTGTTTTATGTAATTCGGATGATTACATAAGGTTTCTTCTTTTACTATTGAGGACAAATCCAAAAAATTGAGTTATTATCTTTTTGCAATTCAAAGGTGAATTGCAAGTTTTCATCCAGAGTTGAAACAGTCTAGGATGTCATATGGAAGAAAGGCATTTTTAGTGTCTATAATGAAAATAACATCAGCCATATATCTTGCATAAAGACTGAACATTGAAGGTGTAACAAGAACTTTTTCTTCTAGTTTTCATACATAGTAATTTGCAAGAAAAGGTGCTACCGTGGTGAGCCCATTGCTAACCCAGAAGTTTGCCTGTAGAAAATGTGAGTGTGGTCTCAGCTGTGTGAGAGAAACAGGCAGACAGCTTAAAACCAGATTGGCAGAACATAAAGCTGCAATTAAAAATATGACAAACAGAACAGGTTTGGACAGACATGTTCAAAATATAGGACATAAAGTGCTTTGGGACACTGTAGAAATTCTGACACATCAACAGCACTTTTTCAAGAAGAAATTGTCAGAAGGACTGGAAATAGAGAGAAGAGGTATAACATTAAAATGATTTGGAAGTTGGAAGAATATGATTTGGAAGTTGGGAGAATATGTATGAGGTATATCTGAATAACTCCAACTTGACCTTGAGCTTCACGCAAAGAGCTGTTTTGCAGAGAGGTAAAAAATTTGCGTTTCCACAGAGCCTGCCGAAGACGGAAGAATTAATACCCAACTTAGAAGAAATGGCACGCAGTGTACCAGCAGAAGAACGTGAAAATTTTAGAAGTAAATTGTATAGAATTGATTTGAAAGAATTTAATGAAAAAAGTAATAAAAAGAAATATCATTTAGATAAAATTCAGTATGAGAAAGAACAACTGATTAAATTAAGAGATGACCCAACAATTAAATTCTGTGAAGCTGATAAAACAGGGCAAATTGTAATATTAAACACAACTGAATATGATCTAAAAATGAATAGAGCTATAGAGGAACTGAATTGCAGCATTCTAGCAAAAGACCCAACCAAATCTCAAGTAAGGTACTTAGCTAGAATAAGAAATCACAGCACCTTGCCAGATGAAATAAAGAAAGCATGCCCACCAATGGGTACTGGAATACCAAAAATGTTTGCAAAAATAAAAACTCATATGCCTGATACACCTATGAGAGTGATTGTATCAAAAAGGAATTCCCCACTAATAAAACTAGAAAAAAATATCTACAAATTTCTGGCACCTTTGTTCATGAAGACAAGGTTCACTGTGAAGAATACATACGAATTTATTGAGAAAATTAAAGTAATTAAACAAGATTTAAGTGAATATCATATGGCTAGTATGGATGTGAGAGCTCTTTTTCCTAGCACACCTGTACCTCAGGCAATAGAAATAATTATTGAAAAATTATATGTGCTACAGACAATGAATGCAATACAAATAGAGGAGTTAAGAGAAATTTTATTGTACATATATGAAAATAACATTTTTAAGTTTAACAACAAGATGTACAAACAAAATCATGGTGGACCTATGGGGTCACCACTGTCAACTTTATTTGCTGAGATTATAATGAGTGACATTGAGGAAAAAATAATAAGTAAACTCGAAGATCCACCACTGATATACTGCAGATATGTTGATGACATTTTTCTGTTGTCCAGGCTAAAAAATGATGAACTTGAGGACTTGACAAAAAAGTATAGTGAAATTTATCCATCTATTGAACTGACAGTAGAACAAGAACATGACAATACTTTGGCATTTTTGGATGTTTTGATTGTTAAAACAAAGGATAATATGCAATTCAGAGTACATAGAAAATCTTCATATATCCCAGTACTTATACCATTTCAGTCATCGCATCCATTAACACATAAAAGAAATAGTGTTAAAACACTAATTAAAAGAAGTTTAACACACTCATCAATTGAACAGTATAAAAAAGAGGAAATTGAATATATTGAAAAAATTGCATATGATTTTGGATACCCTAAACAGGTATTAAAAAAATGGATTTATGAAGTAACTCAAGGTTACAATAAGGTCAAGACTGATAAAAAACTTGTAAAATATGTAGGAGCAATACCATATGTAGAAAATGTTTCAGCAGAAATTAATAAAGTTTGTGGCAAGTATGACATACAGGTAGGAAATCAGGTACTTACTGTAAAAAATTTAGTGATTAAAAATGAAAAAATCAGCCAATTAGATAGAGCAGGAATTTATGAAATCCCAATAAACCAGCAACCACCTGTGTCATATATAGGCAGCACCAAGAATGAATTGAAGTATAGATTGAACCAGCATATAAATAATTGGAATAAAAAAGAAGCTAAGACAGCATTAACCCAATACTGTATGGAAAATCAACAATGTCCAAGGTTTGAAGATATTAAAATTATTAAGAGCTGTAAAAACGAAAGGCAGTTAAGAATTGCAGAATCAGTGTTAATTGAAAAAAACAGATCAAGATTATGCAACATTAATGAGCCTAGTAACTTAAACGAACAATGGAAAGCCCTGATAAAAATTGAACAGCAGCTTAGAAAGAAAAAGGGGAAAAAAGAGCAGCAGGGACAATAGATGGCGCCAGAGACACAATGATTCAGAGATAGCGACTGGGACCCGTGCCTTGATGGCTCTGCTCACTTGAGCTGTGGTGGGCGGGTGAGACACACCTGCCTCCTGAGGATGACAGAAGCCTGTTGAAAGTACTAGAGGATTGTGTGTGAGGGGCTGAATGAGCGTGACACTTGCGGTGGGAGTGGAAGGGGTTGTGAAACAGAAGGAGCATTTTGGTAATTACAGTTGACAAAGGTTTAACCACCTAGGAATGTAAGGTTATGTAAATTATGTACATAGTTTTTAATTGAATTGTATGAATGAGTAGTATGTGTGATTTTTTATGGATTTGACAAGCTTTATAGTAACATCTCATAAGGCTAAAAAAAAATAAAAAAATACGATGTTTCACACCCGGAAGTAAGAAGCGTAAGCAAGATGCCTGTAAACCTTGGAAGCCCAGAAACATCACGATGATTGACGTGTTGGAAGTGTGTCGTCGATGGAGGTTACCATGATCTTTAGGGTGAGTGATTGGTACTTTCTAATAGTTTGTCATTTATGAATTGTACGTAAACTATGCGCACTTTGCAGGAGGTTAATACCTTAAAAGTGCAAATATAATAATATTAATTCCTTTTTTTCCTTAAAGAAAGCCATAATTTAGAGATATTTATAGTGCATTAAGTCGAGGAATAGCCATGCCATCAATTATTATTAAGTTCAAAAACTATATGTTTACCTTTAACCCTACAAAAAATGATGGTGGCAAGCTATATGGTCTGTAAAAATGCCTTTTTACCCTTTTACGTGGCATTTTCAGAGACCATGTAGCACATTCTATTTTTTGGAATGTAAAGCCTGGATGCATGTGTAAATATGTCTATGTTACATTAGTCAATAATACACAAATATTTACACTACAAGTAGTCCTATAAAAGAAAATGGCTCTTCAAGCATCAGAACATCTTATCTTTGGCTTTACTCAAACACAAAGTCATTCACTTCTCTGAATCTAGTCTATTAGAACGAGAACATTTCAAACAGTTTGGTGTCATTCAGAATTCAGTTTCAATGCGTTTTTTGATGATGTTTTTATCCCGCAGATAACAGAACCACATTTTCTGCATTTGATATTAATTCTGAATGACATCAAAGAGTTTTAAACATTTGCATTCCAATAATAAACTCAAGAGTTAAAGTTAATAGAGCTTTTTATTATTCAAGGCTGGATAATATCCAAGGCTAGATTCACTGGACTGAATTTTTCCAGATAGTAATAGAGCACATTAAAAGTGTAACTGTAGCAGGAAAGATCTTCAAGCACCCATAATAGAAGTCAGAACTGAAAAGACTGAATATTCCTTACATTAGGTTTGCTCTAACCTTCCAAATACAGATAAAAAGAATTCAATGGATCATCCGCTAGTAAACTATATGCTATTTGTCTTTAAAAAATCAAACAGAATGCTGTAAAAATCTAGAAAGTATATTAAGTAACTTTTATAAAGAAAGTTTAAATAACTGAGATTCCTGGTGAAATGTAACATACAACTGAAAAACTTTAACACCTTGTTATTAGTAATTACAGTTGTCAGTAAGTTTTTTAGGAACTTACCTTCACAGCATCAAAATCTTTGGCCTCAAGGAATGCTGAACAAGACTTCAACAGAACATCACTCCTGATAAAAAAAAAAAAAGAGGGGGTGGGGGATTTAAAACACACATATCAAATTTTAAACCTCATATATAAAATTTTAAGGGTCATTTTAATTACCCAGTGGTGGCTGTATCACCCTAACCATTATTTACAACAAACAGTAAAACTTAAACAAGTAAAATACAGAAACATTATATATAAATATTTGGCATGTTTGCACAGAGGTTTTCACTTCATGCTTGACATTAATTACAAAATGTGAGCAGAGGTGATAACTGATGAATAATGGATGTTGCATAATTTATGTTAAAGTGACCTTTCTTCTGCTACGAAGTTGGCAAGAGTACATAAGATCAATTCAGAGAGTTCATGCTGGTATGGTACAGGAGAATTTAAATAGCTGCGTCATTATTCAGCAGTAACATAGGAGTAGTTTGTGTGCTGGAGAAATGCATTACTTACGGGGGTTTGTGGCAAGACATGTTCTGATTATGCGAGGAATGAAGATGTGTTGCAGTTGTGTAATTTGAAGCAAAATGTTGTTAGCAAGGTGGAGACTAATATGCTTCGGAGGTTTGGCCATGTTGAAAGAATGAGTGACAAGATGCTTACTAAGAAAATCTTTTTAGCCCAAGTGACAGGAAGGAAAGGCAGAGGAAGGCCAAGGAAGTCATGGGAGGATAAGATTCAGGAGTGTCTGCATGAGAAAAAGATTATGAGTATGAAGTCATAGAAGATCTTGTGTCTGACGTGTGATGGATGTGAGTGAAGCTCGAGTTGTATGTCAAGATCACTGCAAATGGAGAAATTTGATACAGCAACAGTAAGTAAAAAATATCTGGTAGTTTGTATTTCTTTGTGAAGCTAACTTCTGAATATCTGAGAACAGCTTAGTGATACGTATATACATATTATTCAACAGTACCAATGAAGAGCAGCAAGTTATGACACTTTTGGAGATTAAAAGGAGTGAAGGAATGAGAAGAAACTGTCAACAGTGAAATATGTTAGAACCATTCAAGAACAACTGTTCAAATGAATTCAAAATTTATGATTATCATTATCAACCCACATCTTCGTGTTTGCAAGAAAGCAACAATTCTTTCAGCTTTTTTAGTAACACTCATTGTTTTCAGTCCATTGTAAACAATTTCATTTAGTCCAATGTAATTTTTTCTATACCTCAAAAATTGCACTCTTGATTTGTAGTGCCTGCTTATTCAAATACTTTCAGCCCATGGTACCTTTTAATCTGCAGCATGATACCATAAAATGTAAGATTTCAATATACTCCCACTAACTTTTTCTCCTAATAATCAGACATAGTGTCACATTACGGGTAATTTGATAGGAGTATTTGAGAAAATCTAAAGGCCTCTAAACATTTCCTTGAGGGCTTCTTCTTCAGTTCACTGTCGTTTCATGGGTATTTGCATATTTCTGGAATGTGGATGCCTGGACTCTTTGTTGAGGGTGCATGCACATAACATACTTTTGGAATGTGTGACTTTGGGTTCTTTTGTTCTGGAGTATGATAAAGGAGCATGGAATTGAGATTTTCAGCAGCATTTGTGTTGAAGGCTGTTGTTGCTGTATATTTTTTATTTATTTTTTTTTTTTTTTATGTTCATGGCAGTTGTTGTGATGCTGCCCATTTATGTGGCTGGCTTGTTTGTTCAGTTGCTGTTTGTTGATTAGATTGCTGACCTGATGTGGGTTATACATCTGAGGAAGCCTGGAGCCAATGTTCCTAAATGCTAAATGCTGGTACACATCAATCCAGAGGAGTGGTATCTATAATGGGTATTGTTGGTGGTGAGAGCTGCCTTGCATCAGACTGACCTTGTCAACTGCTTCCTGCTGGACTATTTGCTTCATGTTCCAGTTCTGCTCTACCTGCCGAGACATGTCTATCCAGAGGAGTGATATCTGTGCTGGGCTAGGAGTTGCCTTGCGTCAGACTGACCTTGTCAATGGATTCCTGCTGGACTATTTACTTCATGTTCCAGTTCTTCTCTACCTGCCGAGATATGTCTAACCAGAGGAGTGATATCTGTGCTGGGTACCGCTGGTGCTAGGAGTTGCCTTGCATCAGACTGACCTTGTCAATGGCTTCTTGCTGGACTATTTGATTATTTGCTTCAAGTCTCAGTTTGTTTGTAGAAATTATTATGCTTTGTCTGTGTGGTGGAACATCTCGAGCTAAATGTATTCTTAAAATTTAAAACTAAATTGTGAAATGATTGGAAACCAAAAGTTTGTGATTATATTAAACAGTTGAAATTGAATTTTGTTGTAAAGTTTTTGAGCACTGTCGATATTTGTTTTAATTTAACATGTCAAATTAGGTAAGACAGTCCTTCCTGGGAGGGTAGAGCTAGTTGAGCAGGGCAACGAGATAGTTGCAGGATGGATTGTCACAATAAGTGTAATGTCTTATTGCAAAGTCCAAAAAGCTACATTTGCTATTGAACGAAAAATATATGAGGTACTTTACTTATTGTATTTACTACACTCAATGTGTAGCAGAAAATTACTGTTACACGTGTTTTTATTACATATGTAGTGGTTGTTGGACGAGGACGTGTTTAGGGTTACGCTATTGTTGTGTTTGATATGGAATTCGGACTTACCCCATACGGCCTTGGAAGCTCAGTATTCTGAGCTTCCAAGGCCATATGGGGTAAGTCCGAATTTCTTCTGAGCTTCCAAGGCTGTATGGGGTAAGTCCGAATTTCATATCAAATACAACAATAGCGTAACCCTAAACACGTCCTCGTCCAACAACCACTACGTATGTAATAAAAACATGTGTTACAGTAATTTCCTGCTACACATTGAGTGCAGAAAATACAATAAGTTCCAATGTCTGTATTATTACAGTAGTTCTGTTTATTGAAGCTGTCCATTCCATCTGATATTGTTCTTACCACGCTCATATCAGCAGTTTCTAACCTAATAAAATGCTATTTAATCATACTTTACAAGCCCTCCCAGCCACAAAGGAATGCACGCTCAAATACTACACTGAATTTATACCAGATTTTGTTTTTGGTAAACTTCTATCTATGGATGGAATTGTTAAAAAAATGGAAGAACATTTAGTACTGATGAACATTATTCAGATTTACTTTTCCTGGAAAGCACAATAACAAAATATATCAAGTTGGGGAGCTGGTGCAATCAATGAAACTACTGCTTAAATGACCACCAATAATAGGTGTGTGTTTGGAAACTCATTTACAAGAGAAGAAAATTCTCTAATTAGGATAATTTCAAGTATCAAAAAAAAAAAAAAAAAAAAAAGAGAGAGAGAGAGAGATGTTAAAAAAAGTTGTTAAAATTTTTTTAACATCTCTAAAAAATGGAAGAACATTTAGTACTGATGAACATTATTCAGATTTACTTTTCCTGGAAAGCACAATAACAAAATATATCAAGTTGGGGAGCTGGTGCAATCAATGAAACTACTGCTTAAATGACCACCAATAATAGGTGTGTGTTTGAAACTAATTAGGATAATTTCTCAAAAAAAAAAAAAAAAAAAAAAAAGAGAGAGAGAGATGGTCTACTGATGAACATTCAGGAAATATATCAAGTTAGCTGGTGCAATCAATTACTGCTTAAATGACCACCAATAATAGGTGTGTGTTTGGAAACTCATTTACAAGAGAAGAAAATTCTCTAATTAGGATAATTTCAAGTTACCAAACAAATAAGAGAGCGAGAGAGAGAGAGAGAGAGCGAGAGAGAGAGAGAGAGAGAGAGAGAGAGAGAGAGAGGGGGGACTTTCAGAATGCTCTAAAATTTATTGGAAGTCTTGATAAAAGTGAGAAATGGTTACGAATTCATAATCCCAAGGGTTTAATAAGCTAAAATCAGCAGCTTTTCGTATATTCAGGGGTGCAGCACAGAAACACATCATTTTTAGGTAGGAATTTAGGACATTCAGTTAAAAATAATAGGGATCTAACCCCACCCCCCACCCCCTAAATCAGACTAATTTAACAGAACAATTGAACACATGCCTAAATAAAGACATACACCAACATTTTCAAATTTATGTAGCTTACAAGTGCTGGCACATACACTGATGGAAAAACAAATCCCAACACCAAGAAGGGGTTGTGTTAGATAAACGACAGTTGGTAGGCGGTGAGAGTACATCTGTAAGATGACGTCTATGCAAATTTCGCGCTCGGCGCATACGTGTGGCGCTAGTAGCGCCCCTCGGAACATGCAAAGCAGGTTTGCTGTAAATACGCGCTGTAACGTTCGTGAGCGTTAGTTATCGTTGAGATTCGATGTAGTGTGTTGATGTTAGTCAAGAATGCCTTTAAGAAGACGAAGAAGCCATTATCAACAGCTCACGGAGTTTGAACGAGGTCGTGTAATAGGGCTACGAGAAGGTGGATTTTCTTTCCGCAATATTGCAGAACGACTTGGTAGGAATGTAGCCACTGTACATGATTGTTGGCAGCGGTGGTCAAGGGGAAGGTACTGCCTCAAGAAGACCGGGTTCCGGCCGGCCACGTGGCACTACTGAGAGGGAAGACTACCGTGTACGGCGTATGGCCGTGGCGCATTGTACCGCGTCTGCGGCAGCAATTCGAACTGCAGTTGCCACCACAGTGACACAACAAACTGTTACAAATCGGTTACTTGAAGGACAGCTCCGAGCCAGATGCCCTGTAGCGTGCATTCCACTTACTCCAAACCACTGCCGTTTGCGACGTCAGTGGTGTCAAGCTAGAGCTCATTGGAGGACGGAGTGGAGATCTGTTGTGTTTTCTGATGAAAGCCGGTTCTGCCTGGGTGCCAGTGATGGCCGTGTGTTGGTTAGAAGGAGGCCAGGTGAGCGCCTGCAACCAACCTGTCTGCGGCCGAGACACACTGGACCTACACCTGGAGTTATGGTCTGGGGAGCAATTTCCTATGACAGCAGGAGCACTCTCGTGGTTATCCCACGCACCCTGATGGCACAATTGTACGTCGGTCTGGTGATTCAACCTGTTGTGCTGCCATTCATGAACAGCATTCCAGGGGTGTTTTCCAACAGGATAACGCTCGTCCACATACCGCTGTTGTAACCCAACATGCTCTACAGAGTGTCGACATGTTGCAGTGGCCTGCTAGATCACCAGATCTTTCACCAATCGAGCACGTATGGGACATCATTAGACGACAACTCCAGCGTCACCCCCAACCAGCATTAACCGTCCCTATATTGACCGATCATGTGCAACAGGCATGGAACTCCATCCCACAAACTGACATCCAGCACCTGTACGACACAATGCATGAACGTTTGCGTGCTTGCATTCAACATTCTGGCGGTTACACCGGTTATTAATGTACCAGCATTTCACATTTAAAATGGCTCTTCTCGCGCTTACAATAAGCTGTGATCTTGAAACCTTAATCGATTAAATATGTTACCTATACAAATGTATTGCCGCCATTTCATTCCTCTACAACTATTTTTTCGTGGTGCTGGGATTTTTTTTCCGTCAGTGTATATGTCACATAAGATTACATAAAAACATGACAACACTTAAATTCACACAATTTTAAAGAGTTGGCATATATGTCTATTTAGTGGTTCTATTACTCTATTAGTTTATTAATTATATCTTTGATACTTATTACCATTTTGCACATATTTTTTTTAATAAACCTTAAAATTAACAATTATATACGTTGGTAGCTTATTCGTGCTCTCAGTGAAGTGGGGCCACATATATATTGGCATTTTCTGAGCAAAAACCTTTAGATGTGGTACAACACTAATATTAAAATGTATCAATAACTGCACAAATACAAATTTAAAAACTCACCTGGGTGTATATGATTAGGAAGTAATTCACCATAATTGAACTGCGCACACTTCAAAAATGTAAAACATTTTTTTCCAAAAAAAAAAAAAAAAGGAATCAACTCTTAGTTTAAGGTCAACACAATTGTGCTGAACTCCAACTATTTAAGGCCTGTGTATTTTGTTAAGGTCTAACATACCCAGAGATCACAATAACGCCTCTACACGCGTATTTCACGCTTTAAAAACGGCGAATATGCTTTAAAATTCAGAAATGCATATTTTTACGCATTGTTTTTCCATATGAAATTTCCTTTTATAATCGGTGATTACATCGGGATTCTGTCCCATTGCCGTGCTAGTCAGCTAGGGATCGGCTTTCGGCAATCATTTGGAAGAACCTTGAAGGCAAAGAGTTGGACTTAAGAGCAGCTCAACCGATGGGCATGCGCATTACAGGGAAGGAGGATTAAGCCATGTCGGAGGTAACGACTCAGACGCGTCGGGATTGAGACGTAGTGTAACGGTGCAACGTGGTGCAGTTAAAGCCTTGGCGTGGAGGAAGTGAAAAGCGACGTGTTTTGAAGTTTGTTTAATTGCCATTTCAGGGCGGGATGGCGGGGTTCCCATCGAAACAAAACTGTTAAGCGGGAGTCTCCTGTCTTACGAAATTTTAAGGAAAAATAAATATAAAATCTTGGGTCCGTTTTTAGATCGCTCGCAAAAATCGTGCGTTTAAAACGTATCCTTTGTAAAAAAATACGTGACCGTTCAAAGTTCCGAAAATTGCAATCGAATATATTGTTCATGTCGGGAACATAATCAGTTTATGGACCCGTGAATCGGCTTCCATGCGTAGCCATATGAACAGTTCATTTTGCATATCGCGGACTGTTACGAATCAGGCATGAAATTGTTCTTCGGATTCGTGGAATTCCACATCATTTCGGTTATACTTGAGAGTGATGAAAAACAACAACTACTGAAGATAATGTTTTATTTTCGGAGGATCAGGGGGGGGGGGGGCTCGTTTTCCGCCTGGGGAATGGTATTCCGTTTTTCAGAACTTCCTAAAACGAAAGCTACACAGAGTGAAAAAAATTTCTCGCGATCATAATTTCTTTTTCTCGCAAAGTTTCTTCTGTCCAGTATTGTTATTAAATATCAATTTATTGCATAAATGTTTGCATTTGAGCATTAAAGTGTAGACAATAGTTTCAAATAACAGAAGTTCGACGGAGCAAAAATTTCCTTGTAAACTTTAGGCATGAGTTTTTTCACCGGATTCGAAGAGTAACTCTGACTTTGTTAACATCAAAACTGAAGATAATTTGGGGGGGGGGGGGGAGGTTTCCCGGCCAGGGACGGAATTTCGTCTTTCAAAACTTTCGAAAACGGAAGTTAGACGAATTGCAGATTTAATCTGTAATCGTAATTTTTTTCCCCTCTCAATATTTCCTCTGCTCATTTTTATTGTAAAATATAATTTTGTTTGAAAACTGATTGTGTTTCAGCTTGAAAACGGAGGAAAAATTTCCGAAAACGGAAGTTGGACGGAGCGAAGATTTTTTCGTGATCGTAATTTTTTTTTTCGCGATGTTTTCACTGTCCTGAATTATTGTTAAATATTATTTCTCCTCTATAAATAGTTGCAAAGGGAGAAATTAGACATTCCTCATATCAGAAGAATGGTTGAATCAACCAAGTCTCAATTATGTGAACTGTAAACATCTTATATATATATTTTTTTGGATTTTCAACACCGAATAGAATTAGAACTCAAAAGCAAAACCGGCGTAATGAGCAAAGTGTGGATGTTTTAACTGGTCTTTCAGAACTGGGTCCACATTTTTGTGAGAAAAATGGAAAAGTTGAATGTGCATTTAATTTTGAGCAAGCTGTTATTTCATGGAAAAACAAAAAAAACAAAGAAGGTTGGAATTATAATAGGAGGCAAATAAACATTATCTTTGTTCTTTTGGTTCTAAATTCAGTTTTCTTTTTGCGTTAACGTTTTTTTTTTTTTTTTTTTTTCCAGCCACGTGGATAAAACAAGACAAGTAGGCTAGATTCTAGTTGCACATTATGGTATTAACCGAATCGTGCCATTATACGTGGAACATATGTAGTATCTGAAACAACTATTTAATGTTTCTGAATATTTCTGTTTCACACGCTATGTTCTGTGAAAGTTCAATCGGCTGATACGTAATGTACGACGGTGAAAGCTATTTATGTGTCAATTGACCATTATAGTTAAAAATACATATTAAGCGTATTAATGCTTACCACTTGAGAACCGCCCACTTTCCTTCATTGTCAGTAGTAGCCATGGTTCTTCCGGTTAATCGTTCTTATCAAAACAAGGTTAGGCTTATCGTGGTTTGGTATGTTGCACAAGAATATCGGTACATGCTTAGTTCCATCGTCTTTCGTAAAAACGTTGAGATGAACATTAGAGTGATATTTGAAGGTGGTGAGAGATATATGGATTTTGATACACACCAGCTTTATTTAGTATACTGACAATGTCAGTATATTAAATAAAGTTCTGCTATATCAGTGACTGTATCAGCAATAAGTAAATTAGCCTTACTACATTCCTTTTTAATAATTCCAGATATTGGTGGACAATAAGGAAGTTTTCCACAAAACTTTTTTGGTCACTAATTGGCTGGTTTGGTTTCTTTCTGTCATTAATGGACTGATGGTATATGTGGTCGATTATATTGCTATTATATCCGAAATTTATGGCAAGGTCTCTAATCCATTTAATTTCTTTATTTGTTGCTTGCTGGTTAGATGACATTGTGATGGCTCTTCTAATGAAATATCTAAAGGCAGCCATCTTATATTTCCATGGATGATTGGATTGAAATGGTATAATGTTAGGCACATATGAAGGCTTACGATACACCTGATATTCAATTTGTCTATTGTTTTTCATTAGCAAAATGTCGAGGAACGATAATTGGCTGTTATTTTCCCATTCGGTTGTCAATTTAATGATTGGATAAAAACTTGAGTATGATGTTGTGAAATCTTTTAAGTTCTTGTTTGGTATGGCTCTAAAAGGCAAGGATATCATCAACATATCGAATGAATAGGTCGGGTTTTTTGATAACACAGTAGTTCTCCCATTGAGAAGTTTATGCTCGATGTCTTGTAGAATTACCTCCGCAAAAAGGCCGGAGAGAGGTGACTCCCATAGGGGCACCTGACAGTTGCTTGTAGATGGTTTTATTGAAGAAAAATAAATTATCATTAATAAAAATTTCAGTGCAGAAATGATACTGGTTATTTCGGAATGTGGCAAGTTACGTAGTAGCAATTATTCTTCAATCAATTGAATGGCAATTTTCGTGGGTGTATTGGGAGACAACGATACAATATTGAGACTAACCATTTTGAATTCAGCATTTCCTTTATATTCCTTGATAGCGTTGATAACTTCTACTGAGTTTTTAACAGTGAATGTGTGTTCTTTATAATATTCATTAATGAAGTGATATAGTGCCCTTTCAATATGAATAGTTGGTGACAGTTGTTTTGACACTATAGGTCTTATAGGGATGTTGTCTTTATGTATTTTTAATTTGCCAAATATAGTAGGAATAGTTGCACCCACAGGGGGATATGCCTTCTTTTTCACCAAGGTTTGTACTCTTGCCAGCAAAATAAATTCAAGCACTTTTCAAAGACTTTTTAAACCTGAATTAACATATGTCTGTACTGTCAGTTAGTCAGTAGGTAGGTATTTTAGTAAGTTCAGACCATTAATCTTAGCTGGGGCGGGCACACCTTCAATGACCTGCCTGATATCCCATGCTTCCCTGTTGGTTTATTTTCTTAACTTTGAATTGCCCCTCTTTTTTGGTGTATTTTGAAATCATTCAATTTTGTGGAATTTTGTGAAAGGGTACATTATTTTCATATTCATCTGCTGGTATGTCACTTATTGTTTGCTTTAACATTTTACTTTTGATGCATTTTTTTGATGCAGCCGGGAGACAAAGGGTCCACACATGAAGCACAAGCAATTCCTGGAAGTTCCACCCTGTGGCAAGAATGCATCCCTAAACCCAGTAAATGGAAGCTCATCATAATTTATGAATACATCATTCCACTTATTTTACTCACATGGCTGACACATTACTCTGTAGTGAAATCGTAGCCAAGCCACGAGCTGTCCACACACTTCCCTGGGTTGAACGCAAGCTCTGCACTATTTGATCAGCTTATCAGAACTACACAGAAATCTCCTATACATCTTTTTAGCACAAACAATTATTTAACACATGCTCTTTTATAACCTTACTTTAAAAAAAAAATCAAGTACTATTTACAGAGTCTAAAACTTTTTTAAGTACTTTCAAGGACTTGAAAATGAACTTTTCTTATTCAAGGACTTTTCAAGGTTTTCCAGGAGCGTACGAAACATGTTCAATTCATCAGGGAGCCAACTGTGATTTCTCAGCTGTGCTAATTTTCTAATAATCTTCTCCGTAGGATTTTGTTCGATAGTCATAGTATCCAGATCATTGATTGCTAAAAGCATTTTGTCTTGATACGTTTCGCGGTTAATGATTATGAGCTGCTTGGATTTGTCAGCCATTATACATGAAATTTCTGGGTTGTTACGTAATTCCAGAAGTGCCTGCCATTCATATTTTATAACATATTTTTTTTTTTTTTTTTTTTTTTTTTTTTTTCTTCAACGTTGTGGATAGCTCTTGCTATTTTATGTCTGGTTTGCTCTTGCTTCTTGGTAAGCTGTAATATAACTTCTTCAATCTGTGGAATCAAAACCTCGGTGGATGGAATTTTATACGGGTAAGAATATTTCAGTCCACGTTCTAAAGCAACATCTTGTAATGGGGTAAGCTTAAATGTTCGATCTTGTTCCCATGCTTTCTTCGGTATTTGTTTTGTTCATGTTCTACAATAGCGAATATTCTAATGATCTCTACATTTATGTCCGTAGTTGAAATCATATTAATAAGTTCGGTATAAGCTTGGTATACGTCTCTACTTATTTTGTCAAACAAATATCTTTTAGAGCGTATTTGTGCTCGCAATCTCTTTAACCTCAGCGGTATTGATAATTTCTAGTTGCACATTATGGTATTAACTGCATCGTGCCATTATACGTGGAACATATATAGTATCTGAAATAATCATTTGATGTTTCTGAATATTTCTGTTTCACACGTTATGTTCTGTGAAAGTTCGACCAGTTGATACGTAACGTCCGACAGTGAAAGCTATTTGTGTGTCAATTGACCATTATAGTTAAAAATACATATTAAGCGTATTAATGCTTACCACTTGAGAACCGCCCCACTTTCCTTCGTTGTCAGTAGTAGCCACAGTTCTTCCGGTTCATTGTCCTTATCAAAACAAGGTTAGGCTTATCGTGGTTAGATCTGTTGCACAAGAATATCGGTACATGCTTAGTTCCGTCGTCTTTCGTAAAAACGTTGAGATGAACATCAGAGTGATTGATATACATCATACTCAAGTTTTCATCCAACCATTAACCTGACAACCAAATGGGAAAATAACAGCCAATTACCGTTCCTCGACATTTTACTAATAAAAAACAATAGACAAATTGAATATCAGGTGTATCTTAAGCCTTCATATGTGCCTAACATTATACCATTTCAATCCAATCATCCATGGAAATATAAGATGGCAGCCTTTAGATATTTCATTAGAAGAGCCATCACAGTGTCATCTAACCAGCATGCAACAAATAAAGAAATTAAATGGATTAGAGACCTCGCCATAAATTTTGGATATAATAGCAATATAATCGACCACATATACCATCAGTCCATTAATAACAGAAAGAAATAAAACCAGCCAATTAGTGACCAAAAAAAGTTTTGTGGAAAACTTCCTTATTGTCCACCAATATCTGGAATTATTAAAAAGGAATGTAGTAAGGCTAATTTACTTATTGCTGATACAGTCACTGATAATAGCAGAATGCTTCAGAGAAATAATGACAATATCAGTATACTAAATAAAGCTGATGTGTATCAAATTCCAATATTCAACAACAATGATTCCTCACACAACAAATCAATATACATTGGTAGCACAAAACGAAGTACAAAATCTCGATTGAGGGAACATCTTGGTAACTGGACAAAGAACAAAACACGAACATCGCTCATTCAATATTGCCAAGATAATAATGCTGTCCCCGATTTGGACAACATAAAATTGTTAACATCCCATAACACCCATAGAAAGATTCTCACAGCAGGGGCTGTATTAATTGAAAAGAGCAAAGAAAATAATTGCAATTCAAATACTCCCATCAAATTATCCAGTGCATGGAAGAATGTAATCAAGAGCACGTAAAACATCAATCCATCCATGCTAAGCAATCAAAAATTTACCAACATAGATTAAGAACTAGACGAACACCAGATGGCGGGACCTCCAATATATGTGACACAAATGATAACTGACAAAGTAAGGTTGGCTATAGTGGAACGATGGGACAGAGCTTGGAGTTCATTGCAGAGTCAACAACCTTGAGAATGGCCACGATATAGGTGTGCCGAAACGCGTCGGGAATGTCGACGGTGTGATAGGACGACGACGGTGTGGTACCAATCTTTTTCTTTCACATGAATTTTATTGTGACGAATTCATTCTATTTTATTTCATCATCTTTCAATACAGGTTTTTAACTTCTGTAAGCGTTCTTTTAATGTTAAATTCAAAGCCCGTTCGCTATACTTTGTGTTCAAGTCATTTCATTTCGTTTGCGCCCATTCAACAGTGTACAAATTCCATATATCTCTCATCACCTTCAAATATCTATCTCTCTAATGTTCATCTCAACGTTTTTATGAAAGACAATGGAACTAAGCATGTACCGGTATTCTTGTGCAACAAACCTAACCATGATAAGCCTAACCTTGTTTTGATAAGGACGGTGAACCGGAAGAACCATGGCTACTACTGACAATGAAGGAAAGCGGGGCAGTTCTCAAGTGGTAAGCATTAATACGCTTAATATGTATTTTTAACTATAATGGTCAATTGACACATAAATAACTTTCACCGTCGGACATTACGTATCAGCCGGTCGAACTTTCACAGAACATAACGTGTGAAACAGAAATATTCAGAAACATCAAATGGCGCCACTGCGCCTGAATGACAGAGAACGTAAAATGAGACGATGCCGCGCGGGCGCTGGAACATTCGCTACGTTTCGTGGATGGTGACGGGTGGAACATCTGTTGCACCCGCTCCTTGAAAATGGCCAGGGCTGTGGCTGAAAGTGGTAGGTTGTTATGCTTCTTTCTGAGGGGAGAGAGATCCGTGAGTATTGAATATAGCGGTTGTGTCAGGTATTTGGGTTTATTTTAATTGGGCACTGATGTGCAATTGTAAATAATTTTGGGTTACAGCTTTTAACTTTGACGTTTTAGGAAATGTGTAAATAGGTTTTTCTTGATTGATGTTTTAATTAGATTAAAGTATTTTAGGGAGTTCAATTGTGTATATTTGTGGTGGATTATTTTGAAATTGAAATTTGGTCATAGGGAAAAGAAGGGAAGGGAGTGAAGTTTGCGTGAGTTGAAAATGTTTTTTTTTTTTTTTTTTTGTTGCAGCCTCGAACCACGATGTAAATAAGAAAAATACATGTGTTGGAAATGTGTAGAGACGAAAACCTCCTGAAAGATTTAGGGAATAAAGGTGAGTAACCTCAAAATATAGATTGTCTAAATAGCACATGAATAATTAAGCAGCTAGATGACATTTGCAATGCTGTAAGAATATATGACAAATTTTTCCTGTTAGGGTGTGGGATGGGAATGCAGAAGTGGGGGAAATTGTAATCAGGTAAATCAGAATGTATGCAGTGGTCCTTGAGGCACTTTACTTTACCCTTGAAATTGTACTTACCTGGGGGTGGGGGGAATAAAAACAAAAAACACATGAAAATCTGCAAAATATGTCGTCCATGAAATAAACATAAAAACAAGTAGAATTTCCATAAATTTTATAGACAAATCATAAAACTTGGCAGGTATGAACCTGTTATATCTTACCACGTTTAACAGAAATTAAAACTAAATACAACCACAGTGGAAATTAGAGATGAGTTGGAAATCACATCATTGTTTCTGAAAAAACATTGCAACCATTTATGATCAGTGACTAATGGTTCCCAAATCACTGTTAAGATGTCAAAGTTAGCCGTGTCTGGATAAGGGCAATGTTTGTGAATAAATAAGTCCAAAATCACTATTACTATGTCACAGTTTTGGGCTTTGCAAATTCACCATGTTCTAAGATAAATCTTCATTCTGCAGGGGAGTTTCAACCCTTAGAGCTGCTGACCATGCAAGCTGAGCTCAGCAATATTGTTATCACCCTTATCCTGTTGGAATATATGGTGGAGGTATGGGAGAGGTAAAAGTGCTAGACAAGAAACAAAAAAACAAAAAATTCTTTCTTTTCAGTAACCCGATGTGTTGAGGAGCATTACATGTCACAGAGATTCTTCACTTTCTTCCTGATTCATATCATGTCCATTACACACAATGTTTTTGTTCCTGTTACAAGTAAGACCTGCCATTCCAACTACTTTACAGCTCCATCAACCTGTCACAAGTGGTAATTCTGTCACAGTTTAAAGTCACCATTATTTCTGCAGAACTGTCAACATTGTCAGTAAGACAGGAAAATCACTGTTAAGGCCCACTGGTTGTGTGAGAGTGAGAGGGGGTGGGGGTGGGGTGGAGGAGGAGGTCTTAAAGAAAGAAAGACAACTTACTCTGGATAACCAACAATGGATGCTTCTTCATTTCTCAGCTTCAGTATGACATGCCTAGCAAGAGTAGAAATCAAAATAATGTTAAATGGGGAAAATACAAACAAGACACAGTAAGATTGTGTTGTAACAAGCACAAAAAAAAAAAAAAAAAAAAAAAAAAAAAAAAGTACCACAGGGAATGAATTTTGCTTGTCATAGCATTACACAGTCCTGCTGGCAGAGAGCAAAAGTGAATTGAAGAGAATGTTGTCCTGTATGTACAAAGTTTGCATGAAATTTAAACTGAGTATAAATAAGGAAAAAACCTAAGCTATAGCTTTTGAGAGAGGAATTGGTAGTACCGAATGTAATATAAGTCTAAATGGCACTGTGATTGACCAGGTGAATGAGTTTGTATATTTGGGAGCTTGTTTGACAGAGAGAACAGATTAGATGGCGAAATCAGTAGGAGAGTGAATTCTTCATTGAAAGTCATAGCTGCTTTAGGAGGTTTTCACAGGAATGATGGATTCACAAAGGAGCCACAAATGGCTGTGTATGAAAGTGCAATTGTTCCTACTCTGATGTATAATTAACTGTTTCTACTCAGTGAAACCTGCGTACTACAGAAGAGACATAGGAGTCATTTGTGTGCTGGAGAAATGATTTGCTTTTGGGGGGTTTGTGGGAAGACACCTTCAGATCATGTGAGGAATGAAGATGTATTGTAGTTGTATAATGTGAAGCAAAATATTGTTAGCAAGGTGGAGACTAATATTTTTAGGTGGTTTGGCCATGTTGAAAGAATGAGTGATGAGATGCTTACTAAGACATTTTTTTTGGCCCAAGTGGCAGGAAAGAAAGGCAGAGGAAGGCCAAGGAAGTCATGGGGGAGAATGAGATTTAGGAGTGCCTGAATGAGAAAAAGATTATGAGTATGAAGCATAGAAGGTCTTGTGTACGTTATGTGATGGATGTCACTTACGCCCGTGTTGTGTGTCAAGATCCCTGTAAATGGAGAAGTTTGATATGGTAACAGTAATTAAATAATCAGTTAAAAATTTATCGGGTGGTTTGTATTTTCTGTTAAATGTTTAGTTTTCAGATGATCTTTCTTTGAGGAGCTAACCTCTGAATATCAGAGAACAGCTTAATGATATGTATGTATATATGTACAGCATTACTCACTATATGCTTGAAAGCAAAAACATGCAATACAGGCAGTCCCCAGGTTACGAACGTTTAACTTACGTACAACCCCCAGTTACGAACCAACCTCCATAAAGCCTGTTACTCTGAAGAGCAATTGAATGAGAAATACCCGTTTAGTAACGTGCAGCACCACCTTTCGCCTTGATGACGGTGGCAATTCGTCTCGGCATGGACTCGACAAGACACCGGAAGCATTGGGAAGCCATACGGATCCACGACCCCTGAACAAGCTCCCACAGTTCACGAAGATTTCATGGAGGGGGGTCAGAGCCTTGAACATCTCTCTCGATGGCATCCTAGATGTGCTTGATGGGATTGAGGTCAGGTGACCTAGCGGGCCGAGGAAGCGAGGTCACATCGGTGTAGTGTTCATCCAACCATTCGGATACAATTCGGGAGCAATGGCACGGTGCATTGTCTTGTTGCAGGATGAGGTCCCCAGTGGGATGTTGAAGATGCACAAATGGGAGCAAATGGTTGTCCAGGATATCCTGATAACGTTGACCTGTGAGAGACGATGTCATACGTACCAGGGGTCCCATTTCAGTCCACGTAAACAGTCTCCAGATGAGAATGCCACCCCCAGCAGCTTGAAGAGTACCCTGCTGGCAAGAAGGATCCATTGCTTCATGTGGCTTGCGCCGTACTCATATCCTGCCATCTGCATGTATCAACGTGAATCTCGACTAATCAGTCCAGACAACATTTTCCCACATGTCTAGGGTCCAGTGGCGATGTTCCCGCGCCCATGCTAGTCTTTGCACCCTGTGATGTGCGGTCAGCAGCGGTACCCTCGTGGGACGATAGCTTCTGTACCCCATAGCGAGGAGATGGTTCTGGATGGTGTGGCTGCTTACACATTTTTGTGCACCAGCGTTAAATTGCCGAGTGATTTCTTGCACTGTGGCCTGTCTATCCGCTGTTACAATGCGAGCTAGCTGACGATGACCCCGCTCATCCACACACTGTTGTCCACGGCAGTTGGCCCTTGCAGGGATGGTTTTACCGGATTCGATGTACTGACAGTGCACCCGTGACACAGTGGCTCGTGAAAATCCCAGCGCCTGCACGACTTCCGAGATGGAGTGACCCATTCGTCGGGCCCCAACAATTTGCCCACGATTAAATGCGCTTAGATCCTTCGTCTTACCCATACTGTGTCCGACTCTTACTGATTCCCATCGTATCACTCCTTATATTATTGGATCACTGCATACGTCATGTCGTTTCCGTTTACAGAGCCGCCCACAGCGTCACATTTGCATAATGCCAGCTGTCTCTAATTCAATTGCTCTTCAGTGTATATTAAAAATTCAAGTTACATACAATGGCTCATAATAACACAATTGGGCACTACTTTGCGGTGCCATCAAAGCATTGCACACCTACAGTGGTTTGTTGGCTCGTGGGTGCGTTGGCACAAGGTAGGACTATTTTTTTTCAGTCGGACCACACTGCTGTTAACAGCGTCTTGTGTGTGTTACTGTATTTGGCTTTAATTTCTTTGTATTTTTTTTTTTTTTTTTTTTTTTACCCAAATAATCATGGCACCAAAGCATAAAGGTGATGCAAGTGATGGTAATGCATCAAAGAAAATGAACATGATCACGACTGAAACTGAAGTGGAAATAATAAAGCAATTGGAAGAAGGTGAAACACCAACGAACATTGAAAACATTTGGATTATTATTTTTTTAAAAGATGTTTTAGTGCAACTGGGACTGTTTCTTTAATGCTTTTTACACATCAAAAGGTTTACTATAAACAAACATCTGCCTAAGACACGGACCTACTTAATTGCTCCGATTTAAAGACAGACTTAGGAATGGAACTTGTTCATAATCCGGGGACTGCCTGTACTGAATAACAATAGTAGTTGTGATTATGCTGGTATGATGGCAATTTAATTTTTTATTTTTACAGTGAAATGGTATCTATATAGAGTACACATTTCCCTAGATTTTTTCACAGTTGCATTTCCATAAAGCTACATGTATCTCAAACCAGTACAGCTCACTAGGAATATGTTTGTATAACAGTATGCAATAATGAATGATTTGTTCCTACATCTTAAGTCTGAAACAAATCTTTACAATATCATAGCTGATATAATTAATCAACAAAAAATTGAAATATAAGCAAACAAACAATTATTTATGTTACAATGCAGATGGAATAAAACATGCAAACACAAAGTTAAGAAAAATATATTAACTATATTCAACGCAGGCAGATGAGTAAAAGGAGTTTTTAGTGAATGATTAAACTTTAGATCTGGATTTCTTCATGAGAGATGGGTGTTTCACGTTACTCTGTTAATGCGGGAAGTTGATAAATATAGTATTTTCTAACCATGAAACGTATACGTATCTTGAATCTTATACTTAATTTGCTGTGACACATTAGTGAGAACGAATACCTAGACATTTAATACGTTAATTAACAAAACAGATTAAAAAGTGACATATGAGATGTCTTTCTTGTTTGCAAAGCTAATTAAGACCTGTGGTCCATTTTGAAAATTTCACTCATATGTTTAATACAATTTTCATTACTGTTTAAATTATATACACGTATTACTATTTTAAATACACTTTTTCTTCCCATGGCATTCTAAGTTCAGAAGTCAGGTGGAACAAGTAAAATCAGAAATGCACCTACATCAAATTCATTACTGTCTGCATCGCTACAGGACAATTATTTGATAATGAAGTTACAAGACAGAAGATATCTTACCACAATTTATTAAGATCTGCATTTTAAAATGCTATCTTAGTCAGATATTGTTTGAGGAATGTAATTAGCATTTCCCAGTCAACTGATATTGGGTAAAAAAAAAAAAAAAATATAACAACATATTTTTAATCTGACAACACTTAAATGTTGGTAACATAATTACCTGTTCATCTAATGAGATGGAAAAGTGCCATCTGATTAAAAAAAATGTCTGAAATTATGAAAAATTACCTTGACTATAATTATGGCAAACATATCAGTAATGCTCCAGTCTTCTGTAAAATGCTGCTTTCACTTACATTAAAAAAATCTAATTAGCTTAATATTAAATGAAATGGTGGTAATGGAATTACTTCTCTCCAAAAAGGTTTTAATTCAATTTTTTATTTGTGTGGCTATTTTATATTGACAGAAGCAGAAAAATCATAAGAAAACCTAAAATGCAGCTCATTATGGCTCTAGTAATTTAGTAACATCATCTCATTAGATGAAATGAAAATCTTCCTTTTCTGGCCAAAAGAATTTGTCACCCATTTTGTTTAAAAATTTAACTTCAAATTCATTTTCATTCTTTTGTAAAGCCAAAATCTGACCATTGAAGTAAGTCTTCTCAGCTTTCTTTGTAGTGGAAGAGTATAGCACCAAAACCCACTTTCTGCTATAGATAACACTGTTCAACTTTGTCAGAGGTGATATATTGAAGTCTTGTGAATGACTTTGTTGTTCAGGTAACAAGGGAGTCATTTTGAAGTTGCGTACATAAACTTCTTTTGAATCAGCTAGGTTTCTGGCATCCATAATGTTTTCAGCAATTATTTTTCCACAATGGATTTGCTTTATATTAAGAATGGGCAAAATATCATCTCACAGTTCATCTAATTTTTCATTCTTTTTTATTTAAGGTTTAACGACTACTGTGAACATCTCAATGGGCTATAAGCAGTTGCCCCTCCCTGATTTAGGGCCACTGGTTCTAGGGAAGGGAGAGAACCAGCGCCGTAAGACAAACACAACATCCAAGCCTCATTGGGATTTGAACCCGGACTCATCTCGAATGAATGATCAGAAGCCATCGCTTAGACCACTGCACCACCAGGGCGGCTCATCTAATTTGGAAATGTTTTTAACAATTTCTTCTGAAGAACAATGCAGAATTTTTATTTTGTTGCATTTTTTATTTGCTACTTTTGCAAACTTAATAGAAGTTTTCACTTCTTCTTTCTTCAGTAAGCTTCTTGTTACAATGCACTTTACTATCCCACCTATACCATGATCAACAATACCTTTGTCATGATTGGTAGCAAAAAATTGCCAACTCAGACTCTTTCTCAAACATGTAAAAGCACTGTAACATAACCCTTTATGTTATGCAAGATTGGTGGTACGCTAAGTTCAAAATGTCAGGCTGAAGAAATGTTGAACTAAGTGTAAACGTAATGCACTAGTTGCACCAAATAGCTCACTTTAAATTAACAACACATAAGGCTTTTTGGGACAGACGAAACATAGGCAGAAACAGAATCACTTACGTAAACTTCTCCTTTATTGGTCCAGCACGGCACTTTCACCTTAAACAACTTTAGACAACACCACTATGTAATCTATTTACGAAATCACATAACTTTATACAGCGGGATACTAGGACATCAAAAACATATCACAGCGAGTTTGAGTTTCACCCGCACACCACACACAGAGCTGCTGCTTAGTCATTATATGTCTCTCATGTTGTTCTTATCACTACAAGCATAGGTCACTCTCACAGACCTCAAAAGTGTTGCCAATCACATTCATTTGAAAGAAAAGATATCACGTTAAGATTGAAGAGAATGAACTCAAATTTATATAGAGAAAGGACCTAAACATGAAAGTTAATTTAGAGTATACCTCACAGCACACATCAAATATTTTTATTTAAATTGGCTTACTACTCCATCTGAAAAAATTATTTCCTCAAATTTCCAGCAGTTTTCTCTTAGTTGTTTTAATGTTAACTCCAAAAATATACACACAGAATACTTATCAGGTGACAAGTAATTTGACACTATGGCTATTGAATGAATGCCATGTTTCTCCCAAGTACATGCAGTGAAAAGAAATACTTGATTATTTGATCAATATGCAGACTGAATCTCATTTTCTGTTAGTGTTGTATAGTTTCTTGCAAAATCAATTTTAATAACTACTTTGGATTCATTTGCCTGGACACTATGATTCTCCTCCTTAAAAGACTTTGCTTGCTTTCTGTTGACATAAGTATGTTGTGGAAAACATTTCCCCTGTTCATCAAGCCACTTAAAACATCCCATAACAGTTCCACTTTTTACAACCTTCACTGATTTTTTTCATTATCAGTTTCCCACTGCTGCCATTCCATAACTTTATGGCACTCAGCCAATCTAAAGTTTGAAAGTCCAGGACAAATTCCACATAAATTGTACATGTAGAATTCATGGTCTTGATTGCACACTACCATTAAGCAGAATTTGTGAAAACTAGCAAGAATCAGTGACAACTTTTTGCTCAAAGCTAACAAAAGCAGTTTGATGTTCTCATGATATCTACATAGATAAGTACAGTGAGCAATGTTTTGTTGAGGCAGTACTTGTACCAGGCGTAATTCAGTGAATTTGGAATAACTAATTTTCAGTTCAGGGTTTTCCAATGTAAAGGCTCTGTGACACTGGAAAAATAGGAATATCTTTGCAGCCTAGTGGTAAATTCTGATTTAAGAAATGTATGAAAATAGCCACTAAATTCAAAATGCAAGTGATTTCTTGGAGAGAAAAATAAAAGCAAAAAAAAAAAGTTTTTGTCATTAAATGTTCAGGAAAATTTAAATCAATTTGATATATTTAATGCTTTTTATCTAAATGTCAATACACATTTAGTGTATTAATATCATGAAAGAAATACAGAATTACGCCATACAATACAAATTTTGAAGATGACAATCCGATTTTTGCCGTAAATGTGACAAGGATGGTAAGTCAGATAATATCCGAAAACTTGAAAATTTTCATCGTCCTGGAGTGGGACTCGAACCCGCGTCTCCCAGAAAACGCCCGGGTATGCTAACCACTACACCACCCTGAATGACCAAGTTTCAAGTTTCCGATCAATTTGAATTTAAACATCGGATATTATCTGACTTACCATCCTTGTCACATTTACGCCAAAAATCAGATTGTCATCTTCAAAATTTGTATTAATATCAGTTCAAAAAACGTTAAATTCCACGTTAATTAATGAACGTTATTACGTGGCATATTACATTAAGTTCATTAGCAGGAATTCATAGAAGTCCTGTCATTTTTTCTGTTCTCCACATTTTTACTCAAGTTCGCTGAAAACCACGATATCCGGACTCTCTAACCTCTTATTCGTTCAGGTGGTATCGTATTGAGGGTGAATGGCTCATTTATTTAAAATATGAAATAAAACAACACATAACTTATTTCTTAATAGAAGATGAATGATAGGGTTAAAATAATACCATTGTTACCTCATTGGTTTGCAGTCTCCTTTTGACTAGTTGCTCCCGGTATGCAGTCAAGCAACAACAAACTACGTAGTCGAAGTTCCATAAAATGTACGTTCTCCGTAGGCAACAATGAAATATTTATGATAGCTAAAACTTCTAAAAATCTTCTATCGAACACATAAAAACCCTGTTCTTAATAGAACTTGAAAGAAAATTAATCCAAAGAATAAATAAAATCCAAATAAAAAACCATAATTCCAACCTCAAATTCGACTGATAACGATATATAAAACAGTCTTCATCGAAGGAATCCAGATCCCGAAATTTCCGACGCGCGTTTCAGCACACTCATTCGTGGCCATTTTCAAGGAGATCAGTACAACACGGGATCTAATATGATTATATATAAGACATGATATGATTGTGTGAGAAATGAAGATGTATTGCAGTTGTGTGATGTGAAGCAAAATGTTGTTAGCAAGGTGGAGACCAATATGCTTCGGTGGTTTGGCCATGTTGAAAGAATGAGTGATGAAATGCTTACTAAGAAAATCTTTTCAGCCCAAGTGGCAGGAAGGAAAGGCAGAGGAAGGCCAAGGAAGACATGGGTGGATCAGATTCAGGAGTGCCTGCATGAGAAAAAGATTATGAGTATGAAGTATAAAAGATCTTGTGTACGGTGTGTAATGGATATTAGTGAAGCACGAGTTGTATGTCAAGATCGCTGTAAATGGAGAAGTTTGATACGACAACAATAAGTAAAAATATCTGGTAGTTTGTATTTCTTTTTGGAGCTAACCTCTGAATCTCAGAGAACAGCTTAGTGATATGTATGTATGTATGTGAAGTAACATTTAGATGTTGGCGTTTTGCAAATTATATTGCTTGTTACATCTTTGTATGTTTTAATTGGGA
Organism: Macrothele yani; assembly: GCA_039090855.1. NCBI lineage: Eukaryota > Metazoa > Arthropoda > Arachnida > Araneae > Macrothelidae > Macrothele > Macrothele yani. Next base: position 168,680,539 of record CM077011.1, read on the forward strand.
GTTCACCATTTGTCAGTTCAGGTATTTTACACTGAGCCATCATTAATTTGGCATTCTGATGTATTGTGCAAACACACACAGAATGTGCCCCCACTGGACCCAGGAAGAACACAATGCTTGGGAAGAAGCTCACAAAATTTAGAAATTCTGATTCTCTGATCAGGGTAACACTCCTTAAATAGTACATATGATTCTTTTAATGTACTTAGAATTAAATACTTTTGAACATGTACACATTTGCCAACTAACCTCATCATTTTGATAGAATTCTTTGACTAGGGCTACCGTTGCAGGGTTTAGTAAATCATTATCTGTAATACACCCTAATGTAAATTGGTTACTTTACAGCCAATGTATTTTATTTTTATTTTATTTTTTACTTTACAAAAGTTAAAGGTAGCAACGAAGTCCTAACTGGTATTTAAAAAAATACCATTGGTACCATAACTCCTGATCCCATTGAGATCCCACTCTAAAAGTTTCAGGATTTAAAGCTTATAATATTACAAAAAACATGTATTTTTTTAAATGTTTTAAAAAACCCTATCTTAATTTTTTTTTAATTTTAAAACAAAAAAAAAATGTTTCCACCAAGCATAGTCAAGTTGCATATCAGATTAAAACTTATGAAATTCTCTTTAAAATGAGGGGTCAAACAACTCTCTAGGCCTTATAGAACTTGAGAAATTCAAGATTGAAAAAGTTTATGCAAGCCAAAAAAAAAACGACAATGTTTCAAAATTTCAAAAATTAATTACACGAAAACCCAATGAGATAAAAAAATAAAATAAAAATATATTCTCATTTATATCACTAGGGAGAACGATCCCTGAAGGTTTCATTGAAACCTGAAATGGTCAGGTTGAGTGACTGGTTCATTTGGCATGGAATCACCCAAAAAGTACAAAATATTAATATTTGTCATAATATAAATTTTATGAATTACTTATATATAACAGCACCTGCACTTTAAAAAACTACAAAATGGAGGAGCAGACTTGTTAAATTCATTCAAAATAACCCCAAAGTGTCCTTGAACTTTTGAACTTTAGATGGTGCTGCAGACCAACGGTTGACTTGACACAGGAACGACTATCACCAAGAGACTCAGCGCCATCAAATTAGTAGGGTGAGCCGGTTTTCATCTGTTTTCGAGTGTTCCTACCCAGAACTTTCCCTTGTGAGTGTATATGCTACAGTAAATATCAAATCTCAGATATGAGTTGCACACAAAAAAAAAAAAGAAAAAAAAAAAAGAAAAAAAAAGAAAAAAAAATCCAAAGAACAAAAAATGGTTTTTGGACACCTTTACATTTCTATGGCAAAACATAATACAGCAATATTTGTTGTAAAATTGTTATATTTTAAGCAACAATGCTATATTTGTATTGTTACAAAAATATTAGAGGTAACAATACTCAGTCTTCAATTTTCTGACAAACACTATACACTGTAAAACAATATGCAGTATTTTAAAATAATAACACTTATATTGGGAGGGGGATTACACAGAATATACTGAAAGCAGATCTACTCAAGAATGCATTGCTTCTTGACCAGAACTTTCAGTGATGTTTAGATATTAAATATGCTGGTTACATTTATAAACAAGTCTAATTAAATGTCTTACCTCGCTTTTTCTAAGTCCTTTCCATCTAAAAATATTTTTAAAACATTTCCCAACATGGAACCAGACCACCTAAGGAAAAAAATTACAATAAATTAAAGGAACAAAGCAAAATGTAAGAAAAAAAAAGGTGTCTGCATTACATGATTCAGATACTTACATGAAAGGCAGATTCAGTTTCAAGTTAGCAATCTACAGACCATGCCCCAGAGAAAACTTTTCAACGCTCTTTACCTGATAGTTAGAAGAACTACTGATGAAATAAAGTACATGTACATATTTGTTCATAACTATGTCTCTTTCATGAGCAAACCACATCACTGAACTTACTTTCAGGTAATTTATTATTCACTTTCCCCTTACTTAACAAATGTGATTGTGAAGTGAAACAAAAAACCAGAAATTGAGCTGAGTGCCATTATACACATATATCATCATTGTCAACCATTATCAATCCACTGCTGGATGAAGGTCTCCCCAAGTTTCTTCCACATTGGTCTGTCTTGCATTAGTCTCCTCCAGGTTACTCCCGCATGCTTTCAAATTTCATCCACCCATGTCCCATGTGATCTTCTTCTGGGTCTTTTCCAGTCCCTTAGAATCCAGTCTAAAATCTTGGTTGTTCATCGGTGTTCTGTCCTTCTGGCAATATGTCCAGCCCATTGCCATTTCAGGGATTTTACTCTGATCACGATGTGTTCTATTCTTGTCATTTTCCTGATCCATGACTTCTTCTTTTTATCTCTCCTGGTTACATTAAGAATGCACCTCTCCATGCTTCTTTCAGTTGTCTGCAGTCTTTGTATGTCTTTTATAGTTAAGATTGTCTCTGAACCATACATAAGCACTGATCAAACACTTTTCAAAAAAGACATAATGGTAAATTCTTCTTAAAAATTCTACTATTTCTTCCAAAAGCTCTCCATCCCAAGTTTTATAAACCAATTGATTTCTTCATCAAAGTGATCCTCGCTTGATATCTGCTGTCCAAGGTAAATGTAGGTATCGGTTATCTCGAGCTTTTTCTCGTCAACTGATATAATCTTCATTTCTTGTAAAAGCATTGAACATCACTTTTGTCTTCTTTACTCTTGTCAGCAAGTCCCTGGATCATACTCTGCAGCTGTGATGGGGTAGTTATATACACTATATTGACAAAAGTCACTGGATACCTAGAAGAGAAACACAACAGAGCATTTATTGACATAAGTTAGTACGGTGTCGGTCCACCTTTGGTCTTAATGCATGCACTGACCCTTCGAGACATGCTTTTGACTAGGTTTTGGAACACAGTGATAGGTATGTGCTTCCACATGCAGTACATAATGATGCCGCTAACTGTTGCTTAGTAGTAGGCCTTGGTTCCAAGCTTCATATGCAGTGCTCTTATTTATCCCATAGGTGCTCTATCGGATTAAGATCAGGGCTCTGTGCTGGCCAGTCCACACACAATACGGAATTATCGTCAAACCACGCCATAACAGTCCTTGCTTTAATGGCTTGGTGCATTATTCTGCTGGAACCAACAAGGCTCGGTTTCATAGTATTACCATACAGTTGGTAGGCCATAATTGTCCGGAATATCGAGGTAGACGTGCTGGTTAACAAGTTTGTCTACAATAACCAATCGGCTGGGACCATACCATGAAAAACACCCCCACACGAGTGCACTGTCAGCTCCAAACTTGACCGCAGGAACAGTACACTGTGGTAAATAGCGTTCCCCTGGCTGCCGCCTTACCCACACACTGCCATCAGACTGATGGATCGTGTATTTGGATTCAACAGTCCATAGGGCCCATTACCATTGATCTACGGTCCAAGATAAATGTTCTTTACACCATGCTAAATGACAAGTAATATTCCGAGTGGAGATGAAAGGCTTACGAGCAGCCGCACGACCACGGTAACCCACGGAATGAAGTCTGCGAATGGTACATGTACACACCAAGGTTTCAGCATTATTATTCACCTGTACACTGAGGTTTTGTGCAGTACTGTGCTGATTAGTTGTAAAGACTCTCCTGAGGCCTCGACGTCCTCTATCACTGATTTTCTTTGGTCTGCCGGTAAGTTTTGCTGCTTCAGGCATGCCATTCGTCTTCCACTTATTTAGTACATCCAAAACAGTTGACTTGGGTACGTTTAAATGCCTCTCGGTTTCTTTTATGGACAACCCACTAATATAAACACCCAACAATCTTTCCTTTCTTAAAGTCAGTTCTCTCCCGCTGCAACATTTTCACCCAACCTCACAGTGCAATCTGATTGCAGTCAGCTGCAGGCTTGTTTTTATACCGTTTGTAGCTGTGCTGCACATCTTTACAATGTAGTGGATCCATTCATTTGCTTTTGAAGGGATGTCCGGTGACTTTTGTCAATATAGTGAATACACAGGATGGTTAGAAATTATTGGTTATAACCCAGAATTGTTATTGTGCATAGGTATAAGGATACATAAGATAATAAGTAGGAATAATATATAGTTAAACACACCAAGTTTACCATTTGGGGACTTTTTTGTAAGACAGCTCGTTCAAGCTCTGAAGGATGGCGACAAGAAGCAGGGAGCAGATTTTTGCCGTGACATGTTAAATTGAATGGAAGCTGATAACGATTTCTTGTCGAAGTTGGTGTTCAGTGACGAGGTGAACCTTCACTTAAATGGCAAAGTGATGTGACTGTTTGGGGATCAGAAAATCCCCATACCATCTTGGAACATGACAACGACAGTCCCAAGGTAAATGTTTTTGTGCCAACAATTGTGCTTCTGTTTTTGGCCCATTTTTCTTTGGTGAAAGAACTGTTACTGGAATCACATACCTGGACAGGCTTCAGATTTACCTAATGCCAATCCTCAAGGAAATAATAGAAGGAGATTTCATTTACGAGCAGGATGGGATGCTTCCTCATTACTACAAGAACATCACTTCTCATCTCGATACTGAAGTCCTAGTTTGGATTGGTCGTGGCAACCCACTTACAATGCTCTACCCTCCAATTACCAGATTTAACTCCCCTAGATTTTGGTCTAAGGGGTTTTGTTAAAGATCAGGTTTACCTTCTGCCGCTTCCCAAGTCCCTTCCTGAACTGAAATCAAGAATCACCGCTGCACTCGCATTGGTCGATGCCAACATGCTCACAGCAATGTGAGTAGAACTGATTTACAGATGGGACAGTTGCAGAGTAACCAAGGGAAGCCACATGGAGCATTTGTGAAAAAAGGCAAACTTGTTGTGTTTCACTATATATTATTTATACTTATTATTATATACATCCTTATAATTATGCAGAATAAAGTTTTCTTTTAGCTCAACCAATTTATAACCACCCTGTATGTATAAACAACTATGTCTTTTCTGCAGTACCCAGGTTTCACTGCCGTACATCAGAGTAGAAACAATTACATTTTCATACACAGCCATTAGGGATTTCTCTGAGAACCCATCATTCCTGTGAAAACGTCCCACAGCAGCCATGACTTTCAATGAAGAATCCACTCACCTACTAATTTTGCCATTTGTTCTCTCTGTCAAACCTACTTCTTAAAATATACAAATTCATTCACCTGGTCAATTTCTATGATTTTAAGACTTACCTTGCATTCAGTACTAACAGTTCCTCACTCAAAAACCATAACCCTTATTTTTATCTTATTTATACTGTTTGAATTTCATACGAACTTCATACACATGGCACAACATACTCTGCAACACACTTTTGCTCTCTGCCAACAGGACCGCATCTTTCTCTCTCTCCATTTATCAACATGGAGCAATCTGCACACATGGATATTACCATGATATAAACCAATATTATCCATTTTGGCATCACACATGCATGCATCCATAATTGTATATTAAACAGCCAGGGTGATATTACACAACCTTGTCTGACTCTTACACTAATAGAAAACCATTTCCATAAAACACCATTCACTCGTGCACATGATCAACTGCCAGCATATCTGGCTTTCACACTATTAAGTAGATTCCCAGTAATACCATTTTTAATCAATACCTTTCACAGAAGAGTCCTATTTACTTTGTCATAAGCTTTCTCTAAATCTATAAAGGCTGCAAACACTTTTTTACCAACAGACAGATACTTTTCGATTTTCATGTGTGTAATGCAAAAATTTGATAAGTGCAGCCTTTACCTGGCATAAAACCACTCTGAACATCCCACACTTTCTCTGATGTAACATCTCGTACCTTATCAATAATGACCTTCCCAAACACTTTTCCTGGCACACTCAGCAAACTTATACCATGATAGTTCTTGCATTCAGTCTAATCACCTTTTCCCTTGTACAAGAGAACAATGATAGTATCTCTCCAATCCTGAGGAACCATTCCTAACTCCCAACATAACTGGCAAATTTCAGTTAAGCAGTCAATCACAGAGTCATCATCATATTTTAGCATCCCAGCAGATATGCTATCTACTCCCAAAGTCTTACCATTCTGAAGAGATTTTAGAGCTTTACACACCTCTTCCCTTGAGATCCCACCAATGCTTCCATCTCTTATTATGACATCATCTACTTCTGCCACAGAATCACCTTTGCTTTCATGATCTAATAAATCACAGAAGTACTCACCCCATCTTTCATTTACCTCACTGGGTTCTCATGTCATTTTTTCAACCCTATTCTTCACACAACTTAGGATTTTATTTCCACTCTTCTTATTTTTTATGTCTTAATATACTTTCATAATGTTTTTCCATCTTTCCAAAAATCCAAATCATGCCTTTCCTCCTTTCTTTTGCCTTACTCTGGCAAACCAGCTTTGCTGCTTCACACTTCTTACAGCAATCTGTCAGTCTTAGTGAGAGATAGGTTTACCTTCTTGGGATGCACCACTGAGCAACAATAGCACACACAACAGTAGCAAGGGCTTCTATGAATTTTGGAGAGGTACCAGCTAGTTCAGCGTGACATTGGTGAAAAGACCCACTCACTGGGTTATGTTCCAGGATCCTTAGGTGGAATGACCAACTGGAATCGTTAGCTGTGGGCTGATCACCTGCACTGATGTACTTTCATGATTTCTATGACCCAAAGAAATATTTTTTTATCTGTTGGCTTTTACCATATATAATAGCCTTCACTCACTTTTAGCATCAATGAGCCATGGTCTGCCCACATCTAGCTAAAGGTTCAGGTTTTTCCCTCCTTGGACCACCTGTCTGAAGGTACTAATCGTGGCTGACTGTGAAAACCCCACAAGCCTTGCTGTCTTGGAAATGCTTTGATGTAGTTGTCTGGCCTTTACAGTTTGACCTTTGTCAAACTCACTTAAGTATGTCACAAATTGGCTATATTCACCATCCTCCTGGAACTTAGGTGTGATTTCAATCAAACACTGTAACTCCCAAGCAAATAGAACTCAAAAGGCACTTTTAATCTTAAAATCTCAGATTTTTTGGTTCATAATGTGACAAGAACCTCGAATTTTAAGTTACACCTGGAAGATAAACAGGTTTGATTTAAAGACACTGCTAACTATAAGAAAATTCAAAAAGCAATGATAATTAATAGACATTTAATTTCATAAGTACACAGTGATTCATACCACGTAGCATGAACAATGATAAGGACTTCAAAACTATTATCCATGAGGAAAACACAGGCAGCATAAAAATGTAAAAATCCATGAAGAAATAATCTCCCCAAACAATCTCTAATTCACAAGGAAGGCACAGAAATTCCAGTGTTCAATCACAGTGAGAATCAAACTTGCACATTTTGGTTTCCATCTGAGTGCAATACATAAATTAAGTTCACTTGATGACTTGCACATTCACTGTTGCAATTATGCACATAATGTAAGTATGTACAATTAGAAAAGAAAATAATATTGTAACTTGAAATTCTGTTCTATGTGCTATTAACTAGTAATAACTAGGGTGCGGATTTCTATGACATGTCATATTTTATCCTAGAAAGTCATATTTTGATGTTTTGAAAATGTAAGGTCATATTTTTGACTAATTTTGCAATAAACAGTATATTTGGTCATATTTTAACCAATCGTTGGCTATGCGAACACGAAATGACGTTATAAGGACTCCTAACAGCTAAGCATTTCGAACTGCCTGACTTTCCCGTGGGAAAGTTTTCCTGAAACATTTTTTTTACCTAGTGTCTCATTTGGATTATTATTGGCATCCCACCAACCACTGAAACGCGCCTAGCACAGTGGTATCTTCACACTTACTTGTAAATCGGAGCTTAATTCTCTTTTATTTTTGGTTTACTATACCCAAGCTAAAAGTAAAACTCCGATCTCAACTTCAGCTTGATCTCAACAGGTCAAAAAGCGGGTGTTCGATGAGTGTGAAATTACGGTGTTTTGTTCAAGAGTTTGAGAGGGGGCTGATTTTTAGCAGTGATGGTGATATTTTCTTTTGTGAATTGTGTGAAGTCGAGGTATCGGCCCGAAAGCGTTTTAATGTTCAACAGCACTGTGCTACCGCGAAACATCAGAGGTGTAGAGCAAGATTTTCCTCAGCTGAGAACAGGCAGCGTCTCCGAGACATCTTCAACTGCAGGTTCATCAAATACACAGTCAGAATATTGTAAGGACCTCTGTAAAATGATGATTACTTCTAATATTCGCTTTAGGAAGTTAAGTAGTGGTAGCCTCAGAGATTTCTTGGAGAAATACACCAGTCCTCCGATTCCAAATGAATCAACACTTAAGGAAAACTATATCCCTGCCCAAGGGCGGCCATAAGGGGCACTGATTAGTAGCCTACTAATTGTTTAATTAAATAGAAGTCATTAAGTTCTAAGTATGTAGAGTGATGAAGAATAAACCTTTTAGTTAAAAACTACAATCTATATATGTGTATAAGCACTGAGTTTTAAAAATTGGGTGATAATTTCATAAAATTTATGCAGTCATATTTTCAGTTTAATTGGTCATATTTAAACAACTTTAAGGTCATTTATGCTTGCATATTTTTGACATTTTTAGGTCATAAAAATAAAAATCTGTGACCTAGTAATAACATATACATCATGGATAGCTACATACACATTTAAAATGATAGGGATAATAAAGGCTATCTAAAAAACATTGCTGTTGTTCATGCAGTGGCTTAAATTTGCTTGGATATTGTAATGGGGTAATATTAAGATAAAGGGGCAAAAGGAAACGGGGGAAAAATAAAAGCCTTCAAACAATGCAAAATCAACTTCTTGGAGATTTAACAACCACATTCAATGGGCTATAAACAGTCACCTGTCCCTGATTTAAGGTCAGTGGTTCCAGGGAAGGGTGAGAGCCAGTGCCGTAAGACAAACACAACATCCATGCCTCACTAGGATTCAAACCCAGACCAATCTCAGATGAATGGTCAGAAGCCAGTGCTTAGACCACTGCACCACCGGGGTGGCACTAAAAGTAAGTTCTTAGCCATCCTCAGTTCCATTGTTGTACACATTGCAGGAATAGTTTTCACCATACAGGTGAGTTCTTGTCATTATGCTGTGCGTGAATGGCATCACTGTTGCTCAATGCACCATGATGACTGATTTGAGTGCCATTTCAGTAGTGCTTCTTGTTGGAAAATGCTTCAAAATTTTTGGTCAGAGGGGGAAAAAAAGAAGGAAAGGAAAAAACAACCCTAAAATTTCTTGGTAAAAACTGGAAGAGGTGAATCTTTAGAGCACCACGTCTGCACAGTTTTTATACTTCATGAGTTCACCACATGGGCAAGAATTATTGAAGATAATACCATAGTAGTTCTCAAAGAATAATACATAAGGGAAATGCCAAGAAAGTACAGACTGAGACACAAAACAAATAGGACTGCAATTTGTACAAAGCAGCTAAAAGAAAGAAACCAAAATAACTAAGGCACAGTATCTTAGTAAAATTAATAAAGAACTACACACAAAAGCAAGGCAAATGAAAATATTCTGAAATGTATACATACATACATATTACTAAGCTGTTCTCTAATATTCAAAGGTTAGCTCCACAAAGAAATACAAACTACCAAGTAATTTTTACTTACTGTTGCTGTATCAAACTTCTCCATTTACAGCGATCTTGACATACAACTCGGGCTTCACTGACATCCATTACAAGCCGTACACAAGATCTTCTATACATCATACTCATACCTGCTAACATTGGGTAGAGCCTTGTTAGTAGTAATTAGTGTTATTGCGCTGCATACATAGACTTTTTACGAAACGATTCATCTCTTTGTGAAAAAGAAATACGTACCACAACAAAATGCTACAACAAACAAGGACTCTAATGAAACAAACTTAACTCATGTGAAACGCAAAGTTGATTCCCCTGCTGGAAAGGGCAGGATAGGTAACATTGCGAGATTTAAGTTAGAAACTTCCACCATTAAAAATCAGTCAGATGCGTTAAGAATTCCACAACACTTGACAGATGGGAAATCCAAGCAAGTGAATGATCAGTGTGCGAACCTTCACTCACCATCATACTGCCTCTAAAATTGCAGTTTATGACAAGATAAAGCAAAGAAGGAAAAAAAAAAAAAAGGTGGATGCTTTAACTGGGTGAAAAATCAAAACACACAGCAAGACTGCGGACCACTGTTAGTTTGTTTTTTGTTGACCCTGCAGCATCCATTGCTTATTTTTTTTTCTGCTGATATCTTTCTCTCCCTATTTCTTTATTGTTGATTTTCTTTCTTTTCTTTTTTTATTCCTTCTGATAACAATAATTTCTTCTAGCATGCTGAAAAAACTTTCAGCCTGAGGACCATGAGTGCATGACATCAAAGCTTCAACTATTTTAGATAAATGGTGTAACTTTGATGATAACACTTTTGAACACTATGCATCAATTTTTACAATTTTTCCAACTTTGTCACTTCCGTTTTTGGGAATTTACCCCTCCCTTATCAAGCTTAAATACAAAAACTTATGGGATAGGGGATATTTAACAATGCAGAAGAGTGGAAATATCGTGGGGTGGGGGGAGTTGATATTACGGCAAAAATCTTTGCTCCGTATGACTTCCAGTTTTGGAAATTTTCCATATATTTTCAAGCTGAAAAGCTGAAATGCAAATATTTATGCAGTAAAATGATATTTAGCAATACCACTAGACAGAGGCAGCATTGTGAGAAAAAAAAAATTATGATTACATAAAAAATCTGAATTCCGTGGACCTTCCGTTTTCGAAAGTTTCGTAAAGATGGAATTCCGTCCTACGACGCGAAATGCCCCCCCCCCCCCAAGAAAAATTCTCTTCACTTGTGTATCGATCTCATAAATGATCAAAATAATAACGAAAGGGCGGAATTCCTCAAATTCGCGGAAGAATCTCATGCCTAAAGATTACGGGAAATTTTTGTGGCGTTCTAAGTTCCATTTTCGCAAATTGTTGCCTGCAGTTTCAAGCTGAAATACAGACATTTATGCAATTAAATGATGTTAACAAGAAAAGTGGACACAAAGGTAACATCGAAAGGGGAAATAAATGCGATTACAGCAAAAATTTTCACTACGTTTAACTACTGTTTCAGAAAATTTTAAAACACTAAAATACCGCTTTCAAGGACGATCTACATGACATAAAAAAAAAAAAAAAGCGGAATCCTGCGAATCTGCTTACGAATCACATGTATATCATGAAATACTGAAATACTAGAAAAATGAAAAAAAAAATCTAAACAAAATGAAAATTCATAGAATCCGTAGTTTCGACAGCGATGTCCGTAGTCAGACAACTAAACCCATAGAAACTACGGACATTCCGTAGTAGTTGGCAGGTATGCATACTCATAATTTGCTTCTCATGCAAACACTCCTGAATCTGATCCTCCCATGACTTCCTTGGCCTTCCTGCCACTTGGGCTAACAAGATTTACTCAGTAAGCATCTCATCACTCTTTCTTTCAACATGGCCAAACCACCGAAGCATATTAGTCTCCACCTTGCAGGGGTCTATCTAGGTTTTTAAAGATGATACCCAATTTCGAGAAATGTCGCCTATTTTTGTGAAATTTGCTTATTTTTGTGAAACTTGGCATATTTTTGGAGAAATTTGCCTGGTTTTGTGTTTAGAGCAATTTTAACCCTCTATAACTATTATTCTGAAAGTAAAAATTGTCTTGTTTTCAGTTATTTTTTAATTATTAGGAATAAAATAAGATGAAATTAAGAATTTCATTTTATTTTATTTCTAATTGTGGGTTTGGAGAAAGTTTTCTGTTTCAATGACTGTGCATGCCAGGGCTGGAAAAATAGGTTCCACATCTAGGAAACAGTTCCCAAAATTTAGGTGCCAGCTGAAATAAATTCAAATTTTAAAGAATCACACTCAAAACTAATGTGTCAAGATGATGGAACAGAAAATTGTAGTGATTTTTTCTTGTCATTTTTAAAACCCAAATCACTTACTGCTAAATAAAATTTCAATTTGGTCCTCCCCCCCCCCCCCTACTGCTGCATTTCTCTAGTTTGTGCTCTCAAAAAATTAAAATTTTAGGTTTTCATTTTATTAAGTATAATTTATTGAAATTAAATTTTGCACATATAAATTCAAAGTATCGTATTTTTCTTCTTAAAATCTGGAGCTGCATTATAAATCACGGGCTACAAAATTTAGAAAAAAAAAAAAAAAATCTTGCTCACAATCCACGGCGAGAATAAAATAATTCTTACGCATCATTTTCGATGGTGTATAGTAAAATTTCGAAAACATCGTTTTTCCGTCATCTAATCCCCGTCAACCTATCCGCAGACCGTGAAATTCAGAAATAAAATATCACCACCTGTCATGTTGATCCTGTAGCATAATTTCCGACAGAAAAATCATGATTCATACAATGACCAGTCCAAAGCCGTACGAAAGAAATTATCTTGTAAAAAAAGTAACTATCATTTTTAAGTACTTTTATGTTATTTTCAGATGGGGAAAAAAAAAAAAAAAAACGAAAATTCCTCTTTTTTTTTCAGCATTACCATTGTTTATTAGTTAGACCTAAAATTTCATAGAATTTTGCATTTCTGAAAATATTTCTCAAAAACTGAAGGACGAACAAAAGCCATGACACTAATGTGATTAATGCAACAAATAACAAATGCGATTTGGAAAGTGATTATGCTACTGCGACAGCAACAATTACGTGGTGTGGAATAGCTCAGCAAGCTTTCCAGAGCACTTAGCCTAGCTCGCTGAGCTATTCCACACTACTAATTGAGCGCAAAATATTTTCTGTCAAAATGCTCGTAAAAATAAATAAATAAATGAAAAAGCCATATTTTCATCTCTTTGCGGTTTTCTAACCTCGTACTACGTAACATTTTTTTTTTTTTTTTTTTTTGCTACTGTTAGCACATTTTCCAACACCACTAGCTAGCTGTCCTGATGCCATGCAGAATTTTTAAAAATTAAAGTACCATAAAATCTTGTTATCCGCAGAACTTAACATTTTAACTGACAATTTGTGGATTTATATGACAAAAGTACGGTATTTACTGCAAATTACGCAACTTGAATCAAAAAACAAAATTGGGGCATCTGCGACAAATTTTTAGGCACCCGAAATTTTTCAGCCATTATTATTTCTTTCATTAAACTACGTTCGAGCTGATCTGGGAGGGGGGGGGGGGCGCAACAAGAAAAAAAAACACTCCAGGTTGTATTAAAAAAGGAATCAGAAGTCAAACATTTTCAAGTGCTGGGGGAAATGAAATACCTCATTATGCAATATATATATTTAAAAAAAAGTTGCTTATATGTCACCGATCCCTCGTAAAGTGAACAGTCAGCCACTCCCCACCATGTTCATCTGCTCATAAGAGTAAACACGATAATCCTTGTTGGTATTGCAAAGTCAAATAAATAGGCTTCCCAACTTTTCTACTTGTATGCAAGAACTGCAGGGACCAAACCTTCTGAAGTGATTAGCACAAAGGGGTCCGGTTTGGGAAGATGGAAACGGAAATCTAAGGTGAAACACTTCTAAATCGCAGCGAGGGAGGAAGGACAGAAAACCAATCGTGTTCTCCATAAAAAGATACTCCCACAATCCTTTGGGATTTCTTTCAGTGAGCACGAGTGAGTGTCACATAAGCCGCCGGTAGCAATGATGCAGTTTTTGATAGGCATCCATCAGCGTCCGTTTTACAGAAAACAATATTTTTTTTTAAATAAAAAGACATAATAGTTAAGCATGATATTCAAGATGATTCTTACACTAAAATATTTTTTCTCGATTAAAATTTTACGGGAAACGAATATACCATTAATTTTGAAATATTTCTGTGAAGATACCGTTTGAGCAAAAAATATTTTTGTGAAGATACCGTTTGAACAAAAAATATTTTTTTGTGAAGATACCTTCCAACGGTATCAAATCACGATTGGATTGACCCCTGACCTTGCTAATATTTTGCTTCACATTACACAACTGCAACAAATCCTTATTCCTTACACGATTTAGTCTTGCCACAAACCCCCCATAAGTAAAGCATTTCTCTAGCACACAAACGACTCCTATGTTTCTTCTGTAGCACCTAGGTTTCACTGCCATACATCAGAGTAGGAACAATTACACTTTCGTACACAGCCATGCGGGACTCTCTTGAGAACCCACCAGTCCTGTGAAAACCTCCCAAAGCAGTCATGACTTTCAATTGCGATCTAAGTGAGAGATGGGTTTGCCTCCTCGGGGCGCTCCATGGTAACAATGGCACACACAAAAAGGGCCTCTGTAAATCTTGGAGAGGTGCCAGCTAGTTCTGTGTGACATTGGCAAAAAGACCCCAACTCACTGGGTTTTATTCCAGAATCCTTAGGTTGAATGACCAACTGGAACTGTCACAGCTGTGGGCTAATCCCCCACACTGATGTACTTACCTGATTAAAAAGACACAAAGAAATCATATTCTGAAATGCAAAAGCAAAAAATATAGAAGTACATTACTCACGTCAGACACATGAGAAACAAGTATGGCATGGTACTGACAAATGATTGAGTTGTTAGATAGAAAGAATACTTCGAAAGGTAGGTAATGAAAGACTAGTTATGCACTGACTATGGAAATAACATGGAACAAAGTAAAACATACCTTAAAAATCACGAAAAATAGTAAGGTTCATGGGCCAGACAATATATCCATGGAAGAGTGGAAGGCATTGGAAAAAGAGAGTACTGACATCTTCAAGGAATTTAATGAAAAATATATGAAACTGTATCAGGCAAATGTAGAAGTGGTGTATTGATGTCAGTTTATAAGAAACGGGAGATTTACAGGACTGCAGCGATTTTTAGGGCACATTTTTAGAAGAAATCCTGCTTTCAAAGTTAGCTTACACGCAGGTCAGATAAAAATGGGGCTGGACTTCTGGAGTGTTATGTGAATTCTCCCATGGAATTTACTGAAGGGTTTGTTTACATTTTATGCTGTGATTTTTTGGGTGTCACTGCGTGATAGTTTTCTTACCTCTCAATTACATCCTTATATCCTCAGTTGTGCTCCCCACTTGGGGGGGGGGAGTAATAACTAATAACTGGTAGGTATGGTTATTCTGGTCTCAAGACATCGTGGTGAAATGACACTTCTCCATCAGCCAATGGTGTACACACGATACAAAGGGAGACATTGATTTGAAACTGAAGTAAGAAAATTACGACTACACAGATTTTTCACATTCCATTCTTCATATTTTACTTGTATTTATTGAAATATATATGCATGTATTCTTTAAAAAATCCAACCCATTTTTGCATTTCACTACTTGTATCACGTAGTGGCATATGGAAAGCCACAGTCTCAAAGTAAACAAATTGCCAACAACTGTGGCACAAGGATGCACATAACACTTCTTTGAAAGTACTTCCAAAAATAAAATTAAGAAATATTTTTCCCCTTAGAGTAGCATTCCTATGGAAATAAATGCTGCTAATATGATAAGTGAAAAATCTAATCTGTTTCAAATTGAGACTGTGAAATTCTTGCTTCCAAACATGGAATGCCTCATTATTTCTCCTGTGAAACCATAGTACACCATCTTTTGAACCAGGCCCGCAGTGAGCCAGACACCATGTAAATCACTTAGCTGTTGAGGTGAGCCACAGCCAATCAGACATCTCTCCTCTCCGGAGTTTTCACAGAAAGCATGGGTATGTGGGTCTTCTGCTCTGCGCTGGTGAAAGCCATCAATGCTATGAAAGAGTAAAGCCATAGTGTGTCTTTAAGGTGGCAAACTGAATAGCGAATGTCATGCTTACTGTTCAACATGTAACTTTAACATCAGAAAACTTGAAAATTACATCAATGAAAACACTATAATTACAACTTGAAAATTATTCCGATGTTATACATGTTCAACAGTAAGCAAGGCTTGATGATGATGGGCAAAACACATAACAAGAAATAAACAAAGGTAAGTAGATCAAGCTAGTTACGTTAAGAGATTAAAACTTTTACAAAGAAAGTTCGGAAGCTGGGAGCTTTCGACCTTGTCTTAGGTCTTCTCCCACGAGCTTTTCAGATCTGGAAACCCATTTTCAAAGGATGTTGCCATGCATTACCACAACAGACCAGCCATAACCTCCTATCTGCACCGCTATCCGTGACCTCCGTTCCTCCATTGCTAAAACCGAACTTTCGTGCTACATAAGCTGCCAATCTCTTGATGCTACCACTCACCCTGCTTTGCTTCATATTTTTATGATTTGCATTAATCAAACCCTTTCAACAATAGCAGTTAATGAACTGCACGCCTGTCAAAGAAATTTAATTTTCTTCTTTCGAAGCAAAAAAGTAGAGCTACATCTACTCCGTCTTCAGCCTCTACTGCCAAGAAAAAGTATGTAAATCTTTCTTCTGTTACTCTTCCTCCTCCTCCTAGCTTGGATAATTTCTTATCATTAGGCTCAAAATATTCATCAGCTCTTCCTATCAATCTTCCACAAACTGTTTATCTTATAGAATCAGCCATCCATAGAACTGACACTGTGCACCAACCTATTCTCAGTGCCAATGCTGCTGTTATCTTATCCAAGCAACATTCTGTACCAATCAAGTACTTTTCTTTTCATCTGAAAGAATTCAGGTCATTTATTTAAGAAAATGACCTTGCCATATGCAAAGCAGATAAAGTTGATTGCCCAGTCATTATTGGAGAAGAAATACTAAACCAAAAAGTGCATTCATTTCTTTATTTTGCTAACTGCATCCTTCTGCAGTCAGACACCACCAATTCATTCAAAAACTCAGTTGACAAACTATCAAAGAAAGAAACCCTTCAATCCTTCCTTGGAGATATCTCACCCCCATCCCTACTTTAGGACTCCCAGGCTTTTCCTGTAAGTTAAACTGCATAAAGCTGGCAACCCAATCAGACATTTGGTTGAATATTCTTTTTCTCCAGCAATAAATCTTGAAAAGAAATTGGTCCTCAAATGCAAATCTCTGACTGCCAACCATCCTCATACAGTTGTCTCAACTTCAGATTTCATCCACAAACTTCCTAATTCCTTTTCTCCTAGTGGAAATTTATATACTTTTGATGTGGAATCTTTGTTCGCCTCAGTACCATATTTGAGTCCTACACGCTCCTCATGAAGAAATTGATCCTTCATTTTGAACCACCTGGTACTCTTATCAAAGATCTTTATGATTGTTTCCACACCATTCATGAACAAAGTTGTTTTGTTTTCAACAAAATTGTGTACAAACAACAATCTGGTCTCCCGATGGGCTCATCTCTATCCCCTCTTCTTGCAGAGATCTAAATGCAACATATTGAAGTTTCCACCATTCCACACCACCCTTTTCAACCTTCCCTGTGGTTAAGATATGTAGGTGACATTTTCACTAGCTGGCCACATAGCGTGTCTGAATTAGAGATCCTGATCAGCTCCATTAAGGAAAAATTTCCATGTATTAAACTCGCTAAATCTAAGGAAGTAAACAATAAAATTGATTTCCTGTATGTTACCATCTGCAGAAACTCTGATCTCTCTATCTCATGTTCTGTCTATCATAAACCTTCTGCTGCCACAAACATCATTCCATTCGCATCATGCACTATGCATCGTTACAAGTTCGCAGCATTGAAGTCTTACATCCACAGGGCCCATATCATTTGCAACAACCAACTTTCCCTTCAAGAAGAATTCTCCATAATTTCTACAATAGCACTCTCTCATGGTTTCTCTGCTCGTACAGTAAACACCCTCATAAAGAAATATGAAAACAAGTTGAAAACTGAATGCTTCCATCCTCAAAAGAAAGAAAACCTAAAATTCTCTGGTTCTGTTCCTTACCATCCATCCTATGCTTATAAGTTACAAATTCATTTCAGAAGTTTTGGTTACCATCTTGCCATTAAATCCCCCCACCCCCAAGCACCATGAAACTTTTACAGACTGATAGGACAAAGTTGATAATCTTGATCTCCCAGGAGTTTACTGCATTCCTATCTCTTCTTCAACAGGTGATAACTTATTCATTAGAAGCACATACAGAAGCATTAACCACAGAATTTTGAAACACAAGAAAGATGTTTTGAAAGCCAACCCAAATACAGCCTTGTCTATTTTGACAGTGGAAGACACATCTGCAATGTCCCACTGGAACAAAGCAAAGCGTATTGCTCCTTTTGACAATCGATTTGCCCTCCGTTACCGTGAAAGCCTGGAAATTCTTTTCAACCCTACGACTTGCAATTCCGAATTTCCTCTCTACATCCTGATGATCTGGAGATCGATTCTAAGATCTGGCAACAAAAATAACAAAAATTCAAATGTAAAATCTAGAAACAATCTTAGTCCTCCATTGGCATGATGAAGACCTAAGACAAGGTTGAAAGCTCCCAACTTATGAACTTTCTTTATAAAAGTTCTAATCTCTTAATGTAACTAGAGTGATCTACTTACCTTTGTCTGTTAGTAAGCAAGGCATTGGCTATTCAGTTTGCCACCTTAAAAATCCTGTAATTGTTCCATGTATTTGCAAAGAATATGATACTTCTTGGGTGAAAGAATTGTGGGATGCAATTTTACTAGAAATGCTTATAAAGTCTCTCAAAAAATGCTGCATAAGTAATGCAATAGATCTTACTGGAGTTATTTGGAAACTCCAACAGTGAATCATACTTTGAAGATTTTTACAGAAGATAATCTCAGAAATTTGCATAATTCATTTCAATAAATATATTTTCCAAAATCTTGAAATTTAAGGTCAACTTATAGGTGAGTTAAGGTTTTTCACAAATTTTCAGCCCTTGAAGTGTGTGTGTGTGTGGGGGGGGGGGGGTGTCAGCTTATATGCGAGTATATACGCTAATTACTTTATGAATGAACACACCACAGATGAAAAATTATTTTCTTCTTACAAAATATTTAAGCTCTTAATGTTATGCTATTCTGGAAACTCTTGCACCAAATAAATACTGAGATTTTCATTCTTACAACTCTTTGATATCCCTACCCTCTACACAAAGACCACCATCTTTTTTAAAACAAGAAAGTAAATAAGGTGTTCAAACTATGTTAACTTACTGGAAACTTTTCCTAAACATTCTTTGCAGCCGAATGTCTATGACTTCCAAAAGCTTCCATGAAATTTCAGCTAAAGGCCTCTGAATCTGGAAAAAAAAAAAAAAAAAAATAATAATAATAATAAATAAACAAAAAAAAATTACAAGGTGTCTATGTATATACAGCATAATAAACTCCAATTTTTTATACCATAATGGGAAGTTTTCTCTAAGCAAATAATTTTCTTTTACAGTAAAATAAATAACACATTTTCTTTACATTTAGAGTAGCAAACAAAACTACAGGAAAACATTAGAATAATTCTTGATGTCCACTTTTCACGCATAAGTTACGTTAAAAATTATAAGCGGTGGGACTTTTCGGTAGTAACTTTTACCTTCATCAGCCACGGAATGTTAAACATATTGCTCTGTTCAGCAATTGGAAAGCCCTCAGGTACTGCGAAAGCATTGAAATCTACCTCACTCTTAACACCTGCAATACAGATGCATCATTTAACATACCTATCATTTGGAAAGCTATTTTGAAATCTGGCAACAACTGATGCTTATACCACGTGTTTCATTCTAAGGCTGATGAAGGTAGAAGTCACTACTGAAAAGTCCCACCACTTATAATTTTTTAATGTAACGTATGTGTGATATGTGGACATCAAGAATTATTCTAATGTTTTGTGTGTTACGTGTTTCACTGCCAATTATTCTCACTATGGCTGCAGGAAAACCTTATTACAGTTAAATGCAGGAGTCACAGGTGTGATCCCAGCCCTTCTGACACAAAAGATGACAGATCCATCACGTTCATCTGAAATTCTTTAAACTTATTCATAACAGAATAAGCAATAAAACAATAATCGTAAAAAAGAAAAATTAAAAGCTTTCATTAAAAAAACATTAAGCTACACAGGCACACTTTTCATAAAAATAGGGAGACCAAAAGTGCTTTATCATTATTTCTGGCAATTTAAATTGTTTTTTTTTTCAACTGTCAGAAACTCCAGAAAACACTCCAGCTCCAGCTCCAGCTCCAGGCGGTCTTAGTGAGAGATGGGTTTGCCTCCATGGGGCGCGCCATGGTAACATGGTACACAAAATAGCAACTAGAGCTTCTGTGGATCTTGGAGGTGCCAGCTAGTTCTGTGTGACATTGGCAAAAAAGACTCCAACTCACTGGGTTTTGTTCCAGAATCCTTAAGTTGAATGACCAACTGGAACCATCAGCTGTGGGCTAATCCTTCACACTGATGTACTTACCTGATTAAAAAGACAAAAAGAAATGCAAAAATGGACTCAAGTGTGGGATATGGTGGATGTACCACACTTGAGAAGGATGGTCCACCACGATATCGACCTGGAACTGGAAAAGGAAAATCAGAAAGAGATCTCGGCTGAATGAGTGTAAGATTGGTGTATGGAATACTAGAGGTATAACTGGCAAGCTGAATGAGGCGATTGAAGAGATGAATAAGTATAGATTGGATGTGTTGTGTGTAAGTGAAACTAAAAAGAAGGAAATTGGTACAGAAGAAGTGAATGGAACGGTGAGTGTGTGGTCTGGAGTATTGGATAATATAAGAGGACAGGCTGGTGTAGATGTGATTTTAAGTGAAATTATGAAGAACAACTTGATTCACTATATTTGCATAAGTGAGAGAATTCTTTGGATTCGTTTGAAAGTGAAACTTCAGAGAATCGTAATTGTTGTAGTGTATGATCCTTGTGACTCTGAACCCTCTGATAGGAAGGAAGATTTCTGGAATGAGCTAAAAGCTGTTTTGAGCCAGTTTGGTGCTAAAGAGAAAGTTATAATAGCAGGGGATTTCAATTCTAAAGTAGGTGCGAAGAACGCAATTTCTGACAGTGTTCTGGGTAAGTTTAATGATCCTTGTGTGAATGATAATGGTGAAAGATTAATTGAACTCTACATTGAGAATGGTTTGCATGTATCTAATACATTTTTCAACCATATGTATATCCACACATATTCTTGGGAAAATCATACTCTTGGTCAAAAGAGTGATACATTTTGTTGTCTATGATAAGCGTCTGAAACACTCGTGTGATGAGAGGTGCAGATGTTAGCTCTGATCATTACTTGGTAGTGTCATGGGTGAAACTGAATGTTGGTTGGAGGAAAAGGAATAGGAAGAGGCCCAGGATGGAAAGAAAAAAGGTTAAAAGGCTCCCTGAAAATCATCAGCGTTATTCTGACGTACTCAGAAACAACTGAAAGAACTGAAGTCTTGTGAAAGGTATGTAGAAAAGAAGTGGGAATGTTTTAAGAACTGCGTGGTCACTGCTGCTGAAGAGGTCTGTGGCACCACAATAGTGGGTAACAATAGAGGTGATGCTTGGTTTCGGAATAGTGAGATTGAAGAGGCAGTAAAGAGAAAGAAGCAAGCCTATTTGGGGATGTTGCAAGGTAGTGTTTCTGTGGATGAATATCGTTGTAAGAAGCATGAAGCTGCTAAGCTGTTTCGCCAGAGTAAGGCAAAACGTAGGAAGGAGAAGGTGGAAAGGCATGAACTGGCTTTTTGGAAAGATAGGAAGTATTTCTGGAAGTACATGAGACTCGGGAAAAATAGGGTAAACAAAGTTGTAAGCTGTGTGAAGAATGAGATCGGGGAAATGATATGCGAGCCCAATGAGTTAAGTGAAAGATGGGGTTAATATTCCTGCGAGTTATTAGATCATGAAAGCAAAGACGATTCTGAGACAGATGCAGATGATGTCACAGGGGGGAATGGAAGCACAGCAGGTATCTCAAGAGAAGAAGTGTGTAAAGCTCTAAAATCTCTTCAGAATGATAAGGCTTCTGGAGTTGATGGCATAACTGCCGAGATGTTGAAATATGGTGGCGACTCTGTAATTGACTGGTTAACTGAAATTTGCCAGTTGTGCTGGGAGTTAGCAATGGAACATCGGGATTGGAAGGATGCTATTACTGTTCCCTCGTACAAAGGGGAAAAAATGATCAGACTGAATGCAAGAACTATCGTGGTATTAGCCTACTGAGTGTGCCAGGGAAAGTGTTTGGTAAGGCTGTCATTGAAAAAGTACTGGGTCTTACATCAGAGAAAGTGTGGGATGTTCAGTGGTTTTATGCCTGGTAAAGGCTGCACTAACAAGATTTTTGCAGTACTCACGATGATTGAAAACTATCCGGTTGCTTGTAAGAAAGTTTTTTCTGCCTTCATAGATTTAGAGTTAGCTTACAACATAGTAAATAGGACACTTTTGTGGAAGGTATTGAATGAATATGGTGTTACTGGAAATCTACTTAACAGTGTAAAAGCCATGTATGCTGGTGGTAGAGCTTGTGTACGAGTGAATGGTGTTTTATCAAAATGGTTTTCTATTGGTGCAGGAGTTAGACAGGGTTGTGTAATGTCACCATGGCTGTTTAATATATTTATGGACGTGTGCATGCGTGATGCCAAAATAGATGATAGTGGTTTATGTCTTGGTGATATCCGTGTAAGCACATTGCTGTATGCTGATGACACTGTCTGTTGGCAGAGAGCAAAAGTGATTTGCAGAGTATGTTGTCTCTGATGTACGAAGTTTGCATGAAATTCAAACTGAATATAAATAAGAGAAAAAACAAAGTTATGGTGTTTGAGAGAGGAACTGGTAGCACTGAATGTAATGTAAGCATAAACGGCACTGTGATTGACCAGGTGAGTGAGTTTGTGTATTTAGGAAGCATGTTTGACAGAGAGAAGAAACTGAATGGTGAAATTAGTAGGCGAGTGAATTTTTCATTGAAAGTCGTAGCTGCTCTGAGAGGTTTACACAGGAATGATGGGTTCTTTAGAGAGTCCTGCATGGCTGTGTATGAATGAAAGTGTAATTGTTCCTACTCTGATGTATGGCAGTGAAACCTGGGTACTGCAGAAAAAAACATAGGAGTCGTTTGTGTGCTGGAGAAATGCGTTACATACGGGGGGGGGGGGGGGTTGCAAGACACAGTCTGATTGTGTAAGGAATGAAGATGTGTTGCAGTTGTGTGATGTGAAGCAAAATGTTGTTAGCAAGGTGGAGACTAATATGCTTCGTTGGTTTGGCCATATCAAAAGAATGAGTGATGAGATGCTTACTAAGAAAATGTTTTTAGCCCAAGTGGCAGGAAGGAAAGGCAGAGGAAGGCCAAGGAAGACATGGGTGGATCAGATTCAGGAGTGTCTGCATGAGAAAAAGATTATGAGTATGAAGTATAAAAGATCTTGTGTACAGTGTGTAATGGATATCAGTGAAGCCCGAGTTGTATGTCAAGATCGCTGTGAATGGAGAAGTTTGATAAGACAACAGTAAGTTAAAATATCTGGTAGCTTGTATTTCTTTTTGGAGCTAACCTCTGAATCTCAGAGAACAGCTTAGTGATATGTATGTATGAATTATACCAGTAATCCTAATTTATTGTCGTAAAACAAAAACAAAGGTTCCAAAGCTTTTACACATCAATATCAACCAGACAGCTTTTTCACGGAAGATAGACCCATTCCTCCTCCCAGAGGGTAAGCCTTTTGCATGGTAGTTTCAAAATCATAATTATCCCCCACAACTATCCTATATGGAAAGCTTATGGGCTAAAAAATTGTGATACAAAAAGTATAGAGTTTCCCAAAGACAGCCTGATTTCACTCAAAGGAACATATTCCACTCATTTTGATTAAGGTAAAAAAGTGATTTGAGTGTTTTTTTACTCTTCCTTCTGGATTAAGCACTAAAACAATCTGCAAATTGTTCAAAGATAAATGCTTGAGGAAACTAATATGGTGTGCCATCAAATTGTGGGAATAAAAACCTATTCGTGCAATATATGCAAAGACAAGACATTATCTAAAAAAATTTCTAATGACAATTGAAAAAGTTATGCTGAAGATTTTGATGCTGAAGCCAATATTTTAAGACAAAGTAATGGAAGAATAAAAAATCACAGAATGGAATTCTGCTAATTTTTTTCTAATTTTTGCATAATTAATTTTTACTGCACACAACCCATTCTCGATGCAAACTTCTATTAATCTTTCACCATTAGGAACATATGCTAGAAAAATAGCTATATGCTATACGCACTACTGTTTCACACGTTATATATGTTCCATGCGTTGTGTGCATATTTCCACCAAAATCATCTTGGCATTTATATATCATATATGACTAGGAATATTATTACAAGTTTCAATTATTATTCTTCAGGAAGACGCTTTAACGTCTGTAAATTCTGTTTTACACGTTCTGTAAAGTGGATACAGTCTGTGGTGGTGCATTAACTTATTCAATTAAAATATAAATCGGTTAGAAGTCCTAAAGATGTCACTTACGGAATTGCGTGTTCAGTCCAGCATCAGTAGTTATTGAGTTTCTTTGTCCAGAGTTGAATCTTGCTTCAATATGGTCAGTTGTTAGGGTTAGTTTGAGAGCCATTTCGTTATAAGTTGTACCTACTTCGGATATGTCCAGATGTTAGGGTTAGCTCCGTTTGGGCTATGTCGACATCATATTGAATGGGTAAAGGTTTCCAGATAATAATTAAAAATTCTTGAGTTAAGAGTTACTATTTACATACAACTTGAAGTTCCACGTCGTATTTGGCCTTTAGGGCTATCTCGTCAATGCTGCACTCTCTTGGAAATGCTGAGGAAGTCTTCAAAGTTTGGTCAGGTTCATAAAAAATTTAAAAGCTTTAAAAGGTTCCAGTTAAAATCGCCACATACACCAACCACCTCATACCGTCCACAGTCTCAATCACCGGACGCGCGTTTCACCTAGGCTCTACCCTGGCGTTTTCAACGGAGACTTCACACCATCTGTCGAAGTCTGCTATCTGAAAGTCTCGTGTCCACAGTGCGCATGTTCCCCATTTAATCCATTGCCAATGCCATCTAGTGTCAGGTCACAGCAACTTTATCTTCATCTACGTCACTCTCACCCCTCCTTTTCTCTTCCTCTCTCTCCTCTCCCTATTCTATTTCTTCTCAGTTTCGATCAGGTTCCTCCAAGCGTACGAAAGGTCGTGTGGACTGTTATTATTGCAGTCTGTACGACCTTTCGTACGCTTGGAGGAACCTGATCGAAACTGAGAAGAAATGGAACAGGGAGAGGAGAGAGAGGAAGAGAAAAAGGAGGGGTGAGAGTGACGTAGATGAAGATAAAGTTGCTGTGACCTGACACTAGATGGCATTGGCAATGGATTAAATGGGGAACATGCGCACTGTGGACACGAGACTTTCAGATAGCAGACTTCGACAGATGGTGTGAAGTCTCCGTTGAAAACGCCAGGGTAGAGCCTAGGTGAAACGCGTGTCCGGTGATTGAGACTGTGGACGGTATGAGGTGGTTGGTGTATGTGGCGATTTTAACTGGAACCTTTTAAAGCTTTTAAATTTTTTATGAACCTGACCAAACTTTGAAGACTTCCTCAGCATTTCCAAGAGAGTGCAGCATTGACGAGATAGCCCTAAAGGCCAAATACGACGTGGAACTTCAAGTTGTATGTAAATAGTAACTCTTAACTCAAGAATTTTTAATTATTATCTGGAAACCTTTACCCATTCAATATGATGTCGACATAGCCCAAACGGAGCTAACCCTAACATCTGGACATATCCGAAGTAGGTACAACTTATAACGAAATGGCTGTCGAACTAACCCTAACAACTGACCATATTGAAGCAAGATTCAACTCTGGACAAAGAAACTCAATAACTACTGACGCTGGACTGAACACGCAATTCCGTAAATAACATCTTTAGGACTTCTAATCAATTTATATTTTAATTGAATAAGTTAATGCACCACCACAGACTGTATCCACTTTACAGAACGTGTAAAACAGAATTTACAGACGTTAAAGAGTCTTCCTGAAGAACCTTGTGGTCATGTAATTGTATGTGAACTATATGATATAATCACATGAGATATAATTCAATTATTATATCATCAAGGACTCACCTTGTATCGGTATTCCAAATTAGTAAGCTTCATCCTGTATCTTGAAATAAAATATGTATCTAGCGTGTCACCACGTAGAATCATCGTATTGCAAATAGGCCCAATTGAAATTTGCGACCAGGGTTTAAACTCAAATAAAACACGACTATGGATATCATACAAAGAGAGTGTGAAAGAATTTTATACAATGCAATTAAAACACCATTTACCATCAACAGGTGTCATCAATTTTTAAAAGAAGGAATGGACATAATCAATGACAATCCAAACAGACCTTAAATAAAATTTCATCAATTATTGAACAATGCCAGACAATCTCTGCAACACGCACACGACTCCACATAAACCACCGGACATGTTTCGGCACGACTGACTTTCGGCCATTATCAACGGTATGCATCCTGGATCAATGTTCAAAGTTGTTATATATCTAGGTCACCTCGGCATCACCTCCGCTACAGTTGCTCCACGTCGACTTCTTCCATCATCATTACATATACGTGTATTCACGTGTGAGTCACATCCACGCCATCTATTGGGTTAATTCCGGAATTGCTGTTGCTGTTCTTATTTCGTAAGTATATGTTATTTCTTTTATTTTCCTTTTTGTTGTTATATTTCGTATTATTTTCTTGTTGTATTAGATATTTCCACAGATATTGGATATCTTTCGGAGTAGACGTATTGCAATTGGAGCTTTGGGTTTTCTCAATTGCTATAGCTTCAGACCACAAAATTTGATTATATTTATTGTGGGAAGTTAAGATTTTACTATTTTCCCAATCAGGTATTAACTCATTTATCATACAATGTTGTATAAGTGATGTTTTTTTCTTCCTTTTAATCCAATTACTATAGTGCTCATTCAACCTCGTTTTAAACCTTCTTTTAGTACTACCAATGTAATATTTGTCTTACTTATTTTCCTTTGGATCTATTGTAGGAATCATGTACACACCTGCCTTATTTAGTGGATTTTTATTGTAACCACTATTTGTCAGTAATTTAGAATTATTGGTAACTATTTCAGCAATTTCAATATTGTAATCCTGGCATTCTTTTCTTATAATATTGCTTAGTGGAGGTAAATATGGGATACTTCCGTAAAATAACATATTTCTTTTTGTTAATCCATTGTTGTGCTTCAGTATACCAGCTCTTCTTATTTTGTGATATAATGAATCTATCAAGCCAACAGGATATCCAAAACATTTAGCAGTGTCTTTAATCCATTTTATTTCCTCTATAAGTGCAATTTTAGTTGATGAATGTGTTATAGCTCTATTTATGAATGATCTGAATGCTGAAATTTTATACCTCCATGGGTGACAGGATTTTTGGGAATTATAGCAGGAATGTAAGTAGGTTTTCGATATACACTGAATTCAATTTTATTTTGATGCTTAAATAAAGAAATGTCAAGAAAGTTAAGTTTGTTGTCAGTTTCTTTTTCATACGTTACTTGAATAGTTGTGTACACACTATTGAAGTTGTTTATAAAGATCTCCATATCATTTTCCGAGTGCGGCCAGAAGATCAATATATCATCAACATATCGTAAATATAGTATAGGTAAGTTACTACTAGATCTGTTGTTGAATATTTTCTTTTCTATGTCTTGCATAATAACCTCCGCAAGCAAACCAGATATTGGTGATCCCATTGGTGCGCCATATAATTGTTTATAAATTGTATCATTGTAAGTGAAGTAATTATTTTCGGTTATGAGCTTGAGTGCACAAACAATGCTTTCAATTTTCGAAAATTCGATCTTTTCTTCTTCTAATCTTTCTTTAATTAGTTTAATAGCATCCACTGTGGGAGTGTTTGGGTACAATGAGATGACATCCATACTATACATCAAATATTCAGCACCGTCAACAGCTTTAATCTTGTAGATTACTTCGGTTGAATTCTTCACTGTATATTTATGATTGCAATAATATACAAGTTTTCAAGTGGTTATAAAGACTTTTTTCTAATGTGATTGTTGGGGCTTTATTTTTGTTAACAATGGGTCTAATTGGCCTATCACATTTGTGGGTTTTTAGCTCTCCGAATATGTGAGGTACAGATGCAGCAACGGGAGGGTGTGCATTCTTTTTAACATCATCTGGAAGTGACATATGGTTCTTTATATGTGCCATTCTACGCAAAATATTATCCGTAGGATCATTATTTACTGGGGTGGCCTTTAAATCATCAATAGCATCTTTCATTTTTTGATTATAATCAGCTTGGTCCAGAATTATTAGCTGCTTAGATTTATCGGCCAACATACATTTAATGCCAGGGTTATTTCGTAGTTCCAGCAAAGCTTGTTTTTCGTATTTAAGTCGAGCATCAGGTAAATTCTTTTTCATATGATTAATACATCTTACCATTTTAAAACGAGTAGCATCTTGTTTCTTTTTAGGAATTCTGTATATAATGTCTTCAATCTGAGGCAAGATATTTTCTAATTTTGGCACGGAAGCAGCATATGCAAATTTCATACCCTTGTTTAAAGCCTTTTCTTGCCATGTCGTAATTTGTTCGCTTGAATAGTTGGCGGACATTACGTTTTGGTCATTATTCTTCTTGTTGATACTATATTGATATTTAGAGCCAACTAAACTTTCTATTTTATAAAAATGTTTAGTCCTACACGTAGTACTTAAGTCTATCGACAGTGGCAAAGATCCTTACCATTTCAATTCTGATACTATTATGCTTCATGTACTTTGTGCATTCACAATACTTTTCATAACATTTTCTACTTAGGTAGTCAATGGACTTCCTTTTATCTCGTATTGTGGCTCTTAGTCGTTTAACTTCACACATTTTGATGATTTTCTTGTCGTAATAATTGATAGGCTTGTTGTTAATTTGTAGGAATTTAGGAATAACATTGTTGTTTTTACATGTTGTAAGAAATTCGAGGTGCTCGACCTCTTTAGCTAATTTAATACGAAATTTCTTGAAGACTTTTGTAATCCCAACAGCATGTCGCAAATCCATGACTCATGTAATCGAAGGATACCAATCACGAGGTCATACCAGAGGGTCGCGATATCTATATTTTCCAGTTGTACATGAAATAATTGATTTTGGTTAGTAAAAATAACCAAAAATAAAAATACGTGGTATTATATAATAGAAAAATAGCTATATGCTATACGCACTACTGTTTCACACGTTATATACGTTTCATGCGTTGTGTGCATATTTGCAGCAAAATCATCTTGGCATTTATATATCATATATGACTAGGAATATTATTACAAGTTTCAATTATTATATCATCAAGGACTCACCTTGTATCGGTATTCCAAATTAGTAAGCTTCATCCTGTATCTTGAAATAAAATATGTATCTAGCGTGTCACCACGTAGAATCATCGTATTGCAAATAAGCCCAATTGAAATTTGCGACCAGGGTTTAAACTCAAATAAAACACGACTATGGATATCAAACAAAGAGAGTGTGAAAGAATTATATACAATGCAATAAATACCAAGATGATTTTGCTGCATATATGCACACAACGCATGGAACGTATATAACGTGTGAAACAGTAGTGCGTACAGCATATAGCTATTTTTCTATTATATAATACCACATATTTTTATTTTTGGTTATTTTTACTAACCAAAATCAATTAGGAACATATACTCTATCTCCTGTGTCTCATCAGAAGGTTCAGAATCACAAGGAACACTCACTCTGGAGAGATCTCTTTCTCATGCACCACTTATTATAATGAGGTAATTTTTGTGGTGGAATAGTCCATCAAGTATGTTAAGCATATCATATAACACACTTTTAACACATTTCAGTTATTTTTTTAGTGTTAAAATTCATATAAAACATCAATCTGGAAGATCAGTCCACTGCTGATGATTCCAGTTGGTTATTTCACCTACGGATTCTAGAACAAAACCTAGTCAGCAGAAGTATTTTGGCCAATGCTACACTAAACTAGCTGGTACCTCAACAATATTTATTACTGAAGCTTAATTTTTGCACTGGCTTCTCAGATTCACAAAGGCTTTGCTGCCATGTGTGTCACTGTTGCCCACTGGATTGCTCCTTTGAGACAAACTCATCTCTCACTACAATCACCCTGCTACTGCTTAATTACTTGTATTTTACTTCTGAACAATCACCCTGCTACTGCTTAATTACTTGTATTTTACTTCTGCTTCTGAACAATCACCCTGCTACTGCTTAATTACTTGTATTTTCTTCTAAACAATCACCCTGCTACTGCTTAATTACTTGTATTTTACTTCTGAAATATCTAATAACATATTGTTCATCATGTGGATTTGCCCAACTTCATACATGTAACATAAACATGATGATAAAAAGAGACCCAATATACATTGGGGGGGGGGGGGGGAGCTGAGAAAACACAACAGTTGCCTTTAGAGAGGTCCTCATATAAACGTGTTTTTCATGTTTACTGGAAACAGATGAGAACTTTGCAAAGGTCATCAACAATTTGTTAACTATCTGTTTTCATTAGGATAGAAAGGCCAACATAATAAAAAAAAAGGGGGGGGGACTTGTGATTTGCTGAACAGCATGGGCCCAAATTTAGTGAAACACAATGATACTAACTGCAGTTATTTGCAACATGATGTATAAGTGTACAGGACATTTAGGTGCATCTAGAAAACAAAACAAAAATTAGCAAATATTTCTACATATTAACATATTCTACTTTTCGAAAACATTAAATGCAAAACAAAAATTACCTTTTCTTCATGTGTAACACTTGCAGCAATTCTTAAAAATTCAGAAACAACATTCTCCCTATCACTATGCAGAAACATTAGTATATCTGAAAGAGAAAAAAAGTATATTTGGCACACAAAAAAATTTATTGTTTTTATTACGAATCATATGTAGAAAAAAATAAGTTAAGCTAACAGTTAAGACTGACTGACAAACTCAGAACTGACAACAAAAAACCATTGAATTTGGCATATCTATATGATGACGAGAACAAAGTGACTTCCTAAGTGACTGACTGCATAATTGCTCAACTGCTATCATTTATTAACGAATTATGAGCCTTTGGTTTGAGCAACTAAGGGCAGGCATTTACAGCTTTTCTTGGCTAGCACAATTGCTGGACCTCAGTTTAATTATGACTGCAATGGAATATGCCATTTAAGCTTAATCCAACTTACCAACAGAGCTGCATGAACTCCAAGGCCGCTTGTTGGACGAGTAAATCATGTACAATCTCCACATAAAAAAATATGTGGAAAAGCATGCCACATCACGTCTTGTGTGAGATTGTCACTTATGAAGCACAGTAAAATATTATCTGTTCATAATGAACTGCCTAGGCAGTGTATCTCTAAAATAGTAAAACCTCTAAACTCTTTATTTATTTATTTTCCAAACTACAGCTCACCATGAACTGCATTGCATTTCTTAAATGATAAATGATGATCTCACCACTTGCTAGCATCTCAAATGCTGGGTGTGTGAAACTAGACACAAGTGTTTGTACTAAGCAAAAAATGAGCAGGAAATAAAAGTTATTTTCAATTTTATATCTCCACATAGAACACAAAAATAAGTCTAAAAAGGTATTTTTTACAATTAAATGTCTGCCTCCAAACTCTTAAAATCAAAACCTTTTTATATGCATTCAAAGCTTTATTTCCTGAAGTCTGGCTACTCTTGGAATTCTTAGAAAATGAATTTATACCTTGTGACATCTTATGCTCTATTATGCATAGGAAACATTATAAGTTTCTTGCCTGTTCATTGGGAACTTCAAAGCTATGCTAATGAGCAAGACCTAAAAGTTACTAAAATGTAATGAAATAGGAAATTTAGTGTTACCCTTAGCAAATTAGTGGGTAAAGGATTTTTTTCATTTGAGTAATGAAACACAGAAAGGGGGTGGTGGTGGTGGTACAACCAGATTCTAAGAAAGAGTAATAGTTCCTACCATTGCTGTACGGTACAAAGATCTGCATATTGCAGAACAAAAGCAAGATACATTAGTAAAACATAAATTACTTGCAAGAGGCTTTTGTAAAGCTTGTTACTATTCTAAATAAGTTTTATACCTTTGCAAAAAAGCTAAAAAAATGTTTATAATGCACATGATAATGTGAAAACTGAGGCCAGAGAAGAAGCACATATTTTGATGATTTTTTTTGGTCACTTAATGCCAAATAAAAAAATATTTAACAAAACTTGGCATTATGACCAGTATCTCAAACTTTTTTTTATACCAGTATTGTGTTTAGACATTTTCTTGGAACTATTGTTTCTTTGGACATTAATGGTGGATTTCACAGTTTCAATTCATCTTGTAGGTCCAATACTTGCTCTGAATGCATGAACAATATTGCACAGAACACAACACCAATTTAGGGTAATGTTTCATCTCTCACTGTGAGTGAACAATAGGTTTACTATCATTTGCATTACTGAAATATTATTAAAAAGCACCAATCACTTACCCTAAAGATCATGGTAATTTTTATCGACTACACACTTCCAGCACGTCAATTATCGTAATGTTGTTGGCCTTCAAAGGTTTACAGACATCTTGCTTACGATTCCTTCTTCCGGGGATGAAACATCGTTTTTTTTTTTTTTAAGCCATATGAAATGTAACTATAAGCTTGTCAATTCCATAAAAACCACATAAGCATACTACTCATTCATACCATTCAATTAAAAACTATGTACATATTTACACAACCTTACATTCCTAGGTGGTTAAACTTTTGTCAACTGTGAGTAACAAAATGCTCCATCTGTTTCAAAACCCCTGCCACTCCCAATGCAAGTGTCACACTCATTCAGCCCCTCACACACAATCCTCTAGCGCTTTCAACAGACTACTGTCGTCATCAGGAGACAGGTGTGTCTCACCCGCCCACCACAGCTCAAGTGAGCAGAGCTATCAAGGCACGGGCACCAGTCGCAATCTCTGAATCATTGTGTCTCTGGCGCCATCTATTGTCATTGCTGCTCATTTTTCTTTTTTCTTTCCAAGCTGTTGTTCAATTTTTATTAGGGCCTTCCATTGTTCGTTTAAGTTGCTAGGCTCATTAATGTTGCATAATCTTGATCTGTTTTTTTCAATTAACACTGATTGCAATTCTTAACTGCCTTTCGTTTTTACAGCTCTTAATAATTTTAATATCCTCAAACCTTGGACATTGTTGATTTTCCATACAGTATTGGGTTAATGCCATCTTAGCTTCCTTTTTATTCCAATTATTTATATGCTGGTTCAATCTATACTTTAATTTATTCTTGGTGCTGCCTATATATGACAAAAATTACGATAATTGACGTGCTGGAAGTGTGTAGTCGATATAAATTACCATGATCTTTAGGGTAAGTGATTGATGCTTTTTAATAGTATTTCATTTATGAATTGCACGTAAACTATGCGCACTTTACAGAGGTTTAAAACCTTAAAAGTGCAAATATAATAATTTGCATTACTGTTTCACACATTAACTAATACAATGTAAGCTACATGGGCTATGCCAAACAAATGTAAAATATATCAACATTATAAGGTAAATGCTAGTACAATTAAAATATGAAAAGAATTTACTGAAATAACAATGTAGTTTGAAGAGATTTTTCAATCACTGGTCGCGACTGCTTGTAGTTTTCAAATTAGCACCAGACATAAGTTATGTGTTTTACTTCATTGACATTAAGTTCTATGAGTCTGTGCCAGTTAGGCTCTATTACGTACAATAATTACATGTTTGTCTTTAACGGAAGGGAATACAAACTGAGCAAGAGTGAAACCATGTAAGAAGTATTGAAATATAACTTAAATCATTAAAATGTTAAAAACTGATATAGCCAATTTCCAAATTTATGGCCATTGAAAACAAAGCCTAATATGAAACAAACAAGAAGTGAATTATGAGGGGATCTATGAATGAAACCATGGAATGGAATTTAAAAACATTTAAAATCAATTAAAAGTCTTACACATGAAGCCTAGCTCATTCCTCACATGTTTACCAAACTAGTTTCAAACAGCTTCCATTGCTGTCATCTTCAGTGGTACATTCACTGTTGCGTTAGTTCCAACATGGCCGAACATTAGCAAATGTACCACTGAAGATGACAGCTACAGAACCTGTTTGAAACTAGTTTGGGAAACGTGACCTTCCATCGAAGACAAACTTGTAATTATTGTATGTAATAGAGCCTAATTGGCATGGACTCATAGAACTGCATGTCAACGAAGTGCAAGTTAACCCTAACTTATTCACGTGTCCGAAGTGAATACCTCCCTTGACTATAATGAAGACAGCAAATTACATGGAGAATGAAATGTAATTACACATCAATTAACCCCGGCCATAACGCACGGTGTATGTCTAGTGCTAATTTGAAAACTACAAGCAGTGGCAATATGTATAGATCAGTGATTGAAAAATCTCTTCATACTACATTGTTATTTCAGTAAGTTCTTTTCATATCTCAATTGTACCAGCATTACCTTGTTTTAATGTTGAAATATTTTATATTTGTTTGACATAGCTCCAGTAGCTTACATTGTATTAATTAATGCGTGAAACAGTAATGCAAATGATAGTAAACCTTTTTGAAGATGACAATCCATTTTTTGGTGTAAATATGACAAGGATGGTAAGTCAGATAATATCTGAAAACTTGAAAATTTCATCATCCTGGAGCAGGAATCGAACTCGCATCTCCCAGAAAGTGCCCGGGTAAGCTAACCATTACACCACCCAGAACGACAAAGCCCCAAGTTTCTGATTAATTTGAATATAAATCGGAAACTTGGGTGGTGTTGTTAGCATACCCAGGCACTATCTGGGAGATGAAGGTTCGATTCCCGTTCCAGGGCAATGAAATTTTCAAGTTTTCGGATATTATCTGACTTACCATCCTTGTCATATTTACACCAAAAAACAGATTGTCATCTTCAAAATTTGAAGAGGTGCCAACCTCAAGCAGAACATATCAGTAATCAATAGGGGATTTTTCAGTAATGGAACACAAACTTTCAGTAATATTTTAAGTAATGTAACACGCCATTTTTATTTTCAAAGTTAAGGACAATATTATAGTATTAGTGTGTAACCTGTAATACTTGTATGAGGTGACGACCTTCCAAGGAGCCTATCAGAAATCTCCATACGAAGCCTCATCGTTAACGTGCGGAAAGGGTATTTCATGAGAAATTAATGCGTGAAATGTGTAATAACCTTATATGTTTACACTATCCTGATAAAAAATTATGAAATTAAATTATCAATATTGTACTTACCTCATGTCATTGCTGACATAAAGACTCCCTTGTTGCTTGTTTTGCAGTGGTATATTCTTTTTCAGAAAACTTCTTTTTATAACATGGCTCACCTGAGGAAAATGCTCTACTTTTCTGTACAAGAATGGCACTTAATTGTTTTGGTGCTCATTGTTGGGCAGAAGTATGTGAGGTTTTTCCTTACTATACTAAATATTCTCTCTGTAGAGGAATTGCTGTGAGGGATAGTTAATATTGCCAACATTAGTTTAGGCAATGCAGAATACTTGGGAAGGCCAGATGAATTCTTCATCTTAGATATTTCATTCCATGTCACATCTGCTCTAGGATATCCAGCTTCATCAATATCACAGTCTGGGAATATAGCATGAAACACGGGACCAGCATGAATACAGCTTGCTATAGGTAGGTTATGCTCCAAAACGAATGTAGTAAATAGCAATTCAGCATTTATCACGCTATTTTCATTCTTTTTGGCAAACAAAATTATCCAAAGGCTTTTATTGAGTCTTTCATTTTACACACTCCTTGTGTTTTTTTGACTGGATATGGCTTCGGCAATCATCTCGTCCACGTGGGCTACTGATTACTCCCATATTAGAAGGCACGCAAGGAAACCTTTATTTCAGCATTTGTAACATTTTTCCATTTCCTAGCTCGAGATATGGGAGAAAGATTTGGATGTTCCTGGAGAAACCTCTTTGCATATTTATTTGTTTCAGAAACGATAATTCCAAGGATGAAATTAGTAAAAAACAAGTAAAAATATGCAATAGGGTACGCATCAGTTGCAGGAGCATGTTTGGGCCCCTGCATTTCATGATAATCAAAAGGATGCTGAGGTTGTTCATCACTTCCCTCTATTACATCCTCCCATTCGCTTTCATGACCTGAAGATTCACTATCAAGATCTTCACTTTCGAAAGATATTGTGTGCGTGGCACGGTGGCTAGTTTTCTGGCTTGATGTTGCTTGGCCAATATCACTCTCAGATGATTCAAAATCATCACTTGGCAAACTTTCACTCTCACTACAACAAGCCATTTCAAATAACCTTACAAAAACATTTCACGCAGTAGGAAAAAGCACATCTGCTAGTCTGAGGAACAAGCTGTCAATAGTCATCCTCTGCTAACACTAGTTTGAAAAAAGAGGGGAATTCGTAATTCACTGAGTTTTGCGATTGTGTCCGTTTGTTTGGGAAAAAAAAACGAATAATGTGAAGAGCTTCTAGTAATAAAACACCACATTTCGTTCTCCCGCACGGCGAAAGTCCGCAAAGAAAAAAAAATGTGTATATATATATATAATAATAATAAAATAATAAACACCCGCCATCGCGGGACCATGCGTTGCGACAAGCTGCGCATTATTGCACTTCGAACGGGGCTCGAAAAAGTGATTTCCGATAGTACGACAGTTTATAATTCACCAACAAGGCCAAGTGAACAGCCCAGCCTCAACTGCAGTAAGAAAAGTTTTGGCTAAAGTAGCCTTTCTCCCGTCACACGGAGAAAGCGCGTGAGAACCCGATAGCAAGCACAAACTACTTCATGATACGACTCTTACGGCATATTACGATTCTTTCAATAATATTGCTGTTTGACGATATGATTCATGGAGATTCCACTTCAAAATGATATGATTGATAAATGATATGATCATCAGCACTGATATCTGCCGCCTGTTTCAGAAAATACTCGGATCAAAATCGAACACCGACGAATCGGCTGCGTCGCACTAAAAGGGTTAACAAAAAGGATACAAAATTGAGATTCTTCAAAACGAACTCAAATCCGTAATTCTTGCAACCTGTCCGTAATTCCGTAATCTGACAGTCGAAACCGTAATAAATTACGAACAATCCGTAATAGTTGCCACCTCTGAATTTGTATTGTATGGTATAATCTCGTATTCATTCATGATACATACATTACATACATATCACTAAGCTGTTCTCTGAGATTCAGAGGTTAGCTCCACAAACAAATACTAACCACCAGATAATTTTTACTTACTGTTGCCGTATCAAACTTTTCCATTTACAGTGATCATGAAACACAACTCGGGCTTCATTGACACCCATCACACACTGTACACAAGATCTTCTATACTTCATACTCATAATAGTTTTCTCATGCAGACACTCCTGAATCTGACCCTCCCATGACTTCCTTGGCCTTCTATCCATGATAGTAAACCTATTTAATCCTTTTGCAACACTAATTTTCGTAGTGTTAAAATTACTGAACTTTCTACATGTTATTCTTGCAACATTGGCGATAGGTGGTACATTTAAAATTTTCAAACCATATCAAAAAAAAAAAAAAAAAAAAAAAAGTAATTACCTCGTAGATGAATATTTGTCCAGTTTCATCATTCTTGCTAATGGTCTCCCGAATCGGTAAAAATATTATATGTGAATAGTTAAAAAATGAAGCACAAAAATGAAGAAGGTAGTGTAGAACATGCTAAGTTACGTATAAAAAAAAGTTTAAGGCAAATATATTTCAGCCATTACTATGTCCTTCATCAGTGCAACTACGTTTGGTTTACTTTGCCAGATTGGAAAGGTAAATTTTGTAATGGCAACTCCGGGTGACGTGATGCAACGAGGGATTTTCAGATGTAAGGGACGAAAATGGGGAGCTAAGAGTTGGCAATTTTTGGAAAATAAAATTTCCAAACTTTCTCTAAACCTCAGAGCATACCAATGATCAAACAAAACCCAAACCACCCATCATCACCAGAGCCTCCACTAAGAACAATGACAACAGCACCACAGAAGCGCAATTTTTTACGTTGTAATATCAACACCCCACATCGTGAGAAATTTCCCATCATCCCACACAATGCGCTCCTGCAACGTGAAATGACATATGCATGAAAAACAATGAAGAAGCACTGCGTTTATAAGTTGGAGGAAATTAATTTGACCATGAAAATCGCGAATCAGACGTTCCGAGTTCGGAAAGTGAAATTAAGGACTTTTTAAGGACTTGGCAAAATATTTAGTACTGTTAAGGGCCCTTAAAAAATAAAAAAAAATATTTAGCACTTTTTTTTTACCAGTGCAAACCCTGTATATATTAATTATAGCAGTTAAATCCAAAGGGCGAGATCTAAAGTGAAAATCCTCCAAATACATGGCATCAGTAAATAAACAAAGACATCGCTCTTTCTACGTTTTAGCAACACACAGCAACCGAAAAATTGTTGTTCGGTCACCGCTGGGGAATTGAACCTCGGATCTCTCGATATCTAGCCAAGCGCGTTAGCCTTGCACCAATGTGGCCAACAATCCACAGTGCTATGCGTGTTTTTCTGTTAGCTTCTAACATTATAAATCTGTAAGATGGGCTCAGCGACTCAGACGTTTCCATCTGGTGGGCATTAATGGCACTGGTTATATTTATTAATTATAGCAGTTAAATTCAAAGGGCGAGATCCAAAGTGAAAATCCTCCAAATATGTGGCGTCACTGAATAAACAAAGACATCGCTCTTTCCACGTTTTAGCAACACACAGCAACCGATAAATTGTTGTTCCCTGGCGGTGACCGAATAACAATTTTTCGGTTGCTGTGTGTTGCTAAAACATGGAAAGAGCGATGTCTTTGTTTATTACTTAAAAACACTTAATAATTTATTGAAGTCATCACAAATTGTAATAGGAGGAAATTTCTGTTCAATAGCAAAATTAGGACTGTGACAAAGTCAGAAAACATCATTTTGAACATGCAAAAAAAAAAAAAAAAAAAAAAAAAAAAAAGAAAGAAAGAAAGAAAAGAAAACCAAAGTAGAGTATATTAATGAAAAACCACAAAAGCTTAAAAAACTACTGCAGTCTATCACCAATACTTCATGAAGAAGAAACACAATCAGAGGCAAAAACACTCTATCAGCAATGCATTTCAAACCAGCTAGGTCCAGCTTAGGCTGTTTTGATCTCAATCTGAGAAAACTCAACTCTATCTTTTATACAATTCAAGACTACACACTTGCGATGTTGATTTAGAATAAATTATCAATGTTTATTCACAATTAAATGTTTTATTAACATCGACTATAGTTTTGCAGAGCGTTTGGCTCGGCATCATCAGGATGAATCAGCAACTTTTAGTCTCCCATTAGAAACTGGTTTGCCGAAGATTACATCTAAGGTGTGCCGGCCGTGTAAACCTACACATCCAAGGTTTGTTGGCCAAGTAAACCTATTGTTCACTCACATAAGTAAGCCAGGTAATTCTTTTGGTTGCATTTCATTAACCAAAATATTAGTATATTTCACCTCTCACATGTCAAAAACACCTCAAAAAAATTCAAAAAACTTTTTTAACCCTGAAGCTTGCCTAGGTGATATTCTGTCACCCATATGACACACATGCCAAAAACATGACAATAAAAATCCTTATTAACTATTTCCCATGTCTACATTTCCAACTCTGTTCTGCATCTCAATTCACCACCTTTTTCCTGATATTTATTCTTCTTAACATTTCCACATCAGCAGCCTCTAACCTGCTACACAGCCTTGTTGTTCAAATACAGCTCTTGAAAGCTCCTGGAACTCAACACTATTTTCCATCTCTCAGCTCATTTTCCATAAAAAAAAATGTGCTGAAGTGTACTCAGTACACTTCAGCAAATTTTGCACAAAACGATAATTAAGGAAATACAATGTTTCTTGTGCCCTTTCTTGAAAACTGGTCAAAAACAGACGTGCCATACCACAGGAACCAAACCAGTTTCCCATGCCATTTTTGTGATTTTATGTAAGCCATTTTTGTGATTTTAAGGAAACTCATCATTTTGTCATGCTTATGAAGTTCCAAATTAGGTTCACTGCAATCTGTAGTTGCATCACATTTCAGAGACAAAATGGTATTTCTTAATTCTTGAACACTCACTTTCACTGGCACTCTTGGTCATCATCATTAATTACTTATGTTTCCCCTTGTGCCTGGCATTTCATTTAGCAGGATATCAGAATATTCAGTACATCCATTCAGTATATACTCTGCTGTTATGAAAAGCTGCCAAGCCCCTTTCTGATAACTGTAATATGATGCCAAAATACGTTTAGGGTGTTTTATCAATACCCTCTCAATTCTTAAAATCTAGCCATGACTTTTTTGTTGTTGTTGTTCCAGGTACATCTTTTTTTCCTTTTTATTTCAATAGGCCTCCTTCAGAATCTTTCTCATTAGCCTGCGACAAACAACTTTAATACTTCCTACAAGCATTTTTATTTTCCTTGACACATTCACTTATTTTCCACTGAGGCATCCTCACTTTCCAGCTTTCACATATTGCCACACTTCATTCTTCTCTTGCATTCCCAATAACTGTTTTTTTAGCCTCAATGATTCCATAAAATGCTATTTTTGACTTTTCTATAACCTTTGGCAATTTATCTTTACAATGGCTATTTCAGTCTATCTTCTCTGATGGGCTTTAATAAAAAATAATACCATTTTGTGATTTAAAAAAAAAAAAAAAAAGTATTCCCCCTTTTTATTTAAGTCTGCATGCTACAGACTTCATTTTTCAACAATTGAAAACTCAGCCATTTTAAAATCCCAGAATGAAACCTTACAAAAATATTTGCCACAAAGTTTAAAATTACATATTTGTAAATAATTTTCTTCAATTTAGCCGCATTGTTTAAAATTAATAATAGCTTAAATTTCAGATAACTTGGACTCAATTGCACTAATATTACATACTCACCTGAACCAAGTTGTGGCAAATGTTCATAAGCTCCACAAAGTTCAACAGCTAATACAATTTCATGCATTATACTGGGTTCAGGGATATATGCCTACAGATATGAAAAGAAATTAAAAAAAATTCTCCTATAAATGAATTCAAAACATAAAAAATTTAAATCAATTTTATTCTACAACAGATATTTGTGTAACAGTAGTTAGTATCCTGGTTGTTATTCTAAGAACAGACAATAGATGCTTACCACTGCTGGTCATGGATGCAGTTGGATTCCATGACATGTGCCAGTTAGCAATTAGCACACACCCTGGTGAGATACATGAAGTTTTACACATACATTTTCTCTTTTTTACTACAAGTGTAGGGCTGACTGCACCCACACAGCTTACACTCCATAATGATGACCCTGAATTTTCCTAGATAAAAATTATTTTGTTTAAATTTCACTCCAAAGTAGCCTGAAGCTAAGATGTTTTAATTCCATTCGAAGACTAGGTTACTTTGGAATGGCATTAAAACATATAAGTAGTTATGAAAAATATGGTAAAACTGTGGTCAGAATAACTACAACAATGTTCTTAATTTAAAGCCCTCAACTCTGGGCACAGCTGGATCTTAATACACACATACATCACTAAGCTGTTCTCTGAGATTCAGAGGTTAGCTCCAAAAAGAAGTACAGACTACCACATATTTTTATTTACTGTTGTCGTATCAAACTTCTCCATTTACAGCGATCTTGACATACAACTCGGGCTTCACTGATATCCATTACACACCATACACAAGATCTTTTATACATCATACTCATAATCTTTTTATCATGCAGACACTCCTGAATCTGATTCTCCCATGTCTTCCTTGGCCTTCCTCTGCCTTTCCTTCCTGCCACTTGGGCTAAAAACATTTTCTTAGTAAGCATCTCATCACTCATTCTTTCAACATGGCCAAACCAGCAAAGCATATTGGTCTCCACCTTGCTAACAACATTTTACTTCACATCACACAACTGCAACACATCTTCATTCCTCACACAATCAGACCATGTCTTGCCACAAAAAAATGAAATGCGTAAGTAACGCATTTCTCCAGCACACAAATGACTCCTATGTTTCTTCTGCAGTACCCAGGTTTCACTGCCATACATCAGAGTAGGAACAATTACACTTTCATACACAGCCATGCGGGACTCTCTAGAGAACCCATCATTCTGTGAAAACCTCCTAGAGCAGCTATGACTTTCAATGAAGAATTCACTCACCTACTAATTTCACCATCCAATTTGCTCTCTCTGTCAAACATGCTTCCTAAATACACAAACTCAATCACCTGGTCAATCACAGTGTCGTTTATACTTACATTACATTCAGTGCTACCAGTTCCTCTCTCAAACACCATAACTTTGGTATTTCCCTTATTTATACTCAGTTTGAATTTCATGCAAACTTTGTACATCTGAGACAACATACTCTGCAAATCACTTTTGCTCTTTGCCAACAGGACAGTGTCATCAGCATACAGCAATCTGCACACAGGGATATCACCAAGACATAAACCACTATTATGTATTTTGGCCTCACGCATGCATGCGTCCATAAATATATTAAACAGCCATGGTGACATTACACAACCTTGTCTAACTCCTGCACCAATGGAAAACCATTTTGATAAAACACCATTCACTCGTACACAAGCTCTACTACCAGCATACATGGCTTTTACACTCTTAAGTAGATTCCCAGTAACACCATATTCATTCAACACCTTCCACAAAAGTGTCCTATTGGCTCGGTCGTAAGTTTTCTCTAAATCTATGAAGGCAGTGAAAACTTTCTTCCCAACAGCCAGATACTTTTCAATCATCATGCGTAATGCAAAAATCTGGTTAGTGCAGCCTTTACCAGGCATAAAACCACTCTGAACATCTCACACTTTCAATGATGTAAGACCCCGTACTTTTTCAATAACAACCTTACCAAACACTTTCCCTGGCACACTCAGTAGGCTAATACCACGATAGTTCTTGCATTCAGTCTGATCACCTTTTCCCTTATACAAGGGAACAATGATAACATCCTTCCAATTCCGAGGGACCATTCCTAACTCCCAGCACAACTGGCAAATTTCAGTTAACCAGTCAATTATAGAGTCACCACCATACTTCAACATCTCTGCAGTTATGCCATCAACTCCTGGAGCCTTACCATTCTGAAGAGATTTTAGAACTTTACACACTTCTTCTCTTGAGATCCCTCCTGTGCTTTCGTCCCTCATTGTGACATCATCTGCATCTGTCGCAGAATCATTTTTGCTCTCCTGATCTAATAACTCACAGA
This sequence comes from Macrothele yani, assembly GCA_039090855.1. NCBI lineage: Eukaryota > Metazoa > Arthropoda > Arachnida > Araneae > Macrothelidae > Macrothele > Macrothele yani. Next base: position 168,724,006 of record CM077011.1, read on the forward strand.
AATATTCACCTCATCTTTCACGTAAAGAAATATTCACCTCATCTTTCACTTAACTCATTGGGCTCCCATATCATTTCCCTGATCTCATTCTTCACACAACTTACAACTTTGTTTCCCCTATTTTTCCTGAGTCTCATGTACTTTCAGAAAGACTTCCTATCTTTCCAAAAAGCCAGTTCATGCCTTTCCACCTTCTCCTTCCTATCTTTTGCCAGTCACGCTTCTTTGAGCGATATTCATCCACACAAACTCTACCTTGCAACATCCCCAAACAGGCTTCCTTCTTTCTCTTTACTGCCTCTTCAATCTCACTGTTACACCAAGCATCCCCTCTATTGTCACCCACTATTGTGGTGCCACAGACCTCTTTAGCAGCAGTGACAACACAGTTCTTAAAACATTCCCACTTCTTTTCTACATCCCTCTCACCAGACTTCAGCTTCTTCAGTCGTTCTCTGAGTAAGTCAGAATAACGCTGATGATCTTCAAGGAGCCTATCAACCTTTATTCTTTCTATCCTGGGTCTCTTCCTATTCCTTCAACCAACATTAAGTTTCACTCGTGACACTACCAAGTAATGATCAGAACCAACATTCGCACCTCTCACCACACGGGTGTCAACAACTAAGCGTTTCAGACGCTGATCGTAGACAACAAAATCTATCGCACTCTTTTTACCAAGAGTACGATTTTCCCAAATATATGTGTGGATTTACTGGTGGTTGAAAAATGTATTAGATACACACAAACCACTCAATGCAGAGTTCAATTAATCTTTCACCATTATCATTCACACAAAGATCATTAAACTTACCCAGAACATTGTCAGAAATTACATTCTGCACACCTACTCTAGCATTGAAATCCCCTGCTATTATAACTTTTTCTTTAGCACCAAACTGGCTCAAAACAGCTTTTAGCTCATTCCAGGAATCTTCCTTCTTATCAGAAAGTTCAGTCATAAGGAGCATACACTACAACAATTACTATTCTCTGAAGTTTCACTTTCAAATGAATCCAAAGAATTCTCTCACTTATGCAACTATAGTGAATCAAGTTGTTTTTCATCTTTTCACTTAAAATCACACCTACACCAGCCTGTCCTCCCACATTATCCAATACTCCAGACCACACACTCACTGTGCCATTCACTTCTACCCCAATTTCCTTCTTTTTGGTTTCACTTACACACAGCACATCCAGTCTATACTTGTTCATCTCCTCAATCACCTCATTCATCTTGCCTTATACCTCTAGTATTCTATACACCAATCTTACATTCACTCAGCCGAGATCTCTTTCTCATACGCCGTTTAGAAAGTCCAGGTCGATTCCGTGGTGGACCGTCCTTCTCAAGTGTGGTAAGTCCACCATATCCCACACTTCGAGTTCGGATATTAATTGCTTTTTGTCTTTTTAATCAGGTAAGTACATCAGTGTGGGGGATTAACCCACAGCTGAGTGTTCCAGTTGATCATTCAACCTAAGGATTCTGGAACAAAACCTAGTGAGTTGGGGTCTTTTTGCCAATGTCACACAGAACTAGCTGGCATCTCTCCAAGATTCACAGAGGCCCTAGTTGCTGTTGTGTGTGCCATTGTTACCACGGAGTGCCCCGAGGAGGCAAACCCATTATTGCTCACCCATGCAGTAGTAGGGCAGAAATGCCTATATCATGTAAAAATATATATGTTGCAATAGCATGTTATTTTCAACACATGTCACCTAACACTCAAGAAATACCAATATGAATCTAAAGTTGCATAAGTTTGTTTATATCTGGCACAGTATATACACTTTGGTGATTTGAATTGAAAAAAATTATTTTTGTATCTTGACACTTGTAACCATGAGTATTATTCTCTATTCAGTTTAGTTATTTAGTTTTGAATCCCATTAGAAGAAACAAGCATTTATTTGCTTCTGGCATGACGCTTACATTTACTTAATTCTGGAAATCAGACAAGAGAAATTTATTTTATGTCATACATCTGTTCCTATGATAAAGATCATCAAAATAATGTATGATTTTACTCACGCACTTGTTGCTAAGTTGTATGTAATTGTACTATGATTTCCAATAATTAAGTAATAAATACAAAACAAAAAGTTAATACAAAACTTCAAAATAAAAATGCATAAAAGTTATGTATGGCACAACACAGAAAATACAACACAAAATTGAGGTAAAGTATGCCAATAAATTGCACTGGTAGCAGTATTTGCAAACACAAAGTATTAAAAGAGAACTTCTTGAAGTGATTCTTTAGTTCCTCCAGATAAGTGCAAACGGGAGTTGTCAGCAGGTGTGTCTACCATTCAAAATTTATCAAAAATGTGATGGAATGCAGCACATCTCAGAGGTCAAAGTTAAGTAGATGTTGCCTATTGGCTTAATGTGAGTCAATCTGTATAAATTATGTGGAAGAAATATTCTCTTAATACAAGTCAATCTGTACTGCATAAATTTTTAGCAGAGGTTCTGACAATGACAGAGCACATCCAGATAATTCATCAGTGGATAACTACAAGCAACAACTCTCAGAGGGACTGTTACTTGGCATTATGTACATAGAGAAACAGCACAGCCTTGAAAGAGTGAGTGGAGCACAGAGAGATATCCACCATCACCACAAAAAAAAAAAAAATAATAATAATAATCATGATGTGACACTGTGCATCAGGAGAGCAGCGGTAAGCATGCCTCTAAGTCAGTCAGCTGGACCCAATAACAACACCAACCTGTGATTCATGAATGAATTGAGACTTGTCCAGCATAGTGATGTGCAGCATCAGCTCATATGGGAACAGCTAGGAATATGCTATTGTGCCACAAACTTCCATGAACAGAACCCACAGTAGAGGTACTGCCCTGGTCTAGGATAGGGATATGTCTCAGTGGATGCACAGACCAGCATGTGTTTGTTTCAAACAGGTTCTGTTTATGAGCAGAATGTCAACAGTACAATGTGGTTTCATGGTTTTGGTAACAATATTTTTGGATGGCTATACATAGATCAGCAACGCTTTAGACAGGCTCCATCCCAGTCACAGGAAGAGAAATGAAATTTTAGACCCATTTATGAAACCACATACAGGTGCAATATGTGACACTTTTCTTCTATAAGGCAATAGGACAATAAGGCCCATTTTATGTACTATCACCTTGTCTGTAGCTATCTGAAGAACAGCACTAATAATAATTTTGGATATTCTTGTATAAAGATCAAGTTGAAAACTGGCTTCCTAGTTTCTTAAATTAAACACTTAATCAATCATCTAATATGGGTTTTTTCTTCTAGGAAATATTTTAATTAAAAGCGTAATTTTTTAGAGAAAACTCTTCATTTCTTAGAAGAAAAAACCCATGTTACATAACTAAAAGAACATGCATGAGATGCTCTGATGATGGGTTACTTTCTTGAGTACCAATCCTGCAAGCTTCAACACACTTTAAAAGTGCAAAATGATTACTACCCAGAATGCTGTTAGATAGTATTATTAACAGAATGCAATATGGCTGTGGGGCCTGCATAACAGAAAGAAGCAACCACACTCAAAATTGAATCTTTTGCACTATCTAAATTGACCTACAGCTTTTTTTACCATGTCATATTCAGTCAATGTGTGTTAATGTGAGGAGTAATTTAGAACATTTGTAATTTTTTAAGATCAGTCAAAATGGCACAGGGACAGACCAGGTGAATGAATTTGTATATTTAAGAAGCATGTTTGACAGGGAAAACAAATTAGGTGGTGAAATTTGTAGGTGAGCGAATTCATCTTTATATGTTACAGCTGCTTTAGGAGGATTTGACAGGAATAATAGGTTCTCAAATAACTCCCAAATGGATGTGCATGAAAGCATAATTGTCCCTACTTTCCTGTTCTGATGTACAGCAGTGAAACCTGGTTACTTCAGAAGAGACATGGCAATGATTTGTGTGCTGGACAGATGCGTTCCTTATTGGGGGAGGTGGGGTGGTGGTGGCAAGACATGTTCTGATCACGATCACATGAGGAACAAAGATGTGTTGCAGATGTGTAATGTGAAGCAAAATATTGTTAGTATGGTGGAAACAAATATGCTTAGATGGTTAGGCCATGTTGAAAGAATCAGTAGTAAGATGCTTACTAAGAGAATTTATTCAGCCCAAGTGAGAAGAAACAAAAGTAGAGGAAGGTCAAGAAAATCATGGGCAAACCAGATTCAGAAATGTTTGCATGACAGAAAGATAATGAGTATAAAGTACACAAAAGGTCATGGATGTCAGTGAAGCTCAAGCAGTGTGCCAAGATTGCTGTAAATGGAAATGTTTGATATATCAGAAATAAGTAAAATCTAGTTCCATCAGTTTTAAACTTTAATTTAGTAGATGAGCTTTTTTTTTTGAGGAGCTAACTTCTAAATCTCAGAAAACAGCTTTGTGATATATATGTAAGTATGTAATTTTTAAGTACCCCCTTTGTTTTAACACTTGTTAAATTTTAACAATCTAAAATCTACCTGCTTTTTAAATGATAAATTTAAGAAACGTCATTCAAAAAATCAGTGTCTCATGTTCATTTTATGAAATTTTGTTAATACAGATCACAATTATTCCCACGGTGCAAGAACAAAGAAAATTTTTAATCACAATCACATTGAAAAACAGGAAAACAAACACCAAAGCTGCTTGATAAAAAATATTTGAAACATAATTCAGTAGCAGTTAAGGGAAAGTCACTCTATGCAAGAATGACAGGGTAAAAGAATGTAACATAAATGAAAGGCCGGGCATGACATTACTGAAGTTCTGAGTTTAAGCAGCAAATCAAGTAATGGAATCACAGATACAGAAATGTACTTTCATAATTGATACTACAGACATTTAATAAGAAATATAAACATTGAGACATATTTATTTACTTCACAAATTATTTCTTACGAGTACTCACGTGTGGAACATATCTGTGATAAAACTCCATGAATTTTTCTAGGTCTTCATTCTGAATGAGCAAATGAAACAAATTTTGGCTGGAATATAAAATGAAAGGAAGTTACTATGGAGTAATCAATTGCATATAATCTTAACAACATATAATTGCAAAGTACACCTGAGTAATTAATTTGTTGTATTGCTGCAACCTCTCTCTCTCTCTCTCTCTCTCTCTCTCTCTCTCTCTCTCTCTCTCTCTCTCTCTCCATGTTATCTGAGTCATGCATGCAAGTTAGGGACCAAACATATCACTTCCATCTGCAAAACAGGGGTAGAAAATTCTGGCTCTGTCAGATTTGGAATCATTAACATGCTTCTTCATATGAATAAAAGAGACTTGCATGTTTCTTGCCTTACACTAATTTCTTTACCCCCCTTCACATATCCATTATTACCTAATCACAAAAATCTATACAAAACAAAAGCTACATTTATGCTTTAAAACATGTAGCACATAAAAGGAGACACATCCATCAAAATTGTAATACCTAAAAAACATTAACAAATCTTCAAACAATCCTTCTAAAAATTTTTGTAAGGAACCATTCTTTCTATTTTGCAACAGCTCCACACTCAGTTTTGAAATATGAAATTCATTTAAAAACCTTTCATTTGAAAAAAGTTTCACTCATTACTTAACAATTTCTTAAAACTTGTTTTGTTGTTTTCTATCATCACTGTTCAGTTGTCTACTCACGTCACACTTTATTTGACTACATTTCTCATCATTTGTTGTCTCTTTGTGGCATTTAGCTGCCTTCTCAAGCCATTGCAAACTTCCATATTTGTGACATACTCTTCAAAAAGCTTTTAGCATACTAATAAAAGTGCAAAGGTTGATTGATCAATTGGTGTCTGTCTGTTTATATACTTATGCATATATTATTTGTTTATTTTTTTCTCTTTCACTTTGCATATATACAGGCATACACACATTAAAAAGCAATAATAAATACTCTTTGATCACATGAAGGATAAGTAAACACCCTTTAGAATCCTCACAACTTTGCACCAATTTAAGAATAAAAATAAATCTAACAAATCACAAACTGTGTTTTATTTGGGATCCTGCTTAAAATGAAAATCTCTAATGGGATGTCATGTGGACTTTTTCTTCTCATTCTGACCTTCCATGGGCTATATCTTGACACTCTCACTCCTTGCTTCTAACTGCTATGAATCTAAACACAAAGTTGCATATAAGTTGTCTATGGGAGCTATTTTTTAACCTGCACCTCTATTATTATATTTGCACTTTTAAGGTATTAAACCCCTGCAAAGTGCGCATAGTTTACGTGCAATTCAAAAATGATATACTATTAAAAATCACCAATCACTTACCCTAAAGATCATGGTAATTTCCCTCCACAACACACTTCAAGCACGTCAATTATCATAATGTTGTTGGCCTTCAAAGGTTTACAGACATCTTGCTTACAATTCCTTCTTCCGGGGATGAAACATCATACATATATATATATATTTTTTTTATTTGCTAGACAAACAACGCTGGGTTTTTTTTAGCCATATGAGATGTAACCATAGCTCGTCAATTCCATAAAAACCACACAAGCATACTACTTATTCATACATTCAATTAGAAAACTATGTACATATTTACACAACATTACATTCCCAGGTGGTTAAACCTTTGTCAACTGTGAGTAACAAAATGCTCCATCTGTTTCAAACACCGTGCTACTCCCACTGCAAGTGTCACACTCATTCAGCCCTTCACACACAATCCTCTAGCGCTTTCAACAGGCTACTGTCATCCTCAGGAGGCAGGTGTGTCTCACCCGCCCACCACAGCTCAAGTGAGCAGAGCCGTCGAGGAACGGGCTCCAGTCACAATCTCTGAATCTTTGTGTCTCTGGCGCCATCTATTGTCATTGCTGCTCTCTTTTCTTTTTTCTTTCTAAGCTGTTGTTCAATTTTTATTAAGGCCTTCCATTGTTCGTTTAAGTTGCTAGGCTCATTAATGTTGCATAATCTTGATCTGTTTTTTTCAATTAACACTGACTCTGCAATTCTTAACTGCCTTTCGTTTTTACAGCTCTTAATAATTTTAATATCCTCAAACCTTGGACATTGTTGATTTTCCATACAGTATTGGGTTAATGCTGTCTTAGCTTCTTTTTTATTCCAATTATTTATATGCTGCTTCAATCTATACTTTAATTTATTCTTGGTGCTGCCTATATATGACACAGGTGGTTGCTGGTTTATAGGGATTTCATAAATTCCTGCTCTATCTAATTGGCTGATTTTTTCATTTTTAATCACTAAATTTTTTACAGTAAGTACCTGATTTCCTAACTGTATGTCATACTTGCCACAAACTTTATTAATTCCTGCTGAAACATTTTCTACATATGGTATTGCCCCTACATATTTTACACGTTTTTTATCAATCTTGGCTTTATTGTTAGCTTGAGTTACTTCATAAATCCATTTTTTAATACCTGTTTAGGGTAACCAAAATCATATGCAATTTTTTCAATATATTCAATTTCTCCTTTTTACATTGTTCCATTGATGAGTGTGGTAAACTTCTTTTAATTAGTGTTTTAACACTATTTCTTTTATGTGTTAATGGTTGCGATGACTAAAAAGGTATAAGTACTGGGATATATGAAGATTTTCTATGCACTCTGTATTGCATATTATCATTTGTTTTAATTATCAAAATATTCAAAAATGCCAAAGTATTGTCATGTTCTTGTTCTACTGTCAATTCAATAGATGGATAAATTTCACTATACTTTTTTGTCAAGTCCTCAAGTTCATCATTTTTTATAGCCTGGACAACAGAAAAATGTCATCAATATACCTGCAGTATATCAGTGGTGGATCTTCTAGTTTATATATTATTTTTGCCTCTATGTCACTCATTATAATTTCAGCAAATAAAGTTGACAATGGTGACCCCATAGATCCACCATAATTTTGTTTGTACATCTTGTTGTTAAACTTAAAAATGTTATTTTCATATATGTACAATAAAATTTCTCTTAATTCCTCTATTTGTATTGCATTCATTGTCTGTAACACATAAGTTTTCAATAATTATTTCAATTGCCTGAGGTACTGGTGTGCTAGGAAAAAGAGCTCTCACATCCATACTAGTCATATGATATTCACTTAAATCTTGTTTAATTACTTTAATTTTCTCAATGAATTCATATGTATTCTTCACAGTGAACCTTGTCTTCATGAACAAAGGTGCCAAATATTTGTAGATATTTTTTTCCAGCTTTATTAGTGGGGAATTCCTTTTTGATACAATCACTCTCATAGGTGTATCAGGCTTATGAGTTTTTATTTTTGAAATAAAGAAAGCGTACCCACCAATGGGTACTGGAATACCAAAAATTTTTGCAAAAATAAAAACTCATAAGCCTACCCCTATGAGAGTGACTGTATCAAAAAGGAATATGGCTAGTATGGATGTGAGAGCTCTTTTTCCTAGCACACCAGTACCTCAGGCAATTGAAATAATTATTGAAAAATTATATGTGTTACAGACAATGAATACAATACAAATAGAGGAATTAAGAAAAATTTTATTGTACATATATGAAAATAACATTTTTAAGTTTAACAACAAGATATACAAACAAAATTATGGTAGACCTATGGGGTCACCATTGTCAACTTTATTTGCTGAAATTATAATGAGTGACATAAAGGCAAAAATAATAAGTAAACTCGAGGATCCACCACTGATATACTGCAGATATGTTGATGACATTTTTCTGTTGTCCAGGCTAAAAAACGATGAACTTGAAGACTTGACAAAAAAGTATAGTGAAATTTATCCATGTATTGAATTGACAGTAGAACAAGAACATGACAATACTTTGGCATTTTTGGATATTTTGATAATTAAAACAAATGATAATATGCAATACAGAGTGCATAGAAAATCTTCATATATCCCAGTACTTATACCTTTTTAGTCATCGCAACCATTAACACATAAAAGAAATAGTGTTAAAACACTAATTAAAAGAAGTTTAACACACTCATCAATGGAACAATGTAAAAAGGAGAAATTGAATATATTGAAAAAATTGCATATGGTTTTGGTTACCCTAAACAGGTATTAAAAAATGGATTTATGAAGTAACTCAAGCTAACAATAAAGCCAAGATTGATAAAAAACTTGTAAAATATGTAGGGGCAATACCATATGTAGAAAATGTTTCAGCTGAAATTAATAAAGTTTGTGGCAAGTATGACATACAGGTAGGAAATCAGGTACTTACTGTAAAAAATTTAGTGATTAAAAATGAAAAAATCAGCCAATTAGATAGAGCAGGAATTTATGAAATCCCTATAAACCAGCAACCACCTGTGTCATATATAGGCAGCACCAAGAATAAATTAAAGTATGGATTGAAGCAGCATATAAATAATTGGAATAAAAAAGAAGCTAAGACAGCATTAACCCAATAATACTGTATGGAAAATCAACAATGTCCAAGGTTTGAGGATATTAAAATTATTAAGAGCTGTAAAAACGAAAGGCAGTTAAGAATTGCAGAGTCAGTGTTAATTGAAAAAAACAGATCAAGATTATGCAACATTAATGAGCCTAGCAACTTAAACGAACAATGGAAGGCCTTAATAAAAATTGAACAACAGCTTAGAAAGAAAAAAGAAAAGAGAGCAGCAATGACAATAGTTGGCGCCAGAGACACAAAGATTCAGAGATTGTGACTGGAGCCCGTTCCTCGACGGCTCTGCTCACTTGAGCTGTGGTGGGCGGGTGAGACACACCTGCCTCCTGAGGACGACAGTAGCCTGTTGAAAGTGCTAGAGGATTGTGTGTGAAGGGCTGAATGAGTGTGACACTTGCAGTGGGAGTAGCACGGGTTTTGAAACAGATGGAGCATTTTGTTACTCACAGTTGACAAAGGTTTAACCACCTGGGAATGTAATGTTGTGTAAATATGTACATAGTTTTCTAATTGAATGTATGAATAAGTAGTATGCTTGTGTGGTTTTTATGGAATTGACGAGCTATGGTTACATCTCATATGGCTAAAAAAAACCCAGCGTTGTTTGTCTAGCAAATAAAAATATATATATATATATGTATGATGTTTCATCCCCGGAAGAAGGAATCGTAAGCAAGATGCCTGTAAACCTTTGAAGGCCAACAACATTACAATAATTGACGTGCTTGAAGTGTGTTGTGGAGGGAAATTACCATGATCTTTAGGGTAAGTGATTGGTGATTTTTAATAGTATATCCTGCACCTCTATGTTAGAATATGTTTAGATTCACTGCTTAAAACTGGTTCTTGGCAAATTACCAACAAATTTTAATGCATGTTGATGTTTTCCCTGCTCTACAGCAGAATAGATAAAAAGTTTACGACTTTTCATCATTCTGTATTTTTTTTAGTGCTAAATTCATAAGGTTCTGCTATATTTTCATCTACTCTGTACATAGTAATGCAAATTGGGTGAATAACAAAGAACTCTTTACAAGGTTAAAAGCAGCTGACAAGTTCTAAGGAAGAACCAAAGAGTTAAAAAAACAACATATAATGAACATTATCTAATTTCATGAAATTAAGCATTTATGTAATTATAAATGTACAATTATAATTACCTAACACAAAATGTTGTTAAGTTTCAAAAACATTTGACAATGAAAAATAAAAAAGTGCTTACTAATACAGCGATTCATGAAAACCATTTGCAATCAATGCACTGTTTTTCCCTTTTTCCAAAAGAGCATGAAGTCGATAACCAAGATCCTTATTATTCAAAAATTTGTTACACTAAAATAGGGGGAAAAAAACTCAGAATGCAAAATACATTTCTTACTACACTAGCTATCACAAGTTAAAAGTAAAAATTTTCTCCATCACATGGTAAATGGTCATTTGGCTTTTCATTTGAAAACTGATAAATCTATTTTCAGCATATTCAACAAATGAGTTTCAATAACTCTGACCTGGGCTCCCATAATTAACTGCTTTTGTAAGGGATTCACATAATTGGTTATTAATCCTTCCTTTGAAAGAAATAAGAACTCCATTTAGTTACCTCTTTCATCTTTTCACTGGTAGATCATAGTTCAGTGCCCAGCAGTATGCACATCTTCACCTTTACTTTTGTACACACAACTCACCTTCCCTCCAATCTCAGTGCTATAAAGCAGCAGGGCAATGCCATTTCCCACATTCAGAAATTATACACTGTTTTCTGACTTCTTAACATGAAACTGACCAAAAACTTTCCCTGCTTTATCACTGTGGTTGCATTATATGTTATAAAATAGTCACTTCTCACAAGATGCAATGGCAATAACTTCAGGTTCAGAAAAATGCTATGCCAAAATTTAATCCTTAAGCTATTAACAGCATCTTATCTGACAGCAATTTTTTTCACCAGAAGTTATCTTTCTTCCTGCAAATTTTATGTAATTAACTCTATACTTGAATCAGCAAACAAAATAAATAAAAAGAATTGCCCAAATGTCAGTAACTTGCATCATTTGAGGTAACACCTTATCCCAATGTACCTCCAAGACCATTATAATAACCAACCTAAAGTGGCAAAACTACTGAAAGGTATTATCACAGAAACTGATGAAGAAATTTTCCCAAGTGCATGGAAATCACACAAGTACATAACTTGAGGATCAAAAAAGAAAAATGCTGTGCAAAATCTTGCCTTAAACAATAAAACGAAAGGTGTTTGCACTTGACTCCAACAAAATAACATCATTTTTCAAGGGCAAGTTCATGAGAAAAAGGAATGGGGTGGTAGCAAAATGTTAGCTGTCACCCATATAATATAACACATACCAACAAACTTCAAAGAAAAACTGCTTTAACTTAACAGTTTCAACTTGCATTTCTTAATAATTTCATCTCCTGCTACAAAGGATGTTCCATAACAAATTTACTGCAAACCATTTACATTATCTTCTTATACTACTTTCAATTCTACTATTCAAAGCAAGATGAATAAATCTTATGTTTATTTTTATCATGCTGCACCTGCATGTGTGCTGTTCCACAAAAAGCTTTTAAGAAAACAAAATAAAATTTTATTTTCAGGGAACTGAAGCAAACAGTATCATTCCATCAATTTGGAACACTGCAATCAAAAAATTTAAATAATGCACAGATTACATAAAATAGTACAACTGTAACAATGATCCAAATTTATTGGAGTAAAATAGAATCTAGTTGATGTGAGAAGATTACATACAGTCAGTAATTTTCTAGCTTAGGTGAGATCTTCTGCCACCATTTCACAGACTATGCTTTTGTCTCAGGGCCATTAAAAATGCCCAGATTCCACCCCCAATAATCACAGTGGAAAGAAATATGTCCTGATTCACCTTGAACATCCCCAACAGAACTCTGCAAACTTTCAAAATTTTGGTCCTGATGATCCTCAGTTAATTGGAGTGGAACCCTCCTTTGCACACACATATTCCAATATCCCAGGTCATGAATCATTGTTTCTACAGCACTATGACCACAATGAAACCCATCACAGATCTATCTCCCAGATGGTCACAAGTTAATCACTCCAAATGAGTTTATCAACTTGCCATTGGTTCTGATTGATAACAGCAGTTGAAAGCCTTCCACTCCACTGTTTATTGGCCAGTGAGATTTCTCCTGCTTGAAACTTCTTCACAACAGGAAGAAGCAACCACATTCAAAATTGAATCTGTTGCACTATCTAAATTGACCTACAGCTTTAAAATGATTTGGTTAATGAAAATTAACCTTTGGTTTACGTGACTATATTGCAAGTCAATAGTTGTATAACTATTATCACTACTGTTACACACGTTATAAAGTATCTTCAAGTTGAGTGCTCTATGCTTCATTACTTTTGCTATTATATACATTTTCAAGGAGATAAAATATAAAACATATTCTACAGTTATTAAATTATCCATATGGAAATGTTTTATATTTTATCTCCTTGAAAATTTATATAATAGCAAAAGTAATGAAGCATAGACCACTCAACTTGAAGATACTTTATAATGTGTGTAACAGTAGTGATAATAATTATACAACTATTGACTTGGCCTACAGCTTTGTTTACGACGTGACCATACTTTTACAAAATTTTGGGAATTGAAATTGTTTTGCTATTTTTCAACTGCTGTTGTTACACATGACATTTACCTGGGCACATATATATGTCACAGAACTGAGGGGCTTTAAGGAAAACTGATTTGCAGATAATACTATTTTTGAAGAATAAATACTGTTCTTCTAAATCTTTTGTTTCACATGTTATAATTTGAATGTTTTGACCAAGGAATGTATGTACATATCCAACACACATTACAGTGCCTTAAATTAAAAGAAAAAGTGGGAAACATTTAGTTTTCAACTTCTAATTATATACCTTAAAAGAAATTAAGGATAATAAACTGGAGTATGCCAAAAATATGCTTATTACACAGCAGCCTCCTTGGCAAATGCATTTGTGCATCATCACATAAGTACAATTCAAGTAATAATTACAAACATAAAAATAATTATGGCATATCTTTCATGCCAATAATTTACTATGTATAAATCTAATAATATATTTTAAGTAAATCTTTCGGCAGCACAGCAGCCATTATCACCATGGGTGCCACACTAATGTGCTCAAGCGAAGACTAAAAATCGAGACACCCAGTCTGAAGAGTTGAGCATTATCGATCAATGTGGCAAAGTGTATATACACATATAATTGCCCCCTCCCCCAACTTAACAGCTTTGTACTGAAGATGTGGCAATACTGCACTTTAAACTTTGCTGAAAATGAATGTTTTCTCATTCCTTAGTCACTTTTTCAAGAAATAAAAGGCGATTTTCCCCTTTGTTTGACGAGAAATTAAAGTTCAAAATCGGAACTTCAAGTATCCATCACCGTATATTATATTCTGATATGCAGTGGTTTCCTCTTCACGGTGAATAGGTAGTGGCGGATTTGAAATTTTCGTTACGAAAATGGCAAAATTCTTGCTCCGTTCCTTGATATAGCAAGAGGTGACTAAGGAATGGCAAAACATTTTAAGTGAAATTAATTCCAAAAATCGGTCACTCTGCTATGAAAACAATTTTACACGTCACGGGAACAGCGCCGATTCTATCACGGACAGATTAAAGCACACAGTTTGAAATTTAATTTCATTTTTAAAATTGGGGAGGGGTGGGTAAACTGCAAACTCTATTGATTTATTTTGAAGGAGATACTGTATGAAAAAGCAAAACATGCATTTTATTACAAAAAACTTTAAAAGTACGAAGTCACTCTTTTCCACCATTACGAAAAAATAAGAAATGAAGAATATTATCTGAAACAATTAAAAAACAAGAGGCTTAGGAAAAATACTACAAAAAAAAAAAAAACTTTGTCAGAAAAATAAACGCTAAAAATCACGGAACATCTGGTTATTTTCGTGGTCTCCAAAAATTTGGCCGGAGGACAGGCATCTGCCGAACTTCCAGAAATATGACCAAATTCGGAAGAAAGCTTTTTCCAACAGATAGATACAAAACTTGGTAGGTATGTAATTGCGTTAGAAGTTTTCAAAAATTTTGAACGCTTTAAAACATTTGGTGCAACGCCACATTTTTACTGATTGCAGAAATACAATCTTGTGTGATTTTCAAAGGGAAAAGCAAAAATGGGGAACAGAGTTTAAAAATAATCTAACAATCATGGCAGGTTTCCAAAATTTTAAAAGGACGGAAGAATGGCAGCCATGATTATCACACTGATTGCATAAAACATAATGAACTTTTTGATCTCAAAGACTACAGTCTTGTGACACTTATACATATACGAGGATAGATCCAAAAAAAAGGTTACAAGCAGCAGCATTGGAAAAGTAATTAGTGTAGAGGGTACATTTGTTGCCCAGAGTGGAGACAGATGGCGCTAGTTGTCTGACAGCGGTTGTTTGAGAAGTTAGTGCAAGTTCGCAGACGCGTGAGAGCGATTGAAACGGCAAGACGTTTAGAAAAGTGGTCCCGCTTGGAGGTGCGAGCCGTAATTCAGTTCTTATGGGCAAAGAATGTGTCTGCATCTGCAATTCACAGTCAAATAGTGGAAGTTTATGGTGAAGAAGCAATCAGCCGACAACATGTAGCGAAATGATGTCGCTCTTTTCAATCGGGCAGAGAGGATGTAGAAAACCGCAACAGGGCAGTGAGCGGCCGTCCAAGTTCGTCAATGACAGAAATCAACACGGCACAAGTTGACGAAATGATTCAAAATGATCGACGAGTAACTGTGCCTGCAATGGTGACAGAGCTGGGACTCAGCTATGGTACCGTTCAGCGTATCGTTTCTGATGTTTTGAGATATTCCAAGGTTTGTGCCCGCTGGGTACCATGTGCTTTATCTGAGGAGCAGAAAGCCACACGAATGATGTGCAGCCTCACGTTTCTGCAGCGTTACCACGCCGACAGCCAGCAGTTCATTGATCACATCGTTACTGGGGACGAAACTTGGCTTCATCACTTCGTACCCACAACCAAAAGAGCCAGTATGGAGTGGAAACACACTGGATCACCAACGAAAAAGAAGTTTAAGGTTACACCCTCTGCTGGTAAAGTTATGGCAACCATATTCTGGAATGCATGCGGTGTTATCCTTATAGAGTATCTGGAGCGTGGCCATACAGTTAATGCCGATCGTTATTGTGCCACTTTACAAGGTTACGCGAAGCCATCCGACGCAAACGGCCTGGCATGTTGAGTGATGGTGTCATCTTCCTGCACGACAATGCCAGGCCCCATACTGCATGCAAAACTCAAGAATTGCTGCAAAAGTTCAAGTGGGAAGTCTGGAGCCACCCCCATACAGCCCATATTTGGCACCCAGTGACTACTTCCTTTTTCCGAAATTGAAGGAACACTTATCTGGAAGAAGGTTCTCTTCCGACAGTGATGTGAAAACAGCTGCCGAGAACTGGATCAATGGGCAGGGACGTGATTTCTACCGAGCCGGGTTAAACAAGTTGGTCATGCGTTCCGATAAATGCCTGAACAGATTTGGTGATTATGTGGAAAAGTGATTGGCAAGTATGCCTCATAATTCCCTTTTGAACTTTCTGTATATTGTTCATCAATCATTTTTTATGACCCTTGTAACCTTTTTTTTTGGATCTATCCTCGTATATTGAGGTAATACAACGTAGTTTGTCACAATTATTTATTTTTTCAAGCCGACCGAGGTTTCACTGGGTATTGACCTAGCTTCATCAGGACGAATGGCAAGTAAATATTCAAATTGTATATGACATCATAAATGGTGTTTACAGTCACGTGTTTTGGTTAGATGCTTTCACGCACTTGATAGATATGGCATGGATGCCATATCATTTCAATTCACAGTGCCAACATGTCAACGAATCACAGAATTTCCCTTGAAATAAAATTCCAAAAATTGATAGCTGATAATAAGAATAAGCAGGCTTATACCCATAGTAATAATACCGGAATGGTGTATCCAGATAATGAAGTGTTTGTCAACTTGTTCGGTCATAGTCTCACTGAAATACAGAAACGGACTTTACGATATAATTCTAACTTTGCTATCTCAAGAAAGATACCGGTATCAAACATAGTTGCTTCAGTTGAGGAATCTCTAATACAAAGCAGTCTTAACTTTGAAGAAAAAGAAATAGTTAGACATTGTATCAGCCAAGTGATAACCGCAAATTTTGCTACATTACCTAAACCAAATTTAACCACCAAAGAAATGAATGTGCTTAAAGAATTGTGCTCAAATTCAAATTTAATCATCACTAGAGCTGACAAAGGAGGCCAGATGGTTGTGTTAGACAAAAACCATTATGATAACAAAGTCAAAAAACTTATTTTGGATGGACCTTACAAAGAAATAAAGAATGATCCATCAGATAAACAATTGAAAGAAATACAGAAATTGATGAAAAACTCAGAAACTCCGAACCAAAACATAAAAAAACAAACTTAAACCTTCATACACCCGTTGTGTATGATTCTATGCTCTCCCTAAAAAACATAAATCTGGAATTCCTTTCCGGCCTATAGTAAGAAATATCGGCACAGCAGCATATAAGTTATCGAAGTTCTTATCTTCAAAATTATCGACATTGGCCACTCCAAACAAAACATCTGTGAAAAATTCCATTGAGTTTACCAATCTACTCAAACTACATCCCTACGTAGATCAACTAATGCTATCCTTTGATGTGGCATCTATGTTCACCAATGTTCCAGTAAAAAGAGCTCTGGAATCCCTACAATCAAGTCTTGTAGAGCACCATTACAGCCAACCTGAAGTTGAAGAAATAACAAGACTAGTGGGCATTTGCATAAAACATAGCAGTTTTACTTTCCGTGGAAAGTTTTATGAACAGACGGAAGGTCTAGCCATGGGCAGCCCATTGTTACCTATATTATGTGAAATCTACATGCGTCGATTTGAAGAAAAATTTTTTCAAACTTGTGAAATTTGACTTAGGGATACAATACGTAGACGACACTTTCGTGCTATGGAAGGGAAAACATTCTGAAATTCTAGAATTAGTCAAACTTATAAATTCCATTGATCCTCACATTCAATTCAGCTACGAAACTGAAAATAACGGATGTCTAACATTCCTTGATGTCCTGGTAACTCGCTTAAATGAATCTCTCGCAATCATAATTTATCGGAAGCCTTTCACTATTTTTCGCTTCCACATGCCAAGTCCAATCACCCTTATCAATAAAAACTCAGCGCCTTTTACACTTGCGTATATCGCGCAATACATACACTGACGGGGAAAAAATCCCAACACCAAGAAGGGGTTGTGTTAGATAAACGGCAGTTGGTAGGCGGTGAGAGTACATCTGTAAGATGACGTCTATGGAAATTTCGCGCTCGGCGCATACGTGTGGCGCTAGTAGCGCCCCTCAGAACATGCAAAGCAGGTTTGGTGTAAATACTAACGTTCGTGAGCGTTAGTTATCGTTGAGATTCGACGTAGTGTGTTGATGTTAGTCAAGAATGCCTTTAAGAAGACGAAGAAGCCATTATCAACAGCTCACGGAGTTTGAACCAGGTTGTGTAATAGGGCTACGAGAAGGTGGATTTTCTTTCCGCAATATTGCAGAATGACTTGGCAGGAATGTAGCCACTGTGCATGATTGTTGGCAGCGGTGGTCAAGGGAAGGTACTGCCTCAAGAAAACCGGGTTCCGGCCGGCCACGTGGCACTACTGAGAGGGAACACCGCCGTGTACGGCGTATGGCCGTAGTGCATCGTACCGCATCTGCGGCAGCAATTCAAGCTGCAGTTGCCACTACAGTGACACAACGAACTGTTACAAATCGGTTACTTGAAGGACAGCTCCGAGCCAGATGTCCTGTAGCGTGCATTCCACTTACTCCAAACCACTGCCGCTTGCGACGTCAGTGGTGTCAAGCTAGAGCTCATTGGAGGACGGAGTGGAGATCTGTTGTGTTTTCTGATGAAAGCCGGTTCTGCCTGGGTGCCAGTGATGGCCATGTGTTGGTTAGAAGGAGGCCAGGTGAGCGCCTGCAACCAACCTGTCTGCGGCCGAGACACACTGGACCTACACCTGGAGTTATGGTCTGGGGAGCAATTTCCTATGACAGCAGGAGCACTCTCGTGGTTATCCCACGCACCCTGACGGCACAGTTGTACGTCGGTCTGGTGATTCAACTTGTTGTGCTGCCATTCATGAACAGCATTCCAGGAGATGTTTACCAACAGGATAACGTTCGCTCGCATACCGCTGTTGTAACCCAACATGCTCTACAGAGTGTCGACATGTTGCCGTGGCCTGCTAGATCACCAGATCTTTCACCAATCGAGCACGTATGGGACATCATTGGACGACAACTCGAGCGCCACCCCCAACCAGCATTAACCGTCCCTGTATTGACCGACCAAGAGCAACAGGCATGGAACTCCATCCCACAAACTGACATCCAGCACCTGTACAACACAATGCATGAACGTTTGCGTGAACAATGCATGAACGTTTGAGAATGTTGAATGCGTGCTTGCATTCAACATTCTGGCGGTTACACCGGTTATTAATGTACCAGCATTTCACATTTAAAATGGCTCTTCTCGCGCCTACAATAAGCTGTGATCTTGAAACCTTAATCGATTACATATGTTACCTATACAAATGTATTGCCGCCATTTCATTCCTCTACAACTATTTTTTCGTGGTGTTGGGATTTTTTTCCATCAGTGTATATGTTCAGATAAAGACAGTTTGGAAAAAGAACTTTATTTCCTTAAACGTGTTGCAGTAGAGCGAGGATATAACCCTTCTATTACAGACAAGGCTCTAACAAAATTCCGGAAACTGAAGCCTATCTCTACATTAACTCCTGTGATGCGCCCATTGCGAGAGAATTTTGCCATTATTCCATTTTCCCGTGACATTGCCTTCAAAATTACAAAAATACCCAAAACCTTGAATTTTAAGGTGATTTTTAAACCCATAAACAAAAATGAGATTTTTAGGATCAAAGGACTATGTGGAAGACAAAAACTCGTAGGGAATTTATCAAATTTCATGTTAATGTGGTGCTTCGTATATAGGACAGACTCGTAGAGCCTTGCGTTTTCGATTGAAGGAGCACAAGACCTACATTCGGAACGGTGACCTAAAGAAGTCATCGATGGCTAAACACTGTTACAAAAAGGGCCACAAATTTCTCTTTGAAGAAGCAAAACTAATTGACAAGCCAGATTCAACCACCAAATTTGATATTTTGGGAGCTTTCCATATACATACATACCTGCCAACTTTCAAAAACCAAAAATTGGAAAAAAATAATCGATATATTCGATGAAATTTTTAAACGATATATCCAATGAAATTACTTGTCGCGCATATTTATTAAATGTACTGAACATATCGATTAAAAAACGATATGTTACCTAACTCAAGTATCAACTTTTAATTGATATGACTACAGATGTTTGAATTTATTGGCACGTTTATTTCGATTATCCATACATAATTTCTCATTACTATGCTATATCATTATGATCTATAAAAAGATAAAAATTTATTTTTATGGAAGCTTGCATCTAAAGGGAAGAATGTTCCACATCCTTTGACCCCCAAATCCAATAGGTATCCCACGCCGTCACGGAACAAACTAAAATGTTTTCAAAAACAAACCATTTTCATGCTAGGATTTTCTTACGGAGAGACGGAGGATGAGACAGTCAAATAAAAAAAATAAGATAATGAGCGACACTAATTGGTAAATTATGCTCAACTAAAGACGAAGTGAACAAACATTTTGCACGAATCGCATCTAGTTCATTAAAACTTTTAACAAAGGAAGTTAATTTCGTATTTTTTTTCCACGCAGTCAACATTAGATTTGTGCTGGGCACTAGAAGTACACTGGCGGAAAGTGAAAAAAGAACACCAAGAAGGAGACATCTGATACCAACGAAATTTATACAGCATAATAACGGAATACAGAGGATAACGTGATCAAAACATTATGGCAAAATACAGCTGTATTTGCTGGTAAACTGAAAAATAACATTTCCATGTAACATGGTTAGTACGAGGTTGAACCGCCATGAACTGCGTCACACTGTGCAATTCTGGCATGGAGTCTGTCGTACAGATGTTGGATGTAAGTTTGGGGTATTGAGTTCCAAGCATCCTCAACCTGGACGCGTAAACCGGGGATGGTCATGGCTGGCCGTGGAGACTGGATAAGTCATTGTCCCATAAAATACCACACGTGCTCAATGGGGGCCAAATCTGGTGACCGTGCAGGCTATAGAAGTTGTCTCACACCCCGAAGTGCATGTTGCGTTGCACGTGCAGTGTGTGGGCGTGCGTTATCTTGCTGGAAAACACCACGATGGACCGACCTTACAAATGGCACAACAACGGGCTGAATTATGTTGTTGATGTAGGAGGTGCTGTTTAACGTACCCGGTACAAACACTAGTTGTGTACGGGAGTGATAGCTGATCGCTCCCCACACCAGGAGACCAGGTGTAGGCCCTGTGTGTCGCTGGCGGATGCAAGAAAGGTGCAGATGCTCCCCTAGGCGTCTGCGAACACACATACGCCATCGGAGGCTCCCAAGCAGAATCTGCTTTCATCGCTGAACATGACAGATCGCCATTGCGTTCTCTAGTGCAGACGTTGGCGACACCACTGCAGCCGTTCCTGATGGTGGGCTGGAGTCAGAGGTACACATGCCAGAGGCACGTGTGCACGTAGTCCTGCATCCAGTAGACGGTTGCGGATTGTTCGCACAGTCACCTCAGGTGCAACGGCAGCTCAGATTTGCGTTGCAGTGGATGTTCTGCTTGACAACGCCGCTCTTCTTATGCGTCGATCGGTCTGCTCATCAGTCCGTCTGTGACTCTCGGTTCTACGTCATCTCGTGGGGGAATGTTCCTCGGACCATTTACACCACCATCTTACCACCACCGATACTTCCCGTCCAATTCGCTTCGCAATACGACCACCCAGCCTCGTGGAGTCCGACTAGACGACCTCGCTCAAAGTCCGATAACTGGTGAAATTGTACACGTCTTCCATATCCAGGCATTGCAGCTTCTTCAGGGTCTTCAAACGTGTCCGTATGCCGACAACTGATTACATTCACTTCGCCGTACTCCTTAAATACCACCAACGATAATTTGCATATTATGCCGTGCTGTGGCGTAAGCGCTCACCGGTTGGTCCTGAAATTAACATCACACCTACGTAAACTTGACCCCATTAACATATGTAAATTTCATGATCGTCCGCCAATTCCTTCTTGGTGTTCTTTTTTCACTTTCCGCCAGTGTATGATTAGTAATATCATTCGTTCCACCACGTGAAACGCTGAAATTACATGACACGCAGTGTAAAATGTATATTTATCATTTTTTGAAGATTTTGAAACACACGGGAATTCCGCAGAATACGCATCCCGGAATGTTTGATAGTACTGCTCCCCCCATATTGCTGCTCCCCCCATGTTGCTGCTCATAGTGAATCACTAATACTAAATTTATTGACACTTGAAAATAAAATGCGAGTAAAACTGCTGTAGTAAAACAGTAACACCTTAAAGAGATGCAATTTGCAGAGGAAATAAAATAGTACCTCAACATATTAATTTTGTTGAATCAAGCCAAGACATTTTTATGCACGTTATCAAGCGACGAACAAAAAAAGCATAGTTGAAAAAGCGTAGAAAACTTACTGACTAATGGACCAGCAAAATAAATCATTGCTGGAGAAGCAAAGGCTCGAATGAACATTGAACTTTTTTTCGTTTTTGTTTTTTTCAACTTCCTCTTACAGTAGCATTCTTTTGTAAGGACAAATTTATTGCCACATAAGAAGTTATGAAACCATGCCTAATGACTTTTTAAATTCACAAAACTGGCAGCTTTTGCTTAATTTCGTTATGTTGGGTATCGATCTGGGCTTAAAAATTCCACAGATTTAAAATCCATTTGAATTTTTTTTCTACGATAACTACGTTCTGAAATAGCATTTCGTACTGGGAGTGCTGGAATGCAAGACACACCCACGCTGGCCTCTGAGAAGCTGCGGCCCCGGGGACGAACAATGCGTTATCTGAAAAGGAGAACGGGGGACAGCATGAGAGAGAACTTGATTGTAACCTTACGTTACGCAGCTTCATAGCCTGATGGGAACTGTCACCAGCGTTGTGCCGCTTGCGCAGGGGAAGGTACTCGGATCCATCCAAAAGTCCACGTGTAAGCAAAAAACTGTGCCGCTCGCACTTTCTCTTCACAGCAGAAATAAAGAAAAAATTTTCATTTTAATGATCTCGTGTTAAGGATTATTATATTTGCACTTTTAAGGTATTAAACCCCAGCAAAGTGCGCATAGTTTATGTGCAATTCATTAATGATATACTATTAAAAATAACCAATCACTTACCTTAAAGATCATGGTAATTTCCATCCGCAAACACTTCAGACGTGCTTGAAAAGTGTTTGCGGATGGAAATTACCATGATCCTTAGGGTAAGCGATTGGTTATTTTTAATAGTATATTGTGTTAAGGATTTTTTGAAGTGGAATTTTTTTTTTTTTTTTTTTTTGGCTCTTGAAATGGGGAGAAAAAAATAGGGATTTTTGGTTTGAGAATGAAAAATCGGAAGAAAATACTTTCCGATCGGAATATCGGAAAGACACCCCAAAATCGAAAGGATTGGCAGCTATGCTAACATATATCAGGTCTTCGCAACTTGTTAATGACATGGCATCCACGCCATTTCTATCAAGCTTGTGGGAGCATCTAACCAAAACATGTGACTGTAAACACCATTTATGGTGATGCGTAACATCACAGCCTCTCCTTGACAAATGTCAACCCCGCCTTCTCGTGGTGCATCCTGTTCCCACTAAAGGGGCTCTGACGACCGCAAATAGCGGTATAACTATACCATCGGGATCAGAGGAAATGCTATCCCACACTCACCAACCCGCTTGGCCAGCGTGGTGAGTTATGGCCAAACACCTCCAAAATGACTCTACAACTTAAATCTTGGCCCTCAGTCTCCGGCAGCTGGAATGTACCTGGCCAAGGCAGCGGCCAGTGCGACATGAAGGCAGAGGGTGCTAAGAATCCCCGGAGGACCGGACTAGGCTGCCATTTGATGCTGACCTTGGCTACCTACAACGGACGCTCCCTATCTTCTGATTCAAGGCTTCTTGAATTGGAAGAGGAACTACAAAGGATCAAGTGGGACATTGTCGGGCTAAGTGAGGTAAGGAGAAAAGGAGAAGATCTCATTGAACTGAAAAGTGGACATCTCTTCTATTATCGTGGGACAGATACTGGCAGAACTAGTGGTGTTGGATTTATAATAAACAAGAAACTGAAGGATAAAGTGGTAGAAGTTGAAAGTTCCTCTGACAGAGCTGCACGACTCGTTATCCAACTATCGAGAAGATACCAGGCTCAGATTATTCAAACTTATGCACCCACCACAAGTCATCCTGAAGAAGAAATTGAAGAATTTTATGAGGAAATTTGTCATCTAAATAATAAAGGTAAGCAGCACTTGAAGATAATTATGGGAGATTTCAATGCAAAAATAGGGCACCGGCAACAGAATGAAACTTCAGTAGGTAAATTCGGTCACGGCAACAGAAACCAGCGTGGAAATACTCTCGTTGAGTTTGCAGAGGCAGAAGGATTTTTCATCTTGAATTCCTTTTTCAAGAAAAAGCCACACAGGAAATGGACATGGAGACATCCAATTGGGACGACAAGTGAAATTGATTTTATTATGTGTAACAAAAAATTCGTCATCGAAGACTGCAGTGTACTAAACAAGTTCAACACAGGTAGTGACCATAGATTGGTGAGATGTAAGATGCACCTCAACACTAAACTGGAACGTGGCAAGCTCATAAGACAAACAAAATGTATTGACATAACCAACCTTAAAAAACACCATAATACTTTCAAGTTGGAACTGAAGAACAGATTCTCTGCTTTAGAAGGCCTAACATCGGAAGAAGTCGATATTTCGGAAGTTAACAGAAAAGTAACCAAAGCTCTTATGGAAACAGCAACAAAATTAGCTGGGTCTAAGAACAAGTTGCATGTAAACAAATTATCAGGAAAAACCAAAATGTTGATGCAAAAAAGAAGAGAGATGAGGACAACTAAAGAAGATGTGACTTCCAAAGTGGAATATATAGAGCTATGCAAGACAGCACGAAAAAGTATCACTGAAGACGTAAGGAAATTCAACTGTGAGCTAGTGAGGAAAGCAATTGAAAACAACCAAAGCCTAAAGATAGCAAAGGGACATCTCAGTAAGGGAAGAAAACAGATTATGGCTCTGAGAAAAGAAGATGGTTCTATAACAAGAAATAGAGGCGAAATTTTGACAAGAGTGAAAGATTTCTACTCCAAATTATATGAAAGGGATGATACATGTACTCCAGACATCATGAAAGGTACCAGAGTTCTTCCAGTCCTCCCAGCAGAAGTTGCTCATGCAATCAAGAACATGAAGCGGGGGAAAGCTCCAGGAGAAGATGGAATTACTATAGACATCTTACAAGAAGCAAGTGGAGAAATTGAAACAGTACTCGCCCAAATTTTCACTCGATGCCTTAATGAAGGGAAGATTCCTGAGGATTGGAACAATGCTACAATGATCCTGCTACATAAAAAAGGTGACATTGAGGATCTCAGGAACTACAGACCTATCAGCCTCCTATCAGTGGTTTATAAAATCTTCACTAAAGTTCTTTCACACCGCTTGAAGGTAACACTGGACATGGCTCAACCGAGAGAACAAGCTGGATTCAGGAGTGGCTACAGCACAATAGATCATATCCATGTACTGAGAGAACTAATTGAAAGAGCGAGGGAATATGAACTTCCATTGTGCATGGCTTTTATCGATTATGAAAAAGCCTTTGATTCGGTGAAACCATCAGCAGTTACCACGGCTCTGAAATCCTGCGGTATTGAAAATGCATACATTAATATTATTAATAACATCTATGAAAATGCAAGTGCAAAGATTCGGCTGTTTGAAAATACAACACACATAAAAATTGGAAAGGGAGTGAGACAAGGTGACACCATATCTCCGAAGCTCTTTAATGCCACATTGGAAAATGTCTTTCAATCACTGAACTGGGAAAACAAAGGGATAAAGATTAATGGAGATTATCTAACCCACCTTCGTTTTGCTGATGACGTAGTCATTTTTGCAACTACCCCATCAGAGCTGCAGAGTATGATCCAGGAACTTGCTGACAAGAGTAAAGAAGTGGGATTAAAAATGAACTTTCAGAAGACAAAAGTGATGTTCAATGCTTTTACAAGAAATGAAGATTTATCGATTGATGGAGAAAAACTGGAGATAACAGATACATATGTTTATCTTGGACAGCAGATATCAAGTGAGGGTCACATTGATGAAGAAATTAATCGGCGTACAAAACTTGCCTGGAGAGCTTTTGGAAGAAACAGCATAATTTTCAAGAGCAATATGCCATTATGTCTTAAAAGAAAAGTGTTTGATCAATGCATCCTTCCAGTGCTTACGTATGGTGCAGAGACGTGGACCTTAACTAAAAGAGACATACAAAGGCTGCAGACAACTCAAAGCAGCATGGAGAGGTGCATGCTTGGTATAACCAGGAGAGATAAGAAGAGGAACTCGTGGATCCGAAAAATGACGAGAGTGGAAGACATTAACTAAAAGAGACATACAAAGGCTGCAGACAAGTGGTGGACCTTAACTAAAAGAGACATACAAAGGCTGCAGACAACTCAAAGCAGCATGGAGAGGTGCATGCTTGGTATAACCAGGAGAGATAAGAAGAGGAACTCGTGGATCCGAAAAATGACGAGAGTGGAAGACATCATGATCAGAGTTAAATCCCTGAAATGGCAATGGGCTGGACATACTGCCAGAAGGACAGACCATAGATGGACAGCCGAAATTTTAGATTGGATTCCAAGGGACAGGAAAAGACCCAGAAAAAGACCACATGGGAGATGGGTGGATGAAATTCGTAAATATGCGGGAGTGACATGGAGGAGACTGGCACAAGACAGACCGTTGTGGAGGAAACTTGGGGAGACCTTCGTCCAGCAGTGGATTGATAATGGTTGACAATGATGATGATGATGATACAATTTGAATATTTACGTGCCATTCGTCCTGATGAAGCTAGGTCAATACGCAGCGAAACCATGGTCGGCTTCAAAAATAAATAATTGTGACAGTTACGTTGTATTACCTTAATATATACATGTGTGTATATATATATACAAACACAGTTGAGTTACATTATTGCGACCACCTCCTACTTTTGACGTCAACAGCGTTTAGCCAGGGAATGAAGGCACGTGTCATGAGCTGGCTTGGAGGGTAAATAAGATGTGCTGCAAGCATTCTGAAAACATATCACTTGTTGCTGTCATGGATAAAAGCAGCGATTCATCTAATTTGAAAAAAGGGATGATTATCGGCTTTTGGGCCAAGGGTGACAATATTTCTGAAACAGTGCAGTTTGTGAACTGTTAGCGTGATGCTGTTGGTTAAAATGTATCGTGATTGGAGAAATAGCACCATTGCGAATAAGCGACGTGCAAACTGCGGAGCACCACTTGCCACTGATATGAAAGATGAACGTCGGCTGCAAAGGTGCATGAGGGCTGACTGACATGCCACCGCCGAGTCTCTCACTGACCGAATGAACCAGGGGGCTTTCGGAAGTGTGTCTAAAATGACAGTTCAGCAAACCCTGCTGTGCATGGGACTCCGATGCAGAAGGATGGTCACTGCACCTACGCTAATGAAGGTGCATCGGCAGAAAAGGCTTACATTTGCACGGCAGTATCGGAATTGAACGTCCGCTGATTGGCAAAGGATTGTCTTCTTCGATGAGGCACGTTTTCTGCTTCATCGAACGGATGGACGTTGGCTTATAAAGCAAGAAACATCAGACAACAAACACTCTTTAACCATTGCTGGAATAACGCAAACTGGTGGAGGCAGCGTTATGGTCTGGAGAATGTTTCCATGCCATTCTCTGGGTCCACTCATACCTGTTGAAGGCACTATGGACCGAATTTGTTATGAATCCATCCTTGCAGACCTCGTACATCCATACATGCTGATTGTCTTCCCTGGGGCGGATGAGATCTTCCAGCACAACAATGTGATGTGTAACACAACTAGAAATGTCCTAGAGTGGTTGAAAGAGAAACATGTGGACTTCAAAGTACTTCCCTGGCCACCTAATTCCTCAGACTTAAACCCAAATGAGCATCTGCGGGACCACCTCTATCGTGTTGTTCGCTTAATGGATCCTCCACCACGCACCCTCCAGCAGCTGTCAGATGCACTGCAGTCAGCATTACTCTACATACCTGTGAACATCTTTCAGCACCTTATTGAGTCACTCCCAGCCCGTCTAGCTAATGTCCACGCTTCACACGACGGTTATTCTGGATATTAGCTGGTGGTCACAATAATGTGCCTCGACCCTTGTATATAGCCAGTGCGACATGAAGGCAGAGGGTGCTAAGAATCACCGGAGGACCGGACTAGGCTGCCATCTGATGCTGACCTTGGATACGTATCATGAACGTCCCCTATCTTCTGATTCAAGGCTTCTTGAATTCGAAGAGCTACTACAAAGGAACAAGTGGGACATCGTCGGGCTAAGTGAGATAAGAAGAAAAGGAGAAAATCTCATTGAACTGAAAAGTGGACATCTCTTCCACTATTGTGGGACAGATACTGGCAGAACTAGTGGTGTTGGATTTATAATAAACAAGAAAATGAAGGATAAAGTTGTAGAAACTGAAAGTTTCTCTGACAGAGCTGCACGACTCGTTATCTAACTCTCGAGAAGATACAAGGTTCAGATTATTCAAACTTATGCACCCACCACAAGTCATCCTGAAGAAGAAATTGAAGAATTTTATGAGGAAATTCGTCATCTAAATAATAAAGGTAAGCAGCACTTGAAGATAATTATGGGAGATTTCAATGCAAAAATAGGGCAACAGCAACAGAATGAAACTTCAGTAGGTAAATTCGGTCACGGCAACAGAAACCAGCGTGGAAATACTCCCGTTGAGTTTGCAGAGGCAGAAGGGTTTTTCATCTTGAACTACTTTTTCAAGAAAAAGCCACACAGGAAATGGACATGGAGACATGCGAAAGGGATGTCAAGTGAAATTGATTTCATTATGTGTAACAAAAAATTCGTCATAGAAGACTGCAGTGTGCTAAACAAGTTCAACACAGGCAGTGACCATAGATTGGTGAGATGTAAGATGCACCTCAACACTAAACTCAAACGTAGCAAGCTCATAAGACAAACAAAATGTATTGACATAACCAACCTTAAAAAACACCATAATACCTTCAAATTGGAACTGAAGAACAGATTCTCTGCTTTAGAAGGCCTAACATCAGAAGAAGTGAATATTTCTAAAATTAACAGAAAAGTAACCAAAGCTCTTATGGAAACAGCAACAAAATTAGCTGGGTCTAAGAACAAGTTGCATGTGAACAAATTATCAGGAAAAACCAAAATGTTGATGCAAAAAAAAAAGAGAGATGAAGACAACTAAAGAAGATGTGACTTCCAAAGTGGAATATATAGAGCTATGCAAGACAGTATGAAAAAATATCACTGAAGACGTAAGGAAATTCAACAGTGAACTAGTGAGGAAAGCAATTGAAAACAACCAAAGCCTAAAGGTAGCAAAGGGACATCTCAGTAAGAGAAGAAAACAGATTATGGCACTGAGAAAAGAAGATGGTTCTTTAACAAGAAATAGAGGCAAAATTTTGAAAAGAGTGAAAGATTTCTACTTCAAATTATATGAAAGGGATGATACGTGTACTCCAGACATCATGTAAGGTATCAGTACCAGAGTCCTTCCAGTCCTCCCAGCAGAAGTTGAACATGCAATCAAGAACATGAAGCGGGGAAAAGCTCCAGGAGAAGATGGAATTACTGTACACATCATACAAGAAGCAAGTGGAGAAATTGAAACAGTACTCGCCTTAATGAAGGGAAGATTCCTGAGGATTGGAACAATGCTACAATGATCCTGCTACATAAAAAAGATGACATTGAGGATCTCAGGAACTACAGACCTATCAGCCTCCTATCAGTGGTTTATAAAATCTTCACTAAAGTTCTTTCACACCGCTTGAAGGTAACCCTGGACATGGCTCAACCGAGAGAACAAGAGTTCAGGAGTGGCTACAGCATTATAGGTCATATCCACATACTGAGAGAACTAATTGAAAGAGCGAGGGAATATGAAATTCCATTGTGCATGGCATTTATCCATTATGAAAAGGCCTTTGATTCAGTGAAACCATCAGCAGTTACAATAGCTTTGAAATCCTGCGGTATTGAAGATGCATACATTAATATTATTAATAACATCTATGAAAATGCAAGTGCAAAGATTCGGCTGTTTGAAAATACAACACACATAAAAATTCGAAAGGGAGTGAGACAAGGTGACACCATATCTCCCAAGCTCTTTAATGCCACATTGGAAAATGTCTTTCAATCACTGAACTGGGAAAACAAAGGGATAAATATTAATGGAGAATAGTTAACACACCTTCGTTTTTCTGATGACATAGTCATTTTTGCAACTACCCCATCAGAGCTGCAGAGTATGATCCAGGAACTTGCTGACAAGAGTAAAGAAGTGGGATTAAAAATGAACTTTCAGAAGACAAAAGTGATGTTCAATGCTTTTACAAGAAATGAAGATTTATCGATTGATGGAGAAAAGCTGGAGATAACAGATACGTACCTTTATCTTGGACAGCAGATATCAAGTGAGGGTCACATTGATGAAGAAATTAATTAGTGTACAAAACTTGCCTGGAGAGCTTTTGGAAGAAACAGCATAATTTTCAAGAGCAATATGCCATTATGTCTTAAAAGAAAAGTGTTTGATCAATGCATCCCTCCAGTGCTTACATATGGTGCAGAGACGTGGACCTTAACTAAAAGAGACATACAAAGGCTGCAGACAACTCAAAAAAGCATGGAGAGGTGCATGCTTGGTGTAACCAGGAGCGATAAGAAGAGGAACTCGTGGATCCGAAAAATGACAAGAGTGGAAGACATCATGATCAGAGTTAAATCCCTGAAATGGCAATGGGCTGGACATACTGTCAGAAGGGCAGACCATCGATGGACAACCGAAATTTTAGATTGGATTCCAAGGGACAGGAAAAGACCCAGAAGAAGACCACATGGGAGATTGGTGGATGAAATTCAAAAGTATGCGGGAGTAACATGGAGGAAACTGGCACAAGACAGACCGTTGTGGAGAAAACTTGGGGAGACCTTCGTCCAGCAGTGGATTGATAATGGATTCTGGCCAATGAAAGTCTTTTGGAAGTTGGTCTGGAGGATGCAAATTAACTACAAAAAGGAACCTTTAAAGCTATGGACAGGACAGTCCTATTAAAAATAAAAAATAAAAAATGCAAATAAAATCACACAAAAAAAAGTTTATAATTTGATTAAAAAGTAAAATAAAAATAAATAAAAAGTAAACTAGGTATTCACTCACTAGAATAACTAACCTAAAAATAGAAAAACTTACGTTAAAATAAATAGGAACTTGAAGTGTCTGTAGAAGTACACTAAGGTAATTAAATACATGTAAAGGTTATTAAATACACTACAAGTGTATTTGATAATATTTTTCATGTATTCTGGAGAGTTATTCTACTCTATCTGGAAGCCTCCTGAAGACAGCCAGGGACTGGCAAAAAGTACTTGAGGCAGACCAGGTCATGATGTGGAGATTCAACAAGCCTCCTGAAGACAGCCAGGGACTGGCAGAAAGTACTCGAGGCAGACCAGGTCATCGATATGGAGTGGGTGGCGTCAGTGGTTAAGCATATCATGTTTCCCAACGAAAACTAAGTTGTGTAAGGAGGAGAGGGTGGAGCCAGTGAGTATGAATTGAGTGGATAAAATAGGGATGTTGTAAATAATGTAGATAAAATGCTGTTTTTAATATGAATGTATGTATTGATATGTATG
Organism: Macrothele yani; assembly: GCA_039090855.1. Lineage (NCBI taxonomy): Eukaryota > Metazoa > Arthropoda > Arachnida > Araneae > Macrothelidae > Macrothele > Macrothele yani. The sequence goes on from CM077011.1 coordinate 168,755,601, forward strand.
GATGTTGTGAATGATAAGATGTGGATGGTAATTAATGACCAAGAGAGTTAAGGTTAAAGTTTTCGATGAATGACGAGGTGTTTCTGTATAATGTTTTAAAGTTTTTAATATATGTTGAAGTTAATGAAAGGTGCCCATATGTGGATGAGTGAATATAGCTGAAAATGGTTGGCTCAAAAACAAAAACAAACACACAAAAAAAAAAAAACAGGCAAGAGTATATGTGAAGACAGAGGAAAGAGATACGGGGACCACGAAAGGCCTATTACGCATTATGACAAGTCGGACGAAAGGCACGTGCAGTAAATAAGCCAAAAAGCAACAACCTTTGGGTGAGTTTCTATTAACGAAGTTAATTACAATTTGCACGTAAAATATAAGAACAACTTTCGGGAATATGTATGTGTTCTCAGGTTGTGTCTTTTGTTATTACTTTGAAAAGAGTTTTAACAAATCTAGCAAAAGTTCTTGAAGCTTAGATATTTGCGGTGATACAGATTGCAAGAGAGTACCGGTTTTCTCAAATATAGATACCACACCCAAAAGGAATATGCTGTATGCCTTGTTTACATCAGATGATTAAAACATGAAAATCTATTAAGGCAGGGCTTGACAAATATGTTCCAGATCTAGGATCCAGCTCTCAAAATTTGGGAGCCAGGAGAAACAAAGTTAAATTTCAGAGCATGAATAAAAACATTTGTGGTGGAACGAAAAGTGATAAACTATACATGTTATATATATATTTTTTTCTTTTTACCCAAACCACTTTACTGCAAAATAAAGTTCCAATTTGCTTCATAATTTTCTTTTCCCATTATTTCACTTGCCACTCTCACAAAATTAAAATTTTAGATTTTGATTTTATTATAATATTATTTGTGGAAGTCATGCTTTGTACATATTAATTTAAAGTACCACATTTTCATTCGTATAATCTCCAGACCATAAAATTAAGGAAAAAAATTTCTTCCTAAGATTTACGATGGCGTATGATCTACAGGCCTTGAAAAAGAAAAATCCAATTTTTAAGCCTCTGAGGCATATAAATTCGTAGATCATGAAATTTTGAGAAAATAATTTTTTCTTTTGCATAATCTGTGGCGGTGTATCGCAGACTATGAAATGCGAAAAAAAGAGAGATCATTGTATAATCTGCCCTTGTTAATTAACTGTGAACCGAGTGGCAGTTCTAGCCCCCCCCCAATATAACTAGATTTTTTTTTATTTTCTTTGGAAATACATATTGATTTATATTAATTACCGGCACATGGAGGAATTTGTGCCCCCCACCCTTTTTTTGTTTAGAACCGCCACTGCATGAACCGGAATTTTCGACACAAAAAACCGTGATTCACAGGATGACTGACTCGGAAGTTCAAAGATAAAAAAAAAAAAGAAGAAACTATCGTTTTTAAATAAAAATAACCCCATTTTTTAATACTTTTGTGTTACTTTTAAGTAAATAAAGGACTAAAATCCCTAGCTTTTCAAGCATTACTGTAATTTATTAGTTAGACCCAAAACATCCGTAGAAATTACAAACAGCCTGTAGTATTTGTCTCTTTTCTAAATATGTTTCAACTGAACAGCGAAACAAAGAAAAAAAAATGGTCGCCAGGACTAGATTTCTAGGTGCCCAGGATTTGTCGAGCCCTGTATTAAGGTTTATTAGATGGGAAAAATAGGCAGACAGCTTAAGACTAGATTGGCAGAACATAAAGCTGCAATTAAAAATTTGACAAACAAAACAGTTTTGGACAGGCATGTTCAAAATACAGGACATAAAGTGCTTTGGGACTCTGTGGAAGTTCTGACACATTGACAGCAATTTTTCAAGAGCACATTGTCAGGACTGGAAATTGAGAGAAGTACAACATTAAATGATGTGAAAGATTGGAATTTAGCTAATGAACGGCAACACCTACTATAGTGTAGTCAGTCCTGAGGAAGGGTAGAAGGGGTGCTACCCGAAAATTTGACTGTAAGTAATTTCCTTTATTCCTAAGTAAAACCCATTATTTAATGAAATTTAGAATGAAAATCTTTTCTTCCTTAGTTAAAACTGCACTCTGTTCTGCTTTACTTTTCTTTAGTGGATACATCTTAGCACATGAATTTTTTCTTTTGTTAGATACTTTGAAATTTTCCTTATTTGCTGATAAATTGCCTGCTTTCTTCTTTATCTGTTTTTCATTTTTCTAAACTTTAGTTGTGGGCTTTTTCTTCAAAATGAATAATTCTCCCTTATTTTCAGTTTCCTTTTTCTTCTCAGAAATCTTTGGTATCTTGTAGAAAGACAGAGAAGCAGACAAGCTAGATGACTTTAAATTGATTGTTTCTCTAAAACAGCTTGTTAGCAGATCCCATTGGTTCAACAAATGGGTTAAACTTTGGCCAAGGGAAAGCCAGCATGTACACACATGCTTTAATATCTTTTGGGCCTCTTTGCCATACAGTTCTTGAAAACTTTTAAGTGTTTCTTTACAGTTGACACTCTTTTTGAGGTAATAAAAGATGTCAATCAGAACTTCATCCCTTTTGACAGGCAGAGTTGCTGTACCCTTCTCTGAAGCAAGGTTTATCAGATGGCAGCTACATCCAATAGATATAATATTCTGCTGTTTTCTCACCAAAAATTAAATTACACCATTTTTCTTTCTTTGCATGACAGCAGCATTATCTGCACTGAATGCTATGCAATGTTCTAAAGGAACCTTTAGCTTCTTAAACTCAGCAATAATGAGAGAACTGATATTTTTGCCTGTAGGATTTCCAACCAAATTTGGAATTGAAAGTAAAGTACTCTCAATAAGCCCTAGATTAGGGTTAAAATAACTTATGACAATCGGACACAGTTTGTAATCCCTTTCATGACTTCCATCACATGCTGCAGAAAATGGTTCTTCTTGTAAAAGTTTCACAGCAGCGAAAGTTCGATGTACAGCCATTTTGTGGACAATCGCCGTTGTTTTGGTCTTTTCACAGCCATAAGCATTTGGCAGTTTCATCTTTTGGAAACATCTGCTGAAAAAGTGGATCAGCATGGCTGGCAGCACTGAGTGGCACGTTGTGTTTTATCAAAAAAGATGTAAACGACAATTCGACATGAGTTACATCTCCTTGACTATTATCCGATGTTTTAAAAAACATAGTCAGTTTGGAGTTACTATCTGTACACTTCACATTACCTTTGTGTTTGGGACCATTTACATGACAAAAAATAACATTTCTGCCTTCTTGGGCAATGTTAAAATTGTTTTGGCAAATGTCACAAAATGCAAATTTTACACCTTTATTTGATTTCCTGATACATTGGAACTTTGCGGTGTATGCTTCTTTAAAAGTTTGAAAATAACTTTGAGATGGTTTAATCTTAGTACTCATCTTTATAGATTTGCATAAAAGCTAAACTAACAACTCGCTCCTCCAGGTAATTCAACTCTACAACAAAGAAACAACACCACACACTAAAAACAACACACATAAGAAAGTATTCTTTGGCTGCTACAGCAACATTGGTCAGCACTGTACACGAAGATTTTACCTTTCTCTTTCATTGGCTGCGATTCTCCTCCTGAGAGGAGAACAATTAACTGCTATGATGAACTAGTGTCTATGGGGACTGAAATACAAAATGTGATGGCCACCATCGCAGGCTCTGTGCATGCGTCTAGCATTGGCCTATCACTTGAGCACTCCCGCAGGGGGGGGGGCTACCACATGATGCCATGAAGCTGGAGAGTCAAAGATGACGTCATCATCGTGTGACACAGTGACCATAAGGTCCGGCAGAAAATCTACGTGGATGGTTGCAGGGATTAAAATATTTTGATTAAGTAATTGAAATACTAAAAAATCCGTTAAAAAAAGATCTCTATCTGTAAATCCGAAAAATTAAGCAGAAATCCATAAATTTTACAGATAATCCGTAAAAGTTGGCAAGTATGCATTTTGCACTGTAGCATCTGTACAGCTATATGAGAGATCACATATTTAATTGATATATTAAAGTAAACCATAGTAACATGTGACCAGAAGAATCACATTTCTTACTAGCAATCCAAGATGGCAAGCAGTTTGCTACATATGATTCCTGCCAATTGAAGTGCTGAGATCACTTTGTACTCCAGTATCCCTCTACATGCCCTGCAGATAGCATAACTTTTTTTTTTTTTTTTTTTGATCCCCCAAGAGCACTTAAAAGGCTTGAAAGAGTCACCCATCCATGATTTTGGTCTACCACATCTACAGAATACATAAGTGACTAAACAAACAACAACAAATATAACATCAGTGTCCTAACAGGGTTGACCCCATGCGCAGCATATGAGAAGACAGAAGCTTACATTCTAACCTACTTTATTACCGAGTTCCCATATCCAGTAATCTAGAAGGTCATGAAAGTCCACATAAATTCACTAAAACATTCTTGGGGCAGTGGCATACATAGGGAGGGTCTGCTGTGTCCAGACCCTTCCCAAAATGCTCTTGTTTTTCATTAATCAGATGAAATACATAAATGATCTTTTAAAATACATCATTCTGACTATGGCTAAATTTAAAAAAAAAATCTTTCTATAACTGTTTTTCATAAATTCATTAATTTCATTACCCCCAATTATTTTTCTGTAAGTCTTAGTTCTAGTTTTTGTAAGGATCGTTATTTTTCTGTTTTCATAATCATTATGAAATCTTACTTATCATATATATGACAGCATTTTGTGTTAGTCATGAATTTCTTGTTGGGCCCCTTCCTTGAGAAAATCTGTGTGCCCTACTGTCTTGGGATATATAGTGACTAATACATAATAGATACATGTGAAATTCATTGAGACATACTTGGAATACCTACACATTATTACTGCAATGACATATAGTTGAAACTGAGCTTAGAAATGGCAGTATGGTAATTTACATGAAGATCCACAAATCACTTACAATCAGGGTTTGTATTGATTTTTGGAAGTCCATTTAAGAAGATTTTAAGGAGTTTGAAATATGTTTTCCAGGAGTTTACAATAACATCAGAACTTTTTCAAGTTTAATTTCTCTGAAAAGACATGGTTTCCCATTCCTTAGTACTTCTTGCTATATCAACAGAAAAAAGAGTCTGCATTTTTCCCTTTAGTTAACAACAAAATTAAAGTTCAAAACTGGAACTTCCATTCTCCATTGCTACCATCCAAGGCCATAGCCAGAAAGAATTTTCGGGAGGGGTTTTGAATTTGAAAATTTGTTTTCGCTGTACATTGCTATACATATGTTGAATTTTTGCTCTGTCACACTTTATTTCTACAAGAAATTCTGTTTAACACTCCCCATTTTTCAAAATACTAAATTTTATGCTATACTACATACCCAAGTATATGAATCATCTACCTGGCTATGGCCCTGCTGTTGTCTTTCATTCCCTGTAAAGTTGTTTTCTTTGCACACAGTGTGAATGCACCAGCCTTTGTTAATGTTAATTTCGCCTTAAAGAAAACAAAAATGCTTGAAGGGTCAAACTGACAAGGAGTCGAGTTCAGTGGGACCCACATCTGTAGACACTTCTCCACCTGTGGTGGACAAACAAGAAAGGCAAGAGGCAGATATCTGTTCTCTCTACCCCTTCTCCAGCCGTGAGGAAGCCAACCAAAAGGAGTAAAGACGAGTCTCATCCCAGCACTTATGGTGAGGCTGTCTCAACTGTCAGGATGGCCATCGTGAAGAAGAATTTCCCGAACAAATGGCTTGATGACAGTGAGGTTGGGACTATTCAAGAGGAGCTTTTGAGGCGCGTGGATGGTTCTCAAGTAGGAGAGCCTCTACCGTGCATCAAGAGCTTTTCCCTGAACTCTGGAGACCTTGTTTATCTTTGTGAGAACGAGGAAACAAAGCAATGGCTAACATCAGCCTTTGACAAAAATGATAAGGTTTTAAAGGGCACTGGGCTAAAGGTGATGAGGGCCAGCAAACTCCCAAAACTGATTGAGGTTGCCTTCAGGACAAGGGATATTCGGACGAAGGATCCAAGCGTCCTCTGCAGGAGGTCGTGTGCCTACAACAGCAGTTTGCATACATCCCACTGGAGGGTGTTGGATCGGGTACAAGATCCTAAGGCCGTTAGGTGGGTTTTCCAGGTGGACAGGGAATCGGCTAAAGCCATTGCTGAAGCCAAGTTCACTGCCTACGCTGGGGTTTATGAGGGCCAATTCAAAATACTACATGACCCTCAGGGCCCTAGCACTTCAAAGGAGGACACAGAAATGGAGGAGCCTCATTCTGCAGTTGTGGAACCAGAAACAACTACATTGTCTTTCTCTGGCCATTGTCTGGAAACAGGGAAGGACTCAGGTCCAGCTGCGAGTGGGGGTGGGGGAGACTGTGGAGGTGGATGTGATCGGCCTGGGTGGTATCCATGAAGGTGTGGAGCTGGCTTCCAGCACCCACCAGGGGGGTTGGGGGTCCTGACCTGGCTGATCCTTCTACCACTTAGTCTTTGTACCTATCTCATAATGGAGAACTGCATGAAATGTATCCAGATCAATCTCCACCATAGTCGGTCTGCATCTGCTGCTTTATGCTGCAGAGGATGTTGATCTGGCTTTCATTCAAAAGCCATGGACACATAATGGAAAGATCCTGGGTTTACAAGGAGCAGGCTTTGCTGTCTTCTATAATACATCAAGTAGGAGACCAAGGACCTGTATACTGGTGAGCAAGAGACATCATGCTATGCCACTTCCTGAGTTTACCACAGGTGATACAACTGTGATTAAACTTTTTATGTCATTTGATAGTGGCAGAGAAGAGCTGTATGCTGTCTCTGCATAATTACAATTTGATGAACCTGAACCACCTCCTTCTCAGGAGGTAAGAGATATTGTCCACTTTTGTGAGCCAAGTGGAAGATGCCTAATCATCTGCTATTATGCCAATGCTCACCATATCATGTGGGAGAGCAGTGACTGCAACAGACGAGGGGACAGCCTTTTGGAATATTTGGTAAGTACTAAACTTCATATTCTTAATCGAGGCAATGAGCCCACTTGTATTGTTTCTAACATAAGTGAAGTCATTGATCTCACCCTCTGTAGTGCTAACATGTTTGATTGCATTATTAAATGGCATGTATCTAGTGAACCTTCATTGTCTGATCATAGATATATTTGCTTTTCAGTTGCCAATGTAAGACAACAGCTGGTGCAAGTCAGAAATCCCAGAAGGACCAATTGGGTTGGCTTCAGGGATGATCTGGTGGCACATATTGAAGGCGTGGAATTTAACATGCACACAGTGTTGGATCTCGAGTTAGCTGTTGACCAGTTGCAATGTTCTATTCTCAAATCGTATCACCAAAACTGTCAGGCCAAGACTGCTAGCTTACCAAGGCAAGTTCCTTGGTAGAATAAACAGCTTAGCAGTCTCAGAGGCAAAACTAGAAGACTTTTTAATAAAGTCAAACATACTGGTGAGTGGACAGCATATAACACTACCCTCACACAGTACAACAAAGCAATTAGAGCCTCTTGGAGAGATTTCTGTGGAAATATTTCAGATACTCCCAGTACTGCCAGATTTATGAAAATCATGGCTAAGGGCAATGCAAATAGCCTGAACACAATCAAACTGTTTGATGGGAGCTTCACAAAAACTGGTAAAGAAACACTTACAGAAATGCTAGGTGTACACTTTCTCGATTCAAACATAATTGGCCCCACTGGCGTATGCCCAGCTAACCTTGAGCACCAATGTGCAAAAAAGGAGGACTGGAGGGTTGCCAGGGAGGTTGTCAATTATTCTAGGATTAGTCCATTAATTCTTTTGAACCATATAAATCACCTGGATGTGATAGTATTACTCCCATCTTAATGCAACAAGGACTGGAGATAATTACTCCACTCTTGTGTAAAATTTACCGGGCCTGCCTTGCGCTTGGTTATATACCAAGTGCTTGGAGACAGGCTAAGGTAATATTTATTCCCAAACCAGGTAAGTTAAATTACCAGGAGGCAAAGGCCTTTAGACCTATTAGTCTAACATCTTTCTTTCTCAAGGCTCTTGAGAAGATGGTGGACAGGCATATTAGGGAGGTGGTTTTACTTCCTAAACCCTTCTCAAAATTCCAGTTTGCCTATCAACAAGGCAAATCAACAGAAGCAGCTCTCCATGGCATAGTCTGTTGCCTGGAGAAGGCATTAGAATTTAAGGAGGTGGCATTAGCCACTTTCATTGACATTCAAAGTGCCTTTGACAGGGTCTCTACAGAGTGGAAAGACATGGTGTTGATAGAACCTGTTGTCAATGGATTAAGGCCATGCTCACAAGCAGAACGGTTGTGGCCTCGCTACTCGGGAGGCTGTCAGTCTCCACCTGCTGGGGCTGCCCTCAGGGAAGAGTTTGCTCTCCCCTGTTGTGGTGCCTGGTGGTGGATGAACTGCTGAGGATCCTGGAGAGGACTGTTTTGGCTATGCAGATGACATGGCCATAATTGTCAAGGGAAAATTCCCTAAAACAGTCTCGAGTGTAATGCAAAGAACACTGGGACTTGTTGAGGATTGGTGCAGAAAGGTTGGTCTATCAGTAAACCCTGACAAAACAACCCTTGTACCTTTCACTACAAAGAGGAATTTTGGAGACCTTGGAAGTATTACTCTTTTTGGGAAAACAATTTCTCTCGTTACACAGGTTAAGTACCTGAGAGTCATTTTGGACGGAGGCTTAAACTGGAAACAGCACCTTGATTACTGCATTGCCAGAGCCAAGAAAGTGTTCTGGTCATGTAGAGGTGCTATTCGCAAATCTTGGTTTCTTACCCAAGGATCTTGCACTGGATATATACTATGGTCATCAGACCTATGGTCACTTAAGGCACAACAGTGTGGTGGCATAGAGTTAGGCTCTGCACAGTGCAGGCTGAACTTAAGAAGTTACAAAGGTTGGCCTGCATAGGTATATCAGGAGCAATGAGAACTACTCTAACAGCTGCATTGGAGTTGCTTCTTGATATTCTGCCACTTCACCTTCATATTGAGGGTGAGGCCATTATGGGGACATATAGATTATGCTGCAATCAGGGTGCCCACTCCTTTTCAGGGAAAAAATTCAAGGACATTCAGGAAAAAATTCAAGGACGAATTTTTCAATATCCTAAACCGCAATGAATATATATATCAAGAATTATGTGTGTTGTATTATGATACTCACTATCTTCATAAAACATCTATATGCATCGCATTAATTCTTTCTGTATGTTCAAAACTCCCAATTTCTCAAACACAAAATTATCATAAAAATAAAACACTTAATATCTATTTCAGAATTATGTACAGGTATGCATAACACATTAAGTCACTTTTGTACGATTTTTAGATTTATCCTAAAACCAAATTTTGATCTAATTATTTATATCATACTTTATAATATAACATTTACCTTTTTACCATTAATAAAAGAAATATTAAAATTTAATGAATTGGAAAAAAATACAAATGTTTTTAATAACATATTAGCTCACTTTCATATTGAAATTTCAACACAGCAAAATTAGAAAACTTACATGTTATTCAGAAATAAAATCCTTTCTTCACTTTCACATTAAGAAGCCTTCATATTCACAAGTCTCAACATAATTGATGGATTTTGGATGCATGCCATTTTTCAATTACTTCTAGTGGGGTAACCAGTTTTGTACACATTAAATTAAATACCAAGAATCAAAACAGATACTTTAAACATTTTGGAAACACAGGCATGGGGTGAGGAGACTGAATGATCCTTTTAAGTGGGCATTATTTTTGGACAACATGAAGTAGTTGTATTTTATCACTAAATGTGAGAAACGACACCAGCATTTAAATTTTTCTTTTACTTTCGGTTTATCTTCAACTTTTTACGATACACAGTTTCTGCCCTCCGTTACCGTGAAAGCATAGAAATTATTTTCAACTCAATGACTTGCAACTCCGAATCTCCTCTCTACATTCCGTTGATCTGGAGATCAATTCTAAGTTTTGGCAACAAAAATAGGGAAAATTCAAATGTAGAATCTGGCAACAATCTTAGTCCTCCATTGGCGTGATGAAGACCTAAGATAAGGTCGAAAGCTTCCAACTTACGAACTTTTTGTAAAAGTTTTAGTTAACGTAACTAGCGTGATCAAGTCACCTTTCTTTGTTCAGTTATTAGTAGTTAGGCACGCACTAGAAAGCAAATTATGGATTCTAAATCCATTGAATTAGGTTTCCACCACAGAGAAATTAAAAAGATCCTATGGGCTTATCATTAAAATGGTTTTAAACACCTTACATATGACACAGTACGAAAGCAAGACCATGGTGTATTTCTGTTATTATAAGAAAACTGAACCTAAGAAATTACCATCAGTATTTGTAATTGGTAGCCAATTATTTAAAAAAAATCTTAGCAACAGCGCATCTCCAAATTTTGCAAAAAGTTCTTTACTGAATGACAAACTTTCTTCAAGTGTAAAAAAATATTTAACAAATGAAAATACTGTAATCAATTTTTAAATAATTAGAATTTTTTCTACTCAAATGTCAGTACTTTTAACACAACATTAAATTTATCATTGTTAAAATATAATTAACAAGTATATTAAAAAAATATTAAGCAAATGGGTGAATAATTTATTTACTATTATTCACTAAATCCATTTTTTTCTTGAGTTCAGAATCTATTTCTTTTATCAATGATTGTTTGTCTTGAGCTGTCTTTCTAAAGCTATTTGATTTAACAATGCAGCTAAAATTATGAGTATCTTCTGCTTTTGTTGCCAAATCATCAGCTGCTTTTAATAAATCTAATACTTCATTTTCTACACATGTTTTTCTTATTTTCATACTTTCTATTTCATCCAGTATTTGTTTTCTTTTTTGGGCTACAGCAGAATTAGCCTTGTCTCGAGCTTTTTCTTCTAAATGTATTACATATCTTTGCCTAGCACATTTGACATTACTCAAAAGCAATTTTGAAAACTCGACATTTTTAAATGCCACCAATGTTACTTAGATGGTCATATATTATTCTTTGTGAAACAATAGAGTTTTCTTTCATATTGTCAATTATTAGTTCTTTATTAATGGAGAATCCTCTCTCCACTGATGCCTGTCCATGCGAGAGCAACAGCAGCTTTTTAGTTACTTCCCACAACAGATCATAGTTTTTACTTGAGGATAAATGTTCATAAAATAGCATATCTACTCTCAATTCCTCATAATTGTTATCAAAAAGTTTAAAATCTGAAGTTACTGCTGCAACACTACTTGTAAAATCCTTTAACTGCAGCACAATAGTGTCAACAACAACAGGTTTCAAATGATTTGCATCTACAAGAATTCCTAGAATAATCTTGAAACTTTTTAAGCAAGATTCCTTCTCAGCATTCATTAATTTAGGATCTAAACACTTCATGTGCCGCACAAGAGCATACTGCCGTGGGCATTTAGTGAGCAATTTTTTGACAACGTTTTGCAAAATTGATCTGCATTCCATACGAAATTCCATTATCTGTTTTTCACTTACATTTGATGGCAAAGTCTTCACCTCCTTTTCAGCCTGGAATCCAATATCAATCATCCTATAAGTGGAACAATTTTTATTATCAGTTGGATCAATTTTTAGAAGTGCTGTAATGGTCTTTGTTTGTTCTAACACATCCATTTTAATACAGAAATTTCACGTGGACCAGGAAATTCAAACAAAGGTCTTCGCTCTTTCCACGTTCATAAGTGGAAAGAGCGAAGACAGTGAACACTTATGAACGTGGAAAGAGCGAAGACCTTTGTTTGAATTTCCTGGTCCACGTGAAATTTCTGTATTAATTATTCATTCGCCTTCTAATTATTTCTTCAGTTGCTGCTTACCATCTTTGGTGAATCCCCAGCATTGTGCGGGGCTCCAAGAAGCAACCTGCCAAACTTGACTTGGCAGTTAGTGTGTGTCAGTCTAGAGAAATTCGAGGCCGCTGTGGTGTAGCAGAAGCATATCTGGCGCGTAACTGGAAGACCCTGGGTTCGACTCCCGGTGACGGCCAATGAGAATTTTTCCGTGACTCACTTATGAACGTGGAAAGAGCGAAGACCTTTGTTTGAACATCCATTTTAACAAAGCGACTCATCAGATTCCTTAACATGTTCTCTAAGTCTTCAGCCATGAATGGCAGCATTGGCTTATCTGCCTGATACTTTTTTAAAAAGGGACTCAGTTGCTTTGCAATAGAATTAAAAAATATAATTTAGCAAGTGCCAATGGATCCTTCACCCATTTTTGGACAATATTAAAGGAAACTGTGCAAGGCTTATGTACAATTTTCTGGGCTACCAAAGTTTCATACTTCAAAATAAAGGGCCAAATTTCTACAGCACATTCACACACAGGAGAATTTTCAACCCACCTGTGTGAACAGAACTTTAGTGGCATTTTTACAGCAATATCCACATTTAAATAATCCTCACACCGTGCCGGCGAATCTTTAAATAACCTGTATAGGCTTGAAAGAAATTTTTCGATTTCACAATCACTTACAGTAGTAGCATGTCTCAACGCATTATGCACTATGTGCAATCCACAGGTACCGGTGTTTAGGAGAGATGCATTTGAATTGGCCGATAAATCATCTTGAAATAAAGAGAAAAGCTTTAAATTCACATTCGGTCCATCCATAGAAAACTGCACTGTATTTTTTAAAGGCAAATCCTTCAAAGATTGCTTAAGTTTGTCTAATAAAATGTCTGCACTTGCGTAGCCTAAAAACACAGAAGTCAGATACCGTGATGTTACTCTGTTCTTGTACCAAAATCTTATATGGATGTCCATTTGTTTTTGTTGAGAGTATTTATTTAAACTCTCATCAAACAAAACAACAAAATCGTTGCTTTCATTAATCTGTTGCAACAAAAGTGATTTAAAATGGGGTGCCAAGCCAAAGCAGCAAATATATGAACATTTTGTTTGCCCACAAGAAAAGTTGAGAGCCGTTTCACTGTCTGGAAACATCAATCGAAACAACTTATCAATTCCAGCACATGATCTGTACGAATAATGGCTTTCTACCACTTTTAAAGCCCATAATATTTCGGCTTTTGTAGGATCTTTTCTGGGAAAACAACCTGCTGCTGATGATGAAGATGGCTCTGGTGATGATGGTGTTTGTGATGCTGGTGCCGGAACTTTTTCAAACAATCCATCTAAGGTGGAATTTCAACTTTTGTTTTCAGAACGGGTCAGATGCTTTTTGCTTTTCATGTGGCTTCGCAATGCAGACTCTTCCATGGACGAAATATCAATGTTCTTTAAGCATAACAAACATCTCGCAACATGATTATTGCTGCAATCCTTGCCAACCCACGTGGAATACTTGGGATTGTGCAACCAAAGATCACTGAAATTGCACTTACGACTCATATTTATTAAACACCAGAACAAGAAAATTCCAATATCTAACAATTAGATGACAACTAGAGACATCTCAAAGCAAAACACTAAGCCAACAGAATCTTTTTTTTTTTTTTTTCTCTGTCGCTACACACACATTGCAAAGAACTTTCCGGAAAAGCAATGTAAGGAATTCCTACTCAGTAATGCCATGAGCATTGTGTTTTTCCTATGCTATTGCCAGATACATAAGAGTAATATAATACTCTGTGGCCAGAAAAAAAGTGCAACCAAAATACGGAAAATGAACCAACACAAACAAATAACTTCAACTTTTTGTTCTCATGGAACAACAGCAGCAAGCAGGTTCTGTCGGCATGCACAATTTGTCAATCACGTCTACCATTTCATTTGCAGTCCCGTGGGCCACCTGTTGAACTGCCTCCTTCCCTAACTAACAATAAAAATGCAAAAATAATTTTCTAAATTTTCATTTAATAGAGCTGAATAGTTGACAGTTACCATAGCTTGGTCTTATAAGGTTACCCTGCAAATTTCGCTTCGATCCAATGAAAAGTTTTTAAATTACGCACTTTTTTTTTTATTAACCCTTCGAGCGACGTGGTGGGGGGGGGGGGGGGGGCTAGTGAAATGCACCTGTCAACAGCATTGAATGAACCCACTTTGAAGCAGATAAAGAAGAAAAAAGAAGGGGAAATCCCCGCTTTGCCAGAAGGAAAATGAAAGAAACGATACGATAGTTTTCCCCGTCGCAGAACACGTGCTCTGGGGTAGCAAACGCTCAACTCCTCTCGCAATAGATGTAGGGGGGATCCAATCTTGACCTACTTAACTCCCCGTCAGACCACAGTGCACCCTTTCTCCCAGTGACGCAGCTGCTTCGAAGTTTACCCTTTTTGACTTCCGATGTCAGTGGGGGATTGCAGGGAAAAAGTAAAAAAGAACGGAAATTACGATCAAAATTTTTTGGCTGTGGGATTTTAAAATTCAAGGACTTTCAAGGCTAATTAAAGAAATTCAAGGACATTCCAGGCTAATTAAAGAAATTCAAGGACATTCCAGGCCTTGAATTTTTTTTTGAAATTCAAGGACTTTCCCGGTTTTCAAGGACGCGTGGGCACCCTGTGCAATGGCATGTGGAGACCCTCATTGTGGGTTGGCAGCCATACCAAGCCTATTCAGGAGTATTTTTGTAAGGAGCCCATCTTTCAAATGGGAACCGACAACATGCTAGCAAAATATCATTTCAATAAAGCATTCAGTGTGAACTTTCCTAGTTGCAGTGAATGAGAAACATCCTTTGTTCCTGGATGCAGCAGTGAAACTTTTGGTTTACTGACGGCTCCAGGACAAATATAGGAGTTGGAGCAGGGGAGTATTGCCTATCCAGATGTTATGGTTCATGCCAAAGCCTTGGAAGGCATGCTACCGTGTTCCAAGCTGAGGTGTATGCTATTTTGGCATGTGCCTCAGAATGTCTGATCAAAGGGTATCACAATGTGCGTAACCAGATTTGTTCAGACAGTCAGGCGGCTTTACTGGCACTTCATCAGTGCCGCATTTCATCCAAAATTGTTTGGAACTACCTCCAGACCCTAACTGAACTGGCAAACCGGAACAAAGTGCAACTGTTCTGGGTGCCAGGACATAGGGGTTTTGTAGGTAATGAGAAAGCTGACCTTCTTGCTAAAGAGGGGACAGAGCAGGCTTTTTATGGGACAGAACCTGCATTAGGGCTCACCTCTGGTGCAGCTAGAGGACTTATTAAAAGACTGCTGAGGACTAAGCAGCTTGACCTCTAGCATGCTACCAATGGACAGAGGCAGGCAAAGGAACTTAATCAAGGACATTTGCCTCATAGAGCTAAGGAGCTCCTTAAACTGCCAAAAAAAAGGATATTGGACTGATTGTTGGTCTACTTACAAGACACCCTCATCTTAATAGGCACCTTAATTTGATTGGGGTGAAAGAGGATCCACTTCATAGAGGATGCCATCTAGAAGAGGAGACTTGCTTGCATTTTCTTTGTGACTGACTTCTTTGCAGCACTCAGGCTTGAACACTTTGGCACTCATAACTTGAGACCAAGTGATCTCTCTTTAGTACCAGTCAAGAGCATTCTTGCTTTTACTCGTGCATCTGGTCTCTTTCGAGATTAGGGCTGGGGATGCACAATAGATATTAGGTCGCTGTGCTGGGTTATTGCAATCCCCCCCCCCACACACACACACACACATCGTTACAATTACAATATACAAAAATCAAACATTTCAAGAAATCGAGATATATGAAATAATAGAACTACTGAAATACATTTACAACAATAAATTTTTTCAGTACAATGACATCATTTATAGACAAAAATTTGGTGCACCGATGGGCTCACCGTTGTCTTCATTGTTTGCTGAAATAATTTTACGACAACTAGAAGAAGATGTAATAAATAAATACAAAGATCATTTTCTATTTTATGAAAGATATGTTGATACAATAATCGTGTGGACGTCCAGCTTGCAAGAACTTGAAGATCTTAAAGAAAAATTAAGCAATACATATCCCACCATAAAGTTCACAATGGAACTGGAATCTGAAAATAAACTTCATTTCTAGACATTACAATTGAAAAGAGTAATCAACAATACAAATATTATGTGTATAGAAAACCCTCCTATGTGCCAATGTTTATACCAGCCAACTCGGATCATCCATGGGCTTATAAAGTGTCTGCAATACAAGCATTGGTGCAGAGAGCATTCACACATTCCAGTACTAAGGCATATAGAGAAGCAGAAATCAGATGGATAATAAAAACAATCAAGAACTTTAGGTATAGTCCAGATATAGTAAAGAAATTAATATATCAGTACAAGCATCCTACACAGAGAGAAAGCATAAAGAAGAAATACTATGGAAAGTTACCATACATAAGACAAATTACAATAGTAGTAAAAAAAGAATGTAATAAGCAAAAACAAGATATTGTAGTAACAATAACTGATTACAAAAGCATGATAATAGAGAACCAAGATACAACTAAACTATTGGATAAAGCTGGAGTATACAGCATTCCTATAGACACCCCAGGAACAGATAAAAAATTTACATGCATAGGAAGTACAAAAAATAATTTGCAAAAACGACTTAATCAACATATCAGTAATTGGAACAAAAAAGAAGAAAATACAGCACTAACATAATATTGCTTAAAAACTGCAGCTAAACCATACTGTATTTGATGAAATAAATATAGTGTGTCAACAACCAACAGAAAATACGATCCGTTACGCAGAAGCAATAGTAATAGAAAAGCAAAACAAAAAGAACAACTGCAATATACAATCTAGTATCAACCTACCACTCCCCTGGAAAATATTGATGAGAGAGGAACAGAAGAGTACGATAAATAGAAGGGGAAGGTTGC
Organism: Macrothele yani; assembly: GCA_039090855.1. Classification (NCBI taxonomy): domain Eukaryota; kingdom Metazoa; phylum Arthropoda; class Arachnida; order Araneae; family Macrothelidae; genus Macrothele; species Macrothele yani. Next base: position 168,772,423 of record CM077011.1, read on the forward strand.
GGACGACAGTGCCGGGAGCTGAGAGTCGACGGGAGTGATCGCCGCACGGAACTTCGATTTTTCGAAACCGTGAAGCGACAACAGCCCAAAATAATGATGTCACGGATCTTGACAAAGATGGGGCTGCAGTTTAGTCGAAAGTGGCAGAGTGAGTGTGATCACTAAGGACACAGCAGACATTGTTCCTGAAGATGGTAATGCGTTACCGAAATGCATAGGAAGCGAATATCGGAAGGACGTCATTTCTTATTCTTAGGTCACCGTGATTTGGCATTTCGGGAGGTTTTTGCGTTATTTAGTATCTTTTTCCACTTTGTGTTCTAAGGCAGTATTGTAATGTTTCAGCTGTGTTTTTACGTTGTACACGACAAGAGTTCAACTGTTTCCGTAAGTGCGAATTTTAGTGTTTCCAGTTGGTGCTTGTGTGGGTTATTTCATATTCTTTTTTGTGAAGTTTGGTGACATACTACACTGCTGGCCACCCAAAATGTAACACCAAGAAGGAAGCATCCGATTGGCCTAAAATTTGCAGCATGCGTCGCCCGCGAGAGGAAATGCAAACGATTAGCAGTGTAGGGCATATGCCAATCATGTGCGCCCGGCACGCCACCGAGCACTATAAGAAGGGTGCACAGAAGGCAGGGTGTAAGTAGTGAAAGTGTGTTGTGCTGCCGAACTGGTGCGTGGGAAGCTTCCTGATGCCTCGTTGCAGAATACGGCAGTCATTCCAGCACGCTTCGGTGTTCGACAGAGGACGAATAGTGGCTTATCGCGACAGCGGTTTATCGTACCGAGACATCGGCGCCCGTGTGGGACAACATTCAGCCACAGTGAGGCGAGTATGGATTCGGTGGGTGCAGGAGGGACGGACAGACCGACGTGAGTGATTGCTGCAGCCGCAGCACACCACCAAACGAGAGGATCGGCATGTTATGTGGCGGGCATTGACGGCTCGCACCGCCACATCAGGAACATTAACACAGGAATTAGGGTGTGTTGCGCAACAACTGTGTCAGCACGTACCGTTCAACGTCGTCTGGAGGAGCAAGGACTTGTCGCATGACACCCATTGCTCCGATTACCATTGACGTTACGCCACTGGTGAGTGCGGCGGCAGTGGGCCATGGAGCGCCGCACCTGGACTACAGAATGGCACGACATTGTCTTCTCCGACGAATCCCGCTTCTGCCTGCAACACAACGATGGTCGGATCCGTGTGTGGCGGCACCGCGGCGATAGACTGTATGACGCCTGCATTATGCATCGCCATACTGGTCCATCGCCAGGCGTTATGGTTTGGGGCGCAATTGGATATGACACCCGCACCATCTCTGGTACGCATCGCCGGTACACTCAACAGCCACTGCTACATCTCTGACGTTTGGGAGCCTGCAGTCCTCCCTTACCTGCAGGACCTGCCAGTGGCAACGTTTCAAAAGGACAATGCGCATCCGCACGTCGCATGCATCGTGCAACAATTCTTCACAGCCCAACAGGTGTCACTGCTGCCAAGGCCCGCCTGTTCTCCCGATATGTCGTCCATCGAACACGTCTGGTCGCTGATCGGCAACCGAGTGGCTCGGCAAGCACCACCCGTGGCTATGCCTGATGAACTGTGGCAACGTGTGGAAGCAGCCTGGACCGACATACTCCAAGCCTACATCCAAAGCCTCTTTCGTTGGATGCCGCGGCGTGTAGCGACCATTATTGCCAGCCATGGAGGCCTTACAAACTATTGATGTCTGCGTGTTCCGGAAGTCGCACGGGCCTGTAAACTCAATCGTTTCATCTTTGTATCTGTTGTTATGTGTCCAGCAAATCTGGCTTTGCTATCTCGGGTCCTTCTTGGTGTTGCATTTTGGGTAGCCAGCAGTGTAGGTTGAGAACAGAATTTCAGTGTGGTGTATGCCTTGAGGGAATCCCGTCATATCGAAGACATGGTTGGAACAACGTAATCACTCAACGAATGACGCTACACTGAAAGGTATGTTCTCCCAATTCGTTTTTTGATGTATTATTTTTTATTTTATCCGAATTCGTTTAAATTCGTTCCAATTCGTCTAATTTTATTTTATTTATATATCCCCCCCCAATTCGTATCAATTGGGTTGTATATTCACCCAATTCGTTTTTGCTGAATCATATTTCATTTTTGTAAGAACTGCAGTATTTTTAAGGATTTTAGAGTAAAGTTTTTATATATTGAGATTTTAAAGTTATCAATGAGTTTCCTCCTTATGCCATACACAGAGACCTGGAGACAACATGCAGAAAGTTTTATCCCAAACGGAGAACCTTTTTATAAAGGACTCGTGTTTTTCATCAAAAATGACATTTCAGCATGTTATTGGAAACTTAAAATATCATATAGGTGAAGCTCACATACTTGGGTTATCACTAAGGATATCTAAAGAGTTTTTCTGTGTCTATGTATTTCAATTTAGATTATAGTGTGATTCACATAAGCAACAAGGAATACTTACAATTTCCATGGCTGAGAAAAAAAACATCACTGAAAATAAAATAAAAAACAGATATTACATTATGGCTATATATTATATTCATTTTACAAATGGCACACAAAATTTTTGAATTAATGATTTCATGACAAGAACTCAGTATGCTCAAATATTATATATATTTTTACTCTTAACACACAGTGTAAAACATCAACATATTCTCCTTACACTCTGAGCTGATTCAATCTTCATCTGACATTTCTGACTCTAGATATCCCTTAGTGTCTATTGTCAATTATAAGTTATCTACTTAATGAAAAATATTCCATGAAAATGTTTGTGTTACAAAATTAACCACTTGGAACAAAATTATTTAAGTTCTAATAGACTAAAGAACTAATCAATGTCTGCTACTCGCTTGTTCGTATGTGTACATGTATGTACCATATGTACACAAAGACATCCCTAAAATGTTCCTTGAGATTCAAATGTTAGTTCTTCAAAGATAGATTGCATACCATATTAAAATTACTACTGATCAGAGTTTGCCAAAAAAATAAAAAAATAAAAATTAAAGGAGTATTTTTACTCCTATGAAAATATTTAGGGAGTAATTTTTAAAAGTAAGGAGTATTTTAGAAAAATTAACAGACAAAATAAAAAAACTGACAAAAATGCTGGGCAATTATGAAAAATAAATCCAGATTTTTTTCATGTTAGCAAATATTTTACTACCACTCAATGTATTTAGAATTTGAATCAGTTTTGCTTCTTGTTTTAACAATAAATATCATATTCGTATTTTAAAACAATAACTTTAAATTTATCATTATTTGTAATGGTCACATGCACCAGCAATGTGTTCAAAAAGTGAATACATTGTACTTTTCAGATTCCCATAGAAAAGGACGCGCACATAGCGTTGGCCGGTCACAGACATTTGTAGACGTACCAGGGGTCCCAGTGAAGTCCAGCTATACACACCCCATACCATTATGGACCCCCCCCCCCCAGTCAGTACAGAATATAAAAATGTCTAACAAACTTCTCAGCAAATTCCACAGACACATTTGTCTTTTGTTACTCTGCAGCTGCACACCATCCAGTGCTCAAATTTTCATTTTGCTGGTATCTTTGTTTCCCGTCCCATTTCTTTATTGTCGCATTTTTTCTTTTATATGCCTGTGGATAACAATTTTATCCATCATGAATGCACGATATGAATTGGATTGGAAGAGGAACTACAAAGGATCAAGTGGGACATCGTCGGGCTAAGTGAGGTAAGGAGAAAAGGAGAAGATTTCATTGAACTGAAAAGTGGACATCTCTTCTACTATCGTGGGACAGATACTGGCAGAACTAGTGGTGTTGGATTTATAATAAACAAGAAAATGAAGGATAAAGTTGTAGAAGTTGAAAGTTCCTCTGACAGAGCTGCACGACTTGTTATCCAACTCTCGAAAAGATACCAGGCTCAGATTATTCAAACTTATGCACCCACCACAAGTCATCCTGAAGAAGAAATTGAAGAATTTTATGAGGAAATTTGTCATCTAAATAATAAAGGTAAGCAGCACTTGAAGATAATTATGGGAGATTTCAATGCAAAAATAGGGCAACGGCAACAGAATGAAACTTCAGTAGGTAAATTCGGTCACAGCAACAGAAACTGATGTGGAAATACTCTCGTAGAGTTTGCAGAGGCAGAAGGGTTTTTCATCTTGAACTCCTTTTTCAAGAAAAAGCCACACAGGGAATGGACATGGAGACATCCAAATGGGACGACAAGTGAAATTGATTTTATTATGTGTAACAAAAAATTCGTCATAGAAGACTGCAGTGTGCTAAACAAGTTCAACACAGGAAGTGACCATAGATTGGTGAGATGTAAGATGCGCCTCAACACTAAACTCGAACGTGGCAAGCTCATAAGACAAACAAAATCTATTGACATAACCAACCTTAAAAAACACCACAATTACTTCAAGTTGGAACTGAAGAACAGATTCTCTGCTTTAGAGGGCCTAACATCAAAAGAAGTGCATATTTCTGAAGTTAACAGAAAAGTAACCAAAGCTCTTATGGAAACAGCAACAAAATTAGCTGGGTCTAAGAACAAGTTGCATGTGAACAAATTATCAGGAAAAACCAAAATGTTGATGCAAAAAAGACGAGAGATGAGGACAACTAAAGACAATGTGACTTCCAAAGTGGAATATATAGAGCTATGCAAGACAGCAGGGGTGCAGAATATGTCCGAACGCGCGAACAAGGTTCGGGGAAATTAAGGCAGCTCTGGGGAAATTTTTGCCTGGGGGTAAAGAAATAATAGTAATAATAAAACAAAAAATTGACTTATTAACAACAAATATAACGTGAAAAATAGGAGTAATTTACTTCACAGTAATCAGGTAATCATTTTGAATACAAGAGGTTATGAGGGCTGTGACATACTGCGAACTGCTGCTCGCAAACAATTCACAGAGCCTAAATGACTTTAGTAATGCCAAGGCGTAGACAGCGTGGTGTGAGTAACAAGTACAACACAACCATTAGTCACACTAATAAATGTCTCCGAAACTAATGGGCTGCCTCAGTGACACAGTGGTTTAAGCGATGGCTTCTGATCATTCGTCCGAGATGGGTCCGGGTTCGAATCCTGGTGAGGCATGGATGTTGTGTTTGTCTCATGGCACTGGCTATCGCCCTTCCCTGGAAGCAGTGGCCCTAAGTTAGGGACGGGCGACTGCTTATAGCCTACTGAGTTGCTCTAGGTGATCGTTAAACCTCTAATAGAAAAAATAAATAAATAATGGCAGTGAATGTGTCATAGGCGCCAATTTAAAAAATTATTGGGGGCTTCGGACATTTTAAAGCGAATGGCCCATGCATTTTTCAGAGGATTTAAGTTGAATTTAAATTTCATTTGGTAAAATTATCTGGCACAATTAGCTGCCTAGAATGAAATAAATTATAGTTAATTACAGAATTTTTTAGCTGTTTATTTTTCAGCCTCTCTGCCCCAGGTTACTTCTTGATTCGCCTATTCTTCGTACCTCGAAAGGCTAACGGGTTCCGCCATTTTAGGCAAGGCAAGAATTCTTGTTTCGCCTATTCCTTTCTCGCCTGAAACTTTCACCTGCAAAAGGAAAGGGATTCACCTGGTGCACTAAATCTTTTTTGCGTTAAAAAAAGGTAAATTTTTTTCGTGAGAAAAAAAAGCTTGTTATTCATTGAAATAAATATTAGGTTTTTTTGTTTGTTTTTTTCAAATTTTTAAGTAATAGGCTTTGAGGATAGTTCTTGATCATCGACATATACTCTAATAATGGCTTAAACTTGTATGAAAATCCGCTACAGTTTTGGGGGAAATTTCAGACGAAAAAAAAATGTGTTCTGGGGAAATATTGGGCCCTGAACATTTTCTGCACTCTTGCAAGACAATACGAAAAAGTATCACTGAAGACGTAAGGAAATTCAACTGTGAACTAGTGAGGAAAGCAATTGAAAACAACTAAAGCCTAAAGATAGCAAAGGGACATCTCAGTAAGGGAAAAAAACAGATTATGGCACTGAGAAAAGAAGATGGTTCTGTAACAAGAAATAGAGGCGAAATTTTGACAAGAGTGAAAGATTTCTACTCCAGATTATATGAAAGGGATGGTACATGTACTCCAGACATCATGAAAGGTACCAGTACCAGAGTTCTTCCAGTCCTTCCAGCAGAAGTTGCACATGCAATCAAGAACATGAAGCGGGGAAAAGCTCCAGGAAAAGATGGAATTACTGTAGACATCATACAAGAAGCAAGTGGAGAAATCGAAACAGTACTCGCCTAAATTTTCACTCGATGCCTTAATGAAGGGAAAATTCCTGAGGATTGGAACAACGCTACAATCATCTTGCTACATAAAAAAGGTGACATTGAGGATCTCAGGAACTACAGACCTATCAGCCTCCTATCAGTGGTTTATAAAATCTTCACTAAAGTTCTTTCACACCGCTTGAAAGTAACACTGGACATGGCTCAACCGAGAGAACAAACTGGATTCAGGAGTGGCTACAGCACAAGAGATCATACTGAGAGAACTAATTGAAAGAGCGAGGGAATATGAACTTCCATTGTGCATGGCTTTTATCGATTATGAAAAAGCCTTTGATTCGGTGAAACCATCAGCAGTTACAATGGCTCTCAAATCCTGCGGTATTGAAGAAACATACATTAATATTATTAATAACATCTATGAAAATGCAAGTACAAAGATTCGGCTGTTTGAAAATACAACACACATAAAAATTGGAAAGGGAGTGAGACAAGGCGACACCATAACTCCGAAACTCTTTAATGCCACATTGGAAAATGTCTTTCAATCACTGAACTGGAAAAACAAAGGGATAAAGATTAATGGAGAATATCTAACCCACCTTCGTTTTGCTGATGACGTAGTCATTTTTGCAACTACCCCATCAGAGCTGCAGAGTATGATCCAGGAACTTGCTGACAAGAGTAAAGAAGTGGGATTAAAAATGAACTTTCAGAAGACAAAAGTGATGTTCAATGCTTTTACAAGAAATGAAGATTTATCGATTGATGGAGAAAAGCTGGAGATAACAGACACGTACGTTTATCTTGGACAGCAGATATCAAGTGAGGGTCACATTGATGAAGAAATTAATCGGCATACAAAACTTGCCTGGAGAGCATTTGGAAGAAACAGCATAATTTTTAAGAGCAATATGCCATTATGTCTTAAAAGAAAAGTGTTTGATCAATGCATCCCTCCAGTGCTTACATATGGTGCAGAGACATGGACCTTAACTAAAAGAGACATACAAAGGCTGCAGACAACTCAAAGCAGCATGGAGAGGTGCATGCTTGGTGTAACCAGGAGAGATAAGAAGAACTCATGGATCCAAAAAATGACAAGAGTGGAAGACATCATGATCAGAGTTAAATCCCTGAAATGGCAATGGGCTGGACATACTGCCAGAAGGACAGACCATCGATGGACAACCGAAATTTTAGATTGGATTCCAAGGGACAGGAAAAGACCCAGAAAAAGACCACATGGGAGATGGGTGGATGAAATTCGAAAGTATGCGGGAGTGACATGGAGGAGACTGGCACAAGACAGACCGTTGTGGAGGAAACTTGGGGAGACCTTCGTCCAGCAGTGGATTGATAATGGTTGACGATGATGATGATACAATTTGAATATTTATGTGCCATTCGTCCTGATGAAGCTAGGTCAATACCCAGCGAAACCATGGTTGGCTTGAGAAATAAAAAAATAAACATTTGTGACAACTACGTTGTACTATCTTAATCTATATATAATTGTCACAAGACTGTAGTTGTTGAGATAAAGAATCTTGTTAATATAATCTTTGCATATTTGCAAGGAACGAATACACAGTTCAGAAATAGAAGCTCTGTTTGATGTCACTATGGTGTTGTTGATAGAAAATCCACGTTCTGGTATGGAATTTCCATGCGAGAGTGTTAAGCCGGCTTTAACAAATGCACACAGATTAGGATATTTTAGAATTCCAGAAGAATCTTTAATTTTTGAAATTTCTGCCCAGTACTTGCATATATTCTGATCTTCAGAATACGTATTTTGTAAGTCTTCATATGCATACATACACCACTCTGTGTTTATTGCATCAGATATGGTGTTTGTTTTTGAAACCATCATATGATGTGTAAGACGTTGCAAAGCAAGTTTTGAACTTTCTTTATGACGTAGATTAGGATGAAGGCATTGTATATCCTTACGGATAACATTCGACAGTGGCAATTTTTTCTGCAAGAATTCACAAGTTTCCATGAAACAACTCCTTATGCTTAAAAGGAATCTTTTATGCTCAGGCTTTTCAAAATCACCATCAAGCAAACTACTGGCACCAGATCTTATATTCATTTGCTTTCTTGTCACCCAAAATTTGGAATCCCGACAATCAATACTTTCCAATGATAGGCCTTCTTTTTTGCATACAACATCACTTTTCATAAACTTATACATAATATTTCTTAAGAGTTCATTCAATTTAGGGTACAGTATATGAATTAAGGGAGTATCTTTTTGAAGCAAAGAGGAATAAGGGATGAAGCATGAAGCAAAAAACTTGTAAAACGTAAATACATAAATGTGTAAGTGGATCTTTAAAAAACATTGATATGCTATGATATTTTTCACTGAGTTTAGCTGAGCTGTTTTTTGGAAGAAATTCCAAAAAATATTCAGTTAGGGCTGGGTACTGTTCAATTATTCTCTCACAAACAGGTGCTAAAGTAAGCCATCTACTGCTCACATGTTTTAAAATCATGTGGTCAGCTTGTTCATCCATCAAAACATCCATCTGGATATTGTGGAAATCTTCTTTCCTAGCAGCAGACATCTTCAAAAACTGAAAAATATCAAACACCAAAGTTTCCACATCGCAATCTAACTTGCACGGGCCTTTCTTCATTGCATTGTGCAAAATATGTAAGGAGCAAGTTCCGATATTGATGACATTTATAAAATTCAGCGAATCTTAATGAGAATTAAATTTTCTCAAAAACGACAAGTTAACATTGGGACCTTCCATAGAGCATTGTTAACATTTATCAATGTTTAGGCCATTATTTGTAATAAAATTTAAAATAATTTGAAACATTTTGTCAGATTCTGCATGGCCAATGAATTCTGATTCACAGTATGATATCACAATTTTTTTAAATTTCTCCGACCAATATGAAATATGTATGTCCAGCTGTTTCTTAACTTGCTTCGTTGTGGTCTCATCAAAATAAAGGGTGAAAAATGACTTACCAATATCTTGAAAGAATTTTTTTCCGAAAATGTGGTGCAAGTCCAAATTTTGTGACGTAATGTGCTTTCGCATCCGAAAGTGCAACATTCTTTGCTATTGTTGAATCTTCAAATGCAGCTGCACAAATTTCAACCAATCCTCCCAAATTAGAAAATGGATATAATTGCACTTAATTGACTGTAACAGCAACAAAATTTCAGCTTTTACTGCCTTTTCTTTAGAATTGGATGGTAGCCATGATGTTCCCTTTGGAGCCGATAGTGTCAAACATTTTGAAGATTCACCTTCACTTTCAATGTTATTTTGCGCTAAAAAAGTGCACTGATTCACTCTCTTATTCATGTTCTCCTTATGTTTAACACTATTAGTATGCGAAATAAGTTGAAAAATCCCATGTTAGAAACGCTGATCGTTTTGTTGCAAGCAACACAAAATGCTGAATATGGATCATATTCACATGGCGTACACCAGGTATTCAAATTGCTCCCACTCTTATCTCGTTTACTATCACAAAGCCACGATGCTGAGAATTTGTTTTTCGGGGCATGACCACGAAAATACTTCCAGTGAAATCACGAAAACTGATGAACTGAGTAATTACTTGCCAATCACCATGCCTTTATACATGTACACGACTGAAACATGTGGTTGGGAAATTACGTAACCCTAAAGTAAATATACACAGTGGACACAACCTGTACTGAGACGAATGCAGCGTAAGATGAAACTCTGCTGGCGTCATGAAGTCGACTGCAGCTCATCAACAACCTGCAGCAGAATTAGCCGTTGATTGACAGCAGAAGTTTCCCGGGAACCACGCGACTGCTTCCATACCGATTTTGGAACTCCTAGACCAAAAACGAAGATTTACTGTGCTATCATTTTTCAGCTTAATATCCCAATAAGTGGAATAAATGTCGTAATAAGTAGAGCATCCTTATAAGTGGAAGCAGGTTCAATAAGATACTGAAAATTAGCACGATTCTATGTATATATATAGCTTATACACGATCGGATTCTCAAGGATTATGGAAATGGGAGTTCAGTTCGCTTGGCTTCTGCCTGGCTTAGATTGGGGACGGGAGTTGAGGACAATGGACGTGGGGAGAAAGAAGGAAGGGTGCGGAGCTGCTGAACCCCATGTGCCAGGGCTGGGTTGCTATTGGCAACTTTTGCCAACATCACGGGGTCTGGTCACATTTTGCTTCAGCTGCAGGTGGCTGGGGGCATCACGTTCTATGGGAGGAGTTTCAACAGGTTTCTATGCCTGATTCCACTTTATGCGGAACCCAACCCACCCTCTTTTCTTTAATACGCACCAAATCAGTCACATCCAATGAAGTTGCACAAACCAGTGGCATGACATCATTACAGCATATGGTGGGCAAAAAAGTCGCCGACAGCAGGAGTGGTGCCAGCATTATCGCTGTCCTGTATGTTAGTCAATGTAAGGATCTTTGGATAATTGCCACATTTGGCGAAAATCAATTGAAATTTCGAAAAATTATTACGAAAAGTCGCAAATCCAAATCTGAAATATTTTCGGCAATAAGTTTTAGAAATAAATGAAATTTTATTTCAGAACTTTTTGCAGCTTCTGAAAATATCTTAAATTTCTGGAAACTACTAAAAAATGTCAGGAATTTCAATCAAATTAGCATAAATTAAGGACATTTCAGGACAAACACATTTTTTTCAGAAATTTCAGGACAACTACGACCCCTGCAATTTAGAGGATAACCCAAATTATGACGGAAAAGGAGAAATTCCCCGAAGCCGTTGCACTCTCATGCCTGAAGATTACAGGGAAATTTTTGTGCTGTCGAATTTCCGTTTTCGGAAATTTTCCCTCCATTTTATAACAATACTGGACAGAGGTAACATTGCAGGAAAATAAAACTACAATTAAGGAAAAAAATATTTATTTTGTTTACTTCCGTTTTTGAAAGACATATTACCATCACACTGCGTATTTTTACACATTGGTAAAATTCTTTGATGCATATTTTTAAACATTGATGTGTATCTTACGCATTGATGTGTATTTTAGTAGTTTCTTGATGTATATTATAAAAGTTTCTTGATGTGTATTATAGTAGTTTCTTGATGTGTATTTTGATGAGTTAAGAAAAATTCCCGATGTGTATTTTTACACGTTGGTAAAATTTCAATGTGTGTAAACACTTTACGACGCATACTAGATGTGTAATTGTGCATTTTGTTGAACTCTGCTACTGATGCTAAATTTTACTTAATGCTTGATGCATCAAACAACACCATTAATGATGATCTTAGCACACAATCTTAGTTTCACACACACACACACACACACACACACACACACACACACACACACATCCACCACATGCATCATACATGATCTTTCGTACTTCATATTAATTATCTTTTTCACACATTCTGAATCAGATCCTCTCAAGATTTCTTCAGCTTTCTTTTAACTTTCTTTCCTGCTATATAGGTTGAACATTTGCTCTTCACACTTGCTCTTCTTCCAACATGCATAGCGTTTACTAACACGTGGAAGTGTATATGTGATTTTTCAATGCCTTCTACATAGAAAGACCCTGTTTGCTCTGTTATAGGTCTCCAAATCTACAAATGCAGCAAGAACTTTCTTACATACATACAAATCACTAAGCAGTTCTCTGAGATTCAGAGGTTAGCTCCAATAAGAAAAACAAACTACCAAATAGTTTTTACCTACTGGTGCCATATCAAACTTCTCCATTTACAGCGATCTTGACAAACAACTCGGGCTTCACAGACATTCATTACATGCTGTACACAAGATCTTCTATACTGCATATTCATAATTTTTCTCAAGCAGACACTCCTGAATCTGATCCTCCCATGACTTTCTTGGCCTTCCTCTGCCTTTCTGTCCTGCCACTTGGACTGAAAAGATTTTCTTAGTAAGCATCTCATCACTCATTTTTTCAACATGGCCAAACCATCTAAGTATATTAGTCTCCTCCTTGCTAACAACATTTTGCTTCACATCACACAACTACAACACGTCTTCATTCCTCACACAATCAGAATGTGTCTTGCCACAAGCCCCACATCCCCACCCCACAGCGTAAGTAACGCATTTCTCCAGCATGCATTTCTCCAGCACTTCTATGTCTCTTCTGCAGTACCCAGGTTTCTTCTGGAGTACTGCCATACAACAGAGTAGGAACAATTCCACTCTCATACACAGCCATGTGGGACTCTCTTGAGAACCCACCATTCCTGTGAAAATTTTCCAGAGCAGCCATGACTTTCAATGAAGAATTCACTTGCCTACCAATTTCACCATTCTCTCTGTCAAACATGCTTCCTAAATACACAAACTCACTCACCTGGTCAACCACTGTGCCATTTACACTTACATTACATTCAGTGCTACCAGTTCCTCTCTCAAAAACCATAACTTTGTTTTTACCATTTTTTATGCTCAATTTGAATTTCATGCAAACTTCGTACATCCAAGACAACATACTCTGCAACTCACTTTGCTCTCTGCCAACAGGACAGTGTCATCAGCATACAGCAATCTGCACACACGGATATCACCAAGACATAAACCAGTATTATCTATTTTGGCATCATGCATGCACGCATCCATAAGTATATTAAACAGCCATGGTGATGTTACACAACCTTGCCTGACTCCTGCACCAATAGAAAACCATTTTGATAAAACACCATTCACTCGTGCACAAGCTCTGCTACCAGCATACATGGCTTTTAAACCATTAAGTAGATTCTCAGTAACACCATATTCATTCAATACCTTACACAAAAGTGTCCTGTTTACTCGGTCATAAGCTTTCTCTAAATCTATGAAGGCAGCAAAAACTTTCTTACCAACAGCCAGATACTTTTCAATCATGATGCGTAATGCAAAAATTTGGTTAGTGCAGCCTTTACCAGGCATGAAACCACTCTGAACATCTCACACTTTCTATGATGTAAGACCCCATACTTTTTCAATAACGACCTTACCAAACACTTTCCCTGGCACATTTAATAGGTTAATACCACGATAATTCTTGTAGTCAGTCTGATCACCTTTTCCCTTATACAAGGGAACAATGATAGCATCCTTCAAATCCCAAGGGACCATTCCTAACTCCCAGCACAACTGGCAAATGTCAGTTAACCAATCAATTACAGAGTCACCACCATATTTCAACATCTCAGCAGTTGTGCCATCAACTCTCAGAGCCTTACCATTCTAAAGAGATTTTAGAGATTTACACACTTCTTCTCTTGAGATCTCTCCTGTGCTTTCATCCTTCACTTTGCCATCATCTGCATCTGTCTCAGAATCATCTTTGCTTTCCTGATCTAATAACTCACAGAAGTATTTACCCCACCTTTCACTTAACTCACTGGGCTCCCATTTCATTTCCCCAACCTTATTCTTCACACAACTTAACACTTGTTTCCCTTATTTTTCCTGAGTCTCATGTACTTCCAGAAAGACTTCTTATCTTTCCAAAAAGCCAATTCATGACTTTCCACCTTCTCCTTCCTATCTTTTCCCTTACTCTGGCGAACCAGCTTAGCGGCTTCACGCTTCTTACAGCGATATTCATCCACAGAAACTCTACCTTGCAACATCCCCAAACAGGCTTCCTTCTTTCTCTTTACTGCCTCTTCAATCTCACTATTCCACCAAGCATCACCTCTATTGTTACCCACTATTGTGGTGCCACAGACCTCTTTAGCAGCAGTGATCACATAGTTCTTAAAACATTCCCACTTCTTTTTTACATACCTCTCACAAGACTTCAGTTCCTTCAGTCGTTCTCAGAGTACGTCAGAATAACGCTGATGATTTTCAGGGAGCCTTTCAACCTTTTTTCTTTCCATCCTGGGTCTCTTCCTATTCATTTTCCTCCAACCAACATTCAGTTTCACCCATGACACTACCAAGTAATGATCAGAGCCAACATCCACACCTCTCATCACACGAGTGTCAAGAACTAACTGTTTCAGACGCTGATCGTAGACAACAAAATATATCGCACTCTTTTAACCAAGAGTATGATTTTCCCAAGAATATGTGTGGATATACTTGTGGTTGAAAAATGTATTAGATACATACAAACCATTCTCAATGCAGAGTTCAATTAATCTTTCACCATTATCATTCACACAAGGATCATTAAACTTACCCAGAACATTGTCAGAAATTGCATTCTGCACACCTACTCTAGCATTGAAATCCCCTGCTATTATAACTTTTTCTTTAGCACCAAACTGGCTCAAAACAGCTTTTAGCTCATTCCAGAAATCTTCCTTCCTATCAGAGGGTTCAGAGTCACAAGGAGCAAACACTACAACAATTTCTATTCTCTGAAGTTTCACTTTCAAATGAATCAAGAGAATTCTCTCACTTATGCAACTATAGTGAATCAAGTTGTTCTTCATCTTTTCACTTAAAATCACACCTACACCAGTGTGTCCTCTCACATTATCCAATATTTCAGACTACACACTCACCATTCTATTCACTTCTTCTATACCAATTTCCTTCTTTTTGGTTTCACTTACACACAGCACATCTAGTCTATACTTATTCGTCTCTTCAATCACCTCATTCATCTTGCCATTTATACCTCTAGTATTCCATACACAATCTTACACTCATTCAGCCGAAATCTCTTTCTGATTTTCCTTCTTCCAGTTGTTCCAGGTCGATACCGTGGTGGACCATCCTTCTCAAGTGTGGTAGGTCCACCATATCTTACACTTAAGTCCATTTTTGCATTTCTTTTCATCTTTTTAACCAGGTAAGTACATCAGTGTGGGGGATTAGCCCACAGCTGAGGGTTCCAGTTGGTCATTCAACCTAAGGACTCTGGATCAAAACCCAGTGAGTTGGGGTCTTTTTGCCAATGTCACACAGAACTAGCTGGCACCTCTCCAAGATTCACAGAGGCCCTAGTTGCTGTTGTGTGTGCCACTGTTACCACGGAGCGCCCCGAGGAGACAAACCCATCTCTTACTACTCCACCCGCTGACAGACAAATGTTTTTCAATCAACATACATAATGCAAAAATGTCTTTAGTACAGCTCTGACCCCCTGGTGCACAAAACAGGCTGATCTAATGAAAAGTTTTTACATTCCATCTTATTACACAGACACACACACACACACACACACACACACACACACACACAAAGATCACACACACACACACACACAAAGATCACACAAAGATCACATCCTTCCAACCCTGAGGAACAACCATCTACTATCACACTTGAAAAATTTCAGCTAATCAATAAATAACACTGTCACCAACCCCAATTCTTATTTGCAACATCATTAATTGCTTGCTAAATCTAATATTCAGATCCTCATAATTTGTTTTTAATATCGCTACAAGAGAAGGAAACTATGAACAATAGTGCAAAATACTTGTGATCTGTTTCAAATACCTGAGACAGGTTGGTATTTAAATTTTAAAAAAAAAAACATCTTACAGAACATGAAGTTAAAAATACAGCAAAGAAATAGAACATTTCCATGAAATAATTTTTTAAAGGTGTTTTTACCAGAGTTTTATTACTATTTTTTGATAAATCTTGACATGTCTACTAAACAGCACTGATTCTATCAACTTCAGTCAACAGAATATTACAAAGCATTACAAAGTACTGTAAAAATGAAAATTCAAAGACGTACCATCATCTGGATGCTCAATTTCTAGGTGTCTGTCATCCAGTCTTGATAAAATGTCTGCAAACACTGAAGGGTATGACTGGTCTAAAGAAGAGGAAGAAATTAATAAATCATTAAAATTTCAAATACATAAAAGCAAGTAAAAATCATGCATTGAGTTGTTTCTCAAAAAGATGAGCATCAGGCTCCAATTAATTAATAAATACCAACTAAAGCACTATTGATGTGCAAAGACACCATTAATGCATACATTTTCTTTTCCCCTTGCTTTGGGGCTTAACAACTTCAACAAGCACACATGGCTATAAAGAATTGTCCATACATAAAGTAGAGCCACTGGTTCCTAGGAAAGGACAAAACTAACACCAAAAGAACAAGCACAAAATTTTTCTGCAGGATTTGATTCTTAATCCAGGAGCACAAGATCTCAGAAAATTGTGCTCTACACCACTCATCCACTGGGTGACAGCTGGCAGTCACCGAACTCATTGCCCACGCTGCATGTGTGCAACATATGGGTTACTACTTCTGTTGACTACCTCTTGCAGCAGATTTGAAACAGTTGCATGCCCAGTTGGGTCACTACTACTGTTGACTCCCTCCTGCAACAGATTTGAAACAGTTGCATGCCTAGCTGGGTCACTACTTCTGTTGACTCCCTCCTGTAGCAGATTTGAAACAGTTGCATGCCCAGTTGGGTCACTACTTCTGTTGACTCCCTCCTGCAGCAGATTTGAAACAGTTGCATGTCCAGCTGGGTCACTACTTCTGTTGACTCCCTCCTGCAGCAGATTTGAAACAGAAAAAAGGTGAAAATACTCCAAATACGTGGCGACAGTTAATAAATAAATACATCGCTCTTTCCACTTTCCATAAACACACACAGCATCCAAAAATTTGTTTTTCAGCCGCCGCTGTGGAATTGCCACGTATTTGGAGTATTTTCACCTTGGATCTCGCCCTTTGAATTTATCTGCTATAATATATATAGCTAGTGCCGTTAATGCCCACCAGATGGAGACATCTCAGTAGCTGAGCCCATCTTACGGATTTATGATGTCAGAAGCTGACTTAAAATACACATAGCACCGTGGATTGTTGGCCACCGTGGCGTAAATGTAACGCACTCGGCGCGATATCGAGAGTTCTGTTCGTTCATTTCCACAGCGGCGGCTGAAAAACAAATTTTTGGATGCTGTGTGTTTATGGAACGTGGAAAGAGCGATGTATTTATTTAGATTAGAAACAGTTGCATGCCCAGTTGGATCACTACTTCTGTTGACTCCCTCCTATAGCAGATTTGAAACAGTTGCATGCCCAGCTGGGTCACTACTTCTGTTGACTCCCTCCTGTAGCAGATTTGAAACAGTTGCATGCCCAGCTGGGTCACTACTTCTGTAGACTCCCTCCTACAGCAGAACCAGTTGCATGCCCAGCTGAGTCACTACTTTTGTTGACTCCCTCCTGCAGCAGATTTGAAACAGTTGCATGCCCAGCTGGATCACTACTTCTGTTGACTCCCTCCTGCAGCAGATTTGAAACAGTTGCATGCCCAGCTGGGTCACTACTTCTGTTGACTCCCTCCTGCAGCAGATTTGAAACAGTTGCATGCCCAGCTGGGTCACTACTTCTGTTGACTCCCTCCTGTAGCAGATTTGAAACAGTTGCATGCCCAATTGGGTCACTACTTCTGTTGACTCCCTCCTGCAGCAGATTTGAAACAGTTGCATGTCCAGCTGGGTCACTACTTCTGTTGACTCCCTCCTGCAGCAGATTTGAAACTGTTGCATGCCCAGTTGGGTCACTACTTCTGTTGACTCCCTCCTGCAGAAGATTTGAAACAGTTGCATGTCCAGCTGGGTCACTACTTCTGTTGACTCCCTCCTGCAGCAGATTTGAAACTGTTGCATGCCCAGTTGGGTCACTACTTCTGTTGACTCCCTCCTGCAGCAGATTTGAAACAGTTGAATGTCCAGCTGGTTCACTACTTCTGTTGACTCCCTCCTGCAGCAGATTTGAAACAGTTGCCTGCCCAGCTGGGTCACTACTTCTGTTCACTCCCTCCTGCAGCAGATTTGAAACAGTTGCATGCCCAGTTGGGTCACTACTTCTGTTGACTCACTCCTGCAGCAGATTTGAAACAGTTGCATGCCCAGCTGGGTCACTACTTCTGTTGACTCCCTCCTGTAACAGATTTGAAACAGTTGCATGCCCAGCTGGGTCACTACTTCTGTTGACTCCCTCCTGTAGCAGATTTAAAACAGTTGCATGCCCAGCTGGGTCACTACTTCTGTTGACTCCCTCCTGTAGCAGATTTAAAGCAGTTGCATGCCCAGCTGGTTTCTGCTTGGAATGCCATACCCCAGTGCACCACTGGTGATATTACTGACAGCATGCCTCGTCATCTTCAGCCTTGTACAACAGCCAGACGCAGACAAACTCCACGCTGAACAATCCTGAGTAAAAGCAGATACACAAACTTTTCATTGTTTTTTCATCATTTATGTGTCTTCATCAGTTGTTTGAGTTCCAGAGATGCCAACATCTGAAGGAATACATCAGTAGTCCATATGCATGGGGCCCGTGGCTTCTCGGTAGTTAAGTCAAGTACTGCATTCAAATTTGCAGGGTAGTATGCCTATTTCCCAGAGTACACTGCTACATTTTTAGCAACATTTTAATCTGGATGGGTGACAATACTCTTTCAATAAACCATATTCTTCATGTTTCAAGGAAATTACATGCCTCCGGCAATCGTCCCGTCCACAATGACCACCGATTAATCATAACTGCACACTCTACAAAACACGATTCACGTAAACACACGGCCGCTGTAAACATGGAAATTCCAACAAAAAACATTCCTTGCACTGCTGCGAATTATTATTATTATTTTTTTTTTTTTTTGTACCACTGGAACTGGAGGTCATTGAAGCATGCTTCATAACTACAGCAATTCACGTCACACCACAACTAATCAACTTTCAACTTAACATGAAAGAAAAACATGGAATCGAGTCTACCTCCGACATTTTACGTTAGTTCAGGACATGGTTAAGGTTTTCCGGAAATTTAACAGACATGTGTTGCAAATGCCATCCCACGGCAAGTCAGGTACAAAGTCATGTGATCATACAGAACAACATTCCTGCTTGCTTGTCGGCAAACCATGCTTGCCGTGTCATGGCTTCGTGATGTTACTGCAAAAATCACTACATTTGACTATGCTTGAAAAAAATAATAAAAGACTAAGTTCCAAAAAACTTTTGAACTTAGCATTTTTTTTAAAAAAGAGAATTTAGTGGGTGCAGAGCTGAGCACTTCGTATGATCACTGGAGCTCCCATAAGGACCCCACTTCGGGACCTGAGGAACAGACTAGGAGTCATAGTGAGAAGAATTGGCAGAAAAACATGTAACACACAAAACATTAAAAGAATTCTTGAATTGTCATCACACGCGTAAGTTACCTTGAAAAATTATGAGCAGGACGTTTCGGTAGCGACTTCTACCTTCATCAGCCATGGAATGAGACACATGGTAAAAGCGTCAGTTGTTGCCAGATTTCAAAATCGCTTTTAAAATAATAGGGATGTTAAAAGGTGCATCAGTATTGCAAGTGTTAGGGGTAAGGTAGATTTCAATGCTTTCATGGTATCTGAGGGCATGCCAATTGCTGAACAGGGCGATTCGCTTAACATTGTGCCGATCGGGAGCCAGGGAACGTATCGCTGATGGTTAAAATTTAAAGGGAAGTGGAAGGGCTACCTTTCTTAACATCAGCAATATGCTCCATCAAATGCCGGTTTATGCTGCGGTAAGTACTACCAATATAGTGGGCAACGTCTGTGGAAGTGTTGATAGGGATAGAGTAGACACCTTGTAAATCTAGGGGTTTATTGAGATCTCTGTCCTTAGGGATGAGTTCGAAAAGATGTGGAGGTATTTTTGACTGCAATCCTGTAGCCAAAAGACTTGAAAATAGAGCAAACTTTATGAGTGAAGGACAGGCTAAAGGGCAAAGTGCCCTTTAGCTTGTGACAATTCAAGAATTATTTTAATGCAGACTAGGAGTTGAGAAGGTACATGCAGGGATCATAGCATACTTCTGGAAAATTTTAGGTAGGAATTTTAGGAATTTTTGGAAAAATTTTAGGAAAATTTTAGGAGTGTATTTCAATAAAAACTAGATGTATATTTGTATATATCTAGTAAAACAACTTAGTATACATTGTAGAGTTTGCTTCACACCCTTCAACCATATATACTGATAGACTGCGCATGACATCAAAATTTCTGGCTCCAACATAAAATCACATGACATCAGTCAAAAAGATGGATTACACCTGCTGTGCTTATGGTTGCTCTGAGCGATATAGTAAAGAAAGTTCTATGATTTTTCATGGGTAAGAAACAAATTAAATACCTAAGTCAATAAAGTTCAATTACTTAACCAGAAACTTGCAGCTATTAATATAAAAATATAGTAACTTAAGAAAAAAATGGAATGCATGTTACAAATTCTTCGCAAATGTTCATCACATTATAAATCACGAAATGTAAACAACCCGATCATGCATGTATATGGCTCATAAGTAAACTTACCTGAAGAGTTTTCATTATATATGAGGCGCATTCACATAATACACCGAAAACACTGAAGTTCTGCAGCGTAAATTAGTAATCATAACAGCATTTTTATACGAAATTTGGAGTCTGATGATGATGTGCCCAATGTTGGAGCCATGGCGGCTTTGATGCAGCTATTGCCAATGCGCAGTCCATTAGTATATATGGTCGAAGTTCACACCCAAATTTTTTGCATAACGTCTAATGTCTAAAGTTTAAGTATGATTTACTTCTAATGTTCAGTTCTTATCTTTTCACGTGTTATTATCATATTCAAGTATATTTACCACATTCAAGTTTCACTTTGAACATTAATATGCTGTTGAACCAGAAGCAATTCATGATTTTCACAGTAAAGTTTTCAGGTTTCACATTAAATTATAATATCCTAAAAAGGTAATTAAAAACCAAGAACTATGTACAATTGTTCACTAAATTACTTTTTTCATATTATTGTTTCAACCTTTTCCTGATAAGCCTATTTTTTTCTGCTTCCACCACAACTAATTTACTTTCAGTTTTCTTTATTTCAGCTGAACCTTGTATGATCAAGTTAGAGGCAACTGCTATTTCAACAGTATTTTGTTTTTCTACAGCTTTTCTCATTCTTTCTGTTCCCTCTTGAATTACTGCTAGGGAGGCTTCTTTATCTTTTTTAAGCCTATTTATTTCTGCATCATTTTCTTTTATTTTGTCATCAAACTCAGCTTTTCTTTTTTTCTCTAGCTGCTTTTCCTTATTTTCCCTCTCTTTCTGCTTCCTTTCTTTTACCTTTTTTTATTCTTCTTCCTTCAGCTTATCAACACACTCTTTATAAAATTTATGTGAATCACGAACACTATTTAACAAATTTCTTGTTATGGGAACTTTACTTACACATCCATAGTGTTTAATGGCCCCTTTAACTATTCTTAATGATGTTATAGTTGAGTCTTTTAAGTTAGCCTTGTCCTTCCTTAACAGAGCAGTGTTAACCGAAAATCCCCTTTCTGCATCAGCATTACCATGAGGTAAAACTAAAATTGACTTGATGAGTTTAGCAAGATTTGAGTATTTTTCTTTTCCGCTAGAGTCTTTAATACTAAATATATTACGCCAGTAATGATCAATCCGCACTGGAATATGCACTTCCTCTGAAAATTTCACTAGTTCATCTAGAGTTGGCTTATCGCAATTTAAAAGTTTCCACTCTTCTCTTACTCTATCAATTTGTTCCTCAGAAAGATGCAAAACACTTGAAATTCTGGTTATTTCTGAAAGTCCTTCAGTGACTGAAAGTTGAGTTGACTCTTTCTTTGGTTCTTTTACCTTTAAAACTTCTATGTCTCTTAGCTTTTGATTGCAGAATGGCAAATTTGACTTTAAATATTTTGTGGTTGCAATTAGTGATGATCTTACATCTAAGAGAAATAATTTCTGCCTGGTCTCCTGAACATTCCTGAGGAGATTTTTTGTCTTCATACCAACTTCTAACTTCCCTAGTTTTTTCCATGAATTTTTGTTTTCAAAATCTACATTTTTTAGGTCTTCTCCAAATTCCCCTGCAATAACATCATCTTGGATAAACTGAGCCATAACATTCCTCATTAAAGTATTTAAATCAGAATATAAGTGGTGTATTTTTGGTTCTTCACTCTGATAACATAATGAAAACTTTTCAAAATTTTGGTGTGAAAATGAAATTAATGCTAAATAGCAAGGAGTTAGCTCATTTTTCAGGAAACAGTGAATTCTTTTACACCTTGCTGAATTGCGTAGTTGTTTTTCAAATATTTTTTGAGATGGCAAGAAGTTTAAAAAATATTCTGTAATATTTAGCCATTGATCCAAGAGCCTCTGGGCTACAGAACCAATGGTTAACCATCTGTTGCTGACATGACGCAAAAAAAATTTGGCTGTGGCCAATGTTATATCCTCGACCGATTTATAATACTCTCGTCTTGCAGCACTACTCTTTAAAAAGTAATGCATATCAGTAGCAAATTCGTCAAAATCTATATTTAAGCTTGTCAAAAAAATTTTAAATGCATTACTAACAACACGCAGGTTGCAAAAACCTAGTTCCAAAGATTTCTGGCCTGTTTCTTGTTTTACAACTTCATTGAATTTGCGTAAAAAGCACTTATTTACATTTGGGCTGTCCATGGATACCCAAATAATTCTGTTCAACGAAATATTGAAGGATGATAACACATCAAGAATTTCTTTTAGCAAAATATCTGCTGTTGCATGACCCAGAAAAATGCTTGTTAGGTATCGGCAAGAAACTGAATTTTTTCTGAAGACCAGTACCTGAGATACACATCCAACTGCCGTTTGACTTGTGTATTTGTAGTTTCATCAAATGCTATAGTAACCTTTCCTGGGCTACTAGATGCAATGTCTTTTTTCAAATCCTCTTCAAAATATTTTGACAATCCATGTGATATCACATAAGCAACTTTTTTCTTTAAGTTGCATTTTGGCTGCAATAGCAGAATCAGGAAACATTTCTTTGAAAAATTCAACTGTTTCAGTGCATGAAACAAAAGGCATATTGTCCTTAGCAACTTTCATGGCCCATAATGCTTCGGCTTTAGCCAACTGTAAATCATGACTCGGGATGTAAGGTCAGGTGATGCGTAACATCACAGCCTCTCCTTGACAAATGTCAACCCCGCCTTCTCGTGGTGCATCCTGTTCCCACTAAAGGGGGCTCTGACGACCGCCAATAGCGGTATAACTATACCATCGGGATTAGAGGAAATTCTATCCCACACTCACCAACCCAATTGGCCAGCGTGGTGAGTTATGGCCAAACCCCTCCAAAATGATTCCACAACTTAAATCTTGGCCCTCAGTCTCCGGCAGATGGAATGTACCTGGCCAAGGCAGCGGCCAGTGCGACATGAAGGCAGAGGGTGCTAAGAATCCCCGGAGGACCGGACTAGGCTGCCATCTGATGCTGACCTTGGCTACGTACAATGGACGCTCCCTATCTTCTGATTCAAGGCTTCTTGAATTGGAAGAGGAACTACAAAGGATCAAGTGGGACATCGTGGGGCTAAGTGAGGTAAGGAGAAAAGGAGAAGATCTCATCGAACTGAAAAGTGGACATCTCTTCTACTATCGTGGGACAGATACTGGCAGAACTAGTGGTGTTGGATTTATAATAAACAAGAAACTGAAGGATAAAGTTGTAGAAGTTGAAAGTTCCTCTGACAGAGCTGCACGACTTGTTATCCAACTCTCGAAAAGATACCAGGCTCAGATTATTCAAACTTATGCACCCACCACAAGTCATCCTGAAGAAGAAATTGAAGAATTTTATGAGGAATTTTGTCATCTAAATAATAAAGGTAAGCAGCACTTGAAAATAATTATGGGAGATTTCAATGCAAAAATAGGGCAACGGCAACAGAATGAAACTTCAGTAGGTAAATTCGGTCACGGCAACAGAAACCAGCGTGGAAATACTCTCGTTGAGTTTTCAGAGGCAGAAGGGTTTTTCATCTTGAACTCCTTCTTCAAGAAAAAGCCACACAGGAAATGGACATGGAGACATCCAAATGGGACGACAAGTGAAATTGATTTTATTATGTGTAACAAAAAATTCGTCATAGAAGATTGCAGTGTGCTAAACAAGTTCAACACAGGTAGTGACCATAGATTGGTGAGATGTAAGATGCACCTCAACACTAAACTTGAACGGGGCAAGCTCATAAGACAAACAAAATCTATTGACATAACCAACCTTAAAAAACACCATAATACCTTCAAGTTGGAACTGAAGAACAGGTTCTCTGCTTTAGGTGGCCTAACATCGGAAGAAGTGGACATCTCGGAAGTTAACAGAAAAGTAACCAAAGCTCTTATGGAAACAGCAACAAAATTAGCTGGGTCTAAGAACAAGTTGCATGTAAATAAATTATCAGGAAAAACGAAAATGTTGATGCAAAAAAGAAGAGAGATGAGGACAACTAAAGAAGATGTGACTTCCAAAGTGGAATATATAGAGCTATGCAAGACAGTAAGAAAAAGTATCACTGAAGACGTAAGAAAATTCAACTGTGAACTAGTGAGGAAAGCAATTGAAAACAACCAAAGCCTAAAGATAGCAAAGGGACATCTCAGTAAGGGAAGAAAACAGATTATGGCACTGAGAAAAGAAGATGGTTCTGTAACAAGAAATAGAGGCGAAATTTTGACAAGAGTGAAAGATTTCTACTCCAAATTATATGAAAGGGATGATATATGCACTCCAGACATCATGAAAGATACCAGTACCAGAGTTCCTCCAGTCCTTCCAGCAGAAGTTGCAGATGCAATCAAGAACATGAAGCGGGGAAAAGCTCCAGGAGAAGATGGAATTACTGTAGACATCATACAAGAAGCAAGTGGAGAAATCGAAACAGTACTCGCCCAAATTTTCACTCGATGCCTTAATGAAGGAAAGATTCCTGAGGATTGGAACACCGCTACAATGATCCTGCTACATAAGAAAGGTGACATTGAGGATCTCGGAAACTACAGACCTATCAGCCTCCTATCAGTAGTTTATAAAATCTTCACTAAAGTTCTTTCACACTGCTTGAAGGTAACACTGGACATGGCTCAACCGAAAGAACAAGCTGGATTCAGGAGTGGCTACAGCACAATAGATCATATCCACGTGCTGAGAGAACTAATTGAAAGAGCGAGGGAATATGAACTTCCATTGTGCATGGATTTTATCGATTATGAAAAAGCCTTTGATTCGGTGAAACCATCAGCAGTTACAATGGCTCTGAAAACCTGCGGTATTGAAGATGCATACATTAATATTATTAATAACATCTATGAAAATGCAAGTGCAAAGATTAGGCTGTTTGAAAATACAACACACGTAAAAATTGGAAAGGGAGTGAGACAAGGTGACACCATATCTCCGAAGCTCTTTAATGCCACATTGGAGGGTGTTTTTCAGTCGCTGAGCTGGGAAAACAAGGGGATAAAGATTAATGGAGATTATCTAACCCACCTTCGTTTTGCTGATTACGTAGTCATTTTTGCAACTACCCCATCAGAGCTGCAGAGTATGATCCAGGAACTTGCTGACAAGAGTAAAGAAGTGGGATTAAAAATGAACTTTCAGAAGACAAAAGTGATGTTCAATGCTTTTACAAGAAATGAAGATTTATCGATTGATGGAGAAAAGCTGGAGATAACAGACACGTACGTTTATCTTGGACAGCAGATATCAAGTGAGGGTCACATTGATGAAGAAATTAATCGGCGTACAAAACTTGCCTGGAGAGCTTTTGGAAGAAACAGCATAATTTTCAAGAGCAATATGCCATTATGTCTTAAAAGAAAAGTGTTTGATCAATGCATCCTTCCAGTGCTTACGTATGGTGCAGAGACGTGGACCTTAACTAAAAGAGACATACAAAGGCTGCAGACAACTCAAAAAAGCATGGAGAGGTGCATGCTTGGTGTAACCAGGAGAGATAAGAAGAGGAACTCGTGGATCCGAAAAATGACAAGAGTGGAAGACATCATGATCAGAGTTAAATCCCTGAAATGGCAATGGGCTGGACATACTGCCAGAAGGACAGATAATCGATGGACAGCCGAAATTTTAGATTGGATTCCAAGGGACAGGAAAAGACCCAGAAGAAGACCACATGGGAGATGGGTGGATGAAATTCGAAAGTATGCAGGGGTGACATGGAGGAGACTGGCACAAGACAGACCGTTGTGGAGGAAACTTGGGGAGACCTTCGTCCAGCAGTGGATTGATAATGGTTGACAATGATGATGATGATGATGAAATCATGACTCAGTACTTCACTAATATTTGTTTTGGGCTGAAGATTCCGTCCTCCAAATTCTTTCAGGATGGACTTATTTTGAAATTTACTTTGAAATTTCTGCAAATGTTTTTTCTTCCTTTATGATGCGCTTTTACTTGTGAAAAGCCACTATTAGAAATATTGAAAATTTCTGAACACAATATACACTTAGCAGAAAATATTGTTTCAGTTGCAGAACACCATTCTTTCAACTTCACTCCGTCCAATTCTTTGGCGAGCCACGCATCTTGAAATTTCGTTTTGGATTTAGGCATCTTAAACACTTGTATTACTAACCAGAAAATGAAAGGGAAGTACAAAAACACGTTCGAATATTGCAAAACCAGACAACTTCCCGAAGTTTGGCTGCGAGGATGTCAGAAAATAGAAAAAAAAAAAAAAAAGCAAGTCACCACTAGAGAACTGAACCTGCACACAGCACAGAGAACACCATAAAAGACGCAAAACCAGAAACTATCATACGCATCTCACGCAAGTTCAGTCAAAGCGAGTCGGAGCCGAGATATATTGCGTATCGAAGGTCGCTGTCGCCGACACACGATCGAAGGTTAATGATCACGTGCTCTACTGCCTGCCACAATAACACTCAGCTACCATCCCATCGTCATTACCGGAGGTTACGGAAGGAGACCACATGTTTCCTCTTTGCTTCCACCCACCTGCGGTTTACAATAACAAAACATCAGCAGAAAGAGGAGGTTCTACGAGGCATGTCCAAAAATAAAGTACGATCTTCTGCGTGCCACTGAGTTCGTCTGCAATGCCAAACCAGGGGTGAAAATGACCCCTCCCCTTTTCCCTTAGATCTCTTGTTACTCTCGAAAACTGTCCGAAGGCAAAAAAGTGGAGCGCCCGCCCCGAAGCAAGTGCATCTCGATGGCGTCATTTTCCCTTCCTTCAGCAGCACAGCATATAGGCTGTGTTTCTACAATAACAGGTCTTTTTACCTTACCGTAATGGTAAATTTATTGGCGTTAATAACGGTTGTATTTTTAATAAATAAGCTTACGAAAATTTTAGGAAGAATTAGCAAATTTTAGTTATAATTTTAGGAATTTAAGGAGGGTCACAAAATTTTAGGAATTTTAGGAGAAATGCGATCCCTGTACATGTGTTCTCCACTAGACTTGCCAAAAAGTTCTTCAGGAAAGCAGCAGCACATCCTAATGAACTTGTCATGGGTGCAGTTGACTACGATCTTAGTGAATTTTTTGATATCCCAGAACTAAGGCGCCGATCTTTGCCCCTCCCCCGACTCGGGTATGTGGGAGGGCAGTACTGTTGAGTGCTATTCCCTGGGCGGGAGGACTTGAATCAGATGGAGGACTTAATCGGATGGAGTGTAAGTGTGTGAACATTGGTTGTATGTTAGACAAACCACCACACCCTTTCTATTTTAGGTTGACATGAGACTGCGAGTACTGATTGCTGCTCCGGCTTCCGGATGTCGTTTTCGTGAGTTGCGCTCATCCCCTGTGGTGTCATAGGCTGGCTAGTTGTGTGTGTGTGTGTGGGGGGGGGGGGGTAATCCATTTTTATATAAAATGCTAAGTTCAAAAGTTTTTAAAATCCCGAATATCATCTAACTGTGGAATAAAAAATTATCTGTAACATTCAATCCATAACCGGGTTAAATTTTCCCGGAGCTTCCCACTCTTGAACAGAATACAACAAGGTTTTACGCTTTAAATACACCTGCGGAAAAAAACGTGGTAGGAAGGTCAATTTACACACAAGAATCAGATACTCGCATAAAAAAGGGGGGGTCGACTTATACATGAGATATACAAAAACTGCAGATATTCATGTAAATATCGGGGGGGGGACCTACAGGAATACATATATATAGAGTATAGTTTTTCAGAAAAACCCTGCTTTTTCTAAATAAATTTTCCAGAAATATTCGAGAGTTTTAAGAAAAAACATAGTTTTTCACACCTTCGTAAGTCCGTAGTTTGAACATGATATCCGTAGAAACTATGGAAGATCTGTAGTACTTAGCATCTCTGGAGTTCTGTGATAATTTTGGATATACATAACCTTCTCAATGTTGCAATTTTCATGTTGAAGAGTGTAAACACCTGTCACACTTTATATAAAAAAATTCCTTTATAATAAAACATAATGCAGCAAAAACAGAAACTATTTCCCCATGTTTCTTCACTTTATTGTATAAAATATATTTCATTTGATATCATACATAATTCCCAAGTTTGTTTGTTGTTTTTAGTTTACTTTTCAAAACCATAAAAACAAATTTATACTGAAAACATATTTTTTGGTCTTTAGGCAGATGAATTTACTAGTTGAAGAAATCAATATATTAATTATCTTTATTCTTAGCAGTAATTAGTTTACTTCTTCACAGATGTCTGGTCTGATGACAATAAAGGAATATTCTCAGTGTGTTTTCTGAACTGCACAGACTACCATAATTTTGGGTAAATAAGTCGCACTGGCATATATGCCACAGCGATAAAAAAAGGGGCAGAATGAAAAAAAAAAAATCACCACAAAGCTGCACCTCCGTATATGTCACACCTTCGCAGTAAGGTGGGGTAGTATCATTGCAGAATCATGAAAACATTATGTAGATAAAAATATAGTACCTGATCTTTCAAATAATAAATAAAAATATCAATTAAACAAGATTCAATCTTAAGGATAACACCTACCCTACTACCTATTTTATAAAAATTTACTCAAAGAATTCATAAGGCACTTAAACCAATTATAAAATATTTATACCTCAAGAATTTAAAAAATACATACATACATACATATCCCTAAGCTGTTCTCTGAGATTCAGAGGTTAAGCTCCAAAAAGAAATACAAACTACCAGATGTTTTTACTTACTGTTGTCATATCAAACTTCTTCATTTACAGCAATCTTGGCATACAACTCGAGCTTCACTGATATCCATTACACGCCGTACACAAGATCTTTTATACTTCATACTCATAATCTTTTTCTCATGCAGACACTCCTGAATCTGATCCACCCATGTCTTCTTTGGCCTTCCGCTGCCTTTCCTTCCTGCCACTTGGGCTAAAAAGATTTTCTTAGTAAGCATCTCATCACTTATTCTTTCAACATGGCCAAACCACCAAAGCATATTGGTCTCGACTTTGCTAACAACATTTTGCTTCACATCACACAACTGCAACACATCTTCATTCCTCACAAAATCAGACCGTGTCTTGCCACCCCCCCGTAAGTAACGCATTTCTCCAGCACACAAACGACTCTTATGTTTCTTCTGTAGTACCCAGGTTTCATTGCCATACATCAGAGTAGGAACAATTACACTTTCATACACAGCCATGCAAGATTCTCTAGAGAATCCATCATTCCTGTAAAATCCTCCCAGACCAGCTATGAGTTTCAATGAAGAATTCACTCGCCTACTAATTTCACCATCCAATTTGTTCTCTCTGTCAAACATGCTTCAATCAAATCCATCAAAATTGGAAACTTCGTTGTCCAATTTAAAAAGTTTTAAAAGCTCATCATCTAAAACTTCGTAGTCATCCGAATCACTTTCGCTGTCTTCTGGCATTTCACCGCAGTTTTTAGAAATAATGTTTGCTTGAGTGAAGCCCGAAATAATCATAGAAGTTTTGATGTTTTTCCAGGATTCGGAAAAACATATTTATTTACCATTAGCTTAAAACTAGAAGTATAACTTGTACGTTTCGTCGTTTTACTTTCCATAATAACGCAGAACTACACGTACTCGAGAAAATGCGATTTGGTGAACTGAATGCAACGAACGCACCTCACTCACAAAATTTGCACGTGCTGTCCTGGAGTCATTGACCAATGACAATCGATCTTGGATGGTAGTCGAATATCCTGTTTCAAGAGGGTAGAGAGAGCGAAGCTGATGACATCATGAGTTCAAAGAGAGTTAGTTGCTCGAAGCATGAAACAAGGGCGATCCTTGCTAACAAGATCGATTCCCTGCGAAGTTTCCCCCTGCCATGGATTTTTTTCCGAGTATTATCGGAGTCACCTCTCTCCTACCTGTCCCACTTCAATTCTATAACCAATTATTGTCGTGTCTTGTTTTAAGCAGGGGTGGGTAGAATTTATTGCATGTGGCTGTAACATCGTTATTCTATTCCTTCTCTATTGAGATATTTTCCGGAAAAAGAATGGAACAAGCCAAAACGTTTTCTGTTACGTAATTTCGCTCCGCCGAAGAAAAAAAAAGCCAAAGAGAGTTAGTTGTTCGGAGCATGAAACAAGGGCGATCTTTGCTAACAAGATCGATTCCCTGCGAAGTTTCCCCCTGCCATGGGGGAAACTTCGCAGGGAATCGATCCGAGTTTTATCGAAGTCACCTCTCTCTTACCTGTCCTACCTCAATCCTATAACCTATTATTCGGTTTACAGCATGTTTATTTTTCGGTTTACAGCATGTGGTTAGGACAAGTGTTCTGAAGACTGGCCTCATAGAGGTTGAAAAGCTTCAACCAGAGTTTGGTGGAATGGTGGTGATTTCAGGCATGCCTTGATTTTAAATTTCTTATTGGATTTTAATAGCGAAATATTTTAAACTAGTGGTGCAACAGGTACAGTGAACATTGATGGAATGTGATTTTTAATGATGAATTTTTAAACTTCAAATTAAACTACTAGTGCAATAAGCACAGTGAACATCGATGGAATATAGTGTTTTATCAACATGTATATAGTGATTATAACATTAAAAGAGCTGGAACCACAGTGCAAAAGTGTACATAAAAGAAAATATTAAAACCAAAAGTTTCATCTCCCAAGGAATTATTGGAATATTGCGACATGTGTTGAGAATCATCAATGAATCCACAAGCAAGAAAAATGATACACCAACAATGTGAATCATATAAACTGAAGATTGGAGGTACGTAATAGTACTTAATCTATTAGTGCATATATAATTGTTACTATGAACTTTTGGTGTGAGTTATCAACGTGGACCCGAAACAAAACTTTTGTGGTTCTACTGAGATATTTTATTAAAAAAAAAGCTGTATATGCCGCCATGCTATATATGCCATGCAGGCCAAAAATTTAATTTTGAACTCATATACGAAGCCGCTTATCTACCCGAAATTACGGCTTTTTTTTTCTGTTATTCATTGATTTGTCGACTGATGTGCTTATGTGTGTTGCTGTTGTCTTCAAATCTATATTTAGGAAGAAATAAATAAAGTACAAAGCAAATAACACTGAAATTCATGCGGTATTATACACTACATACCATGATTGATGAATGTCAATATACAATAGTAAACTATACACAACTGGCACATGAGGCAACAAGTGTTCATTTAATAACTTGAAGATATCATGGTTAGCACTGGCCCCAGAAATGCCATATTTAAGAGGTTCACTCGGTATTAACATTTTACTTTTAATATTATGTGCGAAGACTCGTATTGAGCACAGAAAAACTGGAATTTAGTTTTTGACACAAGACAATAAGTATGCTTCCAAAAACCTTTCAGTATGATTTTTCAACTTACGTAACTGTCATATGAATAGGTATGGTGCTGCAAATTGGTACTATTTCATGCTATAGATTACTACCTCATTACATTGTCATCCATTTGAAAATAGTCTGTGATATTAAAATAATAATTTAATGAAGGTTTCTCATTTAGCAATGCTACAAGTTCTGAATGAAGTATTGTGGTTCCCATAGCACACACTATTATATAAACCCTCAGGATGAACAAATATCACAGTATGAGAAAATATGACATTGCAAACCACATGACAATGGCACTGAATAAATTATTCTTCTAATACATCTCTGAATAACTAAATAGCAAACAAATTATGATCCAAAGCATAGAACACTAAAAATAATGGGGGGAAATAACTGTGCTTTGAAACAAGAAACAATTTGTTTTGTGCAATATATAAAATTTACAGAACTTACTGTTTTGGAAAAATATTACCAGAATGTGGTAATAACTTCCTAGACTTGGCTCTAAAAGAACAAAGAGAAATTCACATTAAATATTTAATCTTTTAGTAAATTCAAGTTCATGAAAAAATAATGCAGTTTTCGCTTAGATAATTCATTACATTTAAGTTATCTAGTTGACTGCAAGCACTTCTGATACTTTTTGATACCTGCTCTAAATTCTCTCACAGTGTACAACATAATTCTCTCATTTAGAAAATTTTGCAAAACGAGGTTTTCTGAAAAACACATGCATTGGGAAATGATAATTTCAGAGAATGATAGGTAAAACTAGAATTACCATGACTTCAAGACAAAACAAAATCTTTTTTTAAATTTCTTTATTTTATTCAGAGTTTAACAACCACCGTGAGCAATTTGATGGGCTATAAGCAGCTGCCCGTCTCTAATTTAGGGTCACTGGTTCCAGGGAAGCGAGAGAGCTGGGCCACAAGACAAATATGACACCCATGTCTCACAGGGATTCGAAAGCAGACGCACCTCAGATGAATGGTCAGAAGCCATCACTTAGAAAACTGCACTACCCGGATGGCAAAATTAAATCTTCAATGTATAACATATAACACACGATGTTCCATATAAAACACAACCTATCTATCAGATATCTGCAAATAATGAATTATCAACAAGAACACCGTACCGCAAGCTGGAATCGACTCTTCCAACATCAGGACACCCATCCAATGCAATAGACCAATCGCTGTAGCCATGATGACGCTATTAGTGCTACTGGCGTGGTGTGAGCATCAAGATGGTTTATTTACAAGAGGAACACGTTTTTATCATGGAGGCTTATTTCTTCTTGCAATCTTTTACTGCAGTGCAACAATCTTTTCTGCATAAGTACCCAGACAGAACAGTTCCAAATAAGACTTCCATATTTAGGGCGGTGACGAAATTCAGACAAACAGGTTCTGTGAACAACAAGAAACATAAAAGAACCATGACAGTGCTGACAGCAAAAACACTGCGCGATATCAGGGATAGACTGCAGAACTTGCCATGAAAGTCAATACAACATTTATCAGGCAAAATTGGTGTGCTTAGATCTTCCATTCAACGAGCCACAAAACTGTTAAACTTGCAGACATATCGAATGCAATCTATGCAGAAGCTTCTTGGTGCTGATGAAGAGAAAAGAATACAATATTGCCATTGGTTGCATTGTTTTGTGTGTGAAGTGTTTCATATACTGGTTATTTTTAACAGATGAGGTATGGTTTCATTTGAATGACTATGTTAATAGCCAAAACAGCAAGATTTGGAGTGTTGAAAATTCCCACATGTACCATGAAATGCTGTTGCACCCACAGAATATTGGTGTTTCGTGCGCATTGTCTAGTAAAAGGATTATCGGTCCTTTTTTCTTGGAGGACACCATTAATGCCAAACGATACCAGCGCCTGTTGATGCAGTTTATTGCACTCCTGGAAGTGGATGAACGAAACTGCTGGATACAGCATGATGGAACAACATCACACTTTGCCCACACAACCACTGCTTTCTTCAAGGAATTTTTCTGTGATAGTTCATCGGTCATAGCTTGTGGCTACCCAGATCTCATGATTTGATTCTGCAGCATTTTTTTCTCTGGCATTACCTCAAAAGGAGACTGTTTATAAAAACAAATCACAAACTCTGACACAACTGAAGGTCAGCAATGAATAGGCTGTGACAAATATCAGTCCAGAAACTTTGAAAAAAGAAGCAAGAAACTCAGTGAAAAGGGTGAATGCCAGTATTCAGGCAGCTGGTGGTCACTTCCACCGATTACTGCAACATTTCACCTACGAGGGGATGCAGAAAAGTTATCTGCCTAATCCACTTACTGTAATTGTAGTATTATTTTGTCATGCAGCTCAAAAGTGTGCTCTTTTGTACTGTAAAGTGCCAATTTTCAGGCAAATAGCTCTTTTTTTTTTTTTCAGATGTTTGACGTCCTGAACTGAATCATGTCAATGCAAAGTGTTGAATTTTCGAGTGTGAAACTCTGGGCTGTCATGAAATTTCTGTTCCTGCAGAAGTAACTTGCACAGGAAATCTATGAGTGTATGAGGCAAACATTAAGTGACAAGTGCCCTTCATATTCCACTGTGAAGAAATGGTGTGCCAACTTTCAGCATGGAGACTTTGAGACCAAAGATGTAGCAAGATCTGGGAGGCCTTCAACAGTCACAACAACCAAAATTCTTGATCGCGTTCATGACTTGATTTTGTGAGATTGGCGAATCTCGGCTAAAACAATAGAGATATCCAGGAAATGTGTTGGATTCATAATTCATGAGCACTTGGATATGCAGAAGATGTCAAGAAAGTGAGTGGCCAAATATTCGAATGCCGGACACTTCCAAATCAGTTTTGCAGCATTTTGAGCAATCTGGTGATAATTTTTTGCAGCAACTTGCCACTGTTGATGAAACGTGGTTACATCACTACGATCCAGAGATGCAACAGTCCCTGCAGGGGCGGCACTTGGGTTGTCCACAGCCAAAGAAATTGGACTCTAAGGTCTACAGGAAAGATCATGGGAACATTTTTTGGGGGATTCAAAAGGCATTTTACTGACAGACTATTTTTTCCTGAAGGGCCAAACAAAAAATGCTGAATACGGGTCATTCCATGTCAAGGGATCCAATGACTTTTACCTTACCATTTTATATTGCTTTCATTTTCAGTTTTCTAACAGTAGTATAAGAGAAGGTCCCATATATATATATATATATATATATATATATTATTTCATCTGGTTTTTGAATTATGATGGTTTGAAATTAAAAAAAAAATGGCAATTTCAACCTTTCTGGACTACACAAAATTTTAAAAGCTCAGGCCAGAATTGAGATATTTCAAAACTAAAAATGCCACTCTCTTCAGAAATTCATGGGCTTTAATATGATATGCCACATGATGGACTTATTTTCCATTTTATAATTAAGTTACAAAATTAAAAATTTTAAAAAGTGATACAAAAAAAATAATATGAGTAAAAATTTTCAAAAAATTTGTATTTATTATTTCTAAAAGCTTTCTGCAAAATTTTATCTTGGGATCTCAAAGGGATCATACTTTAAAAAATAGCACATTGTTCTTAATGAGTCTAATTGTATCGATAACGGGCACTTCTCCCTGCAGTGTCTTGATATTAATTTTTATCGCAACAGAATAGGGCATTGGGGAAATTATTCAGAATTCTTACTACCTCATCAGGTTCATTTTGTGAGGAAAATCAAAAAATTTGTCACACCTTTAAGTATTAAAAAAATTCTTGTTTGTACTTCATATCATGAACATTATAACAAAATAGATATCAAACAAAATTAGAAAAAAAATAACTTACACATCAAATGGGTCTGAAAACTTGTATTCTTCCATTATTTGTACTTATCCAGATGCTTTTCAAGAGCATCTGTTGCACACGACATTTCGTTTTTTGTCAAAGTGTAAGTGCGACCAGTTGCAGTCTTTGGTTCGACCATTGTTAGAACTTGTGCTCGCTCTACTTTAAGTACATCCTGACTAGATGGGTAAACAAATGATGATGCTGGGTCTGGCGGGTGTAAGAAGCTCACAGTTGCTTTTTCACTTTCATAGTCCACCGACAGCACATAGGTCAACCACCATTTTTTATTGCATTCACACGTTACATATCCAGTTATCTCAATCATATCCAGAGATTTTGTATCTCCTTCAATGTCAAACTTCTGACTCTCATTGCTAAAGGAGTACACCCTGGTCACAATTTCTGTTGGACTGGTTGTAGATGGAATAAAGCAGTGAAATCCTTGTGTTCCCTTGATCACTTTCACTCTTTCAAAGCATTGTTTTAGAGACATTTCTTCTTTTCTGTAATCCTCATTTGTTGAAAATAAGAACTGGATGGAAGGGATGTTATCTTGGCACCAGTGACAGAGTTCCAGCGGTGTCATAATTTGGTCTGTGTAGGGTCTCTGTAAACTTGCCTTGGCTGCAAGGTGCTTGACTGTCCCTCCCAAACCATCGCATACTCCTTTTCCATTGGCTGTTGTATAGAAGTGCCAATCTGCATAAATACCAAAATCTTCTTTATGGTAACACAGGTTTGAGAAATTTTTCTTATTTTTGTATTGTGAACTTGATCCATCAGAAAAATAAAATATTTTTTCCAAGGACAGAATAACATTTTCCTTGAGGAATGAGATCAGCTTATTCTGAAAAGTATGAATAGCTATAGTATTGTGTGTTAAGCATTCAGAAATCACAACAAAGCTTTTGAACTTAATCTCCCCTCTTTGACTATAATATACAGCAAATGGATGAATTGTTGCCTAGTTGTTGTTCCAGTGGAATGACTGGGCTTCATCTTGGAGGACAAAAGAGTAGTTCTCTGATAAGTCCAATGTTATCAAGGCCTGATTCTCCTGAATGTTCGCTTTCAGGTGTGAGTAGTATGCTGCTTGTTGATGTGTAATGAAAGAGTGAGTTTTTAACAATACCAGCTGTTCACACGAATTTTCAATAAATTCTTCTGCATGCTTTGTTAATGTCTCGAATATACACCTATCAACCAAAACCCACTGTTTGTAGGTAATGCTTTCTATCATCTCTTCTTTCATATTGTTCATAAGCTGTTCCTTTAAGGTTTCTATTCCTGGACAACTCTTACAGCTACCCAAATGACACTGAGGAGTAGAAACTTGGCACATTATTTTATCAATGTATGTTTTATAGTCATTAAGCTTAGATACATCGTTCAGAGTTATGTCTTCCAATTCTCCACCAATTACCATCAACTTAACATTTTGGTGATAGGTACAAACACAATGAGTACCAATTGCACCCGCAAGGATACAATTCTTTGATCGAAGTTCCTGCAAATTTTGAAAAGACAATTTTAACTGTGGGATGCAGAGTTTTAAACAGTTGGTATATTTCTTTAAGGTTTCCTAAAATAAGTCTTTTTTGCAGACGTATGGATGTTTCAACTTCTGTTTTAACAGTCACACAGTCCTTCTTTCCAGTAATTATTCGGCTTACCTCATCGCTATTATAAAAGGTTTTGACTGTGTCTTGAACTTCAACATCTAACATTTTGCCTATTTTTGGATCTGGTATAGACAATATTCCCTTTTCCTTAACTACGGCTTTTGCTTTCCTTGCCATTTGGTCACTTACTGAGAATTTCTTTTTAATTCTTTTACAAGACCAGCTTTTGGGAAGAACAGTCAAAATAAGAAATTTTTCACTTCTCATCTGTGTTTGTCTGAACCTTTCTTTAAGCTGTTTGATTATCTCTGAATCTGTGTTAAATTCTTCACTAGATATATCTGAGTTTTCTAGGCTTTTATCTTTGACAAATGCAGCAACAAGACTCTTCTTTGCACTCTCTAGTTTTCTTTTGCAGTATCGTGGTTCACATATTATCCGTTTCTTTGCAATTGGTGATTCTTCAATACAGGACAAAGACTTGTTCAAATATTCACTTCCCATATTTGATTCTAAAAACGGTACTTCAGCTTCAACATCTAGCTGTCTTGACTCATTATCCTCCTCCTCCATTATTTCTTCGTCTTTCTTCTCCTTTGGCAACTGTTTTCTGCAACTGTCACATATCTCCATGCCACGATTAATCTCTGGCTGCATTTCGCAAATCCAATTCTGAACAGGCCTTACATTTTTAATAGTCTTGTGACCGATTTTATTAAAAGGAAAACAGCAATATATTAAATTAGACATTTTTTTTTTTTTCTGTTGCAGCCATAGTCTAGTGAAAATATATTAGTACACCTCAGGTTCACAATAAAATTTAGAAAATGATAAAATCTAGTTAACTTGTGTATTCCCACCAAAATATCAATAAAACAGCTGGAGCACAAAGACACCAAGAGATCAACACAAGAGCTAAGGAAAGACTGAGTCTCAACTCACCACTGAGCCCTGTACAACAAGCAACAGCTTGTCCATACAAGTCAGAGCCAGTTAGTGCTGGTTCAAACAAAATGAAACTGGTTCTATCATGCAACAGCAAGCTGTCACTCCACTATAGAAATTATTTTTTTAAGAAAACCTGATAGCTTTTCAGATACCTTTTAATTGAATAACTTTTAAATGGAAATGGATGATGTCATCGCTCTCTCCACGTTATTTTTTTTTTTTTAAACAACACATAGAGACTGAAAAATTGTATTCCGCCACCGCTGGGATCGAACCCCAGAACTCTCAATAACTAGTCGAGTGCGTTCGAATTTACGCTACAGCGCCAACAATTCTCAGCGCCATGCGTGGTATATCAGTCAGCATCTGACTACACAAATACGTATTTTGATGGTCTCAGCAACTGAGATGGCGTCATCTGGTGGCATTTAACGGAACAGCTATTTATTTGTAGCTGATAAATTCAAAGGGCGATAGAAATGGTTAATATATATCAAATATATATATCAAATTTTTCAGTCGCTATGCGTTGTTTAAAAAAATAACGTGGAGAGAGCGATGACATCGTCCATTTAAATTATCTCCACGTATTTGATATATATTAACCATTTCTATCGCCCTTTGAATTTATCAGCTACAATTAAATAGCTGTTCCGTTAAATGCCACCAGATGACGCCATCTCAGTTGCTGAGACCATCAATACGTATTCGTGTAGTCAGATGCTAACTGATATACCACGCATGGCGCTGAGAATTGTTGGCGTTGTAGCGTAAATTCGAACGCACTCGACTAGTTATCGAGAGTTCTGGGGTTCGATCCCAGCGGTGCCGGAATACAATTTTTCAGTCGCTATGCGTTGTTTAAAAAAATAACGTGGAGAGAGCAATGACATTGTCCATTTACATTATCTCCACGTATTTGATATATATTAACCATTTCTATCGCCCTTTGAATTTATCAGCTACAATTAAATAGCTGTTCCTTTAAATGCCACCAGATGACGCCATCTGAGTTGCTGAGACCATCAATACGTATTCGTGTAGTCAAATGCTGACTGATATACCACGCATGGCGCTGAGAATTGTTGGCGCTGTAGCGTAAATTCGAACGCACTCGACTAGCTATCGAGAGTTCTGGGGTTCGATCCCAGCGGTGCCGGAATACAATTTTTCAGCCGCTATGCGTTGTTTTTAAAAAAAAA
This sequence comes from Macrothele yani, assembly GCA_039090855.1. Classification (NCBI taxonomy): domain Eukaryota; kingdom Metazoa; phylum Arthropoda; class Arachnida; order Araneae; family Macrothelidae; genus Macrothele; species Macrothele yani. Next base: position 168,811,961 of record CM077011.1, read on the forward strand.
ATAACGTGGAGAGAGCGATGACATCGTCCATTTACATTATCTCCACGTATTTGATATATATTAACCATTTCTATCGCCCTTTGAATTTATCAGCTACAATTAAGTAGCTGTTCTGTTAAATGCCACCAGATGACGCCATCTCAGTTGCTGAGACCATCAATACGTATTCGTGTAGTCAGATGCTAACTGATATACCACGCATGGCGCTGAGAATTGTTGGCGCTGTAGCGTAAATTCGAACGCACTCGACTAGTTATCGAGAGTTCTGGGGTTCGATCCCAGCGGTGCCGGAATACAATTTTTCAGTCGCTATGCGTTGTTTAAAAAAATAACGTGGAGAGAGCAATGACATTGTCCATTTACATTATCTCCACGTATTTGATATATATTAACCATTTCTATCGCCCTTTGAATTTATCAGCTACAATTAAATAGCTGTTCCTTTAAATGCCACCAGATGACGCCATCTGAGTTGCTGAGACCATCAATACGTATTCGTGTAGTCAAATGCTGACTGATATACCACGCATGGCGCTGAGAATTGTTGGCGCTGTAGCGTAAATTCAAACGCACTCGACTAGCTATCGAGAGTTCTGGGGTTCGATCCCAGCGGTGCCGGAATACAATTTTTCAGTCGCTATGCGTTGTTTTTAAAAATAACGTGGAGAGAGCAATGACATTGTCCATTTACATTATCTCCACGTATTTGATATATATTAACCATTTCTATCGCCCTTTGAATTTATCAGCTACAATTAAATAGCTGTTCTGTTAAATGCCACCAGATGACGCCATCTCAGTTGCTGAGACCATCAATACGTATTCGTGTAGTCAGATGCTAACTGATATACCACGCATGGCGCTGAGAATTGTTGGCGCTGTAGCGTAAATTCAAACGCACTCGACTAGCTATCGAGAGTTCTGGGGTTCGATCCCAGCGGTGCCGGAATACAATTTTTCAGCCGCTATGCGTTGTTTTTAAAAAAATAACGTGGAGAGAGCGATGACATCGTCCATTTACATTATCTCCACGTATTTGATATATATTAACCATTTCTATCGCCCTTTGAATTTATCAGCTACAATTAAATAGCTGTTCTGTTAAATGCCACCAGATGACGCCATCTCAGTTGCTGAGACCATCAATACGTATTCGTGTAGTCAGATGCTGACTGATATACCACGCATGGCGCTGAGAATTGTTGGCGCTGTAGCGTAAATTCGAACGCACTCGACTAGTTATCGAGAGTTCTGGGGTTCGATCCCAGCGGTGCCGGAATACAATTTTTCAGTCGCTATGCGTTGTTTAAAAAATAACGTGGAGAGAGCGATGACATCGTCCATTTACATTATCTCCACGTATTTGATGTATATTAACCATTTCTATTGCCCTTTGAATAACTTTTTAAAGAAATTCCTGAAATAACTGATATTATGGTTTGAAGTCTTGTTTATTTTGTTTTATTTCACTCCAACAAGACCAATTTATCCTGAACATAGCCTAATAAGGCAGACATGTACAAAATATTTTTTTTAAAATCTGATCCTATTGAGATATCAAGATGAAATTTTGCAGAAAGCTTTTAGAAATATGATATAATCAATACAATTTTTTTGAAAATTTTTACTCATATTTTTAATCACTTTTAAAAATTTTAAATTTTGTAACTTAGTTTTAAAATTTAAAATAAGTCCATCGTGTGGCATATCATGTTAAAAAGCTCATGAATTTCTGAAGAGAGTGGTACTTTTAGTTTTGAAATATCTCAATTCTGGGCTGAGCTTTTAAGGTTTTTGTGTGGTCCAGAAAGACCAAAATTGTCATTTTTTTGAAATTCCAAACCCTCATAACTTAAAAACGGGATGAAATAAAAAAATAAAAATTTTAGATTTAAACTTAGTTTTGATCATTCAACAAGTGTACAAAATAGTATAACTATACAAAAAATCCAAAAATTCTTGGCGTAGAATAGAAATAAAAGTTTCTAAGCTTTCACACATCAACCAGATGGCTTTCTCAAGGAAGGTAGACAGCTAACTGCAAACTGGATAGTAGAACGTTTCAACACTTTGAACGCGGTGACTTGACTAAGACAATAAATGATTAGGAGCAAACGTGACATTTCGAAGAAACGAGGTCACGTTGGTTGGGCACGCGGTACAATGGTAGAGAACTCAGCATTATTTGAAGAACCGATTCCAAATACATGGCAACTCCAGAGAAACGCTATCATTGCAAGCCTCGCAGCTGGTCAAGATTTCCAAGGTTTCACGAATGGCGGTAGATTTGGGTGTGGAGTATGAAGCTAATTTCTTTACATCACTCCATATAGGATCGGCGGACTTTAACTTGACTTCTCTTGATAGGGCAGTGGCTATTTTCCCGTCTCTTGTATCCCTTTTATGTTCGCTGATTCTAATTCCAAACGAACGTTTGGTCATTCCGATGTAGTATCACTTGGAGCCGTCCGGGTATTTTAGTGTGATGGCATAAACACTTGCTTCGTTGAGAAGAGGGGGCTTGTCAATATTTCTCTTAAGCATCGTGTATAAAGATGCCAGAGACTTATGCCGACACCATTTGCCTCCTCGGGGCACTCCGTGGTAACAATGGCACACACGACAGCAACTAGGGCCTCTGTGAATCTTGGAGAGGTGCAAGCTAGTTCTGTGTGACACTGGCGAAAAGACCTCAACTCACTGGGTTTTGTTTCAGAATCCTTAGGTTGAATGACCAACTGGAACCCTCAGATGTGGGCTAATCCTCCACACTGATGTACTTACCTGATTAAAAAGACAAAAAGAAATATTAAGAATGACTCAAGTGTGGGATATGGTGGACCTACCACACTTGAGAAGGACAGTCCACCACGGAATCGACCTGGACTTTCTAAACGGCGTATGAGAAAGAGATCTCGGCTCAGTGAATGTAAGATTGGTGTATGGAATACTAGAGGTATAAATGGCAAGATGAGTGAGGTGATTGAGGAGATGAATAAATATAGACTGGATGTGCTGTGTGTAAGTGAAACCAAAAAGAAGGAAATTGGGGTAGAAGAAGTGAATGGCACGGTGAGTGTGTGGTCTGGAGTATTGGATAATATGAGAGGACAGGCTGGTGTAGGTGTGATTTTAAGTGAACAGATGAAGAACAACTTGATTCACTATAGTTGCATAAGTGAGAGAATTCTCTGGATTCGTTTGAAAGTGAAACTTCAGAGAATTGTAATTGTTATAGTGTATGCTCCTTGTTGACTCGGAACCTTCTGATAAGAAAGAAGATTTCTGGAATGAGCTAAAAGCTGTTTTGAGCCAGTTTGGTGCTAAAGAAAAAGTTATAATAGCACGGGATTTCAATGCTAGAGTAGGTGTGCAGAATGCAATTTCTGACAATGTTCTGGGTAAGTTTAATGATCCTTGTGTGAATGATAATGGTGAAAGATTAATTGAACTCTGCATTGAGAATGGTTTGTGTGTATCTAATACATTTTTCAACCACAAGTATATACACACATATACTTGGGAAAATCGTACTCTTGTTCAAAAGAGTGTAATAGATTTTGTTGTTTACGATCAGCGTTTGAAACACTTAGTTGTTGGCACCCGTGTGATGAGAGGTGCGGATGTTGGTTCTGATCATTACTTGGTAGTGTCACGAGTGAAACTTAATGTTGGTTGGAGGAAAAGGAATAGGAAGAGACCCAGGATAGAAAGAATAAAGGTTGAAAGGCTCCTTGAAGATCATCAGCGGTATTCTGACTTACTCAGAGAACGGCTGAAGGATCTGAAATCTTGTGAGGGATGTAGAAAAGAAGTGGGAATGTTTTAAGAACTGTGTTGTTACTGCTGCTAAAGAGGTCTGTGGCACCACAATAGTGGGTAACAATAGAGGTGATGCTTGGTGGAATAGTGAGATTGATGAGGCAGTAAAGAAAAAGAAGGAAGCCTATTTGGGGATGTTGCAAGGTAGAGTCTCTGTGGATGAATATCGCTGTAAGAAGCATGAAGCTGCTAAGCTGGTTCGCCACAGTAAGGCAAAAGATAGGAAAGAGAAAGTGGAAAGGCACGAACTGGCTTTTTGGAAAGATAGAAAGTCCTTCTGGAAGTACATGAGACTCAGGAAAAATAGGGGAAACAAAGTTGTAAGTTGTGTGAAGAATGAGATTAGGGAAATGATATGGGAGCCCAAGGAGTTAAGTGACAGATGGGCCGAATACTTCTGTGAGTTATTAGATCAGGAGAGCAAAAATGATTCTGAGACAGATGCAGATGATGTCACAATGAGGGATGAAAGCACAGGAGGGATCTCAAGAGAAGAAGTGTGTAAAGCTCTAAAATCTCTTCAGAATGGTAAGGCTCCAGGAGTTGATGGCATAACTGCAGAGATGTTGAAGTTTGGTGGCAACTCTATAATTGACTGGTTAACTGAAATTTGCCAGTTGTGCTGGGAGTTAGGAATGGTCCCTCGGGTTTGGAAGGATGCTATCATTGTTCCCTTGTATAAGGGAAAAGGTGATCAGACTGAATGCAAGAACTATCGTGGTATTAGCCTACTGAGTGTGCCAGGGAAAGTGTTTGGTAAGGTTGTTATTAAAAAGTACGGGGTCTGACATCAGAGAAAGTGTGGGATGTTCAGAGTGGTTTTATGCCTGGTAAAGGCTGCACTAACCAGATTTTTGCATTACGCATGATGATTGAAAAGTATCTGGCTGTTGGAAAGAAAGTTTTTACTGCCTTCATAGATTTAGAGAAAGCTTACGACCGAGTGAATAGGACACTTTTGTGGAAGGTATTGAATGAATATGGTGTTACTGGGAATCTACTTAATAGTGTAAAAGCCATGTATGCTGGTAGTAGAGCTTGTGTACGAGTGAATGGTGTTTTATCAAAATGGTTTTCCATTGGTGCAGGAGTTAGACAAGGTTGTGTAATGTCACCATGGCTGTTTAATATATTTATGGACGCATGCATGCGTGAGGCCAAAATAGATAATAGTGGTTTATGTCTTGGTGATATCCGTGTTTGCAGATTGCTGTATGCTGATGACACTGTCCTGTTGGCAGAGAGCAAAAGTGAGTTGCAGAGTATGTTGACTCGGATGCACGAAGTTTGCATGAAATTCAAACTGAGTATAAATAAGGGAAAAACCAAAGTTATGGTGTTTGAGAGAGGATTGGGTAGCACTGAATGTAATGTAAGTATAAATGGCACTGTGATTGACCAGGTGAGTGAGTTTGTGTATTTAGGAAGCATGTTTGACAGAGAGAACAAGTTGGATGGTGAAATCAGTAGGCGAGTGAATTCTTCTTTGAAAGTCATAGCTGCTCTGGGAGGTTTTCACAGGAATGATGGGTTCTCTAGAGAGTCCCGCATGGCTGTGTATGAAACAGTAATTGTTCCTACTCTGATGTATGGCAGTGAAACCTGGGTACTGCAGAAGAAACATAGGAGTCGTTTGTGTGCTGGAGAAATGCGTTACTTACGTGGGGTTTGTGGCAAGACACGACCCGATTGTGTGAAGAATGAAGACGTATTGCAGTTGTGTGATGTAAAGAAAAATGTTGTTAGCAAGGTGGAGACCAATATGCTTCGGTGGTTTGGCCATGTTGAAAGAATGAGTGATGAAATGCTTACTAAGAAAATATTTTCAGCCCAAGTGGCAGGAAGGAAAGGCAGAGGAAGGCCAAGGAAGACATGGGTGGATCAGATTCAGGAGTATCTGCATGAGAAAAAGATTATGAGTATGAAGTATAAAAGATCTTGTGTACGGCGTGTAATGGATATCAGTGAAGCACGAGTTGTATGTCAAGATCGCTGTAAATGGCGAAGTTTGATACGACAACAATAAGTAAAAATATCTGGAAGTTTGTATTTCTTTTTGGAGCTAACCTCTGAATCTCAGAGAACAGCTTAGTGATATGTATGTATGTATGTATGTATGTATGTATGTATGTATGTATGTATGAATAGAGCCCAGGTAGCGAAGTTGCGGCATAGAAATGTTATTAGCACTGCTGGTTCTGGTTTTCTCGATAAAGTTATGCATCTGGTTCGAAGTATATTCTGCCTCAGTGGCCAATTCGACGATGTTTCTTAGTTCGGATCGTTTAGAACGAACATTGGATGAGACAGCGAAGGCTCTTCTAATTCGAGAACGGAATAAGGCGGTCTTGTAAACATCAGGGCAGAAATGAACTGCGGAGCATCAGGTTGGAAACGGAGGTGGGTTTATAATAGACTTCTGTATGAAGGCGGTTGTCATGCGATTTGCCCACTGAGACGTCGAGATAAGGTAAGGTACCATTGTGTTCAAGCTCCATGGTGAAATTGATTGTAGGGTGTATATAATTTATTTTATCGAGGAAAAACGGGAGTCTCTCCTTTCCGTGTGACCATATGAAAAATATGTCATCTGCATATCGTAGCCAGGTAGTAGGTCTTGGGGTGATGTTGGTGAATATATGTTGCTCAATGGGGCGAAGTATTGCTTCCGCAAGAACGGCTGAAAGCGAAGATCCCATTGGAGTGCCATTTACTTGCTTATAAATTTGCCCTCGGAAACTGAAGTAGCTGGAATTTGAGACCAAGTCCATTATTTTGAAGATGCTGAGGCAAGACTCCTGAGAATAAGCCGATGAATTAGATATAGCCTCTTTCAATGTTCTGATGGCTTCCGGTACGAGGATCGATGGATAAAGAGAAACTACGTCGAAACTGCCAATAATGTCACGCTGTTGAGCGGTGAGTTGCTTGTTTTTCATGATAAAATCTAGAGTAGAGGTTATTATAAAGTCCGACTCCGGTAGATGATTAGTTAAAAATTCGGTTAACGCTTTCTCTAAGTGGTACGTCGGTGTGGATCTTCTGGACATGATCGGTCTCAATGGATTGCCGGGTTTGTGGTGTTTAAGTCTGCCGAAGAGTTTTGGGATCTGAGGGCCAGGCGGTAATTTGGCGGATTTCTTGAGATCATCTGGAATATCAGTTGACCTTGCAGTTCTTTTTACCTGTGCAATCCAAGAATTTAGAGGATTCCTCCATAAGATTATAGATCCAGAATCGGATATAAATTCTTTTAGTTTTTTATTATAATCCGCTGCGTCCATAATCGCTATCTGGCCGGATTTGTCCGTTAGCGTCAGTATTATGGAGTGGTCATTTCTAAGGTTGGAAATCTCCTTGGAATTTTGAAATTATTAAATGATTGCTTCTGATATAGTTATACTATTTTGTATAGTTATACTATTTTGAGTATAATTTGGTGTACAGTTCCTACTTTTTGAATTTGAAGTGTACAAAATTTTATGAAAATTGGAAGACACGAGGTAAAAAATTCATTAAAAATTGGATCACTTCACATGGAATAGCCCATCATACTATTCCAACTTGCTGTGTGGATTAAAGGAGGCATTGAAGGGAAAAAAGTGAGAAAAACTGTGGGAAGGTGTTCTCTTTTGCAGGACAATGTGCTGGCTCAAAAGGCTGACAAGACAATGGACGTTTTGAGGGATCTGGGATTTAAGTGCACAGACCATTCACCCTACTCACCAGACCTTGCTCCATCGGATTATTTCCTGTTCCCAAACCTTAAGAACAGTTTGAAAGGGAAGCATTTTTTGAATGATTTGGAGGTGATATCAGCAGCAGAGCAGTATTTGAGTGATCAGACTTCAGATTTTTTAATACATTAATACTGACATTTGACGTGGACTAGGAACATCAAACAGAAGTAATCGCTCTTTCCACATTTTATAAGCGAGTCGCAAAAAAATTCTCATTGGCCGCCACCGGGAATCGAACCCAGGGTCTTCCAGTTACATGCCGGATATTTTCCCCCTGCACCACAGTGGCCTTGAATTCCTCCAGACTCGCGTACACTAACTGCCAAGCCAATTGGCAGATTGCTTCTTGGAGCCCCGCACAATGCTGGGGATTCACCAAAGATGGTAAGCAGCAACTGAACAAATAATCAGAAAGTGAATGAATAATTAATGCAGACATTTGACGTGAACTAGGAACATCAAACAGTAGTCGTCGTTCTTTCCACGATTTATAAGTGAGTCACGGAAAAATTCTCATTGAATTTCTCAGAATTTTTTTTTTTGGAAGGGTTAAAGAAACTCCAGAAATGATGTACCACGTGTGTTGAACTTTGGGGTGAATATGTATAATAGTCTGCAAGTTTCATGGCTCCAGCTTATTTCCTTCTTGGTAAGGCCGAGAAAACTTATCAGCAACCCCTTGTATATATGCATTAATTCATGCATTCATGTTATATCATATCTGCCCACCTGAGAAAATTCAAATGTGTAAAACTGTGCGCGAACGACATTTCTAATGATTTTTTTTTTAACTATGGGCAAACAACATTTATAATGAATTTAACTATGCACAAGTTAAAATAAATGCAAATATTTATGCACTGGGTCACTTTTAGATGTTTATAATACAAACAAATTACATCACATTTTGATAAATAACTTACCTTTGAGCATTTTTAATTATCACATTTCATTTCAAACTAGAATGAACAATCACTGTTTTGTTTAAAGCATTTTATATAAAATTTTTGCAAAAAAGTTCAAAAAATTAGTTAAACTGTAACCAAAATCATAGATTCTCTAAATTAAAAAAAAATACTGATTCATAATTGATCAATTGGCATTAAACATTAGATACTTACACTTAAATTTAAAAACATATCATTTACTTTAAAAAGTAACCTGTTATAAAGTTCATTTCAGGGATCCAGCAGTAGCTTTTGCTTTACTTAATGTGTCTTCGCTGTAAACATGTTCAAAACATGGTTTCAAGTCTTAGAATAAGCAGGTTTTCTAAAGTTTTGTTGCTTAATCCTGATCTAAACTCAGTCCTATTTTTCTTAACAACACTAAATATTCTCTCACAATCAACATTACTGTGAGGAATAAGTAAAATAGATAAAATTATATTGGATAGTTCTTTATACTTTGGAACTCTATTGGCTCCTATGATTTTTCAAATTGCAACCCACTGAGCATCAATATGTTTATAACTGTTTAAAACAGCAGATATATTATCAATCTGCAGACAATAAAACTGGTTTGCAAGTTCATCAATGGCTTCATTATTAGGTTGACCAGGTTTTGGTCTCAGTAAAGTGAAAACAGCTTTATGAAAAAAATTATTCTGGAAAATTTTTAATTTTCAATTTTTGTTAGATCTGCCACTTCAGCATTCTTTAAAACTTCATAATTAATTGGAAATTTATTTATTATGCAGTCAAAGATGCCATGTAATAGTTCAGGATATTACAAAAGAAAGTTTTCCTACTTTCATCACTTAATTTTGATGTTTCTTTGATAGTTCAAGTTCCAACACAGATAGCTGACAATTTCTTTTGGTTTTCTTTTATATGATAATTAATCCTTAGCAGATCATTATTTTTAACAACAGAAGGTTGTAAGATCCTACAAAATAGTTCTTTTAGTAGTTCAAGATAGATCGCTCTCAGTTCATGAATATGTGGAGATCCAGATTGTAACAATGTGTTTACTTTTTCAAATATCGGTATGACACTTAACAGGAACAGACAGTACACTTTTCTCTTTGCAGAAGATAGAAACATAAATAATTTTTATTCCCTACTTAGAATTTTTGATACTGCATTTGAAATTTGAATGCAGCTCAGTGATTTTACCTTTGCACCCTCTTCATTTTTTTTTTTTTTTTTTTTTTTTTGACAAAATTCTTAATATTAGCACTGGTGCTATCAATTTTTCTTTTACTACAAGACATAGAAGCATTTTTCAAGGTCTTTACTTTTAAAGAATCATCTTCATCATGTGAAATTTTCTTTTGAATCTATGTTGACAAACCAACAGATACACTACTTCTTAATATTTGCATTTTTATGGTAACCAGATAAAAAGCAAGTAAGATGCAATATGAATATACATCATAGTTGACGGGAGTTTGACCACCGTGATGTAAATAGTGTAGCATATATTTGTAGATAGAGATTTTATTTATAGTATAGAATGAACACAGTGCAAGAATTGTATATAAAGTATGTTTTATTGGGTTGCAAATATATAGTGAATTAAGTAAATGTTTATTAAAAATATATGTATTTATAGATAGGAACTTTGTTTTTTTAGCTGTTTTTATTGAAGACAAGGTCATTTAAAAAGAAAAGGGCGGGGGGGGGGGGGGGAGAAAGAAAATGACATGCATTTAAATGCTAGTAGGTGTGTATATAAATATATAGAGCTATCACGAAAGGCAAACAAAGAAAATGGTTAATAAACAACAATGGTCTAAGGATGAAACAAAACTATTCATAGCCTGTGAGATAAGATCAGCAAGTAGCAAGCAATAAGAAGAATTATAAAGCTCGAAAGACAGTTGCATAGGACTCATTTTAGTTAACATGGATGAAGCGTTGAGTGAAAGAAGACATGACCCTGGCCTAAGGGTAAGTCGAATTTTTGTTTTGTTTTTTGTGAAGATACACTACATGCTTGAGCTTTTACAGTATCTTTGAAAAACAGTTAATAGTGGATCCCACTGATGAACAAGGTGAGTTAAACTTCGTCCGAGAGAGAGCCAATGTGTGCACATGTTTCAATATTTTTTGTGCCTCCTTGTCATGCAGTGCCTGGAAATGTTTTAAAGTGTCTTTTCTTTTTGCACTTTTGTTCAAATAATAATAAATGTCCACGAAAACTTCATTTACTTTAACAGGTAAAGTGGCAGCACCTTTTTCTGATGCAAGATTGACTTAACGACAAGAACAGCCCATTGTTATTAAATTTTGGCATTTATGGATAATATATGTTCATACAATATATGATATATATGTAATACGTGGTCTAAATAACTAAGAGTGGGCTATAAGCACTTTGTACTCGTATACACTGTTTCTCACATTATATTAACTATATATCATCGGGTCTATCCCCTATTTCATCCTGTCAAAAGTTACAAACATTCATAATAGAAAACTATAAGTTGTCATAAGAAATCCAGTGAAATCAGAATCAGAAGTCTTTACTCACATTTTTTATAGTAGATGCATATTGCTGAAGTAGTTTATCACTACGCAAAGTCATTTCGAATTCTGTAGTTGTTCAAACGCGATGTTAATAAGGCTACTATGTAGATATATGTGAGGAAATTGAGGATTAGGATTGAAAATAGGATTACTTTAGTAATCCACTAATTAGCAAGATATTTTGAAAATGACAATGAGGTAATTAAAAAATTCAACGTTGAATGAACAAAACATCGAATGATGATTTTATTGATTTTAACTTACTTCGACAAAATTTGTTGTCGGGCTTGTCCCGCTTTATTTTTAGTATGTTCTTAAAAAATATTCCTTTGTTCATTCGACGTTGAATTTTTTAATTATCTCATTGTCATTTTCAAAATATCTTGCTAATTAGTGGATTAATAAAGTAATCCTATTTTCAATCCTAATTCTCAATTTCCTCACATATATCTACATAGTAGCCTTATTAGCGTTACGTTTGAACAACTACAGAATTCGAAATGACTCTGCATAGTGACAGACAGACTACTTCAGTATTATGCATCTACTAAAAAACGTGAGTGAAGACTTCTGATTCTGATTTCACTGGATTTCTTATGACAACTTATAGTTTTTTATCATGAATGTTTGTAAATTTTGACAGGATGCAATAGGGGATAGACCCGATGATATATAGTTAATATAACGTGAGAAACAGTACAAAGTGCTTATAACCCACTTTAGTTTGGTGTGTATGCTTCAGAAATGCAACAACTCCTTTTTTTTTCTTTTTTTTTTTTGCAGAATTGTAGAATATACGTGGCAAGAAACGTTATACTTTCCACCACGTGAAATGCTAAAGTCACGCCCACATAATTCACAAAAGGCACAATTTTTGCCTTTTCTTGACACCTTTATGCAAGGGAAATCTGTAGAGTAACTCTCCTTGAACGATTGAAAATATGATTTTGTTTTACTAAGTGCCAGCACAAGCAACGAACTTTCACAAAACAAACGTGTGAATAAAACGAACTGCCAACGGCGTACAATCTCAAGTGAAAAACTTTCGGAGCCAACGCCAAGACGAGCAAGCTAGTTGAGCTGAACAAGACTGACACATCCCCTGGGCCACGGGTGGCCTAGTGGGCAACGTTCGTGACTGCCGCGAAAGGACCTCAGGTTCGATCCCAGGCAGGTACGAACGCTCGATCCACTAAATATCTGCCGTGCGTCGGATGGGCACGTTAAGCCGTCGGACCCCGGGTACTGCCCCCGGTAATAAATAAGGGCGTCTTCTTCCCCCTTTCTACTTCGCTTCCGTGTCACTTTCCTATCGGGCACTCTAGTCCAAATCTCCTAGCTTCCTATTTCTAAGGGTTGTTTAAGACCTGGGGTCAGACACTCCCTTCCTAAAATCCTCTACATATGATCATATGATCATGACACATCACCTCAGAAAAGAATCTAAAGCCACGCCTACAAAGTGACACTGGTTTCTGTGTAACCAATCAATAGCATAGTGGATGAACGTGAAGTGAAGTCATTGTCCAAGAGACCACTAAGTTGGACTGCATTCAGGGCACATGCGTAATGCAAGGCTTAGGTGTACGGAGCATGGTGGCCCTTCTGAAGCATATTTTATTATATAGGTTAGTGTTCGTAACAGATTGGTGGAAGCTGCTATGCTGCAGACGCATAAGCCGTGTGTCATGCATGTGCTCTGAATGCAGCCTAAGGAACATTGCAATCTTTTCGGATTTCAAGTTAGTAAGCTCAGGAATATGGGGATTAAAATTTTTTAAGACATTTTACTATGAATAAAATTTAACTGAAACATTAAGAAATATTTCTCAAGGAAGATAAATCGTAAAGAACAGTTAAAATGCATAAATTTTATGCATGCTGCATAAATGTTAGCAGGTATGTTATATACTTACCTACTTGTTTTTTACATTACAACACTGATTGATGTGTTTCTTGTTCTTACTATCTGGTTGCATTTTATATGGGACACCCTGTATTATGACTTAGTAAAACAATGAGTAGAGATCAACATGTATTCATACGTTTTTACTTTCTTTTTGACAATTCATCAAGAAACTGAGTAATAGTACCTGAATGTCGATTTGTATGACATCATCCAGACAACTGTCAGTTATGGTTCAAATTCTCTATTTCTTAAATGATAATGTTAAGTTATTGGACTTTAAATTACAATTAGAGAAAAAATAAATAAATATTTGTCCCTTCCCTTAAAAATGCCTTAGCAAAGACCCCATTAAAAATCAATAAAAAATAAACTTTATTTGAAGCAGGCTCAAGAAAGGTGCTACAGAAATTGCTCTCTGCACAAGAAAAAAAAAAAATTAGATGGTGAGCTCAGAAGTCTTTAAAAAATAAAAGTAAGACAGCCTATCAAAATGAAAACAAAATTACTAGAAACATACCTAACAATTTTGACCTAACCAATTTTGTAGGGAATATGTATTAAAAAAATGCCAAATGACCATGACTTCTCCCTCCTCCCTCTTCTCTAATTTTCTCCATTTAAAAAGAAATCAAGACATTTTTAAAGAGTGATTATACAATGCCTTTTAAAACAATTTCCTCACTGTGTACCAAGGTTCTTTAACACACAAGGTTATGCCCGTAAGGCAGTCTGATGACGTCACCGTCTTACAAGGACCCCGGACGTGATGTCACCTTCGAGCAGATGTCAAGGCAGTCGCAAATGCCATTTGACTCTTGTTCAAAGCGCGTTGTGTTTTCTTGTTTCTTGAATAATTTAATGTACATGTACCATAAGTAGAATAGCTTGGTTTGTTTGCAAATAGTTTATTTTTTCATGATGCCTTCAAGTTCCTGCGCTGTTGCAGATTGCAAAAATAACTACAGAAATACTAAAGGATCGCCGATCGCATACCATAGATTTCCGAAAGTGACTAAGCTCTGCAAGTTATGGAAATCGCGCTGCAAACGAAGTGATGCTTTTATAATCCAGAATGCTACTATTTGCTCCAAACATTTTGGGGAAGAAGACTATGAAAGGGATATGCAAAACGAATTATTGGGGTTGCCGCAGCAAAAGAAATTCTGCAAAGATGCTATTCCAACTCTAAATCTTCCTGGAAATGGAAATGCCATAAAAGCAGACCTCAGTAGGAATTTGCGGTATGAACAAAGACAAAGCAAAAATGTTGCAAGAGAAATAATATTGGGACAAGAAAGTAATATTCCGATGCCCAGCTGTAACGATTTGAGAGGCTGAAGCAAGTGAAGATGTTATAATAAATTTAAGGCAAAAAAATTTAATCCCTTACAGAAGAAAATGCCAGAAAGAGTGCAGAAATAAAGAACTTGAAAACATCTATATGCCAGCTAAACAACCAAATTCGGATTTTGCGATGCCAAAAGATTTTTTCAAACATAAAGGAAGGAATTTGGGACTTAGTCAGCCACAAAGAAGAGGATCTGACATTGAAAAAATCAAAACAAATGGAATGTCGGCGATATAAGTGCTGCAATTTCTTTGCGAGCAGTTTCCAGAAAAGTGTACAATTATTTACGCAAACAAGTGAAAGTACCTCTACCAGGACTTTCCACCATACGCCGATGGATTAGTAAAATCAGCTGCTCCCCTGGTTTTCCAAAATCATTTTTGAGACTCATGGAACTGGAAGGGAATAAGATGACTGACGCCGAAAGGACGTGTGTTATTTCCATCGACAAAATGAAAGTTTCAGAAAGAATGTGCTATGACATCAAAACAGATAGTATTATAGGTCCACATAACTATGTCACAGTTTGCATGGCATGAGGCCTGATAAAACCTTGGGAACAAATCGTGTTTTATGAGTTTGATATCAAACACACTGAAATAACAAATGCCATTCTAAAAATAATAGAAGAATTAGAAAAAATTGCTTTCAGAGTTGCAGCACTGGTATCCGACCTGGGTCCAATTAATCAGAGACAGTGGAAAGATTTGAACATTTCACCTGATAATAATTTTTTTGAAAATTCCGATAATCCCAAGAGAAAGGTGTATGTTTTTGCAGATGTACCTCACATGGTAAAACTACTCAGAAACCATATTTTGGAGGGTGGTATTTTAATCAACACATCGATCATTAATAGCCAACTCTTTAAAAGCATTTTGGAACAGGATAGCGGTGAGTTAAAATTGGCGTTCAAAGTCACATCAAAACACTTAGAGGTAAAAGGATCCGAAAGACAAATCGTGAAATATGCTACGCAATTATTGTCACAGACAGTGGGGAACGCTTTAAAATATTTATTTCCTAACGAATGTGCTACTGCCGATTTTATAATTCTTATCGATCGATTTTTTGATGTGACGAATTCCTATTTACTTCTTTGAATAAAGCTCATGTTGAGAAATGGCTTCCTAGTTTAATTGAATTAATAATCTAAAGCCTTTTATGGGAATTTTACTAGGAAATTTTTTCATTAATAGCAAATTTTCGGAGAAAACTCTTCTCCTTCTTCAGGCTGTCTTGTTGTTGTCACTTTTTACTTGTCACTATCACGGTTACGGTTTACCTTGACGGTTATGGTTAACCTTGACGGTTTAGGTTATTTTTCCACAAATCCTGCCAGATGTTAGGCAGGGAAAATCCTTTGCAGTCATTGATGATGGAATTTTGATTTTTCTCAATCTCTATTCCTTCTTACAGTTTTATTTTTTGGAAATTGCTTTGGAAACTGATTACTTTAAGGGAATTCCAATCCATGCTGTGCCTAGTTTCTCTAACATGCCTATCTAATCCAGTCTTGTTGGAGCAATTTTTTATAGCTGCTTTATGCTCAGCTATACGAGTTTCTAGTCTGCGACCTGTTTCACCTATGTAAGATAGTCCACAACTACAATTTACTTCATAAACTACTCCTTGCATTTTTAAAATATCTTCTTCTCTTTGAACTATTTTAGGGAAAATTTTTTTAACTTTGTTCTCTAAACTTGGAGCTAGCCTAATATTGTATTTCTTACTAATTCTCTTTAAAGACTCAAATAAACCTTTGTGATAAGAAATTTTTCTAGTGAATTTTACTTGTTGCTTTTGTGGGTTCTTCGTACCATTAAAATTCAGAAGCTTCTCAATTTCTTCTTTAGAATAGTTATTTTCTGCAAGTATGACTTTAAGCTCTTCTTTATGGGCTTCTTTTTTATCTGCAGTAGAAACTATTTTATTAATTTTCTCTAAAAACTGACTTGCTACATTTTTCTTAATAGAAACTGGATGATAGGAATTGAAATCCAGTAGTCTTTTAGTATTCATTGGTTTTTTATACCAACTAGTGAGGAATTTTTCTTCTTCATAATAGATAGTAATATCTAAGAAGTTTATTCTTCTTTCTTTTTGAAGTTCAATAGTGAACTTAAGGGAATCATCTAATTCATTGAATGAGTCTAGAATTCTTTCTGGAACAATTTCGGAGCTATCTATTATAAATAAGATGTCATCCATGTATCTGCTATATAAGCAGAAGTATGTGGGTTGTACTAGTATCTTTTCTTCTAGTTTTCCCACATAATAGTTAGCTAAGAGTGGGGAGCCCATAGCTAGCCCCGATTTTTGAATGAAAAAGTTTTCCCAACCACTGATGTTGTATCTCACGAAGCCCTCAGGTATGTTGCTGGATACGTAGCTTTTAAATGCAAAGATTCCTGCACAGTTTTAGGACTATTTACTGTTTGATAATAAACCTCATAGATCAGGGCTTGGAAATTTTGGACCACAGTTTGATCTCTTAAAGGAAGCTTACTAATTTTTTCTGGAATGCGTGTCGTTGGCAAGAAAACACTTCTTCCCTTTCCCAAAGGAATTTTAGTAAGTATTAAATCTGTGCTAGCCTTATTCAACGAATTAAAGGGGAAATATGATATACGCTATTTGTTAACGAACAGGATAAATCAAGATGTTCTGGAAAGTTTCTTCTCCCAAGTGCGTTTGTTAGGTTGCACCTACGAGCATCCAACAGCGTTAGAAGTTAAGCATCGAATGAAATTGCTGCTGATTGGTAATTCAATTGGAAATACCGCGACAAAAACAAACAATCTGCTCTTGGAAGAAGAAAAATTCATTACAAGTGCTGCTTTTTCTTCAGCATCTCTGTATGCAGATGAATCAGAAAATAAGTTCGATGATATTTCTCAGTTACTATCAAATGATTGTGATAACACTGCAAGTACAACCACTGATGTTGTATCTCACAAAGCCCTCAGGTACGTTGCTGGATACGTAGCTTTTAAATGCAAAGATTCCTGCACAGTTTTAGGACAGAATCAGCCCTTAAATTTATCAACAAACGGTGGTCAACTACCCGACTGGATAAGCACCATCAGCAGGGAGCAGATGTTTCTCCAAATCCATGGCGAACATAAAATTAAAAATATTACGAGAAATGTATCAGAGGTAATAGAAAAAAAATATCCACTAAAATTCAGCCGAAGCATTAAACTTTTCATCAAAGCACGTACTATGATTCGAATGAGGCACATCAATTCGCAGCAGAAAGAGAAAACAAAAATAGGAAATGCAAGCTTCTGAAGATAACTACATGAAGAAAGGAATTTTTTCAGGTATGTTATTTCTAACATTTGTTCATTTACAGCATTCTGCATAAGAAATCTTTTTATTTTTTTCTGAGACCATGCTGATACTTAGTGATAATCAAATTCTAAGACAAATTATAAATTCATTTATTACAGAACTAAATTTATGAAGTGTTTACGCTAACGCATTGCTTCTAGCAACAAACTGCCTGCGTGTCATCAGACAGTGCACAACTCTCGTGTTCGCTGTGTTCTCTTGTAAGACCGGTGATGTCAGACGGAATGCTCTTCCCGTACTAGCGTATGAGCAAACCTTGTAGTCTACTAACCTTGACTGTGTACAACAAATTGAATACAAATTAATGTAGCAATTGACTGTTTTGTATGCATAATGAGAAGCTTGGTGTTACAAATGAGAAAAGAAATACTGAGAATTTATCATCTGATGTGTGTGCCTACTACTACTGCTATCAGCACAATTAATGTGAATTTAACAACAAAATATGTACAATATTATTACTGCTCTTTGAGTGAAGAAGACTATAGATTCTTATGCATTCATTTACATTTTATTTCATTTATTGTTTCGATAGTTCAAGATATGTATGTTTTGAGTATCTATGACAAGAAGGGGCTAACCAACTAACGGGATGAGAGAGAATCCGAAAAGGTAACAAAAATGCAACACTAACCTAAACTGAACTACAAACACAAGCTCTAGGTTTGAGCTCCATGTAAGAATACACAATTCAGTTCCAGATTCTACCAGCAACAATTCAGCATCCTAATCACTCAGAAATCAGGTGCCTAGAGATCTCTGGTGCTTAAATGCCATTATGTCTGCTTAAAGTACTGAGATCATTTTTCTAGCACAGTGTGTGTTCAAGCTCCTAATAACTCTAAATGTGGTACAATGTTTACACAATGTGACTTGATTAATTTCATTACCCTGAAGAAACAACACTGCATTAGTTACAAGAGCATTACTGCATTGCATGTGTGATTTTTTTAATTACATGATATGTTAAAATGCAGTAATGCTTTTAAAACTAAAGCTACAATGCTCCTTCAAGATAATGCAATTAGTTAGATTGTTCAACATTAAGAACAGTTGTGAAGTATTTGTGCATGAACACACACTATGTCGAATTTTTTTTTTCAGTACTGTTAATAAAAATGACAAAAGAAATTGTGTTAAATGTTGCAGTACAACATATATCTCAATTTTTGCTGAATGAATTCCATTTTAGTCTTCTCAGTGAGATTGAGAATCTTCATAATGAAACTTGTCTTTAAAAACTTGCTGTCTACCACTGTTATAGGATAGGTCATTTTTTGAAACTAGAATTGCAAGGGCTAGAATTTAAACTATGAAACATAAGTATGGTGTTCAAAAGAAAGACATATCAAAATGGTCCAATTCTGCTACTGACAAAATTTAAAGCATCAAACCTTGGAACTTTCAAGGACAAATTTTTGATATTCAATATCACCAAAATTTTATTTTTTTCTATTTAATTAAAAAGTGTGCGTGCGTGCGTGCGTGTGTGTGTGTGTGTGTGTGTGTGAGTGCGTGCGCACAGCATCTTCAAGAATGGGATTTATCAGTTCTCAGAGCATACTGCATAAAATGATCTTTGAAAGGAACTATTCTCACAATGTAACAAACACAGAAGTTACATTTTAATGACACTTCAATAAAATTGTTTTACATCATGTTTATTTAATTTCCTGTCTGCCATTTATCTCAAACAGAGTTCTGTTTTATTAGTGAGAATATATCATCATTAGAGAGTTCACAGAAATTAATGGGAAATGAATCTCAGTGAAGAAATAATCCTTCCCAATTACATGGTAGGCACATACAAATGTCTGTATTTCCCACTGTTTCCCATATAGCCATCTCTTCAGAAAACTTGAAAATTCCATCACCCTGAAGAAGAAATCAGTCAGTGAAGCCCGAGTTGTATGTCATGATCGCTGTAAATGGAGAAGTTTGATACAGCAACAGTAAGTTAAAATTATCTGGTAGTTTGTATTTCTTTGTGGAGCTCATCTCTGAATTTCAGAGAACAGCTTAGTGATATGTATGTATGAGGCAGAAATCAGATGTGGGTTTGATTCCCGCCCCAGGGCAATGAAAATTTCAAGTTTTCTTAACAGATAGCTATATGGGAAACAGTGGGAAATATGGCACCTATGAGCCAATATCAACGTTCATTAGAGTTGTTTTACATTACATGTTTATGTGTTGTTGTATATTTGGAAACAGCAACTAATTCAGAAGTTGCAAATCTTACATACAATTTTTCAGCAGTTCTTTTCCTAACAGGCATACAAAAGACAATTTTCACTGAAGAATTTTGTTAATATTGACATGTGCTTGAAATCATCTGATTAAAAATATATTACATAGATGCTTACTTAGTTCTTCAAACACAAAACATAACACCTGTAAATGAAGTGCACCTGAACTTTAAGTATGGCTTCTATAGTAGTTGGTCCTCAAAACTTTGAAGCATTTGCATTATTTCCTTGACTTTGATATGCTCCATAAATAATTTTCAATCCCTTCACTGTTTTCTGGAACTCATTCTGCTTCTTGCAACCATTTTATGAATTTGGTTCTTACCTGTTTTTATTTCTTTCTTTCCATTTTTCTTTCATTTTAATTTACTGATCAAGATTACCTCACACATAAGTGGGAAACGAATTTCCCATAAGAAATAATTCTTCGCAAATACATGAAAAGCAATACAGATGTAATTGTTGGCACAAATGTACCATATGTTCACTGCTCCCATTTAGCAACTCCTTCAGAAAACTTGAAAAATTACATTGCCCTAGATAGAGTAGGAATCGAACCTGCATCACCCGATCTCTATTTGAGCATGCTATCCATTACATCACCCAGGACAAGGAAGTTCCAAGCTGAAGCTAAGCAGATGTAACTTAGAAATCTGAGAACCATTCAGATTTGTGCTAGTCGAAGCTATACCGTGTTTCCTCATAGCAGCACCTTACCTTTTCTCCCATCCATGGTCGGATGTAGGTGACAAGTTGCAGTGCTTGACTTGTGACCTACATTCAAATTTTTCTCCCATCCAGAGGTCGAATGTAGGCCACAAGTTCCAGTGCTTAGCATCCGACCTTTTCTCCCATCCAGAGGTCGAATGTAGGCCACAAGTTCCAATGCTTAACTTGTGACCTACATCCAACCTTTTCTCCCATCCAAGGGTCGAATGTAGGTCACAAGTTCTAGTGCTCAACTTGTGACCTACATCTGACCCCGGGTGTGAGAAAAGGTCGTGGTGACTCTATGAGGAATCATGGAATAACTTCGACAAGTGTAAATCTGAATGGTTCTTAGATTTCTAATATACATCTGCTTAGCTTCAGTTGCTTGGATCTTCCTCGTCCTGGGTGGTGTAATGAATAGCATGCTCAAATGGAAATCGGGAGATGCGGGTTCAATCCCTGCTCCAGGGCAATGTAATTTTTAAGTTTTCTGAAGGAGTTGCTACATGGAAACAGTGAAAATATGGTACATTTGTGTCAACGATTACATTTCAAGATTACCTATACTACAGTTGGAATACTTTTTATTTTAGCATAGATTTAACCTTACACCCTAAATGAGGTTCAGTGCACAGATTACTATATACAAAAGACATAGATAGGAGCAAAAAAAAAAAAAAAAAGCAAATCTACAAGGACAGACAACTATTCTAAATTTTTATCACATAATCAGTTAAAAACAATAATCTCTCAGAGCACACATTTGTTTTAAAAAATCTGATGAGGCTTCTAACTAGTTCAGAGCTCACAATACTATAATCAAAATACTCTGTAAATGTCAAAATCAACAAAAGTCCATTTGCATGTTCTCTTCCTATTGTAATATGAGTGACAAACAAAAATTTAATAAACATGTAGTGCCTGGCATGGGAAGGTAATTAATTTTACAGAATAACAAGGAACCCAAATGATGTCACAAGACATTGAATGTAACTATTTTTGATTATGTACACATCATTTTCCACCACTGAGGATAGGATGTCAAGACTAATTCCTCACTAAGGAAGAAACCATTCCTCCCTCAATAAAGGAAGAAATATATAAGAAGCAACCACACTTAGCAACAAAAAATCATCTGCAAATAACTTCACTTTAATTTCTATTTTATTCTAATAATCACACTTGTCTTCTATATACTCTGTTCAACAAAAAACAGTTGACAAAATAAAAGGTAAATTTACTTCAAAGGAACTTTGCTAAAATTATTTCTCATACCTATAGACAGTCTTTTCATTTCCCCTAAAATCTGCATGGCAATAGATTTTCCCTTATTCCATCGACCACTTCTGGCTACTAAGGCAAGCAGAGCATTCATTGTGTACAAGTTTGGAAACAATCCCTCTTTGTTCATGTTTAATACTAAATCCTGCAATAATGGGGCTTTTGTTGAAAGCACAAAACAACATATAGAACACAGAACAGTTTTATCTAAAACATAAAAAAACAGATAAATATATGCATTCATACCTTCTTCTTGTATACTTACATATAGAGGTTGTGGAGAAATGGGCAACAAAAGTAAACTAAAGAGTGATTCATTGGATTGGAAATGATGTCAGTTAAGCACGAAATGCTATTTCACACCTGCCAAAATTAAGCATGGCTGCCCTGCAGATAAACGCTGAGCTGATTCTGGAGCAACTGTAAGTGTATCACTATTAATACAAGTACATCATGTAGAATCATGAACACGTGTCAGAGTACTCTAGTAAAATGCATGTCACCCAGACATGCTTAAGACTACCACAATCACTGCAACTGTGGAAGGACCAGGATGCTTGGCAGCCCCCAAACAGTAAGCATTAAAAAAAATTACATTTTAGTTCCTTAAAATCTGTCTTAAAATGCTTGCTCTTTCTATTTATCTGATTTATGTGAATTAAAATTGATTATATAAAATATGTATTCACAGAAGATTCTGAATCCCATTACTGAGCAATTAGTTATATATTTCTGAAACAAGGGACATGAGAATGTAAGCAAATTGATTTTGATATAGTTGCCGTCTTATCTGTACTCAAGATCCAACTCAATGACTGCCCTGGTGGCTGAGTGGTCAGAGGCACCAGCTTCTGGTTAATCATTCAAGTTGGGCCTGGGTTTGAGACCTGAATGGGGCATGAGTAGTGTGTTTGTTCTATAGTGCAACCCTCTTTTTCTTCCTTGAAATCAGTGATCCTAAATTAGGGACAGCTGACCACTTATAGCCCCGAATTGTGCATACTAGTCTACCCCCCACCCCCCCCAAAAAAAACAAGACCAAACTCATTAATAACAAGGAACTGTATACCAACTATACATAAAATAGTAGAACTATATTAATAATCTGAATTTATTGGTGTAAAATAGAAAACAAAGTTTCCCAGCTTTTGTATATCTACCAGATGGCTTTTTCAAGGAAGGTAGACAGCAAATTGAATAACAGAATGTCATAACAATTTGAATGCAGTGGCTTGACTAGACAATAAAGGAGATGTAAATCTAATTATTCATTTAAAGACACTAGGCTTCATGTTGGTTGGGCATGAAGTACCTTGAAAGGAAGAAAAAAAAAAAAACATTATTTGAAAAACTGGTTCCAAGTTCGTGGCACTCAAGAAAGACGCTATCATTGCAGGCCTAACTGTTGGCAATGATCTCTAAGGTTTCTCGAATGGCAGTTGACTTAGGGGTGCAGTAGGAAACTAATTTCTTTATGTCATCACACATAGATATAGTAAACTTGAACTTGACTTCTCTGGATAGAGCGATTGTAGGTTTATCATTCTTCGTGTCTCTTTTATGCTCTTTGACTCTAATTCTAAATAAAAGCTTGGCCATTCTGACGTAGTATCGCTTGGAGCTGTCTGGATATTGTAGGGGGATGGCATAAACACCTGCTTCATTGGAAAGTGGGGCCTTGTCAGTATTTATTTTAAGCATGATATATAAAAATGTCAGAGACCTTAAGCCGACACTGAATTTAATCTTTTTGAGTATGTTTCTGAGTTGACAGGAAACATTTGGTATGTAGGGAAATGAGCCCAGGCAGTGGTAGTGTAGCTGCAGCATAAAATATAAGTATGATAATGAATGAATATTATAAATAAATGGCACAAAATATGAATGAATACTTTGTCTCCCATATGACCCAAATATCTATTTCCTGAAGATGTTTAAGTTGACCAGGTACAACACATAACACATGACAACAGAAATTACAAAAGAGAAAAAATGAGTGCCAATTCCCTACATTCTGTATCCATCTTTCTTGGTTCACTGCAATATTTCCTACCACAGAGAAATTAATACCTCTATCACCAACAGTCCATTTAACAATATAAATTCATCTTCTACTTGGTCTGTGACCAGCTACTTTAGAATGTAGCACCTATTACGGTAATCTTTCATCTCCCACATGACCCAAATTATTAATAGTGTTTCAGTATTTTTCAACTAAACCAATTTACTATATTTCTTTTACATTAAAAAGCTTCTGCATTTTTTTAATCACATGAAATTTAAAAGAATTATTATGAATTTTTACACAAAAAATGTGAAGAAAAATACACTCTTTAGTACTTACCATCTGTTCTGAAGAAATGACAACTCAAAAACAGATGCCAAAAAGAACATACTTTTAGAATTTTGAAAATCACACAAAATACATCAATGTGGGAATCAGATACAGCAAACAGTTCCAGCTGGTCGTTCCACCTAATGATTCTGGAACAAAACCCAGTGAGCTGGAGTCATGTGATCAACATCATACAGAACAGGCACCTTAGCAGTATTCATACTGAAAATGAGATTAGACGACGAAACCAGTAGGCGAGTGAATTCCGCCTGAAAGTCATACTGCTTCTGGAGGATTATTTCACAAGACTGATGGGTTCTTAAAAAAGGTTCTGAATGGCTGTATGAGAAAAGTAATTGTTCCCACTCTGACATGCAGCAGAAGAGACACAAGAATCATTTGTGAGCTACAGAGATGTGTCCCCTTTCGGGGGTTTGCAGCAAAGATGTGAGAAATGAAGTTGTGCAACATGAAGCAATGTGTTGTACGTAGAGAGGAGGCAAATATTTTGAAGTGGGTTGGTCATATTGAAAGAATGCATCATGAGATGCTAACTAAGAGAATTTACTCAGCCCACGTGGCAGGACAGAAAGATAGAGGAAGGCCAAGGAAATCATGGGAGGGACAGATTCAGGAATGCCTGCAATAGCAAAAGATAATGAGTATGAAGTGCAAAAAGTCATGCATGCGACATGCAATGAATTGTAATGCTATTATTGGCATATTTTCACTGTATTCCATGTAACCACTTCCTTCAGAAAACTTTACATGCAATTTTCAAGTTTTCTGAAGGAAGTGGTTACATGGAATACAGTGAAAATATGTCAATAACAGCATTACAATGCCTACCATGTATTTATGAAGATTTATTTCTTTGGGAAAATTAGTTTCCCCAATTGTATATGATGTAATGGATGTCGGGAAAACTCTAGTTGTGTGCCAAGATCACTGTAAATGGAGACATTTGATACATCAATAATACCCAAAATCTAGCGCCATCAGTAACTAGAATTTGGCAGATTATTTTGTTTTGTGGAGCTACCCACTGAATCTCTGAGAACAGCTAAGTGATATGTATGTATGTATGTATGTACAATTAACATATATCTACAGAAAAGAGAAGTAAAAATCAAGCATTTAATTAAATCAGCAATGAAATAATTCCTCACCAGAACTAGCAATGTGGCACATTTATTTTGGATTGACACCCCCACCCCCCAAAGCTAGAAATAAAAACAAAGCACAGAAAAGAAAAGAAAGAGAGAGGGAAGAAAGGGTTATGTATTAATTATATAATGAAAAAATCCCCAACAGAACTGGTGGCAATGAACAATCTACACAAATAAAAATGACAGAAGTATTAAAATAATTTTCCCATTCACATATAATTCACATTTGCTGATGGTGGTAGTCTGAATATCATTGATGTGGTAGTAGTTTAAACCTCATATGAAAGTTAGAAACTGATAAATAATAGTTTTATCAATCAACCAAATTTTTGCCATTCACATATAATTCATATTGATGCGAAAATTGGGTCTAAATTAGTAACTATTAAAAAGGGGGGACGGTCTTAATAGGCGTGGCTAAATTATGTTGATGATTAAATTAAATATTTGGCCTATTGTAAATTAATTGAAAAACTAACTTATTTTAATTAGGGAAGTCTTGTAATTCTCTTTGTCTGGGTGGAAACAAAGGATTTAGTGGATCATCTCTGGGGGTCCGCGAGCAGCGAGGGACCACACCAGACGGCAATTGAGAAGCGCTCAGACTCCCATAAAGACGGTTTCAAGTGTGCCATTAGTGCCAAATATCTGTTGGGAACGCGGAAAAATTATGATTATCAGGGGCAAGAGGCAACGACGCTTCGTGGGAGAGGCACTAGAGAAATCTCAAGTGTCTGGTGAAGAGAAACAGATGAGGACCACATGACGGTATATGGCCAAAAGTATGAAAAAGAAGAGAGAAAGTGATCTCGGTACGCTGGCAGGAGGTCAGACGGAAAAACTCGCTAGGAATCATCTCGGAACGCAGTGGTAAGCCGGGCCGAGAGATTGCCATGAGAGAAAAAGCTCGCATGGAGGGACTACGCAGCGTTCAGCCGTAGTGAGCCCGCTAGGTACGAAACCTGAAGTCCGACTCACACCGAAGGTAGCACGGTACTTTTAAGCGCAGTGTAAGCCGCAAAAGTACGATGGAAAAGAGCTGCAATATTTGCGTATAAAAGGCCGTACTGTGATGACAGACCGACCAGGACGTCGCGAGAGTTTCTCTTGCTAGAGATACTATTCCAGCTGATCTTCACCCGACTGGGAAATAAGCATTGGTAAAGCCACGAAGAGCGAACACGCCGTCTCATTCCACAGTGGGAGGTCACCGACCTTTCCGGAGCATTGCTTAACGTTGTTCTTTCCTGCAGAAGAACTTTCTTGACGGATTTCGAGGGAGAAATTCCCCTGCTGCCTTTGCAAGAGTCCCCTACGCCGAATTCGGGGGCCGAATCCGCATGGACTGAGCTCCGGTGACAAGGAGTCAATCAATCCTTGGTGTTTCTCTACGACGCGGAAAGAAAGAGGGGAAAACCAACACATTACTGATGACCCTCTGTTACACGCAGGTGAAAACACCACTGTTTCGGTAGTCACGGAAGGAAGTTAAAAAAAGGACCCTCGAACAAAAAAAATAAAGTGTGTGAGTGAGAGTGATACTGAAAAATAGTGCTTCGAAAAACACCTGGATATTAGCACAACAGTCAACCATACGCGAGTACTTTTATTTGTCTGTGTTATCCTATCACTGAGCGGAGGAACTGTTATCTTTAATAGATACTGGACTCTAAATTTAGATCTGTTAAACGCCTTTTTTTTTTTTGGAGGCTAAAAATCTGATCTCGGAATCCCGAGTAGAAATTATTTTGGCTCATAATAAAGAACAATACCAGTATTTTTATCTCCGTGGGCCCAGACCCCGGGATAGTCTCCTCTTGCTCTGTTCATTCTATAGGCTCAGGTGTATTACTTATCTGTATTTCAGCAAGCATAACGTTCTCGCCCATTTATGCCAGCTCCCGAATTAAAAAGAACCTTCGAGTCTCATTTTTATTGATTGGTGACGAGTGCTACTAAATTATACCGCTCGGCACGTTCGTGTTAATTGGTGGTCAACGGTGGGATATCACAACCCACGACCACGGCAAAATTCTTATCAATTGGTGACGAGCGGTGGGATAATGATCCACTGTCTCATCAAATGGTAGAGCAAAATTCTTATCAATATATATATACACTGCTGGCCACCCAAAATGCAACACCAAGAAGGAAGCATCCAATTGGCCTGAAATCCGCAGCATGCGTCGCCCGCGACGGGACATGCAAACAATTAGCATTGCAGGGCTTATGCAAATCATGTGCGCCCGGCATGCCACAGAGAAGCACTATAAGAAGGGTGCACAGAAGGCGGGGTGTAAGTAGTGGAAGTGTTTTGTGCTGCCTGACCTGTGCGTGGGAAGCTTCCTGATGCCTCATCGCAAAATACGGCAGTCATTTCAGCACGTTTCAGAGTTCGACAGATGACGAATAGTGGTGTATCACGACAGCGGTTTATCGTACCAAGATATCGGCACCCGTGTGGTACGACATCCAGCCACAGTGAGGCGAGTATGGATTCGTGGGTGCAGGAAAGACGGACGGACCGACGTGAGCGATTGCCGCAGCCGCAGCACACTACCAAACGAGAGGACCGGCATGCTGTGCGGCGGGCATTGATGGCTCGCACCGCCATATCACCAACGTCAGCGCAGGAATTAGGGTGTGTTGCGCAACAACCTGTGTCAGCACGTACCGTTCGACGTCATCTGCAGGAGCGGGGACTTGTCGCATGGCACCCATTGCTCCGATTACCATTGATTAACATCAATGGTAATCGGCGAGTGCGGCGGCAGTGGGCCATTAAACGCCGCTCCTGGACTACGAAATGGCACGACACTGTCTGCTCCGACGAATCCCGCTTCTGCCTGCAACACCACAATGGTCGGATCTGCGTGTGGCGGCACCGCGGCGAGAGACTGTATGACGCCTGCATTATGCATCGCCATACTGGTCCGTCGCCAGGCATTATGGTTTTGGGCGCAATTGGATATGACACCCGTAATCCTCTGGTGTGCATCGCAGGTACACTCAACAGCCACCGCTACATCTCTGACGTTTGGGAGCCTGTAGTCCTCCCTTACCTGCAGGACCTGCCAGCGGCCATGTTTCAACAGGACAATGCGCACCCACACGTGGCACGCATCGTGCAACAATTCTTCACGGCCCACCTGTTCTCCCGATATGTCGCCCATCGAACATGTCTGGTCACTGATCGGCAACCGAGTGGCCTGGCAAGCACCACCCACAGCTATGCCTGATGAACTGTGACAACGTGTGGAAGCAGCCTGGACCAACATACCCCAAGCCCCCAAGCCCACATCCAAAGCCTCTTTCGTTCGTTGCCGCGGCGTGTAGCGGCCGTTATTGCCAGGCATGGGGGCCACACGAACTATTGATGTCTGCGTGTTCCACAAGTCGCACGGGCCTGTAAGCTCAATCGTTTCATCTTTGTATCTGTTATTATGTGTCCAGTAAATCTGGCTTTGCTATCTCGTGTCCATCTTGGTGTTGCATTTTGGGTGGCCAGCAGTGTATATAGACAAAAATATAGTAAACACTAAAGTAATGATTTAAGTGATTTTCAACGTGGTGCCATAATTGGCTCTCATGAGATGGGCCATAGTATTTGAGAGGTAGAAACGAAGTTCAGATTTTCACGGACGACCACTGCAAGGGTGTACCGTGACTACAAGAATTCCAGCAAAACCTCCAACCTACAATACCAGTGTGGCCGTAAAAAGACATTGGGTGAACATGACCATCGTCGGCTATCAAAAATCGTTTCACGTGATGGCCGTGCAATAATCACACAGGTATCATCGGAATTCAATGCTGGAGCCTCAATAAGCATTAGCGTCCGGACTGTGCAACGTACCCTGCACGATATGGGCTTTGGGAGCCAACGCCCAAGTCGAGTTCCCTTGATGGGTGCACGACACAGAGCTATGCGCCTCGCTTGGGCACAGCAACACCGCCACTGGACACTTGATGACTGGAAACAAGTAGCCTGGTCTGACGAGTTGTGTTTCCAACTGTATCGGGCAGATGGAAGGATTTGTGTGTGGCGCAAACCCCATGATGCCATGAATCCCGCCTGTCAACAGGGATGGGGGGTCCTTAATGGTATGGGGTGTGTTTAGCTGGACTTCACTGGGACCCCTGGTATGTCTACAAACATCAGTGACCAGCCAACGCTATGTGTGCATCCTTTCTGACGAGATACACCTGTTCATGCTGATGGATTGGGCCTGTTCCAACAGAACAATGCACCTCCACACAAGTGTTGGGATGCCACATTATGGTTCAGGTTGGAGGAGCATTCATCTGAGTTTGGGATGTTGCCATTCCCACTCAAGTCCCCAGACCTGAACGTGATAAGGTTGGTTAGTTGGTTAGGTTTTATGGCGCAAAGGCCATGCCTGGCCAAAGAGCGCCAAACACTAGACAAGACAAGACACAGGACTGACAAGCAGTATTAAAAATATGGTAGAAAACTTAAAATCTGGCTGATTAAGTAAAAGTGAAAAATGAGTGATGGAAGGGCAAAAAGGCAATGAAACAAACAGCATTAAAAACATGATACAATGTTTAAAATTTAGCTGATTCATTAAAATTGAAAAATGAGGATGATGGAAAAGCTAAAATCTAAATGCGTTTAAAAAAGTCAATTTCTTTTAAAAAGGAAAACACAGTGACAGTATCGCAGTGGTCATCCAGGACCCGCCGCAGAGTAGCAGCGTCCTCGGTCAACAAATGAGAATGAAAATAGTGAAAACGTACACCACGAAAACGAACACAACTACACAAAAGATGAATGACAGCGAGTCGGCAATTGCACGTCTCACACATCGGTGCAGTGTCGCCACACAGCAAAAAGCAGTGAGTGAAATGACAATGCCCAATGCGGAGACGCGCAAGCACCACTTCCGACAAGATGAGGAGTTCCAGATTTCAAGAATAGGTTTTATACGATGCAGTTTATTTTCCACCTATTGGTCCCACAGACCCTGCCATGTTCGTTTGATATGATCACAAACAACAAATCGAAAATCGCGATGAAAGAGTGGCAAGGGTGTGACAACCAAAGAGGAAGCAGATCTAGCGGCCACATCAGCAAACTCGTTACCCGAGATTCCAACATGCCCAGGAATCCAGAAGAATTGAATCTGGACACCGGCCTCGAGCAAGGAACGAAGAAGCCTTCATATGTTCAAAAGAAAAGGATGATTACAATAGTCCAGCGATGACAAAGACTGCAGGATACTTAAGGAATCCGTATAGACCATAGCACTATGATGAGAACTCGACTGAACATGAAGAAGTGCAAGATACACAGCATGCATCTCCGCCGAAAACACCGTGGACTCAGCTGGGATCCGCGCTACTGACACGTCATCAACACACACAGCTGCGGATCCAACGACTCCATGCATCTTGGAGCCATCAGTGAAAATGGGAGTGTATTCAGTATTGAGGGCACAGTGCTCAGCGAAGAACTGCTGGTACACTGACGCAGGGGTTGAGGATTTGTCGAAAGACGTAAAGGTGGTATCAACCATGACACCAAGTGGATGCCATGGAGGATCTCCAAAGCCCTTGGTCGCTGCAACAAGTGACAAGTCGAGCCCTGCATCACGAGCTATGGCCGCCATACGAAGACCGAAGGTTGGAATGCACGAGGGCCGGTTCTCAAATAAACGAGCATGCTGAGGATGGAAAACTGCACCGTACAAAGGATGGTCTGGAAGAGACAGAAGTTTTAAGTAAAAGTGAACAGACAGCTGCAGACGGCATAATTCAAGCGAAGATTCGTTCGCATCAGTGTAAAGGCTGGGAATCGGAGATGTTCGAAATGTTCCTGTACAAAGACGCAGTGCCTGATGATGAACAGCGTCCAAAGGCCGGAGAACGGAAGGACGAGCCGAACCATACACGATACAGCCATAATCCAGTTTCGACCGAATTAAGGAGTGGTAAATGCGAAACAAAGAGATGCAGTCTGCGCCCCACGAAACTCTCGAAAGGATTTTTAGAATAGAAAGAGCACGCAGACAAGAAATCTTGAGCCGCCGAACATGTGCGTCGAACGTGCGCACGGAACGTAAGCGCACGGTCGACGGTCAGTCCAAGGAACTTGGTCTCCGGCAAAACTGGAATGGCTGCACGGTCTAAATACAGCTCGGGGTCAGGATGGAGGCCACACCTCCGGCAGAAATGAACACACGCTGTCTTGTCGGGAGAAAGAACGAAACCATTGCTATTCGCCGCTTTAAAAATCTGGTTAATTGCAGACTGCAACTGCCTTTTAATAAAACGCATGCTCGATGACGAGCAGAAGATGTGCAAGTCATTGACATACACAGTAGCCGAAACCGCAGGAGAAAGATTTGTGAGGAGACAATTAATGCGCAGACTGAACAATGTGACAGATAAAATGCAACCTTGAGAAACACCCTGTGCTTGATGGAATGTTGCCGATAGCGTCGTACCCAGGCGCACCTGGAACACCTTACTGCGAAGAAAATTTACAATAAATGTCGGAAGATTTCCTCGCAATCCGCATGCGTGGAGGTCACGGATAATCCCGTACCCCCACGCACGATCATAGACTTTCTCGATGTCACAGAATACAGAAACCAGGTGCTGCCTATGCAGGAACTCCTCGCGCACAGATGTCTCAAGGTGCAGGAGATGATCGTGAGGTGAACGATGATGCCGAAAACTGCTTTGTGATGGTGAAAGTAATTGATGATGTTCTAAAAAATGAATTAATCGTGAGTTAAACATGCGTTCGAGAACTTTACAAAGACAGCTAGTGAGAGCAATTGGGTGATAACTAGAGGGAGACTTAGGATCCTTGCCAGGCTTCGGAAAAGGTAGAACAAAAGCCTTTCGCCAAGACTCCGGGAAACTGTGTTCTAAACAGACGCGATTGTATAAGATTAAAAGGTTCTCGAGAGACGACTGCGAGAGATGACGGAGCATGTCGTAGTGGATGTCATCGGGACCGACAGAAGTAGCCCCGGACCGATGCAGAGCCACCCGAAGTTCACACATGCTGAAGGGGGAGTTATAACCAGTGTCGGTATACGGTGCAAAAGAGATTCTCTGGCGTTCCGCGGTGGATTTTATTCTTTGAAAAGAAGAAGGATACGCCAGGTCACTTGACACGGAGGCGAACGCCTCCCCAAACAATCTGCAATCTCCCCGACTTCAGCATATGTGCAGCCATTACTCTCGAGAATGGCAATCTGGTGAGAGCTGTAGTTACCCCGGATCTTACGAATCTTGTCCCACACACTTTTCGAACTGGCACGTGAAATGAGAGATGACACATACTGGATCCAAGACTCCCTCTTGCTACGTCGACGCACCAACCGAGCATAGGATTTAGCTCGTTTAAAAGCAATGAGATTAGCATCAGTTGGATACCGCCGAAAAGTAGACCAGGCCTTATGTTGAGCTCTCCTAGCCGCTGCGCATTCAAGGTTCCACCAAGGTTTCGGAATTCTGGGGAGCTTCGTAGATGTTTTAGGAATTGAAAGATCAGCTGCCTGAAGAATACAAGTTGTGACTTCAAGTACAGCTGCGTCGATTGACTCTTGGGTCACCATTTCAGAAGATATCACCGCGGACGATGTGAAGACCTCCCCATCTGGCACGATCCATCCTCCATCGAGGTGGGCGGGAGGCAGAAGATGGCACGTTTGCATGGTGCCAGAAGACGATTGGGAAGTGGTCGCTCCCGTGGAGATCCTTACACACCGTCCACGACCAGTCAGCAATAATCGATGGTGAACCCAAGGTCAAATCGATCGCACTGAAGGATCTTGTCGGCTCATGGAAGTGTCAGCACCGGTGTTTAAGAGGCACACAGAGGCCGAGCACAGAAGAGACTCTATGCGACGACCTCTCGCGCTGGCGCTGACACTACCCCACAAAGGATGATGAGCATTAAAGTCACCCAAAAGAAGGAAGGGTGAAGGCAGCTGATCAATCAAGCTCTCCAGAACAGAGACGCTAGAAATACGAGCACAGGCATAGAAATACGAACCGCCATGGCCTGCACAGTTGTGGAAACCGCGACAGAAGATACCGGAACCCTGTGAGGGACGAGAATAGTGACACCCTCACAGGCTATATTTCCAGATGAGTTATCGGTCCGAAATGCACTGTAGCCTCGAACTGAAAGCAGGTCTGATGGTTTAAGCTTTGTCTCCTCGAGACAAAGGCACACCGGAGAGTACAAATAAAGCAGATGTTTCACGTCATCAAAACTGGTGCGAAAACCTCGGCAGTTCCACTGAATTATTGAACCCATGGGTAAAAATGAAATGAAAAAGGAAATGGTTAAACTTGGTCAGCCTCCATTTCCTCTGATGAGTGTTCCCCCAGATTTGAGGGTGTGTGACCAGGGGCCAAGATTGGTGAATGCTTTGTCCCAAGTGCCTAAGCAGGATTCACTCGCCGTTGATTGTTTGGCTGAGACTTTGAAGGAGAAGAAACGCTCTTCTTATCCTTGACCTTGGTGTTGGTGTTGGTGTTTTTGCCAGAAGAAGTGGCCTGAGTTCCCTTGCTGGTGTTGGAGGGAGTCTTCTTCGGTGAAGTGGCGGGTGCCGCTTTCAGACCCCTAGCTCGCGACTGGAGTGCCTCCAGTCCGGCTGCAATGATTTCGTCTACATTGTAAAGACATTTAGGGGAGATCTGAATGTCAGTCTGAATGGCAACCGTAGATTTGGCAACCATCACTGAAATGTATGATCGCCGATCAGATGTAACAGGAACCACTCTTCTTCTGGCCTCAGGATAGGAAATATTTTCCACCGTTTTGAGCCTTTGGATTTCCTTCTCCTCCTTCCACTTGGGACAATCTTTGGCTGATGCTGGGTGTGAACCCTTGCAGTTCACACAAAACTCGGCCTCGCCCACACATTCTGAAAGTAGATGCTCTATGGCACCACAGCGTCCACACCTAGGAGTACTCCTACATGACTGCTGAGAGTGGCCGTACG
Organism: Macrothele yani; assembly: GCA_039090855.1. Lineage (NCBI taxonomy): Eukaryota > Metazoa > Arthropoda > Arachnida > Araneae > Macrothelidae > Macrothele > Macrothele yani. The sequence goes on from CM077011.1 coordinate 168,846,348, forward strand.
ACTGGCACCTAAAACATCTCAACTGGTTAGGAATGTACGGTCGTACCTCGAGGTGGAGATACCCTGCCTTGATGGATATAGGCAGGGAAGGGCTGTTGAATGTCAAGATAATGTTCCAGGATGGGACAAACTGCCCATTCCTCCTGAAAGAAATATGCCTCACACCTGTAACATGTTGGCTCCTCAGTTCTTTGAGAAGTTCATCCTCGGTACATTCAATAAGATCCCGAGAGGAGACAACACTTCGAGATGAATTTAGGTAACCCTGTGAGCAGCATGCTGGTGTTGATAAGTGTGGAACTGTAGGCCACAGTAGACATCTCAACAAGAAGATCTTCAGACTGGAGCTTCTTGACACTCTTAGGAGAGCTTGCTATAGATTGAAGTGCTTTATTTATCCAAAATGGACTTTTGGCACTCAAAGGCTTTGAAGGGTCCAATGAGTGCACAAAAAGAAACGAGCATTCGAGCAATCAGGAATTTTTTTTGTGGAAGGGGATGAGCCTTCCTCATTACCTCGCTTGGTTGTTGGTTCGTGGGAAACAGAACTGAGAGCCATGAAAAATTTTTAGAATTCGTCCGCCGACTTCCCCACCCACAATCGAGCCCAACGAGGGATAACCGGAGGTCCGCAAGCCCAAGTGGACGCAGGACATGGCTCTAGGGATAGGAAGCAGATATAGCAAGTAGATAGGGCAGACATGCACTCGGCGTGTACCTAGACTTTCCCATGCCTGGGGAACACCCCTTTGGCATGTCCACCCTATCCCCAGACTCACCTTGTCGTACGAGACGACAAACCGTTAGAGGTCTGGGCTCCACTTGGCCACAGACCTCATTGACTAGAAGTGGGTTAGTTCCCAGCCGCCCGATTAGGGTGAAGCAGGGGGCAAAGAGGAGAGTTGGCAACTGGCGACAACAACACCCTGGCCTCCAGAAACCTCAGCCTCCAGCATCCCCTTTTCCACCTTACGGGTCACCGCACACGGCAAACGTGCAGGTAGGTCTAGCTAACCAGCTCGGAAAAACAAAGAAAGGAACAGAAAACTGAGATGACAGAAAAGAAAAAGAGAAACTAAAATCCAGAGCTGGCGCATGAACACAACCTCAGCAACCTACAACTGAGGCGGGAGCGTGTCAAGTGAAAAAAAAACAAGAAACATAAAAAATGTGAAAATCATCACATAGCACATGTTGGCTCGGGTCATGGGGATGCCATGCCACAGCAGCTGGATGAACAGCTGTCCCTTCGGTTACATAATCGTTCAAGACGAAATGATAAATTGATCCATCACAAGGTCAGCTCGGGCCGTGGGGGCGCCACTCCCCAAATAACTGGAAAACCAGTTATCCCCGTGCGGGGCTGAACGTGACAAAACACATTTGGGATGCCATGCAACACGCTATCAAACACAGGAATCCGAGACCTCAGAATACACCCAAATTGTGGAACGCTCTGCAGGAGGTATGGTGTGCATTGCCTACAGCATGTTTCCAGAAGCTAGTGGAGTCCTTGCCCCATCGTATTTCTGCAGTCCTGCGCTTCCGTGGGGTACCTACCAAGTATTCGACTGGTGTACCAGTTTTTCTGGCACTTCAGTGTATATACACTGCTGGCCACCCAAAATGCAACACCAAGAAGGAAGCATCCGACAACTGCTGGATGGTGCGCGGTGGAGGATCCATAGAACGAACGACACGATCGAGATGGTACCACAGATGCTCAATTGGGTTTAAGTCTGGAGAATTAGGGGGCCAAGATAGTACTTTGAAGTCTTCATAGTGCTCTTCCAACCACTTTCAGACATTTCTAGATGTGTGACACATCACATTGTAGTGCTGGAGGATCCCATCCACCTCAGGAAAGACAATCAACATGTATGGGTGTATGTGGTCTGCAAGGATGGATTCATAACGAATTCGGTCCATAGTGCGTTCAACAGGTATGAGTGAACCCAGGGAAAGCCACGAAAACATTCCCCAAACCATACTGCTGCCCCCACCAACTTGTGTTCTTCCAGCAATGGTTGAAGAGTGTTTGTTCTCCAATGTTTCTCGCCTTATATGCTAACGTCCATCCGTTTGGTGAAGCAGAAAACATGACTCATCGGAGAGGGCAATCCTTTGCCAATCAGCGGAGGTCCAATTCTGATACTGCCATGCAAATGTAAGCTTTTTATTCCGATGCACCTTCGTTAGTATAGGTGCAGTGACCATCCGCCTGCATCGGAGCCCCATATGCAGCAGGGTTCACTGAACTGTCATTTTAGATACACTTCCAGTAGCTCCCTGGTTCATTTGGCCAGTGAGTTGCTCCACTGTAGCATGTTGATCAGCCCTTGCACACTTTTGAAGCCGACTTTAACCTCTACATCAATGGTACGTGGTGCTCCACAGTTTCCACATCGCTTATTCGCAATGGTGCCATTTCTCCAATCACGATACACTTTAACCACAGCAGCATGCGAACAGTTCACAAACTGCGCTGTTTCAGAAAAAATGCCTCCCTTGGCCTGAAAGCCGATAATCATCCTTTTTTGCAAAATGATAAAATTGCTCCTTTTATCCATGACAGCAATGAGTGATATATTTTCAGATTGCCTACAGCACACCTTATATACCCACCAAGCCAGCTCACAACACGTGACTTCTTTCATTGGCTATGTGCTGTTGACATCAAAAGTAGGAGGTGGTCACAATAATGTGACTCGCGACGGTGTATATATATACAGTCAGTAGTGTGCCGTGAACTTTCTAGGCAGACATGCAAATAAAAGAAAAAAAAAAAAAAAAAAAAAAACCTGCCTCATTTGTAGCGAAATTCTATCCTGCGATCCTTTTTTATGAATTCTTTCGTTACTTCATAAAACGTAGGCTTTGACATCAAAGTCTTCAGGAGAACCTTTTCAATTGTCATTAAAGACAGTCCAGATAATCTGTCTTGTCCCTGTGTACTGCGGGAATATGTTTTTATTCTTTTAAGAGCGGAAAACGATCTCTCTGCGGAAGCCGTGGAATAAAGGATTGTCACAAATGGCCCAACTTATTTAGTTCTGTCAAGCATTTATCCAAACTAAGCTCAAGCAAAGATTTTAACAATTTGCAGACCGTTTTATTACTGCTTAATTCTGGGGAAGAGTAAAGAACACTTAATTCACTTTTTAACCTTGTGAAATCAAAGTGTGTGGGATACGTTTCTTTGAGTGAATTCAAGCTCTCTTCGGGTAACATAAGCAGGAAGATCTTAGACTTTTCTGGATTAATGAGCTCCACAAACTTTATTTTATCGAATGATGAAAATCTATTTTTCATCTGTTTGCTATTAGTGTCAATTATTTCTGCGAGTAAATGTTTCCAGGGATCTGCAGATGTCTTTTTGAAAGAAGTTAATCTAATCTCTTTCAACGGAGGATGAGAGAAAGTGGGGCACAGGGATTCACATTCTTCTAGATATTTTTATAGGAAGCCCGCTTTTTTTAGATATATTCCACTGTGCTCTTGATATGCTGCACACAGAATCTAATATCAAGATTTCTTGACTGCAATATTTCAAACAAAATTTCCGTTAAGCTGAAAACATCATGAAATACACAAAGGATGAAGATGAACTCTGGAACTTTTAGCTTGTGCAAGTACCCTTCAGCAGATAAATACGTTTCCCCATCAAATTTTTCAGGGCTTTCAAGAATTGTTTCAAAATATTTCATGAGAGAATGATATTGCTGCTTTACTGTGAACACGATTCTTGACTTGAAGTTCCACCTTACTGTAGATCCTGTGGGTAATATGCGATTAACAATATTTCGCAAAAGTTCGCTTCGAGATGAAGATCTGGAAAAAAGGATGATAGACCATCAAGTGTCAGGAAAAAAATGCGACATTCTTTTATATTTTGAGCGGAGAATGGTAACACGAGGTTCATATTATGCGCATAGCAGTGAACGAACATTGCATCTAGAAATAGCTGCCGTACTCTGGTTTGCAATCCTGTTAATTCCCCTGCCATAACAGCTGCCCCGTCATAAGTTTGAACTATTAATTTAGCACCACATTTGTGAGTCTCGACAAAGGATTTCACGTGAAAGAACAGTTCTTCTGCAGTTTTTCCACTGTTTACATCAGAAAAGACGAGAAATCGTCGACCACTTCGGCATCTTTCGGTTGTATATCTCAGTACTGTAGATAACTGAGATTTCTTAGAAAAGTCAAAAGTTTCATCCATCATGGTAGCTATAAAGTAAGAATCATCAATTTCTTTGTAGATGTGGGTTAGCATTCTTTGCTGAACAGCATCGATTAAGTCGTTTTGAATTCTGTTGGATTGGCCTGAAAATACCGTAGAGGAATCCAGGTGCTGCTTCAGTAAGGGATCAAATTCACTAATCAGATTCAAAGTTTCTACATAATTGCCTCGATTTAATGATGTTTCCGATTTGTCATGTCCACGAAAAGCCCGTTCTTGAATAGCTAAATGACACACGACACGAGTAAGCCTTTGCAAAACATTGCGATTTTGTTGCACCTTTTCATTATGTTTTGTGACAGACATATTCTTCTGTTGATCCAATAAGCAACTGATTCTCACGGAGCCAAATGCCTTCAATTTTATGCAAGCCCGCAAGTGCTGCTCAGAACCTTCGTGGCGTTTCATGGCATTATGCAAATTATCTAAGTCTGCATAACCAGTTTTGTTCCAAACGATTTTCTCATGGCAAAATAACAAACAAGGCCAACAGAGTACAGCTTTTGGTGTTTTGAACAACTACCACAAATCCATTCTGTTTCGTAAATGGAAGCGTTGAAATGTCATTCGTATGTTTTATCTCCTTTCTTAAACGACGATGTTAAGCAATTCAATTTTTGTGTTGGCCTTCCGTTGCTAACACACTCCGATTTTTCCCCAAAACTCGGGGAATCGAAAGACTTATTCATTAATTTTGCAACATTATCCTCCACTTCATTTGCCATTGCTTTCCCTTTGTTCACTTAAACCAACGAATATGGAAAAAACAGTCTGATAATGTTACAAACATTACTACACGAAGCACCTCTCGAAGTGATACACACAGTGAACTGCGAGTTACAGGCAAAAGAAATAATGCTTCTCATTGCTGGATGCAACAGCGGCATTTGCATTTTGACCAGTTGTATGACCGGTTTCCCACAGCAGTTGACATTACACCAAAGCCTCTACTGCAGTGGGAATTTGCAAGGTGAACAACGCGAAACCACCTTGAAAGCCGGTTTCCTTAACAAAAGAGCTGGCTGTCATTCGCGGTATGAGGTCACAGGCAGATGCAACTCCGATTTTGCATTTGACGGTACTGTTCCGAACTTCCGAATGAAAAAAAAAAATGTACATTTTGTTTTTGAATTAAACTCTTTCAAAGCCATTGGCATATAGTTAACATTTTCGCACACAATTTTTTTTTTCGTATAATTATTAGGGCATGCAATGCATGCATTGCATACAACGACCGCACGCCACTGTATACAGTCAACTTTGGATATAGTGAACTCTGCTATAGTGAACATTCGGCTATAGTGAACCTAAATCATTGGTCCCGACCCGCAACATCGAAAATGTACATTAAAATTTTCATTTATAGTGAACCCTCAACTTCGTTTATAGTGAACCCAAAAAATAAAACTTCAAAGAAAAGAATGTACTTGAAAAATGAAAATGTAACTGATTTCAAAATAAACCTTCTTGTAAAAGCTTGAAAGAATGTCTTGAGAACAATACTGTAGGCCTACTACTCCTTAAGTGCATTGAAGGACAAAGGAAGGATTAAAAACCTCAGCAACATCACGCTGGTGTTTCTGCCTGCTAACACGTCAGTCCTCCAACCCATGGATCAAGGTGTGATTAGCAGCTTTAAAACCTCTATTACAGAAGGGAAGTAACGCTTCATTTAATCCAAATCTTGTAATCAAAGAAGAACACATTGATAATGGTTCTGAATGCTGTACGTTTTGGAAAGAAAGTGTGGAGGAGTGTCACTATACAGAACTGTTTCTGGAGGTCTGGTTTGGCTACAGGACATGTGACATTCGAAAGAGGAGGATGTGCCTCAGCTAATCAGAGTGAAATCCACTGAAGATGAAGATTTTATCGATGATGACTGTGAAGTTATAGCGAATGAAATCCCATCTGACGAAACTATTGCTGAAGCTGGGAAAGGCGGTTCCAGCACGGAAGAAAACGAGGCTGAAGATGACAAAAACGATAATAAAAAACGTGTTCCAACAGGGAAAGGGGTGTTGGAGGGTTTCAGTACTGTGCTAAGGTTCCTAGAATGTATAGAAAATGTAGAATCGAATGTAGCAATAGTGCAGACTCTAGAAAAAGACATAGAGGAAATATTTATTAAAACTGTTTGCAGCAAGCAGTGGCACATAACAGACTATATTCATGTTAATTAAAGTAATGTAAAAATAATTTTGTTTACTTAATTTAATAAATATACACTACATACATAAAAATATTATTTTTTAGATACATATGTACATATTTCATTTTCTTGCTCACCATTCCACTCAATTCAGGTTAAGGGAAGACACTTCGGTTTTAGTGAACCTCAGACATAGTGAACGAAATATGCGAGCCCGCAGAGGTTCACTATAAGCGGAGTTGACTGTATATACTCAATGGACAAAAACATTGTCCTCCTCTAGGGTGAATAACAGCCTGCACATGCCAAGAAATCAACTCTACTAGAAGCTGCAGGGTTTCCAGAAGTAATGTCAGTCACGCCTCTTGCAGAATTGTCCACAACTCCCCCTGAAACGTCAGTCCAAGACCCATGGTTCTGATGTGCCACTTCACAGCATCGCACAGATCTTCCACAGGGTTTAAATCCGGTGACCTTAGGGACCACTGGATGATCCCAAACTCAGATGAGTGTCCCTTGAGTCATGCAAGGGTAGTTACAGCCTGGTGGGGTAGTGCATTGTCCTGCTGGAACAGACCATTGGCCCCAGGATATGCAATGGCCATGAAAGACTGTAGGTGATCAGCCAACACATGCTGGTAGTTGCTGGTGATTAAAAATTTCTTCAGACACAATAAGGGACCTAATATGTCCCATAAGATGGCTCCCCAAACCACCATCATGAACAGAGCTGACATGGCATGACAGGGCCATGGCCTCATGCTGTCGACGCCACACCTGTACCTTTGTGTCAGCTTGGTATAGCAAAAAACATGATTCATCTTACCCCATGACCTGGTGCCACTTTGCAGAGGTTCAGTTTTAATGTTCCTGGCACCAGGCGAGGCATAATTTCCTATGACGAGCGGTGAACGCTGGCATGTGAGGAAGGCATTGGCTCCTGTAGCTCAGGGTATGCAGTGTGTGCAGTACCATTTGCTCGCTGACGCTCACTGGGCCTCCAACATTTTACCTGGATGTGATTTGCACCACCGTTGCCACGCGATCGGTCTGTATGAGCCTGGATAGTGTGCACTGACCCCGCTCATTAATGGTGTGTGGTTGGCCAATGCCTGCCCCCTGGGTGCTGTTACATCCGTCAATGGTATACTTGCGGTACACCAGTGATAGGGTTTCACCTCAGGAACCCTAGGGCTCTTACCACTTGGGAAATACACTGACCCATCTGTCCTGTGCTGACAATGCACCCACATCAAAGTTGCTCAGATCACCACATTTCCGCATGTTTGTCAATTGCTATACACTGTTGGGAAGCCCTGCTGTCCACCTATTTATTTCCTGCATTCGGTTTAGGTCTGTTCCACTCTACGTGGGGGTGCCCATGTCAGCTCAACACTGCCCATCATCCCTATCTTTAATGTTATGTCTACTGAGTGTATATGTATATATTAGTTCATGCACACCTGTGACACAATAGGAGCAAGTACTCACAACCTCTACCCTGCTAGAAACTAGTTCAGGGATAACTGAAACAAAACTGTGAAATTCACACAATACTCATTTTGAAAAGGTAAAACTTGAAGTCAACCAACATCCATTACAAAAAAATATGATAAAATTCCCATACAAACATACCATTGCATATTCCCATCGCATATCACCATGTTCTTTGAAAAGTGGAACTAAAGCCAATAAGCTGTTATACACTTCAACAGTGGCTAGAAAAAAAGGAGGGGGATATTAAATTTTAAAGATATTTCACTTTAAAGAAAAGAAATGATAACTTATTAGGAACATATATTAAATTATTATTATTATTATTATTATTATTAACACTTTTTTGAAATTTCACACGCCATTCACAAAATAATCACGAGTGTCAAATGTAATTTTTTTAATGTGAAACCCCATTGCAGAATTGCAGGAATGACTGATGTATGTTGCAGATTCTTTTTTATCCTGCAGGGAAAAACAGTATCCCAGAACCCTTTTAATCCACTCTTGGGTAGAGTGTTCCGTCTAGGGATATAATTCTCTCTTTCAAAACTTTCTGAAAATGGGTGTCAGACAGAGTTATTTATCCCATAATTTTATTATATTTTATTACATTTTATTATATACATATATATATATATATTTTTTTTTTTTTGCTGTTACCTCCTCCCATACTGTTGTTAAATGTCACTTTATTCCATAAATGTTTGCATTTCAGCTTGAAAATGGAGGCAAATAATTCCAACAAAGGATGTTAAAATTTCTCCTGAAATCATTTTTTGTTGTTGGTGTTGTTTTTCATGATGTTGTTTCTGTCATGTAATGTTAAATATTATTTTACACCAAAAATGTTGATATTTCAACATAACAGAAACTCAAAGATCTTACTTCACCCTTAGAGCTTTGAAAAGTGTACCAAAGTATGCACACTTAGAGGACAACATTCTTGATCCTAGCTATCATTGCAACGGCTCTAGCACTTGGAATCAAATTATTTTTTTATTTTTTTTTTTTTTGTAGATAGAAGAAATATATAGTGGTGAGGGTTTTTTTTTTCCTTTTAATTTTTTTATTTCTACCTTTGCAAATTCTTATTGTTTTTTGTGCCCAGTACTTGTCTTGCCCAGTGACCACAGTGCAGATTATTTTGCAGCTCCATGATAGCCATCACAGACTGATCAGGAATTTTCTGTACAATAGGGGGGCAAGACAGTAAAGTCTATCTTGAGTTTTCTAATGGGGGGGGGGGCAGTACAAGTACCACAACATTATTTTCTATAATGGCAAAGGAATACATAGCCATAGATGCCAACCCCTGGAATTTGTTTCAGTAATAAACATTGTTTTTTTCAGTAATTTTCAGGAATCCAGCACACAACGACAAATCTGGGTATTGAGTATAGCAATGAATTCCAATCTGTCACAACAATTATCACAGAAAAAAAGAAAAGAATAAGTACATTAAACAATAATTTGCTTGTGGTAAAATAAAAAATGCTGTCTGCAGCAAAATTCTAAAAGATTACTGAAGGTAATCTTTTAGATTTTTTCTTTTCTCTTTTCCTCTCTATTTTAAGGCACTCACATTTTGACAGAGTTGGAATTAAGTCCTGCTCCTACATAATGCTGAAGAATTGAGGTTCGTTTTCCATCTGCAACAGAAAACTAACCCCCAGCTGAAATTCTATTAAGTAAAGCATCGATCTTGAGAATAACCAAATGATGACAAAAAAGCAGAACTCTGTGATGACATGTAAGAATTTTGTGCCTGTTTCCAAAACAGAACAATCAGGGGGCGAAAATGACAATTTTTTGTAATTTCATTGTCACGCCCATGCTTTCGTAATTCCAACTAAAATTTCGTAATAATACGGAAAATCTGTATGAAAATTTTTGTAGGATTTTCAGTTTTTCTATCTCCTACAAAACAGAACATTTTCAGCACAATTTTTAGCAGTGAAGACAGTATTCACAGGCAGATGGACACACATTCAAATGAGCTGCAAAATCATGGGTATGGTTTCTTCTATGTAATCTAAACAGATCATTTTCCAATCCAATTCCAGAAACATAGATACTAAGCCAACAGGAAGACATAGAAGGGGCAATCAAAAAAGATCCATATTTGGATTTAAAATATGCTTGCTTGATGGGATGGTAATTAGAAGAGGAACACGTAATATACTATGCCATATAAAAAATAGAATGACAAATAGCAGTATAACTACACCATAGGGATAAGAGGAAATGCTAACCCACACTCACCAACCCGCTTAGCCAGCATGGTGAGTTATCCCCCCCCCCTCCCAAGACGACTTCACAACATAAATTTTGGCCCTCAGTCTACGGCAGCTGGAGGAAAAGACCCAGAAGATCACATGGAAGATGGGTGGATGAAATTCGAAAGCATGTGGGAGTGACAAAGGAGACAGGTGCAAGATAGATCGCTGTGGAAGAAACTTGGGGAGACCTTCATCCAGCAGTGGATTGATAATGGCTGACAATGATGATGATATAAAAAATAATATTAGGAAATGTCATTAAAACACATCAATTTCCAGAGGTTTTGAAACAAGCAGTGCTCACTTTTTAGTGATATTTTGACACTTTGCAAGTATTTAAGAAACCTTCAAGCTAATGAAAAACATAGTTTAAGGGGTAAACAATACTGAAGGCAAGACATTCAACCAAAACCAAACCTCATGAAAGAACTGATCAAGTCAGATAAGTTTAAAAACTGTGTGCTTGTTGATATAAGATTGTGTGTGTGTCCATACATAAGGATAGAAAGGTAAGTGCTTCTTGGTTTAAAAGTGACAAAATCTATGAGTGAAAAGAAGAAGAAAAAAAAAACTTACAAAACATAAGACTAACATGGAGGGTTAATAAAAGAGCTTGGCAAAATCTCTGTCTCAGGTGATGATATGATACTGGATATTAATGTAGAGAAAATTTTCAAAAATTCATCAAAAGTATTTTGGAGTCCCACTGTGTTACTGCCAGAATAGAGATATAAATTAAAGGGACAACTTGATAAATGCATTCGTAGCGATCGTTGTGCTCAACATTCACTTTACTTTACTTCAGTGCACGTTACTTGTAAAATTATTTTACCAGAACAAGTGCAATGCAGCAGCAGCCCTTCATGAGTTTAGAACCTGCCAGAATTTGCATAAAGGTCCTCTGTCAGCTTCTGCAGTTAGATTGATGATTCAGAAGTTTGAAGAAACAAGATCATTGGATGTTAGACCTGGAAGAGGATGAAAACCAGTGCGTGCCACCATGAGTAATTAAAGAAGTTGAAGTAGCAACGGCAGTTGTTGAAAGATCAAACAACAATGCAGCTAGTAGTAGCAAAGCACATGGAGTAGTGTGATGACTGGATATGCCTGATCCCACAGTATGGAATGTCTTGAACAAAATTATACACTTTTATCTGTACAAGATCAGCTGTTGAGAGCAGCTGCTATATGAAGATTGTGAAAAGCAACAGACACTTGCTCTGACATTTCTGGTTAGAAGGGAAGTTAATGATGCCTGGCCTTGGAAAATTCTGTGGGAAGATGTGGTCCATTTTTATCTGAATGGGACTGTAAACACCCGAAATTGCAAAATTTGGGCTGGCAAATCACCCCATGCACTCCAGGAACTCCCATTACATTTGCCGAAAATTCCAGTGTGCTGTGGCTTCGTAGCAGGAAATAATAGGGCCATTCTTTTTTTATGACATCACTTCAACAGGACCAGTAACCTGTTCCATTACTGCAAGGAAATATTGCATATGCTGAACAGTTTATGCAAGATGGAGCACCTCCCCACATCGCATAACTGGTACAGCTGCTGCTATGGCATCACTTTACAGAAAAACGAGTGATTGGTCACTTCTTACCAGTTGCATGGCCACAGTGCTTCCCTGACTTAACTCCAAGTCATTTTTAGCTGTGGCGTTACCTGGAGGCCAATGTCTATCATTCATGGTGGCGCCTTGAACTTGCCTGCCTTAATAGACAACATATCATGGCATGTGCAGAACATTCCACCATGTAGACTCTTAAAAGAAAAAAAAAAAAAATGGGGGGTTTGTATAGTACTGCCATTATTTGTGTCCATTTAGGTTGAGTGTGTGCTGTTATGGGAAAAAACACGCAAAAATTTTATGTATCCCGTGCTGCAAAATTCGTGCATTGATTTTGAACATACGAAAGCATTTCTTTTACTTAGCTGTCATCTAATAACTTACGGTAAAGATCTTTACATACACTCCATCGTAAGAAAAATCTGAATTTCCTGTTCAAATACTAGAGTGATGAACGAATTTTCGGTATCTTTTTCATATATATATAAGGTTTTAATACAGCATGAGGCTTACTTTCTTTAACCTGCTTTACACAATCTGCAAAATCTTTGGCAGAAAATGGAACACTTAGTATATTGCAAGCCTAAATGGATGTCAAAATTCAAATTGTTTAGTTTATGACTGGTGCTTTATTAAGCGTGCACACCTTGAGAATTTAAAACTCTGCGTTGCAACACCGAGGAAATAAAAACATGACCTGCAGCACCTTCTGGAGAGCTTTGAATTACAGTTGCTTTAACGATTTAGGGTGTCTGGTGGTAAAAAGTACTCCTGCAGCTGCAAATATTATTTACTACATTTTGTTTACTGCACGAAGCAACGAACCTTCTCTTCACGAAATGATTGCACAAGAGAATTAAGTTTAGCAGACAAACTTCAGCGAGTCTTATTGGAAATAAATAAAAAAAAAACAAAAAAAAACAACAATATAACAGCAACTGGTTGCACTGCTCCGTGGGACTCGAGCGGTGCTCATTTTGGGTAGCACACCTTGAGAGTTCCGCTGTTACATTTGAATCCACAGTAAAAGAAGAGCATAACCTGCAGTGCCATCTGGGAAACGCTTGTACCACAGTGGCTTTAAGGGTGTCGGATGAGTGCACATGATACAGCACACCCTAGGATTCTAGCGTGAATGTGATCAAAGCATGATGTGAGGAAATTAATTTTAACCACCACTCGAAGCCTTAGGACAAACTCTGGTGAATTTTATTAGAAACAAATCTGAAAAAATAATATCAATAATATAGATTAAATTGCGACTCTGTATGGGTTTGCACCACACACCTACCACACTACGAATATTTGCTCCTGATGTATATATATAGAGAGAGAACTCAAAAGAACAAACCTGAAAGAAACCAACCAAGCCAAAGTCCACTAAGAGACAAGTTTACAACTGAAAAGCAAGGTAGACAATTTTGACGAACTCATCACGGAAGCTCCATTAAATGTACGATGTGACTTTTTGTATCGCAATGAAGGGTGGTAGAACTCAAAACCTATTGTGAGTGCTGCCAAAGTCGCAGAAACTATGAACTCAAAGTCAAACAATTACGAAATCACCAAAACAGGCCTAACTGACTATAAAAACCAACTATTTTTTTTTTCTTCTTTTGGAATCTACATTTCATGGTGCTTCCCTGACGAGTTCATTAAACTTGTCTATCTTGCTTTTCAGTTGTAAACTTGTTTCTCAGTGGACTTTGGCCTGGTTTGTTTCTTTCAGGTTTGTTCCTTTGAGTTCTTCTATGTACTTTATATATCTGCCTGACCTTGAGTTTGCTGCTTGGTGCAACTTGGGTTTCTCGCTTTTATATCTATATTTTCTTTGAATTTAAGTGTTTATGTTTGAATTTTGGGCTCTTCTGTCTGGTGTTTTTGTTGTTCTATGTCATCATCATTGTCAACCATTATCAATCCACTGCTGGACGAAGGTCTCCCCAAGTTTCCTAAACAACAGTCTGTCTTGTGCCAGTCTCCTCCATGTCACTCCCGCATACTTTCGAATTTCATCCACCCATTTTCCATGTGGTCTTCTTCTGGGTCTTTTCCTGTCACTTGGAATCCAATCAAAAATTTCAGCTGTCCATCGATGGTCTGTCCTTCTGGCAGTATGTGGATTTTATGCACAGATGATTTTTGTATGCTTTTTTGAATCTTTTGTCCTTTTGTACTGGCCTTCTTATTTAATGTGTCTTCATTTTTATTATATATATATATATATATACATAATCATGGGATGTAAGGTCAGGTGATGCGCAACATACTACAGCCTCTCCTTGACAAATGTCAACCCCGCCTTCTCGTGGTGCATCCTGTTTCCACTAAAGAGGCTCTGGCAACCGCCAATAGCGGTATAACTATACCATCGGGATTAGAGGAAATGCTATCCTACACTCAACAACCCGGTTGGCCAGCGTGGTGAGTTATGGCCAAACCCCTCCAAAATGACTCCACAACTTAAATCTTGGCTCTCAGTCTCCGGCAGCTGGAATGTACCTGGCCAAGGCAGCGGCCAGTGCGACATGAAGGCAGAGGGTGCTAAGAATCCCCGGAGGACTGGACTACGCTGCCATCTGATGCTGACCTTGGCTACGTATAATGGACGCTCCCTATCTTCTGATTCAAGGCTTCTTGAATTGGAAGAGGAACTACAAAGGATCAAGGGACATCGTCGGGCTAAGTGAGGTAAGGAGAAAAGGAGAAGATCTCATTGAACTGAAAAGTGGACATCTTTTCTACTATCGTGGGACAGATACTGGCAGAACTAGTGGTGTTGGATTTATAATAAACAAGAAACTAAAGGATAAAGTTGTAGAAGTTGAAAGTTCTCCTGACAGAGCTGCACGACTCGTTATCCAACTCTCGAGAAGATAAAAGGTTTAGATTATTCAAACTTATGCACCCACCACAAGTCATCCCGAAGAAGAAATTGAAGAATTTTATGAGGAAATTCGTCATCTAAATAATAAAGGTAAGCAGCACTTGAAGATAATTATGAGAGATTTCAATGCAAAAATAGGGCAACGACAACAGAATGAAACTTCAGTAGGTAAATTCGGTCATGGCAACACAAATCAGCGTGGAAATACTCTCATTGAGTTTGCAGAGGCAGAAGGGTTTTTCATCTTGAACTCCTTTTTCAAGAAAAAGCCACACAGGAAATGGACATGGAGACATCCAAATGGAACAAGTGAAATTGATTTTATTATGTGTAACAAAAAATTTGTCATAGAAGACTGCAGTGTGCTAAACAAGTTCAACACAGGTAGTGACCATAAATTGGTGAGATGTAAGATGCACCTCAACACTAAACTCGAACGTGGAAAGCTCATAAGAGAAACCAAATGTATTGACATAACTAACCTCAAAAAAAACCATAATACCTTCAAGTTGGAACTGAAGAACAGATTCTCTGCTTTAGAAGGCCTAACATCGGAAGAAGTGGATATTTCTGAAGTTAACAGAAAAGTAACCAAAGCTCTTATGGAAACAGCAACAAAATTAGCTGGGTCTAAGAACAAGTTGAATGTGAACAAATTATCAGGAAAAAATAAAATGTTGATGCAAAAAAAAAAAGAGAGATGAGGACTACTAAAGAAGATGTGACTTCCAAAGTGAAATATAAAGAGCTATGCAAGACAGTACAAAAAAGTATCACTGAAGATGCAAGGAAATTCAACTGTGAACTAGTAAGGAAAGCAATTGAAAACAACCAAAGCCTAAAGACAGCAAAGGGACATCTCAGCAAGGGAAGAAAACAGATTATGGCACTGAGAAAAGAAGATGGTTCTGTGACAAGAAATAGAGGCAAAATTTTGACAAGAGTGAAAGATTTCTACTCCAAATTATATGAAAGGGATGATACATGTACTCCAGACATCATGAAAGGTACCAGTACCAGAGTTCTTCCAGTCCTCCCAGCAGAAGTTGCACATGCAATCAAGAACATGAAGCGGGGAAAAGCTCCAAGAGAAGATGGAATTACTGTAGACATCATACAAGAAGCAAGTGGAGAAATCAAAACAGTACTCACCCAAATTTTCACTCGATGCCTTAATGAAGGGAAGATTCCTGAGGATTGGAACAACGCTACAATGATCCTGCTACATAAAAAAGGTGACATTGAGAGGATCTCAGGAACTACAGACCTATCAGCCTCCTATCAGTGGTTTATAAAATCTTCACTAAAGTTCTTTCACACCGCTTGAAGGTAACACTGGACATGGCTCAACCGAGGGAACAAGCTGGATTCAGGAGTGGCTACAGCACAATAGATCATATCCACTTACTGAGAGAACTAATTGAAAGAGCGAGGGAATATGAACTTCCATTGTGCATGGCTTTTATCAATTATGAAAAAGCCTTTGATTCGGTGAAACCATTGGCAGTTACAATGGCTCTGAAATCCTGCGGTATTGAAGATGCATACATTAATATTATTAATAACATCTATGAAAATGCAAGTACAAAGATTCGGCTGTTTGAAAATACAACACACATAAAAATTGGAAAGGGGGTGAGACAAGGTGACACCATATCTCCAAAGCTCATTAATGCCACATTGGAAAATGTCTTTCAATCACTGAACTGGGAAAACAAAGGGATAAAGATTAATGGAGATTATCTAACCCACCTTCGATTTGCTGATGACATAGTCATTTTTGCAACTACCCCATCAGAGCCGCAGAGTATGATCCAGGAACTTGCTGACAGGAGTAAAGAAGTGGGATTAAAAATGAACTTTCAGAAGACAAAAGTGATGTTCAATGCTTTTACAAGTGAAGATTTATCGATTGATGGAGAAAAGCTGGAGATAACAGATACGTACGGGGTCATTCCACGTCAAATGAACAAGGCTCACACCCCGACATTTTTTTATTTTTATGAAACTTGGTATAATTGTATTATTCATCAATATAAACAAACATGATTTTTTTCAGAATTTTTAATGCATCTGTTTTTGAGTTATTGATTTTTGAAATTTCAAAAAACCCTGAAATTTCATCATCTGAGCAAATTTTAACTGCTAATTACTCGGGTTCTAGTAGAGCTAGGGTCATGAATTATGGCTCATTTTAAAGATCTTAAGTTTGGCTTTCATTTGATGTGCCACATGACAATATTAAAAAAAATGTCAATTTTAAAATTTTAAAATTGAAATACTAAAAAATATGTTTTTTAAAAAATCTGAAAAAAATATATGTTTAACAAACATTATTTTTTTACATATCCTGAAAGTTTCATAATGGGATCGCTATGGGATCGCTATAAAAAAAATAATAACGTAGAACAATGCAACTGAAATGTGCCAGATGTACTTACCAGTTCCACCCATGAATGGAAGGGTATTCTTTATGTGGTTTGTGTAAAATGTCATACTTTTCTTTTAAACATTGTGAATGTTAAAGAATGAAAATAAACATCTAAGTAATTTGAAACTGTGTCCCAAAGTAATTCATTTCATAATTCAGTATAAGGTTCTGTGTGCATATTTACACTTACAAAATTATTTTATCTTCTATATGTATCCTGCTTTTTTTCTTTCTTTTAAATTTTGCCACACTTGTATGCCTGTGCTTGATTTGCCTTCTTTGTCTCAGTCATTGTTAAATTATATACTCTTCCAGTAGCTGTTGTCAGGTCAACTTTTAACAAAACATCAGATTTATGAACCAACAGTATATCCGGTGATTGAGGATACTTGTATGATGGAGATGGACCATGCGGCTCCAGGAAGCTCACTTTTACCTCTTCTGTGTCCTCATTCACACCAAGTACACATCCCAACCACCAGTGTTCTGAGTACTTACTAATCACAAAACCTACCATATTTTCAAAATTAATGTTCTCTTCCCCTTTATCTGTTGCACATCTTCTTTAAAATGCTCAGAAAGTGAGTAAGTTTTGACTAGTAATTTGTGTTTTCCTGCAGGAATGAAACAATGGAGTTTCTGAGTATCACTTATTGTCTTAGCAGAAGCTATTCTACTTTTAAGGATAATTTCCTCCTCTTTGTAATTTTCTGTTGTTGCAAACCAAAAGTGAATGGAGGCAATATTAGCAGTGGCCCATTCAAAGAGTTGGCGTGGGGTCATAATTTGATTATTATAAACAAGTTGTAAACTTGCCTTTGCAGCTAATTGCTTTACAGTACCCCCTACCCCATCACATGCATTTTTGCCATGTACTGTTGCAAAAAAATTCTATTCTGCTTTTATATTAAAGTCCGTCTCATGGTAGCACAAGTTAAGGAAGTTTGACTTGTTTTTGTATTGTGAAACTGCTCCATCCGAAAAATAAAATATCTTTTCAGGTTTTTGAGAAAAATGTGACTGCATGAAATTAATTAAGTAACGCTGAAACAGATGGACAGCTATACTGTCGTGAATTAGGCAGTTGGATATAATCACAAAACTTACATGTCCTTGGTTCTGAGTTTTCTCATCTCGATAGTATATAACTATAGGATGCAGGGTTGCTTGGGCATTGTTCCAGTGAAAACCCTGAGCTGCATCTTGCAACACAAAAGAATAATTTTCAGCAAAGTCACAAATTACTATGTATTGATTTTCTGTTATTGTGTCTTTAAGATGTCTTAAGTAACTTGACTGTTGAGTTGCTATAAAAGAATGGTGAAGCAGGGCTGGAAGTTTTCCAAACAACAGGTCCAAAAACTCCTGTGTGGATTTTGATAATGTTTCAAGTACTGTCCTCTTCTCTAATTGCATCCATTGCTTGAATGTCACATTTTCTATATTATTTAGATCAAAACAATCCTCAAATCGTTGCTTGAGCTGTTCTAATCCTGGACAGTTGTTGCACTGACTGAAGTAACATGCAGGTGTAGGGTTTCCACAAATTATGTTTGCAAGGACATCTTTATAGGAGTTTATTGGCTGAACAGTGTCTCCTGTTAATTCAGGTAACTTGCATTGTGTCATCATCAGTGTAACATTCTGATGCATTGTACAAACACAAACAGAATGTGTGCCACTTGCTCCTGCAAGAGCACAGTGCTTAGGGCGAAGTTCACAGAACTTGGAGAACCCCACTTTTTTCTCTTGAAATCTCTCTTTAAAAAGAGTATACAATTCACGCAAATTACTCAGAAGCAATTTTTTTGTTTACCTGTTGACGCTTATTATCTATTTTAATGGAAACAAAGTCTTTTTTCCCTGGCACTTGGCAGCTTACATTGTCACTAATGCTTCTATAGCATGCTCTTTTTCAGGAGTTGATACTTCAATGTTTTCATATGGAACAGCATGGCCTTCGGCTTCTTGTTCATTATTAGCTGTCAGAAAGTGAAGAGGAATGTTCAGCAGTTTCAGAGTGAAATTTCTGGATTGCTTTACGACAACTGTCACAGATCCTGTCTCCAGTTTTGAGCAACTTGTTCTGTAGCAATAGATTTTTTGAAACTGGTCGCAGATTTTTTTGTTATATTTATGGTTTGGTTTCGCAAGGGGTTGCAACAAGTAAACCACACATGAAACTTTTGATGTGGATGGTCTGCTGGCATCTATCTTTTACTTTGCTTTTACTTTAAAACCTAGGAAAGAAACACAATTTGTTACCCTTATGGATATATATTAACTTTTTAACTAATTATAATTATTTCATTAACATTTGCAGTGTTTGTAAGACCAGGGATAACATTTTAGACTTACAAAATAAACAATTCCTGTCACTGATGGCGCGTTTAGTAACGTCCTTCTATATTATTTCTTTTTTTATAGTGATACCATAGCAATCCCATTATGAAACTTTCAAGATATGTAGAAAAATAATGTTTGTTAAACATATATTTTTTTCAGATTTTTTAAAAAACATGTTTTATTAATATTTCAATTTCAAAATTTTAAAATTGACATTAAATTTTTTTAATAGTGTCATGTTGCATATCAAATGAAATCCCAATTCAAGATCTTTAAAATGAGCCATAATTCATGACCCTAGCTCTACTAGAACCCGAGTAATTCACAGTTAAAGTTTGCTCAGATGATGAAATTTCAAGAGTTTTTTGAAATTTCAAAAATCAATAACTCAAAAACGCATGCATTAAAAATTCTGAAAAAAATCATATATGTTTATATTGATGAATTCTACAAATATACCAAGTTTCATAAAAATCAAAAATGGTCAGGTTGAAAATGCTATTTTTGCTGGTTGATTTCACATGGAATGACCCGTACGTTTATCTTGGTCAGCAGATATCAAGTGAGGGTCACATTGATGAAGAAATTAATTGGTGTACAAAACTTGCCAGGAGAGCTTTTGGAAGAAACAGCATAATTTTCAACAGCAATATGCCATTATGTCTTAAAAAAAAAAAAATGTTTGATCAATGCATCCTTCCAGTGCTTACGTATGGTGCAGAGATGTGGACCTGAACTAAAAGAGACATACAAAGGCTGCAGACAACTCAAAAAAGAATGGAGAGGTGCATGCTTGGTGTAACCAGGAGAGATAAGAAGAGGAACTCAGGGATCCGAAAAATGACAAGAGTGGAAGACATCATGATCAGAGTTAAATCTCAGAAATGGCAATGGGCTGGACATACTGCCAGAAGGACAGACCATCGATGGACAGCCAAAATTTTAGATTGGATTCCAAGAGACAGGAAAAGACCCAGAAGACCACACGGGAGATGGGTGGATGAAATTCGAAAGTATGCGGGAGTGACATGGAGGAGACTGACACAAGACAGACCGTTGAGGAGGAAACTTGGGGAGACCTTCATCCAGCAGTGGATTGATAATGGTTGATGATGATAATATATATTACTTTTATGATCGTGAAAAAAATTATGATTATATGGGAGAAATCTTCACTCCGTTTACTTTCCATTTTTTTAAAGTTTGAAAGATGGAATTCCTTCCTCCGACGGACATTTTCCAAATCCCGTTACCACCAACCTTCAAAAAATGTCTGTTCAGTTGTGCATCAATCTTGTGAATGACTGAAATGATAATGGAGAAGGTGGGATTTTTTGAATTTGAGGAAGAACCTCATGCCTGAAGAATACATGGAAATTTTTGAGCCATCTAACTTCCGTTTTTGCAGTTGCCTGCAATTAAAAACTGAAATACAAACATTTATGCAATAAAATATTTAACGATGATACTGGACAGAGGCCACATCGCGAGGAAAAAAAAATAATACAATTACGGGAAAATTTTTCACTCTGCCTAACATACGTTTTCAAAAGTTTTAAAACATGAAATACTAAAGACGACCCCCCCCCCCAACATATTCTTTAGCTTTGCATCGATCTTGAGAATGACCCAAATTATGACAACCAAATTAAAAAAAAAAAAAAAAAGAAACTAAATTCTGCGAATTCGCGGAAGAATCACATATGTGAATGAAAAATGGAAAATTCACAGCAGCAGTCGGGAGAAGTCATATAAATCAGAAGTCTCCATCGTAAAGTGGGAGAGTTGCAGGTACATCTTTCATTTCAGTTTCGTTTTCGTTAATTCTTGGTCTGTCCATTTTATAAATTTTTTTACACTGTACAGCACCATATCCCTCTATTGGCGATTTTTAAAACTATACTACCCCCCCCCCCCCGAATCTTTCTTTATATGTCTTAAATAGTCTCACAACCAAATTTGGTGCCATTTCAGTTGTTAGATCGAGCTATAGAAGGCTCTAAAACTGGGGAAGTTTAATTATGGCCACTTGGAACATATTTGAAAAGTGGAAAGATTAATTATTTTACTGCTGACATGAATGAAAACTCAAGGAAGAGTGAGCATGCTGTGAATACAAGTGATGAGTATGGTGAAAACAGTGACACAGATTCTTGTGAAGTAAGAAATGCTACTGCAGAAAAGTGAATCACCTATATATTTTGATGAAATCAACCCACAATTTGCTATGTACAGTGGAGTGCCATGTGCCCTGTGTCCATATTAAATCATTTTAATGACATTAGAAACCAACAAAATTCTTAATGGCTGACAGAAGTCAGTCACTGACTGTGCCAATCCAGAAGGGATCAAAAATTCAAATGATAACCATGGCATATTTTTTCATTGATGTTCCTGAGAATGTTTATGCAATCAAACAGATTAAGAAACTTACAAATTCAGTGGATAATCAGTTGTCTGTGGAACAGTGAATATGTTAGGACTAAAGGAGTTCTCATGGAATCACGTTTGAAACAGCCTTTCGAAGTTCCTTATGGTGAACAAGGATTTGCATATTGCATTTATGGACTCGGAGAAGACTTTGGCAAAGAGCCTCAAAGTATATTGTTTAGTATGTACAAATACTATAGTGAAATGCAAGTTGTTTGCATCAATTAGAAGACTTGACTCCAAAAGTCTTGCCACATATATGAACTGATACAAATATCTGCAAGTGATTTGACATTCATTCTGAGGTATGATACAGAGCCAAATTATTCCTGTTTTTATTTTAATTCACATACAGAAAGTGAAGGAAGAAGTTTAATGCTGCAGATTGTAGTGGATGATTCTAATATCAACAGTTTGTTCAATATTGATAATTCAGTTTTAATGTACAAAAGCACTAATAACACATAATGTTCTTAATCTATCTTGTGTAACTCGATATAAAGAATATAGAATGAGAGGAAGTGTAGAAAATTCTAAGTCAGTGGCATTCAACTCAGTTTTAAAAGATATTAACTATATCTTTTATGCAAGATACACAAGGTGCTGACTTTCATAAATAAAGAGTCATCATCATAATCACCATCTTTTCATGCCTACATCCCAGGCTGTATTCTGGTTGAAGTGATTCAAATTCTAAACAAGAAAGATGACACCGAATTTTCGGTTGTAATGAGCATGTCTTTTGAAACCTTTACGACATGAATAAAATATCTCAAAGTTATTCATAGTCAATGGAATCCATTACCAAAAGTATAAAAAATCAACCACGTTTTAACAATCGATAAAATATCTAGAAACAGACTTTCAACCACTAGCAGCTAAAAAGTCTGTTATGAAAGTTAACAAATTGTGTCCAAAAAACTTCTCTTAGCTAAAGAAACAGATCAGAGACAAAGTGATTTTTATATCAAACAGTTAGAAGAACAGATATAAAAGAAAAAAATGACTAACTTTATACCCCTTAGCAGAAAAATTTTGAAATGGAATAGCAGGAAATACATGAAAAGTATTCTTCACAGCAAAAGCTATTATTAAGGAATTATTACGGAAAAATAATTTTTCAAATATGTCTCTTGGAAGCAGGGATAGCTTAAAAAAGGTTTTGACATTTTTGTCCCCAGCAGGTAAACTTTGAACTAACTAAAAAAGATAATATTCCCCATCTTTACTCTAACAAATTGTGTACGGCGTTCAAATAATTTTTTAAATCACACTTTTAAAAACAGAGATATTAACAAAAACTGATATGACATTTGTGCCCCTAGTCAGTAGTAGGAAAATTGTGCACTATTTTTGGCAGTAAATCTACAAAAAGTGTTTTGGCAGTTAGTACTATCTGACCTAAAATGAATTTCTTCAATCAGGATTTTAGAGGTGCATCTAACAGAGCTCTCACCAACAGCTCTATCCGATGCAAAAAGAATTTTTCAAATCAGAATTTTTGAAGCAGAGATATTGGGGAAATTGTGATTTAACTTTAGACCCCCCCCCTAGTGGAAAAACTATGCATTATTTGAAAAAGAAACTGCACCCAAAATAATCTTCATTATAAATGGTATCAAATGGAAGTCCAAATGCTTTCAATCAGATATTCAGAAGCAATTACGTTTAACAAAATGTATTCCGAAGTAAACAGAATCTGCATTTACACCCTGTAGTGGCAAAGTTATGTATCATAGAAAAATAGGAAAGCAAAGACCATCATTCTCACATTTCAAACTTCCCAATGAAAAAAAATGCAAATTGAACTAATACTTGCAGAGATATGGTGTTCACAGACAGATGGGCCAACAAAGTAATAACATAAGAATTTTTTTTTTTTCTTCTTAAGTGAAAATTAATTCTGGTCTGATATAAATTTCCTCCATCTTTTTGGTTTCTTGCCATATTTTCTGCACGTGACATGTTACTTCTATAACTGATGGCCAATTTTCATTAAGAAATCAGAAAGACCAGAAACTGACAACATCAGAAAGATATCCCAACTACAATTACTAAGTGGTAACAATGTCTGATTCTTCTAAGGTTTCTCAGCTCTAAAATAATTTTCGACTACTTGACAAAAGCTACAGAAATGAAAATAAAGTGGAGAATGATTAGAATATTGAAATGAAGAAATTTCTTTTCTTTACAAATATGTACATGGTGAGTATATTAATAACAGGTTTTGATTGTTGGCTAACTATTTTCAGAGTCAATACTGAAAAGCCTAAGGAATTAGAAAATGAAATCAGCAAAACTTATCCATTTTAAAACTTTTTTTTTTTTTTCAACTTATGACCGAGTTTGGGAAAAGAAAACAGTTTGCTCCAAACACCAATTTAGTTTCCTTCTGTTGTGGTGAAAGTTGCATGCAAAACAATAGTTCCATTATTATATCAGGAATGGCTCACTTAAAATTGGCAACAGGAATTGCAGAAAAAAGAGAAAAATCTAGTAACATACATGACCAGAATTAGCAATGTTAGTATTACATTCAAAACTGACATTTCTTCTACAGAAGCCAAATTTAACAGAAATTAACTGCGATTAACTGCAGGTAATGTGTGCCATATGGAAAATATAAGACCTTATAGACAGATGTTACATTGTAAGGCATTAAGCTACAAATTAAAGATGAAACTTAGAACATACTGAATTAATGGTGTGAGATCATCAGCTAGCAGTAATAAAAGTGGCCATTCTCAAAAGGAATATTTTCAGAGAACTACATAAAGATGAAGGATAGTTTTATGAACCAGCATGCATTTTTTTTTCAAATATGTTATTCAGTTATTATTCATTTATAAACCAAATATGTGCCTCTTGAACACCATTTTGGATTGAAATTATGATAAAACAAAATAATACAAAGTATGATTTACAAAAATATAAGTCATCAAACAAAAGGCAAATTACGTAATATTATGTAAATGTTTCTAATTACATAACAATCGTGATGGATGTGTGCACACATGCATGCATATAGTAAGTAAAGAAATTTCATACTTTATACCTGGTAAATATTTACTCCTCATTTCTTCATATAGTGCAAAAGCTCTTTCTACATCCCAGTACTAAAAAACAAAAAATCAAGTGAATAGGCAATAAAAAATTGCAAATTATTCAATTATCATAATAAAAAGGCATGCAAAAAATATATTTTTAAGAATGTTTTAAGGTATAAAATCACTTATTCCTAAATACAATGTAGTCTCCATACATCACACATAAAAGTCATTCTTTGAAGCAAGCTATTTCCTTATACTGTCACTTTTTATTAAAATTTTCAAAGCATTAAAAATTAACCTATGTAATGTTATTTACTTTTAAAATATTAAAATACTTTTACTTTCTTATTAGAAAAATTGGAGTTTTACTTTATGGTGCCCAAAACCATGTGGTTGCATATTTTACTCACACTGTAAACAATAAATTAAGAGCTCCAAAAACATCTTATTTAGACTTAAAAACAAAAGTTGACTCTTAGAAATTATACCAAGGAAAGGTGAGCTTAAAGTTAACATGGTTCTGCCAGCATGACACAATCACACTGGTAGAACTGGAAAATTGCTTATGAGAAAAGAAAAATATGAAAATGAAAAAGATTTTTACAAATTGTTTCAAAGTGTATGCAACATTCTACATCTGCTTATTACAAGTTATTCATCCTGCACACATAAATTTATTTCACCTTTCTTGCTTTATTAATAATACAAAGACTAAATGGCAAATTGGCCCAATAGCAGATTTTTGAGCTTTAGAAGTGCAGATTTTACACGCATGAATTTTCAAAAAATTTTGAAGGCAGCAACATGTCTACCTTCAGCATCCCAGACATGCTTGACTGAATTAAGGTCAGAATACCTGGCTGGCTAATCTGCATGCAATGTAATGTTATAAAATCTGAGAATCATCAGAAATGTCTGTTCCATCTATGGATACATATGCATACCCTCACCAGAAAATAAAAAACTGCTTTTAAAGAAACACTAGGTATTCTACATATTTCATCGACTCCCACAAAAATATTATTTCAAACAGATATAATCCTAGATGTAACCTGGCACCAAATAAGGAGGGATGAGCAGAGAGAAGGTGGAATACAATTCTCATGAGTAAGACAAATCAGTTTAAGTTGGGAATAGGGAAAAGGGGTGGACAAGCTGCTTTACCATATCCACGAATCAGGAGGAGTGGGGCATCATGAAACAACAACAACTAAAAAGTTTTTCTTCTCACATTGACAACAGGATGATTAACAATATCACTTGGCAGAAATATGAAAAATGCAACTCACACATAACAAATAAATTAATAAATGTAGGTTGTAAGTAAGCATGTCACTAGTATGCTTACATACAACCAGTGTTTTTCATTTAGTCA
The DNA here is from genome assembly GCA_039090855.1 of Macrothele yani. Lineage (NCBI taxonomy): Eukaryota > Metazoa > Arthropoda > Arachnida > Araneae > Macrothelidae > Macrothele > Macrothele yani. Next base: position 168,872,612 of record CM077011.1, read on the forward strand.
CTTTGCAGTTTTGTTTTAAGGAAGCAGCAGGTGGAGCTTCCATTCCTCTGGCTATGAAACTCAAGGGAGATTGCCATCCATCACAGAAAGCAGTAAATGAATAACACCTGATTCCTGCCCTGCCACATTTCTCCTTGGCTCCTGGCACCTACATACAAATGTACATACATATTTCTCTGATGTTCAGAGGTTAGCTCCTCATGGGAAGAACTCACTGTTGCTGTATCAGGCATCTCCAATTACAGCAATCTTGGCATACAGCTCAAGCTTAATTGACATCCTTCGCCAGAAATAATCAGTAAATTTTCATTCACATTCCAAATAAACATATAACACAAATCACTCATTTTCAATAAATAAACACTGAAACTTCCACATTAAAAAAAAAAAAAAAGTTTTTTTATTAAAGAAAAAAAAGACTTTTTTTCTTATTGGAAACACTGTGTTCCTTTAGTTTCTTCACTTGACTTACCTTTGCTGTACCCTGTATCATTGTGCAATATACTGCACTGTCTTTGTCAGAATCTTTGAACAACTGCTCAGCAATTCCTTTAGTTCTAAAAAAACATACAAATATGCAGTCACCAGAAACACATACTTTTGAATATAGTTTCATAACAATAGTGAAATATAATATTGAGATATCAACTTATGAAGAGTGCTGCCATAACAGTAAAATCATTTCCAAAGTTTACAGAAAATGAACATTTCCAGTATATCTTCCCCACAATTAGAGCTCTGCTTAATAATTTACAATTGCATGTTTAAAATTCAGAAGTTAAGGTGCAAAACATTGGAATTATTTGAACAAAATGGGATTCAAAAAGGAAAATTCAAATAGCAACTGCAATTTTAAATAAATTGTGTTTAACTGGATTTTGAAGTGCAATCAATAACATTATGTTCTTTAACTTTTTTCTTTCTTAAAAAAATGAATTTTTTTTCCAAATGTAAGGACAAATATTTGCAGAACTAAAACCTTTGTGTAGTTCACTATGAATTTACATAAACTATTTATTTATAATATTGAATACTAATATATGTACTAGGGTAGTCAACAGTATAATATAATATAAAGACACTGATGCAATGCATACTGGTATGAGTCAATGCTATAACAATGCTGAGTGCACACTTTGTGCCTCCTTCCCTGCGCAAAATGCGTACCAGTGTAGACTGGGTACCATGATGACATGGAACACAAAAGCCTGATGATATGCATTTGGCAGGGAGCCATGTTGCATTATCAGGTGAGCAAAGGACGGAGGTCAATAAACATGCTGTCCAGATGCTCATACACCATTATTGCAGAAAAGGGTAAAACACTGCAACAGTAGAAAGAGGAGAAATATGTACAGTTGAAGGCTAGGAAAAAGTGGGCAGCAGCAAAGCACAAAAATGGGTTCTGTGTTTGAATGCTGGGGACAGCAGTCTCAAAGACAAGCAAAGGTCAGAACATCAAACAACGACCAACACTGACACCCTGGGTGACACTGTGTCTAGGCAGCATCAAATAGTTCTCCTTGAACTAACACCCCAACAGGAGGAACAACATGTAACTTTCTGTTGCAGATTGCTAGCAAATCCACAGTATGATACGTTTTGGCATCGCAGCATCACAGGTAATGCAGGCGGTCGTAGTGAGCGACGGGTTTGCCTCCTTGGGGCGCTCAGTGGTAACAATGGCACACACAACAGCAACTAAGACCTCTGTGAATTTTGGAGAGGTGCAAGCTAGTTCTGTGTGACATTGGCGAAAAGACCCCAACTCACTGGGTTTTGTTCCAGAATCCTTAGGTTGAATGACCAACTGGAACCCTCAACTGTGGGCTAATCCCCTACACTGATGTACTTACCTGATTAAAAAGACAAAAAGAAATATTAAGAATGACTCAAATGTGGGATATGGTGGACCTACCAAACTTGAGAAGGATGGTCCACCACAGAATCGACCTGGACTTTCTAAACGGCGTATGAGAAAGAGATCTCATCTGAGTGAATGTAAGATTGGTGTATGGAATACTAGAGGTATAAATGGCAAGATGAGTGAGGTGATTGAGGAGATGAATAAGTATAGACTGGATGTGCTGTGTGTAAGTGAAACCAAAAACAAGGAAATTGGGGTAGAAGAAGTGAATGGCACGGTGAGTGTGTGGTCTGGAGTATTGGATAATATGAGAGGACAGGCTGGTGTAGGTGTGATTTTAAGTGAAAAGATGAAGAACAACTTGATTCACTATAGTTGCATAAGTGAGAGAATTCTCTGGATTCGTTTGAAAGTGAAACTTCGCAGAATTGTAATTGTTGTAGTGTATGCTCCTTGTGACTCAGAACCTTCTGATAAGAAAGAAGATTTCTGGAATGAGCTAAAAGCTGTTTTGAGCCAGTTTGGTGCTAAAGAAAAAGTTATAATAGCAGGGGATTTCAATGCTAGAGTAGGTGTGCAGAATGCAATTTCTGACAATCTTCTGGGTAAGTTTAATGATCCTTGTGTGAATGATAATGGTGAAAGATTAATAGAACTCTGCATTGAGAATGATTTGTGTGTATCTAATACATTTTTCAACCACAAGTATATCCACACATATACTTGGGAAAATCGTACTCTTGGTCAAAAGAGTGTGATAGATTTTGTTGTCTACGATCAGCGTTTGAAACACTTAGTTGTTGACACCCGTGTGATGAGAGGTGCGGATGTTGGTTCTGATCATTACTTGGTAGTGTCACAAGTGAAGCTTAATGTTGGTTGAAAGAAAAGGAATAAGAAGAGACCCAGATTAGAAAGAATAAAGGTTTATAGGTAAGAAGGAAGATTTCTGAAAGATCATCAGCTGCATTCTGACTTACTCAGAGAACGACTAAAGGATCTGAAGTCTGGTGAGAGGGATATTTTAAGAACTGTGTTGTCACTGCTGCTAAAGAGATCTGTGGCACCACAATAGTGGGTAACAATAGAGGTGATGCTTGGTGGAATAGTGAGATTGATCAGGCAGTAAAGAAAAAGAAGGAAGCCTATTTGGGGATGTTGCAAGATAATCTCTGTGGATGAATATCCCTGTAAGAAGCATGAAGCTGCTAAGCTGGTTCGCCACAGTAAGGCAAAAGATAGGAAGAAGAAAGTGGAAAGGCATGAACTGGCTTTTTGGAAAGATAGAAAGTCCTTCTGGAAGTACATGAGACTAAGGAAAAATAGGGAAAACAAAGTTGTAAGTTGTGTGAAGAATGAAATTGGAGAAATGATATGGGAGCCCAATGAGTTAAGTGACAGATGGGGTGAATACTTCTGTAAGTTATTAGATCAGGAAAACAAAAATGATTCTGAGACAGATGCAGATGATGTCACAATGAGGGATGAAAGCACAGGAGGAATCTCAAGAGAAGAAGTGTGTAAAGCTTTAAAATCTCTTCAGAATGGTAAGGCTCCAGGAGTTGATGGCATAACTGCAGAGATGTTGAAATATGGTGGTGACTCTATAATTGACTGGTTAACTGAAATTTGCCAGTTGTGCTGGGAGTTAGGAATGGTCCCTCGGGATTTTTTTTTTTTTTTTTGATTGGAGGTTTAACAACCACCGTGAGCAACTCAATGGGCTATAAGCAGTCGCCCGTCCCTAATTTAGGGTCACTGATTCCAGGGAAGGGAGAGAGCCAGTGCCGTAAGACAAACACAAGACAACATCCATGCCTCACCGGGATTCGAACCCGGACCCCTTACGGGCGATTGATCAGAGGCCATCGCTTAGACCACTGCGCCACCGGGGTGGCGGTCCCTCGGGATTGGAAGGATGCTATTATTGTTCCTTTGTATAAGGGAAAAGGTGATCAGACTGAATGCAAGAACTATCGTGGTATTAGCCTACTAAGTGTGCCAGGGAAAGTGTTTGGTAAGGTTGTTATTGAAAAAGTACGGGGTCTTACATCATTGAAAGTGTGGTATGTTCAGAGTGGTTTTATGCCTGGTTAAGGCTGCACTAACCAGAATTTTGCATTACGCATGATTGAAAAGTATCTGGCTGTTGGGAAGAAAGTTTTTTTACTGCCTTCATAGATTTAGAGAAAGCTTACGACCGAGTCAATAGGACACTTTTGTGGAAGGTATTGAATGAATATGGTGTTACTGGGAATCTACTTAATAGTGTAAAAGCCATGTATGCTGGTAGTAGAGCTTGTGTACGAGTGAATGGTGTTTTATCAAAATGGTTTTCCATTGGTGCAGGAGTTAGACAAGGTTGTGTAATGTCACCATGGCCGTTTAATATATTTATGGACGCATGCATGCGTGAAGTCAAAATAGATAATAGTGGTTTATGTCTTGGTGATATCCGTGTGTGCAGATTGCTGTATGCTGATGACACTGTCCTGTTGGCAGAGAGCAAAAGTGAGTTGCAGAGTATGTTGACTCAGATGCACGAAGTTTGCATGAAATTCAAACTGAGTATAAATAAGGAAAAACCAAAGTTATGGTGTTTGAGAGAAGAATGGGTAGCACTGAATGTAATGTAAGTATAAATGGCACTGTGATTGACCAGGTGAGTGAGTTTGTGTATTTAGGAAGCATGTTTGACAGAGAGAACAAGTTGGATGGTGAAATCAGTAGGCGAGTGAATTCTTCTTTGAAAGTCATAGCTGCTCTGGGAGGTTTTCACAGGAATGATGGGTTCTCTAGAGAGTTCCGCATGGCTGTGTATGAAACAGTAACTGTTCCTACTCTGATGTATGGCAGTGAAACCTGGGTACTGCAGTAGAAGCATAAGAGTCGTTTGTGTGCTGGGGAAATGCGTTACTTACGTGGGGTTTGTGGCAAGACACGATCTGATTGTGTGAGGAATGAAGATGTATTGCAGTTGTGTGATGTAAAGCAAAATGTTGTTAGCAAGGTGGAGACCAATATGCTTCGGTGGTTTGGCCATGTTGAAAGAATGAGTGATGAAATGCTTACTAAGAAAATATTTTCAACCCAAGTGGCCGGAAGGAAAGGCAGAGGAAGGCCAAGGAAGACATGGGTGGATCAGATTCAGGAGTGTCTGCACGAGAAAAAGATTATGAGTATGAAGTATAAAAGATCTTGTGTACGGCGTGTAATGGATATCAGTGAAGCACGAGTTGTATGTCAAGATCGCTGTAAATGGAGAAGTTTGATACGACAACAATAAGTAAAAATATCTGGAAGTTTGTATTTCTTTTTGGAGCTAACCTCTGAATCTCAGAGAACAGCTTAGTGATATGTATGTATGTATGTATCACAGGTAATGAGAAGTGGGTATTCTTACATTATCATACAACTAGAAACCAGTGGCTAAGGCCACACCAGGAAAGCACACAGCCAGCGGTGCAAAAAGAGTTGTTCGAAAGGAAAGTCACAATGAGCATTTGGTGGAATTGTGAGGATCTGCACACTGGGGAACTCAGGCCAGATGGCCAGGCTGGGGATGGGAACCTCTGTGTCATACAACTGCAGTGGGTCCATGATATGATGGTCTGTGCCAACACTAACAGTACTCTGCACCAACACGACCCAGTGCTCATCAATAGAAAGTGAGCATTGCTACAAGAGGATAGCAGTGCTCATCAATAGAAAGTGAGCATTGCTACAAGAGGATAATGCCCCAAATCACACTTCCAATGTAGTATGCAGAAAACTACAGAAACTGGGAGGGGTTGAGATCCTACCGCATCCTTCATACAGTTTGAACCTTGACCTATTTGACTGCCACCTGTTTCACTCCATGGCCCATTTCTTAAGAGGATGGGACTTCCCTTCAATGGTGAATGTAGAATCTGGCGTTAGAGACTTTCTGTCCTTGAAACCTGCAGAGTAGTACTGCCATGGGATCATGGCTCTGGTTGAACATTGGCGCAGGACTAAAGAATACAACAGCTGGTACTTTGAGGAATGATGGGAGCATGCATAACTTTGTTGCATCATTAACTTTTTTGCTGCAAACAGGACAAACTTTTGGCTCACCCTGGTAACTGAGACCAATTACTATATGAATGATCAACAAGGAGCAAGAGCCATTACAAACCTATACTACAGTTACTAGTTCCAGAGAGAGAAAAAAACAAAAATAAGAACCAAAGGATGAAAACCACATAACTCAAATGAATAATCAAAAGGAACTCTAGGTCCTTTTTTGATCCTTCAAACAAAAAGTTGTTTTCATCTTTCAGTTGTGTTTCCTGTTTCTCCTGGAATTAATAACCACAAATCTGTACCAAGTTACCACTATCAACCTTCAAAGCTTTGGTCTCCAGTGACTAAATTGCACATATAAGAAAAAAGTTTGGAAATTCTTATATACATATCCTATCTCAAAATGCAATGTAACTTCTGAAGGATTCCTTTATTTTTTGAACTACTGGGTTATGGTTTTATCTTAGTTTCCAGTTTTACATAGTGGCCACAATAGCTTGCAAATTAAAGACAAAATTTTGAAAACCATTCAAAATCTAGACTCATACATAGGTAAGATGCTTACTAAGCAAATTTATTTTGCTCGAGTGGCACGAAAGAAAAGTAGAGGAAAGCCACAGAAATCATGGGAGGACCAGATTCAGGGTTGTATGCATGAGAAAAAGATATTATATATGCAGCACAAAAGGTTTTGTGTAAGACGTGTGATGGACGTCAGTGAAGCTCGAGTTGTGTGCTAAGATCACAGTGAATGAGTTGTTGATACATAAATGGTAAGTAAAATCTAGTACCATCAGTTTTAAACTGTAATTTAGCAGATCAGCTTTCTTTGAGGAGCTAATTTGTGAGTCTCAAGAACAACTTAGTGATGCATATGTGTATATAAAATATTTGCACATTGTTCCCCTCAATTGATTCAGCTTCATTAAATTTAAGTATTTCCAGATAATATCTCTTCAAAGCAGCTTATTGATAGCAATGATATTTTGAATCAATGATCTGGCAAAACTAAAGCTTGGAAATTCTGCCTCTGTAATCAACAATTTTCCAGTGTAAAAAGATTAATATAATTGTGTACATCTAATAAAGTTACATATGCACAAATTATGTAAAACTGTTAAACAAGGAAAAGCTTACTTCCAAGTTTTCACTGCTTTGCGGTTGGGCATGCTGTACCATCTTTCCTATAAACAGAGAAACAAAACAAAAATGGAGTACCTAAAACAACTACTCACAAGCATTTACTACAAAATTGAAAACTGTAAAAGCTTATGCTCCTATTACTTAGTAAAAAAAAAAAAAAAAGATCTTAAAGAATTTAGTAATGAAAGCCATGAACTCACTCCTTTCAGAGATTGTAACATAAAAATTGTTTTGCACTCACCAGCCATCAGAATAGTCATAAATTAGAACTCAGTTTATTGTTAATCACCTGAGGCTTTTACTGCCAGAAATAATGAAGTTTTTATAAAATGGGGTATTAAAAAGCAGTTTAGTAATAATTGATTTTGGTTAGTAAAATAACCAAAAATAAAATACGTGGAATTATATAATAGAATAATAGCTATATACTATATTCACTACTGTTTCACACGTTATATACGTTCTGTGCGTTGTGTGCACATTTGCAGCAAAATCATCCTGGCATTTATATTATCATATGAATAGGAATAATATTATAAGTTTTAATTATTATATTATCAAGGACTCACCTTGTATCGGTATCTCAGCTTATTAAGCTTCCTCTTGTATCTTGAAAAATATGTTTATCTAGCGTGTCATTAGCCACGTAGAATCATCATATTAAAAATAGGCCCAATTGAAATTTGCAACCAGGGTTTAAATTCAAATAAAACACGACTATGGATATCATACAAAGAGAGTGTGAAAGCATTATATACAATGTAATTAAGAAACATAATGTGTCTAGCGTGTCATCAGCCACGTAGAATCATCATATTGCCAATAGGCCCAATTGAAATTTGCAACCTGGGTTTAAATTCAAATAAAACACGACTATGGATATCATACAAAGAGAGTGTGAAAGAATTATATACAATGTAATTAAGAAACATGTGTGTCTAGCGTGTCATCAGCCACGTAGAATCATCATATTGCCAATAGGCCCAATTGAAATTTGCAACCTGGGTTTAAATTCAAATAAAACATGACTATGGATATCATACAAAGAGAGTGTGAAAGAATTATATACAATGTAATTAAAAAACCTATACCTTCAACAGGTATTGTCAATCTTTAAAAGAATGAATGGATAACATCAATGACATTACAAACAGACCTCAAATAAAATTTTCGTCCATTATTGAACAATGCCAGACAATCTCTGTAACACGCACACAACTCCACGTAAACCACCAGACATGTTTCGGCACAACTGACTTTCGGCCATTATCAAGGGTATGCATCCTGGATCAATGTTCAAAGTTGTTATATATCTAAGTCACCTCGGCATCACCTCCGCTATAGTTGTTCCACGTCGACGTTTTCCGTCATCGTTACATATACGTGTATTCACGTGTGAGTCACATCCACGCCATCTATTGGGTTAATTCCGGAATTGCTGTCGCTGTTTTTATTTCGTAAGTATATGTTATTTCTTTTATTTTCCTTTTTGTTTTTATATTTCGTATTATTTTCTTGTTGTATTAGATATTTCCATGGGTACGGGATATCTTTCGGAGTAGACGTATTGCAATTGGATTTTTGGGTTTTCTCAATTGTTATAGCCTCAGACCACAAAATTTGATTATGTTTATTGTGGGAAGTTAAGATTTTACTATTTTCCCAATCTGGTATTAATTCATTTATCATACAATGTTGTATAAGTGATGTTTTTTCTTCTTTTTTAATCCAATTATCATAGTGCTCATTCAACCTCGTTTTAAACCTTCTTTTAGCACTACCGATGTAATATTTGTCCTGCTTATTTTCCTTTGGGTCTATTGTAGGAATCATGTATGCACCTGCCTTATTTAGTGGATTTTTATTGTAACCACTGTTTGTCAGTAATTTAGAATTATCAGTAACTATTTCTGCTATTTCAATATTGTAATTCTGGCATTCTTTTCTTATAATATTGCTTAGTGGAGGTAAATATGGTATACTTCCGTAGAATAACATATTTCTTTTTGTTAATCCATTGTTGTGTTTTTGCATATCAGCTCTTCTTATTTTGCGATATAGTGAATCTATCAAGCCAACAGGATATCCAAAACATTTAGCAGTGTCTTTAATCCACTTTATTTCCTCAATAAGTGCAATTTTCGTTGATGAATGTGTTATAGCTCTATTTATAAATGATCTGAACGCTGAAATTTTATATCTCCATGGGTGACAGGATTCATTGGGAATTATAGCAGGAACGTAAGAAGGTTTTCGATATACACCAAATTCAATTTTATTTTGATGCCTAAATAAAGAAATGTCAAGAAAATTAATTAATAATCTAAAGCAACTTTTATGGGTATTTTACTAGGAAATTTTTTCATTAATAGCAAATTTTCGGAGAAAACTCTTCTCCTTCTTCAGGCTGTCTTGTTGTTGTCACTTTTTACTTGTCACTATCACGGTTACGGTTTACCTTGACGGTTACGGTTAACTGCACATACAATGCTTTTAATTTTCGGCTATTCGATGTTTTCTTCTTCTAATCTTTTTTTTAAGTTAACCGTAACCGTCAAGGTAAACCGTAACCGTGATAGTGACAAATAAAAAGTGACAACAACAAGACAGCCTGAAGAAGGAGAAGAGTTTTCTCCGAAAATTTGCTATTAATGAAAAAATTTCCTAGTAAAATACCCATAAAAGTTGCTTTAGATTATTAATTCAATTAAACTAGGAAGCCATTTCTCAACATGAGCTTTATTCAAAAAAAAAGAAAATTAAGTTTGTTGTCAATTTCTATTTCATGTTACTTGAATAGTTGCGTACACATTATTGAAGTTGTTTATGAAGATCTCCATATCATTTTCTGAGTGTGGCCAGAAAATCAATACATCCCCAACATATCGTAAATACAGTATAGGTAAGTTACAAATAGATCTGTTATTGAATATTTTCTTTTCAATGTCTTGCATAATAACCTCTGCAAGCAAGCCGGATAATGGTGATCCCATTGGTGCGCCATATATTTGTCTATAAATTGTATTATTGTAAGTGAAGTAATTATTTTCTGTTATAAGCTTGAGTGCACATACAATGCTTTTAATTTTCGGCAATTCGATGTTTTCTTCTTCTAATCTTTTTTCAATTAGGTTAATAGCATCCATTGTGGGAGTATTTGGGTACAATGAGATGACATCCATATGTACATCAAATATTTGGCACCGTCAATAGCTTTAATCTTATCAATTACTTCGGTTGAGTTCTTCACTGTATATTTATGATTACAATAATATATTTTCAAGTGGTTATAAAGACTTTTTTCTAATTTGATTGTTGGGGCTTTATTTTTGTTAACAATGGGTCTAATTGGTCTATCACATTTGTGGGTTTTAAGTTTCGTATTAAATTAGCTAAAGAGGTCGAGCACCTCGGAGTTTCTTACAACATGTAAAAACAACAATGTTATTCCTAAATTCCTACAAATTAACAACAAGCCTATCAATTATTACGACAAGAAAATCATCAAAATGTGTGAAGTTAAACGACTAAGAGCCACAATACGAGATAAAAGGAAGTCCATTGACTACCTAAGTAGAAAATGTTTATGAAAAGTATTGTGAATGCACAAAGTACATGAAGCATAATAGTATCAGAATTGAAATGATAAGAATCTTTGCCACTGTCGATAGACTTAAGTACTACGTGTAGGACTAAACATTTTTATAAAATAGAAAGTTTAGTTGGCTCTAAATATCAATATAATAGTATCAACAAGAAGAATAATGACCAAAACGTAATGTCCGCCAACTATTCAAGCGAACAAATTACGACATGGCAAGAAAAGGCTTTAAACAAGGGTATGAAATTTGCATATGCTGCTTCCGTGCCAAAATTAGAAAATATCTTGCCTCAGATTGAAGACATTATATACAGAATTCCTAAAAAGAAACAAGATGCTACTCGTTTTAAAATGGTAAGATGTATTAATCATATGAAAAAGAATTTACCTGATGCTCGACTTAAATACGAAAAACAAGCTTTGCTGGAACTACGAAATAACCCTGGCATTAAATGTATGTTGGCCGATAAATCTAAGCAGCTAATAATTCTGGACCAAGCTGATTATAATCAAAAAATGAAAGATGCTATTGATGATTTAAAGGCCACCCCAGTAAATAATGATCCTACGGATAATATTTTGCGTAGAATGGCACATATAAAGAACCATATGTCACTTCCAGATGATGTTAAAAAGAATGCGCACCCTCCCGCTGCTGCATCTGTACCTCACATATTCGGAGAGCTAAAAACCCACAAATGTGATAGACCAATTAGACCCATTGTTAACAAAAATAAAGCCCCAACAATCACATTAGAAAAAAGTCTTTATAACCACTTGAAAACTTGTATATTATTGCAATCATAAATATACAGTGAAGAACTCAACCGAAGTAATTGATAAGATTAAAGCTATTGACGGTGCCAAATATTTGATGTACATATGGATCTCATCTCATTGTACCCAAATACTCCCACAATGGATGCTATTAACCTAATTGAAAAAAGATTAGAAGAAGAAAACATCGAATTGCCGAAAATTAAAAGCATTGTATGTGCACTCAAGCTTATAACAGAAAATAATTACTTCACTTACAATTTATAGACAAATATATGGCGCACCAATGGGATCACCATTATCCGGCTTGCTTGCAGAGGTTATTATGCAAGACATTGAAAAGAAAATATTCAATAACAGATCTATTTGTAACTTACCTATACTGTATTTACGATATGTTGGGATGTATTGATTTTCTGGCCACACTCAGAAAATGATATGGAGATCTTCAAAAACAACTTCAATAATGTGTACGCAACTATTCAAGTAACATATGAAAAAGAAATTGACAACAAACTTAATTTTCTTGACATTTCTTTATTTAGGCATCAAAATAAAATTGAATTTGGTGTATATCGAAAACCTTCTTACGTTCCTGCTATAATTCCCAATGAATCCTGTCACCCATGGAGATATAAAATTTCAGCGTTCAGATCATTTATAAATAGAGCTATAACACATTCATCAACGAAAATTGCACTTATTGAGGAAATAAAGTGGATTAAAGACACTGCTAAATGTTTTGGATATCCTGTTGGCTTGATAGATTCACTATATCGCAAAATAAGAAGAGCTGATATGCAAAAACACAACAATGGATTAACAAATAGAAATACGTTATTCTACGGAAGTATACCATATTTACCTCCACTAAGCAATATTATAAGAAAAGAATGCCAGAATTACAATATTGAAATTGCAGAAATAGTTACTGATAATTCTAAATTACTGACAAACAGTGGTTACAATAAAAATCCACTAAATAAGGCAGGTGTATACATGATTCCTACAATAGACCCAAAGGAAAATAAGCAGGACAAATATTACATCGGTAGTGCTAAAAGAAGGTTTAAAACGAGGTTGAATGAGCACTATGAGAATTGGATTAAAAAAGAAGAAAAAAACATCACTTATACAACATTGTATGATAAATGAATTAATACCAGATTGGGAAAATAGTAAAATCTTAACTTCCCACAATAAACATAATCAAATTTTGTGGTCTGAGGCTATAACAATTGAGAAAACCCAAAAATCCAATTGCAATACGTCTACTCCGAAAGATATCCCGTACCCATGGAAATATCTAATACAACAAGAAAATAATACGAAATATAAAAACAAAAAGGAAAATAAAAGAAATAACATATACTTACGAAATAAAAACAGTGACAGCAATTTCGGAATTAACCCAATAGATGGCGTGGATGTGACTCACACGTGAATACACGTATATGTAACGATGACGGAAAACGTCGACGTGGAACAACTATAGCGGAGGTGATGCCGAGGTGACCTAGATATATAACAACTTTGAACATTGATCCAGGATGCATACCCTTGATAATGGCCGAAAGTCAGTCCTGCCGAAACATGTCCGGTGGTTTACGTGGAGTTGTGTGCGTGTTACAGGGATTGTCTGGCATTGTTCAATAATGGACGAAAATTTTATTTGAGGTCTGTTTGTAATGTCATTGATGTTATCCATTCATTCTTTTAAAGATTGACAATACCTGTTGAAGGTATAGGTTTTTTAATTACATTGTATATAATTCTTTCACACTATCTTTGTATGATATCCATAGTCATGTTTTATTTGAATTTAAACCCAGGTTGCAAATTTCAATTGGGCCTATTGGCAATATGATGATTCTACGTGGCTGACGACACGCTAGACACACATGTTTCTTAATTACATTGTATATAATTCTTTCACACTCTCTTTGTATGATATCCATAGTCATGTTTTATTTGAATTTAAACCCAGGTTGCAAATTTCAATTGGGCCTATTGGCAATATGATGATTCTACGTGGCTGATGACACGCTAGACACATTATGTTTCTTAATTACATTGTATATAATGCTTTCACACTCTCTTTGTATGATATCCATAGTCGTGTTTTATTTGAATTTAAACCCTGGTTGCAAATTTCAATTGGGCCTATTTTTAATACGATGATTCTACGTGGCTAATGACACGCTAGATAAACATATTTTTCAAGATACAAGAGGAAGCTTAATAAGCTGAAATACCGATACAAGGTGAGTCCTTGATAATATAATAATTAAAACTTATAATATTATTCCTATTCATATGATATATAAATGCCAGGATGATTTTGCTGCAAATGTGCACACAACGCACAGAACGTATATAACGTGTGAAACAGTAGTGAATATAGTATATAGCTAATATTCTATCAGTTTAGCAATAACATGTTCAAACACAACTGGGGATAATTTATGGGAGCTGATAATTTTAGACAATAAAAAAATTCACTAAAACTTTTGTGTAAAATCATACATGCAAAAACTACAATACATATAATCAAATTAAAGTTTAATAAAAAACCATACCTCAGAGTATTCAACATTTACAGGATGAATCTCATTGTAAAAACACAGCAATTCTAAAAACATCTGTTTTGTTTCCTGGGACACAGAGCTACCTAAAAGTAGGTCAATAATTAACAATCATCATAAAACATGGGAAAATAATAAAAGAAATTCAGAGAGGGATAAAAAGAACAATTTTTCAATTCATCTCAATATGAAGTAATTCACAACAAAGAAATAACTATATACAGTACATATAAAGGAGGGAAATACAGTTTATCAGAAAAGTTTGGAAACAAGAGAGCACACAACACAGTTTTTGATGCCTTGGTCAAACATATAAACATTTAAAAATGAATAGTTTTAAGTCACAGGACATGTTATAATAACAGTTTATATAAATACAGGTTGTTTCTAAACTGTTTAGCCCACCTTTCTGAACTTTTTCTACTGCCAATTCTGATGAAAAAAAGTCATATAAACATAGGGTTGGTAATGCTTTTCAACAGAGATACAACATGTCACAGAACAAAATCTGGCACATTGCTAACTGCCGTCCCTGTGTACAGAAGACTGTGTGGTAAGCATGGTGCTATAGAAATGAATATCATTGGTATGTAACACAGTGATAGACATGAATGAAAATGTGTAAAACAACTGTGCAACTCCAGTGTATGAATAGGCTATTTAAAATTAATACATAGTAATTTTGCTAAGCACTCATATTAGGCAATGTTATGTGCAAATGAAAGGGTAACATGGCTATTATGTCAACCAGGTTGTCTGCAATCATGTACATACACTCCATTTATCAATGCTTAATGAGCTGAAATTCATTATGGAATGGCGAAAGGAAACAGTAGGGGAACACAGCACCTTAACAGGGTGGCTTTCCCACATAGACGTCTCATCAAAGCTGTGTTTGCAACCATCCATCAGCATCTACACAAGATAGGATCAACAGCACCTCACACTGTAGCTCATGGATGACCCAAACATGTGCACACACCCCTGCATTAGAAGAACAGGTGCTGGATGTTGCTGGCAGAGGAGCCTAAATCTGGAACAACAACAAGTCACAGAAGTGAGCATACCTGTCATCAGAAAGAACGATATCTTCACCATGTGCAATGGACCCAGGCACCATCACCTGCAGACTTTTCTCCTTCAGTGAGCTTTGTGCAATGGCTTTTGAAAAAATGTATTAAACCTGATTTTCTCCACTGGTGTGCATGTTACAGATGAATGGACGAGGAGGCATTGTATGCTTTCACAACATGCATCATTGTGCATTGGACAAACCACACGATATCAGGCATTACTAAAGATTCCATGAGAATGTGGCTTGTGCTCAATAAAGGTGGTTTGTGGTTCATGCTCAATGAAGAGCCAGTACATTTTTACACAAATGTTAATGAACATCTTGATCATGCCTGTCCCACCCATTGGATAGATAGAGGTGGGCCAATTGCATGGCCTCCACAATCTCTTGAGAGGAATTCGCTGGATTTCTTTGTATGGGAACAACTGAAGGACAATGCCTATGCTTCATCAGAGCCGAATGAACAGGCTCTTCACCAAAGAATCGTGAATGGTTGTACAATATGCAAAATGCTCCAGGACTTCTGTAATGTGTATGGCAATTGCTCAGCTGATGCCATGCATATTGCTGCTCACAGAGCCTTTTTTACAAACATTTGCTGTGAGGTATCTGCAAGTAGTTGTTCACCTCAGTCATCTCCTATGTACAGTACTAACTGGAATACAATCTTGTTACCTCCTTAGTGTGTGTGACTTGCAGTTTAACACATTCTATATCACCATAAATGTGTGTGTGTGTGTGTGTGTGTGTGTGTGTGTGTGTGTTCTATGTCTATATGGCTTACAAAAAATTGCAGTGTATCAATATTAATAAAATTGCTGTGTCTATATGTTGGCCACCTACAGATGAAACTATTGAATGTAGACTTGAAATCTGGAAAACAAATATAGGGCCTAATAGGGTGGTTCACCTCAGAGCCCCTTTTTGGTAATCCAATTTGGTAATTTGTAATTAATTTATTTAATTTTTAAAGCAATCAACCACTGTTGAAATCTGATCCTGTGGATATCTGTACCACAGGCTCACTCAACAGTAATTTATTTCATTATTAAACAGCATGCAAAATCTTGAAACTGCTGCACAACAATACTTTATAACACTTTGAACAAAAGCAACAATATTTCATCATTCAAAATTATAGTATATACCAGTGATCAGTATTTCTTGGCGTAGAATAGAAATCAAAGTTTCCAAGCTTTCGTACATCAACCAGATGGCTTCTTCAAGGAAGGTAGATACTTTTTCATACACATCACTAAGCTGTTCCTGAGATTCAGAGGTTAGCTGCAAAAAGAAATACAAACTACCAGATATTTTTACGTACTGTTGTCGTATCAAAATTCTCCATTTACAGCGATCTTGACATACAACTGGGGCTTCACGGATATCCATTGCACGCCATACACAAGATCTTTTATACTTCATACTCATAATATTTTTCTCATGTAGACACTCCTGAGTCTGGTCCACCCATGCCTTCCTTGGCCTTCCTCTGCCTTTCCTTCCTGCCACTTGGGCTGAAAAGATTTTCTTAGTAAGCATCTCATCACTCATTCTTTCAACATGGCCAAACCACCGAAGCATATTGGTCTCCACCTTGCTAACAACATTTTGCTTCACATCACACAACTGCAACACATCTTCATTCCTCACACAATCAGAACGTGTCTTGCCACAAACCCCACGTAAGTAACGCATGATTCTCCAGCACACAAACGACTCCTTACCTGATTAAAACACAAAAAGAAATATTAAGAATGACTCAAGTGTGGGATATGGTGGACCTACCACACTTGAGAAGGACGGTCCACCACAGAATCGACCTGGACTTTCTAAACGGCGTATGAGAAAGAGATCTCAGCTGAGTGAATGTAAGATTGGTGTATGGAATACTAGAGGTATAAATGGCGAGGTGATTGAGGAGATGAATAAGTATAGACTGGATGTGCTGTGTGTAAGTGAAACCAAAAAGGAAATTGGGGTAAAAGAAGTGAATGGCACGGTGAGTGTGTGGTCTGAAGTATTGGATAATATGAGAGGACAGGCTGATGTAGGTGTGATTTTAAGTGAAAAGATGAAGAACAACTTGATTCATTATAGTTGCATAAGTGAGAGAATTCTCTGGATTCATTTGAAAGTGAAACTTCACAGAATTGTAATTGTTGTAGTGTATGCTCCTTGTGACTCAGAACCTTCTGATAAGAAAGAAGATTTCTGGAATGAGCTAAAAGCTGTTTTGAGCCAGTTTGGTGCTAAAGAAAAAGTTATAATAGCAGGGGATTTCAATGCTAGAGTAGGTGTGCAGAATGCAATTTCTGACAATGTTCTGGGTAAGTTTAATGATCCTTGTGTGAATGATAATGGTGAAAGATTAATTGAACTCTGCATTGAGAATGGTTTGTGTGTATCTAATACATTTTTCAACCACAAGTATATACACACATATACTTGGGAAAATCGTTCTCTTGGTCAGAAGAGTGTGATAGATTTTGTTGTTTACGATCAGCATTTGAAACACTTAGTTGTTGATACCCGTGTGATGAGAGGTGCGGATGTTGGTTCTGATCATTACTTGGTAGTGTCACGAGTGAAACTTAATGTTGGTTGGAGGAAAAGGCATAAGAAGAGACACAGGATAGAAAGAATAAAGGTTGATAGGCTCCTTGAAGATCATCAGCAGTACTCTGACTTATTCAGAGAACGACTGAAGGATCTGAAATCTTGTGAGAGGGATGTAGAAAAGAAGTGGGAATATTTTAAGAACTGTGTTGTTACTGCTGCTAAAGAGGACTGTGGCACCACAATAGTGGGTAACAATAGAGGTGAGGCTTGGTGGAATAGTGAGATTGATCAGGCAGTAAAGAAAAAGAAGGAAGCCTATTTGGAGATGTTGCAAGGTAGAGTCTCTGTGGATGAATATCGCTGTAAGAAGCGTGAAGCTGCTAAGCTGGTTCGCCACAGTAAGGCAAAAGATAGGAAGGAGAAAGTGGAAAGGCATGAACTGGCTTTTTGGAAAGATAGAAAGTCCTTCTGGAAGTACATGAGACTCAGGAAAAATAGGGGAAACAAAGTTGTAAGTTGTGTGAAGAATGAGATCGGGGAAATGATATGGGAGCCCAATGAGTTAAGTGAAAGATGAGGTGAATACTTCTGTGAGTTATTAGATCAGGAGAGCAAAAATGATTCTGAGACAAGATGCAGATGATGTCACAATGAGGGATGAAAGCACAGGAGGGATCTCAAGAGAAGAAGTGTGTAAAGCTCTAAAATCTCTTCAGAATGGTAAGGCTCCAGGAGTTGATGGCATAACTGCAGTGATGTTGAAGTATGGTGGTGACTCCATAATTGACTGGTTAACTAAAATTTGCCAGTTGCGCTGGGAGTTAGGAATGGTCTCTCGGGATTGGAAGGATGCTATTATTGTTCCTTTGTATAAAGGAAAAGGTGATCAGACTGAATGCAAGAACTATCGTGGTATTAGCCTACTGAGTGTGCCAGGGAAAGTGTTTGGTAAGGTTGTTATTGAAAAAGTACGGGCTCTTACATCATTGAAAGTGTGGGATGTTCTGAGTGGTTTTATGCCTGGTAAAGGCTGCACTAACCAGATTTTTGCATTACGCATGATGATTGAAAAGTATATGGCTGTTAAGAAGAAAGTTTTTACTGCCTTCATAGATTTAGAGAAAGCTTACGACCGAGTGAATAGGACACTTTTGTGGAAGGTATTGAATGAATATGGTGTTACTGGGAATCTACTTAATAGTGTAAAAGCCATGTATGCTGGTAGTAGAGCTTGTGTACGAGTGAATGGTGTTTTATCAAAATGGTTTTCCATTGGTGCAGGAGTTAGACAAGGTTGTGTAATGTCACCATGGCTGTTTAATATATTTATGGACGCATGCATGCATGAGGCCAAAATAGATAATAGTGGTTTATGTCTTGGTGATATCCGTGTGTGCAGATTGCTGTATGCTGATGACACTGTCCTGTTGGCAGAGAGCAAAAGTGAGTTGCAGAGTATGTTGACTCGAATGCACGAAGTTTGCTTGAAATTCAAACTGAGTATAAATAAGGGAAAAACCAAAGTTATGGTGTTTGAGAGAAGAATGGGTCGCACTGAATGTAATGTAAGTATAAATGGCACTGTGATTGACCAGGTGAGTGAGTTTGTGTATTTAGGAAGCATGTTTTACAGAGAGAACAAGTTGGATGGTGAAATCAGTAGGCGAGTGAATTCTTCTTTGAAAGTCATAGCTGCTCTGGGAGGTTTTCACAGGAATGATGGGTTCTCTAGAGAGTCCCGCATGGCTGTGTATGAAACAGTAATTGTTCCTACTCTGATGTATGGCAGTGAAACCTGGGTACTGCAGTAGAAGCATAAGAGTCGTATGTGTGCTGGGGAAATGCGTTACTTACGTGGGGTTTGTGGCAAGACACGATCTGATTGTGTGAGGAATGAAGATGTATTGCAGTTGTGTGATGTAAAGCAAAATGTTGTTAGCAAGGTGGAGACCAATATGCTTCGGTGGTTTGGCCATGTTGAAAGAATGAGTGATGAAATGCTTACTAAGAAAATAGTTTCAACCCAAGTGGCAGGAAGGAAAGGCAGAGGAAGGCCAAGGAAGACATGGGTGGATCAGATTCAGGAGTGTCTGCATGAGAAAAAGATTATGAGTATGAAGTATAAAAGATCTTGTGTAAGGCGTGTAATGGATATCAGTGAAGCACAAGTTGTATGTCAAGATCGCTGTAAATGGCGAAGTTTGATACGACAACAATAAGTAAAAATATCTGGAAGTTTGTATTTCTTCTTGGAGCTAATCTCTGAATCTCAGAGAACAGTTTAGTGATATGTATGTATGCATGTACAAACAACTCCTATGTTTCTTCTGTAGTACCCAGGTTTCACTGCCATACATCAGAGTAGGAACAATTACAGTTTCATACACAGCCATGCGGGACTCTCTAGAGAACTCATCATTCCTATGAAAACCTCCCAGAGCAGCTATAACTTTCAATGAAGAATTCACTCGCCTACTAATTTCACCATCCAATTTGTTCTCTCTGTCAAACGTGCTTTTTAAATACACAAACACACTTTTTAAGGAAGGTATTTCAGTTTGCTGTCTACCTTCCTTGGAAAAAATATCTGGTTGATGTGCAAAAGTTTGGAAACTTTGATTTCTATTCTATGCTAAGAAATTTGGATCAATAGTATAGTTATACTATTTTGAGTATAGTTGATGTACAGCTCCTGTTATTAATTATTTCATCCCTCTATAGTGCTTAAAGTACAGGAACTTCACTTCCATCTCCTAAGAACATTATAATTTATTGGGTAAGGATGACATAACAGACATGAAGCTCTTTGAGCAGACAATGCTGAGTTCAGTATCATGCCCAGTGAGACATTACGATTACTTTTTCACCATTGTGGTACTACAAAAGAGACTTTTTATTGTCAAAAACGAATGCCTTTGAAATGAGAGTGCTGTGCATTTGGAGATGTCACCTTATCAACTAAAGCTCTTGCTGATGTAATTTTTAATCAGTAATTTTATATGGAATATTCATTTTTCTATAAATTTTGTGTATTTTTAGAAGTCACTAGAATTTTCTTAAGAAACTGTTTGTTCTCAAACTCACCAAATTTTTGCACACGGGAATTTAGCATATACCTAACCCTCAAACCTTTATACTCATTGTCAAAAAAATATGCATATCATGAGACAAATCCCTAAGAACTGTCTTATGGTAAAACATGCTTTAGATCATATAAATATAATATCAAAGGTATTGTTTACCTAATATTGAAAGGTATTTCGCACATTGTGAGAAAAGTTCGGAAGCTATTCCAACAGTTGGAGGAGTTCGAGAAGGGCCGCACTGTCGGGCTCTAGGAAACGGGATGGTCTTATCGCTATATTGCGCGCCGCTTATATAAGGTCGTCCCATTGCGAATGCTTGACATTATTGTATTTATAAATATATTCTTTCAGCTAACAAATAACAAAAACTGTTGCACAAATAGGCCTCTCTCGGGGTAGGAACACGTGTCTCACGGAGCGACAACGTGTGAAATACCTTTCAATATTAGGTAAACAATACCTTTGATATTATATTTATATGGTCAAAAAAATAGTTGCACCCAGAAGGAAGCAACTGACAGGAACGAAACTTGGAGGGTAGGTTTGACATCGTGAGACATGGAAATGATTCAAGTATCACGCTCGGCCACGCATGCGATGCTAGCAAGGAGGGATCGTAGCGTTGTGCCTAATCGGCTAAATAAGGTCGTCCCATTGCAAATGCTTGACATTCTGGCTCATGCTGCTGTCTCGGTTGCATCTTTTGCAAGTGAAGTATGCCTCGGAGAAAAGTTTGGAAGCTATTCCAGCAGTTGGAGGAGTTTGAGAGGGGCCGCATTGTCAGGCTCTGGGATGTGGGATAGTCTTATCGCCATATTGCATGCCAAACAGGTTGTGCAGATATTACCATAGCACGCTGTTGGTGGCAGTGGATAGAACAAGGCATGCAGCGGCAACAGGAAGGGTCTGCGAGACTTAGATGAACCACGAAGAGAGAGAACTGATGGGTTGTCTGACACGAGCGGAGTGACCCAACACTAAAGCCATGATTGCGGATATTCTGTGAGTAGTGGTGCCCTCCATGCATCGTACGATTAGTGCCAGCACCATTGGCAGATGGCTATACAACGTAGGACTACATGCACACAGACCATTACGACGACTGCCCTTAACACCACTGCATCGTCACCAAAGACTGCAGTGTTGTCGGGCCAGACTGGCATAGAGCCACTCAGAATGGCAGCGGGTGATCTTCAGTGACGAGTCCCGCTTTTGTCTTGGAGGAGACGACCACCGAATCCATGTATGGAGGCACTGTGGTCAGCACCAAGATGAACAGTTTGTTGTTGAGCGTCCCACGTCCAGAAGGCCTGGTGTCATGGTGTGGGGTGCAATTGCCTATGATGCCAGATCCCCTTTGGTGTTCATTACAGGTACTTTGACAGCCTAACGTTACGTTAAAGAGGTCCTGCAACCAGTTGCTCTACCTTTTCTGAACTCTCACTCCAGTGCGATTTTCCAACAGGACAACGCTCGTCCGTATACCGCTGCTGTCTCAAGAGCTTCCCTTTGAAGTGCTGACACTCGGCCATGGCCTGCCGCATAGTCGGACCTATCGCCGATTGAAAATGTGTGGGATGCTATTGGACACGCTATCCACACTCCACCCCTACCGCACAATCTGCAAAAACTGTGTGAGAAGATTTAAGCTGCATGGGATGGTTTATCACAGGACACTATTAGGAACCTGTACAACTCCATTCCGAGACACCTGGCATGCTGTGTGAGCAAACATGACGGCCCAACACCATACTGAGAGACACTACTTATTGGCGTGTAGCTGAATAAATATTACCCATATCAGTCTCAATGTTAAATCATTTATTGTTCCTGGTAACCTTTACCTTCCTCCCAAATAGCATTGCAATTCGACACGTGTTTCTGGGTGCAACTATTTTTGTTTTATGACAAGTGGAAAATAATGTACTCATTTCCGAATAATCAATATAACTTTCACATTTGTGTTATTTTTATACATCACCATACTTATGTATGATGGTCTAGATCTGTTGATCTGTGCTTCTGAAGTTGAGAGAGTGTATCTCAGTAAAATGTTTGATTTCTCTGTCTGTATAGATCTTTCTCAGTTATGCATGCGTATAATATCGTGAACATATGTTTTATATAAATAAATAAATACATCGCTCTTTCAGCGTTCCAGAAACACATAGCAACTGAAAAATTGTTTTTGAGTCGCCGCCGCGGAATTGAACCACGGAACTCTCGATATCTAGCCGAGGGCGTTAACTTTACACACTACTAACTGATATCAAGAGTTCCGTGGTTCAATTCCACGGTGGTGGCTGAAAATTTTTTTTTCGGTTGCTATGTGTTTCTGAACGTGGAAAGAGTGATGTATTTATTTATTTATTTACTGACGCCACGTATTTGGAGGATTTTCACCTTGTTTTATATAAATAAATAAATGAATGGTCATATGTTTAGTGCTCCTTATGTTAATTAGTTCCAGTAAATCTTTAAACAAAGTTTTCATAGTAAAAATTACAAAACATCAAAATTTTTAATTGAGTGCCACATTTTTCATATTTAGTGCTGCAGATGATGTGTTCCGAAGAGTTCAGTCTTGCAAAGATATAGCCCATAAACTGATTTGCAGAAAGAAATATACTCAAGGTTATTGTATGCATGTCTGATTATCTAAGATCAGACATCAATGAACATATCTGACAATCAAAATCATTGCTAAACATGTGCCATTGCAAATCTTAAATGTCTGTTATTGGTTACCTAATAATTACTATTTCTTTTACTGATCCACATGTTGAAATTTAATGATATAGAGCAAAAAACTCAGTAAATGATAGTCCCATCCTGAGCACAGTTAGATGTTTTGATCTAAATTGTCTCACCAACATGACAGCAGAGGTCTTGATGTCATGATCGTGATGTTTCGCTAGCTTTCTTTTAATTACACGAGATGAACCACGCAGACCCTTACTCCATGTTCTTACTTTTCGCGTTTCAATTCAATTTCGGTAATTAGAGGTATTTATATTTAACTTCTTACCTCTTCCGTGAGTCCGTACACGGGGCCTCCAGCAATCAGTGTCTTCTTTATCCAACATCTTCTATGCACACGGTTGTATACACAAGAACATCATATTCCAAGAGAGCTGCACATCAAAGGTATACTACTAATTTATTGCGGATCATTTTATATGAATTAGATGTAAATACACAAACACTCACACACACTGAATATTTTGTCGTTTGTCTTTCGCGTCATGTCTTATTAACATCAGTTCTTACATTGCGGCCTCTGTCGTATCATCTCTTCCGCCCTTTCCACGCATCCTCAAATGTCCGCCATCTTCTCACATCTGGTGGCGTTCGCCGCCTCCGCCACGCCCTCTGTCGGTGAAGTCCCAACATCCTCCGGCCCCAAAGAATTGGGTTCAGTCTTTTCTAAGTCCAGCTCCAGAAGGCAAAGGTGGTGGACTGGTCTTCTGATCAATGTTCCATTAGGTAGTCTCACTGTACATGAACGTACCTTTTCCTCACGTCCCTCATGAACTTGGCTAATGATACCAGTTTTCGACATCAGTTTAGGTAATCTTTCATCTTTTACATGAACTATGGAATCCTTTTTCACTTCTAAACCCCTTTTGGCAATCTTCAACTGGTGGGCTGATTTCAATTCCAGAAGATATTCTTTTCGCCATCTTCTCCACAGTCTCTCCATAACTAGTGCTCTGTAATTGTATTTCCTTGTAAGGTAACTTCTTTTTGATTCCTCAGAACTTGGTTTCCCATCAGGAATTGTTGCCAATCTTCTTCCAATTAAGAAATGCCCTGGTGAGAGCGGTTCTGGCTCTCCTGGTTCGCTATATACAAATGTCAAAGGACGGCAATTCAGGATCGCTTCTACTTCAACGATAGTAGTTTCCAATTCTTCATATGTTAAAGAAGCTTTTCCCAGTATTCTCTTCAGGCATGTTTTGATCGAGCGAACGAGCCTCTCCCAACCCCCTCCCCACCATGCAGCTCTTTCAGCAATGTACTTCCATCTTATTCCTGTCTCTCCATAAAACCTTAAATTTTCTGGATCAGTAACCATGCTCCACAGTTTGGTTAAATCTCGGTTTACCCTTTTAAATGTTTTCGTGTTATCTGAATAGTGTCTTACAAATTCCTCTTCTTGCTAAAAATCTTCTAAATGCCAACAGAAAGTTGCAAGCTGTTAAATCCAATACCAATTCCAGGTGTGCAGCACGAGTCACTGCACAGGTGAATAAGGCGATGTAAACCTTCTTATTTTCATTCTTAGTGAATAATGGTCCTGCAAAGTCCACTCCACATATTTCAAAAGGAGAAACTTCCTTTTAATCTATCCGGTGGTAAGGGTGCCATATCTTGGTCGAAAGGTTTTGTTTTAAATTTCTGGCAGATAAAACAACTATGTATAACGCTTTTCACTCTTTGCCGTCCCCGTAGAATCCAGTACCTTTCTCTGATTTGTGCTAAAGTCTCGGCAACTCCACCATGTCCTACCCTTATATGACTTCGCTTTATTAATAGGTCTGACAAATAACTATTGGTTGACAAAATTACTGGATGAACTTGGTTATAGTTCAAGTCTGCATTTTGTAGTCTTCCTCCAACTCTCATTATACCGTCGTCATCCAGAAATGGATTAAACGTGTAGATTTTCGAATCGGAAGAAATGTCCTGTTCACAGTTCAAAGCATTTACTTCGTTTCGAAAACATTCTCTCTGGGACTGTTTAACCCAATAAATTTCCGCTGAGTTTAATTCTTCAACTGTCAGAACTCCTGTTCTTTTTGAGTCTCTATTTCGAATATTATGTACGAAAAGTCCATGCTGTCACACGAAGAACCCTTTTCAATTCACTGTTTTTTTCTAATATCAAAAATAGGGGTCCTCCCTTCTTCCGTTACACAGCTCACTTGAAGGGTCTCTTTGCTCTTTCGTTTTCTTTCTTCCCTTGCACTGTCGTCTGTGGACAATTCAGCTGGTAATTTTGGCCATGATGTTTCCTTTCTAATTAACCATTCTGGTCCATGCCACCAATGACTATTACCTTTGATGGTTTCAATCTTCTCTCCTCTGGTGAGTAAATCTGCAGGATTCTCTTTTCCTGGGCAGTATGTCCATGATAACGGATCGGACTTCCCTTGTATTTCTTTTATCCTATTTTGCACAAACTGCTTCTATTTTTCGGCATTTCCTTTTATCCAATGCAAAACTGTACTGGAATCTGTCCAAAAATATAAGGTTAAATCAAACTTCTGCTTCAGTTGCCTTTCAACAGATTCAGCTAGTCTAGCTCCTATTAACACCGCCATCAATTCTAGCCTAGGTAAGGATAGTTTCTTTAAGGGTGCTACTCTTGCCTTTGAAATCACATTTCTTGAATTTATTTCATCTTTGGTTTCATATCTCAAATATATCACCGCACCATAAGTCTTTTGACTCGCATCTGTGAAACAATGCAACTTGGTATTTCTCAATTCCCTTTCTTTGATGTCTCCGAAATAATATATTGATATGTCAACATTTTCCATCTGTGATAACTCTGTGCGCCAATCTTCCCAATTTTTCTCTAGTTCTATGGACAATTCTGCATCCCAATTTGCGCCCGATTTCCAAACATTTTGCAAGATAATTCTGCCTCTTATTGTAAATGGACTTAAAAAACCAATCGGGTCATATAGACGACTAACAGTCTTCAGAACTTCTCTTTTACATACCTTGTCCTTTGTCTTTCTCATATATGCAATCACTTCAGAAACGTCTATTCGTATAACATCCTTCTCTCTATCCCATAGGTATTCCAAAACTTTATTGCATGCAGCGCATTGAATATAATTTTCTTCATTATTCCACAACTGTTGAAGGGATTTGCTGTTTGTTCTCCATTTTCTCATATTAAAGTTCCCCTCATTCAAAATACATTTAACGTCTCTTGACAATATCATTGCTTCATTTTCATCTGTTGCTCCTCCAATTAAATCATCCACATATAGACAATTCCTCAGTAGCTTGTATGCATCCTCATACTGTTGTTTATATTTGTCTATGTGAACTCTTAGCGTTGCAGCCAGCATAAATGGGCTTGACTTCGCACCAAATATGACTCTAGTCATTCGTAGTATTTTTACTTTGAGGGAGTCGCTGTCATCTATTTCCTCATCAATCCACAAAAATCTAACTGTGTCTTGGTCTTCTTTGGCAAGAGCAATCTGTAAAAATGCCTGTTGAATGTCAGCTGTAAATGTGACCTTATTGTTACGGAATCTGATCAACAAATCCAGCACATCTGGATTTAGGTTTGGCCCTACGAGTAAACAATCATTTAATGATGAACAGTTCTCGGCATGAGATGACGCATCAAATACTACGTGTAATTTAGTGGTATCCTTGTTTTCCCTGATTACAGCTTGATGTGGCATGTAATATATTACATTGCTGCTATCATCCTTTGTTTCCTCTGAATTCCTTCTTTTAAATAATTTTTGATAACCTTTTTATATTCTTCGTAGAATTGTGGTTCCTTATTGAATTTCCGAACAAGCGATCTCAGTCGTTTTTCAGCCAAGTTGTAATTATCCTTCAATTCTTCTATTTGTTGATTCCACGGAAACCGTGTCACGTACCTATCATCTTCCATTTTCAGATTTTCACAAAATTCCTCATAAATGCGATTATCTTCTGTTTTATTAGTTTGGTCAATGTCTCTTATTCCTAGCGTTTCAAGATCCCAAAAGTGCTTCAACATTTCGTTCATTTCACAGTCAGTTTTACTTGTACTTGTGGCACATTTCATATTAATGACAGACTGTGACGCCAACGCATTTGACAGCGTCGAGGTGCCGCTAAATGTCCACCCAAAAATAGTTTGTGAAGCAACCAAGGATGGCGGGATGGCGTTATCCTACGCACTCTTCCGGTTACAACCTTCCAATAATAGTCAGCTCTGATCAAAACTGATAATTCTAAGTTGTTACATTAATCCGCTCCATCTGCTAACAACATTTTTTTCTTTTTCACAATAACTTTGTATTTCTTTCCCTGGAGTACTTATCAAAGCACCGCTAATTTTATTTATTTCCAAAGCCTGAATCTCGAATCTGCGTCCAGTTCTTGCATCTTTTAAAACCAAGCGAACTCTTTTTCTTTTCTCTGTTACTGGTGAATTCGCGGCAAATGAAAATATCGTTAATTGTTCTTCTCCTGTCACTTGTAACTTTAGCTCTTTAGAAACAGTTTCCATAACAAATGTCCGTTGTGAGCCTCCGTCGAGAAGAATTCGCACGCTACGACTCGTTTTTCCCACTGCCTTTAGGGTCATGGTCTGTAACAGAACACCATTCTCTTGCTGAACTGCGTGTGCTGTGTTTTACAGCTGAAGTGCTTCTTTCGGCATCGCACATGAAGGTATTGTGCTTTCGATGACAAAGTTGACACCGATCTTTTGATAAACAAAACTTCACCACGTGATGTTTGAAACAATTAAAGCATCTTCCTTGTCGCAATAAATTACGTCTTTTTTCGCCTATTGTTAAAGGGCATCTGTCTAAATCATGATCCGATGAACAAAATAAACAACTTCCTCTAACACAATGTTCGTTATTTCTTTGAACGTTGACCGCAGTCAATCTGTCCTCAATACGTTTTTCATAGGACTCTGTGTTATTTTCTACAGTAGCATTTAGTTCGGCGGCCGAAGGAAAAGTTTCATTTTGCTTCATGAATTCTTTTGCGCGCGTGTGATCAGATCTGATGGGCATATTGTTTACTGCCTTAACACTCTGAGAAAGATTTGGTTTTAATTCTGTATTTCCTCAAATCGCCTGGGTCCGCTCACGACTTTAAATTTATTTTCTTATAAATTCCATAACTTCTTCTATATTCCAAATCTCATCAGCTTCTCGAAGTTTGTTGAATTCTAGTACTAATTCATTGGGAATTAATTTCAATATCATGGGACACAATAAACTTCCATAAGTGTCGGAGATTACTCCCAGCGATTCGAGGCTTCTTAATTAGACTTCGCCATTATCATACAACTTCCGCAGACCAAAGGTGTCTGTTAACCTCTTAACAGGTGGTAGAGACAGTAACTTATTCATATGTGAACTTATAACATCTTTTTTTCCAAACCTATCCTTCAAAATTTTTATGGCCTTGTCATAATTTGCTTCCGTGATAGGTAATCCAGATATTGCAATAGCAGCTGCTCCGCCCAAATAAGATTTCAAGTAACTAAACTTGTTCAAATTATTTAAACCCTCATTTAAGTATATGGTCATTTCAAACTGACCCCAAAATTCCAACCAATGCGATGGATCTCCAAAGAATTTTGCAAGCTCTAATTTCGGTAATCTTATCGCTGCTCCAGGTATATTATTTTACTGCGATGGTTTATTCTCTGTTTCGTTCGTGCCGCTTTCTTCAGTGTTTCCGATCATAGTTAAACAGCGCAGCGCTTTGGTTTTCCATAACAGCACGTTTTCGTAGTATTCCTGACTAGCACAATAATCGTCTTCAAATTCCTCTACAGGAATAACTCGCTCAATTTGTTCACCAACAGAAAATTTTCTTCTTTAATCAATAACTGAGCTAAATTATTCTCGATAACTTCCCTTTCAACGGGATCCTCTTCAAGAGCTTCCTTTAGTTTATTAATAACAATGGTTGTTAATCTGCGGTTAACCGCTCTTTTCTTTTTAGTTTATCTAATTCCACCGCCATTACTTATTTTAAGCAATTTCAGTTTCACGCTTCAAATTTAATATACATGAAAATATTGCCTTCAGTTTATATTTGTTAGAGAGCCCCACGTTGGGCGCCAATAATGTTCTTACTTTTCGCGTTTTAATTCAATTTCGGTAATTAGAGGTATTTATATTTAACTTCTCTTCCGTGAGTCCGTACACGGGTCCTCCAGCAATCAGCGTCTTCTTTATTCAACATCTTCTATGCACACGGTTGTATACACAAGAACATCATATTCCAAGAGAGTTGCACATCAAAGGTATACTACTAATTTATTGCAGATCATTTTATATGAATTAGATGTAAATACACTCACACTCACACACACACTGAATATTTCGTCGTTTGTCTCTTTCACGTCATGTCTTATTAGCATCAGTTCTTACATTGCGGCCTCTGACGTATCATCTCTTCCGTCCTCACATGTCCGCCATCTTCTCACATCTGGCGTTCACCACCTCCGCCGCGCCTTCTGTCGGTGAAGTCCCAACACTCCATCTTTTCTAACCTCCTTGCTGACTCTAAATGTGATGGAAGCTATTACAAAACTCCTTTTTTTTTTTTTTTTTTTTAATTGTACAAACCTACGAGGCAGAAAACTTATGGGCTAATAGGAACGACAATATTAACAGGTTGTGCCCAAATTTTGGGGATGCACTTCCAATGTGTTACGTGTATCCTTTCACTGCAGTTGCTGGCGGATTTGTATATGTTTCAAATTGCGGCTCTCCGTGTGTTACCACGCACTACAAATAATGTAGTTCCAAGTTATTTCTACAGGAAGATTTTGACGAGGTTTCTTCAATCATTGTTTCAAATTCGAGTAACACGAACAATTTGGAATTTGATCTTGCTGTTTACTGTTAGATTTTCAATACGTTTATCTTTCCGGTGTAGTTGTCAGCAGGTTCGTTTACATTTCAGACAGTATATATGTGTGTGTGTGTGTGTGTGTGTGTGTGCGTGCGTGCGTGCGTGCGTGTTGTGTGTTGTGTGTGTTATTAAGTACTATACATAGTTCCACTATTTAAAAAATATAGTAACAAGATTATTTTAGAGAGGAAATATATTTCAATGAAATGAAAACAAAATACAAGAATAAGTAAAGTGATAAAAATTTGAACTTTCTTGCATTTTCATTTCTTCATTGTTATTCCTCCATTTGTGCATTCTCCCACCTCATCATGCCTCACTTGCTGCAGAAGACCATGTTTCTATTCCACACATTCCATCGTCCCATCTTACCTTTCATTTAAGTTTAAATGGTTACAGTTTCCTGTTCGTCTTAGGTTTGCCATGGGTGTCAACAAGCACAAGGGCAATTGTTTAAAGTTCCTGGACTAAACCTGCAAATCCATGCTTCTTCCCATATTCAGCTTTATGTTGGTTCCTCCATATTTGACAAAAATTAAAACCTCTTCAGTTTAGCTCCAAATGAGAAAACATTCATACTTGGATTACGAAAAATGCATTTCATGA
The DNA here is from genome assembly GCA_039090855.1 of Macrothele yani. NCBI lineage: Eukaryota > Metazoa > Arthropoda > Arachnida > Araneae > Macrothelidae > Macrothele > Macrothele yani. The sequence goes on from CM077011.1 coordinate 168,903,594, forward strand.
GAGAACCTTATAGGTTGTCTTATGTTATAAATGTGCTTTTAATTAAACTATACATAATATCTAAGGTATTTTACCTGATATTGTCAAAGTATTTCTCACATTGTTTGCTCTGTGAGGCATGTGCTCTCGGCCCCCGAGAGGTCTCTTACGTTACGGACCTTTGATTAGTTATAAAAAAAAAATTTTTTGGAGAAATAAAACAGTTAAGTTACATATTTTCAGTTCCACATTCATTCACTTGCACAATCAAACGTTTAAAATTTACTATTAATTAAAAGATTTTAGTAGAAAGAGTTATACCCATCGAGTCAGGAGATGTCTCACACAGGGTTCGTTGTTACGGCGAGCGCTTTCTGCGGTACCTTTACCGCCATCTTCAGACCCCTATTTCTACACGAGGGTTCTTTGCATGTGTGTAGTTTTGGAGTTGCATGTCAGGAATCGGCTATTATTAATAGCCCAAAATATTTGCACAAAAGAATTATACTTACGACTGATACCTACCAACTCATCCAATAGATGGCGACACATTTGAAACAAATCACCTAACACATAGAGACACACAATAGAATTATACTTACGACTGATACCTACCAACTCATCCAATAGATGGCGACACATTGGAAAAAATCACCTAACACATACAGGCAGCAAACCTTCCCATCGATTCCCGACATGCAACTCCAAAACTACACACACACACACACGAAGAACCCTCGTGTAGAAATAGTGGTCCGAAGATGGCGGTAAAGGTACCGCAGAAAGCGCTCGCTGTAACAACGAACCCCGTGTGAGACGTCTCCTGTCCCAATGAGTATAACTCTTTCTACTAAAATCTTTTAATTAATAGTAAATTTTAAACGTTTGATTGTGCAAGTGGATAAATGTGGGACTGAAAATATATAACCTAACTGTTTTATTTCTCAAAAAAAATTTTTTTTTATAGCTAACCAAAGGTCCGTAACGTAAGAGACCTCTCGGGGCCAGGAGCACGTGCCTCACAGAGCAAACAACGTAAAAAATACTTTGACAATATCAGGTAAAATACCTTAGATATTATGTATAGTTTCATACTTGGATGTTATCATGATCAGAGTGGAAACTGCTTGCAAAGGTGAATATTTTTTTTTTTTTACACTGATAATTAATTAAAGTAAGTATTTCTGAATTTTTACTATCCTTCTGATATTCACCAAGACAAGAGGATTAAAATGTGTTGAATGTTAACTATAGTAACAGATTTTTTTTTTTTTTCTTCTAGAAGATATGTATGGTGTTTTGAACACATGCTTCGGATAATATTGTCCAGATGTTTTCAGTGCTAATATTGAATGCTTATATGTGATGCTCTTCACTGTTGCACCTTGCTCCAGCAAATCCATGAGGCTGACATACTAGTAATATCAGAAGACTGTGGCCACAAAGTTTTTGTATTGGACACTAAGACTTGAATTTCTTCGCCCTAAGTGAGGTACTGCACTGCACTGCATCAACTTATTTGTGGTCTCTGGATCCAACAGATGTGCACATGTCTAATCTCGTGTTACACCTTCTGATAAAATGCCTTCTTGGTCTTCAAACATCATCAACAGCTAAGTGCACACTTCTACCTTCCTGGTAATCACATCACCATAGCTTATGAGGAATATATTTGCTGCACAGTTCCTGACAGCTACTCTAAGAATCATTTCCACAACACTGTGACCTCAGGGCACATGATCAAATATCTTCTAAATAATTACAAGCCTATTTACTGTCAATTTGTCATTCATGGCTACATTTGACAGCCTCCCAATTCATAATTTGGCCTCAACAGCTGTTTATATTTCAATTAAAAACTTCTCCGAGCACTGCAACATTACCGACATCATACCTGCTTCCGATACACTCAGCTTAGCCTGGAAGCAATATTAATACTGTAACACTGTTTAACCAAGAACTTGATTAAAACTTTGTTTTAGTTTCATACCCATGACTCATCAGAACTTGTCTGTGGAAAAGATTGCCAAAAATATATAAGGTGTAGTTTTACACATCATATAAAGTACATAAACATACTGTTATCGTAGTGTAAATTATAGCTCTACAGGTATTACTCTCAATACAGTTCTCGTACACAGTTATTTTAATGATTATAATGATTTTTCAACAGAAATAAAGTAAATGTCCTAAAAATATTACGTACATAGAAGATTTTAGAAACATTTCTAATTGGCAATGAAATGCTGGTTGGTTGGTTGGGTGATTTTTATGGCGCAAGGGCCATGTTTAGCCAAACAGTGCCATACACAAGACAATTAAACAAACAGAATTAAAAACATAGTATAATGATTAAAATCTGGCTGATTCAGTAAAACTGAAAAATGAAGATGATGAAAGGACTAAAATTTAGACACGTTTAAAAAAGTCAATTTGTTTAAAAAATGAAAAGATAGCGACAGTATCGCAGTGGTCATCTAGGAGCAGTGTCCTCAGTCAACAAATGAGAATGAAAGAAGTGAAAACGTGCATCACGAAAACGAACACAGCTACACAGAAGATGAGTGACAGTGAGTCGGCAATTGCACGTCTCACACATCGGCACAGTGTCGCCACACAGCAAGAAGCGGTGAGTGAAATGGCAATGTCCAATGCGGAGATGCGCAAGCACCACTTCTTCCCTACGGTTTCGATGATATGAGATTTCCAGATTCCAAGAGTAGGTTTAATACGATGCAGTTTATTTTCAACCTCTTGGTCCCACAGACCCTGCCACGTTTGCTTGACATGATCCTGAACAAGAAAGCGCAAATCCCTGTGAAACAGTGGCAAGGGTGTGACGACTAAAGGGGAAGCAGATCTAGCAGCCACATCAGCACACTCGCTACCCGAGATTCCAACATGCCCATGAATCCAGCAAAACTGAACCTGAAAACCGGCCTCGAGCAAACGATGAAGCAACCATCTCACATCCAAGAGAAAAGGATGGTCACGGCAATCCGCAGATGACAAAGACTGCAAGACACTTAAGGAATCCGTATAGACCATAGCACGATGATGAGAACTCGACTGAACATGGAGAAGGGCGAGATACACAGCATGCATCTCCGTCGAAAACACTGTGGCCTCAGCTGGGATCCACACTACAGAGATGTCATCTACACAGACAGCTGCGGATCCAACTACTCCATGCATCTTGGAGCCATCAGTGAAAATGGGAGTGTATTCTGACTTGAGGGAACGGTGCTCAGCAAAGAGCTGCTGGTACACTGACGCAGGGGTTGAGGATTTGTCGAAAGATGTAAAGGTGGTATCAACCATGACACCAAGGGGTGCCATGGAGGATCCCCAAAGCCCCTGGTCTCTCCAACAAGTGACAAGTCGAGCCCTGCATCACAAGCCATGGCCGCCATACGGAGACCAAAGAACTTGGTCTCCGGCAAAACTGGTATGGCTGCACGGTCTAAATAGAGCTCTGGGTCAGGATGGAGGCCACGCCTCCAGCAGAAATGGACACACGCTGTCTTGTTGGGAGAAAGAACGAAGCCATTGCTATTCGCCGTTTTAAAGATCTGATTAATAGCAGACTGCAACTGCCCTTCAATAAAATTCATGCTTGATGACGAGCAGAAGATCTGCAAGTCATCGACATAAACAGCAGCCGAAACCGCAGTAGGAAGATTTGTGAGAAGACAATTAATGTGGAGGATGAACAATGTGACAGATAAAATGCAACCTTGAGGAACACCTTGTTCTTGATGGAACGATGCTGAGAGCGTCATACCCAGGCGCACCTGGAATATACGATTGCGAAGAAAACTAACGACGAATGTGGAAAGATTTCCTCGCAATCCACATGCGTGGAGGTCATGGATAATATCGTGACGCCACGCTCAATCATAGGCTTTCTCGATGTCAAAGACAACAGAAACCAGGTGCTGCCTACACACGAATGCTTCGCACACAGCGTCTCAAGGTGCATGAGATGATCGTGAGGTGAACGATGACGGCGAAAACCGCTTTGTGATGGTGAAAATACTTGATGTTCTAAAAAATGAACTAACCAGGAATTAACCATGCGCTCGAGAACTTTACACAGACAGCTAGTGAGAGCAATTGGACGATAACTAGAGGGAGACTTAGAATCCTTGCCAGGCTTGGGAAAAGGCAGAACAAAAGCTTTTCGCCAAAATTCCGGGAAACTGAGCTCCAACCAAATGCGATTGTACAGGATTAAGAGATTCTTGAGAGACGACTGCGAGAGATGACGGAGCATGCCATAAAGGATGCCATCGGGACAGACAGATGTAACGCCAGACTGATGCAGAGCCACCCGTAGTTCAACCATGCTGAAGAGGGAGTTATAACCAGTGTCGTGAAAAGGCGCAAAAGTGATTCTCTGGCGTTCGATAGTGGATTTAATTTTTTGAAAGTTAGAAGGATACGCCAGATTACTCGACACGGAGGCAAACGCCTCTCCCAAACAATCTACAATCTCCCCAACTTCAGCATATGTGCAGCCGTTACTCTCGAGAGTAGAAATCTGGTGAGAACTGTAGTTACCCCGGATCTTATGAATCTTGTCCCACACACTTTTCGAACTGGCACGTGAAGTGAGAGATGAAACATACTGAATCCAAGACTCCCTCTTGCTACGTTGACGCACCAACCGAGCACAGAATTTTGCTCGTTTGAACGTAACGAGATTAGCATCAGTTGGATAACGCCGAAACGTAGACCAGGCTTGATGTTGCGCTCTCCTAGCCGCTGCGCATTCAGGGTTCCACCAAGGCTTCGGACTTCTGGGGAGCGTCGTAGATGTTTTTGGTACAGAAAGATCAGCCACCTGAATAATGCCATTTGTGACATCAAGAACAACTGCGTCGATTGACTCTTGGGTTACCATGGCAGAAGATATCACTGCTGACGATGTGAAGACCTCCCATCTGGCACGCTCCGTCCTCCGTTGAGGAGGGCGGGAGGCAGAAGATGGCATGTTCGCATGATGCGAGAGCACAATTGGAAAATGGTCGCTCCCATGGAGGTCATTACACACCGTCCACGACTAATCAGCAATAATCGATGGTGATCCCAAGGTCAGATTGATCGCACTGAAGGATCTTGTCGGCTCATAGAAGTACGTGTCAGCACCAGTGTTAAAAAAGCACAAAGAGGCCGAGGACAGAAGAGACTCTATGCGACAACCTCTTGTGTTGATGCTGACACTACCCCACAAATGATGATGTGCATTGAAGTCACCCAGTAGAAGAAAGGGTGAAGGCAGCTGATCAACCAAGCTCTCCAGAACAGAGACGCTCACCTCCTCATTCGGCGGCAGATAGACACTGCAGACAGTAAGAGGCACAGGTACAGAAATACTAACCGCCACGGCCTGCACAGTTGTGGATACCGCAACAGAAGAGACCGGAACCCTGTGAGGGACAAGAATAGCGACTCCCCCACAGGCTATCTCACCCGATATGTTATCTGTCCGAAATGCACTGTAACCTCGAACTGAAAGCCGGTCTGATGGTTTAAGTTTTGTCTCCTGTAGACAAAGGAACACCGGAGAGTACAACGAAAGCAGATGTTTCACATCATCGAAACTCGTCCGAAAACCTCGACAGTTCCACTGAATGATTGAAGCCATGGTTAAAAGTGAGATGAAAAAGGAAATGCTCAAACGAGGTCAGCCTCCTTCTCCTCTGGCGAATGTTCTCCCAGAATTGGGGGCGTGTGACCAGGGGCCAAGATAGGGAGCATATTTTGTCCCAAGTGTCCTAACGGGATTTGCTCGCCGTTGAGTAGTTTGCTGAGATTTTGGAGAAAAAACGCTCGTTATCCTTGACTTTGGTGTTTTGCCAGAAGAAGTGGCCTGAGTTCCCTTGCTGGTGGTGGGGTGAGTATGCTTCGGCGAAGTGGTGAGTGTCGCTTTCAGACCCCTTGCTCGAGACTGGAGTGCCTCCAGCCCAGCTGCGATATCGTCCAGCTTGTAGGGACATTTGGGGGGGGGGGGTCTGAATGTTGGTTTGAATGGCAACTGTAGATTTGGCAACCACCACTGATGCATATGATCGCCGATCAGAAGAAACAGGAACTACTCTCCTTCTGGTCTCGGGATAAGAAATATTCTCCGCCGTCTTTAGCCTTTGAATTTCTTTCTCCTCCTTCCACTTGGGACAATCTTTGGCTGATGCTGCATGTGAACCCTTGCAGTTCACCCAAAACTCGGCCTCGACCACACATTCTGGTAAATGATGATCTGCGGCACCACAGCGTCCACACTTAGGATTGCTCCTGCACAACTGCTGAGAATGGTCGTACGACTGACACCTAAAACATCTCAACGTGTTAGGGATGTAATGGACGTACCCAAGGTAAAGATACCCTGCCTTGATGGACGTACGCAGGGAAGGGCTCTCAAATGTTAAAATGATGTTGCGGGATGGGACGGACTGCCCATTCCACCTGAAAAGAATACACTGCGCACCCATAACGTGTTGACTCCTCAATTCTTCAAGTAGTTCATCTTCAGTGCACTCAATGAGGTCCTGAGAGGAGACAACACCTCGTGATGAATTCAGGTATCCATGTGGTGTTATTTTGACCGGAGTCTCAAGGAGTATGGTGGTGTTAAGAAGTGTGGAACTGTAGGCCACAGTGGACATCTCTACAAGAAGATCTCCAGATTGGAGTTTCTTTACACTCTTTGGAGAGTTTGCTACGGACTGAAGTGCTTTATTTATCCAAAATGGACTTTTGGCACTCAAAGGCTTTGAAGGGTCCAATGAGTGCACAAAAAGAAATGAGAATTCCAAGAATCAGGCACGTGCTTTTTGGCGGAAGGCGCTAAGCCTTCCTCAATACCTCTTTTGGTTTTAGGCTTTTGGGAAACTTTATTGCCATAAATAGAGAAAAATTAAGAATTCGTCCACCGACTTCTCCACCCACAATCGAGCCCAACAAGGGAGAGCCAGAGGTCCGCAAGCCCAAGTGGACGCAGGACATGGCTCTAGGGATAGCAAGCGAATATAGCAAGTTGATATGGCAGACATGTGCTCGGCGTGCACCCAGACTTTCCCGTACCTGAGAAACACCCCTTTGGCATGCTCATCCTATCCCCAGACTCACCCTGTCATACGAAACGACAAGCCATTAGAGGTCTGGACTCCACTCGGCCACAGACCTCATTGACTAGGAGTGGGTTAGTTCCTAGCCGCCCATTTAGGGTGAAGCAGAGGGCAAAGAGGAGGGCTGGCAACTGGCTACAGAAACACTCAGGCCCCCAGAAACCTCAGCCTCCAGTATCTCCTTTTCCACTTTATGGGTCACCGCACACTGCAAACGTGCAGGTAGGTCTAGCTAACCAGCTCAGAAAAACAAAGAAAAGAACATAAAATGGAGAAGACAGGAAAAAAAGGGAAACTAAAATCTGGAGCTGGCGCATATTAACATCCTCAGCAACCTACAACTGAGGCGGGTGCGTGTCAAGAGAACAACGTAAAACATAAAAAATGGGAAAATCTTCACAAAGTACATGTCGGCTTGGGCCGTGGGGGCGCCACTCCCCATCAACTGGATGAACAGCAGTCTGTTTGGTACCATCATCGTTTCAAGAAGAAATCACAAGATGATCCGTCACAAGGTCAGCTCGGGCCATGGGGGCGCCACTCCCCAAATAACTGGAAAATCAGTTTTCTCCGTGAGGGGCCAATGAAATGCTGAAACAACTTATTGCAGTTAAAACAGATAATGAAATTTTATGGTATAAAATATCAAGGACTACAAATACACAAATACATACCACAAAATACAATCTGGCAGCTGGCATTTGCATAACTGACAGTAATGAATTCAACAAAAGTAATTCTGTGAAAAATGTATAAAAAATACACAGTCATGTCAGAAAAATATGACCACTCCTGGAACATCACAGAATGCATGTGACAAGATTGACCACATGAAGATATAAGCGGCCGGCCGGTACAGATGAACTATAGTGTGTTACGAGAGCCCAATAGGCAGAGGTAGCGATTTGATGGACATTCAAAAAAGGAATGATCGGCTACCATGCCAAGGGTGGAAGCATTTCAGAAACAGCAGAGTTTGTGGCCTGTTTGCGAGGTGCTGTATTAAGGGTGTACCAAGAATGGACCACTGGCATAACGAGTACCTCCTGGGTCATAACTGTGGAGCCTCGAAAGCTATCGACCCCAGACAAGAACATCACCTCTGTCGACTAGTAAAGGGCAATCGACGTGCAATAGTGCAGCAACTGACCACGCAATTGAACGCTGGGGCACCCACGTACATGTCCCCAATAACAGTAGAACGAACCCTGTTACCCATGGGACTCCGGAGTCGATGCTACGTCAAGGCGCCCATGTTAGCCCAGGTACATCGGCAACGCCATCTGCAGTTCGTATGGGACTACCGTCATTAGACAGTGGAAGAGTGGGAAAAGGTTGCCTTCTCCAACAAATTGAGGTTTCTACTCCACAGAAGTGATGGGCTATGGCGGATACGATGTCAGACACACGAGAACTAACACCCAGACATGCTTGTCGGTCAAGTACGGGCCGGTGGTGGCAGTGGCATGTCTAGGGGATGTTTTCATGGTATGACCTGGGACTGCTGGTACCACTGGATGGGTCCCTATTAGATGTTTACCCTGGTGGTGATGACTACCAACAAGACATTTCCCATGCCACGTCGCTAAGGGAGTGCATGACTGGTTCCAGGAACACGACAGCGATGTCTCCATTCTCCCTTGGCCGGCGAAATCACCTGACCTCAACCCCATAGAGCACTTGTAGGACTATTTCGATTCACAGGTTCAACATGCCAGCCCACAATCACATCATCTCTTGGACTTCCATGCTCTGCTATAGTCTTGTAAAAGCATTGTACATCACTTTTGTCTTCTGAAAGTTCATTTTTAATCCCACTTCTTTACTCTTGTCAGCAAGTTCCTGGATCATACTCTGCAGCTCTGATAGGGTAGTAATTATTCTGATATGACTGCGTATTTTAAGGCTACCCTTTATTTTATTTTATGCTACCACAGTCTTACACTGATACAAAGTAAGAATATTTACCCTTAATAGACCCCATCATAAGTTAAATAGACATTCATTTCAAGCCCTCTTGATACAGCCAGTGCTTCCATATGGCTTATATTCATACATACAAGGATTTACCAAAATAATAGAAACACTTACTGTCTGTGGAGAACTTTTTATTAATAAGCTGTAAGCCCACCTCAGGCTTTGACACAACCCTTCAGAATAACCAATGACCCTTAGGTAATGCCATGATATGGCACCCCACAGTATCATGGATCCACCTCCATGATTCACAGTTGGAATCAAGCAGTCGGGGTGTCATGCTTCTGCAGGTTTTTGCCAGACAAACATTCTACCAGTGGTGAGAAATAATGTGAAGCATGATTCATCAGACCAGATGACAGATTGCCAGTCTTTACATCCCAGTTTTTATGTGCTTTGCAACACTTTACACATTTTGTTATATTGATGTTGGTAATAAAAAGTCTGTGAATTGCAGTATTGCCATGAATACTCGCATGATGGAATTCCCGAAGAACTGTCATGACAGAAACAGGATCATTCCAACTGGTGTTTCACTCTGCTGCTATTTGCATGACATAGTCTTGATTTCGTGTTGTACAATCTGTGCTAACATTTGCCTATCCCTATCTGCCATCTTCATATTATGGTGTTCACAATTTCATGAATTTGCCCATTTGGAGACAATGCCGTGTCCTTTCTGATAGGTAGTCATTATCTTTGATACAATTCTTCATGTTACACCCACTATTTCCGTCATTCTGTTACTGAAGCTCCTGCAAGATGCGCACCAATAATCATGCCTTTTTTGAGGTCACCGAGATCTGACATATTCGACAATTACTCCACAACAGCTGTTTTACCTGAGCCTGTGGCACTGCTACGTGGTAGACGACATCATACTACACCCCTTTACATACTTCACATTGCTGGTGACGTAGTCGCATGATCTGCATACCGATCATTGCGTGCACTCCAGCCGCAGTTGGTGTTTCCATTATTTTGATAAGCCCCTGTACCCTGTTACAAAAATTATGCAAATTCTTGTGACTCACTCAAAAAGAACAGTAAGATATTAATATTACTAACCTTTCTTCTTCAAAATTTCCCAAACAACTATTGAATTTGACAAATCACTTGATATAATACAATCCCGTAAGTTTGTTTCAGTCAGGTCATCCTCCTCCTTGTATGTTATTGGTGGGTCAAATGCCTAAAAACAGAAATTAATGCAAGTTACTATCTGCAAGCATGTTACTTCAATCTTGGTTTATACTGTTAACATTATTTATATGTTTTTAACAGAATATAACAACAGAAAATCATTTTTAACCCACAAAAACATCCTTTTCTTTCAAGTCCCATGTGTCCTATACTACTGGGTCCCAATATAAGTAAGCTACACCCAGTCCTCTGGTAAAAGGTGCAAGCTCAAGAATAGTACTAAGCCAAGATATATGCATCCAAATTGGCAAATTGCTGTCCTCTGCTGGAAAGGATCAGACAACATTCCAACCAAATCTTACCTGGAGATTGTACCAAGGCCCAACAGTGACAAATGAACAGAGCCCAGCACGTCACACAAATTAAAAAAAATAATAATAAAATAAACACTACAAAATGTTAGCATCCATTCTTAATTTTACAATAATTTAGTTCATCACTGTATGTGACCTAATCAACTACATGTTCTATTTTGAAATCTAAAATGCATGTAAAACTTAATATGTAAGGTATGCCAAGCCAAAAGTGATGCATGTTAGGTAAAAAATAATGTCTTTATTATATGAACAAAAAATCCCAGTTACAAGCACACACACACACACACACACACACACACACACACACACACACACACACACACACACACACACACACACACACACACACACACACACAGGTCAAAAATTATGTTTTGCCTATTTAGCTCTGAACCAACTGGAATGAAATTCACTAGTATTAACTTACTTTGATCTGGTCCCAAGCAAATAATATAAAGTTCACATTTACGAAATGTTGATTATACAAACTATGACATGCAGATAAAGCACTTTTTATCTGACCTCCCAAAAGAGTCCACCCACATCTAACCTCATGGGCTGTTGTTGTTTTTTCTAACTCTCCCAGTTCACCAATACAGAGATGCCAACCTGTTTCAGATATTTTCAGTAGTACTTGTACAAATTTTCAGTAGTTTTGGTCATTTTTCAGTAGTCATACCAAAAAGAATAATTTTAACAGAGGAAAACAACTCATTTAATTTAATTAGCATTTTTTTACTTACTTATTCATTTATATACATGAAAATCTGTATCAAAATATTCCAAATTTTTCACATGGAAAATAATATACACCATGACTGATACATTTTTTTTACACAACAAAAAATTGATTAAACAGCTTTCTTTAGTGATTTCGCTGTACAGTATTTTGCAGATTTGAGTTCCTCAGCAGAAAATCTTTTTCATAACACACTTGCCCAGAGGAGAACATATTCATTTTTGCAATAAGAAGTGCTTCTACAGTTTCTAAACCTAAATTAGGTTGGAAACGGGCTTGATTTTTTCGCACTAAACTAAAATCTCTCTTACTCACAGCATTCGAGTGTGGAACTACAAGTATTGCAAACATTACTTTTGAGAGAATAGTATACTTAACCGCTTCATTACAGCCTCTTAATTTTGAGATTTCTGACCAAGTGACATCTATTCTATCTGTGACTGCTATGGTCTCTAATTTGTCAGCTTGATAACAAGGAATTCCGCTTCCAGTATATGAAGTTCATTTTCAGTTATTATAAATGGAAGGTGTTTGACTCTGTGTAATACAGAAGTAAATGATGTTATGGCTCTAAGTGAAGGATCTACTGCTTCTGCATGTTTTAAGAATTCATCATAAATCAGTATCTTTTCTTGAATAAAAGAACATTCTTCAATGTGAAATTTTCCGACAGATGTATAGAACTTAGAAAGTTCATTTTCGTTTAAAATGATTTTGCTTTAATACATTCTTGTTTTTACTCCAATTACCAGTTGTGTCCTTTCTGATATTTCTTTTTTGAAAAACTGTTATTTGAAAAATTAAGCTCAACATCACCATCAGCTACGACAGTAGGCTTCACAAACCTCTTGAATGCCATGACAATTTTATCCATCATTCTGAAAGAACTTTCGGTTTGAGGACCATGAATGCATGATAGCTTTCACTATTTTAGATAAAAGGTAGTGTAACTTGAAGAATATGAATGCTTTTGAATATCATGCATCAATTCTTACAAATTGTTCAGCAAATAAAGGTAACTTGATCACACTAGTTACGTTAAATGAAAACTTTTACAAAAAGTTCGTAAGTTGGAAGCTTTCGGCCTTATCTTAGGTCTCCATCACGCCAATGCCATTAGCGTGATGAAGACCTAAGATAAGGTCGAAAGCTTCCAACTTACGAACTTTTTGTAAAAGTTTTCATTTAACGTAACTAGCGTGATCAAGTTACCTTTTATTTGTTAATATTGTTACGTGTTTGTTAATATTCCGTTTTCGGACATTTCCCTTCCATATTCAAGATGAAATACAAATATTTACGAAATAAAATGAAATTTAACAACAATACTAGGTAGAGGAAAAACATGGCGTGAAAAATAAAATTACGATTACGGGAGAAATCTTCACTGTTTCCGAAAGTTTTGAAAGACGAAATTTCCGTTTTCGAAAGTTTCAGGCGGAAAGCATCATTCTCCACTACCAACTGCCCCAAAATTTCTGTTCAGTTATGCATCGATCTCGAGGATAACCTAAATTACGACAAAAAAGCAGAAATTCCTCGAAGCCGAAGATTACACGAGAATTTTTGCGCCATCGAATTTCCGTTTTCAGAAATTTCCCCTCCATTTTCAAAGTGAAATACAAAGATTTATGGAATAAAATTATGTATAACAACAATACTGGACAGAGGCAACATCGCAGGAAAACAAAATTACGATTATGGAAGAAACCTTTATTTCGTTCACTTCTGTTTTTGAAAGGCGAAATGCTGTCCCGATGCATATTTTTATGCGTTGGTAAAATTCTTCGATGCATAGTTTTACGCGTTTGTCGATGCGTGTTTTTGCGCGTTGATGTGAATTTTACATGTTTCTCGATGCATATTTTTACGCGTTGATGCGTACTTTACGCGCCGCGAAAAATTCCCAATGCATATTTTTACGCGTTGGTAAAATTTCGATGCGTACTAGACGCGTAATTACGCATTTTGGCGAACACTGCAACAAAATTCAAGCATACTTTTCTGCAACACAAGAAAAAAACTTCAAAATATTAATTACTGACATGAATGGTCGACACACGATTTAAAAAAAAACTTTAATGCCAGGCAATGACACTTTCAACAGCTTGCCGCTGCACTGCGAAAGAGCTTCAGGCCGAACTCCGCCCACATCCACCAAAGTGAGCTACGCTCAACGTCCCCAGAATGTTGCATGCTGGGGGAGGGAGGGTTTTCACTTAGAATGACTCAGCGCAAGGCACACACACACTCATCGAGTGCCGGCAGCATCGCAAGCAAGACGAATGGCGGATCGTCAAGTGGCCGCCGTTGCGTTGGGAAGGGGAACAAGCAAAATAAAAATTAATAACTTCCGTTAATTTTCCGTAGAAAAATCAGTTTTTCGTATTCCGTAGTACAAGACGGAAATTCCGTAGTTGTTGGCATCTCTGCCAATATCAGAAGGCAAGCAATTTTGATCAACATCTCTTTTTCTCCTCACTCCTTTCCCTTTTTACAACATTAGTACTCCACGCCACACCAGATGCAGTTTTTGAAATAAAAATGTTAGACATTAAACATGTAAGGTTCAAAAGCTAATTATATATCTTATTTAAAAAGGCAACATGTAAAATATCTGAGAAAATATACAGCTTTGGACAAATAAACTATCAAACAGTAGTCCCAGGCTACCAAAAAATATTTTGCTCTGGTCTGAACATAAAAACCGATAGTCCCGGGAATTGGATTATCGTAGTAGTCTGTATATATACACGGTCGTATCAGAATATTATGACCACCCCCAGAATCATTGTACTCACACAGGCACGTCACAGAGTGCATGTGACAAGGTCAACCACATGGAGAAAGCGGCCGGCCAGGACAGATGAGACGACGTGCTTTGTGTGAGCACAATGGGCAGAGGTTCTGATTTGATGGACATTCAAAATGAAATGATCATCGGCTACCAACCCTAGGATGGAAGCATCTCAGAAACAGCAGACTTCATGGGCTATTCGCGAGGTGTTATACTAAGGGTGTACCAAGAATGAACTGCTGACACACCGAGTACTTCCAGATGTCACAACTGTGGAGCCCCAAAGGCCATTGATCCCAGAGGAAAGCGTCGACTGGTAAAGAGCAATCGATGCACAACAGTGCAGCAATTGACCACACAACAAATGAACGCTGTGGCACCCAGGTACATGTCCCCAATAACAGAAGAGCGAACCCTGTTACGCATGGGTCTCCGAAGTCGAAGATGCGTCAAGTCGCCCATGTTAACCTATGTCCATCGGCAATGATGCCTGCAGTTCACATGGAACTACCATCATTGGACAGTGGAAAAGGGTTGCCTTCTCCGACGAATCGATGTTTCTACTCCACAGAAGTGATGGGTTGTGGCGGATACAGCATCAGACACACAAGAACCAACGCCCAGACACGCTTATCGGTCAAGCACAGGCTGGCGGTGGCAGTGTGCTTGTCTGGGGGATGTTTTCCTGGTATGACGGACCACTGGTACCACTGGATGGGTACCAATGGCTGTCCATTCTCGCTGACCACATGCATTCCTTCATGTTGAATGTTTACCCTGGTGGTGATGGTGGTTACCAACAGGACAATGCGCTGTGCCCCATCGCTAAGGTGGTGTGTGACTGGTTCCAGGAACACAACAGCGATGTATCTGTTCTCTTGGCAAGTGAAATTGCTCAACCTCAGTCCGATAGAGCACTTGTGGGACTACTTGGATCGACAGGTTCGACATGCAGACCCACAACCACATCATCTTTGGAACCTCCATGCTCTGCAACAGTCCGAATGCGCACATGTGCCTCGGGCAACCTTCCAGGGCCTCACTGTGTCCATATGCCACATCATCTCGTCACTGTCATCCAGACCAAGGGTGGTTATTCCCATCATTAGGTAGGTGGTCATATTATTCTAATAAGACTGTGTATATATATATATATATATATATGTATATCATCATCATCAACCATTATCAATCCACTGCTGGATGAAGGTCACCCCAAGTTTCTTTCACAGTTGTCTGTCTTGAGCCTGTCTCTTCCATGTCACTCCGCCATGCTTTTGAATTTCATCCATCCATCTTCCATGCGGTCGTCTACTTCTGGGTCTTTTTCTGTCCCTTGGAATCCAGTCTAGAATTTCAATTGTCCATCGGTGGTCTGTTCTTCTGGCAGTATGTCCAGCCCATTGTCATTTCAGTCATTTCATTCTGGTCATGATGTCGTCCACTCTTGTCATTTTTCTTATCCACAAGTTCCTCTTCTTATCCATCCTGGTTACACCAAGCATGCATCTCTTCATGCTACTTTCAGTTGTCTGCAGTCTTTATATATCTTTTTTAGTTAAGGTCCATGCCTCTGCTTTATACATAAGCACTGGCAGGATGCATTGATTAAACACTTTCCTTTTAAGACATAATGGATACTGCTCTTAAAAATTGTACTGTTTCTTCCAAAAGCTCTCCATCCAAGTTTTATACGGCAATTAATTTCTTCATCAATGTGACCCTCACTTGATATCTGTTGCCCAAAATAAATGTAGGTATCAGTTGTTTCAAGCTTTTTTCCATCAATCAATAAAATCTTCTTTTCTTGTAAAAGCATTGTACTTCACTTTTGTCTTCTGAAAGTTCATTTTTAATCCCACTTCTTTACTACTGTAAGCAAGTTCTTGGATCATACTCTGCAGCTCCGAAGGGGTAGTTGCAAAAATTACTACGTCATCAGCAAAACAAAGGCGAGTTAAATAATATCCATTAATCTTTATCCCTTTGTTTCTCAAGTTCAATGATTGAAAGACATTTTGAAATGTGGCATTAAGGAGTTTGGAAGATACGGTATCACCTCGTCTCACTCCCTTTCCATTTTTATTAGAGCTGTATCCTCAAATATCTGAACCTCTGCACTTGCATTTTCATAGATGTTATTAATAATGTTAATGTACGCATCTTCAGTACCGCAGGATTTCAAAGCCATTGTAACTGCTGGTGGTTTCACAGAATTGAAGGCCTTTTCATAATCAATAAAAGCCATGCATAATGGGAGTATTTTCTCTTGTTCTTTCAATTAGTTCTCTCAGTACATGGATATGATCCACAGTGCTGTAGCCACTCCTGAATCCAGCTTGTTCTCTTAGTTGAGCCATATCTAGTGTAACCTTCAAGCAATGTGAAAGAACTTTAGTAAAATTTTTATAAACCACTGATAGGAGGCTGATGGGCTTGTAGTTCCCAAGATCCTCAACTTCACCTTCTTTATGTAGCAGGATCATTGTAGCATTGTTCCAATCCTCAGGAATCTTCCCTTCATTGAGACATCTGGTGAAAACTTGAGCGAGCGTAGTTTTAATTTCTCCACTTGCTTCTTGTAATAAAGTCCATGGTAATTCCATCTTCTACTGGAGCTTTTCCCCATTTCATGTTCTTAATTGCGTGTAACTTCTGCACGAAGGACTGGAGGGACTTTGGTACTGGTATATGTCGTAATGTCTGGAATAGATGTATCATCCCTCTCATACAGTTTTGAGTAGAAATCTTTCACCCTTGTCAAAATTTCTGCGTCTCTTTCTTGTTACAGTCACTTTTTTTTTCTTTTTTTTTTTCTCAGTGCCATAATCTGATTTCTTCCCTTACTGAGATATCTCTTTGCTCTCTTCAGGCTTTGGTTGTTTTCAATTGCTTTTCTCACTAGTTCACAATTGAATTTCCTTATGTCTTCAGTGACACTTTTCCATATTGTCTTACATAGCTATATATATTCCACTTTGGAAGTTACGTCTTCTTTATTTGTCCTCATCTCCCTTCACTTTTGCGTCAGCATTTTTGTTTTTCCTGAAATTTTCTTAATATGTAACTTGATCTTAGTACCACCTATTTTTGTTGCTGTTTCCATGAGACCCTTGGTGAGTTCTCTGTCAACTTCAGAAAATCCACTTCTTCCAATGTTAGGCCTTCTAAAGCAGAGAATCTGTTCCTCGGTTCCAACTTGAAGGTATTATGATGTTTTTTAAGGTTGGTTATGTCAATACATTTTTTTTTTTTTTTTTGTCTTATGACCTTGCCACATTTGAGTTTAGTGTTGAGGTGCATCTTACATCTCAACATTTTATGGTCACTACCTGTGTTGAACTTGTTCAGCACACTGCGGTCTTCGATGACGAATTTTTTGTTACACATAATAAAATCAATTACACTTGTTGTCCCATTTGGATATCTCCATGTCCATTTCCTGTGTAAGATGCACCTTAATGCTAAAAATATTTACCTTTGGTAAATGCCCATATCACTCTGATACTGCATAATGCAGCTGGAAACCAAGAGTGAACAGTACATATATACATAACCACAAGCAACACCACTCCAACATGTACAAGACAGCAAATGAACTCCAAACCACAGCAAAAGTTAAAGCAGAACAAGAAAAACGATAAACAATGCGTAAAAATCACACAGCAGAAATTTATAAAGATGCTAATAAGGAAAGAAAAACCCCAAATAAAATGTCATGTCAAATGGCTCGGAACCCCGAACCACTCTTCAGGGAAAGACATCCGGAAGTCCGGAGCCACAGTCTGATACCTAATTTAAAACAAATTGTGGTTGCAACCGAATTTGGACTTGCAAACTTTAATGGCCATCTGTCTTTCCTACCTGAACCTTTAAAGTAATACAGCAATAGATGTGTAATTATACATAACACCACAGAAATATGTCAAATACACAGTAATTTCCTACCTTGTCTTCTTAATGGACAAAACATTTTATACTTCAGTATGTTTTGTCCATTAAGAAGACAAGGTAGGAAATTACTGTGTATTTGACATATTTCTGTGGTGTTATGTATAATTACACATCTATTGCTGTATTACTTTAAAGGTTCAGATAGGAAAGACAGATGGCCATTAAATTTTGCAAGTCCAAATTCGGTTGCAACCACAATTTGTTTTAAATTAGGTATCAGGCTATCTCGTGAAACTCAAACCAGACTGGCTCCGGACTCCCGGATGTCTTTCCCTAAAGAGTGGTTCGGGGGTTCAGAGCCATTTGATACAATATTTTATTTGGGTTTTTTCTTTCCTTATTAGTATCTTTATCAATTTCTGCTGTGTGAAGTTTAGGTACTGTTTATAGTTCTTCTTGTTCTTCTTTAATTTTTGTTCTGGTTTGGAGTTCATTTGCTGTCATGTACATGTTGGAGAGGTGTTGCTTGTGGTTATACATATATATATATACCGATGAGTCATTACATAACGACCACCTACCTAATAAGCTCTAGGACCCCCTTTAGTCCGCAAAACAGCGGCCACTTGGCGAGGCATCTATTCGCTGAAGTGGGGATAGGTATCCTGGGGGTATCTGGCACCATGTCAGATCCTCCAGTTCCAGTACATTTCGAGGTGGTGGTGATTTAGCGCGAACCCGCTTTTCCAAGGCAAACCACAAATGCTCGATTGGGTTTATGTCAGGTGAATTTGGAGACCGTGGCATTAACAGAAAGTCACCAGCATGTTCTTCAAACCACTCCTTGACAATTCTGGTAGTGTGGCATAGCACATTTATCCTGTTGGTAATGGCCATCACTAGCAGGGAACACAGTTACCATGAATGGGTGAACTTGGTCTGCAACGATGTTCAGATACCTGAGAGCTGTCAGGGATTGTGCTATTGGGATAATGGGGCCTAAAGTGTCTGAAGAAAACATTGCCCACAACATAACACCGCCGCCGGCCTGTTTCCGCCCAACAATGCATCCAGGTGCCATAGCCTCCATTGGTAATCGGCTTATCTGCGCTCAGCCGTCGACGTGATGCACCAAGAATCTTGGTTTGTCAGGCCAGGCCACTTTCTTCCAATCATCCAGTGTCCAATCTCGATTATCTTGGGCACATTTCATGCATTGTTGGCGATGACTTGCAGTGAGCATGGGGACCCGGCTGGGTTTTCGGCCATGCAGGCCCATGCGCAGAATGCTGCGATGAACTGTGTGCTGTGACTCATTGCCCTGATCACCACAATTGTAGCTGCTGGCGATTAGTTGCACTGTGGCCCTTCAGCCGCTGTGAACAATACACAACAGTGTCCACTACCCTCTGGCATTAATGAGCTGTGGATGACACATGGATGGATGATGATTCGTTGTTTGGCCATCTGTGCACCACTTTTGATACGCACTCACTACAGCAGCACGTGAATAACCCAAAAGCCATGCCGTGGCCGAGAACATAGTTCCGAGGTGCCGTACCATCACAATTTGTCCTTTATCAAACTCCGATAAATCAGCAGCTTTTCCCATTCTGATTCAGAACACTCTACTAACCGAAAGCTGGTTCTCGGGTTGTATATATACTGCTCTGTGAACTTCACCTGCGCCACCATTCGGTCTCCAGGCACGCTCATTTCTCTAAGCTGGGGGTGGTCATGATGTAATGGCCCATCGGTGTATTACGATGCAAGGTCAGGTGATGCGCAAACATATAGTTTCTCCTAGACAAATGCCAACCCCGCCTTCTCGTGGTGCATCCTGTTTCCACTAAAGGGGCTCTGATGACCAACAAATAGCAGTATAACTATATAATCAAGACTAGAGGAAATGCTATCCTATACTCACCAACTCGCTTGGCCAGCGTGGTAAGTTATGGCCAAACACCCCAAAAAGATGATTTTGCAACCCAAATCTTGGCTCTCAGTCACTGGCAGCTGGAATGTACCTGGACGAGCCAGTGGCCAATGTGACATGAAGGCAGAAGTGGTAAGAATCGCTGGAAGATCGGACTAGGCTGCCATTCGATCCTGGTCTTGGCTACATTTAACAGACGACCTCTATCTTCTGATTCAAGGTTTCTCGAATTGTCAAATTGGAGGAGGAACTCCAAAGGATCAAGTGGGACATCGTCGGGCTAAGTGAGGTAGGAAGAAAAGGAGATCTCACTGAACTGAAAAGTGGACATCTCTTCAACTATCGTGGGTCAGATACTGGCAAAACTAGTGGTGTTGGATTTATAATAAACAAGAAACTGAAGGACAATGTTCCAGAAGTTGAAAGTTCCTCTGACAGAGCTGCATGACTCGTTATCCAATTCTCAAAAAAATACCAGGCTCAGATTATTCAAGCTTACGCACCCACCACAAGTCATCCTGGAAGAAGTTGAAGAATCTTACGAAGAAATTTGGCATCTAAATAATAAAGGCAAGCAGCACTTGAAGATCATTATGGGTGATTTCGATGCGAAAGTAGGGCAACCGCAACAGAATGAAACTTCAGTAAATAAATTCAGACATGGGAACAGAAACCAGTGTGGAAATATTCCCATAGAGTTTGCAGAGGCAGAAGGGTTTTTCATCACGAATTCCTTTTCAAGAAAAAGCCACAAAGGAAATGGACATGGAGGCATCTCAATGGATCGACAAGTGAAATTGATTTTATTATGGGTAACAAGAAATTTGTCATGGAAGACTGCAGTGTGCTAAACAAGTTCAACACAGGAAGTGACCATAGAACGGTAAGATGCACCTCAATGCGAAACTCTAGCGTGGCAAGCTCATAAAACAAACAAAATATATTGACATGACCAATCTTACAAAGCATCATAATACCTTCAAATTGGAACTTAGGAGCAAATTATTTTCTCTAGGAGATCTAACATCAGATGAAGTAGACATCTCTGAAGTTACGAGGAGATGCTGAAAAGTTCTCGGCCTAACCCATTTCCTGTAATTGCAGCATTATTTTGTCACTGCAGGTCGAAAACGTGTTCTTTTGTATTGTAAAGTGCCAATTTTCAGACTAATAGATCTTTTTTTTTGCAAAAGTTTGGCATCCTGAACTGAATCATGTCAATGCAAAGTGATGAATTTTTGAATGTGAAACTCTGGGCTGTCATGAAATTTCTGTTCCTGCAGAAGAAAACTGCAAAGGAAATCTATCTATGAGTGTATGATACAAACATCAAGTGCCAAGTGCCCTTCAATTCCACTGTGAAGAAATGGTGTGCCAACTTTCAGCATGGAGACTTTGAGACCGAAGATGCAACAAGATCTGGGAGGCCTTCAACAGTGACAATAGCCAAAATTGTTGATTGTGTTCATGACTTGATTTTGTCAGATTGGCAAATCTTGGCTAACACAATAGCTGAGGCACTGGAGGAAATGTGTTGGGTTCATAATTCATGAGCACTTGGATATGCAGAAGATGTAAGCGAAGTGGGTGCCCAAATGTTTGAATGCCGATGAGAAACGAAAACGAGTAGACACTTCCAAATCGGTTTTGCAGCATTTTGAGCGATCTGGTGATAATTTTTTGCAGCGACTTGGTCACTGTTGATGAAAAGTGGTTACATCACTACAATCCAGTGACAAAACAACAGTCTCTGCAGGGGCGGCACTCAGGGTCTCCACAGCAAAGAAATTCAAGACTCAAAGGTCTGTAGGACAAGGTTTGTACTGTTGCATGCAAAATCAATTCAAGCACTTTTCAAGGACTTTTTAAAAC
This sequence comes from Macrothele yani, assembly GCA_039090855.1. Taxonomy (NCBI): domain Eukaryota; kingdom Metazoa; phylum Arthropoda; class Arachnida; order Araneae; family Macrothelidae; genus Macrothele; species Macrothele yani. The sequence continues at coordinate 168,925,438 of CM077011.1, forward strand.
CAAATTATCATGTGTGTGTGCTGTTGGTCAGTAGTAAGTCTTTTGGTGAGTTCAGACTATTAAACTTAGCTGGGATAGGCACATCTTCAATGACCTGCCTGTCACCCAGTGCCTCCCTGTTGGTTTATTTTATTAACTTTGAATTGCCCCTCTGTTTCGGTATTTTTCAAAATCATTTTATTTGTGGATTATTTTAAAAGGATACGTTATTTTCGTATTCATCTGCGTGCTGGTATGATATTTATTGTATGCTTTAACTTTTTAATTTTGGTGCAGCCAGGAGACGAAGAGTCCACACACGAAGCACAAGTAATTCTGAAAAATTCAACCCTCCGGCAAGAATGTGTCACTAACTAGAGATAAATTGAGCCCAGGACCGCCCGGTTCCAAAGGCCTACGGCCAGGGCCCAGCCCGCTTTCTTTGATTACATCTGTTTGCTAAGCCCAGGCCCAGGTTCTTAAAAAAATTTGCTTAGCAAGGCTTGTATTACGCACAGGCCAAAGCCATGGCCCAATCAAGGATTAGTTTAAAAATTTACTTGGATTAATCCACTTCATAATATTAATATGTTCTTCAAAACACTATGCATAAAAGTAAATGTTCTAAAATGTGGTCTAGAAAATAAATAAATAGTCGATGCATATGCCGTTTGACTATACCGGGGGAATCGGTGATTTTGCCGAAAAACTAAAGATAATAAAATCTTTTAGAAACACAAAATATTCCATTCGTTATTTCTTTTAGATTTCTAAATTTACTTTTATTTTGAATAAATTGCATTACAAAAAGTACAACTCTTTACAGACAGTCGCACGTGTTTTAAATTTTGACTTTAGAATGTTAAACTTTGCCATATAATTTACGTATATGCTAACTGGTAAAGATAGTTTACAGTGATATAGTACAGTATAAAAAAAGCATGTAAGAAAATTTCCAAAAGAAAAAAAAAGCCGTATGAGCATTCCAAACTAGATTATTCTGCATTTTGTAACATTAACAAAGCTTTGCACTTAATAGCGTAATAACCACAATATTATTCTATGTGCGTGCAGTTTCCAGCAAGTTCCTCATGAAAATTGCTTACCGTTTAAGCTTCTCGAAACTCCTGAAAAAAGAATCGCATCTAATGCTTCAGCGCTTAACCTTGATCTGCTTTCCTCTAAAACTTGATCTGCTGCACTAAACACTCTCTCACTTGCAGAAGTACTGGCTGGTATACAACAGGGCTTGAGAGGAAAGGGTTAGTCCTTAGCACTTCACCCCCTGAGACACGCACCTGAAGTTGATGACGTAGCTGCGCTGGCCTTTACAAAGCCAAGAGCCACGGGAAGCTGTGCCAAAGAATACACTGACGGGGGAAAAAATCCCAACACCACGAAAAAATAGTTGTAGAGGAATGAAATGGCGGCAATACATTTGTATAGGTAACATATTTAATCGATTAAGGTTTCAAGATCACAGCTTATTGTAAGCGCGAGAAGAGCCATTTTAAATGTGAAATGCTGGTACATTAATAACCGGTATAACCGCCAGAATGTTGAATGCAAGCACTCAAACGTTCATGCATTGTGTCGTACAGGTGCTGGATGTCAGTTTGTGGTATGGAGTTCCATGCCTGTTGCGCTTGGTCGGTCAATACAGGGACGGTTAATGCTGGTTGGGGGGTGATGCTGGAGTTGCCGTCCAATGATGTCCCATACGTGCTCGATTGGTGAAAGGTCTGGTGATCTAGCAGGCCATGGCAACATGTCGACACTCTGTAGAGCATGTTGGGTTACAACAGCGGTATGCGGGCGAGCGTTATCCTGTTGGAAAACACCCCCTGGAATGCTCTTCATGAATGGCAGCACAACAGGTTGAATCACCAGACCGACGTACAACTGTGCCGTCAGGGTGCATGGGATAACCACGAGAGTGCTCCTGCTGTCATAGGAAATTGCTCCCCAGACCATAACTCCAGGTGTAGGTCCAGTGTGTCTCGGCCGTAGACAGGTTGGTTGCAGGCGCTCACCTGGCCTCCTTCTAACCAACACACGGCCATCACTGGCACCCAGGCAGAACCGACTTTCATCAGAAAACACAACAGATCTCCACTCCGTCCTCCAATGAGCTCTAGCTTGACACCACTGACGTCGCAAACGGCAGTGGTTTGGAGTAAGTGGAATGCACGCTACAGGGCGTCTGGCTTGGAGCTGTCCTTCAAGTAACCGATTTGTAATAGTTCGTTGTGTCACTGTGGTGGCAACTGCAGCTCGAATTGCTGCCACAAATGCGGTACGATGCGCCACGGCCATATGCCGTACACGGCGGTCTTCCCTCTCAGTAGTGCCACGTGGCCGGCCGGAACCCGGTCTTCTTGAGGCAGTACCTTCCCTTGACCACCGCTGCCAAAAATCATGCACAGTGGCTACATTCCTGCCAAGTCGTTCTACAATATTGCAGAAAGAAAATCCACCTTCTCGTAGCCCTATTACACGACCTCGTTCAAACTCCGTGAGCTGTTGATAATGGCTTCTTCGTCTTCTTAAAGGCATTCTTGACTAACATCAACACCCTACGTCGAATCTCAACGATAACTAACGCTCACGAACGTTACAGCGCGTATTTACAGCAAACCTGCTTTGCATGTTCCGAGGCGCTATTAGCGCCACACGTATGCGCCAAGCGCGAAATTTGTATACACGTCATCTTACAGATGTACTCTCACCGCCTACCAACTGTCGTTTATCTAACACAACCCCTTCTTGGTGTTGGGAATTTTTTTTTCCGTCAGTGTATAAAGCTTTGCTGTGCGGAGCACCATAGGAAAGGCACTTTCAGTCAATGTTGTTACTGTGTCTAACAGATTACAATGTGTAATCTATTGCAATGCACACTCAAATATTATAAATGGTCTTTTTCAAAAACAAAAGTTAAGGATTTTGGGTCCTAAAATCAGAAAACGTTGATGTAGTAGTATAAATGGGATAATTTTAAATGAACAAACTTCTATCATGCATGCTTTTTATTTAAAAAGTATTTTGTTTACATGGTTCACACACTTCTGTCCAAAAAAAATTTAAGGACTTTTCAAGGATGAACAACTTTTTTCAAGGATGATCTCAGGATGGGACATACACAAATTATAAAATACTATTATTCTAAAATATAGGACATCCTGCATCTCTGATATGCAGAAATTATTTTTGCAAATCTATATGCATGAAACGCTTTTGAAAAACATGGGTTTGCAACCAGACAAAATGCACATTCATGTGAAAATTCAGAGGAATTCTGTTGTTTAATTTCATATGGTGTTCTAGCTGCAATATTTGCTGTAAATTGTTTGAAATCACTTACAACAACCTACATTTTTAGAAGTTTGATAAAGAGGAGGTGCTTCACTTCTGTTTTACACTTCATTTTTAACCCTAATCTATCATAGCATTAGTCAATTTGTTCCATCTACACTTAAAATATTACATTGGTATTTTTTGGTAAATGAAGAGAAACAAATCTTAAATTTAAAAAAAAAAATAGTCCCATGTTCGAAAAACAAACTTCAGGATTTAAAAGTATGGTACACGGTGGGCTGGGCCCAGTGGCACAGATGAGGGTAGTGGGACCAGTTCATTTCCCTCGGCTGCCTTTCCTTCCCAGAAAATCCAGTACCCATTTCAGCAGCTTGGATGGACTGGCGACACTGGGAAAACATAACTCCTATCCCTAGCTGGAAATGAACCAGGGACTTCAGGCATGGCAGCCTAGTGCCCTAATCACTATACTACTGCGCCAAACAAACCTTAGAGAAAGCACATCAGAAAAAAGTGAAAAAAAAATTTTTTGATCAAAGTAATAACTTCAGAAACATGCCACCTAATGGCCTTGTGGCTGACTGGCAGCAGCTGGAACAGGAAAACATAGTGACACTAAAAAATCGGGTTACTGAGTCTTCTCTAAAGCAAAAACTAAGCATCTTCTCAAAATGAAACTTTTAGCAATTTGGTTTAAAAAAAAAAAAAAACCCTCTAAAGTCCCCTACGAAGTTAAGCTCAAATGGTAACAGTACCACCAAAACTGAGCTTGGGCAGAATTTCACTGCATTTTGATAAGTAGTTAGTAGCAAATTCCTAGCAAGCAAACACATTTTATTAGTGATAAAAAGTGGGTCTAGCAAAAGTTGTTAGTGGAAACATTTTGAATGTTTTAGTGTGAAATGTAAAGCACCAACTGCATTGCGTGTGTGGAATAATGGTCTGCGCCGTGAAAAAAAAATTGGCGGCGTGCTGGGAAAAAAATTAACGGCTGCGCGTTCCTTCCCCATAACTGTAACTCACTCCTGCATAAAGCTGGGAGGCATTGACAAGACTTAATTTTTTTTTCACTCTAGACCCCCCACCCCCACCCCACAGTAAACTGTAACAAATTAGGTATTATGTTCGCATTTGCCTCCTTTATCTAAAAGGTGGCAAATGTTTGACTTCCTTTTTCTGGAAGTAAAACATTTCAACTTTAAAAGCATTCATTCCCCCCCCTTTCCAATCCTGTCTACCCGACCTGCCAGAATCGCATCTGCTGCTCACTGTTTCAGTAGGAATAAAAATTTGAAAATTTTATTTTCTCGAAAATTTAAGAAAATTATGCGATTTTTTTTTTAAAGACACCATAATTTGCTAAGAAAAACAGATTCCCCAAATTTTGCCAAAATCCACCGATAACTTTTAAAGTTACACCTAATTTATTTTTTTTGGAGAATATTCAAAGCAAACAGAATTTGCTTGTACCATTTACAGGTCATCCATGTAACACTTTTCAGAAAACTTGAAAATTTCATTGCCCTGGAGCAGGAATCGAACCCTGAATTTTTAATAAAAAACATGTGTTGTTTTATAATTAAAAATTCCATCCAAATCGGTCAATTTTCACGGAAGTTATTGTGCGAAAATTCTGACAAACAAATCTTTCTCGCGCGCATGTATGCTCTGTCCCCTTGAGTGCTGATAGTAATAACCAGGGGGGGGGGGCACCATTTCAATTTGCAGTTGCAGTCTCTGTTTTCTCGGATTTGCCCATGAAAAAAAAACACGACACCAGATAACTAAGCCGTAACGACGCCACACGGCTATAGCGTCTAGAAGCACGGCATCTTTGGCTTGGGAGTGCAAACTCAAACTCGTTCTTAGAAATTGGTAAATATACTTCATAACTAGTAGCTATTTCTCAACATCAGTTGTGCATATTATTATTTTATATCAGTATAACACAATATGCCTGGATGTGCAATAGCAGGATGTTTATCCTACAGTAGGAAGACTCGAGGAACAGATATGATTTATCATTGTTTTCCTGCAAATCCTGATTCGGAAAAACTCTGGGTACTGAAATGTAAACAAAAGGATAATTTTAAAGTTAAAAATGCAAGAATTTGCTCGGAACATTTTACTGTTGAAGTTATGTTCATGACTTAAAATCAGAATTACTTGGATTACCTGGCAGAAAGAAATTGAAAGCAGATGCTGTACCTATAGTCAATCTTCCAGGTCAAATTGGCCATAAGCATATTACAGCTGCTAATCGTCATCCTCCATTCCTAGCATTCTGAATGTTAGTCCTGCAGCAGATAGATTACGTGGATGTGAAGTAAGAAAACAAGCATTGGAAACCTTTCGCAATGTGTCTCCAAAGAAAAAAAAAAAATTGATAAATCTGTGTCAACTGATATTACATCACCATCTTCAGCTGATGTTCAACTTCTAAAGACGAAGATAAAATCATTGGAAATAAAAAATAAAAGATTAAGTATTGAGTGCACCAAATTAAGAGTGCAAAATAAGTGCCTTAATAACAAACTTGCATCTACTCAAAGGGATTTGCGTGAATGTCTGAATAACTCAGCTTCACAAGTGGCAGCTGACGTGAGTAAAGTCTTACGTAAAATATTTACAGAAAACCAGATTCGTTGTTTGCTGTATAACAAAAAAAGTGTGAAACGGGGAAAGGATGACATATGTAAAGCGATTACATTGCGGGCCATAACTGTCAAATCCTACAACTTCTTGCGATTGAAGATGGGGTTTCCTTTGCCTGGGCTTTCAACCCTGCGACGATGGACCACTCGTTCATTCCGTTGTCATCCTGGTATTTTGCACAATGTTCTGCAGTTAATGCAAACTCAGGGTGAAAGATGTAATGATGTAGAACGCATATGTGTAATTTCATTTGACGAAATGAATGTCGACAGCCGGATTTCATATGACCGGGAAGAAGATCGTATTTTTGGACCCTACAGCAATGTTCAGGTGACTATGGTGTGAGGAATCTTTTCTAGCTGGAAGTAGCCGATATATTATGATTTTGATGTTTCAATGACTGCGTCATTACTCAAAAAAATAATATCATCCTTACAGGATATTAAATATAATGATGTTGCTGTAGTATCTGAACTTGGGCCAAAGAATCGTGCAGTGTGGAAGGAACTCAATGCATCACACACAAACACAAGCTTCTCCTTATGCCTTCTGATGACTGGTTAAGCAAAATCGGTCAATTTGAGCTGATCTTTACCTCATTTCATGGGCAACATTTTCTGTCACCTGATAAAAATATTGTAAAGAAGCTCTGTAATGTTATAAGTAAAAAATTTCCTGATGCTCCACTAGAATTAATCAAACTGTGTGTGAGAACAAGAACATTCATACACTTGAGATACCTTAACATGAAAGCTAAAGCTCAGAAAAGCTGCAGATGCCCTGAGTAGAAAAGCACGCAAATGGCAGGCTTCATCAAAGTAACCGAATGTTTGTTGCCAAGTACAGGATGTGGCAGAAAAACTGGAATCTGTTACCAAAGTAAAAGCTATCTTCTATTAAATTTAAGATACTAAATCTAAGTTAAACAATTCAGTTAAAAAAATTATGTTGTTTTTTGTGTGCTGTCAGTAACTAAATATTATGTCAACTTAACTTAAGGCAGTCCCTTTCTGTGGAATTGAGCTAGCCTGGGTTGGGAGGAAGATTTAGGCAGTGATGGACCATGGCACACTATGATAAGTTTTATTTTTGTTTAATTTCATTTAAATTCTGTCCACCATTGCAATAGCATTATATAATTTTTGATAGCTTTTCGTGCCACCTTTTAAAATAAATTGAAAAGCAAACATTTTGTGCGAATTTTTGTTTGTATTTGAAGGCTACTAAGTGGAATTCTATAAACAACAAGATTTATTTCGCAAAAATGAAATGATTAATAATATATTTACTTCTTGTTTGTTTACTCCGCTAACGGAACTACCTGACGTGCTGTTAATCGAAAGGCTAGACTTTAAAAAGTTTGGATTTTTAAGAATTTACTTTCGCACTGACAATAACTTTTTGTAAATATAACTTCCTGCGAACCACGGAACTACGAAGTTCAGCAATATGTTTGTTTACAGCAATACTCTCATATTTCTTTATACAAAAGCTGTTAATGTATTTTGTTTTCAAAATTAATTAATTCATGAAAAAGTTAAAAACAGATCACTGATAAATATGTTAATCTTTGAAGTTTGAAATTATTAGTATTTGAAAACATTTTCCATCGCATTTATTTACATTCCTTGCTAAAGTGTAACCCGTAGCAGCGATGGATCTTGGCACTCGCCTCTTTGCCTCTCACTGCTTTGCTCCCAGTGCAACGTCATTTCGCCAGCCAATAGCAGCTCAAGTTTCCGAAGTGGCTCAACCTAAAGACATATCTAATAACCTTGGTAAAAACCATCTTCAATAGGATAGGTCCACTATGGGTGATGAAAATCGTGCAAAAACTTCATCGCAATCTTGCTTTAATTTTACGCAAGTCGTCACGCAAAAGGGCGGGAGAATGAATTCTGCTCTTACACTGGCATGCAAAAATTAAGGGTGAGATGTTTTTTTAATGTAACGTCTTGCAAAAGTGCTCCACATTGACTCAAATCATACCATAAGATCTTCAAGATGTAAGAATAACGGACAAGTGAGCAAAACCGTCAAAACAAGGAATCCAAAGGATACAAAAGCACTTTATTGAAAAGGTAGCTTCGAGCACAACTGGACAGAAGACAGAAACGTCCATGTGACAGGCGGATGCCAAGAAAAATCCAGTCTTTAGTAGGGGATATGATCACCCCTGACTGTGTTGCAGGATTTACAACGCCTGTCCATGCTGAGGACGAGATTGTCAAGGAGCTGTTGAAGCACTGCGGCCCATTCCTCTTGTAGCACCAATCGCAGCTGTTGAATCGTTGCTGGCAGCTGGTGACGTGCTGCCAAGCGTCTCTCGAGAAGGTCCCACACGTGTTTGATTGAATTTAGGTCCGGGGACCTTGCGGGCCAATCCATGTATTGAATATCTTCACTCTCCAACAGCTCTGTGACAGCCACTGTACAATGAGGTGTAGCGTTGTTGTCCATGAAGAGGAACGCAGGACCCACAGCACCTTTAAACAGACGCACGTGAGGCAGGAGAACCTCGGTACAATAGCGCACACCAGTGACTGAACCTCCTTGGAAGATGTGGAGGACAGTACGGCTACCAAGCATGATACCACCGCAAACAAGAACTCCGCCACCTCGAAACCGGTCCCTTTCGATGTTGGAGGTGTGATCGCGTGTTCCCTGCTCTCTCCAGATGTGTATATGTCCAGAATCGCTGGTCAGACTAAATCGGCTCTCATCCGTAAAGAGAACTCGACCCTATTGCTGATGTGTCCAGTTCTTGTGTTCCTGGCACCACAGAAACAGCCGTTTCCAATGAACAGGCGTTAATGGCACACACCGTACTGGTCGTCGTGCATTTGTGCAGCCTCCTGGCCATGGTAAAACGTGATAACAGACGTCCAGTTGTCTATTGCATGTGCCTTGCGATTTCTCCCACTGTCTGCCGTCTGTCTCTTCTCGCCTGTAGGAGAATATACCGGTCCTAAGCCACCGTGGTTGCTCATGGACGACCACTGCTAAACCCTCGGACAGCTGTTCCTGTCATTTGAAATGCTCTCCAAGCTCGTGAAACGATGCTGTGAGCAATCCCGAACTCCTCGGCCACACTAGTCACACTTCGACCTTCTTCCAACTTCCCAATGACGCGACCTCGGGTAAAGTCCTCCAGATGTCGTTTACTGGATTGCCGATGATGTTGCTTTGTTGGACAGAGATCTGCTTAATTTTTGTGATAAAATCCAGAGTGGAAGTTATTATAACGTTCGATTCAGGAAGATCCTCTGTCCAACAAAGCGACATCATCGGCATTTTTGATGTGGTTTCTCTTTACCCTTCAGTCCCCGTGCCGGAAGCCATCGGGACATTAAAAGATGCCGTTACTAATTCATCACTTCATTCGCAGGAGTTTTACCTCAACATCTTTAGATTAATGGGCTTAGTCACAAGTTCCAGCTACTTCAATTTCCAAGGAAAAATTTACAAACAGATTAATGGCGCCCCAATGGGATCCTGTCTTTCAGCCATTCTCGCGGAAGCAATACTTCGCCCAATCGAGCAATATATATTCTCCAACATCACCCAAAGGCCTACTACCTGCCTGAGATATGCTGACGATGTATTCTTCATATGGCCACACGGAAATCAAACTCTGCCGCTTTTCCTAAATAAAATTAATGAAATTCACTCCACGATCAATTTCACTATGGAGCTCGAACACAATGGTGCCTTGCCTTATCTGGATGTATTACTAAGCAAGATGCCTGAAAATCGCCTTCGTACCCAAGTCTACTATAAACTCACCCGCACGGGGATAACTGGTTTTCCAGTTATTTGGGGAGCGGCGCCCCCACGGCCCGAGCTGACCTTGTGATTGGTCAACATCTGATGTCATGCCACCGCTTGTTTTTTTTTTTTTTTCCGGTGCTGTTGGAGTTTGCAGGGACGGCTGTTCATCCAGCTGTTGGGGAGTCGCGGCCCCACAATCCCGAGCTGGTCTTGTGTCTCGCTTTTTCATTTTTATTTATTTTCTGCACTGGCCAGTTGCCTGTGTTGTATACTCTACCTAATCGCTACCACGCTATGTACTAACACCCCGGTCTTGTGGTTTTGTTACCCTCCACTACTAACTGTTTATATTAACCGCTCAGTTCGTAGGTTGCCGAGATTCCGTTTAGGTTCCACTCCAGGGTTTGTCTTCCTTGGATTACTTTTTTCCTTTTAGCTGGTTTGGGTGCTAGACCTACCTGCATGTTGGTTTGGGTGCTAGACCTACCACATTGTCGTGTGCGGAGACCCGTGAGGCGGAAATGGGATGTCTGGCGGCTGAGGTCGCAGGAGACCGGAGAAGTGTCTCCTGTGTACCAACACTCCTCTTCGACCCCGGCTTCGCTGTAAACGGGAGGCTAGAGACTAACCCACCTCTAGTCAGAAGTCTTGTACCAAGTTGTGTACAGGGTTTTAGCGGCTTTTTTGTCGTATAGCACGGCAGGGTAAGCCCGGGGGCTGTGGGATCATGCCAAAGGCGTTGGCATGACGGTACCCGGAGGCCGAAGTGTCCGCCGAGTGCGTGTGATCACAGCCAACAGACTATATCTGCAGCGTATAAGCTCCAGAACTGTGTCCAGCGTCATTTTCTTGGCTTGCAGACCTCCAGTTCTCCCTTGTAGGGCTCGGTGGTGGGTGGAGTAGTCTGCAGACGAATCCTCCTCCTTTTTTCCATGGGTAAAAACAAAAACAAAAACTCCAAATTCAAGTCACCTGAGAAAATGATAGTTGACAACGACTCTCCTTCGTCTTCTCAACCTACCAAGTCCCATAACCTTAAACGGTCTTTAGATCATGACCTGAACCAAGAACGTGGAACCTCTTCTTCGGCAGCTGTACCAGTCGCTCCGAAGCGTCGTCTCCCCTCGATTGCTGCGAATACGTATGCTACACACTTAGTTGTAGAATCCATCGATCCGAATGAGAGACTGTCCACCAGATCTCCCTTTTTCATTTCTAAAGCTTTGGACGCTGCGGTTGGCTCCTTGAAGTCTGTGAAGAAGCTTCGCTCTGGGGACCTGCTTGTCCAAACTTGCAGTGTTTCTCAGAGTAACACTCTTCTGCACCTCACTAGTCTTCAAGGCATTCCTGTCAAAGTGACACCTCACCCGTTTCTTAACACCTCTCGGGGTGTTATTTCGGAGTTTGATCTCTTGCCATGCAGTGAGGACGAATTGGTGAGTGAACTAGCAGATCAGGGTGTTATTGCTGCACGTCGTATGATGTTCCGGCGCGATGGTTCTTTGATTAAGTCTAAAAATGTAATCTTGACTTTTAACTCCCCGAAAGTTCAGACCGAAATCAAGGCTGGCTACTTGGTCTGTGGAGTTCGCCCGTACATTCCCAGTCCTCTGCGCTGTTTCAGGTGCCAGAGGTACGGGCATTCACAACGTTCATGTCACAGTTCCGCTTGTTGCACAAATTGTGGCTCCAGTGAACATGACGGGGAAGGTTGCACTTCTGCTGCCTGCTGTGTTAACTGTGGTGAGGCCCATGCAGCTTACTCCCGCAACTGTATGAAATGGAACGACGAGATGGCGATCCAGCGCCTCAAGACCCTGGAAGGCCTTTCGTACCCTGCTGCCAAGGCCAAGTTGGGTATTCCCAACAACCGACAGCGTACTTTTGCCACAGTAGTTCAGTCTCTGCCACAACCCGTGCAGCCCTTTGTCCCGCACCCTGTAGCTCTCGCCGCACTTGCCAAGAGATCTACAGCTGAACAAGCGACACAGGTGGATTTCACCGAGCTCCAGCTTATTCGACCAGCTGACTCTGCGCCTTCTCTTTTGAAGACAACCGACTCTTCCAGTTCCCAGCAGAAAGCCTGCACGTGTGGAAGACCCGGCCCTAAATCCGCAAAGGTGTGCAGTGTCCATCCAACTGTCGCGGTCCAACTGACCAACATCGCAACTGTCTCAGACTCAGCGAGGTCCCCACCCTCAACCAACATTATAGAGGAACATAAGGGGGAGGAGAGTGACAGTTCGTCCCTCTCCTGTGACTCATCTTATGTGTAGTTGTGTTCGTTTTCGTGATGTGTTTTATCATTCTCATTCCTCAGTTTTACTTAATCGGCTAGTTTCTAACCATTGTACCATGTTTTTAATACTGTTTGTTTCATTGTCTTTTTTGGCCCTTCCATCATTCTCATGGTTCGGTTTTACTTGGTCAGCCAGATTTTGGGATTTATGCCACGTTTTTTAATACTGTTTGTTTATCTTGTGTCTGGCGCTCTTTGGCCAAACATGTCCCTTGCGCCATAAAAATCAACCAACCAACCAACCTACTATAAACTCACATCCGTCCCCAATTTGATGCTCCGCAGCTCATGCTGCCCTGCTAGTTACAAGACAGCTTTCTTCCATTCTCGAATAAGAAGAGCCTTTACTGTATCTTTCAATGTTCTTTCCAGACAACGTGAATTAAAGAACGTTACCGAATTGGCCACTGAGGCAGATTACACCCTAGATCTGGTACATAGCTATGTCGAGAAAGTCAGAACCAGTCATACTAATCTTTTTACGCTGCAACTACACTACATACATACATATCACTAAGCTGTTCTCTGAGATTCAGAGGTTAGCTCCAAAAAGAAATACAAACTTCCAGATATTTTTACTTATTGTTGTCGTATCAAACTTCACCATTTACAGCGATCTTGACATACAACTCGTGCTTCACTAATATCCATTACACGCCGTACACAAGATCTTTTATACTTCATACTCATAATTTTTTCCCATGCAGACACTCCTGAATCTGATCCACCCATGTCTTCCTAGGCCTTCCTCTGCCTTTCCTTCCTGCCACTTGGGCTGAAAATATTTTCTTAGTAAGCATTTCATCACTCATTCTTTCAACATAGCCAAACCTTCGAAGCATATTGGTCTCCACCTTGCTAACAACATTTTGCTTTACATCACTTAACTGCAATACATCTTCATTCCTCACACAATCAGATCGTGTCTTGCCACAAACCCCACGTAAGTAACGCATTTCTCCAGCACACAAACGACTCCTATGTTTCTTCTGCAGTACCCAGGTTTCACTGCCATACATCAGAGTAGGAACAATTACTGTTTCATACACAGCCATGCCGAACTCTCTAGAGAACCCATCATTCCTGTGAAAACCTCCCAGAGCAGGTATGACTTTCAAAGAAGAATTCACTCACCTACTGATTTCACCATCCAACTTGTTCTCTCTGTCAAACATGCTTTCTAAATACACAAACTCGCTCACCTGGTCAATCACAGTGCCATTTATACTTACATTACAATCAGTGCTACCCAATCCTCTCTCAAACACCATAACTTTGGTTTTTCCCTTATTTATACTCAGTTTGAATTTCATGCAAACTTCGTGCATCCGAGTCAACATACTCTGCAACTCACTTTTGCTCTCTGCCAACAGGACAGTGTCATCAGCATACAGCAATCTGCACACACGGATATCACCAAGACATAAACCACTATTATCTATTTTGGCCTCACACATGCATGCGTCCATAAATATATTAAACAGCCATGGTGACATAACACAACCTTGTCTAACTCCTGCACCAATGGAAAACCATTTTGATAAAACACCATTCACTCGTACACAAGCTCTACTACCGGCATACATGGCTTTTACACTATTAAATAGATTCCCAGTAACACCATATTCATTCAATACCTTCCACAAAAGTGTCCTATTGACTCGGTCGTAAGCTTTCTCTAAATCTATGAAGGCAGTAAAAACTTTCTTCCCAAAGGCCAGATACTTTTCAATCACCATGCATAATGCAAAGATTTGGTTAGTGCAGCCTTTACCAGGCATAAAACCACTCTGAACATCCCACACTTTCTCTGATGTAAGACCCCGTACTTTTTCAATAACAACCTTACCAAACACTTTCCCTGGCATACTCAGTAGGCTAATACCACGATAGTTCTTGCATTCAGTCTGATCACCTTTTCCATTATACAAGGGAACAATGATAGCATCCTTCCAATCCCAAGGGACCATTCCTAACTCCCAGCACAACTGGCAAATTTCAGTTAACCAGTCAATTATAGTCACCACCATACTTCAACATCTCTGCAGTTATGCCATCAACTCCTGGAGCCTTACCGTTCTGAAGAGATTTTAGAGCTTTACACACTTCTTCTCTTGAGATCCCTCCTGTGCTTTCATCCCTCATTGTGACATCATCTGCATCTGTCTCAGAATCATTTTTGCTCTCCTGATCTAATAACTCACAGAAGTATTCGCCATATCTGTCACTTAACTCATTGGGCTCCCATATCATTTCCCCAATCTCATTCTTCACACAACTTACAACTTTGTTTCCCTTATTTTTCCTGAGTCTCATGTACTTCCAGAAGGACTTCCTATCTTTCCAAAAAGCCAGTTCATGCCTTTCCACTTTCTCCTTCCTATCTTTTGCCTTACTGTGGCGAACCAGCTTAGCAGCTTCACGCTTCTTACAGTGATATTCATCCACAGAGATTCTACCTTGCAACATCCCCAAATAGGCTTCCTTCTTTTTCTTTACTGCCTCATCAATCTCGCTATTCCACCAAGCATCACCTCTATTGTTACCCACTATTGTGGTGCCACAGACCTCTTTAGCAGCAGTAACAACACAGTTCTTAAAACATTCCCACTTCTTTTCTACATCCCTCTCACAAAATTTCAGATCCTTCAGTTGTTCTCTGAGTAAGTCAGAATACTACTGATGATCTTCAAGGAGCCTATCAACCTTTATTCTTTCTATCCTGTGTCTCTTCTTATTCCTTTTCCTCCAACCAACATTAAGTTTCACTCGTGACACTACCAAGTGATGATCAGAACCAACATCCGCACCTCTCATCACACGGGTGTCAACAACTAAGTGTTTCAAACGCTGATCGTAAACAACAAAATCTATCACACTCTTTTGACCAAGAGTACGATTTTCCCAAGTATATGTGTGGATATACTTGTGGTTGAAAAATGTATTAGATACACACAAATCATTCTCAATGCAGAGTTCTATTAATCTTTCACCATTATCATTCACACAAGGATCATTTAACTTACCCAGAACATTGTCAGAAATTGCATTCTGCACACCTACTCTAGCATTGAAATCCCCTGCTATTATAACTTTTTCTTTAGCACCAAACTGGCTCAAAACAGCTTTTAAGCTCATTCCAGAAATCTTCTTTCTTATCAGAAGGTTCCGAGTCACAAGGAGCATACACTACAACAATTACAATTCTCTGAAGTTTCACTTTCAACCGAATCCAGAGAATTCTCTCACTTATGCAACTATAGTGAATGAAGTTGCTCTTCATCTTTTCACTTAAAATCCCACCTACACCAGCCTGTCCTCTCATATTATCCAATACTCCAGACCACACACTCACCATGCCATTCACTTCTTCTACCCCAATTTCCTTCTTTTTGGTTTCACTTACACACAGCACATCCAGTCTATACTTATTCATCTCCTCAATCACCTCACTCATCTTGCCATTTATACCTCTAGTATTCCATACACCAATCTTACATTCACTCAGCCGAGATCGCTTTCACATATGCCGTTTAGAAAGTCCAGGTCGATTCCGTGGTGGACCGTCTTTCTCAAGTGTGGTAGGTTCACCATATCCCACACTTGAGTCATTCTTAATATTTCTTTTTGTCTTTTTAATCAGGTAAGTACATCAGTGTGGGGGATTAGCCCACAGCTGAGGGTTCCGGTTGGTCATTCAACCTAAGGATTCTGGAACAAAACCCAGTGAGTTGGGGTATTTTCGCCAATGTCACACAGAACTAGCTTGGACCTCTCTAACCTGGGCTCAATTCCATACATACCAAATGTTTCTTATCAGCTCAAGAATGCGCTCAAGAAAATGAACCTTGGTATTGGCATCAGGTCTCCATCTTTATATGCCATGCTTCAGGGAAACTCTGACAAGTCCCCGCTTTCTAATGAGGCAGGTGTTTATGCCATCCCTTTACAATATCCGGATGGCTCCAAGCGATACTACATTGGAATGACCAAGCGTTCGTTTGGAACTAGAATCAATGAGCGTAAAAATGACATAAAGGACTGTAAAGTAACAACACCCCTATCCAGAGAGGTTCAGCTCAAATCCGCTACTCCTATGTGGGATGACGTAAAGAAATTAGACTCCTACTCCACCCCAAAATCTACCGCCATTCGCAAAACTTTAGATATCATCACAAACAGTATATCATGCAATGACAGCCTCTCACTGGAGTTGCCACGAGTTTGGAACCAGTTCTTCAAATAATGAATGCATTTTGTTTTGTTCTATGATTCCGCGTGTTAACGAGCATGACGTCTCGAGTCTTTGGATGAATAATTACTTAGCATCTGCTCGTTTATTGTCAAGTCAAGTCACTGCTTTCAATTGTTTCTATTATTCACTTTGCAGTTTGCCGTCTACCTTCCTTGAGAAAGCCATCTGGTTGATGTGCAAAAGCTTGGAAACCTTGATTTGTAACCTACGCCAAGAAATTCGGATTACTAATATGGTTATACTATTTTAAGTGTGATTGATATACAGTTCCTCGTTATTATTTAAAAATTATTTATTTACATTTTACATCTATCATGATTTCTGAAGTTCACTACGTTTAAAAAGTGATGAACAAAATTTACTTCATGAAATGAAGATGTGTTCCTTATTACAGAAACTGATAAAATATTTCCTTCATTGCAGAAAATGTGAAACAGTTTTCTTCATTGTCCAAACGGAAACAAAAAACAAACCATAAAAACTTATGTTTTTCTCACTGCGTTTTAGTCAATCCAATTTTTCATTTTCTGCAGATCTTTCCTGCGCGGCACTAATAGTGAATTTCTGTTCAGAAAACGTATTTAAATAAATGTTCGGATTCTGCAAAATAGATGAATAGCATCTTTGTTGACAGATGGAAAACGGTTTTCTAGTTCATTTTTGAGTTCCCGAATAACACCTTTCCCTTTTTTAAATGTCCTGCTGTGAACTGCGCAGAAAATCTGTTCAAACTGTTTCACAACATTATTCCAAAAACATGAAAGTACTGTCAAACAGGCAGCAGATATTAGTCTTAGACAATTGTCTTGAACAGAATTAATTTGGAAAGAAATATTAGTTCGTAAAGAAGGATCTTTATCGGAATGCGATAAAAATCTTTCTTATAAACACGAAAGGATGTGGAAGATGATGTCCAATCCTTTCGTGTTTATATGTGTATTTCAGCACGTTGCATCGGCACATGGTGACATTTCGCTAAAAAAAAACGGAACTAAAAATTTGCACTCAGTATGCAACTTAAATAAAACACAATGTGAAACAAATACTATAAACCAAGAAAAGGTGCGGACGTGCAAAACCATAACAGAGGAAAATCGGGTCTTGTACGAAAATTGACAAATGAAGCTCGGGGAGCAGGCCAGCGTGATGACGTAGAAACAAGTGGCCAACCCGTTTTCCACCCACCCTTTCAGACACGGGTCGGCATTCAGTTCCTCAAAGGGACGGACTAGCCCTTTACTCTGTAAAGCCCTGGATGTATATAGTACACGTCTCGCAACGGCAGGTAGCTCAGGAAATTAAGAATTCTTCCACGACTGTAACAAACACACAGCTTCAAGATGTGTTTCGCCCATGCGCAATTCCACATACTTACAAATTTCATCTGGATCAGGATCATAAATTTCAACCTGCTGATTTTTTTCCAAAAAAAAAATCGAAAAATGAAAAAAATGATTGCTAAAGAAATCAAGCTACAGATCTAGAAGTGGCACCACCCGTTCACTTAACACTAGAAATTCTTTAAAAAGAGTTCAGTAATGAAATTCAACATGTGTAAGGCCAAGCTTGGGCCCGGGTTTTTCGGCTCTTAATGAATCCTGAGCATGCCCGAGCCCTGGCCAGAGCTCATCTCTATCATTAACCCCAGTCAACAGAAGCCCATGACAATTCACGAATACATCATTCCACTTATTTTACTCTAATGGCTGATGCTTTATTCTGTAGTGATGTCGTAAGCAAGGTATCAGCTGTCTATGTGCTTTCCTGGGTTGAACGCAAGTTCTGAGCTATTTGATAAGCTTGGTGTTGTTATCGAAAATACACAGAAATCTTCTATACAACTTGTTAGCACAAACAATTATTTTCCACATACTGTTCCATATCATTACTTAAAAAACAAATCAAAAAAAATTTTTCAAGAACTATTTATAGTCTTAAACTTTTTCCAGTACTCTCAAGGACTTGAAAATGAACTTTTTTTTCAAGGACTTTTCAAGGTTTTCAAGGAGTGTACGAACCATGCAGGAAAGGTAATGGCAATGGTGTTGAATACTATTCTAACTTGCTGTGCCAATTAAAGGAGGTGTTGAAGGGGGAAAGGCGAGGAAAACTGTGGAAAGATGTTCTCTTTTTGCAGGACAATGCGCCAGCTTGCGAGGCTGGAAAGACAATGGATGTTTTGAGGGATCTGGGGTTTAAGTTCAGAACCATCCACCCTACTCACCCACTGTTGGTCTATTGGACTATTTCCCGTTTCCAAACCTTAAAAAAAAGTTTGAAAGAGAAGCATTTTTCGAATGATTTGGAGGTGATATCAACAGCAAAGCAGTATTTGAGTGATCAGACTTCAGAATTTTTTTGGTAGGGTTAAAGAAACTCCAGAAATGATATACCAAGTATGTTGAACTTTGGGGCGAATATGTGGAATAGTCTGCAAGTTTCATGGCTCTAGCCCATTTCTTTTTTGGTGAGGCCGAGAACATATCACCATCCCCTCGCAACAGAAAACTAACCAAGGCTCTTATGGAAACAGCTATAAGAGTAGGTGATACTAAGAACAAGTTGTGTATGAGGAAATTATCAGGAAAAAAAATGCTGATGCAAAAGAGAATGGAGATGAGGACAAATAAAGATGCCACTTCCAAAGTGGAATATGTAGAGCTGTGCAAGACAGTACAAAAAAGTATCACTGAAGACATAAGGAAATTCAATTGTGAACTAGTGAGAAAAGCAACTGAAAACAACCAAAGCCTGAAGAGAGCAAAGGTATATCTCAGTAAGGGAAGAAATCATATCATGGCACTGAGAAAAGAAAATAGCACTGTAACAAGAGAAATAGAGGCAAAATTTTGGCAAGAGTGAAAGAGTTCTACTCAAAACTAAGAGAGAAAGAGATTATACATCTACTCTAGACATTACAAAAGGTACCAGTACCAAAGTCCCTCCAGTCCTCCCGCAGAAGTTACACATGTAATTAAGAACATGAAATTGGGAAAAGCTCAAGGAGAAGGTGGAATTACCATGGACATTATACAAGAAACAAGTGGAGAAATTGAAACTATGTTCGCTCAAGTTTTCACCAGATGTCTCAATGAAGGGAAGATTCCTGAGGATTGGAACAATGTTACAATGATCCTGCTAAAAAAACAAGAAAGATGACACCGAATTTTCGGGTGTAATAAGCAGGTCTTTTGAATCCGTTCTGACGCAAATTAAATTTATCAAAGCTAATCAAAGTCAATGGAACCAGTATGGAAAACAATAGATTTGACAAAAGAAACAAAAATAAGATGTGACTTTATGACCCCTGGTGGGAAAACCATGCATCATTTTAAGAAGAAAGTATTCTCAAAAGGTTTATCCATATAAGCGGTATCAATCGAAGAAAAAAAAAATTAGTCGAGTTTTCAGGAGCCCAGATTTTGCAACAAATACTTCAGAAGCAGAAATGAACACTTATATCCCCTGGTTGCTAAACCATTCTTTACCAAACATTAGAAATTATGTGAAAAATATTTTCCATCAGGTCTTGTATGCGATACAGGAAGAATTTTTCAAATCAGAGCTTCAGGAGCAGAAATAACGCAGAAAACACAATTTACCTTTGTGCCCCCTAGCGGAAAGTCTATGATTTACTATTTACTTGAAAATTTTGAATTTATAGGGAAAACATTTCGCATCGGAAACACTATCCAACAAAGAAGGAATTTTTCAAATCGTACTCTTATAAGTATAGATATTGACAAAAATGAGATATACATATACGCCCCTGGCGTAGAAACCATCCATTTTTTCAAGAAGAAAATTTTTTCTAAAAGGTTTGTCAACATGAATAGATCGGTCAACAAACGACTTTTTTTCAATCGAGATTTTAGAAGCTCATATTTTGCTGCAAATACAACAGAAGCGGAAATTAAGACTTACGCCATCTGGTGGCCAAACCATTTCTTACAAAAATTTGAAAATATGTGCAAACGATTTCCCATCAGGAGCTGTATGCGGTGCAGAAAGAAGTTTTCAAATCGGAGATTTAGAAGCAGAGATATAGGGGGAATGCAATTTACATTTACGCCCCCTAGTGGAAAGTCTATAAATTACTTGAAAATTTGAAATTATATGAGCCACATGTCACACTAGAAACACTATCCAACAAAGAAGGAATTTTTCAAATTGAACTCCTAGAAGTAGAGATATTGACAAAAATAAGATCTAAATTTACGCCCTGGCGTAGAAACCATGCACTACTTTAAGAAGAAAATGTTTCTAAAAGGTTTGTCGACACGAGTAGTATCGGTCAACAAACGATGTTTTTTTTTTCAATCGAGAATTTAGAAGCTCATATTTTGCTGCAAATACAAAAGAAGCGGAAATTAAGATTTACGGCCCCTAGTGGCCAAACTATTTTTTTACAAAAATTAGAAATTATGTGCAAACGATTTCCCATCAGGAGCTGTATCCGGTGCAGAAAGAATTTTTCAAATCGGAGATTTAGAAGCAGAGATATAGGGTAAAACGCAATTCACCTTTACGCCCCTAGCGGAAAGTCTATGAATTACTTGAAAACTTTGAAATTATATGAAAAACATGTCACACAGAAAACACTATCCAACAATGAAGGATTTTTTCAAATCGGACTCCTAGAAGTAGAGATATTGACAAAAATAAGATGTTCATCTACGACCCCTGGCGGAGAAATTGTGGAATATTTTTAGAAGAAAATATTCCGAAAAGGTTTATTGATCTGAGTGGCATTAGTTCACGAAAGAATTTTTTTCAATCGATATTTTAGAAGCTCCGATTTTATGGCAAATACATCAGAAGCAAAAAATTAACACTTACGCCGCCTGATGGCCAAAGTATTCTTTATCAAAAATTTGAAATTATATGCAAAAGATTTTCCATTAGGAGAAGTATCCACTGAAGAAAAGATTTTTCAAATCGGAGTTTTAGAAAAGAGTTATCGGGGAAAATGTAATTTACTTTTACGCACCCTAGCGGAAAATCTATGCGTAATTTGAAAAAGTAACTATATCTAAAATACTCTTCGACATAAATGGAATCGAAAGATAAAAAATATTTCAATCGGATGTTTAGAAGGAAATATGTGGAATAAAACGTATTTTTGAATTAGACATCATCTGCATTTACGCCTACCTGCGAAATTGTACATCGTAAAAAAAAAAACGAAATAAAGGATCATCATTTGCATATTTCAAGCTTCCCAATGCAAAAAGAATTTTTCAAATCGGACTAATAGTTGCAGAGATATCGTGGGTACGGACGGATGGACAAACCGATAACAGAAGCTTGATCTTTTTTTACAAAAGACGTGCTAAAAAGTGACATTGAAGATCTCAGGAACTACAGGCCCATCAGCCTCCTATCAGTGGTTTATAAAACCATAAAATCTGCATTAAGATTCTTTCACATCACTTGAGGTTATCATTGGACATAGCTCAACTGAGAGAACAAGCTGGATTCAGGAGTGGCTACAGTACTATAGATCATGTCCACATGTTGAGAGAACTAACTGAAAGAATGATGGAATATGAACTCCCATTATGTATGGCTTTTGAAAAGCCGTTTGATTCTGTGAAACCATCAGCAGTCACAATGGCTTTGAAATCCTGTGGTATTGAAGATCAGTGGCGAAACGTCAATGGCAGCAAGGGAAGCATTGCTTCCCTTTGGTT
This sequence comes from Macrothele yani, assembly GCA_039090855.1. Taxonomy (NCBI): domain Eukaryota; kingdom Metazoa; phylum Arthropoda; class Arachnida; order Araneae; family Macrothelidae; genus Macrothele; species Macrothele yani. The sequence continues at coordinate 168,947,405 of CM077011.1, forward strand.
CATGGGCTTTCTTTTGCGTGAATTAAAAATATGTAGCATTAAAGTAAAATAAAAATATCACACCAATATAACGCAGCAGGCATTTTTTTCAGAATCTTTTATTTTCAAGAAAGCAAATTCATATTTGTATTTTTACGAAAATAAGAACAAATGTCTTGTACGTAAGTCGCTCGTTGGAAGCAACGCAGATAATAATGCATCCAGCTAAACCTCAGTAACACCTGCGGAGTGGCCAGCCACAGCCAGTAATGTTATGCTAAGCATATAGCGTGGGGAAGCATTCTCCCAAACGCTTCCACGGCGCTGAAGGCAGAACCACACAAGAGAGTTTCAAGGATAAAGCCACTAACTTGAGCATGCGCTCTTTCCAAACATTTAGTCCGACTCAGCACTCAGAGGACTCCCATAACAATAGTTTGAAGTTGCAATTTGTCAAAAGTTTTCTGTGTTTGTGTAATTAGTTGATTAAGTTCCATTATTGGCTTATGGTTTGAACTTTCAGTAGTTTTACGTCGCACGTTCTTTAGCGGTGACATGTCATTATTTCAGGAATATAAAAGTAAGTGTTACTTTTATTATTGTAGCTATTTGTTTCTGTGACTCTTCTGAGGAATGTAAGCGCTATGGAAGCAATAGACTCTGATACATCTACAGCACACGGCCACGCGAACTCCCAAAACTCCGAAGACTGCATTCTAGAAAAAATACTTTCTCTGTCTTTTGGATCATTTTCATAATCATATAAAATCACATTTATAAATAAAAAAAATAATCTATAAAAATCATATAAGATCACATTTATATAAACGTGATTTTGTATAATAATTTATATGTGATTTTATATATAAATCATATAAAATCACATTTACACATTTATAAATAAAAAAAAAATTATCTCGCTCTCCCTAAGAGCCTGAGCCCAAACCACAGTAAATATTCTACAGCCCAAGCCCGATTCGGCCCTGGGCTCTGCTTCAGGCTTTCGGGGTCGGGCTCAGCCCATCTGTTTTGATAGAAGCAACCCCCAATTCTTTTCGTTGTGTGGATAGACAAGTTTCTTTCCGTTTTAACATTTTCACTGAAATTTTTTTTTTATAAATCTCTGCATTTGAACTTCTACATAGACATTTCTTTTTGTTGGTACCGAGCATGGTCTCGTTGGGGGGGGGGGGTCTTACGCTGCTTTCTGCCATGCCATATTGTCAATGTAGCATATAAACTACGGGTCACTAGTTGATTTTAATTATTATAAATTTTCATTCATATCACGTTTGCCATCTATTTATTGCATATTAACTGCATTGCTTCCCTTCCTTACAAAGTCACGCTTCGCCACTGTTGAAGATGCATACATTAGTATTATTAGTAACATCTATGAAAATGCAAGTGTAGAGGTTCAGTTATTTGAAGATACGGAAAGGGAGTGAGACAAGGTGACACCATATCTCCCAAACTCTTTAATGCCACTGTTCTGTCGCTGATTTTTGAGTTTGAGAAGAACTGGCCACTTCTCCTAGATGACTGGAAAATTAGCACGACAGACACACGCATTTTCTTCGGGAATGATGAATGGGGAGTCCTGCACAAATTCTCCTATTTATCATACCTGAAATTCAACATCTTAAATTAATTCCATCTCTGAAATTATTTCAGTAAAGAAAAGCCGAGAAAAGTTTGAAGGAGTTCTTCCCATTCATTCCATTCGTTCCCTTCGTTTCATTTTATTCTTCCATTCATTTTCATGACAGAATTTTTTCTTTTTTTCTCTGTGTGGAATGAATGATCGCACACTTGAAAAGCTCAGGAGCAAAAAATAAAAAGAATGCATAATTTTCAGTAGAAATGCTAAGACAGTGTTATGTGAATAATTAATGAGTTATAATTTTTATATATTTTTGTGTGTTTATGAAAGCAGCTTCATAATTAATTGATAGATAGCCAGGAAAATAAAGTATACTTATTTTAAATTAACAAATTCAAATAACTTAAAAACCTGAGAATCAGAATTAATAGCTAATTTTAACTTTCACCTCAGCTTGCTGATTTGCTCTCAATCTGGTCCTATATTATATCGTCATGTAACAATATTAGAAATTCGTGAAATATGTTCTTGTGTAAAAAAAAAAAAAAAAAAAACCGTTGAATTATGTAATGTATGTCATGTGTGTAAATTACGTGCAGCGATAGATGAAATGCGGAATGAAATAGCCAAAATTACAGTTCTTCAAAATTAGTAAAAGCATGTGTTTCCTTTCGAAAACCCCTTGCAATTGTTCAACAGAAAACAAGCTTTTATTTGCCGCAGGCAGTCACATTCCTAAGTCGAGTTATTCTTCTGGGTCATGAGGAATGCCATACTTTGCTCACGTTAACTCCAGAGGGCAGTGAGCTAATCAGAGTTCAATGCCTTGAGGGTTGACCTGAGCACCTTAAAAGGAAGGGAAGCCATCTCTCTCTCTCTCTCTCTCTCTCTCTCTCTCTCTCTCTCTCTCTGGTTTTTGCTCTTCACACTGTTGCAACGCCTCTCTCGCTGCTACACTCCGTAAAGAGTTCTGCTCGAGCTAATGTGTGTGTGCGTGTATGCGCATGGCGTTCAATGATGATAGCCTCACTCAAAAAAGGACAGCAATTAGAAGCCATTTTTTTCGGATCCTTTTAATGAACTAGACATGTTTGGCGGAAAGTTTGTTGTGAACCCAAAAGGCCATGCCGGATGGAAATAAAGTATTGTGCTATTTGTCTGCAAAGTCCTATCTGAACTTCATCTAATTGAACTGAAATTTGCGTCTGATGTATCGGACTAGCAAGCACGTACCAGAGAGGAGGTAAGAAAATTATTTTTACTGATTGTTCTGAGCAGAAGTGGCATCAGAACCAGGCATGAAGGTGGGCAGTGATAGGAAAAGCTGAACTCACATGCGGGGGAGAGAGGGGGATGGTAACAAAGTGTTGAATCTTGCATTCATTTCACTCTTTAATGTATACAACCATGACATTTAGGTATTGGTCACATACCTGTCAACTAAATAGATTTAATGTATGTATTTTGTTTCAAGAAAATTAAATATATAGTACAATATAATGCAAGGGGAAAAATTGCTGATGAGGTCATATGCATAGAAAATCACTCACCTTAGTACAGAACAATGTCTTTAATCAAATGAGGAAATAGATCAAATGTCTTTATAGGATAAAAATATTGTATGGAAATGAAATCTTGAAGGTTTGAAAAACTTCAGACATGTTTATTGATAAGCAATAAAAGTTTGATGAAGAATAAATGTTCATTCTTGATTTGACACAAAATTATTAATGAAGACATATGATAAATGCTTGCAAAAACATTAGACATTTTGCAGATAAATAATAAAAGTCATTCACAACTAATGAAATTTCATTTTCTTAAGTTCTTTCTGTCTAACAATTTGTTCTAACCTCGTTTTATGAATTAGCCGGCTAGAGTTTTCTTTCTCTTGAACCAATTCATTTTATTTTAATTTGCTGTGTAAGTTATTAGAAATATTTAGCTCCTTTCATCGTCTTTTCATTTCTTCTTCCTTATCTTGTAATTCTTTCTTATATTTTGAATATGATGATTTCATATTTTGGCATAAATCTCTATTTACAGGGTCATGCAAATAATCGTTTTTCTTTAAAAATTCCAAGGCTGACTCGTCTTGATTCTGTACCTTATATTTCATGGTTTGAACAGATGAAAATGTTTCAATTTTCATGTTGCTAGATTCTTTATCAAGCACATTCCCCATCATACTAAAGGAATTTTCTACTTAAGAGCCAGGAAAACAACTCAATAATGCCTTCATTACTTTTGAGAGGGCACTGAATTTGTTTAACTTAAAAAGTGCATGTTTTGGGATTCACTGAAATTTATTTATGTAAATATTAAACTGGAGCACATCACTGCATCCAAAGTATAAAATTACTAGCATTTAACAACAACACAGGGTAAAAGGGGACATCGCGCAAGCAGGGATTATGATTGCCGGCGAAATCTTCGCTCCATCCTATGCATAAATCTTCGCTCCATTTTAATGCATAAATATTTGCATTTTAGCTTGAAAAACAAAGGGACATTTTTCCTTTGTTTTTCAAGCTAAAATGCAAATATTTATGCATTAAAATGAAATTTAATAACAATATTGGGCAGAATAAACATCGCGAGAAAAATAAATTAGGATTATGGGGGAAATCTTCACTCCGTTTAATTTCCGTTTTCGAAAGTTTTGAAAGATGAAATACTATCCCAAGACGGAAAAGACCCCTCCCTCCCTTCCCCCGCAAAAAACAGCTTCTTTTCAGTTTTACATCGATCTCAAGAATGACCCAAATGATGACAGAAAAAACGGAATTCCGCGAATTCACGAAATAATATTATGTATGAGTAAGAAGTAACTAAGAAATGGAAAAACACGAATTTTATGGAAAACGAAAGTGAAAAATCGATACTGCGTTGCTGCCGCGTGAAACAATTTTACGGGACACGGAAACAGAGCGGATTCCACCACGGACGGATTAAATACTGATCTAGAATTTAATTTTGTTTAATAAAATGGAAAGGGGCGAAAACGATTGCTCTCTATTGATTAGTTTTGAAGAAGTATGTATTAGAAATAGGGTAACATGCATTTCATCAGAAAAATTCTTAAAAAAAAACGAAGTCGCTCTTTTTCACTAATAATGAAGATATTAAAAACGAGGAATATGACAAGAAAACATCAAAACCAAAAATATAATCAGGCAGAGAGGGGGGGGGGGGACTAGGTCGAAAAAATTTAATATGAGGAAACGGAAAACGGTGTGACATTCTCAACACCCAAGAAACATTCCCGAAAATATTTAACAAGTGTTAGAATCTTGAAAACACGAAAATAACAAGTGTTAGAATCTTGAAAACATGACACAGATGCTTAATAACGTTTTCTCACCGAGATTTTCGATTTCCGTTACATACTCGATGTTTTGCGTCGATCATTTCCATAGTAACTACATAAAATTCCTAGCACTTGGAGTCGCTGAATCATTCTTCCCACTGCATGGACTTACTCAGTGTCAAGCGGAAGAGTGCACACGGAGAATTTATTGTACCGAAGTCCCGACGATGACGACAGGGAACAGAGGTTCTGGCACCCAATGGCGCAAAACCTGCCTTTTGTAGCAAGATAGCGCAGGACTTTTGTTTTGGCACACTTTGGCGCAGAATTTCCATCTCTGGAAAAGGATACAGGTGGCACGGGTTCAGCCTAGAACTCAGGTGGAGACTAAGATGACCGGTGGAAGAGTTAGAGACGAAAGAACTCCGGATTCTTCTTCTAGGAATAGAGTAACCAGGTGTTTTGAATGTGAAGAATTAGAACACATCAGAAGTCATTGTCCTTTAAAACAGTCGGGAAACGGACAACCAGGGTCATGAATGCATTTTGTGACCCCGCGAAGGATCGTTCTTGTATACAGCCTTGTTCAGATTTTTTTTCTGTACCAGAACGTTATTCTTAACGGCAAGGTTTGTCAGGGCTACCTAGATACTGGATCTGGAAGATCTTTAATTAGTGAGACAATACAAAGAGTGGTGCTTCCGAGGGGATTGAAACGGTCAAAGGGACCAGATCTCATTACGGCAAATGGCAGTATGTATAGGCCTGTCAGAACCATTGAGGTAGAGATGGAAATTCTGGGTCATAGGATGTGACATGAATTTTTGGTTCTGCCCGGTCTCGCTTTCGATGTGATTGTGGGGTTGGATGTCATGACCCTGGTTTCTTTAAAAATCGATTTGGGAGCCCACCAGTTGGGTGTAGTTCCAGTTCCGTATAAGGGTAAAGTAAACCGAGAAGCTATGGAGAACATGGTGGACCAGGCAAAGGTATCAGAGGTACAGAGAGAACGGCTGAAAGAAGTTATGGAGGAGTTCTGATTTATTTAGAGATAAAGTAGAAAAATCTCTGGTTCAGCATTCGATTGCTGTCAGTGTTCCACATCCAATTTACAAAAATCCTTACCCTTTGAGTTACGAAAAACATAGGGAAGCTGAAAAGCAGGTTCAAGAGATGTTGCAGGAAAGAATCATTGAGCATGCCAATTCTGCCTGGTGTTCCCCTATAGTAATGGTTCGAAAGAAAGGTGAAGAAGCATGGAGATTTTGTGTAGATTACTGTGGGGTAAATGGTGTAACCTAAAATGATCGCTTCCCTTTGCCCACCATTGCTAGCTTATTCCAGTGAATTGGGGGAACGTCTAGGTATCCGACTACTTTAGATCTGCGTAGCGGATATTGGCAGATTTGGTTAAACCCATCTGACCAGCCGAAAACTACTTTCATCCTTGAGAATGAAATGTATCAGTTTAGAGTTATGCCATTTGGACTTAAAACTGCACCTGCTACTTTTCAAAGAATGATGCCCTGTGTTCTTAGAGAGGTGTTGGGAACCTGTTGTGAGGTCTATCTGGATAATGCGATCATACATTCAGTCACTTTTGAACAGCATGTGCAGGATCTGTTCAGGGTTTTTTCTTTGCTTAAGGAGGCGGGCTTGACATTGAATCCCTAAAAGTGTCATTTGTGTCAAAATGAATTGACTTATTTGGGACACAAGTTGTGCGATGGGAAAATCAGTACTCTGCCGAAGAAGATACAGGCAGTTCAGGATTTTCCAGCTCCAAAGGGAGTGAAACAACTTCGTCAATTCCTGGGGCTTTGTGGGTGGTATGCTAGATATGTTGAAAATTTTACCCTCACTGTAACTGGTAAACTATTGTATGAGTTGTTGGAAAAGAAGGTTAAATGAAAATGGGATTCCTATTGTCAAGAGGCCTTTGAACAGTTAAAAAGTAAATTATGTCAGGCTCCTGTACTAGGACTGACTGTCCATCGCAGGTTTAAGTTTGATATTGTATACAGATGCTTCTTCTGCGGATATTGGTGCAGTACTTCATCAGGTGGTTCCTGAGGAGAAGGAAGAGCCAATAGCTTACATTAGTAGAACTTTAAATAAAGCAGAGAAAAAGTATACAGTTTCTGAGCGGGAATGCTTAGCTTTGGTATGGGCCTGTCAAAAATTGGAACAGTACTTCTCAGGGTCAGTCACAGTGATTACTGACCATAAGTCTTTGGTCTGTTTGCAAACAGCTGGTGGTCTGAAAGGAAAGTTGCACAGATGGATGTTGCAGCTGCAAGAATTTAATTTGCAATGGGAGCATAAAGAGGGGGTAAACTTCAAGTACCAGATGCCTTGTCCCGAAATAGTCAAAATTTTGCCGAGGACAATTTTTACTTCAGAAGCTGTGGTATGTATGTGAGGGAGTGACCAGGGATGAGATAGTTAGGGAACAGCTGTTGGATTCAAAGCTGGGATTGTGTTACTAGTATTTGAGTGACGGAATTTCGGGAGCTGACTCTGGAAATCTGGCCAGAGTGAAGGGTCAGTCTCGGGATTTCATCCCCAAAGACCAATTGCTGTGGTATATAGCCTATATAGCCCAGGGTCCTCCCAGGATATACATTCCTGAGAAGCTTCGTGAAAAGGTGATACTGGAATTCCATGCTAGTCCAGTTGCAGGGCATCTGGGAATTAGAAAAACCATCAAGAAGTGTAGAGAAAGTTTACTGGCCTCGTCAAAATAATTGTATAAAGTGTTTTGTGCATTCTTGTGGAGAGTGTCAACTCCACAAGTACTCCCAGAACCGACCAGCAGGTTTGCTTCAAAATATCTCCAGTGCGGCCCTATTCGAGCTGGTAGGAATTGACCTATTGGGTCCATTGCCCAGAAGCACTAACGGCAATGTTTATTTGTTGGTGGTAGTGGACTACTATTCCAAATGGGTTGAACTTTTGCCCTTGAGAAATTCAAAAACGTCCACTGTCGCCCGATCCTTACAGAATGAGGTTTTCTCACGGTATGGCTTTCCAAAACGCATGTTGTCTGATAATGGGCCACAATTTGTGTCTACCCTTATTGAAGAGATGTGCAGAATGATGGGAATTAAGCAGTCCTTCACAACTCCTTACCATCCTCAGTCTAATTTGGCTGAGAGAGTGAATCGGACCCTAATTCCCATGATTTCCTGTTACATACAAGGCAAACAGGGGAGATGGGATGAGTACATCTCCCTGTTTGCATTAGCAATGCGTTCTGTTTGGCAAGAAACCACGGGGCAGACGCCTGCAAAGTTATTTTTGGGTAGAGAAATCGCTCTTCCATGGGACGAGGCCATGCAGGGTAATTTCTGGAAGGTGTCAGAAGACTTAGAAAAGTTAGCTGAGCAAGTAAAAGTAAGGGTTCAGCAGCAACAACAACGGCAGATATGACATTACGATAGGAATCGGCAGGATTTGAAGTTCAAATTGGGGGATCAAGTATTTCTTCGTACTCATCCTTTGTCTAGTGCTGATAGTCATCAGATTTCAAAATTTATGCCACAGTGGAAGGGTCCCTACCGGATAATTTATGCAGAGGTGCCAACCTCTAGCAGAACGTATCAGTAATCAATAGGGGATTTTTCAGTAATGTTTCAGTAATGGAAAACAAACTTTCAGTAATATTTTCAGTAATGTAACACGCCATTTTTTTTTTCAAAGTTAAGGACAATATTTATAGTATTACTGTGTAACCTGTATGAGGTGCCAACCTTCTGAGGAGCCTATCAGTAATCACCATACGAAGCCTCATCGTTAACGCGCAGAATGAGTATTTCATGAGAAATTAATGCAGGAAATGTGTAATAACCTTATGTGTTTACACAATCCTGACAAAAAAATTATGAAATTAAATAATCAATATTGTACTTACCTCATGCCATTGCTGACATAAAAAGACTCCCTTGTTGCTTGTTTTGCAGTGAAATATTCTTTTTCAGATAACTTCTTTTTATAACACCGCTCACGGAGGAAAAGGCTTTACTTTTCTGTACAAGAAGGGCACTTAATGTTTTGGTGCTCATTGTTGGGCGGAAGTATATATGTGAGGTTTTTCCTCACTATACTAAATATTCTCTCTGTAGAGGAATTGCTGTGACAGATAGTCAATATTGCCAACATTAGTTTACGCAATGCAGAATACTTAGGAAGGCCAGATGAATCCTTCATCTTAGATATTTCATTCCATGCCACATCTGCTCTAGGATATCCAGCTTCATCAATATCAGAGTCTGGGAATATAGCATGAAACAAGGGACCAGCATGATCACAGCTTGCTATAGGTAGGTTATGCTCCACAACAAATGTAGTAAACAGCAATTCAGCATTTATCACGCTATTTTCATTCTTTTTTGCAAAAAAATTATCCAAGGTCTTTGATTGAGTCTTTGATTTTACAAAATCCTCTTGTTTTTTTTTACTGGATATGCCTTCGGCAATGATCTCGTCCTGCATGGGCTACTAATTACTCCCATATTAGAAGACACGCAAGGAAACCTTTATTTCAGCATTTGTAACATTTTTCCATTTCCTAGCTCGAGATTTGGGAGAAAGATTTGGATGTTCCTGGAGAAAACTCTTTGCATACTTATTTGTTTCAGAAACGATAATTCCAAATATGAAATTGGTAAAAAAATGGTCAAAATATGCAATAGGTGCCGCATCAGTTGCATGAGCATGTTTGGGCCCCTGCATTTCCTGATAATCAAAAGGATGCTGAGGCTGTTCATCACTTCCCTCTATTACATTCTCCCATTCACTTTCAGAACTTTCATGATCTGAAGATTCACTATCGAGATCTTCAGTTTCAGAAGAAGATATTGTGTGCATGGCACGGTGGCTAGTTTTCTGGCTTGATGTTGCTTGACCAATATCACTCTCAGATGATTCAAAATCATCACTATCACTTCGCAAACTTTCGCTCTCACTACGACAAGCCATTTCAAATAATCTAACAAAAGATTTCACGCAGTAGGAAAAAGCACATCTGCTAGTCTGAGGAACAAGCTGTCAATAAAGTCATCCTCTGCTAACACAAGTTTGAAAAAAGAGGGGGATTCGTAATTCACGGAGTTTTTGTGATTGTGTCTGTTTGTTTGGGGGAAAAGAAATGAATAATGTGAAGAGCTTCTAGTAAGAAAACATCGCACTTCATTTTCCCGCGCGGCGAAAGTCTGCAAGAAATATAAACACTTCGTCATCGCGGGACCACAAGTTGCGCGTTACTGCACTTTGAACGGGGCTCGAAAAAGTTATTTCTGACAGTACGATGTCTTATAATTCACCAACAATGCATACCTGCCAACCTGAGAAAATTGAAATGTGTAAAATTGCATGCGAATGACATTTCTAATGATTTTTTTTTAAACTATGTGCAAACAACATTTATAATTATTTTTTTAACTATGCGCTAACAACATTTTTAATGAATCTGGCTACGTACAAGTAAAAATAAATGCAAATATTTGTGTATTTCATAATTTTTAGATGTTTATAATATAAACAAATTATATCACATTTTGATACCATACTCAACGTTTTCCGTCGTCCGTAGCGGACTGACAATTTCCATAGCATACTTTACGTTTTCCATCATCCGTAGCAGACCTACGATTATCGTAGCATGCTGGATGTTTTCCGTCGTCCGTAGCGGACCGACGATTTCCATAGCATACTTGATGTTTTCCGTCATCCGTAGTGGACCTACAATTATCATAGCATGCTTGATGATTTCCATCGTCCGTAGTGGACCTACTTGATGTTTTCCGTCGCCCGTAGAGGACTGACTATTTCCATAGTAACATACGTAAAATCCGCAGTAGTTGGAGTCTGAATCTTTTTTCCCACCGCATGATCTTTATTCAGCGTCAAGCATAACAGTGTGCACGGAGAATTTAATGTGCCAAAGTCCCGATGCTGACGACGGGTCACGGGTGTTCAAGCACATAATGGCGCAAAATTCCCATCTCTGTCATATATTTTATTTACAGGGATATTTTAACAAAAAATACAGAAAATTTTAAAAATCCGGAAGACTGTATAAAAAAACGGAAAACTTCTGCAAATTCTGGAATAATTGGCAGGCATGATTTAACTGAAACATAAACAAATATTTCTCAAGGAAGATTTAAAAAAAAAATTTTTTTAATATACGGAAATGCGTAAAAAAAGCGATCTATGCGTAAAATCGCAAAGAACAGTTAAAACGTGTAAAAGTTGGCAGGGCTGTTCACTTGGCATTGCCGTGAACAGCCCTGCCTCAACAGCAGTAGGAATAGTTTTGGCTAAAGTAGCCTTTCTCCCGTCACACGGAGAAAGTGCGCGGGAAGCCGATAGCAAGCGCAAACTCTTTCACGATACAACACTTACGGCATATTACCATTCTTTTGATAATATCGCTGTTTGACGATATGATTCACGGAGATTCCATTTCAAAATGATATGATCATCGACACCAATATCTGCCGTCTGATTCGGGAAATACGCGGATCAAAATCGAAGGCCGACGAATCGGCCGTGTCGCACTAGAAGGGTTAACAAAAAAGGATACAAAATTGAAATTCTTCAAAACACGCTGAAATCCGTAATTTTTCCAACCTGTCTTTAATTCCGTAATCTGACAGTCACAACCGTAATAATTACGGACAATCCGTAATAGTTGGCACCTCTGTTTATGTATTGTCTCTTCTAGTCTATGAGTTATAGACAGAGACCGGAGGAAAAAAAGGCTTCCATAATGTGTGTAACTTAACGAAGTATGTAGCTATAGAAAATAGTAATCAAACAGAGTTGATGGCGTCAAGACCAAGAGTTGTGGATAATTCAGTAATTGAGTTTGATGACCTCCAGGAAGTGAGTGGAGGTATGGAGATGCCACAGGAGTTGGGCTGATCACAGATTTTTGAAAATGAGGATACAGTAAGGGAAACAGAATTGGAGCAGACACAGGTTAAAAAGTGGTACAGAGTCTACCCTCCAGAAGTTTACGAAGACAAACCAGGGTGGATTATAGGATATTGGCAGGATTATGTAAGTAAAAAATATATATATATTTATATAATGTTGCAATTTATTAAGTTGTGAGTTATGATTAAGGATTTGATGTGTGGAAAATACTTATATGTAAAGATGTACCACAGCTGACACCACTCGTAGTGGAGTGGCTTGATTGGAGCAAAGGGTCTCTTGGCGCTATAAATTGGTGATCTTTATCTCTCGCTTGCTCGGGTTTTTTTTTGGTTTTTTTGTGGTATGGTTTACACATTTGCTCTGTGTGTGGTACGCAGGTGCAGTTTGATTTATCCTTGGAAAACCATGCGGGAAGGCTCGTTGGCTTCAAGTGGCGGGACGGTCGAATATCTGCTGGAAGGGAATCTCCATGGCTGAACTTCTTTGGAGATAAATTGCTATCTTTTTCAATTTTTCTTGAGAATGCAACAGTGACTTTTCTTGAACTAGCAAAAGCTTTATGCCGTTTCATGCCGTGAGAGCTTGGAGTTTCTGCGTAAGTGTTCCTGGGTGTCAGGAGCAGTAAAGTTTGCTTTACGCCCTTCCATGCCGTGAGAGCTCGGAGTTTCTGCTTAAGTGGTCCTGGGTGTCGGAAGCAGTGAAAGTTTTTGTCACATCTTTTTTATGCCAAGAAAGTATGGAGTTTCCGTCCAATTATGTCTGACAGTTATGAGTGGTGGAGGGTTTTCTTCACGCGTGGATGAATGTGTTGTGAAAAATTTGGAGTACCGGAACTTTTTTTTTTTTATATTGAATACTCATCATCCAGTGATTCACTTGAAGTTTTTTTTGTGTGTAAACTTTTCTTCTCATTGAGCCTGTTGTGTGTGTGCCGGGGGGTCGTCAGAGGAATAATATTAAATCCTAGTACCTGAGTGCAAAAGTTTTTTCCTTTGTATAAGTAATAGTTGCTGGCAGAGTTTAAAGTAGGGTTGTAGGATAATTCAAAGTTATTTGAAATTGGTTTATTTTCATGTGGTGTTCATTGATGCGTGTTGTACTATTAGGAGTTTAAAATTAATAGTGTTTACATACCCAGAGTTGATTGTCACTCTTGTGCTTTAGTGTGCTCATATGCTTTAATTAATTTTGAATGTTGTCTAAAGAAATGACAGGCTAATGATTAATGGGGTTTAAATACCTAATGTTATTAGTATTGTATTGCCTGTCTTGCGTGATAAAAATTGAAGAAGCAAAAGGGATGAGAATCTGCAGTATGTTAGAATTTGAATTCAATTTAGTAACATGCGTTTTGAAGTAATTGACTTGTGGTTGCACTAAAACTGTTGAATTATATAAAAAGTTTTAGAAGAGTAATTTGTGTATGATTTGTTTATTTGCCATTGCAAATTTATTTGAATATCTGTCTACTGCACATTGCGTCCTAGTCGTGGGTTCGAAACCAGATAAGAGAGAGAGAGAGAGAGAGAGACAGATTACCTAGATAGTAGCTGGGCAAAGTAAATTCTGGTGGGGAAGTAATGGCTAGGAGCGTTGCAAACTTCGTAATGCATAAATCGAATTCTCTCTAGCTACAGGTGTGACGATCGGAATTACAAAAAATAGCGTAACGCAACAATTTGCTATTTTGCCCTGATGCATTAAGCCACAATTTTATTCTTGACTAAATGATTTTTAAACATCCTTGACGATAGCGTATGCGCAATTAATTTACTAAAGTCACTTTGTTACAGAACGATCGCCTACCCGCGTTTTCTAACAGTCACTGAATTATACCATCACTAATTAATACTACGTAAGATTCACACTAAAACTAACTAAATATTAATACTAAGCAAAATTTTAATCACGAAAGGTTACTAAATTACGATCAATACACCCCAACGATGTTAATACACGCTACTGACATAAGGCATAAACACACGTTTTTTCTCATTAGGTACAACTACAATACAATAAAATACTTCAAACACTACATGTTTATAAATTACTTTTCCATTATTAAAGCTTACACGATAATATAATATAATAAACAGCGATAAGGACGGTAAATACGGAACTACAACCTTACGATTTTTGTTTTCATCGCTACGTTTTCCCGATGGTCAAGAACGTTGCGGCGTCACTGATAATTTTAAACTAATACATCTAATACTAAAACTATGTATATAAAAACTGCAAGATACATTTAAGAAACTAAGGTATCAAATTAATTACATATATGAAATGTAAGATACACTAAGGAACTAAGGCAAATTAATTCATATACACTACATCATATACTGCATTAAAATAAACTTCCATAATATCTCTTCCCTGAAAGTAAACAGTACACTAAAAAATGCAATGGAAGGAAGGAAAAAAACATTGCATGAAGGAAGGAAAAAAACAAAAAAAAACATAGCATGATGTCAAACTTCATTAAATCTACTTTCCAGCTAGTTACATCTCCCTTAACTAGCAACAGACATTCCAAGGCTAACTTACCTTAACCTATTCACATAAATTTAACTACACACACATAGATCAACATTCCACAAAGAAAAAAATCAGAAAGGAAAGAAGAATAAATTGAATTTACTCGATTTTTCTTGACTCTCATTTTTTCTTTTTTTCTAACTTCCTCCTCGCCAAAGGGATTTGAGATCATCTTATGAAAAAAATATATATATATCACTCTCATTAAGAGTCCGTGGATCTGGTGATAGGTTTTACAAAGAGATCGGAAAAACATCAACAGATCATCACACTCTGCTAATATTATTTTCTTAACCCTTAAAGGTATGTTCCTACAGCACCTGTTGCCTCAATCACCCCCTCCTCCTCCATACACTCCATAAAGGGTGGGCACAGTAAGATTATAGAGGCTAGATGGATTAGACCCCTTTTCCTATTCAAAGTTCAAGTAACACCAGAGTCAGCTGTGACATCTACAGCATTCCCCCAAGGTCATAAAACATTAGTTTTCCACTGAAGTTTAAAGTGTTGTTGGAGTGAATGATTCAATTGATGTTAAGACTTTCCAAGAAACAAAAGTGGCTAACTATCTTTAGCATTTTGTTATAACTTTTTTTCCCCATGCTAGCATTTTTGCTACAGCATTTTTTCAGCCAGCTTAAACTTTAGTCTCATCCATGCTGAACACTTTGTATGAAAGAAAGACTCCCTCTTCCACAAAGTCAGCCTTAGCTTTGTCTGCTGCCTCTTCTGCATTTGTAGCTAATTTCATTATGCCTACTTACACTTTTAACATGAGAAATCTTTTTCAAAAATTTTGTACCATACCATTAGCAGTTCAAGTCTACAACATGGGAATCAGATGACTGAATGACAGAGAGCTTCAACTCATCATAAATGGCTTAGCTTTTAGTGGGGTTGCCTCTAAACCATCAACAGTACAGCAATCTTTATTTGCAGTTTTAATTAACTCCTTTTGTTTAATGACAGTCAAAATTGTGGATTGTATACAGGCACACCCAATCAAAAGTGTACTTAATTCATTGCCATGTTCATTTTTTGAAATTAATTCTGACTTTATTTGAAGAGATTGAAATCAAAGATATCAGCACAATAACAACAAAACTGCTGAAATCACAGAGATGTTCACATGGCAAAGGCAGATGACAGAAAAAAAGACAGGTGAATTCAAAATGCTTATGGAAACATATCCTGTGACTTCAGTACATTGTGACAGACCATAAATAATAATAATAATAAAAATGTTTTACTCTAGTGCATTATAAGTTGCTAAAACTGACAAATATGCAGCATAGAAGTGTTCTCTTTGGACAAAAATATAAGCTATTATACTAACATCACAAATTATGTCTTTCACCATTAATGAAATACACTGGCAGAAAGTGAAAAAGAACACCAAGAAGGAGACGTCTGATACTAACGAAATGTATACAGCATAACGGAATACAGAGGATAACGTGATCAAAACATTATGGCAAAATACAGCTGTATTTGCTGGTAAACTGAAAAATAACATTTCCATGTAACATGGTTAGTACGAGGTTGAACCGCCATGAACTGCGTCACACTGTGCATTTCTGGCATGGAGTCTGTCGTACAGATGTTGGCTGTAAGTTTGGGGTATTGAGTTCCAAGCATCCTCAACCTGGACGCGTAAATCGGGGATGGTCGTGGCTGGCCGTGGAGACCGGATAAGTCATTGTCCCATAAAATCCCACACGTGCTCAATGGGGGACAAATCCGGTGAACGTGCAGGCCATGAAAGTTGTCTCACGCTCTGAAGTGCATGTTGTGTTGCACGTGCCGTGTGTGGGTGTGCGTTATCTTGCTGGAAAACATCTTGATGGACCGACCTTACAAATGGCACAACAACGGGCTGAATTATGTTATTGATGTAGGAGGTGCTGCCTACAAACACTAGTTGTGTACGGGAAGGATAGCTGATCGCTCCCCACACCAGGAGACCAGGTGTAGGCCCTGTGTGTCCCTGGCAGATGCCAGAAAGGTGGAGACGCTCCCCTGTGCGTCTGTGAACAGGCATACGGCCATCGGAGGCTCCCAAGCAGAATCTGCTTTCATCGCTGAACACGACAGATCGCCATTGCGTTCTTCAGTGCAGACGTTGGCGACACCACTGTAGCCGTTCCTGGTGGTGGGCTGGAATCAGAGGTACACATGCCAGAGGCACACGTGCACATAGTCCTGCATCCAGTAGATGGTTGCGGATTGTTCGCACAGTCACCTCAGGTGCAACGGCAGCGCGGATTTGCGTCGCAGTGGATGTTCTGCTTGACAACGCCGCTCTTCTTATGCGTCGATCGGTCCGCTCATCAGTCTGTCTGTGACTCCCGGTTCCACGTCTTCTCGTGTGGGAATGTTCCTCGGACCATCTACGCCACCATCGTACCACCACCGATACTTCCCGTCCAATTCGCTCCGCAATACGACAATACAAACACTCAGCCTCGCGCAGTTCGACTAGACAACCTCGCTCAAAGTCCGATAACTGCTGAAATTGTACACGTCTTCCATGTCCCGGCATTGCAGCTTCTTCAGGGTCTTCGCACGTGTCCGTATGCCGACAACTGATTACATTCACTTTGCCGTACTCCTTAAATACCACCGACGATAATTTGCATATTGTGCCATGCTGTGGCATAAGCGCTCACCGGTTGGTCCCGAAATTAACATCCCACCTACGTAAACTCGACCCCATTAACATATGTAAATTTCATGATCGTCCGCCAATTCCTTCTTGGTGTTCTTTTTTCACTTTCCGCCAGTGTACATTACACCCCTTTGAACGACAACATAAACCAAAATATCAGGAATCAAAATCACCAAAAGGTGAACATTTCGTTGATCATTTCAACAAAAGTGTTGCATAATATAAAGTACTGAGCAAAAGTGACTTTACCTGGACATGGGGAGCTGAAGTATGACATTTAAAAAATTCAGGGTAATTTTCCAAGAAGTAGCGTGCAGCTTTCTTTCCAGATTCTTTGGACAGTGCATATGATCTCTGTAAAAAATCAATAAATTGTTTTTCAATTCTATGGGCTTAAAACTTCACTAGTGCAACACCTGATGAGCTTTGAAACATTTGAAAATCAGTTAGCCATAACCATCAAAACTTCACAAATTTCAAAATGCCCACTTATTTCATAAACAATACATTTGTGTGTATATATATAGGGCAGTCAATTAGTTGCACTCGTATGTAGAAAAAGAAAAAAAACGCATTTTGGGAAATGTTTATACTTACATAGGAAATATAATAGAAGAGTTATTTTTTTATGTAATTGCCTAGTTTATTAAAACATTTATCGTATCATGGCACGGATTTATTTGTCTATCCCTTCTTGAAAAAACTGTCCAACTTGCAATAACCATACTCGTGTCGTATTTTTGACGTCTTCATCGGAATCATAATGCCGCTTCACAACGTCACTTTTCGTGGGGCTAAACTCATGGAAATCACAAGGTTAAAGATATGGACTATAGGGAGGGTGTCTACACACCTCCCACTTGAATTTGTCGAGGGCCTTTGTGCCATGTGCTGAATGTGGTGTCGCATTGTCATGCAGAAAGACAATGCCTCTTGACAGTTTTCCTGGCCGTCGATCTTTAATCACTTTTCGCAGCCTTTTAGGGGTTTCACAATATGATGGCACATTCATCATGGTGCCCTTTGGCATGAATTCATAGCAAAACACCTTGATCATCAAAGAAAATGGTGAGCATATCTTTTCCGGCAGAAGGAACAATTTGGCACTTTTTCAGAGGTGGAGAATGCGAATGTTTCCACTCACATGAAGTCTGCTTTGTTTCTGGTGAGAAGTGAGGGACCCAAGTCTTGTCTCCGGTCACAATATGGTTCAAAAATTCATTTCCTTCTCTGTGATAATGATTAAAAAGCTAGAGCTGCTTGAAAACACTGTGCCTTGTGTTGTTCTGCACATCACATATAGTTTCCCTGCACATCGCCGTTTTGGTCCTTTTGCATATCACTGTTTGGTTTGAAAGGGCATGCAGGTTGTCCTTTTGTGCATTGCTGTTTGGCTCAAAAGGATGCAAATGGCAATGCACAGTGAAACTATATGTGATGTGCAATCACACTAAAATAATGATGCACAGTGATTGTCGGATGTAGAACAATGAACTGATGCATTTGATGGTATGGTAAGCTTTGACTTCATAACAACTGGCATGATAATCAACTCATAGTACCCACTGAAGAAGACTAAGGCTATATAGTTGAAATTAGTCTGGGTGAATCGATGCAATGCAGAAGATGATGCTTTTTGGTATTCAGGTTTTTAATATCCACTTTTTTGTAAAATATTTCGTTAAAATATTGTTCAACTTTAATTGTGTTTCAAGCTATTTGAATTTACTTTCCTTTGGTTTTAAAGTTATGGCTCGACTTTAACTATTGTTCAATACAGCTTGTTTTCAGAGTTCATGTCTACATTCCATTTCAATCATCATTCATCGGTTTTATCCTTTCATCCACTATGTTTTTAAGTTGTCATTGTCTTAGTAACAGCATTTTGATAATGTCATGGACAGTGAGTGAAGACTCACGTGGAATTGAATTGCCTGACCAAATAATGGTAAGTTCATGGTCAATTTTGTAGTCAACATTATTTAGAAATTTCAGGATTAGATACTAGAAATGCATTATTCACCTGCAGTTGCTTCGATATCTTCCACAACGTGTGAAACAGTAAACATAATTGTCAACTTGTAAGTTGAATACTTGATACGATATTGTAGCCACACAACGTTCTACACCCTAGTGTGCGATTAGAACTAATGCAATTTACAGGAATGATTGGTTCTTAGGAAAGTCCCGATTAGCTGTATGTGAAAGTGTAACTGTTCCTACACTGATGTACGGCAGTGAAACCTGGGTACTGCAGAAAAGATATAGGAGGAGTTTATGTGCTGGAGAGATGTTATTTACAGGGCATTTGCAGCAAGGCACGCTTTGATCATGTGAGAAATGAAGATGTTGTGCAGAAGTATAATGTGAGGCAAAATGTTGTACAGAAGTATAATGTGAGGCAAAATGTTGTGCAGAAGTATAATGTGAGGCAAAATGTTGTGCAGAAGTATAATGTGAGGCAAAATGTTGTTTAGTTAGTACTATGGAGACTAATATTCTTAGGTGGTTTGGCCATGTTGAAAGAATGAGTGATGAAGTGCTGACTAAGAGAATTTGTTCAGCTCAAGTGGCAGGAAAGAAAGGTAGAGGAAGGTCAAGGAAATCATGGGAGGACCAGATTCAAGAATGTCTGCTTGAGAAAAAGATTATGAGTATGAAGTACAAAAGGCCTTGTGTGCTGCATGTGATGGAAGTTAATGAAGCTCAAACTGTCCGCCGAGATCATTGTAATAAATGGGGATATTTGATACACCAACAGTAAGTAAATACTAGTTCTATTAGTTAAAGGTGTACTTGGCAGATGGTCTTTCTTTGATGAGCTAACCTCTGAATCTAAGAGAACAGCTTAATGATATGCATGTATGAAATTGGACATGAGACATTTTTGTGAGAGAATCTGTAAAAAAGGATTTGAAAAGCGGAAAGGCAACTACAGAGACCAAAATGCCCCAACCAAGCTTTTCCTTATCCAGACAGGAATGTGTGATACTAGGTTAAACATACTAGTAGTACAATCTGCAGCAAAACAAGTCAAAAACAGCCTTGCAAAGTTAGTGTAAAGACTGTTTTTGACAAGAGACAGAGAAGGCTATTCAGGAAATATATAGGTAGTTGCCAAGCTGGCATCTTAGGAAACAGCATGTGCTGAAAGGGGCTCCAGTTCCACAAAATATGCAGCTTGTGAAATCTGGGCCTTTGAATTGAGAAAAGTCAAAAAGCTACAGGGTGGCGGCATCACTACAGAGAGAGAAAACTTCTGAGTAATAGGCTTTCCTTTTGGGAAATGAAACTTACAAAAAAATTACTGAAAGTGCTAAAAATGGTACCAGGGCACCTGAAGTCTTCAGGGGTGGCAAAGACAATGCTGTTGAATGAGAGAGAGTAAAAACTGAACTGTGAAATAGCATCAATGAGTCCCCAAGATTTAATCAATGATTTTGAGAACAAATTGCAGTGAAGCTGATCAGCCCTACACCAGAAAACTGTACAGAAACTGATTGAAATTGAAACATTGGACACAGAGGCCCTTCAAACTGAAGTACAAAGCATCAAACAGCCAGCTTTTGCAAGTCCTCGGAGGCTGTAAAGACTGAAAGAAACAACACCTATAAAGAGAACTGGGTTCACCCTTTCCCTCCTGACAGCTGCAGGAGAGAGCAGTGCTAATTGGAAGCTCAGCATGAGTGTGTGTCTGTCGACGACTACCTTCTCACCAGAAAAGAAGAGGCTATTGGGTGACAAGTGGCGTAGTATAGTGAAGTGCAGTGCTTAAGCTGTGCACCATATGCCCAAACAAATAATTTTAATCAGTGATGGCCATAAGAACCTCTGCCTGTTTGGATACACAAAGCACTGAAGTGGATGCTTGTTCATATAAATTCAATCTGTATACTCTTCCAATAATTTTGCTAAATACATTTAATGAAAAGCAGCAACTTAGGATTATTGGCCAGAACTTTTATGATATCAAGACTGTTTAGTTTCTGCATGTAATTTATGTTCTTGATAGCAGTGGTCTAACTTTAAATTTTGAATGAGCTACAGGCAGAATGTTTTCTTTTGTTTTAACCAATAATCAATGGTGTAAATATTCTAAATCATAAAATTTATGCCTGTGGTTGTATGTTAAAATGTCTTGGCCATCTGAATCTTGAAAATTTAAGTAAAGAGTGGAAAGAAGAGTAGATTGGGAAAGGAGGGCACTTGTTGAGTTTTGGGGAGAATTGGTTAAGACTCAGGATGGCTTAGTTCAAACTGTTGCTTCTTTGGGATTTTTCTGCATGGAATTCACTGGTTCAGGTTTTTGAAAAAAATATTCCAGTGATTTTTGGACTGAGGACATCTTCCGATGATGTATTTTGTAATTGCTGACTAGCTCCACCCTGTTTCAATTCATTCTCACCTGCAGTAATCAAAACATCTAGCACATGTTATGGCTCAGCATGAACTCTCGGATTCTGTCATGCTAAAGTTGTAATAATATGCATTTTCAAACATTTGTTATGTAAAAACAAATATTTAATACAGAAAAAAGGGTATGTGCACAGTACTGTAAATTTTAAACATGTACAAAATCATATATAATTTATGACTAGTAAGCTTGTGGTGTTAAGATAAAATAAAATTAGCAACTTTTCTCACAATAAATTTTATTGTGAGAAAAGTTGCTAATTTTATTCTATGTACAAAATCACCACAAATCCATTGATACTGTTTCTTTAAAATCTTCAGTGCATGGTTCAGGGGATTTGAAGAAAATCAGATGGGATGAGCAGTGAGTCATCTGAATCTTCAACATTTAAGTAAAGAGTGGGAAGAAGAGTAGATTGGGGATACACTTGAGACTTGGGGAAAATCAGTTAAGACTTGGGATGGCCTAGCCCAAACCATTTCTTCTTTAGGACATTTCTGCATCAAATTTACTGGTTGAGATTTTTGAAAAAAATATTCCAGTGACTTTTGGACTGAAGACATCTTCCAATGATAAATCCCCCACAACATGCAAAGTAATTCAGTTCAGTTATAAGAAACTTCAAACTAATTCAAAATTCGGGTCATCTGTCTCAATTTTTAACGAGCATTCTATGAGCTCAAATGCCTCCAAAAGTTTTTAAACTGTGAATTCAGGGGGTGGCAGCTTCTTCAATGGCTCCTTGATATACCATTTGAATAAAATAATATTTTCTAGGTTTCTTTTCATTAGCATTAAAGAATTCAGTCACGTCTTCAGGAGAAACTTCCAGTTTCAATCGATTTGTGTTCTCAACCCCAGTTTCCGTAACATTTTCAACAGGATTTTCAATGCCTTCTAAAACTCTGAACAAATTGAGGCAGAATTTCTTCCAAACACCCTTAAGGTTTGTTTCAGTAACTTCATTCCAGGAATTTTTGACAATGATCTTTGACATAGTCATCTTTAAGCAATGACTTCTGTTTGATCTTTGACAATTTTCACAGCAACCAAAATGTTGAATATTTTCCAAACACTTTGGGTTGTTGGTCCACCTTCTGTATCAACTGCTTCAATCAGTTTTTGAAATGTTTGATAAAGACAGCAGGCCTTGGAGGATTGAATAATTCCTTGATCCACTGGTTTGAAGAAATGGAATTTTGGGAAGATGAAAATATTCTTGATGTTAAAGATTGTGGTGTTGAAGAATCGTAGCATGGACTGGTGCATTGTTTATAATTAGCATTGTTTCAAAGGAAGGTAATTATCAGCACAATGTTTCTTGACTTGTGAAACAAAGTGATATACAAGCCAGTCTTTCAAATACTGTTACAGTCATCCAAGCTCTAGAATTTGATTTCAGAATCACTGGAACAGTTGTCTTGACTAAACCCTTTAATGCTCTTGAATTCTCAGCACGATAAATTACCAGAGCTTTTAATTTACAGTCACGTGCAGTATTTGACAGCAACAATAAATCAGTCTATCCTTTGCAACTTTGAAGCTTTGCAACTTCTTCTTTAGGAATGAAGGTTCATAAAGGCATTTATTTCTACAAAAAGTCACGTTTCACTGAAGTTGAATATCTGCCGCGAACAACTGCCGCCTTAAATGATTTCAGCTAATTTGCTTGGATAATCTTTTGGCAGATGATCTTTCTTTGAGGAGCTAACCTCTGAAACTCAAAGAACAGCTTAATGATATGTATCTTTCACAGTTACGTTAGTACTTGCAACTTCACTCTGAACTCATGTTCTCCAAGACATCCTGAAGTAAGCCAACCACACTTTGCTTGCATTTAATGTCTCATCCCTTACTGTGTCATTGTGCTGGTTCTTAATCATTTCACACACAGATAAAGTTTTTGTTAACAAGTGCTAATCAGACAACACCAAATTGTTTAATCTTCCTGAGCCATCATGGTATGACCATCCAAAATTTATTTGTTTTGTTTATTTACTTTACTTTTGTCTTAGAAGCAGCATGCAGGGGCATTCCCATAAAAAGTCAGACAAAGGTGATTCATAACAGCTGTCTTTCTGCAAAAAACACCTGTGTTTTCCAGCCCACTGGTGTCAACAGGTGAAGTGACAGCTTTATGTAAATTTATTGCATGGGATAGTTACATACAACTTTGCCAAGTGGAGAAGAGATTGTGAGAGCAATTTAAAATCCAGCACCCTAAGATGCTTGAGTTTACATTTTTGCAAAGCAGGACTCCTATAAAATGATTATTTAACTTCCTTTCTTTTGCAAAGCACAGAAGATATACTTGAAAAGATTTTTTTATTTTACTTGTCGTAACAGTAATGGGTCATTCCATGTCACATCACCCAGGGCATGTAACCCACCCATCTCAGATTTTAGTGAAAATTGGCACCAAGTACTGTACTGATGAGATATGAAACCTGTTAAAATTTTAGATCAGTCAATCCAGTAGATCTTGAGTAATGCCACTTTAAAAATCGGATAGCTCTGCCTTTAAAGTTTTTACGCTACAAGTTTTCACAACTACACTGTAGGACAAAAAAATTCATAACTTCACAACTAACTGTTGCAGCCACATAATTTTTTTTTTTAAATGGTCTGCATGATCCATATATTTGGGAACAACTTGTTTCTGCACATTTTTTAAATTAAAAGAACACTTTTTTTTAATTTAATAACAAAAGACATGGAAAAATGAGGCCACATTTTTACTAAACAAAATAAGTTTTTTCGAAATGAGCCCCCAATTCAAATTTGCTAAAAATATTTTCATGTGTGTATTATAATGTAACCTTTCAGCAGGAGAAAAAATACTTCGGGCAACTCGCCATTTTGGCAAGGAAAAAAAAAATGACGTGTTTCATATATAGAACATTCCGACATATTACCCATTTTTTTTTTAATTATGTGGTTGCTTCACCATTTTACCCGCCCCCGCCATAGTTTAACCCTATCTCGGTGAGTAGCTCAAAACAATTTTTATTTTATTTTTATGTACCACCATCTTGGAAATGGGTTTATTTTTCTTTTTCTGCGGTACACCAAAATATGGCCTCAAAATGGTTTTGAAAAATGGCAATTTTGCTTTCCTCTTATTGTAGATCGAAAGCTTTGGTTTTCACTACCTTAAAGAGGACATTTTAGGCTTACAGAAAATGTATAGAAATAATGGAAAATATTTTTTTTAACCTTGCTTACAATGGCATTGAAATCTGCCATACATGAAAGCATAAATCACCATTTTTGATGGACTGTTCAAGTGACTGGGAGTTAGAATCCCAAGTTGGGAATTTTTGTGTAATAACTATGGCTAGTAGAGTTTTCAGCTATGGAGAATTAAAGTTTGGGCTTGGTTCCCTTCTCACTCCCCTCCCTCTCAAAGGTGCAAAAATTTTAACTTTTTGCAGATTTCAAGGTTACATATCTCAAAAGAGGGACCAGATATTTTTTTCCCCAAGGATACCCCTACTGATACTCAACAAAACCTGGGAGTTTCATTTTGTGGTTCAAACTGGTTTAGAAGTTACAGGCTGTGAAATATTTGTGAATAAATGGTAACAATTCATCACTCAAAAATGCACAGAAATACATAAATATTTAGGTTTATTTCTGTTTTTAAAATATTTTTAAGTCTTATAGAATTATATTTTAAACACCTTTAACTACCAAATACTATATGTACAATTTATACATAAGGTAAATAAAAAAAACTAAAAAACCTTACCAGAGTATATTGTACAGTTTGCGATTCACAAACTTTACAGCAACACTTGTCTAGATGTATAACCTTACTTCTGTGAGTGCGCTTGCAACTCTCTTTATTTGTTACTTTTGAATTCAATATTTTGACCAATTTCAATTTGTAACTGATCAGAACGCTAGCCTACAAAGCTGTGCTCACAATCGTCAGTCAAATCACCAAAGCTTTTTTATAGTTGCTGTGCTTAAAAATAATCGACAATTGCAAAAAATGTGACCCGACAGGGCCACCTATGCTATCAAAGCTGGGGTTTTTTTAAGAATACAAGCAACTGCAAAGATTAGATGTCTCTAAAATTCTTACTAATTTTAATAAAATTATAAACTAATGGAACAAACCGTTTTATGAATTATTTTGACATTGAATGATGCGTTTATGTATGATTTATAAATGAACTTTTCCTTGGTTACATAAGAGATAAATGAATTCTTTTCCCTGTCAGTTTGAATTATAACTAAACACAATTACTTATTTTCACATGATAAAAAACTCTGACTGAACCAGGTCTTCAGCCTGTTTGGGTAGGCTGTATGTTCTTCCTGTTGCAGTGTTTTACCTCAACAAAACATAATATATGTGTCAGAGGTACTTCACAATCATTATTAGGCCAATAAAAAGATGGAGAAGGCCCATGTGCGTGCATGAATCAAACAGTCACATCACTTTCATCATAGTTAATCTTTTCAACAAATCTCACATACCAACAGGAACCATGCATACATGCTACTTAGCAGTTAGTAAGTAACTGTAACTCATCTTGAAAATTAGTGACACTGATTTTGGAAATAATACTGTAATATTTATCAGAACTTAATCTTTTAGCACCAATTTTGAAATTGGGAAGTGGTGTAAAGTGATGCATTGTGCGTGTACCAGGAAGAGCTTTTGCTTTCTCAAAATGGGGACTAAGCTGATTACGCACTTTGTTCATCTCTTCTGCACAAAAAAATATATATATAATTTCTTTTATATTATCTTTGCAGAAGTTATACATTGTTGCAGCACATGTTATTTGTTGAATGAACTAAAGGTCGCTGCAAACTGGCTTTTGTCGTTAGCCTTTTTACAATCTGCACCAATACCATCACATGGTGACTTGCCATGGCTTGTTGCAAAAAATGACCACTTTCTTACCAATCTGAAAAAAAAAATCCTATTCATGATAGCGAAAGTTCAGAAAATTCTTGCAGTTTTTATATTATGCAGAACAACCATCAATGAAATACTCAATATTTCTCAGTCTGTGGTAATGCACAACCTTTTTCCTAACAGTAGAAACATCCACAGTGACTAAAAATTTTAGTAGGAGGCAAAAACAGAGATAGAAAGTGAGGATAGAACTTTATTGTGATGTCCTGTAAGGAGGAATTATTTGGAGGGGGGGGACACTGAACATTCATTAGTACTTATGGCAAGCATTTCATTATTGATACAAAAAAAGTTAGGTTGGACTTTTTTTTTTTTTTTTTCATTTTCTTAAAAGTATTTACCTGCACTGGATGAAAAACTAACTAAAGAAAATTCCTGTACCTTATTTACAACTTTACATTCAACAGGTTAAATTACTTTCTATTTGATTGCACATTTAATGTGAAAATAGAATATTTCTCCTTGTTGAGTTTATGTACTTACGAAAAAAATCCGAAGATCCAAATTAAATTATTTTATTTGCTGATGATCTGAAATGCACATGCGTGTGTGCGTGTTGTGTGTGCTCTCTCCCAAGCTTAAGTTCTCCATAGCTGAAAACTATTAGCCATAGTTATTACACAAAAATTCTGAACTTGGTGTTCTAACCCCCAGTCACCTTAACAGTTCATTAAAAATGATTATTTATGCTTGCGAGTATTGCAGATTTCAACGCCATTTTAAGCAAGGTTAAAAAAAATATTTTCTATCATTTATATACATTTTCTGTAAGCCTAAAAAATGTCCTCTTTAAGGTAGTGAAAACCAAAACTTTCGATCTACAATAAGAGGAAAGCAATTACCTTTTTCAAAACCATTGTGAGGCCCTATTTTGGAATGCCGCAGAAAAGAAAAATGAACCTATTTCCAAGATTGTGGCAAATTAAAAACAAAATTGTTTTGAGCTACTCACCGATAGGGTTAAACTATGGGAGGGAAAGGTGTACAAAATGGTCAAGCAACCACTTAATTAAAAAATTGGGTAATATCATGTCAGAATGTTCCATATTATAAAACACACTATTTTTTATTTATTTTTTTCCTCGCCAATTTGATATAACTGATGTCAAGTATTGGATGTGTAATGCTATTTGGATTATTATTATTATTATTATTATTATTATTATTATTATTACATGACATCTACTCTCAAGGTAGTTTTTTTTTTTTGTTTTTGTTTTTTTTGTTTTTACCCTTACTCATATCTTATATTAAATATCTCAAATGTAACTTAGTGTTAGCAAATCATTTCATGAATGCTGTTAATTTTGTTATTTGTAAGAGTTGTGAGACAATCATTAAAGGTGGTTTTGTCCCAATCTTCTGCCACTTTAACTTTTACTGCTGAGTATGTTTCTTTAACTATGACAAACATGAAAAAAAAAAAAGCTGACAATAGAGTTGGAAGAGTTGCTAAACAGTTGATGTTAATGCACAGGTGGCACTGCCTCTTTTTCATATCTTTGAACTCAGTCATAGTGTGGTCATGTAAGTGACTTCTGTCATAAAGGGGATAATATTTATACATGTAGGATGATTACTAGAGTGAAGTTCATAAAACAAGGTCTGGCCTGCCATTAAGTTTCAATATTATGGTGGCAGGAAAGCTTAGTAAGGAATTAAGTGGCAGAATTATGTCTCCTCAGAATGAATAAAACTTCACAAAGAAGGATACTGGTTAAACAACTAAAGTTTTAACACAGAATACAATATTCCAATGTACAATCCTTTATGGCAACAAGAGTTGACTACAAAGTAATATGTAACCATTTAGGAGGCTACATATTAATTGAAAAATACATTAATGTATTGCTAAAGAAATGTTTTAAATTCTTTCAACATGGCCAAACCACCACAGCATATTATTCTCCACCTTGCTAACAACATTTTGCTACACATTACACAACTGCAACACATCATCATTCCTCACACAATCAGAACGTGTCTTGCCACAAAAAAATGTGAGAAATGTGTTACTTATGGGGATTTGGGGGGGGGGGGGCAAGACACGTTCTGATTGTGTGAGGAATGATGATGTGTTGCAGTTGTGTAATGTGAAGCAAAATGTTGTTAGCAAGGTGGAGAATAATATGCTGTGGTGGTTTGGCCATGTTGAAAGAATGAGTGAAAGAGTTGAGATGCTTACTAAGAAATTTTTTTTAGCCCAAGTGGCAGGAAGGAAAGGTAGAGGAAGGCCAAGGAAGTCATGGGAGGATCAGATTCAAGAGTGTCTGCATGAGAAAAAGATTATGGGTATGAAGTATAAAAGATCTTGTGTACGGCGTGTGATAGATGTCAGTGAAGCCCGAGTTGTATGTCAAGATCGCTGTAAATGAAGAAGTTTGATAGGCAACAGTAAGTAAAAATTATCTGGTAGCTTGTATTTGTTTGTGGAGCTATCTTCTGAATCTCAGAAAACAGCTTAGTGATATATGTATGATGATATAATATAAAGAAATTGATGCTCTAGTAACATAAAAAAAGAAATGTGATTGTGAAATAGGAATGTTTTAGTAGCTACTTCTAACTTTGTCAGCCATGGAGTGAATGAAATAACATGAGGTGTTAACACATGGTGAATCAAATGTTGCCAGATTCTGAAATGGATTTCCAAATAATAGGAATTTGATAAGGTGACTCCGTATTACAGATATTTGGGAAATCTATACTGGAAAGGCAAAAACACATCGTTCCATTCTTTAATAGGAAATCTCTTAGATATCATGGAAGTATAGAAATTTTCCTTTTCAATAACCTGTACTCACTTTTTCATATTCATTTTATTTGGAAATCCTTTTTAGAATCTGGCAACATTTGGTTCACTATGAGCTAGCACCTCATGCTATTTCATTCATTACATGGCTAATGCAGATACAAGTAGCTAGCTACCAAAATGCCCCAATTTCAAAATTTTACTTCCTTTTCACATAATTTCAGCATTCGTTTTTTAGCAATATTTTAATGTATTTGTCAATTGTTATTGTGTTATGTAGACTTCTGCCATTTCTTTTCATTATGAAAGTTACATATGGCTGACATGGAAGTAGAAAGAGTAACATTACAGGAAAATAAAAGAACTCAATGAAAATACAGAAATATTTATTAACTAAGATTTTACCTGAACTTCATCTTACCAGATGATGGCAGTATCTTATTTCAAATGGCGATGGCTATAACACAGTCACAATGAGCAAATGGTAAATCTAGGTTTTATCAAACATGCACACACAAAAAATTTCCCACATATAATCAGAACCTTCACAAAGATCTTTTTCTCTATTTTTCAGTCTGTCTGTCTCATCTATCAGTAGATGGGCTAAGTCTCCCTCTGATATGGAGCTTCTAAAGTTGTCTAACTGCAGCTGCGTGAAACGGTTCTGAGTAAAAAGTTAAAAAGTGCACTTAAGGTTACAACATAGTAA
This sequence comes from Macrothele yani, assembly GCA_039090855.1. NCBI lineage: Eukaryota > Metazoa > Arthropoda > Arachnida > Araneae > Macrothelidae > Macrothele > Macrothele yani. The sequence continues at coordinate 168,977,262 of CM077011.1, forward strand.
TTTTACACCACGTACTTATCTACAACTCTTCTTATATCTATGTAATTGTTAGAACATACAACAGTGAAAAATGGGAGATACACAACATAAGAAGAGTTGACAATAGGTCAGGCACATCATATAAAATTGCCACATCCCAACCCTACCTACTCTTTAGGATGTGAGATTATGTTAAAAAATTAAATCTGTTTGTTCCAATTTCTGAAAGGAATTACATGCAGTACTGAGTAAGTTGTCCATCCCAGCTGCTTGCCTGATGCAGACGTGCCAACCTTCAAAATCTAAAAATCAGGAGATTTTTTACAGCTCATAAAATCACATGAGCGCTATTTTTTTCGACATTTTTCAGATGCAGGAGCAATTTTCAAGTAGTATTATTGGTACATAGCATTTTTAATGTTTAAAAAGTTATTCTAAATGCAGACTGTATGTTCATATGCAAAATAAAAAGCATAGTGAAAATAGTTGTCAACCAGATACAATTAATAGCATTTTTTTTTTTTTCGCCCTCGAATTTCTGTTTTGGGAAATTTTTCTTCCATTTTCAGACTGAAATACAAATATTTACGGAATAAAATGATATATAACAACAAAACTGGACAGAGGCAACATCACAGGAAAAAGAAATTACGATTACGGAAAAAATCTTTATTTCGTTTACTTCCGTCTGTGAAAGATGAAATACCGTCCCGATGTGTATTTTTACGGATTGGTAAAATTCTTCGACAAGTAGTTTTACGCGCCGAGAAAAATTCATGATGCGAAATTTTACGCCCCGAGAAAAATTCCTGACGCGTACTTTTATGCGGGGAGAAAAATTCCAGATGTGTATTTTTACGCGTTGATAAAATTTTGATGCGTACTAGACACGTAATTAGATTACGCATTTTGGAGAACTCTGGTCGGCACGTCACTTGAGCACTGCCGTGGAGAGAGAGAGAGCTACTGCATGACGAGGAGCCAGCTCCGCACGAAGCCAGCGAGTCAAAGATGACATCACCGCGTAACACAGCGCTCATAAGGTCCGGTAGAAAATATAAAAGGATGGTTGCAGCCTGCAGGGGATTGAAATATTTTGATTGAGCAATCGAAATATTAAAAAATCCGTAAAAATAAGACTTCTAACCGTAAATCAGTAAAATTAAACAGAAATCCGTAAATTTTACGGATAATAAGTAAAAGTTAGCAAGTATGCAACATCCATGCCCCACTGCGATTCGAACCTGGACCCATCTCGAATAATTTGTCGAAAGCCAATTCACAACTTTATTATGCAGCAAAGACAATAACAGCTAATATGTAAAGAAGAAAGAAATTGCCAAAGATATGACATAAAATAAAGCATTAAAAACCGCGAAAGTGGCGTAATTCAAAAGGAAAAATCTCGCGCAAAAAGTAAGCGAAAGGAATGAGAAAAAAAAAAAACAAATTCAGAAACTAAGTGCACACAAAATGCTACAATAGAAGATAAAACAAAGCTGACAATAACAGATTCGCAATTAGAGATGAACAAAGGAGCACATTAATCTTCTACAAAATGTGACGAAGAAGGGAAAAGAGACAAACATGGTGCAAAACAAGAAATAAAATATCTCCGCAGTAAAACAAAACCAAAAAGCACTCCTCAAAACTCTGAAGAAAACATAAACAGAGCTCACAAATAAGAGCGGGGAGACGTGAAACGATAAGTAGGTCACAGCTGGCGCGCGAGTGTGTTTGTAACCAAAATAAAATAGACCACTGCGCCACCGGGGGTGGCTTTCTTTTTGCAGATATGAGGAGAGGAAAAGTACGATACTGATGACTGTAAATGCTGTCTTGCATCGACGCAGAAAGAAAAAGATTTCACAAGCGGTTCGAAATATTTTTCTTCTGCGTCGATCCAAGGCGGTGGTTGATTGAATTTCATTATTTTGACCATCGTAATGGCTAATTATTGGCGAAATCCGGGAGAATTTGACATTTATCAGGAGGGCAGGAGGAATGGTTGAAAATCGTGAGTTTCCCACCTAAATCGAGAGAGTTGGCACGTCTGCTGATGGTACAGAGCTGGAATTTGTGTGTGCATCCTCATGGTCATCTGCTGCAGAGTGAGCATAAGAGCAATACTCTATAATCTAATAATTTCCATTATGGTACTGTTCTTAGGCTTGCGCTGCACATAATGGCATCACAACACCTACTGATTGCATACGTACTGAAGCATGTAGAACAGAGACTTTTGTGGTATGGTTAGTTTAGTATTAACCTATACCTATTCATCTATTTCAATTGCTTTTGCATTCATTTTCTCTTTATTCAAACAAAGGCAGATGAATGTTACACACAATTTCAAATGATATAATTTACTAAAACCATGCTGAAAGAATGAACAGAACAATACTTACCTTAGCAAGATTACTGGCTGGAATAAAGTATGGATCATCATGGTATTTGAAATGGGAAGCAGTGTAATCCTAAAAACAGAAAATTTTCAAAATAAAAGAATTCATGGTCATATCTAATACTACTTAAAATCAATATCATACATCTTTATTTCAGATTGTCTTTAGAATCCTATAAGTAAAAGCTCTGCCTTATTGTTGATGACCATAAGCATTTTAACCTGTAAATTCAGCTACTTCAGGCAAAATTCATTTCACACAATTCAGGCAAAATTCATCAGGAAGCTCTCATTTGTTTGGCATATTTCAAGGAAGTACAGAATATACAAAGAAAAGATGCTTTTTGAAACTGGGATTTTGTAATTTGATATTTTTTTTTTATTTTGCTATACAAACAGCTAAGTATAAAAAGGAAAATACAGCAGATAAAACATTCCAAACTGAAAATTGTTAGATGTCTAAAAGTGAAACTAAAAAGAAAGAATTTGGATTGAGGAAATAAATGAACTAGCAAATGTGTGGTCTGGAATGCTGGATGGTAAGGTACAGAAAGCTTAGATAGGAGTGGTTTTACATGAAAAAATGGACAACACTATAGTTATACAAGTGACAGAATTCTGTGGTTGCATCTGAATATGAAGCTTTAGTAACTGTAAGTAGTGTATGCTGCTTGTGATTCTAAACCCTCCGATAAGAACTTTTTCTGGGATGAGCAAGAGCTGCTTTGAGTTTAGTGCTACAGATAAATATCCACACAGCCGAATTTCAACACTATATCAGGTGTTGAAAATAAGGTAACAGCCAATTCAACACTATATCAGGTGTTTAAAGTAAGGCCAATTATCTGGGTAAATTTACTCATCCTAGTATGAATAATAATGGTGTAAGATTAGTCGTCTCCCTGGAGCCTTTTTTTGCTGGGTGGACTGCTGTCTGACTAGTTAGCTGCAGAAAGAGAAAAGAACCACACAACAAAATTGTTTTGCAGTGTCCCATTCTCTTCCCCACCCCAGGTATATGAGTGTTGTGGGTACTTGAAATACATGATGGCAAAATGTTAACAATCAAGTGTTTATTCTCTTTGTTTCACCCCTTTGTGGTTGCCTCTGAATGTGAAACTTTAATAACTGCAGCTGTGTATGCTCCTTTAGTAACTGCTCCTGAAACCCTCTGATCAGAACTTTTTCTAGGATGACATAAGAGCTGCTTTGAAGATACTGTACAGTTTGGTGTTACAGATAAATATTTACATAGACAAATTTCAACTCTATAGCAGGTGTTTAGAGTAAGGCAACTGCCAATAATCTAGACAAGTTCCTTCATATCTTAGTGTGTATAATAATGGTGTAAAATTAGTTGTCTTCCTAGAGCCTTTTTCCTGGGTAGACTACTGCCCAACTATGCAGTAGCACAACGGAAAAAGCACCACACAACAAATTTGTATTTCAGCATCCCATTCTCTCCCCACTCCAGGTTTATACTGAGTGTTGTGGGTACTCGAAATACACTGAAGTGCCAAAAATCTGGGATACCTCTCTAATACCATGTCGGTCCTCCTTGCAACCGGATGATGGCAGCAACACGATGGGGCATGGACACCACAAAATCTCTGTAGTACCATGCTTCCTGAAGAGCACCCCACAATTCTGTAGTATTCACTGGTGGAGGATTCCTGGCATTGACGGCACGTTGAACAGCATCCCAAATGTCTTCGATGGCATTTAAATTCGGCGAATGAGGGAGCCAAGTCAGGATGCCAAACTCCGTGGAATATTCCTCCAGCCATAATCGGGCAACTGTGGATGTATGCAGTGGTGCATTGTTATGTTGAAAGAAGTAGCACCCATCAGCGTGCTTGCATGACATGAACAGATGCAAACGATCCCCAAAGATGGCTACGTAGCCTCCACCGGTCAGAGTGGTCTGTAGACGTATGAGGAGTCCTAATGCGTGCCAGTTGAAAACACCTCACACCAAAACAGAACAACTGCTGGCCTGCACTGTCACTTGTATGCATGCGGGATCCATTGCCTCATCGGGTTATTGCCACACCCAGATTCGACCATCAGCCTCAAACAGTTGGTACTCCGATTCGTTAGACCAGGCTGCATGTTCCCAGTCATCTTGCACCCAATGGCTGTGTGCCCAAGCTCAGGCAAGGCACATAGTTTTGTGTTGTTGGGTCAGCAATGGCACTCAGGTGGGCTATCAGCTCCAGAATCCCATAGAACACAGGGAACATTGCACTGTCAGAACGCTGATGATACACTGGCCTCAGCATTGAATTGTGCTATGATTCGCGGCAATGTTGCACGCTGGGTAAACGATATGATGCGTGCCAGATTCCACTGTCCATAATCGTCCAGGGTTTTCTACGGCCACACCAGCCTCGCACTCTGGATGTTTTCCCTGAGTTTGTGTAGTCCAGGTACACCCTTGAAATTACTGACCATGAAAATCCGAATTTTGTGGTAATTTCTGAGATGGAGTGGCTTATTTCCTGGGCCCCGACCATCATACCACTTTTGAAATCGCTTAAATCCTGATCAGCTGCCATCTGAACTGCGAATGCTACAACTTGAGCTTGTGAAGATATCTACCTGTCTCTCTATATATACACTGAAGAGCAATTGAATTAGATATACCTGTCTAGTAACGTGTAGCACCACCTTTCGACCTGATGACGGCGGCGATTCGTCTCGGCATGTACTCGACAAGACACCGGAAGCGTTGGGAAGCCATACGGATCCACGACCCCTGAACAAGCTCCCACAGTTCACGAAGATTTGATGGAGGGGTCAGAGCCTCGAACCTCTCTCTTGATGGCATCCTAGATGTGCTCAATGGGATTGAGGTCAGGTGACCTAGCTGGCCAAGGAAGCGAGGTCACGTCGGTGGAGTGTTCATCCAACCATTTGGATACAATTCGGAAGCAATGGCACGGTGCTTGTCTTGTTGCAGGATGAGGTCCCCAGTGGGATGTTGAAGACGCACAAACGGGAGCAAACGGTCATCCAGGATATCCAAGTAACGTTGACCTGTGAGAGACGATGTCGCACGTACCAGGGGTCCCATTTCAGTCCACGTAAACAGTCCCCAGACGAGAATGCCACCCCCACCAGCTTGAAGAGTACCCTGCTGGCAAGAAGGATTCATCACTTCATGTGGTTTGTGCCATACTCGTATCCTGCCATCCGCATGTACCAACGTGAATCTCGACTCATTTTTCCACATGTCTAGGGTCCAGTGGCAATGTTCCCGCGCCCGTGCTAATCTTTGCACCCTGTGATGTGCGGTCAGCAGCAGTACCCTCATGGGATGATGGCTTCTGTACCCCATAGTGAGTAGATGGTTCTGGATGGTGTGGCTGCTTACACGTTTTTGTGCACCAGCGTTAAATTGCCGAGTGATTTCTTGCACTGTAGCCTGTCTATCCGCTGTTACAATGCGAGCTAGCCGACGATGACCCCACTCATCCACACGCTGTTGTCCATGGCAGTTGGCCCTAGCAGGGATGGTTTCACCGGATTTGATGTACTCACAGTGCACCCGTGACACAGTGGCTCATGAAAATCCCAGTGCCTGCACGACTTCCAAGATGGAGTGACCCATTTGTCGGGCCCCGACATTTTGTCCACGATCAAATGCGCTTATATCCTTCATCTTACCCATACTGCGTCCGACTCTTACTGATTCCCGTCGCATTACTCCTTATATTGTTGGATTATTGCATACGTCATGTCGTTTCCGTTTACAGGGCTGCCCACAGTGCCACATTTGCGTAACACCAGCTGTCTCTAATTCAATTGCTCTTCAGTGTATATGTCGTTTGTGAACGATACCATTTACCACATGGCTGTGGTGGCATGCAATGGAAATGATAGCACCCTTCCCAGGTATTTTGGCACCTTAGGGTACATGACAGCAAAGTGTTAACAATCAATGCTTATTCCTTTCACTTCACCCAACTTAAATGATTCGCAATGAAAAATATTAAATCAGACAATGTTTTAAGATGTTTTCATTTTTTCATTGCATTTGGCCAATGGAACATGTCTGCATTTAATCTTATAAGAAAATTTCTGTGCAATTAATCTTATAAGTTAATTTCCTCCCAGAAACAAAAATTTGTCGCACCCATTTCCCAAAACTGAATTTCTGTCTGACATCAATACTGAAGAAGCAATTCTTCACAAATACATGGAATTTTTCTGGGGGCATTTTTTACCCATTGTCAACTATGATGCACTTTGAAACACTGGAATTTCTGACCTATATCCATTCCTGAATGAGAAATGGGTCATTGACGCTATGAGGAAGCATTAGTTACTTCATTGTCTTGGATGGTCAGGAGTGATGCGGATTTTTAAAGATGACACCCATTTTTGTGAAATTCTGTCTATTTTTGCGAAATTTTGTCCATTTTTGTGAAATTTGCCCATTTTTTAAGTTCAGAGCAATTTTGTTAAAAATGTTGTTATAAACGCCCTTAAAAGTACACAATGGTTCAAAGTAGTGTGGATTCATAAATAAAACAATCATTAGCAAGACTTAGAAAATCCCATTGCTCAAATGCAAGTGTCAACAAAATGATAGGTCTGGGCATGTACAGAAGAAATACACTAGCCCACCTCAGTATGTAAAGAAAAAAGACTTTCAACACTAGTTGTCCTGTTTTGCTTTCACATCAAAATAAACAATCTGAAAAAAAAAAAAAAAAAAAAAAGAAAGAAGGAAAGGAGAAAAAGAATATTAGTTAAGCATGCCATATTTAATATGCCTCTAGTCTAACACTAACATAATTTTGTTAAAATAAAATTATACTGAAATATTTTGTGAAGATACTGTGCAACAGTATCAAATGTTGCCTGGACCAACCCCTGTTGGTGTAATGGTAGCATGCTGAAACATAAATTGGGAGATGCCAGTTCAATTTCTGCTCCAGGATGATCCAAATTTTAAGTTTTCTAAAGAGATGGCTGCATGAGAAACTGAAAATGCTGCACCTTTGTGCTGATAATGACATTTGTATCTGCCTTCCATATATTTGAGAAAAATTATTTCTTCTGGGAAACTTGTTTCTCATTGATATTTACAATGCAACACTAATGATAACAACAATGGTAGTAAGATATTAAATTATAATTGAGCAATTGCAGTAATGAAAAGAAAAAATCGAAGTTATGAAGTTTTGCCCAAATTTCAAGCCTGCCTGCCTGTCTCTCTGTCTTTGCATGATATCACTGTAAAAAAATGATATGAAGTGCAGAAACAAAAATACACTTGATAGTTTTTCCAAAATAAAATAAATTTGTTGGATCTATTTTTAGTGTCTTACACCTGAATAATGTAAGTATATTACATACATGCACTACAGTCATCATACTAGTTTCAATTATGATATTATGTAGCAACATTATCTGCCACACCTTTGCTTCATTTTGTCCAGCAGTAAACTGCACAGTCCAAGTTTCTGGTGGTCTGAGCTAGTCACAGTCCCATCCAACTTGAACCATCGGGACTATACTGTACAAAGAAAGACAGAATCTTGAATTCTGTTTATCAGTTTAATGAAGACTTGCTAATATTTACACATTGTTGAGCTCTCGCCATCAGATAGAGGTATTCATCATGACTAGCAGAACACAAGAACAGTATTTTTATAGATTATGTAATGTAAATTTAATTTTAAAATTATCCCTGCCCTGCATTTACCATTTTGTCACAATGGCAGGATTCACATACATTAGTTATCTGACAACCCTGGTTGAGGGGAGGCTTGACAACCACCACGAGCAACTCGTAAGCAGTCACCCATCTCTAATTTAGAGCCACTGGTTCCAGGGGAAGGAGACAACCAGTACTTTAAGATAAATACACCAACTATGCCTCTTCTGACACTCAAGCCTGAAACCACCTCAGGCAATAGATCAGAAGCCTGCACATGCCTCAGACCACTCGCCCACCAGGATGGCCACTGGTTGAAGATATCATTGCATTTTTTAAACAAAGCACTCAATACTAGCTGCCATGACTTCCTCTTACTTTCTTTCACAATCCAGTAAGGCCTCATAAATGCCATTATGACCTTCCTTACTGTGGCACTCTGTCCCCAGTTATTGTCAATCTTAGAGAGAAAAGTTTCAAAATGAGATAAATGAGGGAAAAAAATTGCCAATATGCCAGAACCCTTCAAATGAAAAAAGGTGAGGAGCAAAACCTTTTGGGAATAAAGTATATTATGGTACTTATAATAGCATGTTTTTAAGATGTTTAATGATTTAAAGCATTTCTAATTTTTTTATAATTTTTGGCCCTCTGTTTCAAATTTTTTTTTTTTTTTTTTTGATTGGAGGTTTAACGACCACCGTGAGCAACTCAATGGGCTATAAGCAGTCGCCCGTCCCTAATTTAGGGTCACTGGTTCCAGGGAAGGGAGAGAGCCAGTGCCGTAAAACAAACACAACATCCATGCCTGACCGGGATGCGAACCCGGACCCCTTACGGACGAATGATCAGAGGCCAGCGCCTTAGACCACTGCGCCACCGGGGCGGCGTTTCAAAATTGATGTTACTATGTGGCACAATTGGAGCCAACACAAACTGGGAGCTGCATATACTGTACATAAAATCTAAGGTCTAAAGTATAAGACAGCTTAGTTCACAACTAGAACATACCTCTGATCAAGGCTTACTTTTATCAACTACGTGTATTCAGGGTAACTACTATGATCTAAAATTCAATTCATATTTTGTAATCATGCTACCAATTCATATTTGAAAAATGAATGAGATGAGATGGGAAACTAGAATTAGAGACTTCATGGATAGAAGTTTCTACTCCTAGATCTTTTTTTTTTTTTTTGAAGGATTTGAAAATGATAAAGAATGCATACCTGCCAACCGTTATTTGTTAAAATCCAGAAAATTAAAAAAAAAAAGAAAAAACAGATTTTTCAAAAATCAAGAAGATATAAACAAACATGAATTTTAATCTAAACTTCACAATTGAGAAAAGTTCACATTCTTTGAAGACGTACATATGAAGCCCCGACAGCCACTACGAATATTGTAAGTACAGATACTTGTTATTTTTCTTGATTTCAATTGCCAATACTATGTTAACATCATTTAGCAATCTCCCAAATGCTGAACTTGCATAACGTGTGAAACAGTAATTACAGACATTTAATGTCAATCAAATTAAAATATCGTAGCCACGTAAAATGTATGTTCATCGCAAGTTGGCGAAAATTGAACAACGATATATAAACAAACTAAATTCAATTTACAACAGTATTTTCTAAATACTTTAAAATAACAAAGAAAAACACTCACTTTTAGCTTTTTCTGATAAATGACATTAAATAAAACAAAAACCAATGAAACTATTTACAAAAATCAAGAAAATAAGGAGCAAAACTCAATTTATGAGTGTATTCTCAACAATAACTGTCAGCAATTGCACGCTGATTAAACACTGATGAAGGCAGCATTTGGCATATTATATCAGAACAGTAATTTGTTTTAACTCTGGAACTGATAATTTTGTCAGCCATTGTTTAAAATGTGTTGAATCTTGTGGTGAGTACCTTGTTTGAATAAACTTATAGCATAAAATGCAAAAGTTCAAAAGTTCAATTGATTACCTAAAAATCCACAATTCATTACACAGAAAAAAAAAAAAAAATATATATATATATATATATATGGGATGTAAGGTCAGGTGATGCGTAACATCACAGCCTCTCCTTGACAAATGTCAACCCCGCCTTCTCGTCGTACATCCTGTTCCCACTAAAGGGGCTCTGACGACCGCCAATAGCGGTATAACTATACCATCGGGATTAGAGGAAATGCTATCACACACTCACCAACCCGCTTGGCCAGCGTGGTGAGTTATGGCCAAACCCCTCCAAAATGACTCTACAACTTAAATCTTGGCCCTCAGTCTCCGGCAGCTGGAATGTACCTGGCCAAGGCAGCGGCCAGTGCGACATGAAGGCAGAGGGTGCTAAGAATCCCCGGAGGACCGGACTAGGCTGCCATCTGATGCTGACCTTGGCTACATATAACGGACGCTCCCTATCTTCTGATTCAAGGCTTCTTGAATTGGAAGAGGAACTACAAAGGATCAAGTGGGACATCGTCGGGCTAAGTGAGGTAAGGAGAAAAGGAGAAGATCTCATTGAACTGAAAAGTGGACATCTCTTCTACTATCGTGGGACAGATACTGGCAGAACTAGTGGTGTTGGATTTATAATAAACAAGAAACTGAAGGATAAAGTTGTAGAAGTTGAAAGTTCCTCTGACAGAGCTGCACGACTCGTTATCCAACTCTCAAGAAGATACCAGGCTCAGATTATTCAAACTTATGCACCCACCACAAGTCATGCTGAAGAAGAAATTGAAGAATTTTATGAGGAAATTCGTGATCTAAATAATAAAGGTAAGCAGCACTTGAAGATAATTATGGGAGATTTCAATGCAAAAATAGGGCAACGGCAACAGAATGAAACTTCAGTAGGTAAATTCGGTCACGGCAACAGAAACCAGCGTGGAAATACTCTCGTAGAGTTTGCAGAGGCAGAAGGGTTTTTCATCTTGAACTCCTTTTTCAAGAAAAAGCCACACAGGAAATGGACATGGAGACATCCAAATGGGACGACAAGTGAAATTGATTTTATTATGTGTAACAAAAAATTCGTCATAGAAGACTGCAGTGTGCTAAACAAGTTCAACACAGGCAGTGACCATAGATTGGTGAGATGTAAGATACACCTCAACACTAAACTCGAACGTAGCAAGCTCATAAGACAAACAAAAATGTATTGACATAACCAACCTTAAAAAACACCATAATACCTTCAAATTGGAACTGAAGAACAGGTTCTCTGCTTTAGAAGGCCTAACATCGGAAGAAGTGGATATTTCTGAAGTTAACAGAAAAGTAACCAAAGCTCTTATGGAAACAGCAACAAAATTAGCTGGGTCTAAGAACAAATTGCATTTGAACAAATTATCAGGAAAAACCAAAATGTTGATGCAAAAAAGAAGAGTGATGAGGACAACTAAAGAAGATGTGACTTCCAAAGTGGAATATATAGAGCTATGCAAGACAGTACGAAAAAGTATCACTGAAGACGTAAGGAAATTCAACTGTGAACTAGTAAGGAAAGCAATTGAAAACAACCAAAGCCTAAAGATAGCAAAGGGACATCTCAGTAAGGGAAAAAAACAGATTATGGCACTGAGAAAAGAAGATGGTTCTGTAACAAGAAATAGAGGCGAAATTTTGACAAGAGTGAAAGATTTCTACTCCAAATTATATGAAAGGGATGATACATGTACTCCAGACATCATGAAAGGTACCAGTACCAGAGTTCTTCCAGTCCTTCCAGCAGAAGTTGCACATGCAATCAAGAACATGAAGCGGGGAAAAGCTCCAGGAGAAGATGGAATTACTGTAGACATCATACAAGAAGCAAGTGGAGAAATCGAAACAGTACTCGCCCAAATTTTCACTCGATGCCTTAATGAAGGGAAAATTCCTGAGGATTGGAACAACGCTACAATGATCTTGCTACATAAAAAAGGTGACATTGAGGATCTCAGGAACTACAGACCTATCAGCCTCCTATCAGTGGTTTATAAAATCTTCACTAAAGTTCTTTCACACCGCTTGAAGGTGACACTGGACATGGCTCAACCGAGAGAACAAGCTGGATTCAGGAGTGGCTACAGCACAATAGATCATATCCATGTACTGAGAGAACTAATTGAAAGAGCGAGGGAATATGAACTTCCATTGTGCATGGCTTTTATCGATTATGAAAAAGCCTTTGATTCGGTGAAACCATCAGCAGTTGCAATGGCTCTGAAATCCTGCGGTATTGAAGATGCATACATTAATATTATTAATAACATCTATGAAAATGCAAGTGCAAAGATTCGGCTGTTTGAAAATACAACACACATAAAAATTGGAAAAGGAGTGAGACAAGGTGACACCATATCTCTGAAGCTCTTTAATGCTACATTGGAAAATGTCTTTCAATCACTGAACTGGGAAAACAAAGGGATAAAGATTAATGGAGATTATCTAACCCACCTTCGTTTTGCTGATGACATAGTCATTTTTGCAACTACCCCATCAGAGCTACAGAGTATGATCCAGGAACTTGCTGACAAGAGTAAAGAAGTGGGATTAAAAATGAAGTTTCAGAAGACAAAAGTGATGTACAATGCTTTTACACGAAATGAAGATTTATCGATTGATGGAGAAAAGCTGGAGATAACAGACACGTACGTTTATCTTGGACAGCAGATATCAAGTGAGGGTCACATTGATGAAGAAATTAATCGGCGTACAAAACTTGCCTGGAGAGCTTTTGGAAGAAACAGCATAATTTTCAAGAGCAATATGCCATTATGTCTTAAAAGAAAAGTGTTTGATCAATGCATCCTTCCAGTGCTTACGTATGGTGCAGGGACGTGGACATTAGCTAAAAGAGACATACAAAGGCTGCAGACAAATCAAAGAAGCATGGAGAGGTGCATGCTTGGTGTAACCAGGAGAGATAAGAAGAGGAACACGTGGATCCGAAAAATGACAAGAGTGGAAGACATCATGATCAGAGTTAAATACCTGAAATGGCAATGGGCTGGACATACTGCCAGAAGGACAGACCATCGATGGACAGCCGAAATTTTAGATTGGATTCCAAGGGACAGGAAAAGACCCAGAAGAAGACCACATGGAAGATGGGTGGATGAAATTCGAAAGTATGCGGGAGTGACATGGAGGAGACTGGCACAAGACAGACCGTTGTGGAGGAAACTTGGGGAGACCTTCGTCCAGCAGTGGATTGATAATGGTTGACAATGATGATGATGATGATATATATATATATTATGGCCAAAGACAAAAGCATAATTTCTTTGCTCTTTTAAATTAAAGCATAATTTCTATGCTTTTTTAAAAGCATAATTTTTATGCTCTTTTAAAAGCATAATTTCTAAGTTTTATTGATCATGCACTAGACCAAGCAGATTGTAATTAATAATGATACTTTATCTCAGATAAGATAAGTCATTGGGTAACAACTCTACTTTTACCCTATTTCCAAAATCTCCCCTAATACATAGGAGAGGGTCTAATAAAACTTGTCCCAAATATACCCAGTGAGGACACACTATTCAAGACTTTAAGAATACCTAAACATCCAAAATGTAAACAAAAGCTTGAATGATAATCACAGACTGTAAGAGGTAAAGCTTAAATTGCACTTATCTGGGCTGGGCATGAAAATTAAAAAATAGAGAACTCATTTGAAGTCCAGTGCATACAATATTCATATTAGAATATGTCCACATCCACACTGAGCTAATATTGCACATATTGTTTCTTTGAGAATTACACAAGAATTTTTATACACACTTCAACTGAACAAGAAACAAGTTAGTAGCAAAAAAAGTCCAATATGAACAATTTACTATATTTTTAAACACTACATCCATACATGTCAGCAGAAAAATTTAATCTTTTTGGATACCAGAACAGAAGTTTGCTTTAGAACCAGTTTTTTTTTTTCCTCTTTCACTTTTTTAATGCATGCTATGACATTGGGCACTTTTGCTCTAGTAGCTAATTAGGTTGCTGCAGAAGGTGTAAAAAGGCATGCCAGTTTACCAAGAGCACTGCACAGACAATGAAAAAAGTACTTGCAAGTAGCTGTGTTCATATGACCCCTCCCCAAGTAGAAAAGGAGAAAGGGTGGAATGTGCAACTGTAGCAAGTTGTAAAGCCATGCTAATATAAAAAAAAATGGGATGGAGGAAGATATGTCACTATCTACTGAGATGAGTGGAGGGTGAGAGGCAGATAAGCTTAGTAGCCTATGTGGGAGCAGCTTACAAGAATGCAGGGGTTAAGTGGCTTGGGGTGTCAAACACTGCCTGTATTAAAAAGGGAAGGGGACATAATTGTAAAAAGTGACAATACTGCAGAAGAATGACTTCATATTTAATTTTTTTTTTTAAATGAACATTTTTCTTCTCCCTCTTACAGTCCCTTCTCACTATATATATTCATCACCGGAGTAAGCATTTTCCCCTTTTACTTCTTTTTCAAGAGCAAAATGTAAGCTAAAAATCATTACTTACCACATGCATTCTAGAAATAGCACCATTTCAGTGACTGTATGATTGTTTTCATGGCAGAATAGAAACAACAATAGCACGTTTCCAACTTCAATTTCGCTGAAAATGAATGTTTTCGCATTCCTTTGGTCACTATTTGCTATAGCAATAATCAAAAGGAGTGAACATTTTTCCTTTTCTTTGAAGAGCAATTAAAATTCAAAATTGGAACCTTAACAGTCGGTCGCTATCTTTTGAGACATGTTAAGTCATTTTCTCTGCACAGTGAGAACATGGTGGTGTTTCTGAACTTGAATTTTATCACGCAAATTTAAAAATGCCTGTTCTGTTCCTTGATGTAACAAGAGATGACAAAAGAATGGCAAAACTTGTGTTTTAAGTTAAATTAATTGCAAATATTGATACTACCGTAGCTCACTATGTGGTGAAAACAAATTTATGGGTCATGGAAATGGCACTGATTTCATCAAGGGTAGATTAAACACCAAGTTTGAAATTTAATTTTGCTACAAAAAAATAGGGAGGGAGTAAAAATATAAGTTCTGTGTTGAATAAATCATCTCCAAAGCAGCTAGAAGGGACGCGAGAAGATACCCCTGACTTGTCTGATGCAAAGAAGAAAATTTGTTGTGTCCATCCCATATATTCCTGGGCTTACTTATGCCATCAAAAATGCCTTAAGAAAGTTAAACCTTGACGTTGGAATTCAATCTTCGAAGCCTATCGCTGTGCTACTTGCACCAGACTGTCGTGATATGGATGTCATGAATCAAGCAGGAGTATACGCCATTCCTCTCCAATACTCAGACTCATCTAGGAAAGTTTATATCGGTATGACCAAGAGGTCATTTAAGGTCTGTATGAAATAGCACCAGCGCGACGTGAGGAATAACAAATTGGCCAGGGCTCTAGCTCGGGATACTACCAACCTGGGAGCCAGTATCCATTTGGTCTGATCTGCGCATGTTGGTCCCTTACAATGGACCAAAATCTACGCCTGTATGGGAACCTATGGAAGTCCTTACGCACTATGAATCCTGCAACACTGACATCACAATGGAACTCTCCCTGATTTGGAACAAAATTCTCAGCATACAGCAAACGCGCCCATCTTGAGCAGCACGACTATTGGCAAGCTTGTGCTTGTTTATTTGTCATATTTGAATTGTATTTGCACACTGATTCTCTCTTTTTATATTTTCCGCTGTCTGATGAAGCTTCCAGTTGGAAGTGAAAGCTTGCATTTTGATAAGATAAAGTTTTTATGC
Source organism: Macrothele yani (assembly GCA_039090855.1). Lineage (NCBI taxonomy): Eukaryota > Metazoa > Arthropoda > Arachnida > Araneae > Macrothelidae > Macrothele > Macrothele yani. The sequence continues at coordinate 168,993,076 of CM077011.1, forward strand.
CCAGTAACGGATCTTTGAGTTTTACTTGTATTTATTTTAGAGTGGCGTATTCGAACCCAATTGTCTTCACTCATTAATTATTAATAGCAAGTTCTGTTGATTGATTTCGAAGAAAAGACTATAAGAAATAGGAAAATACACATTTCATTGGAAAAAAAGTTCTTTAAAAAATACAAAGTTGCTCTTTTGCACCATTATGAAAAATCATAAATTAACATTTTCAGAAAACAATTGAAAAAAAGGAATATAATCAGGAAAATAAATAGGTATTATGTAGATAAAAAAAGAAAATTCCAACAGAAAAATTCAAAATGTGGAAAATCACTGAACATTCTCATCCTTGCTAGAATCAGCATTTCCGCCAATTCTAAATATTTTCAGCCAGCTGACTGATATCTCACAAGCTTCCAAAATGTGACAAAATCTGGAAAACCAGACAACAATAGCAAAATCCATAAAACTTAGCAGGTATGAAAACGAAACTTTATATGTGCAACTAAGGAAAGATTTCAAACATAATAAGCAAAGCTGGTGCAAAAAGTTAATATGTTCAGGAATCGATTATGCAAATTAATTAACAGAAAAGATCAGTATGATAAATTATTGCTCTGAAAATCTGTTGATACCAAAATTAACTAGTTTACAAGTTAACTAGTAAGTACTGTAAACATAATAAATACAACATACCTTAGTAAGAGTTGTGGCCAGAGCCTTAAGTATATCTGTAGGACCCCTAAAATCAATACCAAAAAAAAAAAAAAAAAAAAAAAAAGAAAAGCTGTACGCACATTGCAGAATGATGAGGCTTCACAAAACAGGCACATACAGGGGGAAAACTATCATTTAAACATTTCCAGAGAAGAATAGCACTGAAATAATCTCCTCTGAAAACACACACACACAACTAACAACAATCAGTATGAAATCTGGTGGTTTGAACTATGTAGAACATAACTTATACTCTTCGAAAACAGAAAAAATATTCCCAGTTAACAAATTTGAAATATATAATTTTTACACACATAGAAAAGTTGAAAAACTACTGCTCTAAATATATATTTACTCTCTCTCTCTCTCTCTCTCTCTGCACAGAAGAAAATTTCAGAAACAAATACAGAAATAACATAACTTCTTCCATACAAAGAAAAAAAAATTGATATCTTGTTTAAAAAATTATAAAAAACGATGATGTGCAATATCTCGTAAAGAAATACTCAAGTATTTCGGAAAAACATGTTTTCATTTATTTTGGCATTTTTAATGAAAATATTTTTACTACATATTTGTTCAATGTACAATCAACAATCGGTCTTTCTGTCTTGTTATATGTGATTCATAATGCACTTTTGAGGAGTTTAAATATGAATTAACTAAATAAAATGTATTATGCTATAAAGAGTTTATGAAATCTAAAAAAGTATAAATAAATGTGCATGGATCAAGCTTCAGTTTAGATGATCCCCAAAATTCATGAATATTAAGAATTTCACTTAGGATTTATTTTTACTTTTACTTAGGATTCTAAGGACTTTTTTCAGTTTTTTTTCTTCTGACTGAACTAATTGTAGTCACCATTCAAGAAAATACAAGATCACAAACATTTCACTACAAAGAACAAAAAATAAAAGCACACAAATAAAATGTAATCAACTGATCCTGCACATTTCTTGAGAGCACAGTAACTACAATCAGACAAGCTTTCCTTCCATTTTGGTCAATTACCACATCCTGTAGGAATTATGAGTAAAATAGTTACTCTCTGCAATACCCCCAGTTCCAATAGGAGAAAAAGGGGAGCAGAATATCACTGTAGTTTGCTGCTAGCTATTGTGCTCAGAGAATTTTAGCATGCTGCTACATCCTAATGGCTTGCTTGAGAAGACCCAAGGGGATGTGACGTCAGCTGCAAAAGAGCCTTGTTGTTAGGTAGCTGTGCTAGCCAACCCACAGCATGGAAGACCAGATGGTGAATGGGAGTTTTGATTATTTACAGCTCGTCTAGAAATCAGATTTTGTGCAAGCAGCAAATCATATGCATATACTTTCCTCTACAATAAACTAGGGCTAGGCGATATATCGATATATTGTCCAATACCGGTTTGAAGTCCACATTGTGGCAGCCGGTTTTATAATATTCGATATGACAAATATCGCAAATCACATTCGGTTGACATTAAATGTCTGTAAATACTGTTTCACACGTTATACAAGTTCCGCTATCGGGAGTTTGCAAAAGGACATTAACGTAGTATTGGCAATTGAAATCAAGTATAATAATAATAAGTATCTATACTTACAATATTTATAGTGGCTGTAGGTGCTTCATATGTGCGTCATCCAAGAATGTGAATTCTTTCAATTGTGAAGTTAAAATTCATGATACTGTAAAATCTGCGCCAGATAAAATTAAACAAGATGAATTTTCTACAATGCAAAAAAAAATTCTTTTTTTTTTTGCATTGTAGAAAATTCATCTTGTTTAATTTTATCTGGCGCAGATTTTACAGTATCATGAATTTTAACTTCACAATTGAAAGAATTCACATTCTTGGATGACGCACATATGAAGCACCTACAGCCACTATAAATATTGTAAGTATAGATACTTATTATTATTATACTTGATTTCAATTGCCAATACTACGTTAATGTCCTTTTGCAAACTCCCGATAGCGGAACTTGTATAACGTGTGAAACAGTATTTACAGACATTTAATGTCAACCGAATTTGAATATCGTAGCCACGTAAAAAGTATGTTCATCGCAACTTAGCGAAAATTGAACAACGATATATATCGCAAATCACGATGTCAAAAATTTGCAGTGTGTGTGCGCTATAAAAAAATCACCATGTGGGAAAACCGCGATTCGGAATCACGTGTGTGTATGAGTGCAAGATTCTGTGAAGCTGCCATCGCTTTCCTCATGACAGGATTCCTGCCGATGTGGAAATAGTAAATATGCATGTGCATGGAGGAGAGAACTGCACTGCTGTGCGTGGATTGTCAGACTCTAGTCCATGTGGCAATAGAGACAGGAGCTTATATCTTCTCCTCCAAGGGGAATGTGATGTTGAAATTATGATGTGCATGGGCGATGTGGATATTCACGGTATTGCAAAGAACCACGATCCCTATCATCTCGCATGTGCATAAGATACAGTGAAATATCATCTGTTCTCCACGATATGGCTTCAGTCATGTGCCATACAACTAATCAACTACGATGTGGCAATGGCAATTCTAGTCTAACCACGATTGCTCCAGTGACTGTGCTTATTTTCATCTTATCGATACTTTACGTTCCTTCTTCATTTTGGGCTGATGTTGGATGCAACGCAGAGTATAGATTCGAAATACAGAACAGCATGTAGGAATTATTTCAGGTAAGTTTATTATATTTTTGTTAAACACACACGCACACACACACACAGAGAGAGAGAGAGCTTGAAAAATATATGAAAAGTTATATGCCCAGCTGGACAAGTGCAGAAAATATTTATTTGCCCAGAAGTAAAATCTACACGCCCAGAAAAATTTATCTTTTAAAATAACAAAAACAGAAGCCTCATTTTTTTAAAGTTAAAAATTATGCTAAACTTTTTATATATTTTTTGTATTGCCATTTTAAAGTGTCTGTGTTCAAAGTGCACAAAAGCATATATCTTAAGTTTTAAGAAAGGTAATCGATGGCATTTAAGAAATTTAGTGATTATGCCATTTTCAAGAATTTTTAATATATGTCCTGTGCTTTGCAAAAAAAAAAAAAATTATCATAGTTAACTGTACAGCAGTTTAAGCAGTTTTCAACAATTTTGAATGTAAAAATTATTTACCTTTTTCTTTTGTGCAAACAGAAGTGATTTTGCATCATAAAATATCCAAAGAATTGTTTAGAAACAAAGGCAATCCTTACGTTTTCTACTACTGTTGAGTGCACTTATAGTTTAAACTGGCAACTAGATTTCATTTTTACTTGCCCAGGCCAATAATTTACATGCCTCAGACATCTCGGGCATGGTATTTTTCAAGCCCTGCACACATATACATAAATACAGGGTTCTTAGGAAAGTCTGTCCCCCCCTCTAACTTTTAAACTGTGTATCGTACTGCCACGGAAGTAACGTGTACCTATAGGAAAGTGACCATGCACAATCGATTGGACGTGCTTGTAGCGCCCCTAGAGGCAAAATACGGAGCTTAGCAAAACTAACTCAGAAACCAAGAGAGATACGCAAAAAAGCCCAATTACAAAATGAAAGAGCAGTGTTTAATTAGTGCAAAACGACATTTTGTTCAACAGAAATACTTACAGAAAAGACAAGAAAATGCAAGCAAAGCATCAGATGTCCGGGTGCTAGCACGCGACCACAACAGAAAAGTGGTTTCGTGATATAACACATAGTCATGCTAATTTCAAGTTTGACGTAAAATGATGTCAGACAGCCAAAGAGCTATAAATGATGGGTTGGAATTGAGAGTGAATCAGAGTAAGAGGTCGGCAGGTAGATGGCTATCTTCATGAATGATGAGTACTGTGATATGGTCTTGCTGTACGGGGAATGTCAGCAGAATGCAAAAAAGGTTGCGAAGTTGTATAGAGTACGGGTTTCCACTCATCAGCATCCAGCAGCACAGACAATTGCCAAAGTTGTCTGGTGCCTACGAGAAACAGGAAGCGTTACTGAGTGTCATAATTCCGGTCGTCCCATTGGTGCCCATGTGCAAGTACATCCGGCAGATGCTTTGGGCTATGTTCTTGCAACAAATCCCCGAAGTAGTACGACGGCAGTGAGCCGTGCGTGTGGATTATTGGCATCACGGGTGTGAAAAATCTTGAATGAACACCAGCGCATCCCAACCGTAATGCTGTCGTGCAAAACCTGATGCATGGAGACCTTCAAAGGCAGTATGACTTTTGTAACTTCATTTTGAACACCTGTAAGGTGTTCAAAATGAAGTGAAGCTGTGGTTTGTGGACATCCTATGGACTGACCAGTCAACATTTACAAAGGGCGGGATAATCAATCACCAGAACTCCCATTACTGGGATGTGAGAAATCCGCACATGATGAGATAAGCACACCATCAAGTATGCTGGTCACTTAATGTGTGGTGTGGAATTTGGCAAACATCCATAATTAGACCTGTGTTCATTGAGGGAAATTTAACAGGTCACCGTTACTTGCAGCTGTTATGTGGTCCAGTAAACGATTGGTTGGATGATGTTCCTTTGATTATGTTACCACGCATATGGTTTCAACATGATGGCTGTCCTTCCCACAAAACCTTTCTAGTTCGCTTGTTCTTATCTCGCACGTTCAACAACAATATTATTGGGTATGGTGGTTGTACGGATTGGCCGCCATGGTCACCTGACCTAACACCGATGGACTTCTTCTTTTGGGGATATCTGAAGGATCAAGTGTTCTCTACGGAACCTTCCAGTGAGGCAGATTTAAAGGAACGCATCGTCAGGGCTTGTAATTCTGTAACCACTGCAATGCTGCATGCTGTTCGAGATGCATTGCTGTCCCAAGTCCAGATGTGCATCGTCGCTGATAGTGCACACTTCGAACAACGTGTACGGTAAACGACTCGCCAGGTTAGTTGCACCTGTACTACACGAACTGTGTGTTGTGTCTGTGTTGGTTTGTGTGTAACCTAAAGTTTACTATTTTAACATTTCTTGTCTTTTCTGTAAGTGTTTCTATTGAACCAAGTGTCGTTTTGTACTAATTAAACACCGCTCTTTCATTCTGTAATTGGGCTTTTTTGCGTAACTTCTTCGCTTCTGAGTTAATTTTGCTAATTTCCGTATTTCACTACTAGGGCAGCTACAAGCATGTCCAATCGATTGTGCATGGTCACTTTTCTATAGGTACACATTACTTCCATGGTGGTATGGCATGTGGTTTAAAAGTTAGAGGGATATACGGACTTTCCTAAGAACCCTGTATATACAGGGTGCATAGGAAAGTCCCTTTAGCCTGGAATAACTTGCGAACGGAGAGAGGTACAGTTATGTGAGTGAGATAACGGTATAGTAATGCAACTACGCCCGATCAAACGCAACCAACAGCAGTGCCCCTAGTGGCGAAATGTGGATGTTAGCCATTGCAAATCGAAAACGAAAAGAGATAGAGCAAAATTTCCAATTACAAAGTTGTAGAGCATCAATTAATTAGTACAAAACATCTGTTTCACACGGATAAGATAAATTGCCCCCTGAAACTCCCGCTGTTCCTCCCTACAACTTTCGCGGTTTTTTATTATGACACCCCTTCGTCCTTCCTCTCCGCTCCGTACAAACTCCTGAACTGAGGAGAATTTTTCCGAGGGAGTTCTTTCCCCATTATAAGCCCTCTCCTGCACAATTACCCTGCAGATTTTTGTTTACTCTTAAATCAAACGGCCGCAAAAACATTAATTTTTTCTTTTTAATCAGCGTTTATCCGTGGATTATGCGACGAAAATTACGGTACATGTTTTTCAATGATGTTTTCCGTTGTGGCCCGGACAAATTTTTTGGTTGCCCTGGGTGACCAGGCGACCGCATTTTTCGGCCCCTGCTCATCATTATATCTAAAGAAATTATTCTGTGATATGTACTGCAATATATCATTAATTTCTGCAATTTGTTTTATAGACAATTCTGCCTGTTGTTTTAACTTTTGCACAATAAGTTCAATGGCTCTATTTACTAGTGTATTCGGGTATAATGATACTACATCCATTGCAGCCACATACACGTCCTGTTTCTGTCATTTTTTTCTGTTTTCTAAGTTCAATGAATTTTAAACTATTACTGACAGTATATTTATCAGTTATACATCTAGTTGCTAGAAATTAAAATATATATTTTTTTTTTCCAAATTAATCAATGGTGCTTTTCCCTTTGCCACAATCAACCGACATGGTTCATCTTCTTTATGTTTTGTTTTTTTTTGTTTGTTTGTTTTTATCTTGGGGATCACTATAAGAGCAATTCCATGTCAGATCAATCACCTTCTTGACCTCACCATTTCTGATTTTGATGAAATTTGGTATGAAGCACACATATGACAAGGTAAGTAATTCTGCCAATTTTCAGATTTTTATTTTGAAAATTGTGCAAGATACACACATAATAAAAATCGAAATTTTCGTAAAAAATGACAAACTCGCACACTTATAAATGGCTGTAAATTTTTTCCTAATTGTAGTAGAGTGGCAATTCAAACACAGTTGCAAAGCTAAAGGATTGAGCTTTCTTAGATACCATACATGACCTTCTTACAATAGATTAAAGTTTCAAGGTCATCCACTGTGACCTTTGACCTTGAATATCTCAAAACATACCATCTTAAAAAATTACGAAAAAATATATTTTATTGCTACAACATTCTTCTACCCATGTGCCAGATATTAGGCTGGCACTGCTATGGCAAGGCAGTGTAGGATTAATAGGAGTGTCATGCTGCACCCTTCTGTATGTAAGGCACAGAGACATCATCATCATCATCATCGTCAACCATTATCAATCCACTGCTGGACGAAGGTCTCCCCAAGTTTCCTCCACAACGGTCTGTCTTGTGCCAGTCTCCTCCATGTCACTCTCGCATATTTACGAATTTCATCCACCCATCTCCCATGTGGTCTTTTTCTGGGTCTTTTCCTGTCCCTTGGAATCCAATCTAAAATTTCGGCTGTCCATCTATGGTCTGTCCTTCTAGCAGTATGTCCAGCCCATTGCCATTTCAGGGATTTAACTCTGATCACGATGTCTTCCACTCTCGTCATTTTTCGGATCCACGAGTTCCTCTTCTTATCTCTCCTGGTTATACCAAGCATGCACCTCTCCATGCTTCTTTGAGTTGTCTGCAGCCTTTGTATGTCTCTTTTAGTTAAGGTCCACGTCTCTGCACCATACGTAAGCACTGGAAGGATGCATTGATCAAACACTTTTCTTTTAAGACATAATGGCATATTGCTCTTGAAAATTATGCTGTTTCTTCCAAAAGTTCTCCAGGCAAGTTTTGTACGCCGATTAATTTCTTCATCAATGTGACCCTCACTTGATATCTGCTGTCCAAGATAAACATACGTATCTGTTATCTCCAGTTTTTCTCCATCAATCGATAAATCTTCATTTCTTGTAAAAGCATTGAACATCACTTTTGTCTTCTGAAAGTTCATTTTTAATCCCACTTCTTTACTCTTGTCAGCAAGTTCCTGGATCATACTCTGCAGCTCTGATGGGGTAGTTGCAAAAATGACTACGTCATCAGCAAAACGAAGGTGGGTTAGATAATCTCCATTAATCTTTATCCCTTTGTTTTCCCAGTTCAGTGATTGAAAGACATTTTCCAATGTGGCATTAAAGAGCTTCGGAGATATGGTGTCACCTTGTCTCACTCCCTTTCCAATTTTTATGTGTGTTGTATTTTCAAACAGCCGAATCTTTGCACTTGCATTTTCATAGATGTTATTAATAATATTAATGTATGCATCTTCAATACCGCAGGATTTCAGAGCCGTGGTAACTGCTGATGGTTTCACCGAATCAAAGGCTTTTTCATAATCGATAAAAGCCATGCACAATGGAAGTTCATATTCCCTCGCTCTTTCAATTAGTTCTCTCAGTACGTGGATATGATCTATTGTGCTGTAGCCACTCCTGAATCCAGCTTGTTCTCTCGGTTGAGCCATGTCCAGTGTTACCTTCAAGCGGTGTGAAAGAACTTTAGTGAAGATTTTATAAACCACTGATAGGAGGCTGATAGGTCTGTAGTTCCTGAGATCCTCAATGTCACCTTTTTTATGTAGCAGGATCATTGTAGCATTGTTCCAATCCTCAGGAATTTTCCCTTCATTAAGGCATCGAGTGAAAATTTGGGCGAGTACTGTTTCGATTTCTCCACTTGCTTCTTGTATGATGTCTACAGTAATTCCATCTTCTCCTGGAGCTTTTCCCCTCTTCATGTTCTTGATTGCATGTGCAACTTCTGCTGGAAGGACTGGAAGAACTCTGGTACTGGTACCTTTCATGGTGTCTGGAGTACATGTATCATCCCTTTCATATAATTTGGAGTAGAAATCTTTCACTCTTGTCAAATTTCGCCTCTATTTCTTGTTATAGAACCATCTTCTTTTCTCAGAGCCATAATCTGTTTTCTTCCCTTACTGAGATGTCCCTTTGCTATCTTTAGGCTTTGGTTGTTTTCAATTGCTTTCCTCACTAGCTCACAGTTGAATTTCCTTACGTCTTCAGTGATACTTTTTCGTGCTGTCTTGCATAGCTCTATATATTCCACTTTGGAAGTCACATCTTCTTGCAATAAATGTTTCTTACGTTGAGGATTTGTGTTTATTATACATGAAATGTGTATATATTATAACAGATCAACAGATTTATCAGAAATATGCTATGTGACAGCAATTTTACTTGATAGACACAATTTTCAGCAGTAAATAATGTTAACAAATCTTTGAGATCAGAGATTGAAACTCCACCCATTTTAGCCAATGGCAGGGCTTCTTCTTAGCCAATGACAAAGCTTCTTATTAGAGTCAATGACAGGGTTTCTTATTAAAGCCAATGGCAAAGCTTCTTATTACAGCCAATGAGAAATCTTACTGGTACACCATTTTACATTTGCTGTTATTTCAATTCTGAGCTTGTGAGTGTGTGGTTATCAATTTATCTGTAACATTGTTAACTGTTTAATTGTTATTTTGTTTTATCTTTATTGTTATCTTTATTTAATCAATTTCTTTTTATCAAACTATATTTATTTATCATTTTTTTTTTTTTTTTTTGCAGGTGCAGTTTCATTAACCAAAATGGACTTTAAAAGTCAATTTTTTTGTTGCAATCCTCTGGGTAAAAGTGGACACACAAGGTTTAGAAAGAATCTGAGAAAAGTACAGCCTTGGATGGTTCAGAAATGTCCAAATATAACATTAGAACAGAAAATATGTAGTTCATGCAGAAAATCTATCTCTGAAATGCCAGGTCCTTCATGTATAATTGAAACAGATGCAGAGGCAGAACAACCTCGGTTAAGTGATGATAATTCAGAAGGGGTGGTGAAGAGTGAGATATGGACTGACAGAGACACAACTTTGGATAGTCTGAATGATACGTTACTTTCTCTAGGCGAATCTCCTGTGAAAAAAAAAGATTAGGTGTTGGACAGTACAGTAAGAAGAAATATCAGAAAATTGGTGAAGTGATAAAAGACTACATAGGTGTTCCAGAATGTGATAATCCTGTGACAGTGTCTGATGAATCGGTCATGATTTCACAGTTGAAAGAAAAATTTCAAGAAACAGACTCTAGCAGTGTTTAAGTCCAAATACAAACAATATTACCTAGAACCGGGAGTATTCGTAAAATTCAGGAAGAATTTGGTGTAACATATTACATGGCACGAAAGTTTAAAAATCTTGTGGAAGAGCAGGGTATTTTAGCAACTCCAAATCCTAGGCCTGGGAAAACTCTCAGTGACAGCACAGTTGAAAACGTTATTGCATACTATAATAGTGATGAAGTGAGCCGTTGTTTACCAGGAAAAAAGATTTTGTTACAATGATGGAATCAGGATCAAAAGTACAAAAACAGAAACGTCTGATTCTAGGAAATTTGAAAGAGATATTTCAAGGATTTAAAGACAAGAATCCTAATGTCAAAGTAGGGTTTTCAAAGTTCTGTGGTTTACGCCCAAAGAATTGTGTGCTGGCTGGTGAAGTGGAACACACTGTGTCTGTGTGTGTTGTGCTCATGAAAATGTAAAACTTATGCTAGCAGGGTGCAAATTGCAAGACTTAACTCGTAATGATGAATTAGCAGTTAGGACATACAAAGATTGCCTTGCAAGAATAACTTGTAACCCTCCTCTTCCAGAATGCTTCTTCTTCAAGTGTGATTCTTGTCCTGGTATAGCACACTTACTAGAGCAAATAAGTAGCTTATTCACCATGAATGGGATTGATGAAATTGTATATAAATTGTGGACTACAACTGATCGCACAACACTTATGACAGTCTGTAACACTGTAGAAGAATTCCTTGAGACCTTTGAATCAAAAGTGAAATTGCTATTGCCACATTCTTTTATAGCTATTCAGCAGTCATACTTTCTGTCAAATCTGAAAGAAAACCTTGATGATAATCAGTGTGTTGTGTTGTGCGATTTTGCTGAGAATTATTCCTTCATACTGCAGGATGCAGTCCAAGGATACCACTGGAACAATTCCCAAGCTACTATTCACCCTTTCGTCGTGTACTACAAAAGTTCACACACACTTCAGTTGGATCATGTTTCTTTTGTTGTCATCTCAGAATGTCTTAAGCATGACACTATCAGTGTTCACCTTTTCCAGAGCCAATTGTTGCAGTTTATATCACCACATTTTGACAAGAAAGTAGAACACATCTATTACTTCTCAGACGGTGCAGCCTCACAGTATAAGAACAGGAAGAATTTTGTCAATCTGTGCCATCATGATGTAGATTTTGGTATCACAGCTGAGTGGCATTTCTTTGCCACCTCACATGGAAAGGGGCCATGTGATGGCGTGGCAAGCACCATTAAGAGATTAGCTGCACGTGCCAGCCTTCAGTGTTCATACAATGACCAAATTATGACACCACGACAACTGTATGATTGGGCTTCCAGAAACTTTCCTTCGTGCCATTTTAAATACAGCACGGACAAGGACTATGAGAACCACAAGGAGTTCCTCGAGATACGTCATGCTAGTGCTCGACCAATTCCTGGTACTCAGAAACTTCACTGTGTAATACCAGTAAGCTGCACAGCTATTAAAACCAAGATGTATTCAAACTCAACTGAATACAAGGTTGAGTCAGTATTGCTAAATCCAATAGAACTGGATCTGGAGGATATTCGTGGCTATGTTATTGTTGAGTATGATAACCAGTGGTGGGTTGGTTGTGTTTTGGATGTGAACATTCATACAGAACAAGTTAAGATAAGTTTTCTGCACCCACATGGACCTTCAGTGTCTTTCACATACCCACAGAAGCCAGATATATTAGAAGTGGATAAAACAGCGGTCATTACGAAGGTTGACCTACGAACAGCAACAGGTCGGACATATTTTATGGAGAGAAGCGAAATAGAGATGGTCACTAGCAAGAGGACATCACATTCTTTTGGTTTGCAACCTTATTAACCAAGCGGTTCACTTGTATGTGTACACCACTAATATAACCTGTAACACATTGTGAAATTAATACATACATGCATCTGGAAAACAGTTATTGTACATTTGTCCGAACCTAACCTGGAGGACATATACTCCTATTAATCCTACACTGCCTTGCCATAGCGGTGCCAGCCTAATATCTGGCACATGGGTAGAAGAATGTTGTAGCAATAAAATATATTTTTTTCGTAATTTTTTAAGATGGTATGTTTTGAGATATTCAAGGTCAAAGGTCACAGTGGATGACCTTGAAATTTTAATCTGTTGTAAGAAGGCCGTGTATGGTATCTATAGAAAGCTCAATCCTTTAGCTTTGCAACTGTGTTTGAATTGTCACTCTACTACAATTAGGAAAAAATTTACAGCCATTTATAAGTGTGCAAGTTTGTCATTTTTTACAAAAATTTCTGATTTTCATTATGTGTGTATCTTGGACAATTTTCAAAATAAAAATCTGAAAATTGGCAGAATTACTTACCTTGTCATATGTGTACTTCATACCAAATTTCATCAAAATCAGAAATGGTCAGGTCAAAAACTTATTTTTTTTTTATTGATCTGACGTGGAACGTTCCATAAATCAACAGACATGGTTTATCTTTTTTGTGTGTTTTTATCTTGGGGATAACAAATAAATATATACTGTCAGTAATAGTTTAGAATTCATTGAACTTATAAAACAGAAAAAAATACAGAAACATGACATTTATATGGCTACAATGGATGTAGTATCATTATACCCGAATACACTAGTAAATAGAGCCATTGAACTTATTGTGCAAAAGTTAAAAGAACAGGCAGAATTGTCTATAAAACAAATTGCAGAAATTAATGATATATTGCAGTATATATCACAAAATAATTTCTTTAGAAATAATGATGAGCAGGGGTCGAAAAATGCGGTCGCCTGGTCACCCAGGGCAACCAAAAAATTTGTCCGGGCTACAACGGAAAACATCACTAGAAAACATGTACCGTAATTTTCGTAGCATAATCCATGAATAAACGCTGATTAAAAAAAATGTTTAATGTTTTTGTGGCCGTTTGATTTAAGAGAAAACAAAAATCTGCAGGGTAAGTGCAGGAGAGGGCTTATAATTGGGAAAGGAACTTCCTCGGAAAAATTCTCCACAGTTCAGGAGTTTGTACGGAGCGGAGAGGGCGGACGAAGGGGTGTCATAATGAAAAACTGTGAAACTTGTAGGGAGGTAAGGGGGGTTATTTTACCTTTGTATTGTTGGGAAAGACAAAATGCTGACTGTGCTTGTGCGCTCCCTTCATCAATCGGCCAATAAAAATTTATGCACAGCGCTCGCTGCACGAACCTACACATGCATGCATCATTTCAAAGTTCCATGTTTTGGATCTCGTGTGCGCTGTTGATTGTATTTTAGTTCGTCCTTCGCCATTTTGACTAAAGCCTTTGCTGCTGATATTTTTTTATATATATACTTTTATCTTTGTTTTTTTTTCTTATTATTTCTTTGAACTACAGATACGATCGTGTCACTACACGAGTGTCTAAATTTGGTCAGAAAACTAGCGCACAGTGACACGCGAAAAGCCACGGTATAAAACATAAACAAACGCGTCAGTAAACTCCGTGGGAGAATTCACGGAAGTCTAGCCCTATATACATATATATATACCTTAAACCATAAATAGAGCTAAAAAAATTTAAAAAAATGTTTACGTACTTACATTCTGAAGATCATAACGCGCTAAAGCAACAGTGAAGAATTCTCAGAACTAACAACCTACAAAGCAGAAACTACAACAAAAATAATAATAAAAAATAAAAAACCCAAAAGTCAACAAGCAAAGAGAATAATAAAAAAAAAACGGAATGCAGAAAGTGTCGAAAATGCTGAGCCTTGGCTTTATCAAGGACCAGCTAAACTCTCTCTATATATAAATGTATATTTATTTATTTATTTTTTTACCTGTGTGAAAGCAGACTCCCACACTTTGAAAGCAGAACTCCTTCCAAAAACTTTCGACTTACACATGAGTATATATGGTATTTCTATGAATTGTTCTGTATCAGTGTTACATCATTGTAATGCAGTTGTAGCTGCCCCATTGGCATGATTAAAGTTTGTGCTCTATGGATGCCACGCCACTAAGCTTCTTTTGTGTCCAAAGATAAAAGTATATTAAAAAAAGTTTACTTTAAAAATGGATTTCTTTATTTAATAAGATAGTTTTTTTATTTCTTCGAACTCCTGGGTCTTTATGTGGCCAACTTTTCTGTCGAACATTCCGCTTCTGGATTAGCATTTATAATGTGCTGATTATACAGCGAACTTTTTCTGAATGTTACAATCCGCGAATTATACGCCGGTGCAGATTATATGAAGGTAAAAAAAAAATTGTGCGAATGCCAGGGTCTGAGGATTAACGACAAAAATTACGATAATTCAAGAATTTGCAAGCCCCAGACAAAAAGAAGAGAGTACCATTCTTTTTTTCTCCAGGGAAAGATAAGCTGAGAGTAGAACATTTTTTGGACAGAAATGTGCATGACTTTGATATGATATTATAATACCCCCCACCCCCCACCCCCTCCCCACGGATCTAGTGTCTGGCCACTAAAAAATTTAGCTGGCCACCAGATTTCAGAATATTTTTCTACCCCCGAATGAGATTTATAGACAAAAAAAGTGGAGGACCTATGGGATCCTTGTTGTCAGGCTTGTTTGCAGAGGTTGTCATGCATGACATCTAAGAGCAAGTAATAACCCAACTAAACAAAAAAAACATAATATATGCTAGATATGTTGATGACATTTGTGTTGTATCGCATATGCAAGAAGATGAGTTGCAAGTGGTAGCTAACTGATTTACTGAGATTGATCCCACAATAAATCTAACTTTAGAAATGTAACATGAAGACACAATTGTGTTTTTGGATGTAAATGTTATAAAAACACAAGAATGTTTTCAATATCGAGTTTTCCGAAAAACATCGTATGTACCAATTGTAATACCTCATGACTCCTACCATCCAAGAACGCAAAAAGATGAATGCATTAAATAACTTAATAAAAGAGCATTTACTCATATGAGTAATAAAAGATATCAACAAGACGAAATAGCATGGATTAGAAATATAGCTAGAAAATATGGATGTCCCAATAAAGTGATTAATAGCTTAATTAAAAAATACATGGACATATAAAAACAGAACAAAGTCAACAAAAAGGGAAAAGAAAAAGTACAATATGTGAGATCGTTCCCATACATACAAGATGCTAGCAAAAGAATAAATAAGACTATTACGAAGTATAAAAAGGGAATAGGAACATCACTAACAACATTAGATAAATTAGTTTGCAACACTAAACAAAAAACACCACTAATGGAAAAGGCAGGTGTATACAAAATACCAATAAAACCAAAAATAAAAACAGATCCACAAAAATATTATTATGGTAGTACCAAGAACAGACTTGAAAAAAGAATTAACCAGCATAAAAACAATTGGAAAAAGCAAGAAGAAAAAACAGCAATGATACAACATTGCTTATAAGAAAGAACAAGTCCAGACTTTGAAAATGTTTCAATACGTGGAACGTATTGAACAGAATGGGAATTACGTTACTCAGAAGCTTTAATGATTGAGAAGAACAAAGATAGAGCTTGCAATAGCTATGAACCACATATTTTGCCATAAGTGTGGAAGACACTAACAAAAAAAGAAGTTGACCAAAAGAAGGGAAAGAAAAGATATAATAATTATTAGAGAAAAAGAAAAATGCTACAGTCAAAACATAGAGGTGACACTGTTGTAAAAGTTAGGTAAGAAGACAGACTACATGACGAAATACCCTGCATGCCAAGTCAGGAGGCCCCGTGCATTTTATCAAAACACAGCACGGGTTCAATGTGCTATCAGAAATGACAAGTAGCGTCAGAAGATGAACATGATTATGTTCGAAAACGTTAACGAGTATATACATTGTTGGAGTGTTTCAACTACTTTGCTCAGGGGATTTTGTGCTGTATGTAAATTTTAAGTTGACAGTAATATATGAGGTTATAAGTGTAATTTGGATAGTACTCAATGTCTCACTCAAGGATTTCGTGAATGCATATAGTGTGAATAAACATAGTGTGGTGTGTTCAGCTACATATGTGAATGGACGTAGTAATGAAGGGCACGTCCATGACATGAGTGTGACAGACTTAAATGATTTTTTGAGGACTTTTCAAGGAAACTGTATGTATATAACTAAATTTTAACTATTTTTCAGCAATAGATATTATTACAGCAGTGTGTGAGAATTTTTATTGTATTTAGTGACATGACACAGACAATTTTTTAAATGTTACCAAAAACCAATTTATTTGGCATTGTAAAAAATTGTACTAATAAAGGATCTTGAATATCTTTAGAAGTACATAGTGTAACTGTAAGATAGGAATAAATGCAAATGTAAGGTTCACAATATGTGAACTGATCTAAAAAGCATGAGGTTTTTTAAGTGAAGGGGTGGAGACCCCCAAAAACTTGATCACACTTTATTTAAAATGTGTTATTTTGTGGTGAGGGATTCATGGTGAAAGCACATTTATCACTTGGTGTTTCTTTCTAACAAAAAGTTTGTGATATTAACTTTATGCAAAGTGTGTTTTATGAGAGATCATAACCCATAATATTATAATTTCAGAAATTTAACAGCTATTAGGTGTTCATAAAAAATGTAAATTTTAGGTTATACCACCGGGGTGGTGCCCTCTGATGTGGTGGAAGGCACATGAGACATCCTTCCTAATGTTGAAGATGCTTGCAAAGAGGTTATTAGCTATCAGAAGGGGAAATGTACACATATTTTGAAATCACCAGTACTTACCCACACACCTGAACCCCCAATAGTTGGAACATAATAATTCTGAAAATACAACCTACGTCCAAAAAGTTCCCAGATTGACCAAATAAAGAATATAAAAAGTACTATACTCACAATTAATGCTGGTCACCTTCAAAATACCGCCCTTCTGAATCAACACACAGTTTCCATTGTTTCTGAAGAAATGAAAACAGTTCTGGAAGGCAAATTCCAGGGTGTGCATAAGTTGTTTTGTCACAGATGCATGAATAGATGTAATGTCTGCATGACACTCTTTTTAGTGCCTGTTTTATCCTGGGGAATAGGAAGAAGTCACAGGCCGATAAATCAGGGGAATAAGGCACATGTGGCAACACAGTGATTTGATGGTGAGCCATATCTGTTAGACTGGATATCCGGTTTGAGGTCTTGCATTATCATGGAGCAAGAACTATCATTCAGAATGCGGGGTTGGCCAATCTGGCTAAGTTTTCGTTTTCGCAAATCCTTGTGTAGGATCTCACGACAGATAGATTTACTGATGCCCACTGGCTCAGCCAAAATTCTCACTGTAATTAGGCAATCTTTCTTTAACTGATTCCACACCTCTTCAATTTTTTCCACTGTCTGCACACTGGATGGATGCCCAGATCTTGGATTAACATCAAAAGGTTTCCTGCCAATCACAAAACTGTGCATACCATTTGAAAACTTTGTTGGGGGATAATGCTGTGCCTCCATACACTTCTTTTAACATTCTGTAAGTTCCAGTATCTGACTTACCAGGTTTCCAACAAAAATGGATGTTTAGTCTCTGCTCTTCCATTGCTAACATGAAATGGGATGAGAAGGCTTGCTACAACACCCTTGATGCCTGTCTGCCACCTGTTGGGACTAGTATAAACTGGTTTCCAGCTGTTCACTGATTGGCCAAGAACTGCTATATTCTAGCACACACCTAATATTTTTGTCCCATTACTGTTACGTTAATTATGCGATCAGTCCGAGAACTTATTGGACGTAGCTAATATGGGTATACTGCGTGTATTCCCAAAATTAGAACTATGGCTAAAACTTCCTTCAAGTAGCTCTCAGTCAAATTGTTAACAATATTTCATTAGTAGAAAGTATGTACTTTCCACAGTAAAATAAGGTGGTATAATACTTGAGAAAACTAGCATCAAAATATGTACATTAGCTTAACATCATATACAAAATTACTAATAAAAACAAAACCACTGTTCAATTTTAAATGTCATAAATATTAAAAACCAAAATATTACCTTTGAATTCTTAGTGGAACAACTATCGCTTGTTCAACTGCAGAAGATGCACCTAATATAAAAATGTAATACTTATACTTAATCATATTTAAATACACTTTTGGGATTATAGCTAAATAAAATATCTATCAGATTTTTCATATACAATTTCTTACAGTACAGCAGAACTTCTGGGCTAAGTGCATTTACTAAAGCTGAAATACATTGTAAAAATAATAGCAAGCATACCATAACATGAAGACAGAAACATATAAATTTAAATTTAAATTAAAACCAAGAAAGCCAAGTGCTAATTGTATACATTCTTTTGCTACTCAATGACACAGTATGTAACATCAGTGGTCAAACAAACCAAACTAAAGCAGTGATCACAAGAGAAAGATGCAAGTTGATTAATAATATGCCGAATGAAATTTGTGCGTTAAAATATGTATACATGAAGTACATGCTTGAATATCTAAACTACATCACATTCATTTCTTCTGTCAACATCAGGGCAAGGGTCCATCATGTAGCAGTACCATACATCTCTGTACAAGCAACTTATAAGCTTCATGAAACTAATGCTGGAGCCAACTAACTATGCCTGTGTGTATACATGTATTAACCAGTGAATTTCCTGAAACTCAGAAAATCTGCATACTAATGAAGCATACAGGAAAAGAAGATCAGCATATTTGGTCTGAGTACATGACTGAGAGAGCCCATGTGATATATTTAAAAACTTGAACCACAGATTGTCTTCTTGGTGCATGACTTTAGCAGAGCATGTCAAATTTATTATAATCAATAATTAATAAGTTGACTTTACATAAATAATTTTAGCCCTTTAACATGTAACTAACATCATGAACTAAAAGCAAAATTAATCAAAAAGGGATGAGATTTTGAATTCCATACAAGTGTCAAAAACTGTTTTAGGTGCTGATCATAAACAATAAAACATGTTCCACTTTTCTGTTCCAAAATATGATTTTCCTAAACATGTCTGTGGATATATTTGTGGTTTAAAATTTTATTTTGTAAATATAACTCATTCTCAATGCAAACTGGTATCTATCAGTCATAATCACTGATATTAAGACAATTAAATTTGTCCAAAACATTCTCAGATACCTCATCCTAAATACCTACTCTAGCACTGAAATACCCTGCTAGAATCACTTTCTCTTTACCATCAAACTGGCTCAAAACAACACTTAGTTAATTCCAGAAACCACCCTTTTTATCAGAAAATTCAGAATAACAAGGAACATACACTACTGCAGTTACTATTCTCTAAAGTATCACTTTTAAATGCAAACACAAAATTTTCTCACTTATGCAACTAGAGTGAATCAAGTTGTTAATCTTTTCACTCAAAACTGCTCCTACACCAGCTTGTCCTCTTTCACCACTGAAGACTCCAGTAGACACTGATTCTTTTACTTCTATCCCAAAACATTTCCTTTTAGTTTCACTTAAGCACTGCACACCTAATCCACACTTATTTATTTTTTCAACCACCACATTCTTATTTCATTTATTCGACTAGAATTCATATCACCAAACTTAAACTCACTTTACCGATATATATTTCTTATAAGCCATTTATTATAGCCAGGTTTTTTTCATAGCACTATAGGTCCATCATATTCCACACTTAAGTCCATTTTAGCCTTTGAGACCTAAAACAATAAAAATACATCAGCAGATTATCAGTCCATTAATGATGGTCATACCTGCCAACATTGGCAAGAGCCTTGTCAGTAGTAACTAGTATTATTGCGCGGCATACATAGACGTTCTTTAACGAAACAATCCATCTCTTTGAGAAAAAGAAATACAAGCCACAACAAAACGTTACAACAAACAAGGACATGAATGAAACAAACTTAACATGTGTGAACCACAACGTTTATTCCCCAGGTGAGGGCATGATAGGTAAGGTAGCATTGTGAGATTTAAGTTCCAAACTTACACCAGTAAAAATCAGTCAGATGTTTTCAGAATTCCACAATGCTTGACAGACACGAAATTCAAGGAAGTGAATATACAGTGCGCAAACCTCCACTTACCATATAATCATACTGCCTAAAAAATTGCAGTTCATGACAAGATGAGACCAAAGAAAGAAAAACAAGCTGAACATTTTAACTGGGTGAAAAATCAAAACACACAGCAAGATTGCAGACTACTGTCAGTTTGTCCTTTGTTGACTGTGCAGCTGCACAGCATCCATCGCTCAATTTATTTATTTATTTTTATTTTTTTTGCTGATATCTTTCTCTCCCTATTTCTTCATTGTCATTTTCTTCCTTTTCTTTTTTCTTATACCCTCTGATAAGAATAATTTCATCTATCATGTTGAAAGAACTTTCAGCCTGAGGACTATGAATGCATGATATCAAAGCTTTAACTATTTTAAAATAAATGGTGTAACTTTGAGAATATTCATACTTTTGAACACCATGCATCAATTTTAAAGTTTACCAACTTCGCCACTTCCATTTTGGGGAATGAATTTCTCCCTCTTTTATCAAACTTAAATAAATCTTTGCTTCGTCCAATTTCCAGTTTTTGAAATTCCCTTCCCCCTATTTACAAGCTGAAATACAAATATTTAAATGCAGAAAAATGCTATTTACCAATAATACTGGACAGGGGCAATATTGTGAGAAAAAACGAAATTACAATTACGAAAAAATATGAACTCCGTCGGCTCTTCGTTTACGAAAGTTTCATAAAGATAGAATTCCGTCCTTTGATGAACACCCTCTCTCCTCAGCACCACCTACCCCCAAAATTTCTGTTCACTTGTTTGTGCATCGATCTCGTAAAAGACCAAAATAACAACAGAAAAGGCGAAATTCCTCACATTCACAGAAGAATCTTATGCCTGAAGATTACGGGGAAATTTTTGCAGCGTCTTTTCTTTTTGCATATTGTTGCTTATAGTTTCACGCTGAAATACAAACATTTATGCAATAAAATGATATTTAACAAGAATACTAGACACAAAGGCAAAATCAAGAGAACAATTATGATTATAGCAAAATTGTTTACTCCATTTAGCTACCGTTTTCGAAAGTTTTGAAATACGAAATACTATCCCAGACGGAAAATGACCCTGCCCCAAATTCCCATCACTGTTGCATCGATCTTGAGAATTATCTAAATGTTGACAAAAATGGCAGAATTCTTCCAATTCCCTTAAGAATCTCATGTACATCGTAAAATAATTGCAAAATAAAAAAATAAAAAAAATAGAAAAAAATTCATAGAATCTATAGTTTTGACAGTGAGTTTTGTAGTACCGTAGTCAGACAACTGAATCTGTAGAAACTATGGACATTACATAGTGGTTGACAGGCATGGATGGTTCCAGTTAGTCATTCCATCTATGGATTATGAAATAAACAGTCAGTTGAAGTCTGTTGTGGCCAATGTCTCACAGAACTTGTTTGTACATCAGTAATATTTACTCCAAAACTTGATTTTATATCAGCTTTTCAGATTCATAGAGGACTCGGTTGCTGCCAAGTGTGACACTGTTGTCTGGCAGGGTCTTATGAAGGCAAAATTATTCAGTTGTCATCCATATATGAAAGTTAAAAGAATAACTTAAAACAATGCAAAAAAAAAAAACAGATTTGTTGATACTTGGTAAGTGTTTCAGATTAACTGCAACTATAATAGAAATAAATACTGAAGACCTGAATATGAAGTGTTTTACACTTTGAACATTTTTCTTCCAATAACTGACCCTCTAATTCAATAAAATTCACATGAAGAAAGCTGTTCAGTTGCACCCACAGTATAACCAACGAATCTTGCACTGCAAGAATTAAATATGCTATAGTAAATATAAGAAATTTTATCATAGAACTGGAAATGTCATGATGACTGTTTTTCCTTCTTTTTAAATTGACATGAGGTAAAAAATGAAATATCCTACGAATTTCCATTATTACTTAAATAATCTCAAGGCTCTCCAAAAACTTTTCCTTTGATTTTCAATAATTTGAAAAGTACATATAATTGATATTTGTGTGCTGTTTCCTTGTGGCAACATTACCAATATTTTTTTCATATTTAATCTCCATTTCTGCACATGAACCTATCTTAAAACTGGAAGTACTTACATACACTGAAGTGCCAGAAAAACTGGTACACCAGTCTAAACTTGGTAGGCCCCCACGAGAGCGCAGGACTACAGAAATACCATGGGTCATGGACTCCACTAGCTTCTGGAAATATGCCGTAGGCAATGCACACCATACTTCCTGCAGAGCGTTCCACAACTTGGGCGTATTCCGAGGTCTCGGATTCCTGTGTTCAATAGCGCGTTGCATGGCATCCCAAATGTGTTCTATAACATTCAGATCTGGGGACTTGGGTGGGAATGGCAACACCCCAAACTCAGATGAATGCTCCTCCAACCATAATGTGGCGTCCCGACACTTGTGTGGAGGTGCATTGTCCCGTTGGAACAGGCCCAACCGATCAGCATGAATGCAGGACATGAACGGGTGTACCTCGTCAGAAAGGATGCGCACATAAAGTTGGCCGGTCACAGACATTTGTAGACGTACCAGGGGTCCCAGTGAAGTCCAGCTAAACACACCCCATGCCATTACAGACCCCCACCAGCCGGTACAGTTCCCTGTTGACAGGCGGGATCCATAGCTTCATGGGGTTTGCGCCACACATGAATCCTTCCATCTGCCCGATACAGTTGGAAACGCGACTCGTCAGACCAGGCTACTTGTTTCCAGTCATCATGTGTCCAGTGGTGGTGTTGCAGTGCCCAAGCAAGGCGCATAGCTCTGTGTCATGCACCCATCCAGGGTACTCTAGTTGGGCGTCGGCTCCCAAAGGCCATATCGTGCAGGGTACGTTGCAGTCCGGATGCTGATGCTTGTTGAGGCTCCAGCATTGAATTCCGATTATACCTGCGAGAGTGTTGCATGCCTATTGCGTGAAACGATTCTTGAAAGCCGACGATGGTCATGTTCACCCAATGTCTTTTTACAGCCACACTGGTGTCGTAGGTTGGAGGTTTTGCCAGAATTCTTGTAGTCACTGTACACCGTTGTAATGGTCGTCCGTGAAAATCCGAACTTGATTTCTACCTCCGAAATACTATGGCCCATCTCACGAGCGCCAACTATGACACCGCATTGAAAATCACTTCAATCGTTATTACTTGTCATTCTCATGCCGAAAACAGCTCTGACGGCTGGCAAGGATGTCTATCGCTTTATATATGCACTGGCGGACGCAACCAAGTATGCGTATAGGTGACGTTGCTATGTATTTTGCATAAGCTCGCCTGTACCAGTTTTTCTGGCACTTCAGTGTATGTCATGCAGACATATGCGTTATGATACCATAAAACCTGTAAAATATGTACCTAGATCAGTATGAGTGACCTTCTGACTTTCAAGATATCTATAAAACAATACTTATTTATGTTAGCAAGCTTTAGTATAAGATATACACTGAAACAGAAAACTATCACACCATTTTAAATCACAAAGCAATAACAATAAAAGAAGCATCAATATCACAAGAAACAACACAAAACAAATGCAACAGTCAAAATAAATTTTTAATTAGTAAAAATTTTAATAAGACTTACCTTGATCAACTTTAGAGCTGACTGTTTCTGTGACATAAAGCTTGGGAAAGCAATACCTAAAAACAGAGCACATTAATTACTTTACTGATCTCGCCTTCTTCATTTACTATTATAATGTACCGAATACTAAGAACTCATGGCCAAAACTACAAATTTTGGTAGCAACTACACAGCTTTTAGGTGTGTTCTTTAATCACACATTGGATGTTTTCCCAAATTTCAACTATCACTTCAACCAGTATTCCTACATTAGAAATAGGTAAGCACCAAAAACATTTGATTGACTGATATGCAACTGTTTTGAAAACTGGGTAAAACAAACAGTAAAGAATTTTAATGTAGAAAAGAGGAAAGTTTTGTTTCCAACAGATAATACACCTGAACTTCACTGATAACCAAGGTCTCAAATTAACTGCATTCCTAGTTTTGTTAGATCAGATTACAAGGGTCCTAACAAAAGTTCTGCACACTGTCCATTTTTGAGAAAAGTGAAGTAATGGAGAAAACTTACCTTATTGCCATTCAATGTACTCCCCTCCGCTGCTAATGACAGCTTGCCAGCGGTGAGGTAGGTCCTGGATGCCCTGTAGTATGCCATCTTTGTTCAGCTGTCATATTACTCGGGCCACATCCAATGACAGTTCGCCCAGTGATTCATAACAGATGTCACAGAGCCATTTTTTTAAATTTGAGAAAAGATCATGTCTGGTGGACTGAGATCAGGGCTGTATGGTTGGTGAAATAAAGTTACCCAACAAAATTTTGGCGAAAGTCTCAAGTACTGACGCTGCACCATGACACGATGCATTGTCATGCAGCAAGATTGCTCCTGCTTCCTACAAGTTAGGGCAATTTCGACGAATTTTCAGTCTCAACTTTGTTTAGAAAGTCACGATAATATTGTGCATTAACATTTTACTCTACCGGCACTACATCGGAAACTACAACACCCTGGGCATCGTACACAAAAATCATAATTTGTTTCACTTTGGATTGTTGCCGACGACACTTTGAGGGGAGTGGGGAACTTGGATGCCTCCATTCCACTGATTGCGACTTCAGTTCCGGCTCAAAATCACAGGTCCAAGTCTCATCAATTGTGACAATTCCGTTCAGGAAGGTGTCATCCTTCCTTTCGAGCCTGTGGAGGTGATTTTATGCGATGCTCACTCTGGCTGCCTTCTGCTCGCGGATGAGTTCATGGGGCACACATAGCGTGGAGATTTTTCTTTTTCCCAGTGAGTCAATCAAAATCCGGTGAGCAGACATGGTGGACAAATTCGCCTAATGAGCAATCTCCTCGACTGTCAAATGGCGATTATTTTCAAGAAGTGTTGCAACAATGGTTACAGATGTTTTGTCTCTCACCGTTTGAGGTCGGCCTGAGCAGTGATCGTCTTCGATGCTGCTTTGGCCCTCCCGAAAGAGTGATGCCCAGCAAGAAATTGCGCTTCAATCAAGAGTCCCTTCCCCACAAACTTCTTGCAAGGCAGTGTGGATCTGTGTTAAAGTTTTTCCCTGCAGATTTTCTATATTCACGCACAAACGCTGTTCTAATGCAGTGACTCGACCTCAGGAGCTGCACACTTTCATTTCCAAACCCTCCCACATTCACGCAGCAAATGATAGTGCATCATTCTGACACCAATGCATTGCTGAGAGTCTGACCTTGACATGATGCAATCATTTTCTCGATTGCATCATCAGCTTCCATTTTAGATTAACGTGTGCAGAACTTTTGTTATCACCCTCGTACATCCAAATTAATAAATATGTTGCAACAGCAGGTTTAGAGCTAAATGATATTGAGTTTTGGACACAGTGTTGGCCTAAATCAATGTGACAGTCATATCTTCATCAGGTGATGAAACATGTGAAATTTTAGTTATATATTTAAAAATTAGTAAATAAAACTGTATAACTTCAGTTTTACATGATGATCTTCAACTTTCAGTTGAAACCATTATGTAACTAAGTGACTGTTGAGTAACAAATGGATGAGAAATTAGTAGTGACTACTGAGTAACACAATCATACAGTGCATTCCAGAGAACAATGAAACAGTCAACATCAGGGCTCGACAAATATGTTCTAAATCTAGGAGCCAGCTCCAAAATTTAGGCGCCAGGTGAAACGAAGTCAATAATACATGAACAAAAACATGTTTGGTTATGACGCTGGAACAAAAAGTGGTAAACCATATTTGTTGTCATTTTTTTTTCTTATTACCCAAACCACTTATTGCAAAATAAAGTTCCAATTTGCTTCATAATTTTCTTTTTCAATTTTTTCAGTGGATGATCTCAAAAAAATTAAAATTTCAGATTTCAATTTTGTTAAAATACTATTTGCAGATGTCATATTTTGCACATATTAAATCAAAGTAGCATTTTTTTCTTCAAATAATCTGTAGATCATGAAATTAAAAAAAAAAATTCCTTTATGAGATCCGCAAGGGCGTATAATCCAAAGGCGGTGAAAAAAAATCCCACGTATAATCCGCGGAGGCATATGATCCATACGTAGATCATGAAATTCTGAGAAAAACAACTTTTTGCATCACATAATCCACGGCAGCATGTCTTAGATCATGATATTTCAAACAAAAATATCAAGGCTGTTGCCAATGTTGGCAGTCCACACCTGCCAACATTGGCAACAGCCTTGTTACTAATAACTAGTATTGTGTGGCATACACAGACTATTTTACGAAATGATCCATCTCTTTGTAAAAAACAAATATGCGCCCATACAAAATGTTACAACAAACAAGGACTCTGAGGAAACAAACTTAGCACGTGCAAAACATAAAGTTGGTTCCCCAGCAAAGGTTCGAAACTTCCACCAGATGCATTCAGAATTCCACAATGCTTGACAGACAGGAAATCCAAGCAAGTGAACGTGCAGTGCATGAACCTCCACTTGCCATATGATCATACTGCCTCTAAAATTGCAGTTTAAGTCAAGATGAGACCAAAGAAGGGGGGGGGGGGGCTGAATATTTTAACTGGTGAAAAATCAAAACACACAACAAGTGCATGCGGACTACTGTCAGTTTGTCTTTTGTTGTATCTGCAACTTCACAGCACCACTGCTCAATTTTTCTTTCTGCTGATATCATTCTCTCCCTACTTCTTCATTGTCGCTTTTCTTTCTTTTCTTGTTTTTTATGCCCTCTGAAAAAAACCATCAGCCTGAAGACCATGAGCACACGATATCAAAGCTTCAACTAATTTAGATAAATGATGTAACTTTGGGAATATTAATACTTTTGAACACCATGGCATCAATTTTTACAAATTTTTGTCACTTCTGTCTTTGGGAATTTCCTTCTTCCTTTATCAAGATTAAATGCAAAAACTTATGGGGTGGACATTTCACAGTGCTGGAGAGTGGGAACATCGTGTGTGAGTGTGTGTGTGTGGGGGGTGATAGCAATTACGGGAAATCCGACCAACTTCCGGTTTTGGAAATTTTTCTCCTATTTTCAAGCTAAAATACAAAAATGTATGCAGTAAAATGATACTTAAAAATACTAAACAGAAGCGACATCACAAGAAAAAAGAAATTACTATTACTGAACAAATCTGAACTCTGTCGGCTTTCCGTTTTTGAAAGTTTCATAAAGTTGGAATTCTACCCCCCACCCCACCCCCACCCCCAATTCTGTTTATTTGTGCATCGATCTCCTGAGTGGCCAAAATAACGAAACAGGCGGAATTTCTTAAATTCATGGAAGAATCTCAAGCCTGAAGATTAGGAGAAAATTTTTGCGACGTCTAACTTCCGAATGAAAAAACCATGAGGAATAACCACTCACCATAAAGATCATGGTAACCTCCAATGGACCAAACACTTCCAACACGTCAATTCATCGTGATGTAACTGGGCTTCCACAGGTTTACAGACCTCTTGCTTACGCTTCTTATTTTCGGGTGTGAAACATCGTTTTTTTCCTTTGCCTTATAGTATGTTACTATAATGCTTGTCAATTCGATAAAAATCATACATACAACTCATTCATACAATTCAAGTAAAAACTATGTACATAAACCTTACATTCACAGGTGATTAAACCTTAGTCAACTCTAATTATGGAACTCCTCCTTCTGTTTCACAACCTCTGCTACTCCCACTGCAATTGTCACACCCATTCAGCCCCGCACATCCAATCCTCTGAGATAGAGGATCCTCTGAGATAGAGGATTGAGATAGAGGATTGGATGTGCGGGGCTGAATGGGTGTGACAACTGCAGTGGGAGTAGCAGAGGTTGTGAAACAGAAGGAGGAGTTCCATAATTAGAGTTGACTAAGGTTTAATCACCTGTGAATGTAAGGTTTATGTACATAGTTTTTACTTGAATTGTATGAATGAGTTGTATGTATGATTTTTATCGAATTGACAAGCATTATAGTAACATACTATAAGGCAAAGGAAAAAAACGATGTTTCACACCCGAAAATAAGAAGCGTAAGCAAGAGGTCTGTAAACCTGTGGAAGCCCAGTTACATCACGATGAATTGACGTGTTGGAAGTGTTTGGTCCATTGGAGGTTACCATGATCTTTATGGTGAGTGGTTATTCCTCATGGTTTTTTCATTTATGAATTGCACGTAAACTATGCGCACTTTGCAAGAGGTTAATACCTTAAAAGTGCAAATATAATAAGTCTAACTTCCGTTTCCGCAAATTCTTGCCTACAGTTTCAAGCTGAAATATGAACATATATGCCATAAAATGATATTTAACAAGAATACTAGACACAAACGTAACATTGGGAGAAAAAATTACGATTAGGGCAAATTCCTTTTACTCCATTTAACTACTGTTTTCGAAAGCTTTGAAACACGAAATACTGTTCCTAGACGGAAATTGAATCCCCCACCACTACAAAAAAAAATCTCTCCTTCATGACAAAAGAAACCCCAAAGAATTTCACGAATGCGCTTAAGAATCTTATGTATATCATAAAATAAAAGCAAAATATATTTTTTTTAAACAAAATGGAAATTCGTAGAAATTATAGTTTCAAGAGTGAGTTCCGTAGTCAGACTACGAAATCCGTAGAAACTACAAACCTTTCGCAGTAATTGGCATGTACGACAGCCGTATAATCCGCACCTATCATGTTAATCGTGAATTGTAGTTTCCGACAGAAAACTGTGATTCACAGAACCAACTCAGAAATCCAAAGATGTAAGAAAGAAATGATAGTCTTATTGAAAAAGTAACTGTCATTTTGAAGTACTTCTGTGTTACTTTTAAGTAAATAAAGAACTAAAATCGCTAGCTGTTGCAGCTTTACTGTAGTTCATTAGTTACACTAAAAAATCCGTTGAAATTGAGGACAATCCATAGATTTGTCTTATTTCTGAACACGTTTCAACTGAATATCGAAAGAAAAAAATCCTTAACTAATACAATTAGTGCACCAAAACTAGGCAATGCGATTCGCAGAATGGTTACATGCTATGGAATAGCTTTGCGGGATTCCTGAGAGTAGCGGATTCTCAAACCGTGTAGGCTCCCGCACACCCAAATAGTAACTCCTTCTTTGCGTCATATTTTCTGCCAAAATGCTTCTAAGTAAAAAATATATATTATATATTCTTACAATCACTTTGCGGTCTTCCATTTCGCTGTTACATTACATTTTTTCTGTTACCGCATTTTCAGTACTTTCCCAAAAACACCACCTCTCCTGACAATTACCTCGCAGACTTTTTTAAATGCTGCATTGTTTTTTTTTTTGTTTTTTTCTTTACCGGTGTCCGCAGTACCTAAATTTATAACTTTATAATAGATAATCTATGGATTATATAACAGAAATTACAGTATTTACTGCAAATTACGAAATCCCAAGTAAGAAGAAAATTAGGCGCCACGGCCCGAATTTTAGGTGCCTGGATGACCTGGCGCCCGGGTTTTGTCGAGCCCTGGTCAGCATACAATTTTTAATATCAACAATATTTGTTTAGATATACAACTGTTAAGAATAAAACTGTGATGCAAAATTTATTTTTTTTCTTTTTCAATTGAAAGAAAAATTTGTGTGTGAAAATGATTGGTTTACACCATCCTTCCATTAATTTTGAATGTCATTTAAGCTTTCCACACAATGTTACACACACATATATATATATATA
Organism: Macrothele yani; assembly: GCA_039090855.1. NCBI lineage: Eukaryota > Metazoa > Arthropoda > Arachnida > Araneae > Macrothelidae > Macrothele > Macrothele yani. The sequence continues at coordinate 169,023,176 of CM077011.1, forward strand.
TACTAGTGGCTTGGTGGGGCAAAAGCCCCAATGTAATAAGAAGTATTTTTCATAGTTTTCAAGACATGTAAAGTGGTAATAAAATTGCGCCATTTTTTCACGCTTTATGTATTATGTTGGGAGATTACAGAGAATGTGCAAATATGTATATCACTGTTAGAATTAGAAATAAATTTTCTACTGGCCCAGCGGACCACCGGAATTTGCAAACCACTGGTTCACAAAAATGCCCACTGGTCCGTAAAAAAATAATAAAAAAATTTAAAGACATTCACAATATATGTAGAAAATAATGTATCACTTCAATATAATTATCTCCAATATTCGTTTTTAAACCTACCATTAGTTTGCAGCGTAAAAAGAAAACCATACAGCAAAGTAAAAGAAAAAGAAATTCATGTTTTATCTTGTGACAAACTAGAAAAAAACTTACTGGCCATCCTGGCCAGTAAAATCAATAGTTCAGTGGTCCGATGGAAGTTTTACTAGCCAATGGCCAGCGGAGCACTGGGTAGTTCGAACACTGTATATTATAAACCAGGGCTTGAAAAATACCATGCACGAGATGCCCAGGGCATGTAAATTATTGGCCTGGGCAAGTAAAAATGAATCGGGCAACTAGATTTAAAGAAAAAAAAAAAAAGCTTGGAATGGAGAATTTTCTGCTCTAGAAAAAAAGACTGTTGTCGCGTGTTTTACATTTTACTGCAGTTGTATTATTGTTACTGAATAAGTGCCAGGCCAGCAAAATAGTGCTTCTTTGATTATATTATGCTCTACGTCCAGAAATTGGGGCCATACGTAGTTTTGCTCCAGATGTTGTTTACAGTTAACGACGGGATGCATGCCTCGGACGAAACTAGCCTCCAGTGTTTAGTGATAAAATGCATAACCTGTCATGAAACAGGAGGACGCAGACTGATGGGCAAAAAAGCCGTGCTTTATGGGGAGGGAGTTACAACAGAATATTTATTGCACAGCCCCGGGTGGGGTTACGTCTCTGACATAACTTGGTCAAGTGAGGGAGGGTAAAGTGGAAGCTTCCGCCCGCGTGCGCGGCCACACACATGAACTGACAGCAGAACTACTGAAACAAAAGCTAAGTTTCGTTTAAGAATGAGCCTAACAAGCCTGCACAATGCGTTCCACTTAACCGGGAAAAGAGCAAAAATTATTAACGCCAATAACTTAGTTTATCTGAGAGAACAGTATTCGTGTTAGTTGTGGTTCATGTTAGCTGTGGATATAAGTTGTTTAGTAATGGATATATCATGTTTGGTTTTTTTTTGGAAAATAAAATCTAGCAATGAGAGTATATCTCATAGTAAGCAATTATGTGAAATTCCCGATCTGTCAGCGGTAGTTACAAATTCGTCTTCCGCACTTTTGAGTGACGTAATTTCAGAATCGGAATCTACATCGTTGGCAAATCTGAAACTTATGCAAGCGGACTATGATAAAGCGTATAAAAAAAAAAGCTGTTGCACAGTTGAAGAATCTTGGATAAAAACATTTAATTGGCTAAAGTCAAATGACAAGACTATTATGTTGTGCACTGTTTGCAAAATCCATCCTAAAATTGCTGATACCACCAGTAATTTTTTCAAGCAATGTGGGGTGTCAGGTGATAATATAGTTTAATAACTAAGTGCACACCACAGTAGTCGAAAAACATAAGATTTGCCTTTGTTTCTAAGCAAAAAGTCTTGGGATTTTATGATGCAAAATTACTTTTGTTTGTGCAAGAGAAAAAGGTAAATAATTTTTACATTCAAAATTGTTGTTAAAAACTACTTAAACTGCCATACAGTTAACTATGATTATTTTTTTTTTTTTTTTTTTTTGTAAAACACAGGACATATATTAAAAATTCTTGAAAATGGCATCATCACTAAATTTCTCAAATGCCATCGATTACCTTTCTTAAAACTTGAGATATATGCTTTTGTGCATTTTGAATACAGACACTTTAAAATGGTGATGCAAAAGATGTATAAAAAGTGTTTTATAATTTTTAACTTTAAAAAAATGAGGCTTCTGTTTTGTTATCTTAAAAGATAATTTTTGCTGGGCATGTAGATTTTACTTCTGGGCAAGCAAATATTTTCTGCACATGCCCAGATGGGCATGTAACATTTCAGATATTTTTCAAGCCCTGTCAACAAAACACAGGTCCAGGTTGTGTCCTGTCACTTCATGTTCAGTTGCCTCAGCTGCAGTCTTGTATGCTTGGGCATAAGGACTGTTAGCCAGAATATCTGCCAGGGCTGTCAATATCGATTGCTTTAATTCTTTATTTTCATTATGACCAATACATACATCAATAGCTGCCGAGGAATGTATAAAGTACAATTTTCACCTGTAAGTGGTAATGAATCTGGGATGTACGTCTGCGACTTTGTCCCTGAATTTTAAAGCAGTACGGACCATTGCCTGGAATCTCCTTTTTTGTGGCTGAGAGAGAAGTGAATGACATTGCATCATTGTATTTCCGGAGGTGTTGGACAAAATTACGACTGTTCAGAAGTAAGTCCTTCATCCCAGTATTTTTCTGTAGTTCTGGAAGGGAAATAAAGCCGCTATGACAACAGGAATTAAATAAAGCTTTTCAGAAAGATAGGTTACGGCATGTATTACTGCAATCATTACGTGTGATTTCAAAATTCCTTCATTCAAGTACATTGCGACAAACACGCCCTCGTTTGGGTGGTCTCCCGGGAACGCTACTCATAACAGTACCCTGTTTCCGTTCTCACTGTAACACAGTTTACAGTTGAATAGCAGTGAAAGCACATGCAGCCAATTTGTCTTTGATAATAGCCAATCAGCTCCTTGCTCACTGGTGAGCAAGGTGCTGATTGGCTAACTTCCAAGGTCATACAACTACCTGAACGGTTATCTCCCAAAGGTCGTACAACTACCCGTCTGCCTCGTGTTGTGATGTCAGACTGATTGTTGTGACATGTACAGCAATCAGCTGGTTAAATTTAAAAGAAAATTTTTATTTTTCCCCAATCTTGGGATCAAGATCTCTAAAATGAACCATTTCCCAAGTTCATATAACATCCCAAAATTTTGTGAGACACTATGGAATTATATATAAGATATGTTGCAGTAAAAAATAGTTATATATATATATATATATACATAAGGGCAGTGTTCGAATTACCCAGTGGTCCGCTGGCCATTGGCCAGCAAAATTTCCGTCGGACCACTGAACTATTGATTTTACCGGCTCGGATGGTTAGTAAGTTTGTTTTTTCTTCTAATTTGACAAATGCCAAAAAATTAATTTCAATTTCTTTTAGCTTGCTGTATGGTTTTCTTTTTAGGCTGCAAACTAATGATAGGTTTAAAAACAAATATTGGAGATAATTCTATTGAAGTGATACATTATTTTCTACATATATTGTAAATGTCTTTAAGGTTTTTTATTATTATTCTATTTTAAGGGCCAGTCGCCATTTCGGTGGACCGATGGTTTGCAAATTCTAGTGGTCCGCTGGGCCAGTAGATTTATTTCTAATTCTAACACTGCATGGGGTAATAATGTGAACACCTCGGAAAAGAAGGTTTTATGTGCCTAATAAGGTGTGAGACCACCTTTGGCATTCAAAATCATTTAATCCTCCTTGGAATGGTGGTAAGTGGGTTGTTACACCATTCTTCATGCAGAAACTGCTCCAGTTCCTTGAGAGATGCAGGAGGAGAATAACGGGATCTTACTCTGTTTTCCAACATAGACCACAGTGGCTTGATAATGTTTAAGTCTGATGATTGGGGAGGCTAAGGAAGGTGTGAAAGTTCGTCCTCATGTTCCTCAAACCATGACTGGATATTCTGAGCTCTGTGAACTGGGGTGTTATCATCTTGATAGAATCTCCTGCAGGAAACAATGCCTCAGCCATTGGATGGACTTGGTCGGCCAAAACGATGGTTTCATACATTCTGCCAGTCATCTGTCCTTTCAAGGTGATCAGGGGACTTGCTGAAAACCATGATATGACCACCCACAGCATGACAGAACCACCACCATGCTGCACTGTTAGGAGCAGACAGTCTGGGTTGTAAGCTTCTCATCTGACAGTGTAATACACACATAAACACATCCTACGATGGGGAATAGTGTGAATGTGGATTCATCCCACCACATTACATGCTTCCGTTTATCGGCAGTCCACATTGTATGTTCCTAGCACAACTGCTGTCGCTGTTGTGCATTCACCTGGGTCACCAGAGGTTTTGCAATAGCAGCTCTGCTATCAATACATTGTTTATGCAGTTCCCTGCACACCATTTTGAGGCTTGGAGATGCAGTTTGAGCTCTGCACTAATTTTCGGCGCCGAGGTCTTCTAATTATGGGTAACAATCCTCTTTAATGCTCTCCTGTCTCTATCAGTCAGAGTCGTTTTCCAGCTGCCCTTGTGTTTCACAGACGAGGTTCACCACAAAAACGGTGAGCTGTCATGATGCAAGATATAGTAGCTCCGGATACCCCTACTAGCCTGCCGACTGTTGTCATGGAGGCACCAACTAACTGGCACAGTTTGCTGGTATTTTTTTTTTAAAGGAATATTTGTACTCCTTTGGAAAAATTTAGGGAGTAATTTTCAAAAGTCGGGGTATTTTAGAAAAAATAACAGATGAAATAAAATACTTACGGAAATGCTAGGCAATTATGAAAAATCAATCCACATATTTTTTCATATAAAAAATATTTTACTACTGCTCAATGTATTTAGAATTTGGATCCATTTTGTTTCTTGTTTTAGAAATAAATGTAATATTTGTATTTTAAGATCATCATCATCATTGTCAACCATTATCAATCCACTGCTGGAAGGTCTTCCCAAGTTTCTTCCACAACGGTCTGTCTTGTGCCAGTCTTCTCCATGCCACTCCTGCATACTTTCGAATTTCATCCACCCATCTCCCATGTGGTCTTCTTCTGGGTCTTTTCCTGTCCCTTGGAATCCAATCTAAAATTTCGGCTGTCCATTGATGATCTGTCCTTCTGGCAGTATGTCCAGCCCATTGCCATTTCAGGGATTTAACTCTAATCATGATGTCTTCCACTCTTGTCATTTTTCGGATCCACGAGTTCCTCTTCTTATCTCTCCTGGTTACACCAAGCATGCACCTCTCCATGCTTCTTTCCATTCACTTTTCTTTTAAGACATAATGGCATATTGCTCTTGAAAATTATGCTGTTTCTTCCAAAAGCTCTCCAGGCAAGTTTTGTACGCCGATTAATTTCATCAATGTGACCCTCACTTGATATCTGCTGTCCAAGATAAACGTACGTGTCTGTTATCTCCAGCTTTTCTCCATCAATCGATAAATCTTCATTTCTTGTAAAAGCATTGAACATCACTTTTGTCTTCTGAAAGTTCATTTTTAATTCCACTTCTTTACTCTTGTCAGCAAGTTCCTGGATCATACTCTGCAGCTCTGATGGGGTAGTTGCAAAAATTACTACGTCATCAGCAAAATGAAGGTGGGTTAGATAATCTCCATTAATCTTTATCCCTTTGTTTTCCCAGTTCAGTGATTGAAAGACATTTTCCAATGTGACATTAAAGAGCTTCGGAGATATGGTGTCACCTTGTCTCACTCCCTTTCCAATTTTTATGTGTGTTGTATTTTCAAACAGCCGAATCTTTGCACTTGCATTTTCATAGATGTTATTAATAATATTAATGTATGCATCTTCAATACCGCAGGATTTCAGAGCCATTGCAACTGCTGATGGTTTCACCGAATCAAAGGCTTTTTCATAATCGATAAAAGCCATGCACAATGGAAGTTCATATTCCCTCGCTCTTTCAATTAGTTCTCTCAGTACGTGGATATGATCTATTGTGCTGTAGCCACTCCTGAATCTAGGTTGTTCTCTCGGTTGAGCCATGTTCAGTGTCACCTTCAAGCAGTGTGAAAGAACTTTAGTGAAGATTTTATAAACCACTGATAGGTCTGTAGTTCCTGAGATCCTCAATGTCACCATTTTTTTTTTTTTTTTTTGTAGCAGGATCATTGTAGCATTGTTCCAGGAATCTTTCCTTCGTTAAGGCATCGAGTGAAAACTTGGGCGAGTACTGTTTCAATTTCTCCACTTGCTTCTTGTATGATGTCTACGGTAATTCCATCTTCTCCTGGAGCTTTTTCCTGTTTCATGTTCTTGATTGCATGTGCAAATTCTGCTGAGAGGACTGGAAGAACTCTGGTACTGGTACTTTTCATAATGTCTGTAGTACATGTATCGTCCCTTTCATATAGTTTTAAGTAGAAACCTTTCACTCTATTTCTTGTTACAGAACCATCTTTTTTTCTCAGAGCCATAATCTGTTTTCTTCCCTTACTCAGATGACCCTTTGCTCTCTTCAGGCTTTGGTTGCTTTTAATTGCTTTCCTCACTAGTTCACACTTGAATTTCCTTACATCTTCAGTGATACTTTTGTGTACTATCTTGCATAATTTTATATATTCCCCTTTGGAAGTCGCATCTCCTTTAGTTGTCCTCATCTCTCTTCTTTTTTGCATCATAATTTTGTTTTTTTCTGATAATTTGTTCATATACAATTCGTTCTTAGTACCATCTATTTTTGTTGCTATTTCCATAAGAGATACTGCAGTAAAAATAGAGTAATTTTTAGTAATATATATATAACTGTAACTACACTGCCGGACAATTGCTAAGGACGGATGACAATAGCAACGATAGCAACCATAAAATGGAAGGCAGGAAAATGTGGATATTAGCATAAGTGCGGGATACAGTAAGACGTGTTGTGCGTATGCAAATTTTGGATTGCCGAACTTGTTCGTGACGTCATAAGCGCTGATAAGAAATATAAAGGATTTGACGCGCATTGACCGTTGTTGTTCAAACGCAAAGTTGAAAGGGAAAGAATCAATTGACGAACTTACAATTTTCAGTATGTCTTCCCGACATCACCTAGATGATTTTACGCGTGGCCGTATTATTGGCAAGATTGAAGAAGGGCGAAAAATAACAGATGTTGCCAGGGAGTTCGACGTCAGCCACAGTGTTGTTTCAAGGCTTTGGAAATCATTTCAAACAAATGGAGAGTGTAGAAAACGTCACGGGGGAGGTCGTGTTCGCAGTACGACACCTGCAGAAGATTGGTACAGAGTGCTATCAACAAAAAGACACTGGCGCAGCACAGCTAGTGAGGTAGCAAATCAGTTTATATCTGCTACTGGCAAGCGAATCTCCGGAAAAACTGTCGCCAGACGTTTGCATGAAGGAGGACTATACGCCCGCCGTCCTGTTGTGTGCATCCCATTGTCCAGACGTCACCGTACCTCCCGTTTGCAATGGTGCCATCAACATCGCAATTGGACTGATAACGACTGGTCTGCTGTCCTCTTCTCAGATGAGAGTAGATACAGTCTATCTTCTGATTGTCGACGACAACTGATCTGGCGTGATAGTGGTACTGCATATTGTCCAGCAAACATACAGGAAAGGGACCGATATCCGACATGTAGTGTCATGGTATGGGCTGGCATCATGATCAATGGCCGTACGTCCCTCTATGTGCTTCCAACTGGGACTATGAATGGCCAACGATACATTAAAGATGTTCTGCTACCTCATGTTCGCATGTTCCGTGGTGCTGTCGGTGATAGATTCATTTTCATGGACGACAACGCAACATGTCATCGAACAGTCGCTGTCCAGGAGTGTCTTGAGAGCGAGGATATTCAACGCCTCGTATGGCCAGCACGTTCTCCAGATCTGAATCCCATTGAAAATGTGTGGGATGCTTTGGGGAGGAGTCTTGCTGGTCGCCAATGCCCTCCAATAAACAAGGACACCCTCATCCGTGCACTGACAGAGGAATGGGATAAATTACCACAACAACTGCTTGATAATGTTGTGCAAAGCATGACACGACGTGTGGAATCTTGCATCGCCCTCCATGGTGGCCATATCCCGTATTGACATCTTACGCCGGAACGCCTGCGGACGGTAATTGCATTTTATTCACGTTTACGTATTCTGCACAAAATGGCCTGTTTGTCCCTTGAACACGTTCCAAAGCCTTCTGGATTTCAGAGCACAATAAATTGTCTTTCTTGTAATGTCCTGGCATTCTGACATTATTTTATTTCACTTGGCATCCAACCACACTTACTTTTTTATGCGCTATATAGCCGTTTATGATCCGTCCTTAGCAATTGTCCAGCAGTGTATATTTTGAACAGAATAATGTGAACACCATGCTCAGAGATGCAATTTTTAAACCTCAAGGTCCTGTTTAAGTGCATTTAAAGTGTCTTGTTGCAAAATTTCTTTCAGGGTGACAACAAAATGAGCGACCTAACAGACTTCCAAATAAGGCTTATTGTTGGTGGCCAGTTAGTAGAGTTTGCCAAAATGTGTAATTACGCGTCTAGTATGCATTGGAATTTCACCAACGCATAAAAATACGCTTCAGGAATTTTTTAGACACGTACTTTTACGCGTCGGGAATTTTTTTTGGAGTGTAAAAATACCCATTGAGAATTTTTTTCAACATGTAAAAATATGCATCGAATAATTTTACCAATACGTAAGAATACGCATCGGGACGGTATTTCATCTTTCAGAAACGGAAATAAACGAAACTAAGATTTTTTTCATAATTGTAATTTTTTTCCTGTTATGTTGCCTCTGTCCAGTATTGTTGTTATATATAATTTTATTTCATAAATACTCATATTTCAGTTTGAAAATGGAGGGACAATTTCCGAAAACGGAAATTCGATTGCGAAAAAATTTCGCTGTAATCTTTAGGCACAACATTGTGCTGGCTTCAAGGAATTTCTCCTTTTACATCATGATTTGGGTTATCGTCAAAATCAATGCATAACTGAACAGAAATTTTGGAACAAGTAGTAGTGGTGGAGGATGTTTTCTGCACAAAACTTTCAAAAGCGGAAGTTTCATCTTTCAAAACTTTCGAAAACGGAAGTTAGACGCAGTGAAGATTTGTTTGTGGAATAACTTTTTTACGGGTCTTATAGAGGCTATTTTTCGTGAAAGTTGGTTTTCAAATTTTCGAACTAAAGCCTAGTTCGTCATCAGGACTAAGTCACTGGAGTAGTTGCTGCCATTCCAATTTGGAAGTCGCATCTCCTTTAGTTAATCTCCTCAATAAGGGATATAATTACAACCTTTCCTTCGCAACACTTGATAAAAAACGTATACTGATTGATTTAGAAAGCATCTGTAGTAAGGTAGAAAGAGAAGATGAAAATACAGCAGTTACTTTAAGAAAAGAATTCTCAGACTGCGTCGCAAAATTTGTAAAAAAGCCAGTAAAAGTTGATTACAATTTTAATAGAAATGCCATTGCTGACCTTAAAAAATTCAAAGCCAATGATAAAGTTGTAGCAGTGAGAGCAAAGTTTTGGTATTGGTAGAAAAAGAGAAGTATTACAATAAAATGGAAGCTGAATTGAGCAAGCCTTATTATGAAGAACTCAATGGTAACCCTATAGATCAAACTGTCAAAAATCTTAAGAAATTAATCAGCTCTTTAAGAAATAAAAAACAGCTTAATGAGCTCTTCAAAAACTTCTCCAAAATCCAGTCAAGAATTTCACAGATCTATGGTACCATAAAAGTTCACAAAGAAGGCCATCCAGTAAGACCTATAATAGACACTAGAAATTCGCCACTCTCCAACATTAATTATTATTTACTTGGTCACCTCAGAGATATTTTCCCTTCTCCCTACCTACTAAAAAATTCCATGTAGCTAAAAGGAAAACTGGACAACTTGCCAGAATTAATTCATCCAGTAATGGCAAGCCTGGATATAGTCTCTATGTACACCAACATTAACCTGGACCTCCTACTGGAATTCATTGCAGATGACCTCACAGAAAAATATAGTATTCCATAATCACAATAGAGAAATACTACTTGGCATATATGAACTGCTCCTATTTTCCTTCAAGAATAATTTCTTCCAGTTTGGAAAGAAATATTACAGGCAAACTTCAGGACTTGCAATGGGTTCTCCACTAGCACCTCTGCTAGCAAATTATTATATAAGTAAACTAGAGGCAAAAATCCTTATACAACCCTCCTTGTTTGCTCTCTATGTAAGGTACATGGATGATGTCCTAATTATAGTAGATACTGTGGACCAATCTCTACCCTCTCAGATTCTGGAAGAATTTAACTAACTAGAGAATACCTTGCAGTACACTCTGGAACAGGAAAAAGACCATAGCATCAATTACCTAGATTTAACCTTGACCTCAAGAGAGGGGAAAATATTCACTCAGCTTTTAGAAAACCCACCAACACAGGGAAGATGTTAGACTTCTGCTCATTCCACCCTGATTATATTAAATCGAATACGGCGAGACAATTTTTGGAAAAAATTGAAATCCTGGTCTCTTCAGCTACTCAGAAAGATCTTCACAAAGAAGAATTAAAGCAAATATTGGCAGAAAACAATTACCCCTCCCCATATGTTGAGAAAATATTTAAACAAGTGCCAAAAAAGAAGCAGGAAAAACCCAACTTCAAATTCACCAGCAAAATTACGTACCACAAGGGACTTTTCGAGAAACTGAAAAGGATCGGAGCAAAATATAATATCAGGCTAGCTCTAGATCTTCATAACAAAATAAAGAAATTCCTGCCAGCTTTAAAGCAGAAAGAATTGGACATCCAATTGCAGGAAGGAGTAATTTACTGCATCGACTGTAACTGCGGACTCAGCTATATAGGAGAAACAGGGAGAAGTATTAAGGTCCGAATGAAAGAACACCAAGCAGCTATTAGGAACATTGGGAACAAAACAGGGCTAGACAGACATATACAAGCAAGTGGACACTCCATAAATTGGGACTCGGTGAAAATAATCGCCCACCAGTCAAACTTAGTAAAGAGGAAACTAGAAGAAGGGATGGAAATAGCAAGAAGAAGAAGTACCACAATTAACGATAATTGCGGATGGACTCTTCCAATTGAGTGGCAGCTACTCCAGTGACATAGTCTTGATGACGAAATAGGCTTTAGTTTGAAAATTTGACAACCAACTTTCATGAAAAATAACCTCTATAAGACCCGTAAAAAAGTTATTCCACAATCACTATGAATAGAGGTGCCATAAATGCATTTACAACTAGGTGAAGATTTGTCCTGTAATCGTAATTTAATTTTTCAGGTGGTTTCCTCTGCCTAGGATATTGTTGTTAAATATCATTTTATTTCATAAATATTTGTATTTCAACGTGAAAATGGAGGGAAAATGTCCGAAAACTAAAGGAAATCGGACGTAGCAAAGATTTCCCCTGTAACTGTAATTTGTTTCCCAATGGTGATCAAAACATGTATCCTGTATTCTTAAATATTCTCTCCCAAAAAGCTTTGCATTTCAGCTTGATAAGGGGGGGGGTCCAAAAACAAAAGTGACGGTGAAAAATTTATAAAAATTGATGCATGGTGTTCAAAAGTATTTATATTTTCAAAGTTACACTTCATATTTTATCTAAAATAATGAAAGCTATCATGCATTTGTGATGGATAAAATTATCATCCAAGGACATAAAAGAACAACAATGAAGAAATGGGAAGGGAAAGAAAGATATCAGCAAAACGAAAATTTAAGCACTGGATGTCGTGCAGCTGCAGAAAAACAAATGCAGCTGTGAAACTTGCTGAGAAGTTTATTAGATATTTTTAGATGCCTATAAGAATCTCAAAAGTGCAATGTTTTCACTTCTTGAACACATTGCTGTTCCATGTGGTCATTACAAAACATGATAAATTTAATGTTATTATCTTAAACCCATAACAATAGCTTAATTTAATGTTATTATCTTAACACCACATAACAATAGCTTAATGCGCTGGTGGACAATCGTGTGACCTTTTGCACACCAATTACATATTTTCAAATATACGAACACATGAGTGAAATTTAAATAAGTCTGAAGAGGAACAGAAAAACTAATGGCAATTTCCATCAGCAAAATCGATATTCTTACCCGAAAAACGTTTGTTTGCGAGCAAAAGTTAATGGAAATCTTTGCCATGCTGCCATAATGAAAACAAACGCAGATTTCTGTTGCCACTTTTGCAGTACGTTTTAACATAATTAAATAATAGCGTTAGGATGCGTTCCAAAATTCTTAAAGACATGGGCCGGCCGTAGCTTAGGCTAATCATACCAAGGACTAAGGAGGACAATCAGAGTATCAGACCAAAAGAGGCAGAATTTAAACCAAAGAGAATTTAACCCTTCTTAGTTAAAATTCTGCTTCTGTAGAAAAAAAGTAGGCTAGGTTGAAGCGATGTATTTAACAATCAATTGATTGAACTTGATGGGGATGGCAATACTATTTTCCCAAAACCGGAAGTCATTCTGACTAGTGACCAGCCCAGCGGATTTTCCGGTAAACCTAAAAACATGGTATCCTTGCATGGTGGCAGTTGTTTACTTTTAGGGAAATCAGGTGTGAGTTAGTTAAGTCAGACGAATTTTCAAAATCTTTGCGTTCCTTAACATCACTTTTAGTAAGTAACAAAAAACTTCAAAAATTATGAGGAAACATGAGAAGTCTTTCATTTTGGGAAAAGTAAAAGCGTTAAAATTGCACAATTTTTAATCTGTCAACTGAAATCACTGTGTTATGATGTCATGAGTAGAACTTTGACTGTATAGTATATTAAATCTATAACACATATAAATATGTAATTACTAACAACGTTTGCTTGCAATAATCTCGCCTCGGTGACTATTGTTTTTCTCGTTTTTAAGTACTAAAAGCTTTGTTCGGCATTCCTCCCTTTCCTGGTGATTAATAACCTTTAGATTGGCGCGTGTCTCCGAATTTTGTTTATTTCCCCTGTTCGATGGCAGAAAAGGTAAATAGGATGACGGGTTCTTGGGTCTCGTACCGCTGGTCATGGGGTCATCACCCAATCGGGACATTTTCAGATTTCTGCTAGATTTTGGGGGAGCATCCGGCCGTTTTCAGATACAGGACTCCTGCCTGAATTTTTAAAGTTTTTATTAGGAATTGCGAAGAATTATCAACGTGGCAAAACTTGTAATTCATATGCGTGCAAAGTGTTTTAGTATTTATTTTTATTCTAATCGTATATGATACTCCTTTTAAGTTTTTGTTTTTTAATTCTGAGAAATGTGTTGAAATCATATCAAATTTTCAGAGATATAGAATTATTCGAACACGATTAGAAAATTGAACCTTATAACAAAACTACTTAATCCAGTTGCAGTTTATTGAGTTAAAAGTGTGACAGAATTCCACTGTTGTATTGCCAACAAATTATAGCTACTTTTTTTTTCTTCCTTAATGAACTGCACATTGAAAAATATTTCTAGGCTTGTTACCCTCGTTTAGGATTTTTCATGTTGAGTATCTATAAAAAGCAAATCTGAAATTTAATTTTTTCCTTTGCCCCTAAAACAATAGCTCAGGTTATGTCCACAGGACTGCCTGGACCATAGGGGCAACCGGTTGCCTCAGGCCCCGCTGTTTAGGGGAAAAAATCATTTTCGGTAGAAATTTTTGCAATTATTATTTTTTGTGTGTAAAAGGTATTTTTTAAAACTTTGTGTGTCCAATTGCCTCCCATTTTCGAATAAATTATCGCCCTTTGCTGTTCAAGTACTGAGATTTACAGATTTCAAGCGATTATTGTAACTACCTTAATATTTTCCACATTCACTAAATAGCAAATTAAATTTCATCATTTTGTGACCCTTATTTTTATATCAACAATTTGCATGCAAACCAGATACTTAAATTTAAAGAAATAAAAACAACAATATGAAATTTGGTTTCAAGCTACATATGAAAGCCATTTATTCAGTGACTTTACTCCACTTTGCATTAAAAATTTATCACTAAAGCATGTATCAGGAAAAATATATATATTTATACAAATTTAGAGGGATCCTTAATATTTCCTACACTAAAATATTCACAATCCAAACGTTTTTGCTGCGCAAATATCTTTTTATCATTTTGTGAGGAAGTTTTTCTGAGAGTCATAATACAAGCTCAACCCCATCTCTCCAGAAAGAAAAACATATATTTTAACAGTTTTTACACTCTCACACACACACACTCTCTCTCCCTCCCTCCCTTCCTGTCTCTCTCCATATTATGGTCTTTTTTTTACTCAAAAGTTGAGTTCAAAACATGCTACTTCAAAATATAGATAAATGGTCGAATGCTATTTGGAATAGTTTCCATAAAATAACTTTTTACATGTTGCTGTCCTTATTCTTTTTAACATATACACTGCTGGCCACCCAAAATGCAACACCAAGAAGTGCACAAGATAGCAAAGCCAGATTTACTGGACACATAACAACAGATACAAAGATGAAACGATTGAGCTTACAGACCCGTGCGACTTGCGGAACATGCAGACATCAATAGTTCGTGTGGCCCGCATGGCTGGCAATAACGGCGGCTACACACTGCGGCATTGAACGAAAGAGGCTTGGGGTATGTCGGTCCAGGCTGCTTCCACACATTGCCACAGTTCATCAGGCGTAGCCGCGGGTGGTGCTTGCCAGGCTCAGTTGCCGATCAGCTACCAGACGTGTTCGATGGACAACATATCGGGAAAACAGGCGGGCCACGGCAGCAGTGACACCTGGTGGGCCGTGCAGAATTGTTGCACGATGTGTGCCACGTGCGGGCGCTCATCGTCCTCTTGAAACGTGGCCGCTGGCAGGTCCTGCAGGTAAGGGAGGACTACAGGCTACAAAATGTCGGAGATGTAGCGGTGGCTGTTGAGTGTACCGGCGACGCGTACTAGAGGGGGGTGCAAGTGTCATATCTAATTGCGCCCCAAACCATAACGCCAGGCGACGGACCAGTATTGCGATGCATAATGCAGGCGTCATACAGTCTCTCGCTGTGGTGCCGCCACACGCGGATCCGACAATCGTGGTGTTGCAGGCAGAAGCAGGATTCGTCAGAGAAGACAATGTCGTGCCATTCCGTAGTCCAGGTGCTGCGTTCAACGGCCCACTGCGGCCGCACTTGCCGGTGGTGTAACGTCAATAATAATCGGAGCAATGGGCGCCATGCTACAAGTCCCCGCTCCTGCAGACGAAGTCGAACGGTACGATGCTGACACAGGTTGTTGTGCAACACACCCTAATTCCTGCGCTAACATTCGTGACGTGGCGGTGCAAGCCGTCGATGCCCGCCGCATAACATGCCGGTCCTCTCATCTGGTGGTGTGCCGCGGCTGCGGCAATCGCTCACGGTTGTCCGTCCGTCCGTCCGTCCGTCCCTCCTGCACCCACCAAATCCATACTCACCTCACTGTGGCTGGATGCTGTCCCACACGGGCGCCAATGTCTCGGTACGATAAACCGCTGTTGTGATAAGCCTCTATTCGTCCTCTGTCGAACTCCGAAATGTTCTGGAATGACTGCCGTATTCTGCGACGAGGCATCAGGAAGCTTCCCACGCACAGGTCCGGCAGCACAACACACTTCCACTACTTACACCCTGCCTTCTGTGCACCCTTCTTATAGTGCTCGGTGGCGTGCCGGACGCACGAGATTTGCATATGCCCTGCAATGCTAATCATTTGCATGACCTCTCGCGGGCGACGCATGCTGCGAATTTCAGGCTAATCGGATGCTTCCTTCTTGGTGTTGCATTTTGGGTGGCCAGCAGTGTACTAATAAGTATATGTTAAAAACAATTACAAACTTGAAATAATCAAGCCAAACATAGAACCATAATATTGTGACATATCTTTCAGTTGAATCTTCCCAAAACATGGTCTAGTGGATAATCTATTCCAGTTATTTTCATCAATGACTTGTGCTATACAATTAGATGATTTCTGTTAGGGTATGTATTTAAGAAATGTGTATCCACTTAAACGTAGTTATGAAAATCCCAATCTAAACGAAGTATTTACAAGACTGAACAGCAAGATGACTAAATACATAAAAAGGTGGTAGAGGGGGAAAAGAATATGAGTTACGAATAGCAAACTGCAAAACAACCTAGAATAAAGTTTGTGAAAATGGTAATAATGTCTGAAGTAAATAGCAGAAAGTTCAACTAAAGAATAGGGGAGGGGTATATGTGAATTACAAAAGAGAATAAATACTACGAATTGGAGTTATATAGCAAGTACCAACACAAAAGAAATGGAACATATAAACGTTAAAATATCAATGAAAGAAACACAGTAGGCAAAAAACATCAAAAACACCTCACCGTGCTAACTTAAAAGTAAACCTTTAAAGACAACTGACGATGTTATACTCAATAGCAGTGGCAATGAAATAGAAATATATATATATATTAAAATATATACTACCAAAAATATATATATTACTACCAAAGTAAAATAGAATATAAAAACATTAAAAATTCCCATGAGTGAAACGCAACAGGCACCAAACATAGTAGGACACCATAGTTGACACGTCCTAAGCGTTTCAGCAAAGGAACGGTTGCCATCTTCAATTAACTATGTCCACTGTTTCCTTGCAATCACTGAAACACTGCCACGTAACTTAACTCTGTTATCTTATCAATTGTTCATACTGACACGTCATCATTTTGTTTCCTTGCCACTCCCAGACGTAAAATTCTTTGGTGTACCTTTATTTTTTGTAGTTTTTCTTCTTCTTTAATCAAAAGTTTTCAAGGCATTTGTAACTCTATATAATAAACAAAGACAACGCTCTCTCCACATTTATCAACACATAGCAACCAAAAGATTGTTATCCGGCCACTGCTTGGATCAAGCCCCAGATTTCTTGATATCTAGCCGAGTGCATTTGTAAGGCGAATGCACTCAGCTAGATATTGAGATAACAATTTTTTGGTTGCTATGTGTTGATAAACGTGGAGAGAGCTATGTCTTTGTTTATTCACTGACGCCGTGTATTTAGAGGATTTTCATTTGTAACTCTATTCTGCTGTTAATGTTGCAGTTGTTTTCCTTGTTTGTTTGTTTTTTCGATTATAATTGATTCTGTATAATGTATAGCTTTTTCAGATGGCTGTTTGCATATTATATCTATGTTCTCAAAAACCGGGGTTTCTTTATTTTTTAGACTGTACTGGATTAATGCTATTTTTTTACTTTATGATTCCAATTTGTTATGTGTTGTTGAAGTCTTGTTTGTAACCTATTTTTTGTACCTCCAATATATTTTATTTTTTTATTGTTGTTGTCTTCAGATGATTTTATTGGGATACTATATACTCCTGCACTATCTAACAATTTAGTTTTTTCTCTATTTTTTATAACCATGCTTTTGTGGTTATGCCAATATCTAGATTTTGTTTATTGCATTCGTTTTTGATAATTTTTGTTACCTGTTTGATGTGTGCAAATTTACCACAATATTTTCTTTCCTTATTAATTTTTTGAAGAGGGTGTTTATAGTTATATATTATTTTCTTTATCACTGGGGCTTTATATCCAAACTGTTTGGATGTTTTTTATTATCCATTGTATTTCTTTTTCTCTGAATGTATTACTTCTTGAATACATCTAGTTAGAATAAAAATATAAAAAAGCTAGTAATTAATTACTTCATGGCTTCCTCTTATTACTTTCAGTATTATAAATCATATTTAACGGGAATTATCGAGGATAAATTTATTAGGTACATTACCTCTCAAATTTTCGATCTAAACACTAGATCTTCGTCAGGAGTTCTTGCTTCCTTCTACTTCCACAGGTCTGGTGACCAAGCCTGATGGATTTTCCATCCAGCGTGGTCATTGATGTTGCCACCTTGTGTCTTGTAAATTTCCAGGTATTCCTCTAATTTCCGGATAATTGCATGGGATTGATGTTTGATCACTTTTAAGGAGTCCCAGTCCATTTTGTGGCCAGTTTCTTGTATGTGCCACATACAAGAAACTGGCATAAAATGACACAATGAAGGGAGGTATTAAAAAAAACTGTTTATGTATTTTTAACAGACTTTGAATGCCTGCACAACTCGCATCTGATAACATCCGAGATCTAAGCATTGTAGACCATGTGGAAAGTTATGTACTAATATCAGTCATCACCACTGCTTCATTGCTGTACTTG
Source organism: Macrothele yani (assembly GCA_039090855.1). Taxonomy (NCBI): domain Eukaryota; kingdom Metazoa; phylum Arthropoda; class Arachnida; order Araneae; family Macrothelidae; genus Macrothele; species Macrothele yani. The sequence goes on from CM077011.1 coordinate 169,041,280, forward strand.
TTAACTCTTCCTCCTAATGGGAAAAGACCTTCACAGCCCATTTACAGGAGAGGAAGGGGGTGTGAAAAATTCTGTGTTTCACAGCCGAGCATTTGTTATCAATCAAAGAGGGTAAGTGTCATTTAGCCTGTGATTGACACCTACCATGGTTTATGTGTTTGGAAAGAGGGAGACACCACTTTAATTTCATTGGTAATAAAGTTTTCATGCATAATAGTGGAAGCACATACATTTTTGTGTGTGGTTTTCCCTGTTGCAGGCTCACTCACTAACTAACTGTGTTATGTGCAATGCCAAAAGAAATCTATGTTTTAGCCTCACTAGGACAAAATAAGAAAAGAAAAAAAAAAGGTGCTAAAGCATCATTTATTAATCCTAAATAAAAATTTCCAAACTGTAAATTGCAAACTACTTGCATGCAAAATGAAAGACCAGATTTAATCTTTTTCACTGTCCAAATTACCTATTAAGATCTAATCACACAGTTTTCAAGACTGCATTTGCATGCCAGCTGGACTTCCATGCTAATAATCAAAGAAGAATCAGTACACCAATACTTTATAACTCAGTGTCTGCCATAAGTGATTCACAAAGCGATTTGATTTAATATCACAAACAACAGTTGAAATGTACCACACTTAGTTAAATACATACATGAGATTCTTCCGCGGATTCGCAAAATTCCGCTTTTTTTCATCATTTGGGTTATTCTCGAGATCGATGCAAAACCAAAGAGAAATTTTGGAGGATTAGTTGGGTGGGGGGTCGTATTTTAATCTGGGGATGGTATTTTGCTTCTCAAAACATTCAAAAGCGGAAGTTAAACGGAGTGAAAAATCTTCCCGTAATCGTGATTTCTTTTCCTAGCGATGTTTCTTCTGCACAGTAGTATTGTTAAATATAATTTTATTCCATAAATATTTGCATTTCAGCTTTAAAATGGAAGAAAAATTCTGAAAACAAAAGTTGGCACGAAAATTTTCCTGTGATCTTCAGGCACGAGATTTTGTTGTGGATTCAAAGAATTCCACTATTTCCATCCTCATTTCAATGGTTCACAAGATCGGTGCCGAACTGAACAGAAATTTGGGAGGGATTGGTGGTGGGGTCGTTTTTCGTCGGTGGGCGGAATTCTGACTTTCAAAACTTTCGGAAACAGAAGTTAGATGGAGTGAAGGTTTCTCTTGTAATCGTAATCCCTTTTTCTCGCAATGTTTCTTCTACAAGATAGTGTTAAATGTAATTTTATTCCATAAATATTTGTTTTGCAGCTTCAAAATGGAGGAAAATTTTCCTAAAACGGAAGTTGGACGGAGCGTAGAAATCGCCGGTAGTCGCAATTTTATTTCTCCACGATGTTACATTTATCCTGTGTTGCTGTTAAACATAAAAAAAAAAAAACATGTTTTGAATACAGTGATGTGTTCCACCTTAATATTTACATAACAAATTTCAGTGAACAATTTTGTCTTGCTCACGGCTCGTTATATTCACACTGTTTCGCAGCACATTCTTATTTTTCACTGCGGTTAAAAAGTTCAGCTTTTTTTCCCTTTGTCAGTCTCATGTATGTAAATAGTGCATTTGAGAGCTACATGTTTGTAAAATTGAGTTCAATATTGCAGTGTTATAATCATAACATACAGTAATGTATTTTAACAGGAACTGAGGAATTATTCAAATGAAGTGAAGTTATTTGCTCTGCATCTAAGAACATTTCTAAACTTTGCTGTTTAAAAATACATGATACTTCTGGGTGCTATTCATTTGGCTGATTTTTCTTTAGGAAGGTAAAGGTGGTTGAAATTCAGGGGGCGAGGGAGGACTTCAGAATTAAATCATGGTGGTAAATAGATGCGGTTCCAAGGTTTCTCACTTTTAACAACACATAATCTTTGTACTGTATGCTGGAAATAACTGTAATAATTGATTTCCATTAAAATTTTCGTCAAATTTGCATTATACACTTTGTTTTTTGTGTTGTATTTTTCAGACTGACTGGTGCTGTGGTTTTATATGGAGCTGAGATATTGGACTGTTCTGTACATTTATTGATGATGAAAATGATTCTGTCAAAGTGTCAAATGCATCAAAGAGCTTTTAACATGTTTTACAATATTCTTCAGAAATCTATAGGAAAGTCCTACTTCTCTTTGTTCACCCAGAATGAGATTTTCAGTGGAATTAAATCTACTCATCAATACTCAACTGGATCTTCAATGAATGTGTTTGACAGAAAAGCAAAAAGGAAACAACGTGATGTTGCAGCCTTAGCGCCTGATGTTAAACATTATGATTACTTGAAGGAAGAGGTTGTACTATTTCATATTCACTACTTTATATGTTTGAGGGAAAATCAGAAAGGAGGTTTCCCTTTATATTGTTTTCAAGTAGGTTACATGCAAACATTGATGCCTGTATATGAGGCACATCTTTAAATTATCTTTCCACATGATGGCCATGCTTATTTAGGCACTTATAATAGCAGTTGATCAAATTTTGAACCCATTGGTAATAGAAAGTTATGTCATCCTGTCTAGCTCTTGTCTGATCTCTTCAACATCTGCTTAAAAGTGTTGTCCTCACAGGTTCTTCAAATGTGGAAGTCTGACAGTGCTAGGTTGGGACTGCAAAAAGGAGAAAAACTGCCACATGTTCAAAAGTTCCATCTATGTGTAGAAAGTGTCAGAGCAGGTTTTGTGTTGTTTGCAGCAGTAGCTCTTGTTTTTTACAGCACAGGCCATGCCTCTTTTGCTGAGAAGCAGCATTTTTTACAAGTGTTAGTATAGGCTGACAAGCAGCTGCATTTCATATTGCTGACATAGAGTAAAGTCCACCAAAAGAACTTCCCACTCATTCCAAAAGATTTTTGCCTACACGTAACCTGCACTTCAGCATTTTAGTTGAATGAGGACCAAAATGCTTTCACACCATACCTTGTACTTTCACTTCAGAACTATAGTGAAATTCCTGGGTCTTGTTCCCTGTGGTGATTTGACCCAGAAAATCATAGTGTATTAGAAATTCATAAGTGTTTCCACCATGTGTGGTTTGTTGTTGTTCATCAGTCAATTATTTTGCAATGCATCTGCAACAGGCTTCTTAGTAGCTCAGTTGCTTGTGTACAATGTACCATATGGTGCTATGTAAAATGTAAATCTTTGTTACAGTTGACTGACAGACTCATCTGGCTGCCTGTGTAGTGCTGTGTTTATATTCTGAAAATGTTCAGGTGACATGGTTGGATGCCCACTCATGTTTTCTTGTACTATGCCTGTTTAACCAATGTTGGCAAATTTGTGGCACTCCTCCACAAATGTTTCAATAGAACAGCATAATGGCCATACACTGCAGCAATTTCCCTTCAGACTGTTTGCCTGATCCACCGGAAATAAAAAGTTGACATGACTTCTTGTCTTCTAGCACATACAATTCCAGTTTTCAGGTGCTGATGTATACTAAGCTGCTGGTCAGATTTATTGTCACCTAATGATATGACCACGTGCTAATGAATATTTAAGCCAAAGGAGTGCTGTGTTTATATTCTGAAAATGTTCGGGTAACATGGTTGCATGCCCACTCATGCACTCATATTATAGTTCATTATTTAGGAATAAAATAAGGAAACTGATTTTCTGATTTGTTTCCCCAATTACTTTTTGAATATTTTATTTTATAATGCATGATCATTTTAATTGTGAAACTGTGGCAATAAAAATATTTACTGTGAAATAGTGATAGTGGAATTCAATTTAGAAATGTGTTCTTTGCTTGTGTGTATGCTGTTGCGATTTCTCAACAAAATGGCAACCATCCAAATAAGTGTATGTAGTGCACCTTTTGTAGTAAATATTAAATAACAAAAAGAATTATTGATCAGTATTGAAATGAAATAAGTTTAAGTATTTTATAGATATATTAAGTGGCCAAATTCTTTTAAAGGAATCTAAGGGAACATCTCAGTTTTATCTGTATTGCAATATGGTCTGAACAGCTAAATTTTACTTTCAAAATAATTAAATATTCTGGATTTTGATGAGCTTCCGTTTGTATTTCAAAAGTGTAGTATGATTTGATTGAAATGTTGGCATTCGTTAATCTATATTCAATACTAGCACATAGCCCGTCCTAGGACAGTTATTTTTAAGCTTTAAATAAATATTAATATATAGGGATGTTGCACGTCCTATGACGAAGTGAAATTTTTAATTGAAGGAGATTGAAAACAAATCAAATAGTTGCCGGATTTCTGTAAGAAATATAGTAAAAACTTATATAGTAATAACTCATTCATGCTAGAGCTAAAAATTATATACTATTTATTTTCATTTCTCAAAAGACTTTGCGATGTAATGCATTATGTGCAAAATATTTGTTTTCGACAATTATAGGTTAGAGGGGTAGATAGATCGATGTTTTGCAAAATGTGTAATACAATTAGCACTAAACTCGGAAAGTTGTTTTCGTGTAAACTTACCTCAATAACTTTTACTTTGATTTTTCACGTTAAATTACTTTTTCTCCTGCACACTTGTTATTCTTTTCACGGTTTGTTAAGTCTGTCCTATTCGACGGTTAGTTTGAAACATTATACTGAAGCTTTTTCTACAAAATAATGCAACATCTGGTATTACAAATGGGAACTATCTAAACTCTTGACAATGTGCTGCTGAGGCGACATCTGTTTTAGATGCAATTTTGCTCACTTTGGCATCTAAATATTTCAGTTTTTATTGTAGGTTGGAGCATTCTAGATAAATCGATATTTTGCAAAATGTATAATATAATCAGCACTAAACTCAAAGAGTTAGTTAAATTAAAAAAGTAAAAAATAATTAAAGCGTACAAATTAATATTCAAATTGTGCTAAATTAAATTAATATACAAACGCAACTTGACGTGATATTATGATTTTAATTTTAATTTTGTAGATTGGATAAATAGAACTCGAGTCATTGATAATCCAATGTTTTTAAATTAGCATGTGATCACCTTGACATCTCCATCTGATCGCGTGCAAACTCAACATGATGTGATACTAAGTATTCAATTCGAATTTTGTAGATCAGAAAAATTGAACTTTGAGTCATTAACAATCCAATGTTTTTAAATTAGCACCCGATCAGCTTGACATCTAAAAGTGATTGAGTGCTATTATATAGCAGGCAATCATTTTGACATTGCAAGAGAACACACGAATTGATTGGTAAGTGATGGCGCAACAATGCAGATGTTGCTGTGCCGTCAAGCATTCCAGAGAGAGGGAGATCTGGTTGTTTATATTATATAAATTAGAATTTCGTCCCCAGGTGGTGAGCTAAAACATAAATGACTTAAAATTATTTAGGTGCAGCTGCACGAAATAAATTAGAATTTTTTCTCCACACGGTGAATGCGTGTGGAATTTTTCAAATCAATAAAGTCAGCGTCATTTGCTCAAATAACTACACATTTGTAATGTGATCCTTAAAATCCTGTTCCAAATCTGAAAGCATGTGATGCACTTGATTGTTGGTGATCACTAACACGTGCATCACATATTGTTGATCAAATATTGTTACATTTGTTCAGATGTCATAAATTTGTGTATTGCATAAATATATATATATATATATATTGGCATGAAGGAGGACTCTACCAAATTATATATAAGACTAGGTGAAAGCCAATCAATATTGACGGGGAAAATATGATATCCAGAGCAATTTTCTAAAATTATTTATTTATTGAATATAGGTGAAAGCCCGTCAATAATGACAGGGGAAAATAAGATATCCAGAGCATTTTTTTTAATTATTTATTTACAGCAAAAAAGCCCATCCTACAATGGGGACTCAGAACTTGCTAGATCTTTTGGTGTTACTCAGGTTGCAGGTCGAGGAGCGCGTGATCTTATATTGCTTCCCTGTCTGTCAGTCTATCTGTCTGTTTGTCTGTCTGTTATGTGTTTTGTAAAATCTTGAGTCCCTATTTTGTCAACACTTCCTTGTACACAACATTTTTCGTGTACACTGACTGTGAACCCTGTATCAATTCCCCCTGTTCTTTTCCGTGAACTATTTTTATCTTATCGTCTTACTCTTGACATTGCTGCATACAGATGACCCTGGCTAAACACCGGTTCAGGCAGATATATTCCAACTTTTTCTAACGTCTGAGAAGTCATATTTGCCAAGCGATGGAGATCCCGATCGCATTCGCTTTCAACAACAGTCATACTGACGGGACCTTCATCGCTCCGCCTTTCATCGTTTTGCTGCTTCCGTCTGTGCAGCTACTTCCTCAGCAGATTTTTTTCCTTTAGGAGGCATATTTTCGATGTTTTGAGACAATTTAACCACAATATAAATTGCTTGTTTCTTCGAAGAGAGCCAAAACATAAATGACTTTGAATTATTTAGGTGCAGCTGCACGAAATAAATTAAAATTTCGTCTCCACATGGTGATTGTGTGTGGAATTTTTCAAATCAATAAAATCAGCGTCATTTGCTCAAATAGTTACACGTAATGCCATCCTTATCCTGTTCCAAATCTGAAAGCATATGATGCACTTGATCGTTGATGATCACTAACACGTGCATCCCATATTGTTGATCAAATATTGTTACGTTTGTTCAGATGTCATAAATTTGCTTATTGCATAAATATTTTTTGTGGCATGGAGGAGGGCTCTACCAAATTATATATAAGATAGATATTTGATATTAGGCCTAAAGCTAATATATTCAAATAGCTAAAATATGTGGTATTTTTCATTGAAGATTGTTGTATGCATTTCATATTATTTTATTCTGTTCTCTGTGTTATATTTTTTGGGGGTAAAAGATTTATTCCAAATGCAAAACTTTTTTGTATTGAGAGAATTTTATTTATAATGTTGCAAAACTGTTAACATTTTTAGGTTAGGCCTACCTAATTTCTAGAATTTGTGTTGATTTTCCTTCATAAATTTTTGCACATTAACTATACAAAATACTTCGGATGATCGCAAATATTTGTATAAGATGAATAAAATAAATTTTTCATAGTTCCTAAGGTTTAAGTAAAGATTAGAATTTTAATCTCTGTTTGTTGAAGATTATTTTAGTATTAATTTAATGTATTCCTTTTTTACATCATACAAGAAATCTGACGATATATGTTGAAGACTTGTAAAGTTTACAAATATTTCTGAGATAAAAAAGCGAAATAAAAACTATGGTGGAGACGTAGAGTTTAGAGGGAAAAAAGGTGATGTTGTGTTGCAAAGGTAATTTGGAAAATTAATGTAAAAGAAAAAAAGAAAAAAATCCTTGACAGAAAATATCTGGACCACAAATGCCCAATTTAGCAAATCTGAAAAAAATTGTGTTAATTTTACTAACTCCAGAGTTAGGTCAATGTTACTTTCTCTAAAAGAATTATTAAAAATTGATTCAGATCGTTATAAAAAAATTCAATGAGCTATTATGTTTTAAATCATTATTGCAGAAATATTTAGCAGGGGGTGGTAAATACAAAGTTAATTAGAAATATGTTCCATATTAAAAGCATGAAAGTGATTTTTAAACTTGATTTTGAGTAAAAAGAATGGTGTTGTGGAAAATGATTTTTCATGAAAAGAAAAGATCATTTTCATACCTTGGAGTTACAATTCCATTCAAAATAAAATCATAATAAAATACCACATTTTCTTCATATAATCAGCAGGGTCATATAATCCGCAAAACATGAAATTCAGGAAAAGAAAAAAAAATCTTTCATATAACCATGGTAGTGGTGGTGCAAAATCAGCATGCCTTAAAATGGTAGGAGTCATATAATCTGTATATGCGATGTTAATCTCAAACTGTAATTTCTAACAGAAAAGTATAATTCACAGAATGACCAAGAAGTCAGTCCAAAGAAACCGGGAAAAGTTATTTTTTTTTACAAAAAATAACTCATTTTATAAGTGCTTTTGTGTTACTTTCAAGTAATTTTAAGGAGCAAAAATTATGAGTTTTTCAGCAGTACCACAACTTTCTAAGTGTTTATAGACCTGTATCTTTGTATTGCATTATGTTTTCCTGTTATTAACACATATCTGATTAATTTTCCAAATACACATCCTCTCCTCTCCTAACAATTATGATGCAGATTATTTAAATTCAAGAGTGTCGCAAAAACTTTTTTTTAAGCAGTGTATTATTCACATACATACATATCACTAAGCTGTTTTCTAAGATTCAGAGGTTAGCTCCACAAAGAAATACAAACTACCAGATAATTTTTAGCTGATTATTTACATACTGTTGCTGTATCAAACTTCTCCATTTACAGCGATCTTGACATACAACTCAGGCTTCACAGATATCCATCACATGCCGTACAGAAGATCTTCTATACTTCATATTCATAATCTTTTTCTCATGCAGGCACTCCTGAATCTGAAACTCCCATGACTTCCTTGGCCATCCTCTGCCTTTCCTTCCTGTCACTTGGGCTAAAAAACATTTCTTAGTAAGCACCTCTTTCTTTCAACGTGTCCAAACCACCTAAGAACATCAGTCTCCACCTTGTTAACAACATTTTGCTTCACATTACACAACTGCAACACATTTTCATTCCTCACACAATCAGAATGTGTTTTGCTACAAACCCCCGTAAGTAATGCATTTCTCCAGCATACAAACGACTCCTATGTTTCTTCTGCAGTACCAAGGTTTCACTGCCATACATCAGAGTAGGAACAATCACACTCTCACAAACAGCCATGTGGGACTCTCTTGAGAACCTATCATTCCTGTGAACACCTCCCAGAACCACTATGACTTTCAAAGAAGAATTCACTCACCTACTAATTTCACCATCCAATTTATTTTCTCGGTCAAATATACTTCCTGAATACACAAACTCGTTCACTTGGTCAATCACTGTGCCATTTAGACTTATATTACATTCAGTACTACCAGTTCCTCTCTCAAAAACCATAACTTTGGTCTTTCCCTTATTTATACTGTTTGAATTTCATGCAAATTTCGTACATCTGGGACAACATACTCTGCAACTCACTTTTGCTCTCTGCCAACAGGACAGTGTCATCAGCATACAGGAATCTGCACACACGAATATCACCAAGACATAAACCAGTAGTATCTATTTTGGCATCACGCATGCACGCATCCATAAATATATTAAACAGTCATGGTGACATTAAAAATAAATTATCTGTCAATAAGTACATGTTCAATTTCAAATAAAATGACATGGAGCAGAATTAACTACTCTGAATATGGGCACATTGTTGGATGTCATCTTGTAGGTCTCAGAATAAGACAGATTTCTGAGTTATTAAAATTTCCCAGTACATTAGCATGAAACATGCACTGAGTTTTCAGTTAGTCATGAAAAAAGAGAAAGAAAAAAAAAGAGTTGCAACAAAATCACCCAGGAAGTCCAAGTGCATGCAGGTGTCTAGTTTCTAACAATACACAGAGCACTGCACTCAATGAATTACCGTAGCAAGAGGCTACCACAAGCCCCTGAAAATAGAAGTACACACTTAGTAATGGTTGCAATAGCATAAAATAGGATTAATCAATAAACCTACAAAATGAAGAAGTATTGTCTTGAATAAGTCCTATCTTTCATGAACTGGTTAATGACCACAACTGGAATTCAGGCAATACTCCAGGTTATAGTGTTAGGTTATTTCAAATGCTGGCAAAACATGTATGTGGGATCTGGCAATAGTTTTAAAAAATGCATTTTATTTCAGTAAGCTTCAAGAAGGGAATTTAAAATAGAGAACAAGCCTTGATAGTCACAAAAACACCAAATACATCTGCAAGAAAACAAATTCAGAGAGTGAAGCAGTGAATGGTTCAACTGAACAATACTGTGATATAAACAATGTGTCTCTATTAGGGCCAATTATCTCACAACTCCATTCTGAATCAGACTAAAAACCTGCTGGACTAATTAAAGTGGAGAAAAAAATAGGTGAATATTCGTCCCCTGAAGTCCAGCAGTCTTGAATTCTATGTGGACAAGTTTACTACATAGAATATATGCTGTGATTAAGGCTTTACCTCATTAAAAATGTAAAATATTTTGACATTTGTCAGTATTTCTCATGTTTTTAATACTTTTTGCAATATATATATAAAAGTAAAGATAGACTCAGATTAAGGAGCACACATCATTTTGGCACAAAATAATGTGTGCTCCTTAATGATCAATTAAGTTCACAAAACTGAACATTTCACTCGCTGTTTAATAATTAAAATTAATTAGGTAATAAATTAGTTTAAACAATTTAAAGATCTTATAAAAGGAAACCATGCAAGTTCTGAAAATTTGTTTTTTCACCTGCTACCAATTTCCATAGTTGCCAAGAAAACTCAGAAGTCTTGATACTCTAAAAACTTCTGCTATATAATGGAAGACTTATTAATTACTCTTGTGCTGTTCTTTATTTTCACTGCAATCATTGTTATTTCACCTGACAGAGTCTTGTACATCCCTCCCTTCAAATTTACTAATTCATAGGGAAAACCACAAATGTCATTCTTCAATACCTTTGTTTCTTCTGTATTGCACAACAACAGTAAAAGAACTTAAGGTGGTTCCACCTAAAAACTTTGCCCTATGTTTGTTAGATAATGTTGAGACTTGCTAATAGAGAGCACAATCTGTACATTGATGATGTCAGTGGACAACAACTGTTTGATGGCTTATGTCAAATTTAAAAATCAACAGTACCTATATTACTGCTGATTTTGTTTCAATAGTTTTAATTTTTGAAATGGAGTCGAAATTTGAGTCTATCTGATAGTCATATCACTAAGCTGTTCTCTGAGATTCTGAGGTTAGCTTCAAAAATAAATACAAACTACCAGATATTTTTACTTACTGTTGTATCAAACTTCTCCATTTACAGCGATCTTGACATACAACTCAGGCTTCACTGATATCCATTACACGCCATACACAAGATCTTTTATACTTCATACTCATAATCTTTTTCTCATGAAGACACTCTTAAATCTGATCCACCCATGTCTTCCTTGGCCTTCCTCTGCCTTTCCTTCCTGCCACTTGAACTAAAAAGATTTTCTTAGTAAGCATCTCATCACTCATTTTTTCAACATGGCCAAACCACCGAAGCATATTGGTCTCCACCTTGCTAACAACATTTTGCTTCACATCACACAATTGCAACACATCTTCATTCCTCACACAATCAGACCATGTCTTGCCACAAACCCCCCGTAAGTAGTGCATTTCTCCAGCACACAGACAACTCCTATGTTTTTTTCTGCAGTACCCAGGTTTCACTGCCATACATCAGAGTAGGGTGTATTATTCACATTGATGTATAATCTGCAGAACCTAAATTGTTAAGTCTTTTAACAGATAATCCGTGGATCATATCATGAAAAATATGGGAATAAGCTTCTGAATAGCTATTCAGAAAACTATTATTTTTAGCTGATTTCTCATCACTGTAATTGAAATTGCAGCTTTAATTACAATTGATCTGTTACCAAAAATTCTGTCATAACTCACATCATTTGCTTTTTATGACTGTTTATAAAGCTTCTTGTACAGTAAATTCAGAAAATCTGCTAATACCAAAGATATTTGTACATTACTGGATTATTCATATTTATTTCTCTTCCTCTTATTAGGTAGGAAACCGAGTAGCTGATAGAGTTTATGATATAACAAGGTAGGTTTGGCAACTTTGACATTCATTTTTCTGATTTACCATCATATTCAGTGAAAGTTACGGTAAACACATGCTGGTGCATAACTTCTTTTTTTTTTCTTTTTTTTTTTAGTACTTGATAATAATCCCTTATTTCCAATTGTTTTTTGTTTTGGGATTTAATCACCACCATGAGGAACTCTAAAAGCTATAAGCAGTCAGTCACCCATTCCTCATTTAGGGCCACTGGTTTCTGAAAACAGAGACAGCCACCACCATAGGACAGGCACACTGCCCGTGCCTCATCTGAGATTCGAACCCATACTGATCTCGGACATCTGGCCAGATACGTACACCTCTAACCACTTGGCCACTGTGGTGGTATTTCCAACTTTTACTGTCTTTGAGTATACTTAGTTGTTGCAGTAGCAGGTAGTGATTATATTCATATCCATGATCGAAAAAAGTGAAGAAAAATATTTTCACTGAAAATTTTCTTCTCATCATGATTTGAGATAAAAAATATTTACTTTTTTTATACAGTGCAAGAACTTGGTAGGAAGTTTCATGATTTAATCTAGTGGCTGGTACATCATGTAAAAGTGTAATTCAGTAATTTAGTTAATAAGTGTGGATCTTGCTTGACTAAAGTGGCATATGTTTTCTCTTGGAGAACAGTTAAAGTGATTATTGGCACACAGAAATAAGCAGTTTCTTTCAACATGTGTTGTTCTTTCACCTATTACAGTTTTTATTAATTTCTGTCAGTGTAATGCAATGCACTCGTGTGCATGGACACATTTCAGTACAGATATTCAATACCAGTTCAGTGGGAAAGTGCAGGTCAATTTACTAATCTGGGACTGTAAGAATTATGCTCATTTCTGGTACAATTTTTTTTATTATTATTATTACCTTTTATGCACATGGCAGTTAACAAATCTTGAACATTTGTTAACCTTTGATTCTGAAAGTTCTCTGTGCTTGGAATGTTTGCTTATGCATAGAAAAATGGCATTCTGTCATATTGCTGTGTAATGTTGTTCATAGACATTAAGCCTCACCTTCTGGATGTTTTACTAAAAAAAAAAATTACTTTTTAAACTGGATAGATGTATGACCAAAGTTTTTCAAGCATTTTCTGCATTTCATTGCTACATCTTGGCATAAGTATATATTATATTAAACAGCATAAGCATGAATTCTGTTATACAGTATAACCATATATTCTGTTAGATAGCATAAACATATATTCTATGCGGTCATGTAAATGTATAGTCATGTTTATCAGATCACATTTCTATTTCTGAGACATAAATCAGGAAAACTGAAAGATTTTCTTTAAAATTTGTTGCATACATTTTTGTTAAGTTATCTGTGTTTTCATACTCAGTGAACATTGAAATACTATCACCTCAACAACAGATGAAATGTGAATTGTGCTGTTAGGATCAGAGCTCATCTCAGTGAAGTTGTTTGTTGGCATTTGGTAGTGCCAGATAACATCAACAATTCTCTTAATATAAGCAGATGCTGCAATTTAATTCAGTTTCATTTAGGTATTACTGTTGATGATAGGAGGGCATGGGTTTTTGTCACTGAAATGACTATTGGGATGCTCAAGATCAGCTGCACTGAACGTATGTTAAAACTGACTGTAAAACTACCAACTTGCACAAAAGCTGTTGTAGAACAAATTACCTAATTATACAATTCATACATACATATATATCTAAGCTACTCAAATTTTCAAACTAGAACCTAGTTCATTGTCAGGACTACATGACATAATCCTGACGATGAACTAAAAAAATATGTATACGCTTAGAAAGATGCAATCCGTTTATTTTGGCCAAGAGAAATAAACAGATTGCATCTTTCTAAGCATGTACTTACTTGTGTCAAAGCCCACCTTCTTATATTTATAAAAAAATATGTCATGTACATCTGATGTCAAGGCAACATGATGTAGTCCTGCTATATGATGTAGGGCTACATGATTTCTGGGTTATGTGATATCCTGATGATGAACTGGGTTCTAGTTTGAAAATTTGACCACCAAATATATACAAATTACCTCTATAAAACCCGTAATGGCAGTTTGTTCAAAGTTTTTGATGACACAAGATTTTATATACTGTTGATCTATCAAATGTCTCCATTTACAGCAATTTTAGCACACAACCCAAGCTTCACTGACATCTATCACATGTCTCCCACAAGAACTTTTATACTTCATACTAATTATCATTTTCTCTTTCAGGCATTCCTGAATCTGGTCCTTCCATGATTTTCTTGTCCTTTTTCTACCTTCCTTTAATACCACTTGACTAAATAAATTCTCTTAGTTATCGTTTCATAATTCATTTTTTCAGCATGGCTAAACCACCTCATAACATTTGTCTCCACCCTGCTAACAACATTTTCCATTACATCACACATCTGCATTTCTCATGTGATCAGAATGTGTCTTATCATCCCCACCCTCTCATATGTAACACATCTCTTCAGTAGTAACCAGGTTTCATCACCGTACATCGGAGTAGGAACAACCACATTGGCATACACAGCCATTCAGAACCTTTTTGCAATCCACCCACTTCCATGTTTGTTTGTTATTGTTTTTTATCATGAGTAAGACACCTTAACCTTTATTATTGATTTTATATTCATTCATTAGTTTGTTGCATTTGTCAAGGAAAGTTTTGTGTTTGTAAAGTATGATTTTTTTTTCAGCACACATTTATTATGATATATTTAATTGGACAAAGTATCTTTGGCATGCAAGTATTTATTTTCATGTTTTATTGTGTTGAACATATTTAAAGAAAAATGTGTAAGGTGCTGTTTGTCATTGGGAGGAGAACAGTATCATGCAGCAATAGAAATAATTTCTTAATTTAATAAGCCTGTTTTTCCTACAAACAATGTTCACATCCATTTTAATTCTTGAAAAACAATGTGTCTCATTGTAAGCATCTCAGATATGGAAATTATGGAAGAAATATTCTTCACAAATACATGGAACTAACATAAGATTATTAACACAGGGATCATAATAGCCTGAATTGTTCAGAAAACTTTAAAATTAGACCGGACTGAAGCTGGAATCGAACCCACATCTCTTGATTTCTGTTCGAGTTTGCATCAGAAATTGGGCAAGGTGGGTTCGATTCACACTCCAGGGTGATGTGATTTTCAAGTTTTCTGAAAATCACATCATTGTCAAGTCTGACAGTGAACTAGTCAATTCAGGCTATTCTGATTGCCATGTTAATAATCCTGGAAGCATCCCGTATTCATGTCAGCTAAATCCTTTACAAGAAACATTGTCTTCTATGAGCTGAAATCTTTCTAGACATTGCTGCAGTTTGTAATTTCTCTTATGCCAATCCTCTTAGGAAAAGCTTGTACCATAATTTTTGTCGTATAATCCATGGATTATCTGCTAAAAAAGTTAAAAATATAGGTTCTGCAGATTATACGCCAATGTAGATAATACGCCGATTTAAAAATGTTTTTAAAAAATAACGTAATTGTGCAGGGAAGGGGATATAATTGGAAAAGGAACTCCTTCAGAAGAGTTTTCCTCAGTTCAGGAGTTTGTACTGAGCGGGGAGGTCGGGGAGGAATGTCATATTGAAAAATCGGGAAAGTTGTGGAGAGGGACGGCAGGGGTCATTTTGTTATCGTTGAGGACAGCTGTGACTGTCGTGCCGTCTCTGTTTTTGGCAAAAGGCCAAAGAAGTATGCACAGCGCTTGCTGCATGAACCTATGTACGTTCCTCCTTTCGGATCTCGTGTGTGCTGCCTTGTGTTTAATTCATCTTTCGTCATTGCTGCTATTTTCCTTTATTGCTATTCATAATGTCTTTGAAAAGGAAACGTTTCAGTTACACTGCCGAATTTAAACTTAAAGTGGTGGACAGAATTGAGGATATGATCGTGTCACTGCACCATAGTTTTGAAGTCAGAACACAATCGTGCAGTAACATGTGGAAAGCCTCTGTGCCGCAGTCTAAAACGTAAACAAATTTGTCTGTAAATTCCGCAGGTGAATTCACGAAAGTTTTTTATTGGCCCACGTATAAGCCGAGTTTTGGGAGAATAAATTCCTCCCAAAACTTTCGACTTATACGAGAGTACATAAGGTATTTCTTTGACTTATTCTGCATCAGCCTTTCGTCATTGGCAAGGTGTAATGCAATACTCTGGAGCTGCATCAGCGTGATCTATGGATGCCACACCCTTTATCTATCCGGAGATAAAAATATAAAACAGTAACCTTTAAAAATGATTTTCTTCATTTAATAAAGTCGTTTTGTTTTTTCTCTTACTTCTTCGGACTCATGGGTCATTATGTGAACAACTTTTCTGTCAGAAATTTCACTTCCGGTTCAAAATCTTTGATGTGCAGATTATACGGCGATTTTTTTTCCTGAATGTCACAGTCTGCGGATTGTACACCTGTTCGGATTATACGAAGAAAAAAAAAATTTTATGTGAATTTCGCAGTATGCGGATTATACGCCGGTTCGGATAATACGACAAAAATTACGGTTCATCTTTGTTTAGAAGTACGATATTTTTTCTCTTAAACATGGTTTGATAATATATGAATTGCAAATTTGTCCATCCCTGGAGTACTTTTTTTTTTTCAATGTTAGAGACATTTCACTCATATCAACTCTGAGACTGTACAGAAAGGACAGTTCACCTGATTAAAAACCCACAACTCATTGGTTCTGTTCAGATCCTTTTCTGCAGGTAAACAGCATTAGTAGTTTTGTGTCTTGTACTGGTCTACCATGAGTGTTTCTTTGAAGAGTTAGGAAACCTTAACTCATCACCTATAAGTTTCCCATCTTACTACAAAAGGTGTGGTCACCCAAAACTCATTTTGTATCCAACTGATTAAGTGCTTCATGAAGCACATTGATAGAGCTTGTATTGAAATTTTAAAATTCCTTATCTTGTTGCCTTTTCCTTGAATGATACAACTTTCAACTATTTACATAAATGAAGGGGTAATTAATTGCTTTTAAAAAGATGTCCAAGTACTGAAATAGAAATCATTCACTGTTGGTGTTGCTAGAGATCCAAACTCACAATCACCAGGTCGCCACTGGTGATAAACTTCATCATTGTGGCTACTAAAAATGTTTGATTAAATCACCAATTCTGGCGACCAATTGACAGGAATTTACAGGTGCTGCAATTGCTCATCTTCTGCCAGCATAAATGAAAAGTGCAAGGAAAGTCATGGAAATAGAGAGACTTCTGGTTGAACCCTGAAAAAAATGTCCAAAATTTATGGCTTGAGATTTTATTCTACAGGGGCACGTTGCATGCACTAAAATATCATTTCCTTTTCATAACACAGTTGCCGCATACTAATGATAAAAACGGCATTTGGTACGTTAAAGTTTCAGCCCTACCCAACCAAGTGCTTTTAACAAAATTTCTGTTATATCTTAGTTTAATCAACATCATTGTCAACCATTATCAATCCACGGCTGGACGAAGATCACCCCAAGTTTCCTCCACAACGGTCTGTCTTGTGCCAGTCTCCTCCATGTCACTCCTGCATACTTTCGAATTTCATCAACCCATCTCCCATGTGGTCTTCTTCTGGGTCTTTTCCTGTCCCTTGGCATCCAATCTAAAATTTTGGCTGTCCATCGATGGTCTGTCCTTCTGGCAGTATGTTCAGCTCATTGCCATTTCAGGAATTTAATTCTGACCATGATGTCTTCCACTCTTGTCATTTTTCGGGTCCACGAGTTCCTCTTCTTATCTCTCCTGGTTACACGAAGCATGCACCTCTCCATGCTCTTTGAGTTGTCTGCAGCCTTTGTATGTCTCTTTTAGTAAAGGTCGACGTTTCTGCACCATACGTAAGCACTGGAAGGATGCATTGATCAAACATTTTCTTTTAAGACATAATGGCATATTGCTCTTGAAAATTATGCTGTTTCTTCCAAAAGCTCTCCAGGCAAGTTTTGTACACCCATTAATTTCTTCATCAATGTGACCCTCGCTTGATATCTGCTGTCCAAGATAAACGTATGTATCTTTTATCTCCAGCTTTTCTCCATCAATCGATAAATCTTCATTTTTTGTAAAAGCATTGAACATCACTTTTGTCTTCTGAAAGTTATTTTTTAATCCCATGTCTTTACTCTTGTCAGTAAGTTACTGGATCATACTCTGTAGCTCTGATAGGGTAGTTGCAAAAATGACTACGTCATCAGCAAAACGAAGGTGGGTTAGATAATCTCCATTAATCTTTATCCCCTTGTTTTCCCAGCTCAGCGACTGAAAAACACCCTCCAATGTGGCATTAAAGAGCTTCGGAGATATGGTGTCACCTTGTCTCACTCCCTTTCCAATTTTTACGTGTGTTGTATTTTCAAACAGCCTAATCTTTGCACTTGCATTTTCATAGATGTTATTAATAATATTAATGTATGCATCTTCGATACCGCAGGATTGCAGAGCCATTGTACCTGCTGATGGTTTCACCAAATCAAAGGCTTTTTCATAAACGATAAAAGCCATGCACAATGGAAGTTCATATTCCCTCGCTCTTTCAATTAGTTCTCTCAGTACGTGGATATGATCTATTGTGATGTAGCCACTCCTGAATCCAGCTTGTTCTCTTGGTTGAGCCATGTCCAGTGTTACCTTCAAGCGGTGTGAAAGAACTTTAGTGAAAATTTTATAAACCACTGATAGAAGGCTGATAGGTCTGTAGTTCCTGAGATCCTCAATGTCACCTTTTTTATGTAGCAGGATCATTGTAGCGTTGTTCCAATCCTCAGGAATCTTTCCTTCATTAAGGCATCGAGTGAAAATACCTTTCATGATGTCTGGAGTACATGTATCATCCCTTTCATATAATTTGGAGTAGAAATCTTTCACTCTTGTCAAAATTTTGCCTCTATTTCTTGTTACAGAACCATCTTCTTTTCTCAGTGCCATAATCTGTTTTCTTCCCTTACTGAGATGTCCCTTTGCTATCTTTAGGCTTTGTTTGTTTTCAATTGCTTTCCTCACTAGTTCACAGTTGTATTTCCTTACGTCTTCAGTGATACTTTTTCGAACTGTCTTACATAGCTCTATATATTCCACTTTGGAAGTCACATCTTCTTTAGTTGTCCTCATCTCTCTTCTTTTTTGCATCAACATTTTGGTTTTTCCTGATAATTTGTTCACATGCAACTTGTTCTTAGACCCAGCTAATTTTGTTGCTGTTTTAATAAGAGCTTTGGTTACTTTTCTGTTAACTTCAGAAATATCCACTTCTTCCGATGTTAGGCCTTCTAAAGCAGAGAATCTGTTCTTCAGTTCCAACTTGAAGGTATTGTGGTGTTTTTTAAGGTTGGTTATGTCAATACATTTTGTATGTCTTATGAGCTTGCCACGTTCAAGTTTAGTGTTGAGGTGCATCTTACATCTCACCAATCTATGGTCACTTCCTGTGTTGAACTTGTTTAGCACACTGCAGTCTTCTATGACGAATTTTTTGTTACACATAATAAAATCAATTTCACTTGTTGTCCCATTTGGATGTCTCCATGTCCATTTCCTGTGTGGCTTTTTTTAAAAAAGGAGTTCAAGATGAAAAACCCTTCTGCCTCTGCAAACTCAACGAGAGTATTTCCATGCTGGTTTCTGTTGCCGTGACCGAATTTACCTACTGAAGTTTCATTCTGTTGCCGTTGCCCTATTTTTGCATTGAAATCTCCCATAATTATCTTCAAGTGCTGCTTACCTTTATTATTTAGATGACAAATTTCCTCATAAAATTCTTCAATTTTTTCTTCAGGATGACTTGTGGTGGGTGCATAAGTTTGAATAATCTGAGCTTGGTATCTTCTCGAGAGTTGGATAACGAGTCGTGCAGCTCTGTCAGAGGAACTTTCAACTTTTACAACTTTATCCTTCAGTTTCTTGTTTATTATAAATCCAACACCACTAGTTCTGCCAGTATCTGTCCCACGATAGTAGAAGAGATGTCCACTTTTCAGTTCAATGAGATCTTCTCCTTACCTCACTTAGCCCGACGATGTCCCACTTGATCCTTTGTAGTTCCTCTTCCAATTCAAGGAGCCTTGAATCAGAAGATAGGGAGCGTCCATTATACGTAGCCAAGGTCAGCATCAGATGGCATCCTAGTCCGGTCCTCCGGTGATTCTTAGCACCCTCTGCCTTCATGTCGCACTGGCCGTTGCCTTGACCAGGTACATTCCAGCTGCCGGAGACTGAGAGCCAAGATTTAAGTTGTGGAGTCATTTTGGAGGGGTTTGGCCATAACTCACCACGCTGGCCAAGCGGGTTGGTGAGTGTGGGATAGCATTTCCTCTAATCCTGATGGTATATTTATACCGCTATTGACGGTTGTCAGAGCCCCTTTAGTGGGAACAGGATGCACCCCGAGAAGGCGGGGTTGACATTTGTCAATGAGAGGCTGTGATGTTATGCATCACCTGACCTTACATGCCCTTAATTTAATATTGAACCATATATTGTGAAAAGTCCCTTTTGTCACAAGGTCACCAAATCAGCACTGCATGCGATCAACGAAGATGTATTGCAGATGATGAAGATATAGGACTAGGTTCTACAGAAAATAGCATTGATTTATTAAAAAAGGAGTTACACGAAAACTTGAAAAAAATATTTAATAATGTCCAAACATCTGTTTTAAGCAAATGTTTCTGCTCTTTAGATGAGGTGCTATTTTCCAAATCTTCTGAAGGCTTAAATAAGCATGGTAATGATGCAATAACTGAAATATACAAAGTTTTAAAGTATAACCCTGATCGTGTTGGAAGAGTGGCTTCAACTCAAGAAGATTCTCGTTAGTGTGAATTCAATTCATCTAATTCAAAACATTTGTTACACAAATTAGAGAAGTTGGATAATCTAAAGCCTTTTGAAATCATGAGAGATCTAGTAACTGTACTTTTAACAGTACCACCATCGAATGCTCATGTGGAATGTCTTTGGTTAGCAGTTAAGCTCACATTAGGTGAAAGAAGCATTCTAATGAAAAAGAACACTCTTGAAAGTCGCATTAGGATCAAAACATCAGGTATAAAAATGAATAATTTTGACCCTGAAGATGGGATGAAACTAAGGTGGGAGGATAGAGCGAAATCTTGCTGACCAAATTACAGAAATTAATTTATGTATTTTACTACTACTTCAGTTTCAACTTCTAAGCATCCTGTAATTGAAATATGCAAAATAAAACATACTGATAATATGGTAAGCAATTTTATAAAAATAATAATTTAAAATATAGAATTTAATTTTTTTTTCAAAGTTTGGCCACTTTTTTTTTTTTTTTTTTTTTTTTTATGGCCTTCAACAATTTTGGTCTTGGTGGCCAATGCCTACTAGCAAAATTTCTAAGTTTGGATCTTTAGGTGTTGCCTTTTGTGATTATTTTTTCATAAAAGAGCAAAAATGAAGGCACTTTTTTTGCTTTGGCTTATATTAGTTTTTAAAATCAAGGAAATATGTCTTTGATTTTCTCAAAAACTAAAATTGGAGCTGATAACATGCAAGCACAAAAGTTTACAAGTTAAAAATAAAAACAAAAGACACAACCTGAGAATACATACATATTCCCGAAAATTGATCTTATATTTTACGTGCAAATTGTAATTGACATTGTTAATAGAAACTCACCCAAAGGTTGTTGCTTCTTGGCACATTTACTACACGTATCTTTCGGCCAACTTGTCATAATGCGTAATAGGCCTTTTGTGGTCGTCGTATCTCATCCCTGTGTCTTCACATATACCCTTGCCAGTTTTTTTTTTTTTTTTTTGAGCCAACATTTTACAGCCGCATTCACAGAATTCCCACATATGGGCACCCTTCATTAACTTATATTAAAAACTCTAAAGCACTATATAGAACCCTCTCGTCATTCATCGAAAACTTTAACCCTAACTCTCTTGCTCATTAAATACCATCTACGTCTTATTATTCACATCATCCATACATATCAATACATACATTCATATTAAAAAACAGCATTTTATGTACACTATTTACAACACCCCTATTTTATCCACTCAGTTCATTTACTCACTAGCTCAACCCTCTTTTCCTACACTACATAGTTTTCCAATGGGAAACATGATACGCCTAACCACTGACACCGCCAACTTCACATCCATGACCTTGTCTGCCTCGAGTACTTTCTGCCAGTCCCTGGCTGCCATCAGGAGGGTTGTTGAATCACAACCGGTCTTCTCTGCAGCCACAGAGGAAGTAATGCCATCATCGTCTCCGGTCATCTGCTCTGTCGCTGTATCTCTCACATGTGGTTGTAAATGTGGTTGTATCTTACTGACGAGCGGAGGAAGTCTGGAATCCCATAAAGGAAAAGTTACGGCATTCAACTCTTAGTGGTAATGCGTGCTGCGCCCTCAGAACGCCAAGAGGAAAGATAAAATGAGAGTGAAACGTTTGGTGTAACCAGATTATGCGGAACGGGTATAAATCAAAAAGCTTTTGCCAACATTCGTTTATTTGACGTATTGTTCTGTTGTGAGCAGTTTGGAATATGTAAATAAAAAGTGAGGTTCGCTTTATAATTTTCCCATGGAGGCTACAACACTGTACTTGATGTTACAGTACATTTGCTAGACAATGATCATGCCAAAGGAACAACGAAGTGTGGGACATTCGTGTTCCCACAATAATGCAAAGAGTGGCATCTGTAAATGGACTCTGTTGTGGGAAAATACAACAATATTTGACGTACACATCTAACATTCTTTTTAAATTCATGATTTCTTATGAAATTTTGAAAATACACGTTTCCGGCCTGAACGACAATTAATTCCCAGAAGAGCTTTTTCAATTTGGCATAACTGACAGTGAGTCGGAGCAGCATATAATGTAAACATTGAATGCAGAAAAAAGACAGAGTTTGTATTCATTACCAAAATTGTTAGAGTTTGTGTTTGATCAAGAGTTAAAAAATGCTTTATTGGATATCTATGAAAACAACATTTTTGCATTTTAAAAACAATATATAAAAAAAATTATGGTGGTCCTATGGGTTTTCCATTGTCCTCCTTGTTTGCTGAAGTTATAATGAATGACATTGAAGAAAAGGTAATCAAACAACAAGAGATACAAGAGCCACTCATTTATTGCAGGTATGTTGATGACATCTTCATTCTGTCTAAATTAAATCTGATTCAACTTGAAGATCTGACTGGACAGTACACAAGAATGTATCCTTCTATACAATTGACAATAGAAAATGAAATAAAAAATACAATAGTTGTTCTGGATGTAGAAATTATGAGAGAAAAAAATAGACTACAGTACAGAGTACATCGAAAATCTTCGTATATTCCTGTGATGATACCAAACGACTCAGCACACCCATATTCACAGAAATGCAATGGTGTTATGACGTTAATAAAAATAGCATTTGCTCACAGTTCAACAGAATTTTATAAAAGAAAAGAATTGGAATATGTTAATAAAATTGCTGAAACTTATGGTTACCCAAGGCAGTATATTAAAAAATGGACACTGGAAGTTCAGAATAAAATAAATAGAGGTACGATGTCAGGAAAAAAAGAACAATTGAAATATATTGGTGCTTTCCTATATCTCAAAAGAGTATCATCAGAAATTAATAAAATGTGTACTACATATAACATTCAACTTGGATGTAAAGTAAATACAATTAAGAATTTGGTGTTAAAAAGCATGGAAAAGATTAGTTGTTTGGAGCAAGCAGGGGTTTATACAATACCTATATCGAAGAATCCACCAGTTTCATACATAGTAGTGCCAAAAACAATTTAAAACATAGATTAAAGCAGCATTTAAAAAATTGGCAAAAAAAAAAAAAAGAAACAAACAAACAAAAACTGGATTAATTCAATACTGCCTGGAAAACAAAGAATACCCTAAATTTGAAGACATTAGAATAATTAAAACAGAAAGGTATTTGAGAATAGCTGAATCAGTACTTATTGAAAAAAATAGAGGTGTATCTTGTAATTCTAATGACCCAAATATACTCAATGATAATTGGAAGGCCCTGATAAAAATTGACAGAATAGAGAAGAAAGAAAAATGGGGAGGGAAAAAAAACCCCTGCCAAACACTAAAAATTGACCAAAAGAGAGAGCAGGTGGCGCCATAAGCAAACATTGTGACATACAGCGACAGAGCAGATGACCGGAGACGATGGCATTACTTCCTCTGCG
This sequence comes from Macrothele yani, assembly GCA_039090855.1. Taxonomy (NCBI): domain Eukaryota; kingdom Metazoa; phylum Arthropoda; class Arachnida; order Araneae; family Macrothelidae; genus Macrothele; species Macrothele yani. Next base: position 169,065,214 of record CM077011.1, read on the forward strand.
GCTGCATTGAAGACCGGTTGTGATTCAACAAGCCTCCTGATGACCGCCAGGGACTGGCAGAAAGTACTCGAATCAGACGAGGTCATGGATGTGGAGTTGGCAGTGTCAGTGGTTAGGCGTATCGTGTTTCCCATCGGAAAACTATGTAGTGTAAGGAGAAGAGGGTTGAGCTAGTGAGTAAATGAACTGAGTGGATAAAATAAGGGTGTTGTAAGTAGTGTACAGTAGTGGCCAAAATTGTGGAAGCCTTTTGGAAAAAGTGTATTTTTGAGGTTTGATGGCTCATAACACCACTTTTTTTGGAGTAATACCTTAAAATTATATTTCAATGGAAAGATAATTTCATCAAGAATGTAATGCAACAAAGTTTGTTCAATTATATGTACTCTATGAAATGTTATAGCCAAATAACCAGAAAAAGGAAGCACAACTTGCTTAAATTGATAAAAAGTAGCTTTCCTTCATTTGAATGTAGCCAATGAACATGAGTGTTTAGAGAGCCAATCAAGTGTCATCTTGTTTTGGCAATGAGCCATTCAGGTCACAGTAGGATTCAGCTATTGATGTCATGTATTGGAGCTGAGAGGACATTTGTCAGTGTGTTATGTGATTGCTATAAAGTATTTTTGTGTGTGTTCTTTCATTTAGTGAGCTTGTAAAATGTAATAAAATTAAAGAAAGGGCACAAAAAGTTGACTGGTCACCCAGAAAGCGATGTAAAATAGTACTATTAAGTGAACAAGGCTTCAGTTATGAAGAAATTAGAAGAAAAATTGGTGGAAACTTAACCAAAGGTGGCATTTCTAAATTTTTGAAGAGGTATAAGGAGACTCAGTCACTACAAAACCAGACTGGTAAAGGCAGGAAAAGGTGCACAACAGCAAGTGATGATAGAAGAATTAAGAGACTGTGCCAAGGTGACAGAAGAAAATCATCTGGGTGTATACACGATGAAATGGTGCAATGCAATGTGAAGTTCAGCGCAGACTGCAGGAATTTAAAGCTAGAATTCCACAAAAAAAGCCATTTTCATCTCTCATACAAAGGTTGAAATGATTAAACTGGGCTAAAACCCATGTTAACTGGTCAGCAGAACAATGGGACAGTGATATTTGGAGTGATGAGACCAAAATCTTCCTGTTTGGTAATGATGGCATGAAATATGTAAAGAGAAGAATCGGGGAAGATTTGCATCCTGATTGCATTGCATTTACTGCAAAACACCCAGTTAGTGTTATGATCTGGGGTTGTATAACATCAAAATGTGTGGGTAGAATTTGTGTGATTAATGGGAATATAAATGGCCAAAAATACAGTAATGAAATACTTGACAAGTGATCTTTTCCAAGATAATGAAGCATTTATATTTCAACAAGATTCAGCTCCAAGTCATGTTGCTGCTGTGTGCAAAAAGTGGTTTCAAGATAATCATTTCCACTGCTGGAATGATCTGGCAATAACGCAGACCTTAACCCCATCAAAACTCTATGGAGCCAACTAAAGAAACTTATTAGTCAGAAGCAACCCAGCAATAAAACCGAATTAATAGAAGCAATAATTCAATCTTGATTTCACATTATAACAGCTGCAGAGCTAAAAAACTTGGTTCACTCCATGGGAAGACGTTGTAAAGCCATAATTAATGCTAAAGGTTACCCAACTAAGTATTAACTGACATGGTGAGAATTTTTGTATATCTCATTTTTTCTATGTGTTTCACTTTTCTTCTTTATAACTGCTGTCCTAATACAAAATCCTTCAGAACAGTTATTGCATTACATTCTTGATGAAATTATCTTTCCATTGATATATAATTTTATGGTATTACTTCAAAACAAAGTGGTGTTAGGATCCATCAATTCTCAAAAATACACTATTTCCAAAAGGTTTCCACAATTTTAGCCACTACTGTGTATAAATAAAATGCTGTTTTTTAATATGAATGTATGTATTGATACGTATGGATGTTGTGAATAATAAGACGTGGACGGTATTTAACAACTAAGAGAGTTAGGGTTAAAGTTTTTGATGAATGACGAGAGAGTTCTGTATAGTGTTTTAGAGTTTTTAATATAAGTTGAAGTTAATGAAGGGTGCCCATATGTGGGAAATCTGTGAATGTGGCTGTAAAATGATGGCTCAAAAAAAAAAAAAAAAAAAAACTGGCAATAGTATATGTGAAGACACAGGGTAGAGATACGGCGACCACGAAAGGCCTATCACGTATTATGACAAGTCGGCCAAAAGATACGTGTAATAAAGTGCCAAGAAGCAACAACCTTTGGGTGAGTTTCTATTAACGATGTTAGTTTACAGGTTGTCAAAATACTCAAAGGAGATTATTGAGTGTCTAAACATTTTTGTGTTTTGTAATCCTTTGAGCCAGTATTGATTCCAAAGATTGCAACATGCAAAAAGTTTTAGATGTTCGATAATCTACTTTGAGCATTTTTGCCAACTTGTAAAAGAAAATATGTTTCAAATAGGTAACTGATATACTAGTCCCCATGTAAATATTCATTTCAGTTTGTCCTTTAATTTTAAATTTTTTTTGTCTTCAGTTCTCCAATTTTATTGTAGGATTTTTACTTTTCATATATTTTCCCCAATGTGGCTGTTTGCTTTTCATTTAAAGAAAAACTGATTATTGTGTTCTTATGCTCTTTGTGTAAATTATAATATTTAGGAAGTTTGCTGCTGCTGCAGAGCTAGGATGTGGAAGAGGCTACATTTCAAAACATCTTTCTAGTGTAAGTTTATAAATTTTGTTTATTGTAAATTATTCCAGCTTTTATGAATAATAACTCCAAAATATCATTTAAAGGAAATGTTCTTTCTACACTATATGAAGTTTTGAAATATGTGTAGTGTTCTCTCCTTGCAACCATATGTTTCAATCTTGAAAATCCTCCAAATATGTGGCGTCAGTGAATAAACAAATACATCGCTCTTTCCACATTTTAGCAATGTGCTCAGCTAGATAAACGCACTCGGCTAGATATCGAGAGATCCGGGTTTCAATTCCCCAGCGGTGACCGAATAACAATTTTTCAGTTTCTGTATGTTGCTGAAATGTGAAAAGAGCAATGAATTTGTTTATTGTTTCAATCTTATTTGCACCTTTAAAGAAAAGAGGCATAAAGAGTTTCGACCTTTAAAGAAGAACAAAAAAAAAAAGTTCAATCTTCTTTTTTCCCTTAGGGTTCCAAAATTTGTTTTAGTTGGTTAGAATTTGAGGTTGTGTAACCCTTTCTAATTGCCTTTAGTCTTGTCTTTCGGTCTTGGCTATATTTTAATATTATAAATCAATTTTGTTTGTTTGCTTAAAGTATGAAATGAGATGGGAAGAGAGAGATTTATATTAATAAAGTGTTTTCATTGTTATTAATATATTAAAAAAAAGACTTTAAGAAATGTTTCCACATAGTGTTAGCTGTAGAATTTACCACTATTCTTCAGGTACTTGCTATGCAATGCAGTTAGCTTATTTAATTTTGATTTGTATTAGTGTATTTAATTAAATAAATGGTTCCACAGTCTGTGAGCAGCTTTTCCTCCTGTGAATTTAAATAAATCAAAAATTGCAACTAAGGCATCAGACAGTTACATACATTATTTACGGCAAATTGGCATATCATCTGTGGAACTTCACTTTAAAATTCCTATGCTTACACAAATATCAAATATGATGACAGCATATGTTTTACATATCAAAACAATAGGAAGTAATGACTGTAGGTAAACTTTGATTTTTACTGAAACTATTCACTGAATTTAAGAGTTCTTTTTCTGTATATGTGTGTCACTTGGTAAGAATTATTTTCCTTTTCATATATGTTGCCACCATTCTTTGGATAGAAATCTTGCTTTGTCCCAGTTCTAAAGTTCATTAAAAAATTTATAAACTTCATAATACAGTAACTGTTTACTTTCTATATACTTCCCTATCATTAGTATCCTGACACCTCTCCAGTAATTGTGAATTCTGTTTTATGCAAGCACGATGTCACTGACAGTGCTGAGACAGGCCGATCCTGAACCTGAAATCAAGCTCAGGCCCTAACCAGGCTCGGGCTGCATAATATTTACTGTAGTTCAGGCTTGGGCAGGCTCGAGCTCTGAGGAAGGGAGAATTTTATTCTTTTTTTTTAAATGCAATTTTGAATGATTTAGCATATTCTTACACTTTCAAGTTAGTAATACAAATTTATTGTTTACTGGGTCTATTTATTTTGGATTTAGATATTTATTCTTGGGTCTAGTTATTCGGGAGTGCTGTTTATTCTGGGTTTGGATAGCAAATGCCATCGGACACGCATTAGTGGATTTCCGTGGCATAGTTAAAGCTTCTTCAAAAATTATAGACACTAGATAACAGATAGCATCCCAATGAAATCTTGCCCTCTGCCTCTATGTGACAACTCCATGCACAGATTGCAGAGCCGCCTGATCTTTATGGATGCCCAGCAGTCTGAAGCATTCAGGGGGTAGGTAAGCTGTCGATGCACGCTAATCAACGAGCCATAGGAATTCAATTGCAGATCAAAGACGAACTTTATATACAATTAAAAAACACTAGCTTCAATAGGTTAAAATGACACATGCAAGATCTTTCTGGCTTACCTCAAGCCCATCATCAGGCAAAACACAGACAGCACTGTGCCGACATACCACTAAATACAAGGGAACGAACCTCCAGGATGCATCAGTTGTTACGTAATATGTAAAGTTCAGAAAGGCATAATATTAATACATGTATTATTGAACATGAACTTCATTATTGGTATTATTGAACACGAACTTCCTTCTCTGGGTATTACCCCCGTGGAATCCATTGCATTATGGCTGCTCCCTGCGTTGTGAACAATCACACTTATTTTCACTTTAACATTATCATATACAGGCAGATATTTGGGACCCCCATGGGATCCCCTCTCTCTGCTGTGCTGGCCAAGATTACTTTGCAGTCCCTCAAAGACAGAATTGTAACAAGTCATGCATATCGGCCACTGCTTTATTTGCGATATATTGACAATGTTTTACTTTTTTGGCAATATTCCATTGACAAACTCCATAAGTTTGCTGAGTCACTTTCCTCAGTTTTACCCACTATCAACTTTACCATAGAACTTAAAAAACGGGGTTCACTCCCATTTTTGGATATACTGATCCAGCATAACCCAGGGTCTGGATCTATCAGCACTTCAGCCTTCATATGTTCCTGTTCTAATCCCTCAATCCTTCACCAATCCCGGCAACCACAAGCTTGCCTCCTTAAGGCTTATGATTCGACGTGCCTTCTCCCACTCATCTAGCTTGTAACGTACCTGCCAGAAGGACGCACACGACATAGAGGCAGATAGGAATCAGAATAAAAGGTCCGCGTAGCTCAATTGGTAGAGCAACTTATTCCGGAGTGAGGGGATCCGGGTTCGAATCCTGGCGTGGACAGAAATGACGGAGAAATTTACTTCGTTATAATGGCGCCCGAACTATCTGGATGACCCGACCGTTCAAAATCTCGCATTGGTGTGATGTTATTTCCACACCGCGAGATAGGTAAAATAAGAGAACCCCTTCTCTAGCACTTCGACAAAAAAAAAAAAAAAAAAATAAGGGAGAGATGATGTAACGTACCTGCCAGAAGGACGCACACGACATAGAGGCAGATAGGAATCAGAATAAAAGGTCTGCGTAGCTCAATTGGTAGAGCAACTTATTCCGGAATGAGGGGACCCGGGTTCGAATCCTGGCGCGGATAAAAATGACTGAGAAATTCACTTCGTTATAAGCTCTCATCTGCAGCAATTTGACATTGTGAAGGTCTTCAACATCGCCTTAAGTTTTGGGTACTCAAGGGACTGTGTTTATGGCCTGTTGCGTGACACTCACAGACTAATGTTCACTTCCTTACAACGTGAAGCCACCTCCATTCGTTATGTGGGTTCTATTGATTATCACCTGTCGGTGGTTGCTATACTGCACAATGCCTGTCGAAGGCATCAGATTGTTTTCGACGTCAGGACAACTAACTTATTTAGGCTAGTTAAATCAGACCATGACACTGTAAATATTACCATGAAGCATGGTGTGTATAGCCATATTTCTGAAGCCAAACAATTCATCAACCAGCGACAAAGTTTATATTGGCTCGACACTTCGTTCTGTTGGTATGCGTGTTGTGGAACACCAATACGACATCAGGTCTGGTGCTACCACTACTGCCCTCGCCAAACTGGTGGCTGGGGTCCAACACACACCCCTTTGGGAAGAGACTGAGATTCTTGCTCCTGCTTCTAATAAATTTACAGTTTTATTTACTGAAAGCTTATACATTTGCAGTTTGTCGACCATTGGCTGTAATGACGACTCTCCATATATATTACCACAGTTATGGAGGTCTTATGTCAAAAATGTATATAACTCTGCTAAGGCTAAACCTGTAACCGCCAACGAATAGTGTCCTATGCACATATGTATATTATGCCTTTCTGAACTTTACATATTACGTAACAACTGACGCATCCTGGGAGTTTGTCCCCCTGTATTTCGTAGTATGTCGGCGCAGTGCTGTCTGTGTTTTGCCTGATGATGGGCTTGCGGCAAGCCAGAAAGATCTTGCAGGTCATTATTAATAGGGCATTTTAACCTAGTGTAGCTAATGTGTTTTAATTGTATATAAAGTTCGTCTTTTATCTGGAATTGAATTCTTATGGCTCATTGATTATCATGCATCAACAGCTTACCTACCCTCTGAATTGTTTCACCTGCACAAATTTTTTTATCTTTAAGCCTGAAGCATTTCAAGATAAAATGAATTGGTCAAAGAAAATGTATGATTCTACTACAGAAACCAATAGATATTCCTTCCTCACTCCCCAGTTGAGAAAAACATCAATTAATTTCAGGGGGAAGATGATGGGAAGTATGGAAGAGGAGAATTTTTTTAATTAATGCCTAAATGGATCAGTCATATTTTTTGGTCTTGTTTGGGCCAGGACTCTGCTTGGCAATATAAAATTTGGGCTTGGGCTGACATACTTTGGGCTCGGACGAGCTCAGGCTATTAAGATTGAGCCGAACTCATCACTGGTCACTGGCTAAACTATAAATATGCTCATAGAAATACTAGTATCATGGGATAATAGCATGACTGTGAATACAAGGTGTCTTGATTGACAGAGTTAGCTGATTTCCAATACAAATTGGTAATAGGGTACCATATAATCATTTGCTCTGTATGTGACATTAGAGTAGCTCTGAAGGTCCCTAGGACGACAGTTGGTGTTGTGATATGCAAATAGAAACAGTCTGGGGCTGAATCTGACCAGAAACAACCCGATAAGCCTCCGAAGCTAAAAGAACATGAAAGGAGAGCTCTGCAGAAGACTGTCCGCTCAGAATGCAGATCATCATTATCTCAAATCATGCAAACTCTGTGCAAGTCCATCAGGAATGAGATTGGCACCAGTACAGTATAGAGGATGCTGTGCAACATGGGTTTCCGTTATCTAACAGCCATCAACAAACCACTAATCACTTCAACTAATTCCACATGCCAATTAGTGTAATGTAAGAAACATCAATATTGGACAGTAGACCAGTGGAAAACTGTGCTTTGGGTTGATGAGTCACAGTACAAAGTTTACCAGTCTGGTGCTTTTTCCTGGATGTGGTGGACATTGGGGAAAGATACCCTCCAGATTATAACATGAAGTTTAGTTGAGGCAGCATGAAGAAAATGATAATGAGTATGAAAGTTCTTATGTGAAACTTATGATGGCTGCCATTGATGCTCATGTTGAATGCCAAGATTGCTTGCTGTAAATGAAGATGTTTGGTGCATCAACAGTATGTAAAATCTAGCACCATTATTAAATTTAATTGGCAGATGAGCTTTCTTTGTGGAGCTAAACTCTAAATTTCAGAGAACAGCTTAGTTATATGTGTATGTAACTCTTTACTATTATTATTCAGGAAAGAGCTCTGCTATCCTCAAATCATGGTTATGGACATATGGCTCCACCTCACTTTTCACTAGAATTATGGTGTCCATACTTGCTATTGCTAAACACCCGCACATTCAAAAAATCAGAAATGCTTTCTAAATGTCTTGAGGACTGTTTCTTTTCAATCAGAGAAACAAGCCTGAACAGTGTCACTTGTACATCCCGATATGATTTTTATCATCGCTGTCTCACACCTGTATTTTGACAGGGTGCTTTATCTAATATGTTAATACAAAGAAAATTTTTACTTTTCTATCTAGTAATTATATAGGTAGTCCTATAACTGAAAGGAATGAACTGTTTGGGGTGTTGAAGTTCCATCAACAATGTTATTCATGTGCAGTACTGCTCATTAAGTAAAACAAGATGGTACTAAAGCAGAATTGAATTTCACACCTCTTGATTTGTGCAGAAGTGTTACTTATTATCCAAGCCAGGACAGTGCATTTGCAAGAAATGAAAGCAAATTCTTCAGCCAGAATGTAGTAGGACTACACTACAAATTAATTACACGCATGCAGGGGTCGCACTGCTGACTGCATTCTTCACAATTTGCAAAAAAAAAAAAAAAAATCATTTTGGCGATGGGAAAAAAGTTTTGGCGAATGGCAGTGGCGGCTCGTAGCTAAAATTAGTGGGGGTGCTGCTTCAGAAAATGTTTATCCATTGTTTTAATATTGTGTAAAATGAAACAAACACATATAAAAAGAAAATTTATACATAAAAAATAATACACTGCCGGACAATTGCTAAGGACGAATGACAATAGCAACGATAGCAACCATAAAATGGAAGGCAGGAAAATGTGGAAATTAGCATAAGTGCGGGATACAGTAAGACGTGTTGTGCGTATGCAAATTTTGGATTGCCGAACTTGTTCGTGACGTCATAGCGCTGATAAGAGATATAAAGGATTTGACGCGTATTGACCGTTGTTGTTCAAACGCAAAGTTGAAAGGGAAAGAGTCAATTGACGAACTTGCAATTTTCAGTATGTCTTCCCGACATCACCTAGATGATTTTACGCGTGGCCGTATTATTGGCAAGATTGAAGAAGGGCGAAAAATAACAGATGTTGCCAGGGAGTTCGACATCAGCCACAGTGTTGTTTCAAGGCTTTGGAAATCATTTCAAACAAATGGAGAGTGTAGCAAACGTCACGGGGGAGGTCGTGTTCGCAGTACGACACCTGCAGAAGATCGGTACATAGTGCTATCAACAAAAAGACACCGGCGCAGCACAGCTAGTGAGGTAGCAAATCAGTTTATGGCTGCTACTGGCAAGCGGATCTCCCGAAAAACTGTCGCGAGACGTTTGCATGAAGGAGGACTATATGCCCGCCGTCCTGTTGTGTGCATCCCATTGTCCAGACGTCACCGTACCGCCCATTTGCAATGGTGCCATCAACATCGCAATTGGTCTGATAACGACTGGTCTGCTGTCCTCTTCTCAGATAAGAGTAGATACAGTCTATCGTCTGATTGTCGACGACAACTGATCTGGTGTGATAGTGGTACTGCATATTGTCCAGCAAACATACAGGAAAGGGACTGATATCCGACATGTAGTGTCATGGTATGGGCTGGCATCATGATCAATGGCCGTACGTCCCTCTATGTGCTTCCAACTGGGACTATGACTGGCCAACGGTACATTAATGATGTTCTGCTACCTCATGTTCGCATGTTCCATGGTGCTGTCGGTGATAGATTCATTTTCATGGACGACAACGCAACATGCCATGGAACAGTCGCTGTCCAGGAGTGTCTTGAGAGCGAGGATATTCAATGCCTCGTATGGCCAGCACGTTCTCCAGATCTGAATCCCATTGAAAATGTGTGGGATGCTTTGGGGAGGAGTCTTGCTGGTCGCCAATGCCCTCCAATAAACAAGGACACCCTCATCCGTGCACTGACAGAGGAATGGGATAAATTACCCCAACAGCTGCTTGATAATGTTGTGCAAAGCATGACACGACGTGTGGAATCTTGCATCGCCCTCCATGGTGGCCATATCCCATATTGACATCTTACGCCGGAACGCCTGCGGACGGTAATTGCATTTTTTTTCACATTTACGTATTCTGCACAAAATGGCCTGTTTGTCCCTTGAACACGTTCCAAAGCCTTCTGGATTTCAGGGCACAATAAATTGTCTTTCTTGTAATGTCCTGGCATTCTGACATTATTTTATTTCACTTGGCATCCAACCACACTTACTTTTTTAAGCGCTGTGTAGCCGTTAATGATCCGTCCTTAGCAATTGTCCAGCAGTGTATTTTTTGCTTACTAATAGCCTAAATTGTTACAGTTCAAGCTTGATTCATTCATTTAAAAATGAAATCCATTCTTCTTGTTTTAATTTGTGCAAAAAGATGAATAATTTTCTCCTACATCTCTGGATGACTGTTGAGGAATTTTTTTCCATTGAAAGCACTGCAAGTGCATTTAGTCTTTCAGGATTCATAGTGCTCCTTAGAAAAGTTTTTATTCTTTTCAGTGTTGAAAAGCAGCGTTCTGGTTCTGCTGTTGTCATGGGAATTGTCAAGAGGATTTTTATCAGTTTCGTAATTTCACTAAGAACATCATCTAGATTATTTTCCAAGATAAATTTCAGGAGGTCAATTAATTTGCAATATTCATGCATATCGGATCTACAATAAAATACTTTTAGTTCAGTTTCAAGCTTTTCTTTGTCAATCATGTGATATGCTTCAGTGGTCAGTACTATCTCTTCTGTAGGCAGTTCATTCGTAAAACTAGTGAAGCTTTTCTTATTGAACAATTTAGCAGCTACTAAGTGTTTAGTGGAAGAATATCTGTCCATTATATCAAAACATATACAGTCACCCACTTCCTTAGCTTCTGCCATGAGTGTCTTTGAAGGATTCTCACAGTACTTTGAGTTTCTTATTTCTAAAATAACAGTTTTGAAATCTGTAAACAAAACACACTAATTTCTTGAGATTGCATTTGGTTGTAAATTACTTTAACATGAGGCATAATCTGATGAAAACACTCTAACCAAAACATGAAATCATCATCATTCAGGTATTTTAAAATTCCTGTTGCTTCTGCAACGGTTCCATCTGCATTTGATATGTACTGAATTTCAGTAAGGCAGCTTTTTAAAGGTTGCAAATTTTCATGAGCTGTGTTTACGGTCCGTATGTTAAAGTTCCACCTTGTAAAGGATGGACGTGGAATGTTGACATCCATATGCTTCTTCAGAATGGATACACGTTGTGGTGATCTTGAGAAGAATGTTGGAATAGCCAAAATGTTAGAGAAAAATATTCTTGCATTCCGTGTAATACTTGCTGCATTTCTCATTATTAAATTAAGTTGATGCGCATAGCAGTGAATGAAATGTGCATTACTATAAACTCCTTTTATTTTTTATTTTTTACTCTTGCTTTTTTGCCTTTCATATTTGCACCATTTAACGTGGACCAGGAACGTCAAACAGAGATCTTCGCTCTTTCCACGTTTATAAGTGAGTCACGGAAAAATTCTCATTGGCCGCCACCGGGAGTCGAACCCAGGGTCTTCCAGAGATGAAGGAGAAAATTATTCATCTTTTCGCACAAATTAAAACAAGAAGAATGGATTTCATTTTTAAATGAATGCGTTACTGTAAGACCCTGGGTTCGACTCCCGGTGGCGGCCAATGAGAATTTTTCCGTGACTCACTTATAAACGTGGAAAGAGCGAAGATCTGTGTTTGACGTTTGCACCATCAAATGTTTGAGCTATCAGTTTTTGTTCATTTCTTTGAAGGGTTGTGCCTAATTGTTCTAGAATACATTTCGATATGCCATCTGCAGTTTGATTTTCTGGAATAAAGAATCCCCAAAAACGCTCAAATATTTTTCCATTCAACATGTAACGTAGAACAAGGACCGTTTGAGTGTGTTCTGATACATCTGTAGTGTCATCAGCCATGACAGCTACAAAGGAAGCTTCTCTAATTTCTGTCCTTATCTCCTCATGGTATATTTGCAGCAGGCAGTCAAGTATCTCATTCTGAATGGTCTTAGAAATCTGGGTCTAATTTAGATGCAAAATTTATTAATCCTCTAAATACCTCTGGATTTACTGAATCGTCTTTTTCATCATGTCCACGAAAGGCGGTTTCAAAGTATCGACAAAAGAAAATACGGTCTATTATTTTGGATAAAATTTCACGGTTCTTTTAACCTTTATGTTATGCTCATTGATTGAAAGTCTGTATGCCTCACTAAGTTTCTCCTTAATATTTACGTTCCCTAAAAGTGACAGTGAAACCACATTTTCAACGTGCTTCTTTGACTTCTCAAGTATTCCAGTTTTTTCTTTCATTTTGTTTATATTTCTAAAACCATCTTTTGTCCATGGTACATCACCTCCAAACAGCAAAGCTGCCTTCTGTCTCGGAGCTCAGACAAGTGCGCGTGCGCACAACAGCCAAACACTGCGTCGCTGGAACTGAGAAACGCACAGTTCCATACAAGGATGTTTGTAATTTTTTCATGAACTAGGGGATGGCTACTGACTTTAAGCTTAAGGATTATATAATGTACAAGTATAAAGAAAGAATTAAAGAAAGAAAGACTCATTATATTGAATGCTATCGATAATATCGAGTGAAAATAGGGGGTGCTGCAGTTCCGCAGTGCCTATACAGGAGCCGCGCCTGGCGAATGGGTTGGTAAAAACTTTAAAAAAGCCAAACCAACCACTGCACATGCAGAGTGAAGATCACTAGATCAATGAAATATCATTGCTTAGGGTATTTCTGTACCTATGGCAATGCATGCTTTAGGGTCATTTAATGTCAATTCAACACAGAAAAATAACATTTTCAACCTGACCTCTTTGAATTTTTGTGAAACTTGGTAGCTTTGTGGACATACACAAGAAATAAATGTGTGCTAATTTTTAGAACAATAGCTTTTAAGTTCCCTGAGGTAGGAAGTCATGAAATTCGAAAAAATTTGCCAAATTTCAGTGTTTTTCGTGTCATAAAAGTATTTATAACTGAAGTATTGGCTTTAAAATTATATATTATTAATTTACATTTGTACTGCAGGCGGATAACACCCGCCCTCACACAGCTTGCCTTGTGCACCAGTACCTGGAACAGCAGAGTATAGTCCATATGGAGTGGTCAGCACAATCTCCCGATCTGAATCCCATTGAGCTCATCTGGGATGCCCTCGGTAGGCATGTTGCTGGCCTCCAGTGCTCTCCCAGAACCCTGCAGGGGTTCTGCACTGTTTTGCTCAAGCAATGGACACAGCTACCCACGGAACTGCTCGACACCATAATTAACAGCGTGAAACATCGCTGTTGGGCCTGTATTGCTGTTTGGGGTAACCACACTCCGTATTGAAGTACCTTTTCCTATTTCATTTTCATCTTGATACCTATATTTCTGTATTTTCATATCTGCATCACAAAATGTAAATGCTTTGTATCACATGTTCTTACATTATTATTATTTTTTTTAATTTGGTCTCATAAAGCTTACCACTAAATTTCATCCAAATCGGTTGCATACTGTTTGAGTTATCATGATTTTTCCATTTGTTGCTTTAATTTATGGAAACCAGTGCAGCAAGCTGGTGAAGGCAATTCCACAAATAGCCAAGGGTGCCCATAAGGTTGGGCAGGGGGGAGGGGGGACCAGCACCCCTCACCCCGTTGGTATAGCCAAATTTTTGATAAATTAAAAACACTGAAATAGATGTAACCTTTTTTTAAAGCATTTTTTAAAATAATAAGGTATTAATGAGATTGATTATATCAATTATTTTTGTTATATTTTAGTATTTTGTACATTTACTAAAATACAAATTGTGAAGATGACAATCCAATTTTTGGCGCAAATGTGACAAGGATGGTAACCTAATGGGCGCCCTTGTCAGATAATATCCGAAAACTTGAAAATTTCATCGTCCTGGAGCGGGACTCGAACCCGCGTCTCCCAGAAAACGCCCGGGTATGCTAACCACTACACCACCCAGAACGACCAAGTTTCAAGTTTCCGATCAATTTGAATATAATTGATCGGAAACTTGAATATAACCATCACAGGATTCGCTAGTCGAAGCAACTGGCATTCATGTTTAGCGAATCTGGAGGTTAAGAATCTTATCCCGTGTTTGCCTGGAGAAGCAGATAAATCATGAAAGAAATATACATTTACTAAAATGTTTGACAGCATTGAAGGAGGTAAGGATTTTTCTTATCCCCCCCCCTTCCCTAGCACTCACTGTGTGTAGTTTTCATAAGTTTGAATTTTTAGTTTTAGACCTGGTATCACTCTTGGCAGATAACTCTTAACTAACTTTTACATCCAATAACTAACTTTTTGCATCCAATTAGCATTAATTTGGCATTTTAGAGAATAGCACATGCACAGAAGATGTGAATGTCACTTGCACCAGCAAGAGTGAAATTTTTAGGCCTTAATTCACAAAACTTGGAAAATGCAATTTATTATACAGACCTGTTTGTAATCCGGGTGTAGCCCGGAATTCTGGGTTTTTGTCACATTCCAAACCCGTAAATCCGGATTTTTAAGTTTTAAAAGAATTTGAGATGCTTCGGACATTTCATTTCTAAAAATACTACAAAATAGTAACTAAACTTCAAGTTCCATTTTCTTTGGGAATTACAGTGTTTGATTAAAAACACTGCATGTCTGGTTCGAATGGTGAATGTAGACGATTTGTGACACCTTGTGCGTTTCTTTTATTATCAAACAAGCTCTCAAGATAACAGCATGCTGAAAGGAAGGCTTCTTTTCATTATTTTGAAAGTTCAAATAATTTGATTATTTTTTCTAACTACTTTTAGAAATTGAATGGAATCCACTGTAGGCTTCAAGTTCAAGTAAAACTGGTCTACATAGACTGCTCAATTAACATATAATATGAAGTGCAAAATTTGATTTTAAAGATGCAATGCCTGAAGGATTTTGCACAGTGAAAAAAAATTGGGTACAAGAAAAGATGCAAAGTTTAACTGCACAAGCACTAGGGCCTATTTGTTGTGTAGCTAGTTTATATGTGCGTATTATACATTATATGTATATTGGCACTGAGCTGAGAGTTTCAGGGTTTCTTGTGTCACCTCACAATCACCCCTGATATACAGGGAGTCCCACTCCCTACTTTACCCAAGTTTTTATTAATAACATTGTGAATAATTACAATAATTAAGTGATATTTGGTAAGAACATGCCTTAACAAATATCATTCAATTGTAAGAAAATAATTTATGAAAAACAGAACCATATCATGAAAGATGTTGAAAGTGTCCGCCCTGTTCATCAACACAGGCGTGAACATAAGACTCCATCTTTCGGAAAGTTCGTAATCTCTGCCACTGCTCACAGATGTTATTCTTCAATGCCTGTTGGTGCTGTCATTGTGACCTTGGACATCACACATGTCAGGTTCGTCATTCCCCAAGGTTAGTTCAGTTGTTTGTTTGTCATGAGGCTGATCGTATGCATTAAGGATGTCCTCCCAGTTAACCATACCCAGGCGTGTGTTTCTTGTCCGTATTTATTGAGAAAGAGTAAGTCAATAAAGAAATGTCAGTGTGAATTTCATTGGAAATTCAGATATTGGTCAGCACCAAGTAAACCGTGTATTCTGCAACTGGTTAAGAAGCTGAAGACCCATGGAACATTACATGATTTTCATGGAGGGAGCCATCCCAAAATGTCAGAAATAGTAGTGCAGGACGTCCAGCAAGACTTCTTGCTTCACCACAGAAATCTTTGCGTAGAGTTGCCCAGGAAACCGGTAGGTCAAAGAGTATGTGTCACAGAACAGCAAAGAAGGCTGCAATTTATCCGTGCTGTTTCCCTGCTGCTCGTGAACTGAAAGCACCAGACCAAGAGAAAAGAATGAGATACTCTCAGTGGTTTCAGGCATTTGTTGCGGAATGACTGGACATCTTGAACGACACTTTCTTTTCCAATGAAGTGTGGAATCACTTATTGGGATACATAAATGCACAAAACACACGTACTGTATGTGGGCGGCAGCAAATCCTCACGCATTTATCGAGAAACCACTCCATGCACAAAAAATTGGAGTGTGGTGTGCACTGTCATGTCAGCAGGACGTTGGGCCCATCTTCTTTCAGGATACGGTCACAACAGGCGTCTACGTGGAAATTTTTCAGGCATTCGTTAGCCAACTGCACCCTGAAGAGCTGACCACTGAATATTTTCAACAAGATGAGGCAACTTGCGATACATCACATGCGAGTATAGCTGAAATTGACTCATTCTTTGGAGATTGTGTGATTTCTGAAGGAATATGGCCTCCTTGATCTCCTGACCTAACACCCCCTGATTTCTTTCTCTGGGAATATCTCAGATCAGTGGTGTTTCAAAACAAGCCAACAGCCCTCGAAGCATTTGAAGAACAACATCTGCGAGGCAGTGGCAGCGATTATGCCAGAGCAACTGTCATGAACTTTCCGAAATATGGAGTCTCGTGTTCAAGCCTTTCTTGATGCACAGGGCGGATACTTTCAACATCTCTTATGATATGGTTCTGTTTTCCATGGATGAAGGTATGTTCTTACCAAATATCATTCAATTGCTGTAATTATTCACGATGTTATTAAGAAAAACTTGGGTAAAGTAGCAAGCAGGACACCCTGTATTATTGAAAAATGATTATTAATAATTTTAATGACAATTCGTGCTCAGCAAAATGCCAGTCATCATTTTCAATAGTTCAGCTCTTCAATAGATATCTCTCAGTAAACTGATTGATACTTGTTCAAATATATATACCTATCTTCCTCCAATGTTCCAAATGCATACCTTGGAGGAAATTAACCATGTTGTGAAAGAATGAATAGTAAAAAGGAGCTAGGCCTGGACTGTATGTTAGATGAATACCAGCTATTTTATTTTTTATTTATTTAGAACTATGGCTGGTGATTTGGCATTTTCTTGCTGAAGGAGTATCTGCTATATGTTTATTAGTACTGGCTAGCATTAAAGCATCTCTCAGAGTGCGTGCTCCACTTGGAATCTCGAGTATATGTTAGCCTTGATAGCCAATTGGGTATCAGTCTAAATGCTCTCCTCCTTCAAAATTCTGCCAAACTCATTACATTGCCTTCATTTCAAATTGTCTTCCATTTGAGACAGAAGGTGTGGACTGGCTTAGTTCAAGAAGGTACTTTTAACGGCTCAGCTTGTTGCAGGAGATCCAGTTTTATCTCATGTAGCAAATCATTTGATAAAATGGTGGCATTATGGTGTTGCAGAAAGTTTTCTGCAGATCACCTGAATATGATGTTAGGCCTGCTTATTAGTCAGTTCATATGGAACACTTCAGCAACTCCTGGCCATCTTACCAATTCACTACAGATGCTGAACTATATCGCTTGTGAACATCCAAGTATGTGTGTGTCTTTGAGTGCTTTTCGTTTGATCAGTTTTAAAAATGTGACACAAAATGTTGCAATCTGCCAATATCAGGTGTCCTAATCATATGATTATGATAGCTTGCTTTCAATACTTATCAGATGTCATAATCGTGTGATTATGATAGCTTGCTTTAAAGGCTTATCGGGTGCCATAATCATATGATTATGATAGCTTGCTTTCAATACTTATCAGATGTCATAATCGTGTGATTATGATAGCTTGCTTTAAAGGCTTGTCGGGTGCCATAATCATATGATTATGATAGCTTGCTTTCAATGCATGTGTCCCTACCTTTGAACTTCCCATGCAAACTTGAATAGCACAAACAGACACTGCCTCTGCAAATTTGAATTTGCATTTCTCAATATATTTCAGTAGCTTTGTATTTTTTTTTTTTTTTTTTTTTTTTTTTTTTGTAGTAAAGAGTGATCAAAACATAAAATATTTTGCACACTGGACACTATGATTCAGACGCTTATAGAAGGTGGATGGCTCAATGGACTTTATACTTTCCGCTTTTCTTGTGTGCTAAGGAAATTCAATATGCTGATGTTCTGATTTACAAATAGCATGATGAAAAATGTGCAGAATTATCAACTTCTTTAGTTTTATTATAGCTGGTGTATGGGAAGTTTTAGAGGAAGATGTGGAATTTTATTATGACTTGTGTATAAGAATATAGTTTTACTGCCAGTTATTTACATGCTGTTACATGAAGCATTTGTTTTATTTTGACAGGAAAATGTAGAGTTTTACTACCATTGTGATATGTCTTCAAAATTATTGGTAAGTATTTTTCCTTGAATATAGTTATATAGTTATCTTTCTGCATGAGAAAAAATACTGTTTGTAGCTGATTGTATAATCTAAATACCATAAGTGTAGTGAAAGTTATATCAGGTAACCAAAAAAGTTTTATCGCCTTTTTGTATTAAAATTTAAAAACTATAGAATTGTTTCAAAAATGATTTTACTAGTCAGAATAGGCACTATCACATCGACAACCTTTTCCCAATGAGATACAAGCTCATGTATACCATTTCTGTAAAATGTCTTGTCTTTAGAATCAAAAAACCTGGCCACCTCCAATTTTATCTCTGCTGTATTTCTGAACTGTCTCTTTTGCATGTTGTTGTCCAGAGCACAAAGAAGATGATAATCACCTGGGGAAATGTCAGGAGAATAAGGTGGATGAGGCAATAGTTCCTATTCCAAAACACTAATCATATTAATCATAATTATAGTTTGCTTACCTTTTGTATACATTTCCCTGCACGTTTTATTCTTTTGGTTGTCTAGCTTGGTTCAAGCCTCTGGTGCGGTGGTCCTTTTTCGTCTTCAGGTTCATTCAATGCCTGGTGAATGCATAATGCATATCTACCGTCTAAGTTAGAGCATCATGAGATGGTATACCAAATTCAGTGGTTCTAAATTTAAAACTGTAGTTTTTACGAAAATTTTGTATGGGGGGGGGCTTGACCCCGGGCCCCGACCGGTTCCAAAAACTATCTACTGTCTAAGTTAGAGTTCCATGAGATATATACCAAATTTGGAGGTTCTAAATTAAAAACTGTAGATTTTACGAAAATTTTGTATGGGGGGCCCCTTGACCCCAGGCCCCTACTTTTTCCAAAATCCATCTACCGTCTAAGTTAGAGCATCATGAGATGGTATACCAAATTTGGTGGTTCTAAATTTAAAACTGTAGTTTTTACAAAAATTTTGTATGGGGGGCATTGACCCCGACCCGTACCAAAAACTATCTACCGTCTAAGTTATAGTACCATGAGATTGTATACCAAATTTGCTAGTTCTAAATTGAAAACTGTTGATTTTACAAAAATTTTGTGTAGGGGCCCCCTTGATACCGGGCCCCGATTCGTTCCCACAACCATCTACCGTCTAAGTTAGAGTACCATGAGATTGTATACCAAATTTATTGGTTCTAAATTGAAAACTGTAGATTTTATGAAAAATTTGTATAGGGGGCCTATTGACCCTGGATGCCGAGTCCTTCCAAAAACTGTCTATGGACTAAGTTAGTTTCATGAGATAGTATATCAAATTTGTGGTTCTAAATTGAAAACTGTAGATTTTACGAAAATTTTGTAAGGGAGGGGGCTTGACCCCGACCCATTGCCAAAACTGTCTACCGTCTAAGTTTGAGGTTTGAGTACCATGAGATAGTATTTGACGCTGGTTATTAAGTCGTGGGTTATTATGACGCGGGTTATTCTGACGTACAATAATTGTGACCTGGGGTTATTGTGACGCAGGGTTAATTTGTAACGGGTTTTTTTCACACTGGGTTATTGTGATGTTGGGTTATTCTGTAACTGGGTTTTTTAACACTGGGTTATTGTGACATTGGGTTATTTTGTAACGGGTTTTTTAAACGCTGGGTTATTTAGACGCCGGGTTGTTTTGACTGGGTTATTTTTTCCGGGTTATTTTGACGGTACACCCACCCAACAAGCGTTATGATTTGGGCATGTATGGCAGCAAATAGCGTTGACCGCCTTCGTGTAATCGACGGTACGTTGAACGCAAGAAAATACATTGACACCATCCTGGAACCAAAACTGCTGCCTTCCATCAGGGATCTTTTTCCCAACAATGCACCATTTCTTTTTCAGCAGGATTCAGCTCCCTGCCTCACAACAACGATATGCAATCAGTGGTTCACAACAAAGTCCATTCCATTGTTGACCTGGCCAGAAAACAGCACTGACCTGTACCTGATAGAAAATTTGTGGCACTGTTTGAGAAGCCTTGTATGAGTGAGGTGTCCATCAAATAAAAGGCAATTAATTGAGGCTATAATTGCTTCCTGGCACCACGTAATAACGAAGGAAGAGATTCAAACACTTGTTGGCTCAATGAGACGTCACTGTGATGCGGTTTTAAAGAATAAAGGCTATCCTACTAAATACTAATAGTACATTGAAATCGTAAGTGCATTACAGTATATTCAGCATGATTGCAGTATTCCCTGCATAGCTTTTTTCTGTTCTGCATATATTTGCATTCTGTTTCTTGTATTGAATTCAGCATTAAATTTTCTTTAAATTGACATATAAACATTTGCATTTGGTGCAAAGTTGCAAAACATGAAAATTTCAAAAAAGTGTCCACAATTTTTGCCACCACTGTAAGTGAAGAGTAGATGGTAAGTCTTTGAAGTTTATTGCTCACTGACAAATCATGTGGGACCCACTTTCTAAGCTACGCCTTCCCAAGTTGATGCAGATGCAAGCGGATGGTTTCATCACTTACGTGGAACATTTTTTTAAGTTCTTGACACTTTAAGGCAGAATAAATTTCAACAGGGATTTTGAAATCTTTGTCATTAATAACAGAAGGTCTTCCAGAGCATGGTGCATCTTCCAGCAATTTTTGACTAGAAAGAAATTTTTTGTACCACCTTTGTGTGGAACAGTTTGTTACAGCATTGCTTCCAAATGCAATACATATTTTACAACATGCTTCTGCAGCATTTGTGCTGAGTTTGAATTCAAAGACAATCGAATAACATTGGGTTTAACAGATGTTTCAAATGCATTGCAATTCACCAAAAACCAAATAAAATGCAGTGTAACTTTCCTGAATGAAAATCTCATATTTGAACTTTACGATGCACCCAAAAATGTGAACTACACAAATTAATTTGCAAAAAATCAGCTACTGCAGCGATCTCTACCGAAAAGCGAAAGAACTTTTTGTTTACCTGATATTGCAAAGAAAAGCATGCTTCTAATATTCTATTGTACTGTATCTGAAAATCATCAGTATTGGTTTAAATATTGTTTTCCATTACCATTCCATACTGTTGTGTTCCCAGGTCTTTGAAGTTCTTAGTCAGAAAGCCAGTGCAAGAAGTACTGAAAACAGGTGCTGAATTAATTAATTAACTGAAATGTTACGATCTTTAATATGTGCTTTCTGTTTTTCAATCACCGTGCTGAACAATTGGAAAGAAGTCAGTTACCACATCAGTTAGTTATGCACAAGACCCAAGCAAATTCCAATTGTTTATGTTCGTACTAAGGCACAGATAATGTAGATATGAAGCAATTAGTTTATGTGAGGGTAATTCAGAAAGTAACTTCTGGTGGATTATCAAAATACCAGAAGTATGACAAAAAATTTATTATATGTAGAAAAATACATACTTACAGGCACTACTTTTCTACATAGTCGTTCGTCTCCTGAAATGATGCATTTTTCATATCAGGGGATAAGCTTTTGAATATCCTCATCAAAGAAATTAGCTGTTCTTGAGTTCAGCCCTGACTGTACAGTGTACACCCATTTTCAACTTCTTGGTGCCACCAAAGTGCTATGCACCCAACCAGTTTTTCATGTGTCCAAAATTGTGGTAGTCACTCACAGCAAGGTCAGGGCTGTATAGCTGGTGATAAAATCATTCCCGTTTGAAATGTTGCAGCAGTCTTCAAGTGCTAGATGCTTTACAAGGTCATGCATTGTCATGCAGATGAACCACACTGGATGTCAGCATACCAATTGCATCCTTTGTTTTGAATGGGACTTCATAGGTTTATAGTGTCTCACAGAACACTTCCAACATAATTTTGGTTGCTTCTGCCATGTTGTTTTGTTTCAACACTGACTTAAACCGAGGTTTCAACCAATTATTACCGTTTCTTGACATCCTATTTTCGAAGGATAAAATAAAATGTCAAGTATACCATAAATTATGTTTTGTAGCCAACATATTATACCTGCAGTTTCAGCACATCCAAGAAGTTATAAGCTTGCAGCAATAAGATCATATGTTAATAGAGCTTATTCACACTCATAACACTGAGACAAAACACAAAGAACTTAACTGGATTAAGGAGGTAGCCCAACAATTTGGGTTTAGCACAGCAGCAATAAATGACATAATAAAGCATAATAACTCCAAAAATTGAATAACAACACTAATAGTTGAAAAGAGTAAAATAAAATATTGTGGGTTGATGCCATACTTATCCGATATTCTCTCTATCTTAAAAAAGATTATATAAAGAATAATATCAACTTTGGTACTACAGTGCAAGACATCCGAACAATAATATGAAATAATAAAGACTGCACTTCTATTCTAAAAAAAGGCAGGAGTGTGTAGCATTCCAATAATAAATCAAAATAAAGAAATAATAACACAATATATCATCATCATCATCATCATCATTGTCAACCATTATCAATCCACTGCTGGACGAAGGTCTCCCCAAGTTTCCTCCACAACGGTCTGTCTTGTGCCAGTCTCCTCCATGTCACTCCCGCATATTTACGAATTTCATCCACCCATCTCCCATGTGGTCTTTTTCTGGGTCTTTTCCTGTCCCTTGGAATCCAATCTAAAATCTCGGCTGTCCATCTATGGTCTGTCCTTCTGGCAGTATGTCCAGCCCATTGCCATTTCAGGGATTTAACTCTGATCATGATGTCTTCCACTCTCGTCATTTTTCGGATCCACGAGTTCCTCTTCTTATCTCTCCTGGTTATACCAAGCATGCACCTCTCCATGCTTCTTTGAGTTGTCTGCAGCCTTTGTATGTCTCTTTTAGTTAAGGTCCACGTCTCTGCACCATACGTAAGCACTGGAAGGATGCATTGATCAAACACTTTTCTTTTAAGACATAATGGCATATTGCTCTTGAAAATTATGCTGTTTCTTCCAAAAGCTCTCCAGGCAAGTTTTGTACGCCGATTAATTTCTTCATCAATGTGACCCTCACTTGATATCTGCTGTCCAAGATAAACGTACGTATCTGTTATCTCCAGTTTTTCTCCATCAATCGATAAATCTTCATTTCTTGTAAAAGCATTGAACATCACTTTTGTCTTCTGAAAGTTCATTTTTAATCCCACTTCTTTACTCTTGTCAGCAAGTTCCTGGATCATACTCTGCAGCTCTGATGGGGTAGTTGCAAAAATGACTACGTCATCAGCAAAACGAAGGTGGGTTAGATAATCTCCATTAATCTTTATCCCTTTGTTTTCCCAGTTCAGTGATTGAAAGACATTTTCCAATGTGGCATTAAAAAGCTTCGGAGATATGGTGTCACCTTGTCTCACTCCCTTTCCAATTTTTATGTGTGTTGTATTTTCAAACAGCCGAATCTTTGCACTTGCATTTTCATAGATGTTATTAATAATATTAATGTATGCATCTTCAATACCGCAGGATTTCAGAGCCGTGGTAACTGCTGATGGTTTCACCGAATCAAAGGCTTTTTCATAATCGATAAAAGCCATGCACAATGGAAGTTCATATTCCCTCGCTCTTTCAATTAGTTCTCTCAGTACGTGGATATGATCTATTGTGCTGTAGCCACTCCTGAATCCAGCTTGTTCTCTCGGTTGAGCCATGTCCAGTGTTACCTTCAAGCGGTGTGAAAGAACTTTAGTGAAGATTTTATAAACCACTGATAGGAGGCTGATAGGTCTGTAGTTCCTGAGATCCTCAATGTCACCTTTTTTATGTAGCAGGATCATTGTAGCATTGTTCCAATCCTCAGGAATCTTCCCTTCATTAAGGCATCGAGTAAAAATTTGGGCGAGTACTGTTTCAATTTCTCCACTTGCTTCTTGTATGATGTCTATAGTAATTCCATCTTCTCCTGGAGCTTTCCCCCGCTTCATGTTCTTGATTGCATGAGCAACTTCTGCTGGGAGGACTGGAAGAACTCTGGTACCTTTCATGATGTCTGGAGTGCATATATCATCCCTTTCATATAGTTTGGAGTAGAAATCTTTCACTCTTGTCAAAATTTCGCCTCTATTTCTTGTTATAGAACCATCTTCTTTTCTCAGAGCCATAATCTGTTTTCTTCCCTTACTGAGATGTCCCTTTGCTATCTTTAGGCTTTGGTTGTTTTCAATTGCTTTCCTCACTAGCTCACAGTTGAATTTCCTTACGTCTTCAGTGATACTTTTTCGTGCTGTCTTGCATAGCTCTATATATTCCACTTTGGAAGTCACATCTTCTTTAGTTGTCCTCATCTCTCTTCTTTTTTGCATCAACATTTTGGTTTTTCCTGATAATTTGTTTACATGCAACTTGTTCTTAGACCCAGCTAATTTTGTTGCTGTTTCCATAAGAGCTTTGGTTACTTTTCTGTTAACTTCAGAAATATCCACTTCTTCCGATGTTAGGCCTTCTAAAGCAGAGAATCTGTTCTTCAGTTCCAACTTGAAAGTATTATGGTGTTTTTTAAGGTTGGTTATGTCAATACATTTTGTTTGTCTTATGAGCTTGCCACGTTCCAGTTTAGTGTTGAGGTGCATCTTACATCTCACCAATCTATGGTCACTACCTGTGTTGAACTTGTTTAGCACACTGCAGTCTTCGATGACGAATTTTTTGTTACACATAATAAAATCAATTTCACTTGTCGTCCCAATTGGATGTCTCCATGTCCATTTCCTGTGTGGCTTTTTCTTGAAAAAGGAATTCAAGATGAAAAATCCTTCTGCCTCTGCAAACTCAACGAGAGTATTTCCACGCTGGTTTCTGTTGCCGTGACCGAATTTACCTACTGAAGTTTCATTCTGTTGCCGGTGCCCTATTTTTGCATTGAAATCTCCCATAATTATCTTCAAGTGCTGCTTACCTTTATTATTTAGATGACGAATTTCCTCATAAAATTCTTCAATTTCTTCTTCAGGATGACTTGTGGTGGGTGCATAAGTTTGAATAATCTGAGCCTGGTATCTTCTCGAGAGTTGGATAACGAGTCGTGCAGCTCTGTCAGAGGAACTTTCAACTTCTACCAGTTTATCCTTCAGTTTCTTGTTTATTATAAATCCAACACCACTAGTTCTGCCAGTATCTGTCCCACGATAATAGAAGAGATGTCCACTTTTCAGTTCAATGAGATCTTCTCCTTTTCTCCTTACCTCACTCAGCCCGACGATGTCCCACTTGATCCTTTGTAGTTCCTCTTCCAATTCAAGAAGCCTTGAATCAGAAGATAGGGAGCGTCCGTTGTACGTTGCCAAGGTCAGCATCAAATGGCAGCCTAGTCCGGTCCTCCGGGGATTCTTAGCACCCTCTGCCTTCATGTCGCACTGGCCGCTGCCTTGGCCAGGTACATTCCAGCTGCCGGAGACTGAGGGCCAAGATTTAAGTTGTAGAGTCATTTTGGAGGTGTTTGGCCATAACTCACCACGCTGGCCAAGCGGGTTGGTGAGTGTGGGATAGCATTTCCTCTGATCCCGATGGTATAGTTATACCGCTATTTGCGGTCGTCAGAGCCCCTTTAGTGGGAACAGGATGCACCACGAGAAGGCGGGGTTGACATTTGTCAAGGAGAGGCTGTGATGTTACGCATCACCTGACCTTACATCCCAACACAATATATAGGATCTACAAAAAGAAATTTAAAAATAAGATTATTTGAGCACTTGGCTAACTGGAACAGAAAAGAAAACAAGACATCTTTAATTGAATACTGCATGAACAATCAAGCAGTCCCACTCTTGGAAGGGAGTAAAATAAGGGTGCAACACAACCCACGGAAGTCAATTATGATTGAAAAAAACAGGGAAAACAACTGCAACAGTAATGCTCCAGTCTACCTGCCATTTGTCTGGAGAAATCTAATTGAAATCAAGAGAAAAAAACTGAATTATTCTAAAATACTGAAAAATAAAATAAGAATCTCTACAGATGTAGCCACAAGAGGGCACAGAGTATTTGATGATGTATGAACGATGTCTGGCGTCCAAGCACCCGACTGCCCCAGTATCAGTCGAGATCATACCGAGCATAGTAATGCCGAAGATGCCAGGAAAGTGACCTGAACAAAACGCGTCCGTAGAGTGATAGTGGTGAAATGACACGGATGAAATGATGGTGTGGTTCCGGGATATCAGAAGACGAATTCTTGCAATAGGGTATAGTGTGATCATTTTTCTTCAGCCTTATTATCAAAATATTGGCATTTCCAAGGTATTTTCATCCTTCAAAGGCATATTTGAAGTTCATATGTATAATGTTGTAGTTCTTGCTCCATTATAACTCGTGCTTAATTGTTTTAAATTGTGTTGTTTAATTCTTCACTTGAACATCCTCCTTAGCTATATAACCCATACTTAAGTAATTCTTGTTGGCTGGTGCACTTGCATTAAGAATGACAGCAATGATACAGGGAGAGGGTGCCACAACACAGGAAAAAACTTTTGAAGCAGCCTGCCTTTTAAATATTGTATATAAGAAAATCAGCATTTTAGGAGTTTGAAAATAGAACATTCTTGGCTTATGCAATTCATGGTCTTAGAATTTTATGTGCTAACAGACATTTACACCAGATTGAGTATATGGAGTTGAACTTTGAGCACAATTAGACTAACAGAGTAGCTGCGCACATGGCGAATGAACTTCAATACTGGAAAACAGCCGGGTAAGCTCTAATGAGTGTTTTTATTCTAGTTATTTATAGTATACTATCATATTTAATATCAAACCTGAACCTGGAGCCATGCAGCATATATCTGAAGTATATGTAAAAATAATGTGTTGAAAAGAAAGTTTAAGTACCATGATGAGTACTATAATATTGAGCATTGACTTAAACTGAGGTTTTGTTTTCTATTATGATATGACCAAGGAATTCATCTCCCTCATTATGGTATCGCTCCAGGAAAATGAGAGCTAAAGCCATTCTCTTCTTTTTGTGGTCATATGTAAGCACCTTCAGGAGCCATTGAGTGCAAAACTAGCTTGTTTATGACACTATCAAACAGAACAATACGTGAAATTTCCAAAAACTTCCAGTGAAAATTCAGTTATCATGAATTGCCAATTTGCTCGAACCTTTACTTCCATTTTCTGCACAAAGTCATCAGTCCATCAGAACTTCACTCTTCACAGTGAACATTCGTTCAGCCATTTTTAAACATTCTATAGAACTGTCTTACACCTCTGTCACTCATAAACCACACATAGTTGATGAGTCTCAGCAGCACTTGTTTTTTTTTGCTTGAAGCAAACAAACTGCAAGCCATTTACTGCTGGTAAGATCACTTATAGCACCCATTTTTAATGAATCAACAGTAGGCAGTGAATAATGTGACTTCTGGAAAGTACTGAGTCACTGCACACAACTGTAAATTTACAATTCCATCCCCAGTCCTTGCTGCACTGCTATAAATTAATGGAAGTTACTTTCTGAACTGCCGATGTATTTGCTGTATCTTCTGTACTGCATTTATGAAACTTGTGTGAAATATGTACTTGGAGTTATGTGACCCATATGATTTTGTACTTTTTTTGTGCCCAGTGTGACTAAATGATCTCTTGCTGTTTTGTTTTGACATGTTGCTTTATGCTAGAATTAATACAGGTATTGGAGTGCATAAGTTATTGAGCATAGCAAATATTTTATAGATCAATAAAGCATATTCAGATTAAATGATGATCTTCACTTTGGGTAGTTCACCTTTATTTAAATGTGGAGATCAAAGTTTTTTCACATCAGGTGAACCAGGCTTATATCAAAAGAGTGTAGTGGCCACAGGTTTATGTAATATCACCAGCCTCCACCCTTCTGTAATTTTCACATTCTATGGCCTTCATTGAGATCTAAATATACTGACCAGCAACTTTTTAATGTGGCATTCTAATTAGTTTCCCATTGTAAGGTGAAAACGTGTATGAATCTCAGTAAATAAAACTGAAACTATGTTGGTGGCATCAGCATCATATTAAGAAACAGTGACTTCTAACACTCCTGGTATATGTCATTGCATTTCAAGGTGCCAATTTTTTATCCACGATAGTCACGTGTTTGCGTGTGAATGCTCACATTTTTATTGTTCCAACATTCAATGCACATGCAATGCAAAATTCTCTCCCTCTTTCATTCACAGGCAAACATACAGAGCAATCCGAGAGACTTCCAACTTGCATTATATCCTTATAATAAGACATTTTCAGCATTTCATGCTTATAATTAATGACTTCATGGCTTCCTCTTATTACTTTCAGTATTATAAATATTTAACGGGAATTATCAATACTTAACTTATTACTCTCAGTATTATAAATATTTAACAGGAATTATCAATATTTAAGTTATTACTTTCAGTATTATAAATATTTAATGGGAATTATCAATATTTAACTTATTACTTTCAGTATTATAAATATTTAACGGGAATTATCAATATTTAACTTATTACTTTCAGTATTATAAATATTAAACGGGATTAGTCAGGCTTGGTCGCCAGACCTGTGGAAGTGGTGAGACGCAAGAACTCCTCACGATGATCTGGTGCATAGATCGAAAATTTGAGAGGTAATGTACCTTAATAGATTTCATGCTTTCTATCAGGGCCCTAGCTACGATTTTGGGCACTTATGGTCATACAATAAAAACATGTCTTAAATGGAGGGAAAAAAAAATTTAAAACTCAGTTATACTTATGAAATTATTGTAATAACATTTTTTTTTATAAACAGTGTAGGTATATATAGTCAGTGGTAATGAAAATACTTTCTTATTGTTTTCAATGTACATTACAAACAAAAAAATTCTACGAATTAAATTAAATTGATTTTTCATGTCTTTAATTTTACAGATTCATCAATAACATCACCAAAATCTGTTTTTATACACACATCAATTTGGGGACCATCCAAATGTCCTTCTATCTCTGTCATGTGCATAACTCCTGCCCTTCCAATAACTGTTTAAGCTGGCTTCCTACTCAGATTGCGGCCTTCCACAAGACAAGCAACACCCCCCCCACCCCCCCGGGTCCTTGTCAAGGAATACAAAAGACGTACTTGTTGTGCAGATAACTTGCGACTACATCAGCATCATTCCACTTTCAAGAAAAAGAATTAACCCTTCTGACAGAAAAAAAGAATTAACCCTTCTGACAGAAAGACTTGTAGTTAACTTTGGGCAAAATAACACCCATTCATGTCACACCTAAAATGCTAAATTCAAACATATATAAAAATAATTCAAATATACAAATACTATGTAGAATGTTTGTACTCCCAGTGCTATTTAAAAAGGTACAGTTTTTCAAGCATTTGTTTTCCCTTTTTCTTTCATTTTTATTTTTTAGTTGGCATTTGAAGTATGTTAAGTGTTCCAAAGTGTTTAAATATAACATTATGGTAATAATGAAAATTTGATATGCACGTACAAACACTGAAATCTTAATCTTATGAATTTGTGAGTTCTTCTAATGCTGTGTTCATTCAATTAAAAATTTTAGCTAAAGTAATATTTTTTTTCCCTTTGACTCGTGAGTGTTATTGGTTTAAAGATTGAGAGCAATATTTTCAGAGCTATATCAGCAGAAAGAGCATTTCACATAATAGAATGAATTCAGCAATGAAAGAAACTTGATGCTTATAATTTATTACTTAATTTTCGTTAAAGTTCAGTTAGATCTTTTGGCTGAACATCAACATTTCATCATTCCAATTGTTTAGAAATCTCTACCGGCAACAATTACAGAAACGACGTCCACCACGTGAATACTTGCTACCAGTGTGACCAAGGCTGATGCTCAGCTGAAAGATCTAACTGAATTTTTATGTAAATGTAATTAATCATAAGCATGAAATTCTTCTTCATTATTGAATTAGAGCTATATTTCATTAAGCAGAAGTGTATAAGAAAATAAAGAAGTTTTGTGTTGCCTGCTTATAATTTTTTTTATTTTTAGGCCTGAGTACATCTTTAATTTTTATAGGAACAACATGAAACACCTGATGCCTTTCCAAGTTGTAAAATTATAGTTGATGAAGAGTTTCTGCCTTTCTTAGAAAATTCAGTGGACATATTTTTGAGTAGCTTAAAGTAAGTTTTTCATGCACATAATTTTCACTGTGTATTGTTTAATGATGTCGCATTTTTCATAGGTTTTTATATGTATATTTTTTTTATTTGTAGTTTCCATTGGATAAATGATTTACCAAGTGTCTTCGAACAAGTGAGTTCAGATTTTTTTTTTTTTTAATTTTCTATTTCCTTAAATAGGAAGAACTAAACATATTGAACCTTAGATCTTTTGTTTACATACTCTCATGTTCAGAAATATGAAAAATATTTGAATCAAATTCACGTACAACCAGCAGTGATAATAGAATAAATCGCGTGAATTCTGAGAGCTATGGTCTCATTACTAATTTATTGAAAATTCCTGTTTATAATTTAAGTATTCATTCTGTATATTAAAATCTGTAGAATACATTTTAGGCATTGAATCCCTTACATGCATTGTGTTTTATGAGTAACATATAGTGTTTTTTCCATATCAACACCTTTTGCAATGTTATAAAGGCAAATGTACTAATTATTTTATAGTTTTCAGTTACTTGGTATGTATTTCTTTTTAAAATTTCATGCACATCATTTGCTGTGCAATTGTATTGACGGGAAAGAGTTTTACTTCTTATAATTATCAGGCATGACAGTGGTCATGGCAGAAAAGGCTAAACTTTTTCCACATATGTAAAAATAATGAACCTTTCAGCATTTATTAACTACCCTAAGCACTATATATACATATACAGTATAAAAGCCATAAAATTGTCTAACATTTCTTTAGGAACGAATAAGAATTTCATTCAGTCAATGTGCTTACTTCAAATCAGTAATGTCAATCCCATATGTATACTGATCTAATTTGTTTTATTGCAATTATAGCATTTCTGCATCAATTTCAGGAACTCCCCAGATGGCTTACAAAAAGGTGGAATTCCGCCTTTTGGCAGAACTCTTCCACCCCTTAATTATGTTTTAAGATCTGAGATCATAATAAAGTGTCATGAAATCTTAAAATCCATAAAAAAACTTTGTGATTCTTTTTAAAAGTTTAAAAACATTTAAAAACCTAAAAACCATAAAAAGCACTTATCTGTAGTTTCTTCACGTTTTGTACAAAGTTTGAAAAGGATCCACCATCTCGTAACAACATCTAAGGCTGGTGCAAAAAGTTCCTGTAAACTGGAAATGTTCTTGATGGAGAAATAACTGGCTAGCCAAATGCTTTTAAAGATACTGTTGAACAGATATGCCAAGATTATTATGTATGTAGTTATAGAAAATCTGTAGACTTCTTCCTGTATGGTTATGTAATGGACAAAGGTTATGCTTCAAGAGTGTAAATTGTTGATTACCTGAAAACTGTTTTACATAAAGGTGTTTTACAATGAGAGATGGGTTCACCTCAAGGTGCTCCATGGGCAACAGTGACACACAGTACAGCAACAAGGGCCTTTGTGAATCTTGAAGATGTACCAGCTAGTTCTCTGTGACATTGGCAAAAAGACCCCTACTCACTGGGTTATGTTCCAGGATCCTTAGGTGGAACAACCAACTGGAACTGTTAGCTGTGGGCTGATCACCCTCATTGGTGTACCTTTGTGATTTTTTTTTATTCTCAAAAAGAATAAAATGGACTCAAGTGTGGTATATGGTGGACTTGCCACACTTGAGAAGGGTGGTCCACCACAGTAACTATATGGAACTGGCAAAAGGCACAGGAGAAAGAGATTTCTTCTGAGTGAGTGTAAGATTGGTGTACGGAATACTAGAGGTATAAATGGAAAGGTAAATGAGGTGATTGAAGAAATGAACAAGTATAGATTGGATGTGCTATGTGTAAATGAAACTAAAAAGAAAGAAATTGGGATTGAAGAGATGAATGGAATGATGAGTGTGTGGTCTAGAGTGATGAATAATGTGAGAGGACAGGCTGGTGTAGATGTGCATTTAAGTGAAAAGATGAACAACTTGATCCATTACAGCTCCATTAGTGAGAGAATTCTTTGGATACCTCTGAAAGTGAAACTTCAGAGAATAGTAACTGTTGTACTGTATGCTTCTTGTGACTTGAAATCTTCTGATAGGAAGGAAGATTTCCAGAATGAGCTAAAAGCTGTTTCGAGCCAGTTCGGTACTAAAGAGAAAGTTATAATAGCAGGGAATTTTAATGCTAGAATAGGTGTTCAGAATGGGATTTCTGATATTGTTGTGGTTAAGTTTAATGATCCTGGTGTGAATGATAATGGTGAAAGGTTAGTTGAGCTCTGCATTGAAAATGGATTGTGGGTATCCAATACATTTTTCAACCACAAGTGTATCCACACATACACTTGGGAAAATCGTGCTCTGAGACAAAACTGTGATGTATTTTGTTTTGTTTACAATCAACATCTGAAACAGTTGTTGACACTTGTGTAAGGAGAGGTGCAGATGTTGGCTGTAATCATTGCTTGTTAGTGTCACGAGTGAAACTGAATGTTGGCTGGAGAAAGGGGAATAGGAAGAGGCCTGTTATGAAAAGAATAAAGGTTGAAAGGCTCCATGAAGAACATCAGTGTTACTCTGAATTACTCAGAAAACAACTGAATGAGTTGAAATCTTTTGAGGGGGATTTAGAAAAGAAGTGGGCATATTTTAAGAACTGCATTGTCACTGCTGCTGAAGAGATCTGTGGTACTGCAATGGTAGGTAACAGAGGTGATGCCTGTTGGAACAGTGAGATTAAAGAAGCAGTTAAGGGAAAGAAGGAAGCATATTTGGGGATGTTGTCCAGTAGAGTTTCTGAGGATGAATATCACTAAGAAACATGAAGCAGCCAAGCTGGTTCACCAGAGTAAGGCAAAAGATAGGAAGGAAAATGTGGAAAGGCATGAATTGGCTTTTTGGAAAGATAGAAAATCTTTCTGGAAGTACATAAGACATAGGAAAAATAGGGGAAATAAAATTCTAAGATGTGAGAAGAATAGGATCGAAGAAATGATATGAGAGCCCAATGAGTTAAGTGAATACTTCTGAGTTATTAGAGCATGAAAGCAAAGGTGATTCTGAGGCAGAACCAGATGATGTCACAGTGACAAATTGAAGTACAGGAGGGATCTCAATAGAAGAGGTGTGTAAAGCTCTAAAATCTCTTCAGAATGGTAAGGCTCCGGGAGTGGATGGTATAACTGCTGAGATGTTCAAATATGGTGGTGACTCTGTAATTGACTGGTTAACTGAAATTTGTCAGTTTTGCTGGGAGTTAGGAATGGTTCCTCAGGATTGGAGGGAAGCTATAATCGTTCCCTTGTGTAAGGGAAAGGGTGATCAGACTGAATGCAAGAACTTTTGTGGTATCAGTTTCCTGAGTGAGCCAGGGAAAGTATTTAGAAAGATTGTTATTGATAAGGTACAGGGTCTTACATCAGAGAAAGTGTGGGATGTACAGAGTGGCTTTATGCCTGGTAAAGGCTGCACTAACCAAACTTTAGCATTAGGTTTGATGATTGAAAAGTATCTGTCTGTTGGTAAGAAAGTTTTTGCTGCCTTCATAGGTTTAGAGAAAGCTTACGACCGAGTAAAGAGGACACTTTTGTGGAAGGCATTGAATAAATATGGTGTTACTGGGAATATACTTAATAGTGTAAAAGCCATGTATGCTGGCAGCAGAGCTTGTGTATGAGTGAATGCTGTTTTACCAAAATGGTTCTCTACTGGTGCAGAAGTCAGACAAGGTTGTGTAATGTAACCATGGCTGTCTAATATACACTGCTGGACAATTGCTAAGGACGGATCATAATTGGCTATATAGCGCATAAAAAAGTAAGTGTGGTTGGATGCCAAGTGAAATAAAATAATGTCAGAATGCCAGGACATTACAAGAAAGACAATTTATTGTGCTCTGAAATCCAAAAGGCTTTGGAACGTGTTCAAGGGACAAACAGGCCATTTTGTGCAGAATACGTAAACGTGAAAAAAATGCAATTACCGTCCGCAGGCGTTCCGGCGTAAGATGTCAATACGGGATATGGCCACCGTGGAGGGCGATGCAAGATTCCACACGTCGTGTCATGCTTTGCACAACATTATCAAGCAGCTGTTGGGGTAATTTATCCCATTCCTCTGTCAGTGCACGGATGAGGGTGTCCTTGTTTATTGGAGGGCATTGACGACCAGCAAGACTCCTCCCCAAAGCATCCCACACATTTTCAATGGGATTCAGATCTGGAGAACGTGATGACCATACGAGGCGTTGAATATCCTCGCTCTCAAGACACTCCTGGACAGCGACTGTTCGATGACATGTTGCGTTGTCATCCATGAAAATTAATCTATCACCGAGAGCACCACGGAACATGCGAACATGAGGTAGCAGAACATCATTAATGTATCGTTGGCCAGTCATAGTCCCAGTTGGAAGCACATAGAGGGACGTATGGCCATAGATCATGATGCCAGCCCATACCATGACCTTACATGTCAGATATCGGTCCCTTTCCTGTATGTTTGCTGGATAATATGCAGTACCACTATCACGCCAGATCAGTTGTCGTCGACAATCAGACGATAGACTGTATCTACTCTCATCTAAGAAGAGGACAGCAGACCAGTCGTTATCAGTCCAATTGCGATGTTGATGGCACTATTGCAAACAGGCGGTACGGTGACGTCTGGACAATGGGATGCACACAACAGGACGGCGGGCGTATAGTCCTCCTTCATGCAAACGTCTAGCGACAGTTTTTCGAGAGATCCGCTTGCCAGTAGCAGCCATAAACTGATTTGCTACCTCACTAGCTGTGCTGCGCCGGTGTCTTTTTGTTGATAGCACTATGTACCGATCTTCTGCAGGTGTCGTACTGCGAACACGACCTCCCATGTGACGTTTGCTACAATCTCCATTTGATTGAAATGATTTCCAAAGCCTTGAAACAACACTGTGGCTAACGTCGAACACCCTGGCAACATCTGTTATTTTTCGCCCTTCTTCAATCTTGCCAATAATACGGCCACGCGTAAAATCATCTAGGTAATGTCGGGAAGACATACTGAAAATTACAAGTTCGTCAATTGATTCTTTCCCTTTCAACTTTGCGTTTGAACAACAACGGTCAATACGTGTGAAATCCTTCATATCTGTTATCAGCGCTATGATGTCACGAACAAGTTCGGCAATCCAAAATTTGCATACGCACAACACGTCTTACTGTATCCCGCACTTATGCTAATTTCCACATTTTCCTGCCTTCCATTTTATGGTTGCTATCGTTGCTATTGCCATCCGTCCTTAGCAATTGCCCGGCAGTGTATTTATGGATGCGGGCATGTGTGATGCCAAATTGGACAATGATGGTTTATGTCTTGGTAATCTCCGTGTGTGCAGATTGCCATATGCTGATGACACAGTCCTGCTGGCAGAGAGTGAAAGCGAGTGGCAGAGTATGCTGGCCCGGATGTAAGAAGTTTGTATGAATTTCAAACTGAGTATAAATAACGGAAAAACCAAAGTTATGGATTTTGAGCGAGGAACTGTTAGTACTTAGTGCAGGATAAGCCTAAATAACACTGTTATTGATCAAGTAAACAAGCTTCTGTATTTGGGAAGCATATTTGACAGAGAGAACAAATTAGATGGTGAAATTAGTAGGCGAGGCAATTCTTCATTAAAAGTCATAGCTGCTTTAGGAAGATGTCACAGGAATGATGGGTTCTCAAGAAAGTTCCGAATGGCTGTATATGAAAGTGTAATTGTTCCTACTCTGATGCATGGTAGTGGAACATGGGTTCTGCAGAAAAGACATAGAAGTCGTTTGTGTGCTGGGGAGATGCATTACTTACGGGGGGTTGTTGTAAGATACTCTCTGATCATGTGGGTAATGAAGATGTGTTGCAGATGAGTAATGTGAGGGAAAATGTTGTTAGTAAGCTTGAAACTAATATTTAGGTGGTTTGGCCATGTTCAAAGAATGAGTGATAAGATGCTTACTGAGAGAATTTATGCAGCTCAAGTGGCAGGCAAGAAAGGTAGAGGAAGGCCAAGGAAATAATGAAGGGCCAGATTCAGAAATGTCTGCATGAGAATAAGATAATGAGTATGAAGTACAAAAGGTCTTGTGCGTGGCATGTGATGGATGTCAATGAAGCTCAAGCTGTGTGTCGAGATCACTGTAATTGGAAATGCCCGATACAGCAACAGTGAGTTCTTTCTGTGAGGAGCTAACCTTTGAACATCACAGAACAGCTTAGTGATATACAATCCATATGGTTTGAAATTGAATATCACTTAAATGTGCTTTAGGCAACAAAAAACTTTGTAATTTAAGCAAGAGAGAATTAAAGAGAATTTACTCTTTCATCGTATATTTCTTCCTTTTCTTTCTTTCATTAAAATTAATATCTCTCTCCTTTTCAATAAGCAATCTCCACAGTTATGGGAGTAATATTAGGTTGCAATCATCACAAGTATGTTCTTTGTTTTTCTCAATTACCACTGATTCTGCAATTCACAATTTCCAGCCCGTAGTGGCTGTTGTCAAGATTTTGTTGTCCCCAAATCTTGGGCAACATTCTTGATCTTTGCAATATCGTATCATTGATTTTTCTCCCTCCTCCTTGTTACAATTATTTATGTGTTGTTCCAGTCTTGATGGAAATAAGATTTAGGACTTTTATTTTCATCTTAGATTTTAAAACATAATTATTAGAAGTAAAGCTTTTCCTGTAAATACAATTGCAGATAAAAGGTGTGCAAGTGAGCTTAAAAAGCAATATATATTAAGTAACTGATTTAAGGTCTGCATGGAAATGAAAATCATGACTCAAAAATGGAGGTTATATATCTGTTAAGACTCCATTTTCAGGTATGAATCTCATACGTGAATTATGTCTTAAAAATAAGTTTTCAGTTGGGTTTTTCGCTAATTTTTTTCTAATCTTTCAGTTATAGTTCTTGAAAAAAATTTACTTGATCTTGCGCAAGTCAAATAAGAAATGCTGTCCACTGAATCTTGTTCAGGTGTTTTGTGTTTTTACAAAACAAGAACGTGGATTTTTTTTAAAAATAGCACAAATTTTATTTGACTGTAAAATTCAGATGGTTTTGCCTATACCACAGTCCTTGCAACAGCAATACAAGTTTTGGCTGTTTTCTGTGTTCAGCACATTTTTTCTGTTCCCACTGTCTTTTACAGCATCATCATCATCAGAAACCATTTTCAATCCATTGCTGAATGTAAGTCTCCCCAAGTCTTTTCCATAACTTTCTGTCTTGAGCCAGTATCCTGCATGGCCCATTCCATTTCATTTCAGGCAATTTTGCAAAATGTGCGTCGGGTGACCCTCAGGAATTTTCCTAGAAAAAATATATTTGTAAGCCCAAGTCATATGATAACAGAAAATATCATCCATCGTATTTGTAATGTAGCAATTCAGAGTACATAATTTATAAAAGTTATGCAGTAGTTTACAAAGGTTTATTCTCAGAACTGTTCATTGGATATGCCATTAGGACCTTCCCATATTTAGCGACCACCCCTCTGAGCGACCGTTTTTTTTTTTTTTTTTTAGAAGAACCAGTAATGGTCGCCTTAGAGAGGTTTCACTGAATTTGTGAAGGACAATCAAATAAATTAATTTACAAAGTATAAACTTTTATGTATAGAAAAGAAATTCAAAGGGGAAAAATGGGAAGCAAGATAGAATTTGAACAAACTGTTTTAATTGACCCTTTTTCAATCATGAAACTATTAAGGCACATGCATGCATACACATATGGTGCCTGACTGATTAAATGAACTTGTCTGAGAGCAAGTTGTGTCAGTTTTTATGCATAAAATCAATATATGCTAATAACTTAGGGAAATCAAGTGTGAAAAGGCATTCTCAGTGTGTACTAAAGTTAATTTTGCAATCAGATTAGTACATCTACAATACTGAATTACACATACACTGTAGAAGTTCATATGGAAATTGTAAAAATAAATTAACAAGAAGGATGTTATTGAATTTTCAGTTGATAAGCATGTGTTTAACCTAATAAACCAAATGAATTTCATTCAAGTTATTTTAAAGTGTGTTTTCTGTTGGTGGTTTCCAAGACAAAAATGTAGATAACTTTGGTCATGTTTATTGATTAAACTGTGGATAAATATGGTCACATTCTTTTAATGTGAAAAGAATTTATTCAGTTTAATTTGTGGTAGCAGAGGTATTGTGGTAAATGCAAATATACATCTGTGCCTTTGAGTAGGAAATTTAATGTCAGGAAAAGCTGCAAAATCTTGGTGATTATTTCAGATGTTAGAGCTGAGCTTTCCAAACTGGATGTTGCCTAAAGGTTTATAGGGTGTTGCAAACTGACTGATAAATAAATAGATAAATATTTTTTTTTTTGAAAAATATAGATTTTAAAAAATATACAGGTACAAGAAATGAGAAAGCCAAACATCCTGAGAAAACGCAAAAACAAACACCAGAAAGATAAGGAAACTGAACAATATTATTGTAATGGAACAGCACCAGCCGTCACCCCTCACTCCAATGACATCACAACCTTTCCTACCCATCAAACAAGTGGGACTTGCCCGTTCAGATGGACGACCTACCTGCTATTCTAGATATCCCCAAGGCGTGTTCTTGACAGATCCCCGCAGATGAGCTCGATCAGGCACGCACTCATCCATTCTCCTTACCAGCTGACGACCTGTGTTAGCAGCCAATGTAGCAGTGTACATGTTTCTCTGTTCACGATTATGTTTAATTATTGTGTATTACTCCACAGTAATCCTACATTTTCAGGACTTTTATTTGATTATCTGTAGAAGTTTTATATTGTGAAATGTGACTCTTTTTTTCATATCATGTCAGTGTTCACTTTTCCACTTTCATTCATTAGTCATGGATAAATTTATTGTAAGAAAGAGAAGTTATATTGAAAATGATTCAACAGACTTCGTAAAAATTAGTGATAAGGAAACGAATGTCGATGTTTCAACGAGTAAGACAG
Source organism: Macrothele yani (assembly GCA_039090855.1). Taxonomy (NCBI): domain Eukaryota; kingdom Metazoa; phylum Arthropoda; class Arachnida; order Araneae; family Macrothelidae; genus Macrothele; species Macrothele yani. The sequence continues at coordinate 169,104,462 of CM077011.1, forward strand.
TGTGTTCATCCTCAGCGAGCAAAGGTAACACAAAAATTACACAAAAGGAAAAGTGCATTTTTATAGTGAGGATTATTTGAAAATGGGTTTCATGTGGTCTGGTGACGAGAACAGTCCTCCCGTGCAGAGTGTTAATTTTGCGGAGAAAAACTGTTTAATGCAAGTATGGTGCCAAATAAACTACTTCACCATTTTTCTACTAAATAACATCCACTTAACAGAAAAATCTGTGAATTACTTCAAGGAAATGTTAAAAAATAAATCAAAACAGAAGTGCTATATTTACTAAGAAGTTCAAGACTTCTGATAAAGTTCAGGAAGCAAGTTACCTAGTATTTGAGATAATTGCAAAAAATACCCTACCTACCACACTCAGCTGGCAAGAAAACCATTATTCCAACATGTTGTGCTATTGCAAAAACTGTGTTTGGCTTCGAATACGAAGCTGAAATTAAGAACATTTCTTTGGCTGACAATACAGTTGGGCGAAGAATTGAGGATTTATCTGAAAATACTGAATATATAGTCAGAGAAAAAGTTGGACAAAACAGTGCCATGTTTGCAATTCAAGTTGATGAATCAACTGATTCAAGTGGACTTAGTCAACTTCTGGGCTACATACATTTTATTTTTGAAGGGAAAATTGTTGAACATTATTTGTGCTGCTTAGAAATCCCTCTTACTACAAGAGGAGAAATTGTTTTAAATGACTACATGGAGAAAAATAATTTACCTTGGATGAACTGTGTTGTAATATGCACAGTTAGTTGTCCTTTAATGACAGGGACTACAAAAGGTTTTATTTCATTGGCCAAAAAAGAAAATCAGAAAACAGTAACCACACAATGCTTTGTACACCAAGAAGTGCTCGTTACAAAAACTGTTGAAGAATTAAATACAGTTTTAAACAAAAATACTGGTGGTAAATTTTATTAAATGCAGATCTCTTAAATATTTGCTCTTATATGCCACGAAATTGGAGCAAAACACCACAATCTTCTCCATTCTGAGGTGCGGTGGTTGTCTAGAGGATGAGTGTTAAGTTGTATTTGGCTCGGGGATGCAATGTTGGAGTTATTTCAGCATGAAAATAAAACTGAATTTGTAGATCTGTTTACAAATAAACTATGGTGCACGAAATTATCTTTTCTGTGTGATATATTTAACCTCCTGAACAAATATAATTCCAGTCTGCAAGGAAGGGATGAGAACATCTTAACTGCAGCCGACAAAATTTCAGCCGTAAGAGACAAGTTAGCAATTTGGTCCCAAAAAGTGTAAGAAAACAGCTAGGAAATGTTCCCAAATACGTCTCACTGTGATTTGAAGTAAGAAATAAAAGATTTGATTTACAACTATCTGATATTACTCAAAGATAAACTTGAAAATTATTTTCCAGATCTGTACGCAAATGCGTATGACTGGATAAGAAATCCCTTTGTTTCATCGGAAGTTGACTTTCTTTGGTAGAAGAAGAGGATAAATGAGTGGTAGGCAATGCACGTAACCAACAAACAAATTAAGAAGAAGGTAGTGTAGAACACGCTAAGTTACGTATAAAAAAGTTAATTAGAAGAAGAGGAATTGGCAGAGCTAAAAAATTATATAGGAGCTTGAAATTAAAACATCAAGAATGAATCAGAAAAATTCTGGGTTTAATTGAAAGAAGACTTTCCATGTTTGGCTAAATGGGCTCTTGTGGTTTTGTTGCAGTTTTCGACCACATATTCTTGTGATGTAGGATTTCCTGTGATGGAAAACAGAGAAACGTGGAAGTTTAAAAATGTTAAATGAAGAAATGCAAGTGAACTTATCCTACATCCGTTCCAATATAAAAGAAATTTATAAGTCTCACCATGCTCATGTGAGCCACTAAACCTAAGGGTAAAAATATGTGTGCTTGTTTTTCTTATGTAAATATGTTTCTTTTACCTCATATGAAATGTAAATAATACTGTAAATATAAGTATTTGTTTTTATTCATCTTATGAAGGCTACATAGATAGCGTATTAATGTGTGGTATATTTTCATAGGGGAGTGCACAAAATTTTCAAGGTTGGTAATGTGTCGCCATGGAAAAAACTTTGGAAAGCACTGTGTTAGAGAGAAATAATTTTTTCAAACTGACAAATGGTAGCAGAAACACCATGGTTAATACAAGTATACATTTAAGTTATCTGACAAAACAGTTTGTCATCAAGAACGAGCAAGGAACAACATAAAAACACGAATGAGTTTAGTAAGAGACTGAGCAATAAGTCTGGTTGATATGGCTCCACTACATTACTTTTGTTGGTTCATTGATTTTATTGGCGCAAGGGCCATGGTTGGCCAAAGAGCGCCAAACATTACTTTTGTGTCCAAGTGGTTCAAGCCACTTTTGATACAAGTGGAGGCAGGAAAGGACTTGCCTGGGAATTCTTCCCAGGAAAGTCATTTATGTTCATTTCTCTTAACAAAAAGGGCACAGGAATCTGAAATCAACATTATCTTTGGAGTTGTAAATATTGTTCTAAATGTTAAATTTTCATGGAAATATGAATAAATTTTTTATTGTAATGAAAAATTCATGAAAATTAATTTCACTATATTGGAATTAAAGTGCATTCACTTAATGTGATTTTTGCTGGGGATTGGTGTTATTTTCATTATATCAGTTTTTGCTCTAATGGGAATTGACTATGACAGTAGGTAGTTTGAATAGAAACATTGAAAAAATTAAATTTCTTAGTATGTACTTGAATACCAAAGCACATGGTAATTCATAGTGAAATATAAAAAGCTATCATCAATTCCTATTCATGTGGAAATATAATTGCAAAACTTGAATATTGTACTAGGGCTATATAATCTCCTCGTTATATAGATAGATCTTATGGTGGCTGTCAATTTATTTTTTTATCACTGAGAAATGTTATGTTAATATATGTATCTGAATTTTTAATGTTTTTTAGTTTAATGTTTGCTTTTTCATCCTAAAGACATACGTATGAGTTGAAGAATTACATTTTTAGAAGTGGAATTGTTACTCCTTCATCAGCAGTTGTTTAAGCATTCTTAATAAATTGTAGTGTGGGAAATCTCTGAACAGTCTTTAGTAGTTCTTGAATAAGTGTGCCTTATTATCAGTAACCCTATTTTTGTTTTGTTATTTTATTTGTGTTTCTTTTGTGATATAATTCACACATTTTCCATTTAGATTCACTCTGCATTAAAACCAGATGGTGTCCTTATTGCATCGCTGTTTGGTGGCGAAACACTTTTTGAACTTCGGTGTTCTCTTCAGTTAGCAGAACTGGAAAGGGAAGGTGTAAGGATTGAATTTTGATGCATTAACTTTTCTATGTGAATTCTTTTTGTTATTCTGTTTTGACATAGTGTCAGCAAAATTATTATAGAAAATGGAAGGATTTTTTCCCATTAATCTGCACATTCAAGAAGTGAAATTTCTTCTATTTATAAAAACTAGGGAACATGTAGTTCACTTGTAATAAACTTATTCTGTTGTGCAATGTTTAGTTTTTCTGCTTTCAATTTTTAAAACTCTTTCTTGGGAGGGGGAGGGTAGAGAATGGTTGATATTTTGCAAATTTATGGAGATAACACATTTGCTTCATCAAGTTTACTCAAAGAGAAATTTTTATTTCCTTCGACTACCTGAAGAAGGAGATGAGTTGTCCCTGAAAACTTGGAAAATATTACAAATCTTGCAGTAAAACATCCCTAAGAAATATTTTTGAAATTGAATGTAACTCACATTTTTCATGAGTAGTCACATCCACTTTCAAACTAACATTCTACTTCAAATGAAATTTAGTAATGTAAAGTTTACTTGTTACTTGATCATAAAAATATTTGTTCTTTCAATTCTAAATGGGCTGTGAAGAATTTGTAGTCCCCATTCAGGAATTGCAGAAATATTCGTTTGATTAAACATTATATTTTGTTTGTTTGTTTTCCTGTTGCAAATTATTTTGTATGGTAAAGATTTTTTTTTTCTTGCATGAAAAACAGTCATTGTGCATAGTACAGAAAACTGTATCAAAAAACATGTATGCATTCTAATAAAATCTCAAAGTACATAAAAAATTGGTTTTGTGTTTCAATCAGCACATTGCAAATGTAGAGTCAATGGTATAGCCAGAAGAAATGTCTTAAGTGGGGGGAGCGCCATGGATTTGGTTTATCTATGAAATCCTCCTGGAAAAAAATACTGGAAGTGGGAATTAACCGAAAATCTTTAAAAGTCATGAAGCGAAAAGAATGTTATCAAGAAAAATATTTTTTTTAAATATATATACATAAATGTTTCTTTAAATTTGTACTCAGCCACGCTCAAGGGGGAGGAGGTCTGGACCCAAGGACCCCTTGGCTTCACCTCTGTGTAGAGTTCATGTAACATGTATCACTTTGATTTATGTATTGTAAGTCTATAAGTCCTTAAAATCATATTGTTTAGAAACATTTTAACATGCTGTTTATTTTTTCTTACATACTGTTGCAAATAAGGATATTTTTTTTTTGTAACATTTTTCCTTTTGTCATTTGATTTTGAGAGTGAGCAATTTCTATCATTGATTGTGCTGTATCCCTTGAAAAAAGACTTTTAGTTCTTTTCATTGAGAGTCATGCCATTGAGAGTTGTGTCGTTATGTCTGCAGTTACAATAATTCTGTATTCTGTCAAAGCATTGCTATAACTTCTCTAACAAAAGCTCAGTTCTTTTACTTCACAAACACTACTAATTATAAGAGAAGGTTCACTACGTGTTTATTTTTCATTTTTATTAAATTTACTGAATCAATATGTACCAATATCTTGAAGCAGCATTGCTACTGTTATTTTGTGTTTTTATAGGTATTTATGATTTGATTAATTTATATAATATGAATTCCAATATGTTATGTTAGCTTGATATTCATGATCATAAGTTATTATACATACAGTGAAACCTCGGTTATACATTTTTCTTGGGGATGGCCTTAAGAAATGCATAAATTTAAAAGAAATGTATGAATGAAATAGCCCAAGTGGCAGGAAGGAAAGGCAGAGAAAGGCCAAGGAAAGACATGAGTCGATAAGATTCAGGAATGTCTGCATGAGAAAAAGATTATGAGTATGAAGTATAAAAGATCTTGTGTATGGCGTGTAATGGATATCAGTGAAGCCCGAGCTGTATGTCAAGATCGCTGTAAATGGAGAAGTTTGATACGACAACAGTAAGTAAAAATATCTGGTAGTTTGTATTTCTTTTTGGAACTAACCTCTGAATCTCAGAGAACAGCTTAGTGATATGTATGTATGTATGTAAATACTACTGTAAAATTTTGAATGCCTCCAAAAAGAAAAATACAGGAGGGGGGGGCTCATAATTTTAGATTAGGCTGCTAGACTTTTGCCCCTTTCTAACCGTTAATTTAGAGACTGATGAAGAAAAAATTGTGTAACTTCTTTGTTTGTTGAACATTAAAAGTTCCAGGTTTGTAAAACAATTTTCTTGCTATTTTGTAGGAAAAGGCATGATTGAAAGCTAGTAACAATGCACATTATACTGAAAATGTAATTTTTTTCTGAATCTATTGAATGGGATTCCACCAATATTATCTTCAAATTTTGATATTTTCTCTGTATTTGATTTATATACTGATAGTGTCAGTGTTATTATGCTCCTTATGCTACCTTTTTTATTTAAAACTTCATAATCATCATCATTATTTCTATTCTAATTACTGTCATTATTTTATGAAGTTGCTTCAATACTGTCTTTTTTTTTTTTTTTTTTCTTTCACACACAGGGTTTTGCTCCTCATATATCTCCATTTACTGAAGTTAGAGATTTGGGTGATCTTTTAAATAGGACTGGTTACTCCATGCTTACTATTGTAAGTACTGAATATTTCTCACTTTTCTGCACTATATATTTGTGCTTAAAATGTAGTTTTGGTTGTGATTTATATATGCATTCATTGCTATGCAGTGTGAAAAGTGTTGTAAGCAGTAGCGTGCCGTAAACATTATTAGTAGGCATGCAAAAAAGAAAAAAAGTATGTCATTTGTAGCAGAATTCCATCTTGCAATTTTTTGTTTGCTTCTGTTTTTTTTTGTCTTAAAACATAGGTTTCAACATCAAAATCTTCAGTATGACTTTTTCAATTGTTATTAAATTTTTTTAGATGATGTCTTGTCTTTGCATATATTGCGTGAATAGGTTTTCATTCACACAATTTAATGGCACAACGTTCCCTCAAGCATTTATCCAAACCAAGTTTGTGCGAAGCTTTGAACAATTTGCTCATTGTTTTACCGCTTAATCCAGGGGTAAGAGTAAAAAATGCTTAATTCATTTTTTTACCAAATGAAATCAAAACAAATGGGATATGTTTCTTTGAGTGTATTCAGGCTCACTTCGAAAAACCAGATGCTTTTTGTATCACAATTTTTTGAGCCCATATAGCTTTCCATATAGAACAGTTATGAGGGAATGATTAGGATTTATATATATTTTTGTATGTTTAACCTGCATACTTAATGACAATGTTAAGCAACTCAAGTTTGAGATTGATGTTTCGTTGCGTACACATTCAGATTTTTCTATAAAACTTAGGGAATCAAAAGACTTATTAATTTTGAATCATCCATTTCCTTATTCCTGGTTTGCAGTTTAGTTAAATTATTTTGAAGCATTTCAGTGCTTTAGATTTAGAAAGGCAAGGAATATACAAAAATGTAGCCGTGCAATTTTCCAACTGAGTAAGAAGGATCCCTCTATGCACTAGATAGCAGTTACTAACCATCAAAAGAAAACCAGGTTTCCATTGGTTGATGCAACACTCTTTCTGCATTTCACAATGACAGTTAATGAAGGCCCTAAATCTAGTGGGAATAAAGAGTGGGGACTGAGGGAATGGTCTCTGATTCTCTGATTGGTTCACTGCCCAAGCCCAGAATGCAATGGCCAATTTCACATCAAATGTTACGTACCTGGCTAGCACAGAACTATCTCACATAAGTTTGGGAATGTTGATACGAAGTTAAGTTCACATTTGTGCTTTGTTTCAGTTCCGACTAAAACACACAAATATGTGAATAGTTTTAAATAAAGCTCTTCAAAACCAGGTACTTAGCTCAAATTTCTGATAAAAAAAACAGCAGTGCAAAGCTTTCTTCATGTAATTCTTTTGTTTTCAGAGAGCAAATTTTTATGTTTAATTGGAGCAGGCAATGACCGCTCACTATTGGTAGTAAGCATCTGGTGGTTCCTCCAGTCCTGCCTGTACATATTATGCTCAAAAATAATTGATGAGTCATACACCATTGCACTATATATAAATCAGCTGCTGTTATCTTTGAACACACATTTGTGGATGATTGAAATAAGTTCTGTACAAACAGAAACACTATAGAAATTATATGATGTGGTGGATTAAAATCACTTTTCATAACATTAATTATACGGTTTTACCTAGATTCCCCAACAATGAAAATTCTTGTCTCTTTTTTTTTTTTTTTTTTTTTCACTGTTGCTAGGTTTTCATACATTCATTGCTCTCCATGTCTGTTGAAGTATTTTTGTTTCAAGAAGTTTGATTTGAAAAATTCTTGATTTGGTGGACAGCTTTACCTGATGCAGAATTTTCTCACTAGGTGACATCAGCAGATATTTGAATTTGCCATGTTCTCTGTTCTGAAAAACAATGACTTTTTTTTTAATGATGTAGAGGTAAGATTTCAGCATTAATCTGATTAAGAATATGTTTTTTTAAGAAGGAATCATGGCTTTAGCTAATGGCCACCAGAAATGCAGTATGTGTCTAGGTTAAATTTTAATTCATGATAACTATGATTATAAGATTGGTTTACTTATTTAAATGTGCATTCACTTCCAAATCTGAGTCCTTTTGTAAAATAAAATGCACTTATCTGTCTGTTGTGGAATTGGCACCATTTCCAGAACATGTAAAATTATTTTTACAGCAGAATGAGTAATTGGAATACTGATGTTTTAGATTAATTTCACTTTTTTAAGGTGGATGTTTTCTCATTCCTCAGTCATCTCTTGCTATATCAAGGAACAGAGCTGGTATTTCCCATTTGCTTAGCGAAATTAAATTTAAAAAATGCTACTGCCCATTCATCATTCAGGGAAAATGGTGTCAGACAGTTGAAATTCCACTTTTGAACTTTTTCATTTCTCCTTAAACAAAAGGGAAAATGTTTGCTGTTTTTGTTTCATAATATAGCAACTAGATACTTAAAAAATCAGAAATTATTCATTTTTGGCAAATTAGATTTTACAGTGCAACATTGCAACTTCTCACTTTGCCATGAAAACAATATATGGGTCATGGAAATGGCACTATTTCTAGCACAGATGGGGTAAGTAATAATTTTCAACTTGAATTTTGATTTAAAAACAAGAGCAAAAATGCTTGTTCTGCTGATTTATAGAGGAGGGAGGTACAAAAATAAGAAAATGTGCATTCATTGGGGAAATTTATTACAAATTATAAAGTGATTCTTCTGCCCTGTTGCCATTTTGTATGATAATGTTCATTTTTACGCAAGCAGTATTTGTCACCTTAAGCTATTTAACCCATTAATTCTTGTGATCTGTTCTCATGTAGGCTTTAGAGCTATCTTTCCTTCATCCCCCACTCAGTGTAGGCAGTAGAAACATAACTCCCTTCCTACTATTATTAGCATGGCTTTACAATGCGTTACAATTAGACATTCCAACCACCCTCAACCTTTTCTGCAAGGGAAGGGTTCATCGTGAACACATCTGTTTACAGTACTTGTTTTTTCTTATATCTGTTCAGTGACCTTGGTGAGCAGACTTGTTTTTTATCCCTTCTGGAGCCAAGAAAATATGTCCAATGTCCTGGCACATTTTGGACAGAGAGGAAAACTGTTGGAAAAACAAAATTCTGTGCAAGTATCCAAAAAGATTAAATTTTCCTCCTGACTTGTATGGATGGAGTATTTATAAATATAGCAAAATTGTACATATCAGGCTTCTTTACTACTATTCTGTCCCTTCTTCAGGTGAAATATGTATAAAACTCATGTATTTCTGTCAGAAAAACAAAATATACAATTTTAGCTCAGTGTGGACATATTCTAAAATGAATACTGTATGTGCAGTGCATCAAGTGAATTCTGCATTTTTTTTTTTATTTTTGTATAAGTTTGCTCGTACTTCCCCAATGAACTGGACCCAAATAAGTGCAATTTAGCCTTTACTCGTGCAGAATGTTATTATCATTAAAGCTTTTGTACACATTTTGGAGGTTCAAGTATTCCTAAAACCTCCTAAGCGTGCAAAGTTAAGAACAGTGTCCTCAGTGGGTATATTTAGAGCAGGTTTCATTAGGCCTTCATCCTCTTATGTTATAGGTGAGATATTAGAAACATTGTGAAAGCCAAGTTGTTACACAATGGCAGGCAAAACTAATCCACTATGAAACATCTTCAGAATAAAAAGTTCTTTAGTGCTTCTGTATAACGAATGAATAAAACTTTTTTAACAATCCTTATCAAGATAACTTTTACTGAAGTACAATTTACTTGTTTGTACGTCATTATATCCCAACAACTTCAAAACATTTTATTTGCACATGTTGTGGAAAGACAACCTGCTGCAGGCAGCGATTCTCACGCATGTCTTCCATGATTATGCTTGTGCTGTACAAGTGAAAACAGTTTCCTTTTAGATAAGAAGGACTTGGTTGCCGGGTTGTAACCTGGTTTTTACATGATTTTATTGTATTATAAAGATTTTATTGTATTATGATTTTATTGTTTCATATAATTGAAGGTTAATGAATTCATGTGAGAATCTTGGTCTGAAAGATAGTACATGCATAAAGTTTCACGGGTCTTCAATGACATTTAATTGTAAGTAATTGATATAATTTGTATAATTATGAGCTGTAAATAGTTTGACAGCATTAGTATAATTAGGATTTCAAAATAGAATAAACTTTAAGAAAACGAAACCTTTTTATACTTTTAATGTTCATATCGTTTTAAGTATAACATCTCAGTGTTAGACAAGGTTGTGTAATGTCACCATGGCTGTTTAATATATTTATGGACACATGCATGCATGATGCCAAAATAGATAATAGTGGTTTATGTCTTGGTGATATCCGTGTGTGCAGATTGCTGTATTCTGATGACACTGTCCTGTTGGCAGAGAGCAAAAGTGAGTTGCAGAGTATGCTGACTTGGATGCACGAAGTTTGCATGAAATTCAAACTGAGTATAAATAAGGAAAAAACCAAAGTTATGGTGTTTGAGAGAGGAATGGGTAGCACTGAATGTAATGTAAGTATAAATGGCACTGTGATTGACCAGGTGAGTGAGTTTGTGTATTTAGGAAGCATGTTTGACAGAGAGAACAAGTTGCATGGTGAAATCAGTAGGCGAGTGAATTCTTCTTTGAAAGTCATAGCTGCTCTGGGAGGTTTTCACAGGAATGATGGGTTCTCTAGAGAGTCCCGCATGGCTGTGTATGAAACTGTAATTGTTCCTACTCAGATGTATGGCAGTGAAACCTGGGTACTGCAGAAGAAACATAGGAGTCATTTGTGTGCTGAAGAAATGCGTTACTTATGTGGGGTTTGTGGCAAGACACGATCTGATTGTGTGAGGAATGAAGATGTATTGCAGTTGTGTGATGTGAAGCAAAATGTTGTTAGCAAGGTGGAGACCAATATGCTTCGGTGGTTTGGCCATGTTGAAAGAATGGGTGATGAAATGCTTACTAAGAAAATATTTTCAGCCCATGTGGCAGGATGGAAAGGCAGAGGAAGGCCAAGGAAGACATGGGTGGATCAGATTCAGGAGTGTCTGCATGAGAAAAAGATTATGAGTATGAAGGATAAAAGATCTTGTGTGCGGCGTGTAATGGATATCATTGAAGCACGAGTTGTATGTCAAGATCGCTGTAAATGGAGAAGTTTGATACGACAACAATAAATAAAAATATCTGGAAGTTTGTATTTCTTTTTGGAGCTAACCTCTGAATCTCAGAGAACAGCTTAGTGATATGTATGTATGTATTGCAGTATTATGATAAGGTTAGCTAGCAATGACTAAATGCATTAAGGGTTACATCCAGAGGCTGTTGTCCTTCCACAGCATGTGCATATAAAATGTTCTGAAGCTGTTGGGATATAACAAAGTGCAAACAAATAAGTTTTATTTTAATAGAAATTATCTTGATAAGAGTTGTTAAAAATGCCACGCACATTTGTAATTGTCAAATCTTGAGGGAGTTTATATTTCCTGGGATTTAGTTTGTAAAAATAAATAAAAGTTAAAATTAAGGTTATTTATTTCTCTAAAATTTTAGAACAGTAAAATAGAGCATAATTTAATCACTCCATTTCCCTTCCAGAGAAAAGCACTTTTTGGTAAACAACATAACTTCATTTGTAAATTACAAAAGTATCATACTTAAACCATGCATTTGTAAATATGAGCAGTCTTCTTGCTTGCATAATTGAATGTTTCTGTACATTTGCTGTCTAATCCTTTCAGGACACAGATGAGATTGTTGTTAGTTATCCAAGTATGTTTGAATTGATGTGGGATCTGAAAGGTAAGTAAACAGTTTTTAAACATTCTGCTATTGTCATTTAACAAAAGCTTCTAAGGCTTTTCTTTCCTTTTTTTTTCTTTTTGAAAGGGAGGTTGGTTATTTTAGAAAAACTTGTTTTTGTTGAATTTTGTGCAATCTAAGGGCACTATAAAAAACCCATTAAAATTTAAAGTTTATTATTTGTGTGCACAAGTATCAGTGAGCCTGGGGCAGCAATTTTGCTGTATGTTGGATTCTAGCTTCTTAAGAACTAGGTAAAATACACAGACTGACATTGATTTCTATATTGCAATGACTGTGTTCATTTATATACAGATAGACTATATGTGTCAAGTTCTGTTGATTTTTCTTGGAAGAAATTAATGGAAATCATTGATCAATGGAAGTACCATATATACTCGCGTATAAGTCGAGAAATTTGGGACAAAATGAGAGCTTCAAAGTAATGGGGTAGACTTATATGCGGGGTCTAAAAAATCATAAGTCCAAAAGTTCTTCCCGTGAGGCAAAAGGCAATCCATCCCAAAAGACATAAAAATGCCGATGCAGTATTAATTACGAAATCGCAACCCTCCGAAAAAAAAAAAAGAAAGAAAGAAAAAACACTGATGTGGTAGAATTACGAAATCGCGACCCTCCGAATTTCTCCGCGCTTTGCGTATCCACAGCGCAGTCACAGCCGCACATAGAAAGCTCCGCCCTTCCAATTACCAGTTGATTGCGCTGACCTTCGACATAACGGAGACATGCGACAGCCAGTGTTAGGTGTTGCTTGTTCTTAATCGCACGTGTCTCGCTTCTCCTATTATGGGTGACACGGATTGTGTAAAGAAACGGATGTCCTATAATGCAGGATTCAAGTTGAAAGTGGTTTCTTTTGCAGAAAATACTAACAACTGTGCTGCTTCACGTCAATTTGGCATTAACGAAAAACTGATTCGAGATTGGCGTAAAAAAAAACGGACTTGGTGAAAATCCCAAAATCGCAAAAGGCGCTGCGCCGTGGAACGACATCTTTCCCAGAGCTAGAAAGTGTCTTGAATGATTGGATTGTGGGCTGCAGACAAAATGGTTACATTGTAACGCGAACTGGTATACGTTTGCGAGCAATGAAGCTCGCAAAAGATTAAAACTTTGCAGCTGCAAATAACACTTTTTGTGTCTCACCAGGTTGGTGCACAAGGTTCATAAACCACTATGCGTTGTGTCTACGCCAGTGCACCAAAATTACACAAAAGTTACCTCGTGACCTCGAAGCAAAGATAATGGAATTTCAAAAGTATGTAATTCAAAAGAGAAAAGAGACTGCTTTTGAACTTTCCCAAATAGGGAACATGGATGAAACCGCCATGTGTTTCGACCTTCCTGGAAATAAGACGGTGAACCAAAAGGGCGAAAAAAATATCTTGATCAAAAACGACTGGCCACGAAAAATCCAGTTTCATGGTTGTTCTTTCCTGTTTGGCCGACGGCAGTAAGCTACCTCCGGTATTTATTTTCAAACGCAAAACTCTGCCGAAAAGCGTTGTCTTTCCGTCTGGTGTGCTCGTTCATGCCCATGAAAAAGGATGGATGAACGAATCTGGAACAATTGACTGGTTAGAGAATGTGTGGAACAAAAGGCCAGGTGCACTTTTGAGGAAACCTTCTCTTTTGGTGTGGGATATGTTTGTTGCACACCGTTGTGCAGAAGTGAAAAAAACTGCAGAAAATTCAAAAACAACTCTTGCTGTCATCCCAGGTGGGTTGACATCTGTTCTTCAACCACTAGATGTCTGCCTTAATAAGCCCTTCAAGGACAATGTGCGGAGGTATTGGGCAGATTGGATAAGTTCCGATTTGCCAACTGAAACCAATGGTGGAAATCCAAAGAAGCCGGATATCGTTTTGATTGTGCGATGGGTCAAGGATGCTTGAGATGCGATACCTGCGGAAATGATCGTGAAATCATTCAAGAAATGTTGCATTAGTAACAAACTTGATGGCACAGAGGATGATGAGATTTTTATGAGTGATGATGACAGTGATTCTGATGACACAGGCATAGATGGGAATACTGATGTTTATGACGACACGCCGATGACGTAGAAAGACTTTTTTGAACTGCTTGGCGTGTCCGACTCGGAATCGGATTTTGAAGGGTTCCGATGAAGTTTTTGGGTATGCAAATTAAATTTAGTATTATATATATATACTTTTTTTCGTTTTCAAATGTTTTTGAATAAATTCATTGAAATTTTTGTTTTTCTCATTCCGGGATCGACTTATACGCGAGTTTCCGATTTCTTACGATTTTTTTCCTCTGAAAGTGGGGGGTCGACTTATATGCAAGTATATATGGTAATTTGCAAATCAAAACCAAAGATGTGACCATTATGTGAGACATTACTGAACTATGCAACCATGTCACCCTGAAACTGGCAAAAATATTACAATGAGGTATTATGCCAAAACACTAATGTTTCTGAACCAAATATTTAAATTGGGACTCATTTTACATGCATAAATACATGCCACTAAACTGTTCTCTGAGATTCAGACGTTAGCTCCTCAAAGAAAGACAATCTGCCAGATGAATCTTGAACTGATTTAACCAGAATTTACTTACTGTTGCCATATTGAGCTTCACTGACATCCATCACATGCCGCATGCAATACCTTCTGTACTTGATACTCATAATCTTTTTTTCATGCAGACATTTCTGAATCTGGTCTTCCCATGATTTCCTTGGCCTTTCTCTACCTTTCTTTCCTGCCACTTGGGCTGAAAAAATTCTCTTAGTTAGCATCTCATCATTCATTCTTTCAACATGGCCAAACCACCTAAGAATATTAGTCTCCACCTTACTAATAAATAACATTTTGCCTCACATTACACAACAGCAACACATTTTTGTTCCTCACATGATTGGAGCATTTCTTGCACAACCCCCTGTAAGTAACACGTCTCTCCAGCACTCAAACTACTCCTATGTCTCTTCTGCAGTATCCAGGTTCCACGCCATGCATCAAAGTAGAAACAATTACACTTTCATATACAGCCATTTAGGACTTACTTGAGAATCCATCATTCCTGTGAAATCCTTGTATAGCAGCTATGACTTTCAATAAAGAATTCACTCGACTACTAATTTCACCATCTAATTGTTTTTCTTTGTCAAACGTGCTTCCCAAATATACAAACTCGTTCACCTGGTCAGTCACTGTGCCATTTAGACTTATCTTGCATTTAGTACTGACAGTTCCTCACTCAAAAACCATAACTTTGGTTTTTCCTTTATTTATACTTAATTTGAATTTCATACAAACTTCATATATCAGGAACAATATACTCTGCAACTCACTTTTGCTCTCTGCCAACAGGACTGTGACACCAGCTCACAGCAATCTACAATCGCTGATATTATTACCAAGACATAAACCAGTATTATCCATTTGGGTATCATGCATGCATCCATAAATGTATTAAACAGCCATAGTGATATTACAGAACCTTGTCTGACTAATATCTTTCAAAGGTACTTAAAAGTTTTGCAAAATCCTTAATTTTTACTTCCCCAAAAAAGTATGAACTTGTTGCATTAGCTTTATTAAAGATGTTTTTTTTTAAAATAACTCACACCTGAATGACAGCTCAAGCATATCCCATGTATATGTGTATGTGGTATAATGTTTTTACATGAAGTAATTTTTCATAATTTTTTTAGCTTGCCTGTTTCTTCTAAGATCTTTGATTATATGCCCATTACTTCCAGTACAAAATTTGCATCTACAAAATCAATGAAGGAAGAAATATTCCTCATAATGCATGGGAAATCGATAGAATATTCAAAGCAGACACAATATAAATTCTGAATATGTTTGTACCACATTACTAGTCATTCATGTAACTCTCTCAGAAAACTTGAAAATTTCATCACCCTGGAGTGGGAATCGAACGTGCATCTCCCGATTTTCGTTCGAATATGCTGTTCGAGAAATCGGGAGATGCAGGTTTGATTCCCGCTTCAGAGCGATGAAATTTTCAAGTTTTCTGAGAGAGTTACATGGATGACTAGTAATGTTGTACAAGCATATTCAGAATTGTATGTCAAGATCACTCTAAATGGAGAAGTTTGATACGACAACAGTAAGTAAAAATATCTGGTAGTTTCTATTTCTTTTTGGAGCTAACCTCTGAATCTCAAAGAACAGCTTAGTGATATGTATGATGTATGTATGTATTGTATTTACTTTTGTGAGAAGCTCTTCTGATATAAATCACTGGTTTGTAATAGTCTATAATGTTGTTCTCACATGTAGAGTTATACTTCAAAACAAATGTTAAGCATCTTGATACTCAGCAGGAAAATGCAATGTGTTACATGCAGTGCTGGTATTGTGTATATTTTGCTGATATATGCAGCTGTCAGTAGTTATTGTTTCCATTACAAGAACACACAGGCATCTGCATTCTGACCATTTGTAAAAAGTTTCATTGTAATGATTTTGCATAGAGTGTCATGTGAATGACACCATATCTCCGAAGCTCTTTAATGCCACATTGGAAATTGTCTTTCAATCACTGAACTGGGAAAACAAAGGGATAAAGATTAATGGAGATTATCTAACCCACCTTCGTTTTGCTGATGACTTAGTCATTTTTGAAACTACCCCATCAGAGCTGCAGAGGGTGATCCAGGAACTTGCTGACAAGAGTAAAGAAGTGGGATTAAAAATGAACTTTCAGAAGACAAAAGTGATGTTCAATGCTTTTACAAGAAATGAAGATTTATCGATTGATGGAGAAAAGCTGGAGATAACAGACACGTACATTTATCTTGGACAGCAGATATCAAGTGAGGGTCACATTGATGAAGAAATTAATGGGCGTACAAAACTTGCCTGGAGAGCTTTTGGAAAAAACAGCATAATTTTCAAGAGCAATATGCCATTATGTCTTAAAAGAAAAGTGTTTGATGAATGCATCCTTCCAGTGCTTACGTATGGTGCAGAGACGTGGACCTTAACTAAAAGAGACATACAAAGGCTGCAGACAAATCAAAGAAGCATGGAAAGGTGCATGCTTGGTGTAACCAGGAGAGATAAGAAGAGGAACTCGTGGATCCGAAAAATGACAAGAGTGGAAGACATTATGATCAGAGTTAAATCCCTGAAATGGCAGTGGGCTGGACATACTGCCAGAAGGACAGACCATTGATGGACGGCCGAAATTTTAGATTGGATTCCAAGGGACAGGAAAAGACCACATATGAGATGGGTGGATGAAATTCGAAAGTATGCGGGAGTGACATGGAGGAGACTGGCACAAGACAGACCATTGTGGAGGAAACTTGGGGAGACCTTCGTCCAGCAGTGGATTGATAATGGTTGACAATGATGATATAAATATATATATTGATGTACCTTGTTCTTAATCTCTTTTGGGGGGCTTAAGCCCCAAAGCACCCTGCCCCCATCCCACAGGTGTGCCAGTCTTGTATCCCATCAATCACTATTGGATGCTGTAACTATTTCAGCATCATATATTTATTTTTTATTTTTTTTCATTTTTGTGCTGTAAAAATGCAAATAGAAAAAGTTGTAAATTTATTTTCAGGCATGGCAGAAAACAATGCTTCTTGGAATCGCAAATCTCACCTCCATAAAGATACATTGATTGCTGCAGCTGCAATTTATAAAGGTAATTCATAAATAACTCTGTTATATTAAGTTTTACTAATGTTATCTCATAAGTAGAAATATTGCTTTCAGTGGTAATAATAAAATTCATGTGACTTGCACTGTTAATGTTTAGTTTAATTTCATGGCATAACTTATGAAGAGTTGTTATGTATGCATCATAGTAGTGAATTTCGTCGTGTGCATTCGAACAAATCTCTCCAAAATCTCATCAGTATTTTTAGGGCAATATTTTGGTGAATATGCATTAACACTAGTCCTGTAAGATGCTGCTGGCCCATTGTGGTTTTTACATATGGTTTCAGCTTTTTCATAGCTGAGAAGGGTCTCTCCAGCATTGCTGTTGTAATGGAAATAACAGCTGCTATCAGACATTTGATGTTGTTCAAGCAAATCAGATCTTCATTGGTCTGAATTGCTGTAATGCATTATATGACAGATTCGGAAAAAAAATGTATTTGATGACCAGTAAATTTTCCACACAGCTCTATTTCACTCTTCACTTCAGAAAGCAAGCCTAAAAAGAAAAAAGAAAAATCAAAGGGTAAAGCAGAGCCAGAAGTAGTCATAAATGTATTACAAGTGACCTCAATGTTCAGTTTAATTTAATGTAAAAGTACTGAACTATTATTTTGTGATTGAAAGTAGAAATTAAAAATGAATCATATTACTGTAAACGAAAGCCTTTCCTGATGTATCTTCAGCATACATTTCCAGCAGTGGTTGAATTAATGTTATTTCCCAAGTGTTTTCAACCATTTCTTTATGAAGAAGGTACAGAATTCTGAAGATGTGTCTCTGTGTGCTTCAAAATTATTACCTAGTTTGGTAATTAAGTAATCCAGGTAGGGTATGTCAAATTTAGTCTGTAAAAATCATCGATGGAATTGGCTGGTACGTTACTTAGTTTCAGTGGCAATATTTTACTTCACTGCTAATTCAGAAGCTTTCTGAAATATTAACATGTTGTTCTTTTCAGGCATATTTTTAACAACTGAAATCTCGTTTTCAGAAAGCTTGCAGCACTTTAAAGTATTGATTCTTGGGTCCTGCAATTGCTTGGCCAACCCAACAGTAACCCCAAACACACTTTGTGTAGTTACTGATAAAATCAAAAAGTTGAAACAATGCACAGCATTTAATAACATTTCAACTTATGTGCAGACATGACTCTCACCAGTATAGTTTTCTAGTGTCTAAATTATTGGAATAAAAGCTTTCCAGAAAATCAAAATGTCATCATGCTGCTCCACCCACCTTTTAGCCCACAAGGTTTGCAGTTTTTCCCTGGGATATTCTGATATATTTTTCTCTAGATTCTGTTGAAAATGTTTTACACTTGAAGGAGAAGAGTTAATAAAATTAATGACCTCTAATAATACACCGAGTATATTACTTATCATTGGCACTGAACATGCTTCGCAAAATACTAAATTGAGGGAATAAGATGTGCAGGTGTGTGTGTGTGTGTGTGTGTGTGTGTGTGTGTGTGTGTGTGTGTGTGTGTGTGTGTGTGTGTCATCATTGTCAACCATTATCAATCCACTGCTGGACAAAGGTCTCCCCAAGTTTCTTCCACAGCGGTCTGTCTTGTGCCAGTCTCCGCCATGTTACTCCTGCATACTTTCGAATTTCATCCACCCATCTTCCGTGTGGTCTTCTTCTGGGTCTTTTCCTGTCCCTTGGAATCCAATCTAAAATTTCGGCTGTCCATCGATGGTCTGTCCTTCTGGCAATATGTCCAGCCCATTGCCATTTCAGGGATTTTACTCTGGTCATGATGTCTTCCACTCTTGTCATTTTTCTGATCCACGAGTTCCTCTTCTTATCTCTCCTGGTTGCACCAAGCATGCACCTCTCCATGCTTCTTTGAGTTGTCTGCAGTCTTTGTATGTCTCTTTTAGTTAAGGCACACGTCTCTGCACCATATATAAGCACTGGAAAGATGCATTGATCAAACACTTTTCGTTTAAGACATAATGGCATATTGCTCTTGAAAATTATACTGTTTCTTCCAAACGCTCTCCAGGCAAGTTTTATACGCCAATTAATTTCTTCATCAATGTGACCCTCACTTGATATCTGCTGTCCAAGATAAATGTAGGTATTAGTTGTCTCTAGCTTTTCCCATCAATCGATAAATCATCATTTCTTGTAAAAAATTGAACATCACTTTTGTCTTCTGAAAGTTCATTTTTAATCCCACTTCTTTACTCTTTTCAGCAAGCTCCTGGATCATAGTCTGCAGCTTTAATAGGGTAGTTGTAAAAATGACTACGTCATCAGCAAAATGAAGGTGAGTTAGATAATATCCATTTATCTTTATCCCTTTGTTTTCCCAGATCAGTGATTGCAAGACATTTTCCAATGTGGCATTAAAGAGTTTGGGAGATATAGTGTCACCTTGCCTCACTCCCTTTCCAATCTTTATGGGTGCTGTATTCTCAAATAGCCGAATCTTTACACTTGCATTTTCATAGATGTTAAATGAATAATATTAATGTATGCATCTTCAATACCGCAGGATTTCAAAGCCATTGTAACTGCTGATAGTTTCACCGAATCAAAGGCCTTTTCATAGTCAATAAAAGCCATGCATAATGGAAGTTCATATTCCCTCACTTTTTCAATTAGTTCTCTTAGTACGTGGATATGATCTATAGTACTGTAGTCCTTCCTGAATCCATCTTGTTCTTTCGGTTGAGCCATGTCCATCGTCACCTTCAAGCGGTGTGAAGAACTGTAGTGAAGATTTTATAAACCACTGATAGGAGGCTGATAGGTCTGTAGTTCCTGAGATCCTCAATATCACCTTTTTTATGTAGCGGGATCATTGTAGCATTGTTCCAATCCTCAGGAATCTTCCCTTCATTAAGGCATCGAGTGAAAACTTGGGCGAGTACTGTTTCAATTTCTTCACTTGCTTCTTGTATGATGTCTACTGTAATTCCATCTTCTCCTGGAGCTTTTCCCCATTTCATGTTCTTGATTGCATGTGTAACTTCTGCTGGGAGGACTGGAAGAACTCTGGTACCTTTTGTAATGTCTGGAGTGCACGTATCATTCCTTTCATATAGTTTTGAGTAGAAATCTTTCACTCTTGTAAAAATTTCACCTCTATTTCTTGTTACAGAACCATCTTCTTTTCTAAGAGCCATAATCTGTTTTCTTCCCTTACTGATGTCCCTTTGCTATCTTTAGGCTTTGGTTGTTTTCAATTGCTTTCCTCACTAGTTCACTGTTGAATTTCCTTACATCTTCAGTGATACTTTTTCGTACCGTCTTGCATAGCTCTATATATTCCACTTTGGAAGTCACATCTCCTTTAGTTGTTCTCATCACTCTTCTTTTTTGCATCAGAATTTTGGTTTTTCCTGATAATATGTTCATATGCAGCTTATTTTTGTTGCTGTTTCCATAAGAGCCTTAGTTAGTTTTCTGTTGACTTCAGAGATGTCCACTTCTTCTGACGTTAGACCTTATAGAGAAGAGAATCTATTCCTCAGTTGCAATTTGAAGGTATTATGATATTTTTTTTAAGGCTGGTCGTGTCAATACACTTTGTTTGTTTTATGAGCTTGCCATGCTCGATTTTAGCATTGAGGTGCATCTTACCATTCTATGGTCAATACCGGTGTTTAACTTGTTTAGCACACTGCAGTCTTCCATGACAAATTTCTTGTTACACATAATAAAATCAATTTCACTTTTTAATCCATTGGGATGTCTCCATGTCCATTTCCTTTGCGGCTTTTTCTTGAAAAAGGAGTTCATGATGAAAAACGCTTCTGCCTCTGCAAACTCTATGAGATTATTTCCACGCTGGTTTCTGTTGACGTGACCGAATTTACCTACTGAAGTTTCATTCTATTGTCGTTGCCCTATTTTTGCATTGAAATCTCCCATAATGATCTTCAAGTGCTGCTTGCCTTTATTATTTAGATGACGAATTTCCTCATAAAATTCTTCAATCTCTTCTTCAGGATGACTTGTAGTGGGTGCATAAGCTTGAATAATCTGAGCCTGGTATCTTCTCGAGAGTTGGATAACAAGTTATGCAGCTCTGTCAGAGGAACTTTCAACTTCTACAACTTTATCCTACAATTTCTTGTTTATTATAAATCCAACACCACTAGTTCTGCCAGTATCTGTTCCACGATAATAGAAGAGATGTCCACTTTTCAGTTCAATGAGATCTTCTCCTTTTCTCCTCACCTCACTTAGCCTGACGATGTCCCACTTGATCCTTTGTAGTTCTTCTTCCAATTCAAGGAGCCTTGAATCAGAAGACGGGGAGCGTCCATTATAGGTAACCAAGGTCAGCATCAAATGGAAGCCTAGCCCCGGTCCTCCGGTGATTCTTAGCACCCTCTGCCTGCATGTCGCACTGGCCGCTGCCTTGGCCAGGTACATTGCAGCTGCCAGAGACTGAGGGCCAAGATTTAAGTTGTGGAGTCATTTTGGAGGGGTTTGGCCATAACTCACCATGCTGGCCAAGCAAGTTGGTGGGTGTATATATATATATATATGGCTAGTTTTTGCTCTTTTCTAATTTCTGCTTGAACTTCCTTGAAATCACCACTCATGTTAGCCACTCCATCAAATCCTAGCCCACGAAAATTTGCAATATCCAACTTCAAATGATTTGGCTCATCAAGAATGGTTTTAGAATTTTTTTTACCAGTGAGGTCATTTACTTCCTTGAACTCCAGACAATCTTCCTTAATAGGTAATGTATAGGTAAAAGAACAAATTGACATTTGTTCTTTTTTTAAAAGGTCAGTCGTCTCATCTGCCAAAGCAGAAAACAATTTACTTTTTTGTATATTTTGAAATAAAGTAGTTTGACTAAATTTTCCACAGCATTCAATGAATTCATTTGAAATTGTGTTACTTATAATGGTAGAATTTTTATGAGCCATTCCAAATGCTTTTTAATGCTTCATCCCCAGAAGGAACCCTAAAGCTGAGCAGTTCTCTGAAGTTTATTTCATCAACATCAGAAGTTCCTTCAATTCCGCATAATCACAGTGTCCTCGAAGGCTGACATTTTGCATACCTCATACCAGTGGTGTATAAGAGCCTTAGCATGACTTAGCGGCACTACAGCACTTTTTGTGGTTAGTTGGGAAGAAAAGCATGGCAAAGAAATATTTTTAGATGATCATGTAAAACGAACACTGATTTATATGAAAGCACACTCATACACATACCGTAACATCTTATTGCAAGGATGAGACTAAACTGTTGGATCACACAGTAAAGTGTGGTCCTACTGCTAGAAACAAAAGCAACACAGAAAAGTTAAACATGCACGTAGGCAGAACAACAAGTGGCCGCTACTGTGGTGCAGGCTACTCGCCATTCATCTGAGTGGGCCTGGGTTCGAGTCCCAGTCAAGGCATATGTAGTGTGCCTGTCTTGCAGCACTGCTTCTTTCCCTTCTCTGGAGCCAGTGATCCTAAATTAGGGATGAATGGCAGCTTATATGCGTTAGTTTCTCAAAGTGGCCATCTCCCCCTCCCCTCCCCAAAGTGACAAGAGTGAACATTATAGTTGAGAAAGACATTTCAGCAAAAGTAATCCCCTGAGCCTATTCTGTAATTCCTTATGAGTAACGCAAATGGACACCCGAGGGCCCAAGTGGTCAGAGGCAGTAATTTCTGGCCAATCGCTCGAGCCCCAGGCAAGGCATGGGCAGCGCACCTTGGCCGTTTCTGGAACCAATGGCTCCAAATCAAGGTTTGACAACTACAGCCCTAGATTATCACAGTGGTCATTATACCCAGAAAGAAATGAAAAGCAACACAAAAGATATCTGCCATTCCTGCCCTATAATCTTAACAAGAGTGGCATATAAGTTATATGTATTGAGTGTGACCAGCACATGTTATTCACACTGAATGTTTGTAACCATACAGAATGACAGAACAGTATCTAATGGGAAGCTTAACATTCTTAGCATCTGACTCCCATGTAACTTTTATCTTTTATTTAAAATTGCTTCAATTAAGCAGTTTTAATAAAAGTTGATAAAAATAATAAATAATAAAACTTGAATGAAAATACTAACTGATGAAAAACAACAAATCAAATTCTAAATTGCTTTTGAAAATTTTAAGTTCTCTCTGGTTTGTTTCACCTAACCCATTCACCACTAAGGCACTTTTTTTTGTTAGAACTACAACACTGCTACATACAATAACAGTTTCTACAATGTATTTTAGTGGGGTTTTTAATTTCTTATTAATTCCTATGATGTCTTATTCAGCTGTGTATTTACTGGCAAATTTTTTCTATCCATAATATTGTGAAAGTCAGCAGTCTTAGCAACACAATGTTTGTGATAAAGTTTCTGTTCGTGACTTCTAAAATCTTCCATAGCCTTCTTAAATTGATTTAGAGGGGTATTTATGGGCTTCTCTAGAGTCGGATACCCTCTGTCTCCTCTTTCTTCTGCAGATAATACACACACCTTACAGAATGCGCCTTTTTGATATCACTGTACAACAGCCAAAGAAACTGCTTGAGCCACTCAGGTCTAAAGGAATACCCCCCCCCCTCCCTTTTTGTGTCATAGGAAACTTATATTCAGGCCTAGGATGCCACAAGGCTTAGTAAGAAACTTATACATTTCATGGTTGTTCATGGAGCAATGATTTAAAGCCTGGTCTATGTCATTTTGTTGAGTTATTTTCGATTGCTTTTCAAGATGTTGATGATCCACTGATGTTCCTGCAGAATTCACTATGCACAAATCTTCCACTTCCACAGCATTCTCAAAGATTTTATTTTCAGTAGATGCTCACTGTCTGGTTAAATAGCATTTGGCACTTTCCAAAAATAGTCGCTGATGTTTTTTACTAAAAAAAACTCTTTACTTCAACTTGACATTTTTATGTGAAGTAATCAAAAAAAATGTTGCAGTATGCAAGGCACACCGCTATCCTATTTGTTCTCTAAATGGAACCAAACAGCAATTTCTGTGTCCACTCATTCGTCCAACTCTCAAGTTTAAAACTGACAGAGAACCAGTTTTCTGTTCCTCTCAATCACTCTACCCTACCACAAGGTCAGAAGGCTCCGCCTGCTTTGGTTTTCAGAATCGCACATCAGCATCATAGATAAATCTTACTCTTTTTACCCCCCCCCCCCCAGCATCCCCTTGTTAACATATCACCAGCCGTTGGTTACTTTGTGCTGATAGGTTCTGATGTAACCCAAGGGGGTGAGAGCGCTGCTCCATGCTTCAGTTGACTCTGTGATAAGTTATCCCTTCCTGCTGCTCATTGGCTTGATGCTTGAGGAGTGATTGATTTCTGTCTGAAAAAGGCAACATCAAGAGTTTCAAGAACTACTTGGATTATTTTACAAGCTTTAACAATACAAAAAATAGACAGATGTATATCTTTAGCAAATTTGACGATTATGGGCAAAACACGTAACAATATTAACAAATAAAGGTAACTTGATCACGCTAGTTACGTTAACTGAAACTTTTATAAAAAGTTCGTAAGTTGGAAGCTTTCGATCTTATCTTAGGTCTTCATCACGCCAATGGAGGACTAAGATTGTTGCCAGATTCTACATTTGAATTTTTCTTATTTGTGTTGCCAAAACTTAGAATTGATCTCCAGATCAACGGAATGTAGAGAGGAGATTCGGAGTTGCAAGTCATTGAGTTGAACATAATTTCTATGCTTTCACGGTAATGGAGGGCAAAACGATTGTCAAAAGACGCAATTCGTTTTGCTTCGTTCCAGTGGGGAACTGCAGATGTGTCTTCCATTGTCAAAATAGACAAGGCAGTATTGGGATTGGCTTTCGAAACATCTTTTCTATGTTCTAAAATTCTATGGCTAATGCTCCTGTATGTGCTTCCAATGTATAAGTTATCCCCAGTAGAAGAAGAGATAGGAATGCAGTAAACTCCTGGGAGGTTCAGGCTTTCAACTTTGTCCCTATCCCTTCTTAGAAGTTTCAAGATGTTTGGGGTAGATTTAATGGCAAGATGGTAACCAAAACTTCTAAAAAGAATCTGTAACTTATAAGCATAGGAAGGATGGTAAGGAACAGAACCACAGAATTTCAGGTCTTCTTTCTTGTGAGGAAGGAGGCATTCGATTTTCGAATGGTTTTCATATTTCTTTATGAGGGAGTTGACTATAACAGCAGGGAAACCATGAGAGAGGGCTATTGTAGAAATTTTGGAGAGTTCTTCTTGAAGAGAGAATTGGTTGTTGCAAATGATATGAGCCCTGTGGATGTAGGACTTCAATGCTGCAAGTTTGTAGAGATGCAGGGTGCAAGATTTGTAGGGAATGATGTTAGTGGCCGCAGAAGGTTTTCGATAGACGGAACGAGTAATGGAGAGATCAGCGTTTCTGCAGATAGATACATCCAGGCCAATTTTGTGATTTACTTCCTTAGATATAGTGAGCTTAATGGAAGGAAATTTTTCCGTAATGGAGTTGATCAGTGTCTGTAGTTCAGACTTGGAATGTGGCCAGCTAATGAAAATGTCGTCTACATATCTTAACCATAGGGAAGGTTGAAAAGGGTATAGAGGAATGATGGAAACTTCAATATGTTGCATGTAGATTTCAGCAAGCAGAGGGGAAAGAGGTGAGCCCATGGGGAGACCAGATTGTTGCCTATACACAATTTTGTTGAAAACAAAACAACTGTGTTGATGAATAGTGTGGAAACAATCATAAAGATCTTTGATAAGAGGACCGGGGGTTCAAAATGAAGAATCAATTTCTTCATGAGGAGCATGTAGGAATCAAAATATGGTACAGAGGGAAACAAAGATTCTACATCAAGAGTATACAGATTATCACAAGGAGAAAAGGAATTAGGAAGGTTGTGGATGAAGTTTGAAGTAGAGACAACTGTATGAGGATGGTTGGCTGCCAGGGATTTGCATTTGAGGACCAATCTTGAAACTTCTACAAAGGGATAGGGACAAAGTTGAAAGCCTGAACCTCCCAGGAGTTTACTGCATTCCTATCTCTTCTTCTACTGGGGATAACTTATACATTGGAAGCACATACAGGAGCATTAGCCATAGAATTTTAGAACATAGAAAAGATGTTTCGAAAGCCAATCCCAATACTGCCTTGTCTATTTTGACAATGGAAGACACATCTGCAGTTCCCCACTGGAACGAAGCAAAACGAATTGCGTCTTTTGACAATCGTTTTGCCCTCCGTTACCGTGAAAGCATAGAAATTATGTTCAACTCAATGACTTGCAACTCCGAATCTCCTCTCTACATTCCGTTGATCTGGAGATCAATTCTAAGTTTTGGCAACACAAATAAGAAAAATTCAAATGTAGAATCTGGCAACAATCTTAGTCCTCCATTGGCGTGATGAAGACCTAAGATAAGATCGAAAGCTTCCAACTTACGAACTTTTTATAAAAGTTTCAGTTAACGTAACTAGCGTGATCAAGTTACCTTTATTTGTTAATATTGTTACGTGTTTTGCCCATAATCGTCATGTTTCAAAGCTACGCAACTTCCAGGCATTTTATTTTGGACTGGACGAAAGATTGGATTTCCTTCCGGAAACTTCGGACTCAAGTCACTAATTCTCTTTGCAGGCTTCGTTTTCTTGTTTCCTGCAAGACTTCTGGCATTCTTCCCCAAGCTTTTCAGATCTGCAAACCCATCTTCAAAGGACGGTGCCGTGCATTACTACAGGAAACCAGCCATAACCTCCTATCTGCCGCTATCCGTGACCTGCGTTCCTCCATTGCTAAAACTGAACTTTCCTGCTACATTAGCTACCAATCACTGGCTGCTACCACTCATCCTGCTTTGCTTGATATTTTCATGGTTCGCATCAACCAAACCCTCACAACAATTGAAGTAAATGAATATGCTCGCCATACAAAGAAATTCAATTTTCTACTCTCCAAGCAAAAAAGTCAAGCAACATCTCCGTCATCAGCCTCTACTGACAAGCCAAAGTATGTAAATCTTTCTTCTGTCACTATTCCTCCTAGCTTGGATAAATTCTTATCATTAGGCCCAAAATTTTCACCTGCTCTTCCTATCAATCTTCCACAAACTGTTTCTGTTATAGAATCAGCCATCCACAGAACTGAGACTGTTCAGCAGCCTATACTTCGTGCCAACGCTGCTGTTATCTTATCCAAGCAAAATTCTGTGCCAATCAAGTACTCTTCTTCTTGTTTAAAAGAATCCAGGTCATTTATTCAAGAAAATGACCTAGCCGTATGCAAAGCAGATAAAGTTGGTTGCCCAGTCATCATTGGTAAAGAAACTCTAAACCAAAAAGTGCTTTCTTTTCTTACATCTGCTAACTGCATCCCTTTACAGTCAGACACCACCAACTCACTCAAAAACTCAGTTGACAGATTAGCTAAGAAAGAGACTCTTCAATCCTTCCTTGGTGATATATCACCCCCTCCTTACTTTAGAACTCCCAGGCTCTTCCTGCAAGTGAAACTGCATAAAGCTGGTAACCTCATCAGACCTTTAGTGGAATATTCTTTTTCTCCAGCAGTAAACCTTGAAAAGAGATTGGTCCTCAAATGCAAATCCCTGGCAGCCAACCATCCTCATACAGTTGTCTCTACTTCAAACTTCATCCACAACCTTCCTAATTCCTTTTCTCCTTGTGATAATCTGTATACTCTTGATGTAGAATCTTTGTTTCCCTCTGTACCATATTTTGATTCCTACATGCTCCTCATGAAGAAATTGATTCTTCATTTTGAACCCCCGGTCCTCTTATCAAAGATCTTTATGATTGTTTCCACACTATTCATCAACACAGTTGTTTTGTTTTCAACAAAATTGTGTATAGGCAACAATCTGGTCTCCCCATGGGCTCACCTCTTTCCCCTCTGCTTGCTGAAATCTACATGCAACATATTGAAGTTTCCATCATTCCTCTATACCCTTTTCAACCTTCCCTATGGTTAAGATATGTAGACGACATTTTCATTAGCTGGCCACATTCCGAGTCTGAACTACAGACACTGATCAACTCCATTACGGAAAAATTTCCTTCCATTAAGCTCACTATATCTAAGGAAGTAAATCACAAAATTGATTTCCTGGATGTATCTATCTGCAGAAACGCTGATCTCTCCATTACTCGTTCCGTCTATCGAAAACCTTCTGCGGCCACTAACATCATTCCCTACAAATCTTGCACCCTGCATCTCTACAAACTTGCAGCATTGAAGTCCTACATCCACAGGGCTCATATCATTTGCGACAACCAATTCTCTCTTCAAGAAGAACTCTCCAAAATTTCTACAATAGCCCTCTATCATGGTTTCCCTGCTGTTATAGTCAACTCCCTCATAAAGAAATATGAAAACCATTCGAAAATCGAATGCCTCCTTCCTCACAAGAAAGAAGACCTGAAATTCTGTGGTTCTGTTCCTTACCATCCTTCCTATGCTTATAAGTTACAGATTCTTTTAGAAGTTTTGGTTACCATCTTGCCATTAAATCTACCCCAAACATCTTGAAACTTCTACAAAGGGATAGGGACAAAGTTGAAAGCCTGAACCTCCCAGGAGTTTACTGCATTCCTATCTCTTCTTCTACTGGGGATAACTTATACATTGGAAGCACATACAGGAGCATTAGCCATAGAATTTTAGAACATAGAAAAGATGTTTCGAAAGCCAATCCCAATACTGCCTTGTCTATTTTGACAATGGAAGACACATCTGCAGTTCCCCACTGGAACGAAGCAAAACGAATTGCGTCTTTTGACAATCGTTTTGCCCTCCGTTACCGTGAAAGCATAGAAATTATTTTCAACTCAATGACTTGCAACTCCGAATCTCCTCTCTACATTCCGTTGATCTGGAGATCAATTCTAAGTTTTGGCAACACAAATAAGAAAAATTCAAATGTAGAATCTGGCAACAATCTTAGTCCTCCATTGGCGTGATGAAGACCTAAGATAAGGTCGAAAGCTTCCAACTTACGAACTTTTTATAAAAGTTTCAGTTAACGTAACTAGCGTGATCAAGTTACCTTTATTTGTTATTTATCTTTAGCAAAGTGCAAAAATACAGAAAATTGAAATTGTCCCTTCCTAGGGGGCATATGCCCCTGTACCCCCACCCCCTTCTGCAATCGCCCTTGCATACACACAGTTTGTAAACAAATTCACAAAGAAATTAGATTGAAGGGGAAAAAATAAAGGAGTTTACATGATTTTTATGGACTTCTTATTTTTTTCTATCTCCCTCCTTGCCAAAGGGATTTGAGGTACCCTCAGAAGAAAAAGAAAAAAAAAAAGTCTTATCTCATTCTCACTGTGAGTTGAGTGCATTGATCTGGTAATGGGTTTTCCGATTTTAAAATGTTTTGGGACCTTTAATTTAGAAGTAAGAAAAACAGCAACAGATCAGCTTTTCATATTAGTGTTGAAAGATTATTTCAACAGATGTTGCATTTTGCAGTAGAAGATCACAGACATCAGAACAAACCTAGAAATCTATAATTTGGCTTTATAAGGAAAGACATTCTATAAGAAATCTTGCAAAGTAGAGAAAGTTTGTATTTAACTAAAGTTATGGTTTTTCTTTTATAGATGTATGAGTATTTTGGTTATATCATTGATAGTCACTATTCTGGTTTGCAGGTGTGGAATGATGATATATAGGATTTATAAATATTTACATGTAGTGAGTGATGTACCACTTTCTCTCTGTAGATGACTTTTAATTGTTTCTGGGTGTGTATTGTTTTATATGGATTTTATATTGAATAAATTAAGTGTATAATTTTTTTTAATACTACCAGCTGAGAATATTTTGTTTTTAGAGCTCTATGGCAATAATGATGGTACAATCCCAGCTACATTTCAAATTTTGTATCTTATTGGTTGGAAACCTCATCACTCTCAGGTAAGTTTCTTCTTCTTCTTTTTGTATAGGACAGTGGTTCTCAAACTTTTTTAGATTGTAACCCTTGGTCATGACTAAAGTGTAATGTACTCCCTGATGAAATTTTCCCAAATGACAGGTTTTTAATTTTTTTTTATAAATACCTGGCAAATTATTGAGGCAGTTTTAATCTATTGAAAAAAATGTCTGTAATAAAAATATTTGAAATGTGGCAAAGCTATTTAAAGAATCCTATTTTTATTACCTTAATTTTATCGCTTATTGAGAATGTTATGATCAGTTAAAAAACATCATTTTATTGAGAAAAGTCTGCAGAAAAACCTTATCTTCAGTAAGTCATTCAAAAATAATGAACAAAAGAAACTGGACAGTAATTTTTCTAATCAAAATTCTTACTCTGGAGTTGAGAGATTATGAATCCTCAAGGTTTTTCAGTGAGAGGAGTGTGCCTGCATGGCTTTACACAGCTTTCTGATGTCTGGGTGTCCAGTTGATACTTTCAAGCGGAGGTCCTGCTCCAAATTTAGCCTATTGCGGTACTTATATTTCAGGTACACCATGGATGAAAAACCACTCTCACATAGATACGTTGTGGAGAAAGGCATCATAAACTTGATGGCATGATCAGCGATATGTGGAAACTTGTTCAGTCTCTGCAACGAAAAGTCTGTCAAAGATGTTTTCTTGAAACTGGATTTGAGTGTTTCATCACAGGACAGTTCAATAATTTCTTCCTTTTCTGTTGTTGAAAAGAAATCTGGTAGCCTGAAGTCTTCCACTGCAGAAAAAGGGTCTCACATCCAGAACTGGCTGTCTAAAATATCAGAAAAATATTCATCTAAGTCTTCAATCAAACCCAGACAATGCTGTTTTACGTCGTTGACAACAGAACAATGAAGCTCAAGTTCATTTTCTTCTACGAAATTTTCTAAGAATAGAAAGAATGACAGTTGTCCATTCACAACTTCTGTTGCTGCAAATTGAAGGGTTTTTTTTTTTTTAAGATTTTATGTTGTCATGAACCATAAAGGGTGTTGTGTATTCACCCGACATTCTTTTGTTCAGCTCATTCAGCCGCTGGAAGATGTCAGCCAAGAAAGCTAGCCTGCACAACCATTGTTCATCTGTAAATCTGTCACGAAGCTTACACTTAATCTCAGAGAGGAAAACTTCAACTTCTTCTCTCAATTCATACAAACGAGCAAAACAATTTTCTTTGGAAAGCCACTTTACCTCAGTGTGGAAGAGATGTTTATGCTCGCTACCCATTTCTTCACACAAGATTGCAAATAATCTGGTATTGCCTGCTTTTGATTTTATGAAATTAACGGTCTTCACTGCTTCTTGCAATACTGTTTTCATACCATTTGGACATTTCCTGTCTACTAGAGCCTCCCTGTGAAGACTACAGTGGACGAATTTTGCCTGTGTCACAACATTCTTTATTTGGGAAAACACACCACTATGCTTGCCAGTCATAGCTCGTGCACCGTCGGTGCAAACTTTGACACACTTCTACCAGTCTACACCATGCTGAGTTATAAAGCCATTCAGGGTGTCAAATATCTCCTGTGCCGTTGCCTGACCTGGAAGCTCCTTGCAGAATAAAATGTCTTCTGCCACAGTGGGGTAGTATCAGTATATTTATATCTAACAAATGCTAGCAACTGAGCCATATTTGTGCAATCTGTACTCTCGTCTAGCTGTACAGCAAAGTATTTTGCTGACTTCAGTTTACTGATGAATTATTCCTCCAAATCATTAACCATACTTTAGATCCTGTGAGGCACAGTGTCATTGGACAAAAGGATAGCATCCAGCTGATTTGTTTGTTTTTCACCACACCATGTCTTTGGCAGCAGGCAGTAAACATGACTTGCCATCAGTGTGGGGTTTTCCAGCCCTTCCTATTCTTAAACTGATTTTGAATGACGCTTCAAGGCTTTTCATATTCAGAAATGAAAAAAAGGCAATTTTTTGTTTACCAGATTTTATTTTTTCTTCCTTTCAACATTGAATTGTTGGAAAGGGTCTCATGACAAATAATACATAGGGGTGTAGGTTCTGAGTCAATTCCTGCATAAGAAAATTATAAAGGCAAGTATTTTGAATCATACTTTCTTACCTTAGGCTGAGATTTCTTCTGATGAGTAATCCAAAGTGAAGAAAGTCCAGCTTATGTTGCCTCACCAACATTTTTACAATCATCATCTTCACCACTAGTAACCTCACTTTCTGATTCCAGTCTTTGCTTTTTAACAGCCTTAGTTTGTTTCATTAGCCACTTGTCCTCCTTGACCAATACGAGAAAAGGGTAAAAACGGCTTCAAGCTCTACCAGTCTACCTGTTGGAGTTTTGTTTGAAGCCTGGCCGAGAAATGACGCTACCGCAAGAGGGCGCTGAGGAGGGACTCCAGGAGGAGAAGAGGAAGATTGTTGTTGTGTGGAGAGGCGAATGATGTACTTATGTATTACAGTTACGTTTTTGTTTTAGATTAGAATTAGATTTTAGAATAAATCTGAGTTAGTAGAGTTGATTATGTGTGAGTGATGCGAGTAATGGATTATCACTATCATCAGCAGGATAAGACGCCAAAAGCTAAGAGAGTTAGTTATGCAACTTTGATTATATTAAGGTAATACAACTTAGTTTGTCACAATTATTTATTTTTTCAAGTCGACCATGGTTCCGCTGGGTATTGACCTAGCTTCATCAGGATGAATGGCACGTAAATATTCAAATTGTATATGACATCATAAATGGTGTTTACAGTCACATGTTTTTGTTAGATGCTTCCACACGCTTGATAGAAATGGCATGGATGCCATGTCATTAACAAGTTGTGAAGTCTTCTGATATATATGGAAACCTTCCAAAATATCAAGTTTGGTGGTTGCATTTGGTGTGTCAATTAGTTTTGCTTCTTCAAAGAGAAATTTGTGGTCCTTTTTGTAACAGTGTTTAGCCATCGATGACTTTTTAAGGTCACAATTCTGAATGTAGGTCTTGTGCTCCTTGAATCGAGAACGCAAGGCTCTACGGGTCTGTCCTATAAACGAAGCACCACATTCACATGGAATTTGATAAATTCCCCACGAGTTTTGTCTTTACACTGTTACGAAAAGAACCACAAATTTCTCTTTGAAGAAGCGAAACTAATTGACAAGCCAGATTCAACCACCAAAGTTGATATTTTGGAAGCTTTCCATATATATCAGAAGATTTCGCAACTTGTTAATGACCTGGCATCCACACTATTTCTATGAAGCGTGTGGAAGCATCTAACCAAAACATGTGACTGTAAACACCATTTATGATGTCATATACAATTTGAATATTTACGTGCCATTCGTCCCGATGAAGCTAGGTCAATACCCAGCGAAACCATGGTCGGCTTGAAAAAATAAATAATTGTGACAAACTACTTTGTATTACCTTAATATATATATAAGTGTCACAAGACTGTAGTCTTAGAGATCAAGAACCTTGATTCTATTAAAGGAGACATATATAACTTAATGAAGGGAAGATTCCTGAGGATTGGAACAACGCTACAGTGATCTTGCTACATAAAAAAGGTGACATTGAGGATCTTGGGAACTACAGACCTATCAGCCTCCTATCAGTGGTTTATAAAATCTTCACTGAAGTTCTTTCACACCGCTTAAAGGTGACGCTGGACAAGGCTCAACCGAGAGAACAAGCTGGATTCAGGAGTGGCTACAGCACAATAGATCATATCCACGTACTGAGAGAACTAATTGAAAGAGCGAGGGAATATGAACTTCCATTGTGCATGGCTTTTATCGATTATGAAAAAGCCTTTGATTCGGTGAAACCATCAGCAGTTGCAATGGCTCTGAAATCCTGCGGTATTGAAGATGCGTACATTAATATTATTAATAACATCTATGAAAATGCAAGTGCAAAGATTCGGCTGTTTGAAAATGCAACACACATAAAAATTGGAAAAGGAGTGAGACAAGGTGACACCATATCCCTGAAGCTCTTTAATGCCACATTGGAAAATGTCTTTCAATCACTGAACTGTGAAAACAAAGGGATAAAGATTAATGGAGATTATCTAACCCACCTTCGTTTTGCTGATGATATAGTCATTTTTGCAACTACCCCATCAGAGCTGCAGAGTATGGTCCAGGAACTTGCTGACAAGAGTAAAGAAGTGGGATTAAAAATGAACTTTCAGAAGACAAAAGTGATGTTCAATGCTTTTACAAGAAATGAAGATTTATCGATTGATGGAGAAAAGCTGGAGATAACAGACACGTGCGTTTATCTTGGACAGCAGATATCAAGTGAGGGTCACATTGATGAAGAAATTAATCGACGTACAAAACTTGCCTGGAGAGCTTTTGAAAGAAACAACATAATTTTCAAGAGCAATATGCCATTATGTCTTAAAAGAAAAGTGTTTGATCAATGCATACTTCCAGTGCTTACGTATGGTGCAGAGACGTGAACCTTAACTAAAAGAGACATACAAAGGCTGCAGACAAATCAAAGAAGCATGGAGAGGTGCATGCTTGATGTAACCAGGAGAGATAAGAAGAGGAACTCGTGGATCCGAAAAATGACAAGAGTGGAAGACATCATGATCAGAGTTAAATCCCTGAAATGGCAATGGGCTGGGCATACTGCCAGAAGGACAGACCATCGATGGAAAGCCGAAATTTTAGATTGGATTCCAAGGGACAGGAAAAGACCCAGAAGAAGACTACATGAAAGATGGGTGGATGAAATTTGAAAGTATGCAGGAGTGACATGGAGGAGACTGGCACAAGACAGACCGTTGTGGAGGAAACTTAGGGAGACCTTCGTCCAGCAGTGGATTGATAATGGTTGACAATGATGATGATGATATAACTAAGTTGCATATTTCAGTACTCTATTGTTTGTGAAACAAAAATTCAATACAAATTTTATTATCTAAACTTGTGACTCTCATTTTCAACACGTGTAACTGACATCAGTGATGCCAAACATCCCATCCTGTTACAGTTTCACAACACAAAAGGCTCCAAATTTCCCCTGAAAACTCCCTAAATGTGGCGAAATGTACCTACGTCGCCATCGTGCTGCCATCTGTTTTTCAACCTGTGAAGTAACTATTATAATTTTTTGTTTCTGTTTTCTTTATAAATTGTAGCATATCAAAACACAGTATAACAAGAAATAGAAATTAGTGCTTTTATTTACTTTTTCATACACGCGAATACATAAATAAGAACTATTTAAAAAATTTCTAATAAACGATTATACACACATACATACATACATATCACTAAAGTGTTATCTGGAATTCAGAGGTTAGCTCCACACAAAAAAGACAAACTACCAGATAATTTTTAACAGATTATTTACTTACTGTTGCCATATCAAACTCCTCCATTTACAGCGAACTTGACACACAACTCGGACTTCACTGACAACCATCAAAAGACGTACACAAGATCTTCTATACTTCATACTCATGATATTTTTCTCATGCAGACACTCCTGAATCTGATCCTCCCATGACTTTCTTGGTCTTCCTCTGCCTTTCTTTCCTGCCACATGGGCTGAAATTTTTTTCTTAGTAAGCATCTCATCACTCATCCCTTCAACATGGCCAAACCACCGAAGCGTATTAGTCTCCACCTTGCTAACAACATTTTGCTTCACATTACACAACTCCAACACATCTTCATTCCTAACACGATCACAGCGTGTCTTGCCCCCCCCCCATAAGTAACGCATTTTTCCAGCACACAACCGACTCCTATGTTTCTTCTGTAGTACCCAGGTTTCGCTGCGATACATTAGAGTAGGAACAATTACACTGTCATACACAGTCCTGCGGAACTCCCTTGAGAACCCATCATTCCTGTGAAAACCTCCCAAGGCAGCTATGACTTTCAATGAAGAATTCACTCTTCTACTAATTTCACCATCCAATTTGTTCTCTTTGTCAAACATGCTTCCTAAATACACAAACTCATTCACTTAGTCAATTACTGTGCCATTTAGACTTATGTTACATTCAGTGCTACCAGTTCCCTGCTCAAAAACCATAACTTTGGTTTTTCCCTTATTTATACTCAGTTTGAATTTCATGCAAACTTCATACATCCGGAACAACATACCCTGCAACTCACTTTTGCTCTCTGCCAACAGGACAGTGTCATCAGCATACAGCAACATGGATATCACCAAGACATAAACCAGTATTATCTATTTTGGCATCACACATGCATGCATCCATAAATATATTATACAGCCATTGTGATATTACACAACTTTGCCTGACTTCTGCACCAATAGAAAACCGTTTTGATAAAACGCCATTCACTCGTACACAAGCTCTACTACCTGAATACATGGCTTTTACACTATTAAGTAGATTCCCAGTAACACCATATTCATTCAATAGCTTCCACACAAGTGTCCTATTTACTCTATTGTAAGCTTTCTCTAAATCTATGAAGGCAGCAAAAACTTTCTTACCAACAGCCAGATACTTTTCAATCATCATGCGTAATGCAAAAATTTGTTTCGTGTAGCCTTTACCAGGCATAAAACCACTCTGAACATCCCACACTTTCAATTATGTAAGACCCCGTACTTTTTCAATAACAACCTTACCAAACACTTTCCCTGGCACACTTAGTAGGATAATACCAGGATAGTTCTTGCAGTCAGTCTGATCACCTTTTCCCTTATACAAGGGAACAATGATAGCATCCTTCCAATCCCGAGGGACCATTCCTAGCTCCCAGCACAGCTGGCAAATTTCAGTTAACCAGTCAATTACAGAGTCACCACCATATTTCAACATCTCAGCTGTTATGCCATCAACTCCCGGAGCCTTACCATTCTGAAGAGATTTTAGAGCTTTACACACCTCTTCTCTTGAAATTCCTCGTGTGTTTCCCTCCTTCACCGTGAAATCATCTGCTTCTGCCTCAGAATCATATTTGCTTTCCTGGTCTAATAACTCACAAAAGTATTCACCCTATCTTTCACTTAACTCATTGGGCTCCCATATCATTTCCCCACTTCTATTCTTTACACAATTTACAACTTTGTTTCCCCTATTTTTCCTGATTCTCTTGTACTTCCAGAAAGTCTTTCTGTCTTTCCAAAAAGCCAGTTCATACCTTTCCACCTTCTCCTTACTAGCTTTTGCCTTACTCTGGCGAACCAGCTTAGCTGCTTCACGCTTTTTACAGCGGTATTCATCCACAGAAACTCTAGCTTGCAACATCCCTGAATAGGCATCCTTCTTTCACTTCACTCCCTCTTTAATCTCATTATTCCACCAACCATCACCTCTATTGTTACCCACTACTGTGGTACCACAGACCTCCTCAGCAGCAGTGACAACACAGTTCTTAAAACATTCCCACTTCTTTTCTACATCCCTCTCACATGACTTCAGTTCCTTCAGTCATTTTCAGGAAGCCTTTCAACCTTTATTCTTTCCACCCTAGGCCTCTTCCAATTCCTTTTCCTCCAACCAACATTCAGTTTCACACGTGACACTACCAAGTAATGATCTGAGCCAACATCTGCACCTCTCATCATGCGAGTGTCAACAACTAAGTGTTTCAGATGCTGATTGTAAACAACAAAATCTATCACACACTTTTGACCAAGAGTACGATTTTCCCAAGTATATGTGTCAATATATTTGTGGTTGAAAAAAGTATTAAGAGTTCAATTAACCTTTCACCATTATCATTTACACAAGGATCATTAAACTTACCCAGAACATTGTCAGAAATCGCATTCTGCACTCCTACTCGAGCATTGAAATCCCTTGCTAATATAGCTCTATCTTTAGCACCAAACTGGCTCAAAACAGCTTTTAGCTCATTCCAGAAATCTTCCTTCCTATCAGAGGGTTCAGAGTCACAAGGAAGCATACACTACAACAATTACTATTCTCTGAAGTTTTGCTTTCAGATGTATCCAGATAATTCTCTCACTAATGCAGCTGTAATGGATCAAGTTGTTCTTCATCTTTTCACTTAAAGTCACACTTACACCAGCTTGTCCCCTAACATTATCCAATACTCCAGACCACACACTTGCCGTGCCACTCACTTCTTCTATCCCAATTTCCTTCTTTTGGTTTCACTTACACACAGCACATCCAATTTATACTTATTCATTTCTTCAAGCACTTCATTCATCTTGCCATTTATACTTCTAATATTCCATACACCAATCTTACACTCACTCAACTGTGATCTCTTTCTCATGCACCTTTTAGAAATTCCAGGCCTTTTCTGTGGTGGACCGTCCTTCTCAAGTGTGGTAGGTCCACCGTATCCCACACTTGAGTCATTTTTTTTCATTTCTTTGTGTCTTTTTCATCAGGTAAATACATCAGTGTGGAGGATTAGCCCACAGCTGATGGTATACTTAGCATTTTTGAAAAAATTCATTAGAGTCTGTAAGAGCTGCTCGCATACCCCTGAAAGTCAGGCGGCGTACCCATGGGGGTATGTGTGCCACAGTTTGAGAACCACTGGTGTAGGATACAAATGAAGCCTTGTGTGCGCGCATGTTTGTACTGAGTAGTATAAGAAAGTGTTTTTATTTTTTGCTGTATATTTACATAATTTGTCTGCAGCATTAGACATTGGATCTTTACATACTTAAACATATTTCCATACAACAAATACTGTTGTTTTTAAAATTAATGAACAGATCAATGACAACTGCTTTTTAAATTTGCTTGCACTTAATTATTTTCGTCCTCTGTAAGTCCTTAATATAACCACTAAATCACAATGAAACATATCTCTAAGGAATGTGGTTAGGGAATCTAGTGTTTTCAGAGGTTTTTGAAATAAGTTTTCCGGGGGGGGTCTTATTAGCATCTATTTTTACATTCAGTGTGGTCAAGTAATTAAAAAGGGTATTAGAATGAATCAAGGTTAATAGACTGAATAAGATAAAAGTGATGGAGTGTTTCTCGGGACAAAATTAAGGTTATAATGGTATCAATTATCAAAACTTTACGTAGAACAGCACTGAGGTTTACTGAAACAGGTATAAAGGATGGGTTATTGAGACTGCAGGGGGGGAGGCTTATGGTGTAGCACTACATAGGCCAGAAATTCTGGACCATTTTGGTGGACAGTAGAAGTAAGACTGTGAAGGAAATGAAAAAACTTATAAGAAATATATAAGTTCTTTGTCATAGGTTAACATGGAGATGAATATGTGAACAGGCTTGCTGAAATGCAAAATAGTGTGTTGGGGATGCAAACCAGAAAGCTATTCTTCACTTAAAAAATTATCAAAATTCTGCAAAAACTTTCAGAGGTCTTGTTAAATATAAGAGAAAGTGTGGAAAGTCTATAAACAGTGATGGGCAGCTTTTAATTGAATGTTAAATAGATACATACATATCACTAAGCTATTCTCTGAGATTCAGGGGTCAGCTCCTGAAAGAAAGCTCGTCTGCCATATTAGTTTATAATTGATGGTGCTAGATTTTACTGTTGACTTATCAAACGTCTCCATTTACAGTGATCTCGGCACACAACTCGAGCTTCACTGACATACAGTGAAGAGCAATTGAATTAGAGATACCTGTCTAGTAACGTGTGGCACCACCTTTCGCCCTGATGACGGCGGCGATTCGTCTCGGCATGGACTCGACAAGACACCGGAAGCGTTGGGAAGCCATATGGATCCACGACCCCTGAACAAGCTCCCACAGTTCACGAAGATTTGATGGAGGGAGTCAGAGCCTCGAACATCTCTCTCAATGGCATCCCATATGTGCTCAATGGGATTGAGGTCAGGTGACCTAGCTGGCCAAGGAAGCGAGGTGACGTCAGTGGAGTTTTTATCCAACCATTCGGATACAATTTGGGAGCGATGGCACGGTGCATTGTCTTGTTGCAGGATGAGGTCCCCAGTGGGATGTTGAAGATTCACAAACGGGAGCAAATGGTCATCCAGGATATCCTGGTAACGTTGACCCGTGAGGGACGATGTTACACGTACTAGAGGTCCCATTTCAGTCCACGTAAACAGTCCCCAGACGAGAATGCCACCCGCGCCAGCTTGAAGAGTACCCTGCTGGCGAGAAGGATCCATCGCTTCATGTGGTTTGCGCCGTACTCGTATCCTGCCATCCACATGTACCAACATGAATCTCGACTCGTCAGTCCAGGCAACATTTTCCCACATGTCTAGGGTCCAGTGGCGATGTTCCCGCGCCCATGCTAATCTTTGCACCCTGTGATGTGCGGTCAGCAGCGGTACCCTCGTGGGACGATGGCTTCTGTACCCAATAGTGAGGAGATGGTTCTGGATGGTGTGGCTGCTTACATGTTTTTGTGCACCAGCGTTAAATTGCCAAGTGATTTCTTGCACTGTGGCCCATCTATCCGCTGTTACAATGCAAGCTAGACGACGATGACCCTGCTCATCCACACGCTGTTGTCCACGGCAGTTGGTCCTTGCAGGGATGGTTTTACCGGATTCGATGTTCTCACGGTGCACTGGTGACACAGTGGCTCGTGAAAATCTCAGTGCCTGCACGACTTCCGAGATGGAGTGACCCATTCGTCGGGCCCCGACAATTTGCCCATGAACAAATGCGCTTAGATCCTTCGTCTTACCCACACTGCGTCCGACTCTTACTTATTCCCGTCGCATCACTCCTTATATTGTCGGATCGCTGCATACGTCATGTCATTTCCGTTTACAGGGCCACCCACAGCGCCACATTTGCATAAGACCAGCTGTCTAATTTAATTGCTCTTCAATGTATGTCACGTCTCAGACAAAACCCTTTATATTTTATACTTATTATCTTTTTCACATGCAGACATTCCTGAACATGGTCCACCCATGTTTTCCTTAACCTTAATCTACTTTTCTTTCCTGCCACTTGAGCTGAATAAATTGTCTTAGTAAGTATCTCACCACTCATTCTTTCAACATGGCCAAACCACTTCAGAATATTTGTCTTCACCTTACTAATAATATGTCTTCATTTTTGCGTTACATAACAGAAACATGTCTTCATTTTTGCGTCACATAACAGAAACATGTCTTCATTTTTGCGTCACATAACAGAAACATGTCTTCATTCCTCGCATGATCAGCACATGCCATGCCACAAACTCCCCATAAATAACACCTCTCTTCAGCACACAAACTACTCCAATGTATCTTCTGCAGTACCCAAGTTTTACTGCTATACATCAAAGTAGGAACAATTGCACTTTCACGCACAGCCATTTTGGACCTTTTCAAGAACTCCTCATTCCTGTGAAATCCTCCTAAGATAGCTATGACTCTCAAAGATGAATTCACTTGCCTAATAATATCACCATCTAATCTCAGTATTTGCATCTTTTATGACAATTAACTACCATTCAAGTGCACAAATTAGCGTGCAAGTCAATAATGACTTCATCAGTTCTAATTGAAAAAAATAGATCAAGAATTAATTGAAAAAAATAGATCTAGAAATCAGATTTTATAGATCTAGAATCAGTTTTAACTTAAAAAAATAGATCAAGAATTTGTAATATCAATGACCCCAATAGTTTGAATGATAATTGGAAAGCACTGATTAAATTGGAACAGCAAGCAAAGAAAAAAGGCCAGAACTGACAATAAATAGATGGTGCCAGAGAGGGGCACATGCAGAGGTGTCGACTGAAGCTGGAGCCCTGACTGATTCGTTTAATTGCTCTGCCGCCAGCAGAGCGGAAAGTTAACATCAGCTTCTTGATAATGGCAGGTTGACTGCCGAAAGTGCTCGAAGTATGTATGGTGTCAATGTGTGAGTAGGGCTGGTGCTTGCGAGATCGAATTACGAGATTAGGGGCAAGTGAGACGCAATATGAAGCTTAATTGATGTAAGTTTGACCACTGTGATGTAAATAGTGTAGTATATATGTGTAGATAGAGATTTTATATATTGTATAGAATGAATGTAGTGTGGAAATTGTATGTAAGGTATTTTTTATTGGGTAGCAAATATGTAGTGAATTGAATGAGTATTTATTGAGAATGTATGTATTTGTAGATAGGAGCTTTGGTTTTTTAGCTGTTTTATTTTGAAGACAAGGTCATATAAAAGGGAAAAAAGGGGCAAAAAAGAGAAAATAAAAGAAAAAAGTGACAAATATGTAAATGCTAGTAGGTGTGTATATAATATAAAGAGCTATCCCAAGTGTCAAACAAAAAAAATGGTCAATATACAACAGCGGTCTAAGAATGAAACAAAAATATTCATTGCCTGTGAGATAACATCTGCAAGTAGCAAGCAGTTAAGAAGAAAGATAAAGCCCGAAAGACAGTCGCATAAGAATCGTCTAAGTGAACGTGCATGAAGTGTTTATTGAAAGCTGTATGCTTTCTAACAGTGTTAAAGAGTATAATCCCTATCACCTGAGTGCGAAGTTTGAATAACATGGAATGAAGATAAATGTTGGGAAATCGAAATCATTGGTTTAAATACTACCTCCAAATCCTGAGTTTTGTTGCACAGAAGAGAAGCTACATAAGATTTTTATATTTTTTCTCTAATTATTGGAGACAGAAAGAATCCTTTTAAGGATGGCAAGTGAGGAAAATCAAAATTAAATTGTCCTTTCCACTTCAATGGGCAGCACAGCCCCAACCATAATCAGCACACATACTACACTCCCTTTGACATTACGTTTGCTTTTCAATAGCTTTTCCTGGAGCTGAGTAGATCATTTTGCAATCTTAGCAATGGCTACCACCCGTTTAGAGGATGTTTAAAACTAATAACAAGTACTAAACAAGTAGTCTTACATACCTTCACTAAATGACAACTACTGACATATATTCAGTTGTATTTAATCAAGGAAATTCATCAATTTTCATTGTAATAAGGCAAATGCGTATAAATAAAAGGTTTTATATTTGTTTAGAGAATATTTTTCTTCTCCCATGATATTGTTTAAAATCTTTCCATACTTCATTTGCTAAGTTTTAAACTCTAGGAGACATCGAGTTTTTGATTTCCAGTTTTCTTCACTTGAATTTTCTATAGGTTTTATAGAAAGTACTTGATAAAGTGTCAAAAGTTTATATGTTGAAAAAAGAAATATAAAATCAGTTTGGTGTCACATCTTTTCATAGTTCCCTGCTTCTGTATTGTGATTAATCAGACATTATCATTAGTAGATGTTTGGGAAAACATCACACTCTTTCTGAAAAATGTACAGCCATCACTGATAGTATTGGGTTATCGGAAAAGTCATGACATATTTTGGCACCCGATGGTGGTTGGGTGGTTTTTGAAGTACTAGAGGCATGTGCAGCTCTGTTATCGCTATGGAATTCAACAGGTGCCAGTTCTAGCTGCAGTCTAAAAGGAATAGTGAGCGATTTGGTTGATTTGCGGAGATTTGACATCCAGTTGAAGATGGGAGATCAAACTGTGCATTTTCGCCATATTTTACTTCCGTAAAGGAAAGAACGCTCGTCAAGCTTGTGAAAAGTTGTGTAAAGTGTATGATGATAATTCTCTACATGAACGTCAGTGCCAGCGGTGGTTCACAAAATTCCGTGCTGGTGATTTTGACCTCAACGATGCTCCTCGGTCCGTAGGCCAACCGAGGTTGATGACGACCAAATCAAGGATTGATCGAGTCAAACCCACGTTACACGACACGAGAGATTGCAGGCAAATTGCACATCCATCATTCAGGCATTCACGACCACCTGAAGAAGCTGGAATACGTAAGCAAGCTCGATGTGTGGGTTCCTCATGAACTCAAAGAAGCTCAAATGACGGCACGTATAAACATCTGCAATATGCTCATTAAATGTGAGGAAAACAATCCTTTTTGAAGCGACTGATAACTGGTGACGAAAAGTGAATTGTGTACAACAATGTGTTGCGCAAACGGTCTTGGTCCCAAAGTGCTGCTTCGCCTCAAACAACATCCAAAGCAGACATTCATCAGTGGAAGGTTCTGGTCTTAGCGTGGTGGGATTTTAAAGGTTTCGTGTTTTTCCAGCTCCTACCACGGAACCAAACAATCAATTCGAATGTGTACTGTCGGCAATTGGACAGTTTGAATGAATCCATCATCCAGAAACGTCCAGAGCTCGTTCATCGTAAAGGTGTTGTATTCCATCACGGCTATGCAAGACCATGCACAAGCTTGATCACCCGCCAAAAATTATTGGAGCTTGGGTGGGATGTGTTGCCACACCCAGCATACTCGTCTGACCTTGCGCTGTCAGACTTCCACTTGTTTCACTCTCTTCAACAGTCCTTGCATGGTATAACGTTCAATTCAGATGAGGCTGTAAAATCAGCACCTTGTACAGCTTTTCGCACAAAAGACGGGTCTTTCTATGAACGAGGTATTCTGCAGCTCACTGAAAGATTGCAAAAGGTTATCGAGCAAAACGGGCATTATATCATTGATTGATCTTTGTGCTTTC
The DNA here is from genome assembly GCA_039090855.1 of Macrothele yani. NCBI lineage: Eukaryota > Metazoa > Arthropoda > Arachnida > Araneae > Macrothelidae > Macrothele > Macrothele yani. The sequence continues at coordinate 169,149,135 of CM077011.1, forward strand.
TATCAATAAATGACCTTTGGAAAACATGGCTAAAATACGTCATGACTTTTCCGACAACCCAATAGATTAAAAAACCTGTTTTAGATTCAAGTTGAGTAATAACTTAAGGTTGTTGTCTTTAAATGACACCTTGGAAAAAGAAAAATTTCCTAAATGAAGGTTGAACTAAGTACCGACATATACACTGAGTAATTACTGAATTATGACCCCCTACCTAATAATTTGTAGGTTCTCCTTTTGCCTTCAGTACAGAAGTTATCTGATGTGGCATTGATTCAATAAGATGCTGGAAGCAGTTGGAAGGTATGGCCAACCAAGCTGTGTGTAATGCAGCCTTCGATGCAGGTATGGAGGTTGATTGGTGTATCCAGACTCCTGATATGACGTTCTATAGTGTCCCACAAATGCTCTATAGGATTGATATTGGGGGAATTCGGAGACCAATCGATATGCTGTGGAAATCTGAACTGTTTTCCTCAAACCATTCCTGCATAACATTGGACCTATGGTTTGGGGCACTGTCACCTTGAAGACACCATTGCCATTCGAGGGAAAGTTCAACACTGCTGGGGGTGCAGAGTCAGCAAACAATTCATGATGATGGGTGTTAGTCATACATTGTTCTACACGCACCAGGGGCCCAAGTTCCTGCCAAGTAAACATGCTCCACACCATACAACTGCCCCCACCAGCTTGCACTGTGGCGACCATGCAGGATAGATCGAGTGCCTCATATTATTTGCAACAAATACATACACGACCATCCATGGAGTGGAATAAAAAACACAAATCGTCAGACCAGCACACTTTTTTCCAGTCGTCCAATGTCCAGCTTGCATGATCTTTGCACCAGGCGAGCCTTTTGCGCCGATGAACCATGGTTTGGAGAGGATGTCATTAGGGTCATCTGCTGTTATAGCCCCCATACATGTGAGTGTGCAATGCATGGTCAAGACAGATACTGTTCCGGGTCAAGCTCTGTTGTATTGGGTAGTCATCTGTTGAACAGTGCTGCGCCTGTTGTCCTGTACGAGTCGTCGGACCCAGTGATCACCTCTCACATCAACCTTTCAATGTCATGTGCAGTTTTGGCTTAGAGTCATTGTTTGTCCATTTTCACTCCAGTCCTAATACAACCACAGCAGCTCATAAGCAACCTAACAGTTCAGCCATTTGGGAAATCAAGGTACCTGATCTTCGAGCTCTCACAATCTGTCCTTTCTCAAAGTCTGATAAATCCTTCTGTTTACCCATCACACTCCGAATTTTACTACCTACTGCTCCACTCACACTTTACACGGAAGAGCAATTGAATTAGAGATACCTGTCTAGTAACATGTAGCACCACCTTTTGCCCTGATGACGGCGGCGACTCGTCTCGGCATGGACTCTACAAGACACCGGAAGCGTTGGGAAGCCATACGGATCCACAACCCCTGAACAAGCTGCCACAGTTCACGAAGATTTGATGGAGGGGGGTCAGAGCCTCGAACATTTCTCTTGATGGCATCCCAGATGTGCTCGATGGGATTGAGGTCAGGTGACTTAGCTGGCCAAGGAAGCGAGGTCACGCCAGTGGAGTGTTCATCCAACCATTCAGATACAATTCTGGAGCGTTGGCACGGTGCATTGTCTTTTTGCAGGATGAGGTCCCCAGTGGGATGTTTGAAGACTCACAAACGGGAACAAATGGTCTTCCAGGATATCCGGTAATGTTGATCTGTGGGGACGATGTCACACGTACCAGGGGTCCCATTTCAGTCCACGTAAACAGTCCCCAGACGAAAATGCCACCCACACCAGCTTGAAGAGTACCCTGCTGGCAAGAAGGATCCATCGCTTCATGTGGTTTGCACCGTACTCGTATCCTGCCATCCACATGTACCAACGTGAATCTCGACTCATCAGTCCAGGCAACATTTTCCCACATGTCTAGGGTCCAGTGGCGATGTTCCCGCGCCCATGCTAATCTTTGCACCCTGTGATGTGCGGTCAGCAGCGGTACCCTCGTGGGACGATGGCTTCTGTACCCAATAGCGAGGAGATGGTTCTGGATGGTGTGGCTGCTTACACGTTTTTGTGCACCAGCGTTAAATTGCCGAGTGATTTCTTGCACTGTGGCCCATCTATCCGCTGTTACAATGCGAGCTAGCCGACGATGACCCCGCTCATCCACACGCTGTTGTCCACGGCAGGTGGCCCTTGCAGGGATGGTTTTACCGGATTCGATGTACTCACGGTCCACCTGTGACACAGTGGCTTGTGAAAATCCCAGTGCCTGCACGACTTCCGAGATAGAGTGACCCATTCGTCGGGCCCCGACAATTTGCCCACGATCAAATGCGCTTAGATCCTTCGTCTTACCGATACTGCGTCCAACTCTTACTGATTCCCATCGCATCACTCCTTATATTGTCGGATTGTAGCATACGTCATGTCGTTTCCGTCTACAGGACCGCCCACAGCGCCACATTTGCATAACGCCAGTTGTCTTTAATTCAATTGTTCTTAAGTGTATATATGTCACACCGGTCGACCAATCGCGCCCTAGCGGAAATTGTGGTCAGCAGGTCGCATCCACTTTTGATAGCGGTAGTCATAATTTAGTGATTACTGTGTGTATATTGTGGATATCTGAAACTGTTTTTAGTTCAAGAAATTTGTTGTGGAATATCTTCTGATATAACCACTAAAAAACGTGCTGAACACTTAAATATCTAATACACACAATTGACATGTATTAGGAACATCAAACAGAAGTCATCGCTAAAGAGCTGTAGTAACGTAGATAGTAACGTTGGAAAGAGCGATAACTTCTGTTTGATACACTTAAATATCAGTTGCATTAACTAAAAGAAATGCATTAGAACTCTATGCACATTGAAAAAAACGGAGTATTAAGAATGAGTTTGTAGACCATCCCATGTCACGTCCAAAATAATTTAAACCAGTACCTAAAGACTTTTGCTTTTATTTTGGATGTGGCATGGGATAATCTACAAACTCATACTTAATACTCCACTTTTTTCAATGTGCATAGAGTTCTAATGCATTTCTTTTAGTTAATGCAAATGATATTTCTGCTTTTAGTGCTTGCTGTTACAAGCCATAGTAACAAATGCTACTAGTAGGTTTTCAGATATGACAGTGCAGAGGTCTTGGGGATCCAAAATCCTCCCAGAATGTTTCAATGTTTCACCTGCAGTTTTTTTTTTCTTCCTATCAGTCATTTCAAAATACTGTACTTTTTTATGACATAATTATGTACAGTGTGTGCATTGTTTTCTCCTTATGTTTGTAAGACTAATCAGGTTAGCTGCAGTTACTACAACTGAATTTGAATATATGAGTACCTTATGTTACATGTTTGGCATTTTTCTCTGATAGTTACACACTTTTTTTGTGTGTGCCATGTTCTCCTGCTCCCTTTTCTGTTCATGTGAGAACACATCAGTCTCTGTGCAGTTAGGTCCATATAAAGTAACTCCAGACAAACTTAATTTCCTGCATCACTTGAACTCAGTTTTGAAGATCTGTGGTTCATAACAACATAAAATCAGAATATCTTATGAGGTGTGAAAAATGGCAATGGAAAGGGACACCCAAAAACTTAATAACCACCCAATGTTACTACAGCTCTTTTTGCCTGTGAACAGGAATTCTTCCCAAATACTCAGATGCTATTAAAAATTCAGGGTTATCTCCCAGTCTCAAAAGCAAATAAATGGTCTTTTTCAATTATGAAGAGTGTTAATTGGTTTTAAGGAACAAAACTGGACAGCAGTGACTAAATGGTTTGGCACTTCTCTCAATACATCCAAATGTTACTGTTAGTGAAGATGAAGTCTTAGCTGTAATGTCTCTCTCCACCCGAAGTGTCTCCCTTTTGCTATCCAATAAAATGCTTTTGTAGTGGTGAAAAATTTCCAAAGAATAGTTGCATAATAAAACATGAAACGCACATGTTTTAAGAACGTGAAATTAGGAAGATCTCCAGGAGGAACTGGAATTATCATGGACATTATACAAGAAGCAAGTAGAGAATTTAAACTAGATACGCCCAAGTTTTCACTAGATGTCTTAGTGAAGGGAAGATTCCTAAGGATTGGAACAATGCTACATTGATCCTACTACATTAAAAAAATGTGGCATTGAGGATCTCAGGAACTACAGGCCCGTCAGCCTCCTATCAGTGGTTTATAAAATCTTTACTAAGGTTCTTTTGCATCACTTGAAGATAACACTGGACATGTCTCAACCAATAGAGCAAGCTAGATTAAGGAGTTGCTACAGCACTATAGATTATATTCATGTACTGAGAGAACTAATTGAAAGAACGAAGGAATATGAACTTCCATTATGTATGGCTTTTATCGATTATGAAAAGCCCTTTGATTCCGTGAAACCATCAGCAGTTACAATGGCTTTGAAATCCTGTGGTACTGAAGATGCATATATTAGCATTAATAGCATCTATGAAAATGCATGTGCAAAGGTTTGGCTATTTGAGGATACAGCACCAATAAAAATTGGGAAGGAAGTGAAACAAGGTGACACCATATCCCCCAAACTTTTTAATGCCGTATTGCAAAATTACCTTCAGTCATTGAACTGGGGAAATAAGAGGATAAAGATTAATGGAGATTATTTAACTCACCTTCATTTTGCTGATGATATCATTTTTGCAACTGCCCCTCCAGAACTGAAGAGTATGATCCAGGTACTTGCTGACAAGAGTAAAGAAGTGGGATTAAAAATGAACTTTCAGAAGACAAAACTGCTGTACAATGCTTTTACAAGAAATGAAAATTTATTGATTGATGGGGAAAAGCTGGAGATAACGGATGCCTACATTTACCTTGGACAGCATATATCAAACGAGGGTCACATTGATGAAGAAATTGATCAGCTTTTGGAAGAAACAGTACAATTTTTAAAAGCAATATGCCATTATGTCTTAAAAGAAAAGTGCTTAATTAATGCATCCTTCCAGTGCTTCAGTAAGGAGCAGAAATGTGGACCTTAACTAAAAAGTATGTACAAAGGCTGCAGACAACTAAAAGAAGCATGGAGAGGTGCATGCTTGGCGTAACCAGGAAAGATAAGAAGAGGAACTCGTGGATTAAGAAAATCACAAGAGTGGAAGACATCATGACCAGAGTAAAATCCCTGAAATAGCAATAGGCTGGACATATTGTCAGAAGGATAGACAACCAAAATTTTAGACTGGATTCCAAGGGACAGCAAAAGACCCAGAAGAAGACCACATGGGAGATGGGTGAATGAAATTCAAAAGCATGCTGGTGTGACATGGAGGAGACTGGCTCAAAACAGAACGTTGTGGAAGAAACTTGGGTAGATCTTTATCCAGCAATGGATTGATAATGGTTGACAATAACGATTATGATGATGATGTACATGTATATACTGGGTTATTCAAAATTATTCATCCGATTTCAAATGACTATATTTTTGAAGTTTACAAACATAGAATGAGTAATGATAAATCAACGAAAAGAAAAGTTTTCTGAGTTTTTACTCTCACCTTTATAAGAGCTGTATATGACTTCCCTTATTAACATGAGCAATGTTGAGACGATAGTCTGTTTCCTCCTATACTCACTCCAGCATGTCCATTGTCGCTGACTCCACTGTAGTAAAAATGCATTTTTTTAGCTAATCCAGAGTTGTAGGCAATGGTGGCATGTGTGCACACAGCATCCTTAATATACCCCCAAAAGAAGATGTCGCTCAGCATAAGATCTGGTGACCTAGGCGGCCAGCTGTAGAGGACCAAGTCATGTGGTATCCTGTGACCAATCCAACAGCAAGGGAGCACCTGATTGAGAAAACGGTGAACAGTGCAATGCCAATGAGGCTGCTCCCCATCTTGCTTGAAAATATAGTCACCAGAATCTTCATTCAGTTGTGGGGGAAAATAGCCAGTTCTGTAGTATATCTAACTAGGAGTTACCAGTCACTACATTTGCCATGAAAAAGAAAGGGCCATAAGCCTTTGCTTGAGCAATGGCACAGAAGATGTTAACTTTAGGTGAGTCACTCTTGTGCATGATTTTTGCATGTGGGTTTTTCATGATGCCCCATACACGAATGTTGTGACGGTTCACATTTTCACTTAAATTAAAAGTTGCTTCATCACTGAACACTAAGCGGGGAGAAAAATCGTCATTCTCCATAGCATCTTGCATAAGTTGGTAAAAGTTCTGTCTCTTTAACTTGTCTCCTGGCCTTAGGGCATGCAACAGCTGCAGCCTGTATGGTTTCATAATCAAGCGTAGTCTCAAAACACGCCAATCAGTCATCTGAGAAATTCCCAGTTCTCAACTGGCACAGTTAGTTGACTTCCTCGGGCTACGTAGGAAACTCTCTTCAGTTCTTTGCACATTATCTTCTGACATGCCTGGTCGTCCTGTGCTCTTGCCTTTACACAAACATTCTTTTTCTTTGAACTACCAATACCACTAAAGGATACTCTGAGCACCCAGTGAATCATTTCCTTAACGTTTATGAAACTCACACTGCACTATAACTACTGATTCACACCTCAAAAACTGCAGCACACAAAAAGTCTTCTGCTGCATGGTCACCATTTTCTTACAGACTATCTGTTGCAAAGCCACAGTGACACTGGAGCCGTCTTGCAGTGGCCTACTAAAACTTGGAGATTTCCTCTTTTATTTGGTGTATGCCAAGGTCATAGATGATAGGTATGAAATTTACTCTTTTGAAAACATGAATCATCTTGAATAACCCTGTATGTATATATACACTATATTGACAAAAGTCACTGGACACCCCTTCAAAAGCAAATGACCGGATCCACTGCATTGTTAAGATGTGCAGTACAGCTGCAAAGGGTATAAAAACAAGCCTGCAGCTGACCACAATCATAGCACACTGTGAGGTTGAGTGAAAACATCATGGTGGGAGAAAACTGACTTTGAGAAAGGAAACATTGTTGGGTGTTATATTAGTGGGTTGTCCATAAGACAAACTGAGAGATTTAAACTTACCCAAGTCAACTGTTTTGGATGTACTGAATAAGTGGAAGACACATGGCGTGCATGAATCAGCAAAACATACCGATAGACCAACGAAAATCAGTGATGGAGGACGTCGAAGCCTCAGGAGAGTCGTTACAGATAATTGACAAAGTATTGCACAAGATTTCAGTGTACAGGTGAGTAGCAATGCTGGAACCTTGGTATGTACACATACCATTTACAGAGAACTTCATTCCATGGGTTACCGTGGTCATGCGGCTGCTCATAAGCCTTTCATCTCCACTCAGAATGCTACTCGTCATTCAGCATGGTGTAAAGAACATTTATTGTGGACCGTAAATCAATGGAAACAGGTGTATTGTTCCTACGGTCAAGTTTGGAGCTGACAGTGTACTCGTGTGGAGGTGTTTCACGTGGTATGGTCCTGGCCCATTGGTTATTGTGGACAAATCTGTTAACCAGTACGTCTACCTCGATATTCTGGACAATTATGCCCTACCAACTCTGGCAATACTATGGAACAGATCTTTCTTGGTACCAGCAGGATAATGCACCGAGCCATAAAGCAAGGACTGTTACAGCGTGGTTTGACGATAATTCCGTATCGTGTGCGGACTGGCCAGCACAGAGCCCTGATCTTAATCCCATAGAGCACCTATAGGATGAATTAGAGCACCGCACAAGAAGTTTGGAACCAAGACCTACTACTAAGCAACAGTTAGCTGCAGCATTATGTACTGAGTGGAAGTGCATACCTATCGTTGTGTTCCAAAACCTTGTCGAAAGCATGTCTCGAAGGGTCTGTGCATGCATTAAGGCCAAAGGTGGACCGACACCGTACTAATGTATGTCAATAAATGCTATGGCGCGTTTCTCTTCTAGGTGTCTGGTGGCTTTTGTCAATATAGTGTGTGTGTGTATATATATATATATATATATATATATATATATATCCCTCTCCTTGACAAATGTCAACCCCGCCTTCTCGTGGTGCATCCTGTTCCCACTAAAGGGGCTCTGACGACCGCAAATAGCGGTATAACTATACCATCGGGATCAGAGGAAATGCTATCCCACACTCGCCAACCCGCTTGGCCAGCGTGGTGAGTTATGGCCAAACACCTCCAAAATGACTCTACAACTTAAATCTTGGCCCTCAGTCTCCGGCAGCTGGAATGTACCTGGCCAAGGCAGCGGCCAGTGCGACATGAAGGCAGAGGGTGCTAAGAATCCCCGGAGGACCGGACTAGGCTGCCATTTGATGCTGACCTTGGCTACCTATAACGGACGCTCCCTATCTTCTGATTCAAGGCTTCTTGAATTGGAAGAGGAACTACAAAGGATCAAGTGGGACATCGTCGGGCTAAGTGAGGTAAGGAGAAAAGGAGAAGATCTCATTGAACTGAAAAGTGGACATCTCTTCTATTATCGTGGGACAGATACTGGCAGAACTAGTGGTGTTGGATTTATAATAAACAAGAAACTGAAGGATAAAGTGGTAGAAGTTGAAAGTTCCTCTGACAGAGCTGCACGACTCGTTATCCAACTATCGAGAAGATACCAGGCTCAGATTATTCAAACTTATGCACCCACCACAAGTCATCCTGAAGAAGAAATTGAAGAATTTTATGAGGAAATTCGTCATCTAAATAATAAAGGTAAGCAGCACTTGAAGATAATTATGGGAGATTTCAATGCAAAAATAGGGCAACGGCAACAGAATGAAACTTCAGTAGGTAAATTCGGTCACGGCAACAGAAACCAGCGTGGAAATACTCTCGTTGAGTTTGCAGAGGCAGAAGGATTTTTCATCTTGAACTCCTTTTTCAAGAAAAAGCCACACAGGAAATGGACATGGAGACATCCAATTGGGACGACAAGTGAAATTGATTTTATTATGTGTAACAAAAAATTCGTCATCGAAGACTGCAGTGTGCTGAACAAGTTCAACACAGGTAGTGACCATAGATTGGTGAGATGTAAGATGCACCTCAACACTAAACTGGAATGTGGCAAGCTCATAAGACAAACAAAATGTATTGACATAACCAACCTTAAAAAACACCATAATACTTTCAAGTTGGAACTGAAGAACAGATTCTCTGCTTTAGAAGGCCTAACATCGGAAGAAGTGGATATTTCGGAAGTTAACAGAAAAGTAACCAAAGCTCTAATGGAAACAGCAACAAAATTAGCTGGGTCTAAGAACAAGTTGCATGTGAACAAATTATCAGGAAAAACCAAAATGTTGATGCAAAAAAGAAGAGAGATGAGGACAACTAAAGAAGATGTGACTTCCAAAGTGGAATATATAGAGCTATGCAAGACAACACGAAAAAGTATCACTGAAGACGTAAGGAAATTCAACTGTGAGCTAGTGAGGAAAGCAATTGAAAACAACCAAAGCCTTAAGATAGCGAAGGGACATCTCAGTAAGGGAAGAAAACAGATTATGGCTCTGAGAAAAGAAGATGGTTCTATAACAAGAAATAGAGGCGAAATTTTGACAAGAGTGAAAGATTTCTACTCCAAATTATATGAAAGGGATGATACATGTACTCCAGACATCATGAAAGGTACCAGAGTTCTTCCAGTCCTCCCAGCAGAAGTTGCTCATGCAATCAAGAACATGAAGCGGGGGAAAGCTCCAGGAGAAGATGGAATTACTATAGACATCATACAAGAAGCAAGTGGAGAAATTGAAACAGTACTCGCCCAAATTTTCACTCGATGCCTTAATGAAGGGAAGATTCCTGAGGATTGGAACAACGCTACAATGATCCTGCTACATAAAAAAGGTGACATTGAGGATCTCAGGAACTACAGACCTATCAGCCTCCTATCAGTGGTTTATAAAATCTTCACTAAAGTTCTTTCACACCGCTTGAAGGTAACACTGGACATGGCTCAACCGAGAGAACAAGCTGGATTCAGGAGTGGCTACAGCACAATAGATCATATCCACGTACTGAGAGAACTAATTGAAAGAGCGAGGGAATATGAACTTCCATTGTGCATGGCTTTTATCGATTATGAAAAAGCCTTTGATTCGGTGAAACCATCAGCAGTTACCACGGCTCTGAAATCCTGCGGTATTGAGGATGCATACATTAATATTATTAATAACATCTATGAAAATGCAAGTGCAAAGATTCGGCTGTTTGAAAATACAACACACATAAAAATTGGAAAAGGGGTGAGACAAGGTGACACCATATCTCCCGAAGCTCTTTAATGCCACATTGGAAAATGTCTTTCAATCACTGAACTGGGAAAACAAAGGGATAAAGATTAATGGAGATTATCTAACCCACCTTCGTTTTGCTGATGACATAGTCATTTTTGCAACTACCCCATCAGAGCTACAGAGTATGATCCAGGAACTTGCTGACAAGAGTAAAGAAGTGGGATTAAAAATGAACTTTCAGAAGACAAAAGTGATGTTTAATGCTTTTACAAGAAATGAAGATTTATCGATTGATGGAGAAAAGCTGGAGATAACAGACACATACGTTTATCTTGGACAGCAGATATCAAGTGAGGGTCACATTGGTGAAGAAATTAATCGGCGTACAAAACTTGCCTGGAGAGCTTTTGGAAGAAACAGCATAATTTTCAAGAGCAATATGCCATTATGTCTTAAAAGAAAAGTGTTTGATCAATGCATCCTTCCAGTGCTTACGTATGGTGCAGAGACGTGGACCTTAACTAAAAGAGACATACAAAGGCTGCAGACAACTCAAAGAAGCATGGAGAGGTGCATGCTTGGTATAACCAGGAGAGATAAGAAGAGGAACTCGTGGATCTGAAAAATGACGAGAGTGGAAGACATCATGATCAGAGTTAAATCCCTGAAATGGCAATGGGCTGGACATACTGCCAGAAGGACAGACCATAGATGGACAGCCAAAATTTTAGATTGGATTCCAAGGGACAGGAAAAGACCCAGAAAAAGACCACATGGGAGATGGGTGGATGAAATTCGTAAATATGCGGGAGTGACATGGAGGAGACTGGCACAAGACAGACCGTTGTGGAGGAAACTTGGGGAGACCTTCGTCCAGCAGTGGATTGATAATGGTTGACAATGATGATGATGATGATATCCAGGAGGAGAAGATGGAATTACTATAGACATCATACAAGAAGCAAGTGGAGAAATTGAAACAGTACTCGCCCAAATTTTCACTCGATGCCTTAATGAAGGGAAGATTCCTGAGGATTGGAACAATGCTACAATGATCCTGCTACATAAAAAAGGTGACATTGAGGATCTCAGGAACTACAGACCTATCAGCCTCCTATCAGTGGTTTATAAAATCTTCACTAAAGTTCTTTCACACCGCTTGAAGGTAACACTGGACATGGCTCAACCGAGAGAACAAGCTGGATTCAGGAGTGGCTACAGCACAATAGATCATATCCACGTACTGAGAGAACTAATTGAAAGAGCGAGGGAATATGAACTTCCATTGTGCATGGCTTTTATCGATTATGAAAAAGCCTTTGATTCGGTGAAACCATCAGCAGTTACCACGGCTCTGAAATCCTGCGGTATTGAAGATGCATACATTAATATTATTAGTAACATCTATGAAAATGCAAGTGCAAAGATTCGGCTGTTTGAAAATACAACACACATAAAAATTGGAAAGGGACTGAGACAAGGTGACACCATATCTCCGAAGCTCTTTAATGCCACATTGGAAAATGTCTTTCAATCACTGAACTGGGAAAACAAAGGGATAAAGATTAATGGAGATTATCTAACCCACCTTCGTTTTGCTGATGACGTAGTCATTTTTGCAACTACCCCATCAGAGCTACAGAGTATGATCCAGGAACTTGCTGACAAGAGTAAAGAAGTGGGATTAAAAATGAACTTTCAGAAGACAAAAGTGATGTTCAATGCTTTTACAAGAAATGAAGATTTATCGATTGATGGAGAAAAACTGGAGATAACAGATACGTATGTTTATCTTGGACAGCAGATATCAAGTGAGGGTCACATTGATGAAGAAATTAATCGGCGTACAAAACTTGCCTGGAGAGCTTTTGGAAGAAACAGCATAATTTTCAAGAGCAATATGCCATTATGTCTTAAAAGAAAAGTGTTTGATCAATGCATCCTTCCAGTGCTTACGTATGGTGCAGAGACGTGGACCTTAACTAAAAGAGACATACAAAGGCTGCAGACAACTCAAAGAAGCATGGAGAGGTGCATGCTTGGTATAACCAGGAGAGATAAGAAGAGGAACTCGTGGATCCGAAAAGTGACGAGAGTGGAGGACATCATGATCAGAGTTAAATCCCTGAAATGGCAATGGGCTGGACATACTGGTAGAAGGACAGACCATAGATGGACAGCCGAAATTTTAGATTGGATTCCAAGGGACAGGAAAAGACCCAGAAAAAGACCACATGGGAGATGGGTGGATGAAATTCGTAAATATGCGGGAGTGACATGGAGGAGACTGGTACAAGACAGACCGTTGTGGAGGAAACTTGGGGAGACCTTCGTCCAGCAGTGGATTGATAATGGTTGACAATGATGATGATGATGATATATATATATATATCATTAAACTGAAAAGTGGACATCTCTTCTACTATCGTGGGACAGATACTGGCAGAACTAGTGGTGTTGGATTTATAATAAACAAGAAACTGAAGGATAAAGTTGTAGAAGTTGAAAGTTCCTCTGACAGAGCTGCACGACTCGTTATCCAACTCTCAAGAAGATACCAGGCTCAGATTATTCAAACTTATGCACCCACACAAGTCATGCTGAAGAAGAAATTGAAGAATTTTATGAGGAAATTCGTGATCTAAATAATAAAGGTAAGCAGCACTTGAAGATAATTATGGGAGATTTCAATGCAAAAATAGGGCAACGGCAACAGAATGAAACTTCAGTAGGTAAATTCGGTCACGGCAACAAAAACCAGCGTGGAAATACTCTCGTAGAGTTTGCAGAGGCAGAAGGGTTTTTCATCTTGAACTCCTTTTTCAAGAAAAAGCCACACAGGAAATGGACATGGAGACATCCAAATGGGACGACAAGTGAAATTGATTTTATTATGTGTAACAAAAAATTCGTCATAGAAGACTGCAGTGTGCTAAACAAGTTCAACACAGGCAGTGACCATAGATTGGTGAGATGTAAGATGCACCTCAACACTAAACTCGAACGTAGCAAGCTCATAAGACAAACAAAATGTGTTGACATAACCAACCTTAAAAACACCATAATACCTTCAAATTGGAACTGAAGAACAGATTCTCTGCTTTAGAAGGCCTAACATTGGAAGAAGTGGATATTTCTGAAGTTAACAGAAAAGTAACCAAAGCTCTTATGGAAACAGCAACAAAATTAGCTGGGTCTAAGAACAAATTGTATGTGAACAAATTATCAGGAAAAACCAAAATGTTGATGCAAAAAAGAAGAGAGATGAGGACAACTAAAGAAGATGTGACTTCCAAAGTGGAATATATAGAGCTATGCAAGACAGTACGAAAAAGTATCACTGAAGACGTAAGGAAATTCAACTGTGAACTAGTAAGGAAAGCAATTGAAAACAACCAAAGCCTAAAGATAGCAAAGGGACATCTCAGTAAGTGAAAAAAACAGATTATGGCACTGAGAAAAGAAGATGGTTCTGTAACAAGAAATAGAGGCAAAATTTTGACAAGAGTGAAAGATTTCTACTCCAAATTATATGAAAGGGATGATACATGTACTCCAGACATCATGAAAAGTACCAGTACCAGAGTTCTTCCAGTCCTTCCAGCAGAAGTTGTACATGCAGTCAAGAACATGAAGCGGGGAAAAGCTCCAGGAGAAGATGGAATTACTGTAGACATCATACAAGAAGCAAGTGGAGAAATCGAAACAGTACTCGCCCAAATTTTCACTCGATGCCTTAATGAAGGGAAAATTCCTGAGGATTGGAACAACGCTACAATGATCTTGCTACATAAAAAAGGTGACATTGAGGATCTCAGGAACTACAGACCTATCAGCCTCCTATCAGTGGTTTATAAAATCTTCACTAAAGTTCTTTCACACCGCTTGAAGGTGACACTGGACATGGCTCAACCGAGAGAACAAGCTGGATTCAGGAGTGGCTACAGCACAATAGATCATATCCACGTACTGAGAGAACTAATTGAAAGAGCGAGGGAATATGAACTTCCATTGTGCATGGCTTTTATCGATTATGAAAAAGCCTTTGATTCGGTGAAACCATCAGCAGTTGCAATGGCTCTGAAATCCTGCGGTATTGAAGATGCATACATTAATATTATTAATAACATCTATGAAAATGCAAGTGCAAAGATTCGGCTGTTTGAAAATACAACACACATAAAAATTGGAAAAGGGGTGAGACAAGGTGACACCATATCTCCCGAAGCTCTTTAATGCCACATTGGAAAATGTCTTTCAATCACTGAACTGGGAAAACAAAGGGATAAAGATTAATGGAGATTATCTAACCCACCTTCGTTTTGCTGATGACATAGTCATTTTTGCAACTACCCCATCAGAGCTACAGAGTATGATCCAGGAACTTGCTGACAAGAGTAAAGAAGTGGGATTAAAAATGAACTTTCAGAAGACAAAAGTGATGTTTAATGCTTTTACAAGAAATGAAGATTTATCGATTGATGGAGAAAAGCTGGAGATAACAGACACATACGTTTATCTTGGACAGCAGATATCAAGTGAGGGTCACATTGGTGAAGAAATTAATCGGCGTACAAAACTTGCCTGGAGAGCTTTTGGAAGAAACAGCATAATTTTCAAGAGCAATATGCCATTATGTCTTAAAAGAAAAGTGTTTGATCAATGCATCCTTCCAGTGCTTACGTATGGTGCAGAGACGTGGACCTTAGCTAAAAGAGACATACAAAGGCTGCAGACAACTCAAAGAAGCATGAAGAGGTACATGCTTGGTGTAACCAGGAGAGATAAGAAGAGGAACACGTGGATCCGAAAAATGACAAGAGTGGAAGACATCATAATCAGAGTTAAATCCCTGAAATGGCAATGGGCTGGACATACTGCCAGAAGAACAGATCATCGATGGACAGCCGAAATTTTAGATTGGATTCCAAGGGACAGGAAAATACCCAGAAGAAGACCACATGGAAGATGGGTGGATGAAATTCAAAAGTATGTGGGAGTGACATGGAGGAGACTGGCACAAGACAGACCGTTGTGGGGGAAACTTGGGGAGACCTTCGTCCAGCAGTGGATTGATAATGGTTGAAAATGATGATGATGATGATGATATATACATACACACACCATACATGAGACTGACCAAGGAACAAAAAGCATAACTTTTTAACCAGGTGAAAAATCAGAACATGTGACACGAAAGTGTGAATATAACGCAGCATGAGCAAGGTGGGATTGTTCACTGTAATTTATTTATGTGAATGTTTAGGGCAAGCATACCACTGTTTTCACAATATAAAATGACTGAATTCAAAACAAAATAAAATTGTTTTAAAAGACACTGCATCAAACACTGTTTCATTTATTTATTTAGTTTTGTTGTTGTACTTGTTAAAACATGAGCTCAAGTTTTCTCTTGTGTTGCTTTCTTGTCAGCAAGTTCCATGGCCAAATTTGTCTCTTGGTGACTGCAGCTGCATAGCAGCCTTTGCTTAGTTTTGCTTTCTGTTGATATCATTCCCTTCCCATTTTTTCTTCTCTTTTTTTTCTTCTTTTTTTTTCCTCTTAATACCTCAGATGACAATTTATCCATCATGCTGAAAGAACTTTCAGCCTGAGGACCATGAATGCTTAATATCAAAGCTTTCACAACTTAAAAAATAAATGGTGTAACTTTCAGAATATGAATACCACACGCATCAATTCCAACAAATTTTCAAACTTCGTCACTTACGTTTTTGTAAAACTTTTTTCCCTTATCAAGCTTAAGTGTACACATTTATGGGGGAAAGTAACATTTAACAACAACACAGGATAGTGAGAACATCACGGGAAGAAAAAAATACAATTACAGGGAAAATATCCACTTTGATTGACTTTCATTTTCAGAAGCTGTTTTCCTTCTTTTTTAAGCTGAAATGCAGTATTTGTGGAATTAAAAGATATTTAAGAACAATTCTGGGCAAGAAAAACATTGCGAGAAAGATTACGGGAGAAATTTTTGTTCCGTCTAAAAACTTCTGTTTTTGAAAATTTTGAAGGACAGAATTTCATCTTCAAACGGAAAATGAATCCCCTTGCCCCACCATCCCCCCCAAATTTCTCTCTGTTCAGTTGTGCATTGATCTCGAGAATGCCCAAAATGATAACAGAGATGGCGGGCTTCTTTGAATCCACGGAAGAATCTCGTACCTGAATACTACAAGGACATTTTCACGCTGCCTTAACGTTCATTTTCGGAAATCGTTCCTCACAGTTTCACGCTGAAATATAAACATTTATACAATAAAATGATATTTAACAATACTGGACATAGGCAACATCGTGAGAAAAAAGAAAACAATTACGGGAAAAATCTCCCACTCTGTTTAACTTCTGTTTTCCAATGATTTGATAAACAAAGTGAAAATCCTTCCGCGAATAATGAAAATCTTTCTGGAATTCCGCGAATTTATTGATAAACAAAATATCGTTATTCCCTGATGGAAAACGACCCCCCCCCCACACACACACACACACACACAAACACACACACTATTTTTTTCTTCAGTTCATCATCGATCTCAAAAATGACCCAAATAATAAAAAAATAAAAAACTGAATTCCGCAAATCTGCGGAAGAATCTCATTTATGACACACACACACACACGAAATCTGATCAAAAAGTATCTGACTGCATTTTTTTCCTCTTAAACTAGACAGACCATGGCACCGAGACTCACAGCCTTGGACTTTACTACACATGTGAATTTTTGTTATGCTGTCAGCTGGATACTTTTTGAAGTATCATCACTTATAGTATCACCAATAGGTGCTCTGTGTCTTCAAGTCTTATCTCCTTCAAAGGCATTTTCAACTTTGAGAACAGCCAGAAGTCACAAGGAGCTATACCAGGAGAGTATGGGTTTCACCTCACTTGTGGGATCCAACGTTTGGCCAAAAAGGCCTGAATGAGGTGAGACGAATGGATGGGGGCAGGGTTATTGTGCAGCTGTGAGTCACCTTGCTGCCACAGCACTGCATCTCGTAGGTGATGGAGAACCGCCTGGTAGTACTTATTCTTTACAGCACATACTTTCTCGATCATTTCCTGGTTCTTGCATGTGGAGGGCATTCCTGAATGCTCGTAACTATCAACAGGTATTCATCCATCTTTGAAGCATCGATACCACTCCCTGAATTGTGTTACACCCATAACTTTATCACCGAAAGCCTTACTAATTCTCTACATTGTTTTATCTGAGGTGTGGCACAGTTTGTGGCCAAATTTGATACAGGTGCTCTGCTCAACTCGTTCAATGCGACACAAAACAAGAATGCAATGGACGTGGAATCACAATGGCAAACCTTCACTGCCAGGCACCAAATGAGCCAGCTAACAACATAGCAAAAATTTACGCATGCGCACTAAAGTCCAAGGTCGCACGCCACCAAGTCTTGGTGCTGTGCTCTCTACTTAATATATATATGTGTGTGTACAATACACACATATACTGAGAGTGTGAGATACAAACTTGGATCCCTCTTGAAATGAAATCCTTGCTACGCCACACACAGGTAGTGTGGTATTGGCTCATTGAGAGGACAGGGATGCAGAAAATAACAAGGAAAATTATTTTAAGTATGATGAAAGTAGGAAAATATAGTTATTTAAACAATATGGCAAATTGCAGCAGAAAATTTAACAGTGAATCAAATCATAATTACAAGAGAAGATAAAAATAGCTTTTCTGTAACATATGCTGTCATAAACATAGTCCCAAACATGGGAAAAGTTTTGAAAAATATCATGCTCTGAAGTAATAGCATATAGCCATCACTTACACTTGATATTCTGCAGCATTTACAGAAAGAAAATCTTTTTTAAGTACAGAATGATTATATACGGACAAAATGTTGAGGTAAAAGAGGTTTAAATGAAAGGCTTTTCATTGTATGAGTTTCCCAAGGACAGTCAGTTTACTTATTATTACTATTGCTGTTAATGTGATTCAAATGTCTTCCTTTCATTTGTGAAATTATCATGACCTTTTCATGCTTACAACCTAGATAGTGTTCACATTGAAGTACCACAAAACATTAACAACAGACCAAGAAGAAAAATATTGCAATTGACCATAGGTTTGCTACGAACAATCTCCACTCCTTTCAATCCCTTGGAAGCTTATCTGTCTCTTGATATGTTTGCAGCTGTCACTAATGATCAATATTGTACCTTCAATTTATCTTGTCCGTAGTTTCCACAATTAGTTTGCAGCTTGCTTGCTACAGAACAGAACACCTCAGTATCTGTACCCTTTTGAACTGTAAATTAGTTGTGAGTAATGCTATTCAGCACATAATTTGTCTGCAAGGATTTCACTTTCATAATTACATGTTTCATTTTGACTTGAACTTTTTTTGTTACAGTTCATTTTAACTTGAGATGAGAGAGACAATGTAGTACTTTTGTATATTTCCTCAGTGACAACTATTTCTTCGTAATTGACGTGGACATCTTTGCTTGGCAACTTATGATTCATCCAGGTTTCCTTAAACATACGGTGTGTGTGTGTTTTTTTTTTTTTTTTCTGTTTAAAGGTGTGATAGCATCAGATCAGAAAATAAAGATACAGAATGGAAATTAAGCCATTAAAGGTGCGGTTAAAATAGCATACAATCACTATCCTCGGAATCATTCCAAAATTTCATATGCATTTCAGCCTATACATTCACGGCCATCTTCAGTGTGCTTTTGGATGTTGACTAGTTGCTGAAATGTTCTGGTGCACCATAATTCCTTCATCGTGCCTAGTTGTATCGTATCAAAATATTGTTGCAAACAAATTATGTGCTTAACGGAAGTACAAAGGCCTATTTAACCACATATCTACTCTTACAAGGTAAAGAAATTTATTAATGTAATAATTTTAGCTAACCTCGGGACCTTTTTACATGTCCAGTTCATGACAATGTGTTTTCATTAGTTTTCTCATCAATAAAAAGTGCCAGATTCAGATGCTATTAACCCACCTATTTTTCTGTACATATCCTCTTGACAATCTCATGTACATATACCTAAGCTGTTCTCTGAGATTCAAAGGTTAGCTCCAAAAAGAAATACAAACTTCCAGATATTTTTACTTATTGTTGTCGTATCAAACTTCTCCATTTACAGCGATCTTGACATACAACTCGTGCTTCACTAATATCCATTACACGCCGTACACAAGATCTTTTATACTTCATACTCATAATCTTTTTCTCATGCAGACACTCCTGAATCTGATCCACCCATGTCTTCCTTGGCCTTCCTCTGCCTTTCCTTCCTGCCACTTGGACTGAAAAGATTTTCTTAGTAAGCATTTCATCACTCAATTCTTTCAACATGGCCAAACCACCGAAGCATATTGGTCTCCACCTTGCTGAAAACATTTTGCTTCACATCACACAACTGCAATACATCTTCATTTCTCACATAATCATATCGTGTCTTGCCACAAACTCCACGTAAGTAACGCATTTCTCCAGCACACAAACGACTCCTATGTTTCTTCTGCAGTACCCAGGTTTCACTGCCATACATCAGAGTAGGAACAATTACAGTTTCATACACAGCCATGCGGGACTCTCTAGAGAACCCATCATTCCTGTGAAAACCTCCAAGAGCAGCTATGACTTTCAAAGAAGAATTCACTCACCTACTGATTTCACCATCCAACTTGTTCTCTCTGTCAAACATGCTTCCTAAATACACAAACTCACTCACCTGGTCAATCATAGTGCCATTTATACTTACATTACATTCAGTGCTACCCATTCCTCTCTCAAACACCATAACTTTGGTTTTTCTCTTATTTATACTCAGTTTGAATTTCATGCAAACTTCGTGCATCCGAGTCAACATACTCTGCAACTCACTTTTGCTCTCTGCCAACAGGACAGTGTCATCAGCATACAGCAACCTGCACACACGAATATCACCAAGACATAAACCACTATTATCTATTTGGCATCATGCATGCATGCATCCATAAATATATTAAACAGCCATGGTGACATTACACAACCTTGTCTAACTCCTGCACCAATGGAAAACCATTTTGATAAAACAC
The DNA here is from genome assembly GCA_039090855.1 of Macrothele yani. Classification (NCBI taxonomy): domain Eukaryota; kingdom Metazoa; phylum Arthropoda; class Arachnida; order Araneae; family Macrothelidae; genus Macrothele; species Macrothele yani. The sequence goes on from CM077011.1 coordinate 169,169,439, forward strand.
CATTAGCTCGTACACAAGCTCTACTACCAGCATACATGGCTTTTACACTAGTAAGTAGATTCTCAGGAACACATATTCATTCAATACCTTCCACAAAAGTGTCCTATTCACTCGGTCGTAAGCTTTCTCTAAATCTATGAAGGCAGTAAAAACTTTCTTCCCAACAGCCAGATACTTTTCAATCATCGGGCGTAATGCAAAAATCTGGTTAGTGCAGCCTTTACCAGGCATAAAACCACTCTGAACATCCCACACTTTCAATGATGTAAGACCCCGTACTTTTTCAATAACAACCTTACCAAACACTTTCCCTGGCACACTCAGTAGGCTAATACCATGATAGTTCTTGCATTCAGTCTGATCACCTTTTCCCTTATACAAGGGAACAATGATAGCATCCTTCCAATACCGAGGAACCATTCCTAACTCTCAGCACAACTGGCAAATTTCAGTCAATCAGTCAATTATAGAATCACCACCATATTTCAACATCTCTGCAGTTATGTCATCAACTCCCGGAGCCTTACCATTCTGAAGAGATTTTAGAGCTTTACACACTTCTCTTGAGATCCCTCTTGTGCTTTCATCCCTTATTGTGACATCATCTGCGTCTGTCTCAGAATCATCTTTGCTTTCCTGATCTAATAACTCACAGAAGTATTCACCCCATCTGTCACTTAACTCATTGGGCTCCCATATCATTTCCCCAATCTCATTCTTAACACTCATGTCAGCTACTTTAAATGAGATCTTTGCCTAATTGCTTCTCATTCACTGTTCTTCATGTAACATCTCAGCAAAGTTGAAAATTTCATCACCCTAGAGCAGGAATTGAATTTTCATCTCCTGATTTCCATTCAACCATTATATCAGCTGGAGCAATGAAGTTTCAAGTAATTAGTTTCGAGTTTTCCGAGATGTCATGTGGACAACAGGGAATTAAAAGCAATTCAGTATCTCAATCTGATTGTTAAAAGTAATGTACTTGTGAAGAATCTATCTTCCTCAATTTCTACAAGACCTGTATCATTGTACCCAAATGTCACTGTCATTTAGACAGTGACATTTGAACTTCAGTCTGAAAACTGCCAAACAATATAAGTTAATATTAATGCAACAAAGAATAATGCTCCAAGAAATTTTGAATGTTTAGAAGCCCACGACAATGCATTTACACCATGAGAAAGGTAGTAGTTTGATGCAACAAGCACTGTTTAGAGTTTTATATGACAGTAAAAGTCACAGTGTAGCATAGTTCAAATTGTGTTTTAATTTCTTGTTCAAAATTAAGTTATTTTGAAATAGCATGATTTTTTTTTAACCAAAATGTTATGGATGTCATTACATTTTAATTAGAAAAGTGATTTAAAGTACCTGTAGTACAAAGCTGTTTGTTTTACTTGAATATTACATTATGAAGAAAAAAATTAAGAGCAGTTATACAACTATTAAAATTTGTTTCAATAGGCAAAGCCAGCAAGAAGAGGATCGGGAACTGTGTCACTGAAAAACATTTCCAAATTAGAAAAAGAAAAGTAGACAAAATATTCATAGTGTATAGTATTTAATAAAAGTTCTTTTTTATCAACATGTATTTCTCTTTAAAAACTGTTCAAATAACTTTTGTGATTGAACATCAGTCCAATAATATGTTCATTTATTAGAAAAAGAAGAGTATTGACATATATGAGAGGATTCAATATTTCTGTAACACCATTAAAAAAAAAAACTTTGTCATTTCCCAGATAAGTTATATTTGAACAGCTATTGAAGAATACAAAAACATTATTCCCAATACTCTGAAGTTGGTTAATTTTGTCTGGACACATGGGAGGCTTGAACTTAATTTTTTCAACAGTGCATACCATAATATTACCTTTCCTAGATGTCTTACTGTCCAGAAATTTTAGATATTCAAGTATACTATAAACCAACAGCTATTCCCAGCATCATTCCACCCAGCCCTTCATGCCCAAGATATTGCAAAACTGCTGTCTTCAGGATTCACATTTTAGAATTTAATCCAACAGTGAAACAATACGTGGACAAAAAATACAATATAAGAAATATTTTTCCGATATTCCGTAATACTTCTGTTTCTCATGTTAAATTGCTTAGAAAGTTCGACAAGACGACACATAATGCACGACAGTAAAATAATGTATTGTAAACAGCTTCAATAGGTTAACCACAAGTAACATAAAATAGTTTGGCTCACCTCTTCAAATCCATTCCATGATCTGTCAACATGTTAGTAGAATAATCATTGTATTTGATCAGCAGTATGTACCATATTTCTTTGTCATTCATGTAAGGTTAGGCTTACATGAATGACGAAGAAATATGGTACATACTGCTGAGAACTTGTTAAGCTCGATCTCTCAGTGCTAAGCAATCAAATGCATATCATCAACAAGGTTTGGGTGTCAGAAGAACACCAAATGGCAGCACCTCGAACATACGTATCTTACATGACTGGCGAAATAAGGTTGGCACTAACAGAACGATGAGATAAGTTTTAGTTTTCAGTGCAGAGTCAACATCACCAGCACCCTTGAGAATGGCCACGGTTGAAGCGTGCTGAAACGCACCGGGAATATAGACCGGATGATACAGCGGCAACGACATTTAGTTACCCTTCATAGTTTTTTTTATTTCGCACTTCTTGCTTTCTAATGGAAGTCTCGTTCAGATTTTTATTCCTTCATCTTTCATGTGAACAACTATAAAAACTTCGTACATGCTACTGACATATTGCAGATCTGCCAACCTCTCAGAACCAAAAAACGTAACACTCAAATAGAAAAATCGTAACATGATGTGTGCTGATAATTTTTGAAGCCTATTTCAGCTGTATAAATTCTCGATGGTGTAAGGTGTAGCTATATAAATTCTTGATGGTTGCAGGTGTAAGAGGAGGGATGTTGCTTCAAATAAATAGACACTTGTTCACATTCCAGCATCGACCAATCAGCAGCTTTAAGTATGATGAAGAGTCGAAAACACGAATCAGTCTTTAACGTTATACGAAACGAGTCGGATTCGTCCATTGGTTGCTGATTGCACTTGACTTGACTTGCTTTATTTCCGTTGGGAAACCATACTCGGAGTCACCCTAAAAGTGCACTGTTGTTAAAGGCCGGAGAGCCTTATCACGACTCATCGTGGAACACAAGAACAGTATCCATCCACGTTAATGTGCTCTCCTGCTGTTTCCTTTCTGATACCTCCACCTGCCCACACACACATCACACAACACTAAAGATTGTGAATGGAGGTCTGGTGGAGTCCAAACTTCTTCTTCCCCTACTGCCTGCTTAAGCAACCTACCCTTTGAGTTTCCCTGATTGTCAATTTATTGCCTATTTGTTGTGAATGTTGGGAGAGGTCTTCTACCCCTCCCTCTTCCTCTCCGAGTTGTATCCCAAATGGTCAGAAACAGCCAAGAGTGCGAAGCTCTTGATCGAGGAACTTCTCATATCAAATTTATTTCTAAAAGTGCTCCAACTTCTTTCTGGAATTTTTTTAGATAGCAATTTTGTCTGATAAACTGCTGAGCAAACGAAAATGGATCCTAAGCAATAATTCTACTGCTTTTCGCTCTAAACGCTAGGGACCATTTTTCGTAGCGGAGGTAGCTGTTTAGTACCCTTCATAGTGGTACACTCGGGTTGACTCGGAGTATAGAGGCAAGGAAATTTGTTAAGAGAAGTTGGAAACACTCTCCAAGAAAAAATCTGTCAGAAGGAAAAACAGATTACACATAAATTTTCCCCACTTCTGTCTTTGAAAAGGGGGAAAACATGACTTTAAAAAAAAAAAATTGTATTTTTGGAGGCAAAATCATATTGTACTGCAGCATGATTTATCATACTAAATATGATAAAATCGTAACAGTTGGCAGGTCTGCATATTGACTGATGGTAGAACACACTTGAAATGGTAGGCCTAACCACATTAAGCCTAACCTTACGTGAACGATGAAGAAATACGGTGCATACTGCTAAACAGATACAATGAATATTCTACTGACATATCATGGAATGGATTTGAAGAGGTGAGTCAAACTATTTTATGTTACTTTTGATTTTAACCTATTGAAGCTGTTTACAATACATTATTTTCCCATCGGGCATTATGTGTCATCTTGTCGAACTTTCTAAGCAATTTAATATGAGAAACAAAAGCATTACGAAATATCTGAAGATTATTTCTTATATTGTGCTGTCTTCAGATCATGGATGTGGAGGGCTCTAACTGTATGCCCGTTTAATCCTTTAAGGAATCAGGAAAGCTCCAACATAGTAAAGGATTACTAATCAAAAACAACTATAACGGGAATTTTACTAGGAATTTTTTTATTTAAATTGCAAATTTCGGAGAAAACTTTTCTCTTTCTTCAGCCTGTCTTTTTGTTGTCACTTATTCCCGTCACTATCGCAGTTACAGTTATTTTTCATCAAATCCTGCCAGATGTTAGGCAGGGAAAATCCTTTGCAGTCATTGATGATGGAATTTTGATTTTTCTCAATCTCTATTCCTTCTTTCAGCTTTCTTTTTTGAAAATTGCTTTGGAAACTGGTGACTTTAAGGGAATTCCAATCCATTCTGTGACTAGTTTCTCTAACATGCCTATCTAAACTAGTCTTGTTGGAGCAATTTTTTATAGCAGCTTTATGCTCTGCTATACGAGTTTCTAGTCTGCGACCTGTAGTCCACAACTACATTTTACTTCATAGACTAGACCTTGTATTTTTAAAATATCTTCTTCTCTTTGAACTATTTTAGGGAAAATATTTTTAACTTTGTTCTCTAAACTTGGAGCTAGCCTAATATTGTACTTCTTACTAAATCTCTTTAAAGACTCAAATAAGCCTCTGTGATAAGAATTTTTTTAGTGAATTTTACTCGTTGCTTTTGCGGGTTCTTCATACCATTAAAATTCAGAAGCTTCTCAATTTCTTCTTTAGGATAGTTATTTTCTGCAAGTATGACTTTAAGTTCTTCTTTATGGGCTTCTTTCTTATCTGCTGTAGAAACTATTTAATTAATTTTTTTCTAAAAACTGACTTGCTGCATTTTTCTTAATAAAAACTGGATGATAGGAATTGAAATCCAATAGTCTATTAGTATTCATTGGTTTTTTATGCCAACTAATGAGGAATTTTTCATCTTCATAATAGATAGTAATATATAAGAAGTTAATTCTTCTTTCTTTTGAACTTAAGGGAATCATCTAATTCATTGAATGAGTCTAGAATTCTTTCTGGAACAATTTCTGAGCTATCTATTATAAATAAGATGTCATCCATGTATCTGCTATATAGGCAGAAGTATGTGGGTTGTACCAGTATCTTTTCTTCTAGTTTTCCCACATAATAGTTAGCTAAGAGTGGGGAGTCCATAGCTAGACCAGATTTTTGAATGAATTTTTTTTTCTCAAATTGAAAGTAGTAGTTCTGCAAAGAGAAGATAAGCATTTCAAAAATTCCAACTAATATGTTTCTATCTTTGTTGTGAAAAACTATTAGGTCTGCCAAGTCTTCCGCTATAAAGTCTATAAGTTGATCTATATTAATGTGAGTATACATAGACACTATGTCTAAACTACCCATAATAGGATAATCTAATTTAGGAAGAAGTTCTAATTTTTCTTTTAGCTGCATTGAATTTTTAATCAATTGTGGAATAACTTTTTTTACGGGTCTTTTAGAGGTTATTTTTAATGAAAGTTGGTTGTCAAATTTTCGAACTAAAGCCTAGTTCGTCATCAGGACTATGTCACTGGAGTAGTTGCTGCCACTCAATTGGAAGAGACCATCCGCAATTATCGTTAATTGTGGTACTTCTTCTTCTTGCTATTTCGATCCCTTCTTCTAGTTTTCTCTTTACTAAGTTTGACTGGTGGGCGATTATTTTCACTGAGTCCCAATTTATGGAGTGTCCACTTGCTTGTACATGTCTGTCTAGCCCTGTTTTGTTCCCAATGTTCCTAATAGCTGCTTGGTGTTCTTTCATTCGGACCTTAATACTTCTCCCTGTTTCTCCTATATAGCTGAGTCCGCAGTTACAGTCGATGCAGTAAATTACTCCTTCTTGCAATTGGATGTCCAATTCTTTCTGCTTTAAAGCTGGCAGGAATTTCTTTATTTTGTTATTAAGATCTGGAGCTAGCCTGATATTATATTTTGCTCCGATCCTTTTCAGTTTCTCGAAAAGTCCCTTGTGGTACGTAATTTTGCTGGTGAATTTGAAGTTGGTTTTTTCCTGCTTCTTTTTTGGCACTTGTTTAAATATTTTCTCAACATATGGGGAGGGGTAATTGTTTTCTGCCAACATTTCCTTTAATTCTTCTTTGTGAAGATCTTTTTGAGAAGCTGAAGAGACCAGGATTTCAATTTTTTCCAAAAATTGTCTCGCTGTATTCGATTTAATATAATCAGGGTGGAATGAGCAGAAGTCTAACATCTTCCCTGTGTTGGTGGGTTTTCTAAAAAGCTGAGTGAATATTTTCCCTTCTCTTGAGGTCAAGGTTAAATCCAGGTAATTGATGCTATGGTCTTTTTCCTGTTCCAGGGTGTACTTCAAGGTATTCTCTAGTAAGTTAAATTCTTCCAGAATCTGAGAGGGTAGAGATTGGTCCACAGTATCTACTATAATTAGGACATCATCCATGTACCTTACATAGAGAGCAAACAAGGAGGGTTGTATAAGGATTTTTGCCTCTAGTTTACTTATATAATAATTTGCTAGCAGAGGTGCTAGTGGAGAACCCATTGCAAGTCCTGAAGTTTGCCTGTAATATTTCTTTCCAAACTGGAAGAAATTATTCTTGAAGGAAAATAGGAGCAGTTCATATATGCCAAGTAGTATTTCTCTATTGTGATTATGGAATACTATTTTTTCTGCCAGGTCATCTGCAATGAATTCCAGTAGGAGGTCCAGGTTAATGTTGGTATACATAGAGACTATATCCAGGCTTGCCATTACTGGATGAATTAATTCTGGCAAGTTGTCCAGTTTTCTTTTTAGCTGCATGGAATTTTTTAGTAGGTAGGGAGGAGAAGGGAAAATATCTCTGAGGTGACCAAGCAAATAATAATTAATGTTGGAGAGTGGCGAATTTCTAGTGTCTATTATAGGTCTTATTGGATGGCCTTCTTTGTGAACTTTTATCGTACCATAGATCTGTGGAATTCTTGACTGAATTTTGGAGAAGTTTTTGAAGAGCTCATTAAGCTGTTTTTTATTTCTTAAAGAGCTGATTAATTTCTTAAGATTTTTTACAGTTTGATCTATAGGATTACCATTGAGTTCTTCATAATAAGGCTTGCTCAATTCAGCTTCCATTTTATTGTAATACTTCTCTTTTTCTACCAATACCAAAACTTTGCTCTTATCTGCTCTCAGTGCTACTACTTTATCATTGGCTTTGAATTTTTTAAGGTCAGTAATGGCATTTCTATTAAAATTGTAATCAACTTTTACTGGCTTTTTTACAAATTTTGAGACGCAGTCTGAGAATTCTTTCCTTAAAGTAACTGCTGTATTTTCATCTTCTCTTTCTACCTTACTACAGATGCTTTCTAAATCAATCAGTATACGTTTTTATCAAGTGTTGCGGGTTGTAATTATATCCCTTATTGAGGAGATTAATCAGGTTTTCATCTACTCCTTCTTCCGTCAGATCCATGACATGTTTGTTAGTGGTGGATGGTATTAACTGTGGGCCAGTTGCTGTAGACATTAACTTTGGACTTAACCATTTATTTTCTTTAATTCTCAATTTTTCCTTAAACTTTTTGTTTTTATCTCTCACTGCTTTAGCTAACCAATTATCAATATTTTTCTTTTCTGCTTCCGGAATTTCACCTAATGAAGAGGTCCAAATACGAGCTTCTATTCGTTCGCATTGCTCAATAGTTTTGAATTTATTACGAATCGCGCCATTCACCGTTTTTAGTTCTATTTTTCTAATAAAATTTCTTGACAGATTTTCCGCGATGTTTTTCGTGAGTCTCAAAGAAGGTGGAACAAAATTAGCTCTTTTACATTTCTTAAGAAAATACAGTTGTGACTTACATTTGTCGCTTTTGCACTTACTCCTTTCTATCTTTCTGATGTTTCGCCATATATCCAGCCCGTATGTGGTTTTAATCCTAGTTGTAAATGCATTTATGGCACCTCTATTCATAGTGATTGTGGAATAACTTTTTTACGGGTCTTTTAGAGGTTATTTTTAATGAAAGTTGGTTGTCAAATTTTCGAACTAAAGCCTAGTTCGTCATCAGGACTATGTCACTGGAGTAGTTGCTGCCACTCAATTGGAAGAGACCATCCACAATTATCGTTAATTGTGGTACTTCTTCTTCTTGCTATTTCGATCCCTTCTTCTAGTTTTCTCTTTACTAAGTTTGACTGGTGGGCGATTATTTTCACTGAGTCCCAATTTATGGAGTGTCCACTTGCTTGTACATGTCTGTCTAGCCCTGTTTTGTTCCCAATGTTCCTAATAGCTGCTTGGTGTTCTTTCATTCGGACCTTAATACTTCTCCCTGTTTCTCCTATATAGCTGAGTCCGCAGTTACAGTCGATGCAGTAAATTACTCCTTCTTGCAATTGGATGTCCAATTCTTTCTGCTTTAAAGCTGGCAGGAATTTCTTTATTTTGTTATTAAGATCTGGAGCTAGCCTGATATTATATTTTGCTCCGATCCTTTTCAGTTTCTCGAAAAGTCCCTTGTGGTACGTAATTTTGCTGGTGAATTTGAAGTTGGTTTTTTCCTGCTTCTTTTTTGGCACTTGTTTAAATATTTTCTCAACATATGGGGAGGGGTAATTGTTTTCTGCCAACATTTCCTTTAATTCTTCTTTGTGAAGATCTTTTTGAGAAGCTGAAGAGACCAGGATTTCAATTTTTTCCAAAAATTGTCTCGCTGTATTCGATTTAATATAATCAGGGTGGAATGAGCAGAAGTCTAACATCTTCCCTGTGTTGGTGGGTTTTCTAAAAAGCTGAGTGAATATTTTCCCTTCTCTTGAGGTCAAGGTTAAATCCAGGTAATTGATGCTATGGTCTTTTTCCTGTTCCAGGGTGTACTTCAAGGTATTCTCTAGTAAGTTAAATTAGAGAAGGGAAAATATTCACTCAGCTTTTTAGAAAACCCACCAACACAGGGAAGATGTTAGACTTCTGCTCATTCCACCCTGATTATATTAAATCGAATACAGCGAGACAATTTTTGGAAAAAATTGAAATCCTGGTCTCTTCAGCTTCTCAAAAAGATCTTCACAAAGAAGAATTAAAGGAAATGTTGGCAGAAAACAATTACCCTCCCCATATGTTGAGAAAATATTTAAACAAGTGCCAAAAAAGAAGCAGGAAAAAACCAACTTCAAATTCACCAGCAAAATTACGTACCACAAGGGACTTTTCGAGAAACTGAAAAGGATCGGAGCAAAATATAATATCAGGCTAGCTCCAGATCTTAATAACAAAATAAAGAAATTCCTGCCAGCTTTAAAGCAGAAAGAATTGGACATCCAATTGCAAGAAGGAGTAATTTACTGCATCGACTGTAACTGCGGACTCAGCTATATAGGAGAAACAGGGAGAAGTATTAAGGTCCGAATGAAAGAACACCAAGCAGCTATTAGGAACATTGGGAACAAAACAGGGCTAGACAGACATGTACAAGCAAGTGGACACTCCATAAATTGGGACTCAGTGAAAATAATCGCCCACCAGTCAAACTTAGTAAAGAGAAAACTAGAAGAAGGGATCGAAATAGCAAGAAGAAGAAGTACCACAATTAACGATAATTGCGGATGGTCTCTTCCAATTGAGTGGCAGCAACTACTCCAGTGACATAGTCCTGATGACGAACTAGGCTTTAGTTCGAAAATTTGACAACCAACTTTCATTAAAAATAACCTCTAAAAGACCCGTAAAAAGTTATTCCACAATCACTATGAATAGAGGTGCCATAAATGCATTTACAACTAGGATTAAAACCACATACGGGCTGGATATATGGCGAAACATCAGAAAGATAGAAAGGAGTAAGTGCAAAAGCGACAAATGTAAGTCACAACTGTATTTTCTTAAGAAATGTAAAAGAGCTAATTTTGTTCCACCTTCTTTGAGACTCACGAAAAACATCGCGGAAAATCTGTCAAGAAATTTTATTAGAAAAATAGAACTAAAAACGGTGAATGGCGCGATTCGTAATAAATTCAAAACTATTGAGCAATGCGAACGAATAGAAGCTCGTATTTGGACCTCTTCATTAGGTGAAATTCCGGAAGCAGAAAAGAAAAATATTGATAATTGGTTAGCTAAAGCAGTGAGAGATAAAAACAAAAAGTTTAAGGAAAAATTGAGAATTAAAGAAAATAAATGGTTAAGTCCAAAGTTAATGTCTACAGCAACTGGCCCACAGTTAATACCATCCACCACTAACAAACATGTCATGGATCTGACGGAAGAAGGAGTAGATGAAAACCTGATTAATCTCCTCAATAAGGGATATAATTACAACCCGCAACACTTGATAAAAACGTATACTGATTGATTTAGAAAGCATCTGTAGTAAGGTAGAAAGAGAAGATGAAAATACAGCAGTTACTTTAAGGAAAGAATTCTCAGACTGCGTCTCAAAATTTGTAAAAAAGCCAGTAAAAGTTGATTACAATTTTAATAGAAATGCCATTACTGACCTTAAAAAATTCAAAGCCAATGATAAAGTAGTAGCACTGAGAGCAGATAAGAGCAAAGTTTTGGTATTGGTAGAAAAAGAGAAGTATTACAATAAAATGGAAGCTGAATTGAGCAAGCCTTATTATGAAGAACTCAATGGTAATCCTATAGATCAAACTGTAAAAAATCTTAAGAAATTAATCAGCTCTTTAAGAAATAAAAAACAGCTTAATGAGCTCTTCAAAAACTTCTCCAAAATTCAGTCAAGAATTCCACAGATCTATGGTACGATAAAAGTTCACAAAGAAGGCCATCCAATAAGACCTATAATAGACACTAGAAATTCGCCACTCTCCAACATTAATTATTATTTGCTTGGTCACCTCAGAGATATTTTCCCTTCTCCTCCCTACCTACTAAAAAATTCCATGCAGCTAAAAAGAAAACTGGACAACTTGCCAGAATTAATTCATCCAGTAATGGCAAGCCTGGATATAGTCTCTATGTATACCAACATTAACCTGGACCTCCTACTGGAATTCATTGCAGATGACCTGGCAGAAAAAATAGTATTCCATAATCACAATAGAGAAATACTACTTGGCATATATGAACTGCTCCTATTTTCCTTCAAGAATAATTTCTTCCAGTTTGGAAAGAAATATTACAGGCAAACTTCAGGACTTGCAATGGGTTCTCCACTAGCACCTCTGCTAGCAAATTATTATATAAGTAAACTAGAGGCAAAAATCCTTATACAACCCTCCTTGTTTGCTCTCTATGTAAGGTACATGGATGATGTCCTAATTATAGTAGATACTGTGGACCAATCTCTACCCTCTCAGATTCTGGAAGAATTTAACTTACTAGAGAATACCTTGAAGTACACCCTGGAACAGGAAAAAGACCATAGCATCAATTACCTGGATTTAACCTTGACCTCAAGAGAAGGGAAAATATTCACTCAGCTTTTTAGAAAACCCACCAACACAGGGAAGATGTTAGACTTCTGCTCATTCCACCCTGATTATATTAAATCGAATACAGCGAGACAATTTTTGGAAAAAATTGAAATCCTGGTCTCTTCAGCTTCTCAAAAGATCTTCACAAAGAAGAATTAAAGGAAATGTTGGCAGAAAACAATTACCCCTCCCCATATGTTGAGAAAATATTTAAACAAGTGCCAAAAAAGAAGCAGGAAAAAACCAACTTCAAATTCACCAGCAAAATTACGTACCACAAGGGACTTTTCGAGAAACTGAAAAGGATCGGAGCAAAATATAATATCAGGCTAGCTCCAGATCTTAATAACAAAATAAAGAAATTCCTGCCAGCTTTAAAGCAGAAAGAATTGGACATCCAATTGCAAGAAGGAGTAATTTACTGCATCGACTGTAACTGCGGACTCAGCTATATAGGAGAAACAGGGAGAAGTATTAAGGTCCGAATGAAAGAACACCAAGCAGCTATTAGGAACATTGGGAACAAAACAGGGCTAGACAGACATGTACAAGCAAGTGGACACTCCATAAATTGGGACTCAGTGAAAATAATCGCCCACCAGTCAAACTTAGTAAAGAGAAAACTAGAAGAAGGGATCGAAATAGCAAGAAGAAGAAGTACCACAATTAACGATAATTGCGGATGGTCTCTTCCAATTGAGTGGCAGCAACTACTCCAGTGACATAGTCCTGATGACGAACTAGGCTTTAGTTCGAAAATTTGACAACCAACTTTCATTAAAAATAACCTCTAAAAGACCCGTAAAAAAGTTATTCCACAATCACTATGAATAGAGGTGCCATAAATGCATTTTTAATCAAGTTAGGTGGCTCTTGTAAAAGATTCTGAAGGTACAACTTTAAAAAGTAGTTTAGATTTGAAAGAATTTAGTTTTTTGAGTCAATTGTTGGTCTAATTGGTTGGTGTTCTTTGTGGAGTTTGACTATTCCATATATTTGAGGTAATCTGAACTGTAATTTTGAGAAGTGTTTATAGTTTTCTGGAAGCTGGTTTTTCTTTTTTTGAAGTGAAATAAGCTGTGAGACTTTTTTAATTAAATCTGGTAGTGGGTTTTCTTTTACTTCTTCATACATAGGCTTTTTAAGTTCTTCCATCTTTTCTTGATAATCTTTCTTATCCATAATAGTAACAACTTACTTTTGTCTGTTTTCACAGCAACTACACTTTCATTTTTTCTGAAATCTTTAAGAGCTTTTAATTGACTGTTCTCAAATTTTTTTTTAGGTTTCTTTACTTGCTTCTGGAATTTTGTAAGGCTATTATATTGTGGTAATCTTTTCTGAGGTCTGTTAAAGCTTATGTTGAGAAATGGCTTCCTAGTTCTCCGCCACGAGAACTAGGAAGCCTTCTGTCATGGCTTCCTAGTTCTCCTTGTGGTGGAGAACTAGGAAGCCATTTCTCAACATGAGCTTTATTCAAAGAAATAGTAAAGGAGTTTTAGCAGGTTTTCAGGAATGCGAACTACATAATATATTCCAAAAAAGTGAAAATAAGCCTATTAAAGGACAACATGAATTCCCTAATTCTCATCCTACATCAAGAATTTACTGAGGAAGCATGGTATTGAAGTAGCACTGAAGCCACCAAAAACTACTGGTAAAACTTTAACTGCAAATAAAAACAACAACAACAACAACAAAAAAAAAAAAAAGCAGATGAAGACTATGCTGTAGGGGTATATACTATTTGACTAAAATTCCTTGATTAAGTCCTACATTGGAATGATGAAAAGATCTTTATATGTGTAACATAAGGAGCATATAAGAGGCATAACGGTAAGAAGAGGAGCGACTACTCTAGCAAAGAAAGTACTTTACAATGCAGCAATTCCCCTATGGAATGAAGGTAAACTAGTGGCCCTGTTCACTACTTATAGGAAAACTATGATCAGGAAGTCTATTACGATTATCACAAGAGATGATGTACAATTAAAATACTTATTCGATATACACCATCTCACGGATTAATGTGACTTTATTGTCTCCTTAGTTATGCCAAGAATTTCACTTGGCAATTATTCAAAATCTAGTACACTGAATCAAACATTATTTCTGGATCTGACAGTGCTATAATTTTAACATTATTGCAGAGCTGCCAACTTTGGTCACATGCACTTAAAGTGCATGTGGCCAAAGTTCTGTGTGATTTCTTTTTCTACTATGCTAAAGGCAAATAAAATTTGAAACAGGTTAATGTCAGTGAAACACATTACTATACAGGATGCCCACGAGGTTCCAACTTGGGGACCTCGTGGCGAAGAATATAGTAGCTGACTCAGCCCTTAGGCTAGCCCTAGATGAGTCAGTAGAGTTTCAGGCATATGCAGATAATTTCATCTTAATGGCCTTGGCCTCTGGAAGACAAATAATAGAAGAAAAAGTACATGAGACACTAGCATCCCTTCATAATTGGAGTCACATCTCTAAAAACAATAGAAAGAATAATTGAAAGTTCAAGTTAAAATGGAATTAAGTATATTAATCTATGTAAAGCCTCGACTAAGTGTTTTGTGATTTCATTCTCATCCTCTAATTTTCAAAACAAAAAACAAAAAAAACTGCTCAAATTTATTCATTTTAAATCCTGCTGAATTTTTTGGCAATCAAATGGTAGGAAGAACCTTGGAAAACTTGTTTCTTGTTATCCTTAAACCCAGCTTCAACTTTTAAATTATCACATGCCAAAGTTAGTGTACCCAGGGAAATATATATATATTTTTTTTTTCAAATTGGTTAGGTTTTATCAGAGCCTTTTATGCTCAAACCGACTGACTGCACCATTATTTGTTATCGCTCCCCAACATACATTTACATTGCTCAAAAATTGAATTAATCCTTATTAAGTTCATTAGCAGAAATTCGTAGAAGTCCTGTAATTTTTTCTTCTGTTCTTCACGTTTTTTTCAAGTTCGCTGAAAACCACGATATCCGGACTCCCTAACCTCTTAAACGTTCAGGTGGTATCGTATTGAGGGTGAATGGCTCATTTATTTAAAATACGAAATAAAACAACACATAACTTATTTCTTGATAGAAGATGAATGATAGGGTTAAAATAATACCATTGTTACCTCATTGGTGTGCAGTCTCCTTTTGACTAGTTGCACCCCGGTATACACTCAAGCAACAACAAACTACGTAGCCGAGGTTCCATAAAATGTACGTTCTCCGTAGGCAACAATGAAATATTTATGATAGCTAAAACCTCTGAAAATCTTCTATCGAACACATAAAAACCTTGTTCTTAATAGAACTTGAAAGAAAATTAATCCAAAGAATAAATAAAATCAAAGTAAAAAACCTTAATTCAAACCTCAAATTCGACTGATAATGATATATAAAACAGTCATCATCGAAGGAATCCAGATCCCGAAATTTCCGACGCGCGTTTCAGCACACTCATTCGTGGCCATTTTCAAGGACATCATGTGTTGTACTGTTCCTTGCGTGTTAACTATAATATAAGTCGACGGTGCTGCCATCTCCATCGTCTGCGTCATCATCATGCTTATCACGTAGAACATCGAACTTAATGTAATATGCCACGTAATAACGTTCATTAATTAACGTGGAATTTAACGTTTATTTGAACTGATATTAATATGAACTAATCCTGTTTTTCCAACATTTTGCTGTAGTAACATATAGAAATAAAAGTTCATACTACAAGTGTATGATATCAAGCAAAACAACATTGTAAATGCTGTGAAAATAAACATGCTTAACTTGCCTGCTTCCAATTGGATAATCCACAAATGATTCTCAGCTTATCTTTTAGAAGTTAGATGCTCCCAGTTTTGAGCGATTTTACTGATGAATTTCTTTCTTTTTGGTTATTGCATTGCCTGTATTTGTGACTAAGAAATTACTGCTGTAATTAGTGGAAAAGGATTTTATTTTGCACTAATGCTGAGGATGTTGCACCACTTCCCGCCTCACGTGTGATGTCAGCTGTTGCAGTAGTTGTGGAAAATCCTATTGCACACACTGTAGCAGCAATTCTAAAAATTTATGTTACATAGCTATATATACTCACCATCTAAATTCATGATGCTGAGAGATGACTATTGGTGCAGTAGCGAGTGAAGCATATAAAGGATAAGAGCATCATATTAACCCAATACTAGGTATAAGCATTAGTGCTAAAAATAAACCTTTTTCCAAAGGCTACAAAATTAATTTTGTACAGTAACTAATGCAAGAAATAATAAAATCTCTTCCCCCCTCCAAAAAAAAATTATCAAAATTGGGTGCAATCCGACTTGGAATAAGTCATTTTTAAGTCAAGTCAGCAAGCAATCTCGATAAAACTAAGAAATTACATTAATTCACTTGGCCAAAAAGAAGAAAAACTTGCTTTTTAAGTTTTTAAAAACAAGGCCTAACTTTTTGCACAAAGCTGATGCCAAGCCAGCAATACTAGATTGCTGGTGCAAACAGCCATCTTGGCTTCATGCTAGCTGTTGGGGAGACGAAGTACTTCATTTGAAAACATTATCTTATTCCCTCATCATGACTGGCTTTAAGTGCTAAAGCTGTGGTTGAAGATGAAATGTCAACCTGCCAAACAGCATGAGAAAATAGTCAAGACCTGGGAGGAACAAAATTGAAGTTCCTGCACCTTTGAACACCTGGTGCAAGATTGGTGGTTGGCCAGGACCAAAAAGGCAGCAAATTCACTTTTTGAAGAGGATTGGCCAGCAGATGCTTTTCCATAAAATTTTGAGTATTGTGTGTAATAGTTTGCAGCTCTGTTATTGTTAGAGCTCCATCTTTGAAGTGGATAATTAATCACAGACCCCTGAAGAACATCTAGGGGCCTAAAACCTGTGGAAGAAAATTGAACCAACTCAAAGTATATATTGAACTAGCCTGCAGCCCATCCGAGGATGGCTGTTTTTAAGCTTTAAATAAATATTCATGTATAGGGGATGTTGCCTGACTTAGGACGGGGTGAAATTTTTAATTGAAGCAGATTGAAAACAAATCAAATAGATGCCGGATTTCTGTAAGGAAATGTAGTAAAAACTCGTTCATGTAAGAGCTGAAAATGTTTTAGATGCAATTTTGCACACTTTGACATCTCAAAATTTCAGTTTATTATAGGTTAGATCATTTTAAATAGATCTGGGTATTTATGTTTATAATAGAAAGCGTGTAACAAAATGTATGATATTGTGGTGTGTTTGAAATATTTTGCAAAATGTATAGCGTAATACTAAACTCGGAAAGTTCGATAAAGTAAAAAATAATTAAAGCATACAAATTAATATTCGAATTGTGCTAAATTAAATTAATACACAAATTTGAATTTTGTAGATCGTATAAATCGAACGAGTCATTGATAAATAATCTAATGTTTTTAAATTAGCACCTGATCACCTTGAAATCTCCAGAGCACACACAAATTGATCAATATGTTCAGTAGTTAAAAACTTGTTTCTTTTTTTGGCTCGCAGAACAATCAAAATGTGAGCATGTGGCAGGCAGTCCTTGCTTTTGAAACTCAATTGTGTAGATATGAGCTGTTGATTTTGTTAAAACACTGTGAACTGTTTTATCTTCTACGAGTGATTTCAACTTGTAAGCCCATTGCAAAATGTATAACATTGTGGCATATTTGACTGCGTTTCCTCTCGGCATCAAGAGATGGTGCCACAATGCAGATGTAGCTGTGATGTCACGCGTTCCAGAGAGAATGACAGATCTGGCTGTTCATATGTATAATAAGAGTGCCTTTCCCCTCCAGCTGTGTGTTTAGTACAGCACAATCGAACTATGAATGTTATAGTAGCACATGTATTGATTCTTGCCAAAAAAAATCACTGCCAACCATGCATAACGTGCTCTGTACACCTGATTTATTACAATGCTGTTCTGTTTTGCCAAATTTCCATTAATTTTCCATCACATTTTTTCTCATAGTTTCATTTTAGATTGATTTCCAACTTCACAAAATATCTGATCCCTTGTGGAATTAAGCACTTAAAAATTGTCAATAAACAAAAAACATAAGCATCATACAGAATTATCAATTTTTTTATTTATCAAACTCTATCAAAATTTTACATTAAAAAAAAGCATTTGGGATGGAATTAAATGAACTAACAAACTGGTTTTCCAAAATGTAACATAATTAAAGCACACTGTAATCCATAATTTTTGTTTTCAAATAAAATTCTTAAGAAACAGAACTATCAACTGGAAGAAATGAAAATTATTCCAGACACCACTTTTACATTAACAAGTTTAAATATAATATCTCTAGAAAACCACTGACCATGCCAACCTCAGTAGACAGCTGATGTATAACAATTTATCTCATTCAGCAAAACAGTAAAAAGTAGCTTTATTTTAAATCTCTCAATTTCATAATCAACAAATATATTTAATATTAATGTTTGCACCATCCCCCATTTTGCAAGCTGAAGGTTTTTGACTGATGCACATGAAAACTTGTAATATAAAACACTTAAATGTAAAGTTTATCACAGTAACTATTTGGTTGAGTGCTGTACAGTGGTAGCTTGTCTTCAGGGACCACTGGGGCTGAAACTCACCCAAAGATTAAGTGCTTCAATATAAATAAATTAAATAAATTTAGAAAAGTGAGTGAGCACAAGTTACACATTGCAAAAATGAATATATTGAACTGGATGTATGGTGCAGTGTCACAGAAAGAACAAAATTAGGAAAACAACAGTTACAAGTGACATAGGTTTCAAAGAAGCTAGATTGTGCTGGTAATGGACATATACTATGAAAGGTACCTGAGAAGTAGAGTTAAGGCATAAGTTGAGATAAAAGGACTGTAAGTGACATGGAAAATTTTTGAAGGGTGAAGTGATACAATGCAGTCTGGTTGGTTTGACAATCCTGAATTGGGTAGTGATCATGCTTTAGACAGTGGGTTAAACAGTCAGGCTGAAGACTATATACACTCGTTTATAACAGTCTCTAGACCAGGACAAGTTGCTTCAAAGAGATTTCTGAACCACAATATGTGATTGGCACTAGTGGGACCTGAACTGGAGACCCTCGGGCCTAAGTCGTAAGACACCAAGCCACCTTCAGCCAAAAAGAGTTGTAATAGTGGCCCCACCTAACTGTTCAACAAATAATACTGCAGATTTCATCGATTTTTGCATTAATTGAATTATTACTGAGTAATTTGTGTTGTGCTATTTTTAGCTTCTTTGTGACAAACATAAGTAATGTTATTTTGCCAGTGAGCATATCTCTGCCTTAGAAAATTTCTTCTTAGATAGAGCAACACCCACACAAGATCTTATACTCTATTTGTCCATCTATCTATAAATATAATATCTTCATATTTCTACTGTGCTGAATACACAAATCTTTAGCATGAAATATGCGCTACAGTTTTTGTAGTGATGGTATTTTGACTTATTTCCATTTCTAGAAGCACAAAACGTTATTTTAACATCTAGTAAAGGAAAGTAAGTCTTTACTTTTCACATAAATTCCAGCTTTTCTAAGTATATGGCATAAAATGTATATTTGTATTTTCACATTATCTGCTTCTACAATGATACAACATTTTGGGAAGGGGCTGTAGATGTGACATTCCAACACTGAGAGATCTGGTTAGAAATCAAAACAGCTTAGAACAGACCCTGGCCACATTTTAATGGAATTAGCCAACTATGGCCACTACCAACCCACTGCATGTTTTGATGTAATTTTAATTACTTGGCAACTTATTATATACATACTTATCAAAGTACAGTACGCTATTTGATACTCTAGTTTGAATGTTTCTGTTGACAATATGGATTGCCATTAAAACATCTCTATACTGAATAATAAGGAGCTTTCCCTGTCTTGTGCTGTGTAGATCAATTCTGCATTTACTTCACCACAATCATTTTGCAAGCTTTCTGAGTATTTGGCCATGTGGGTCACAGTTCATCACCTCATCTCTATCCCAAAAAATAATGGGCTTGTTTTCTGCTTTATTTTCATAATATAATTTGGTTCAATCCCTTGCAGTCTCTCCTCAACTCATTTATCAAAAATATGAAAAAATTCACAAGCCACCACTGGCACTGTATAAAATGGACAGCAAATGCAACTTGGTTATTTACACATTAATCCACCTTATAAGCATTCTTCTTCAAATCATCACATTTTATCAGCATATGTGATCTTCATCATCAATTAAACATGAAACATCCTAAGTTATTGAAACAAATACTAAATTATAAAAAAGTTCTATGCACATAAATCTATCTGTATTGGGATAAATCTAGAAATGTATGACTAACTGCTTATTAAGCCATTTTTAAGCACATTTTATTTCTTTTTGTTTTTCAATTTCTGTGTTGTACAAACCAAAAAAAAAAAAAAAGGCCTAAAGTTTTCATAGATAACATCAGTGGCAGTGAACAACAAACAGGTTTAATAATTTGCTTATGTACCAAGTACAGTGAATGTTGCTTATAAGGCTATGACTGCTTGTTTTGACTCTTAAAAGCAGCAGTTTTTTTTTATACTTTCAGTTGCATATATTTACTATTCTACTGCATACCTGGAATAAGTTTCTTCTCTGACAAATTTTACGTTTTCCTTGGCATCTTAAAAGGCTTGCTAGAAATATGTTCTAGAATGACCATGCACAAAAAATTTATTTGTAATGTAAATGAATTGATTTTACTGTACTGTGAAAGCATAAGGTGAACTTAAAGATAAAATATGTCATCCATTCTCAGAAAATCATGAGATGTTTTATTTCCAAGTATTAAGCAGTGGAAGAAAAATATACTATGAACATTAAACTCTGTATCACACACATATACTCAGCCAGTAAATGAATTGATTTTACTGTACTGTGAAAGCATAAGGTGACCTTAAAGATAAAATATGTCATCCATTCTCAGAAAATCATGAGATGTTTTATTTCCAAGTATTAAGCAGTGGAAGAAAAATATACTATGAACATTAAACTCTGTATCACACACATATACTCAGCCACTCTTGACAGACCCTCTTTACTTTAATGATTGACTATGAATCTCACCAATGGAAAATTGGAACAAAATGACCCTAAGCTGCAAATGTGACTGTACCTCAGTAGCAAAGGTTCTAAAATGAAACAAATTTAGCTCCTAACAAGAAGTTAAAAACTTCCTTTTCCTAAGAAAAACTCATTGCATGTGCTGAAATTTTTTTTTTTTTAAATTTCAAATGTCGACAAATACAAGTACAAAAACCAAATCTTACCAACAATCTGGTGGATGTAACTGCCATACTGGTGAGCACTCGCTTATCAAAAGTTCTGACTCACTTCAGTAAATCACTAAAGAATTCAATTTTAAATGCAAGAAGTTAAAATTTTTGGACACCAATTTTTGTAGCCAGAGAGCAACATGTATGGTATCATTTTTAAAAAATTTTGTTCAATAACTTATGCCATTCCTACACACCTAAAAAATGCAGATCTCTGAATAAATATGTTCCAAATTTTAATACACTTGTCAAAATATATAATTTCAGCACAAATAAAAAAAAACTGGCTTACTACTAGCAACAATTTTCATACATACATGTACACTCTCTCATGAGATATAAGAGGGCAGAATGCCACATTTTTTTTCTCAGATATTCAGGAGTATAATTTTTTTGGAAAACGAGTGAAATTAGTTGCATGCAATCAAATTTAAACAAGTGTTTTTGTATGCAAGTGAGGATGGGGATATATGCTGTGCTTCCAAATTCAGTTAATTACATGATGGCAAATTAGTGTTCAGCTTATTATTTCAAGAAAGCTGATACTACATAAATTTGCAAATTATATATTCACAAATGGGCCATTTGAACCTACAACTAAAACTGCAAGGCAAAAAACTGCCTACTCTATGTTTAAATTTTTATCCAAATTGATTTCTTGAAATTCTGTTCTCATAGGTTAGGCATTTTGTATTTTTTTTTTTTTTTTTATGAAACACATTCTACATGTAAACTGATGCATGGGCCTGACTTTAAGAATTCAAAGGTCCAGAATAAAATTAAGCACACAGAAATATGTTAATGGTTTACAAGAATATGAAGGGCCAACTACACCTCCAAAATCTGTCACCTGATTTTGAAGATTAACATCTTATCAGTTAATTCCACGAATTATCATACATGAGACTGACGAACGAATAAAAAAGCCGAACTTTTTAACCGCATGGGTGAAAAATAAGAACGTGCTGCGAAACAGCGTGAATATAACGCGCCGTGAGCAAGACAAAATTGTTCACTGAAATTTGTTATGTAAATATAAGGTGGAGCACATCACTGTATTCAAAATATAATAATTTTTATTTTTTTACATTTAACAGAAACACAGGTAAATGTAACATCGCGGAGAAAAAAAAATTATGGCTACCGGCGAAATCTACGCTCTGACCGAGTTCCGTTTTAGTAAAGTTTTCCATCATTTTGAAGCTGCAAAACAAATATTTATGGAATAAAATTATATTTAACAATACCACTGGGTAGAAGAAACATTGTGAGAAAAAAGGATTACGATTACAGGAGAAACCTTAACTCTGTCTAACTTCTGTTTCCGAAAGTTTTGAAAGTCAGAATTCTGCCCACCGACGGAAAACGACCCCACCACCAATCCCTCCCAAATTTCTGTTCAGTTCTGCATTGATCTCGAAAACTATGGAAATGGCGGAATTCTTCGAATCTTCTGCCTGAAGATCACAAGGAAATTTTCGCACCAACTTCCGTTTTCCGAATTTTTCTTCCATTTTCAAGCTGAAAGGCAAATATTTATGGAATAAAATTATATTTAACAATAATACTGTGCAGAAGAAACATCGCGAGAAAAAGAAATCACGATTATGGGAAATTTTCACTCCATTTGACTTCCGTTTTTGAACGTTTTGAAAAACAAAATACCATCCTCAGATTAAAAAACGACCCCCCCCCCTCCAACTAATCCTCCAAAATTTCTCTTCAGTTTTGCATCGATCTCGAGAATAACCAAAATGATGACAAAAAAAACGGGAATCCGCGGAAGAATCTCGTGTATGAATTATGCATGATTTTGAAGATAGGCAAACTAGTTAAAAGATTGAATGGGCACAAAAATCTGCTAAGTGGGATTATCTTTTACAGCCTTATAACTGTCAAGAATTTCAGCAAATTACTATATTGGTAATGTTATACAGTTTTGAAGTGCAACATTTTTACTGGAAAATACAAAAGCCACAACTCAAGTAGACTCATAAAGAGCTTAAAGAGAATCAATAACCACTGAGGAGTTTTTATATTTATGCCCAAGCAACCAACTAATTTGAATCATGTAGAACTTGATTATCGTATACAAAGGCTCAAGTGCACATGCGACCAAATGATGCTACATTAAAATTCATGGTATCATTATTAAAACAATAGCTATAAGTTTTCTTTAACCCAATAAATAACTTGCAGTTAATATCTGGGCTTACTAATATCCAAATATACTTCTGCTAGAAAGTTTTTTGTTTCCGATCTACATTGTTGGTTATCTGATAACAGCATTAGTGGCTACAGTTTTTTTACTGAAATCTTAATGCCTAATGATGAGCTGTTAAAAAAAAATTGTAAGTTCATATAAGCAGAACCACAAAACAGAATATTTTGTGATTCTGTATATCATAACTTTTGCTACTGATATCAATTACAACAGCCTCTATTGTAAATAATTCACTGATGAGGAAAATGCTTCAAAATTAACTGTTCCAATATAAGTTATTTTATATGATCTATAGGAGCTGCACATTGGAGAAATTATAATTATTTTCCTTTTTAATTTTTCAGTAATACATGAAAATAAATTTGTCAAAAGGTGATATCTGCAGAAAAAACAAACAAAAGTAACTGCACAACTGTAGGCTTTCATATATGAGACGACAGTATTCTGCTCTTTTACTTTTAAAAGGTAGTAGCCAAAGAAATTATTCATGGTTCAAATGCTTTTTTCTCTGAAACAATATATCTGCATCTAATAAACATTAATGTAAGTGCTTATGGTTCCATACATGATCAAGTATGTGGTTAAAATAAAGTGGGGTGTTTTGGATTATACTGGTGAAATTAAAGAAACAAATTTTCTATTTTGTTCGTGTGTATGTGTAGGAAAGTTCTCCCAATATGGTAGCAAGAATTATCAAACTTTAATTCTGGCTTGAAAGGCAATTGTTTCTTTTTATTAGATTACTGGAATGTGGTTCTGCCACTCCAGTGGTCTGGAGCATTTGGCTTCTGACCATTCGTCTGAGGTGTGCCATGGTTCTAATCCCAGATGAGACTTAGGTGGTGTGTTTATTTTTCAGGGCCAGCTCTATTCCTTCCCTGGAACCAGTGTCTTTAAATAGGGATGAGAAACTGCTTATAGTACTATGAGTAAAAAAAAAAAAATGTGTGCATTCTAGAACTATGAATTATAAGACTACATCCTTGGCACGTTTACTTCTGTAAGATAGCTAAAATTCAGTGATGCAATACATCAAAAACCAAGTGCAGCACACGTTGTTTCATATAAAATATACATATTGTTTCTTTGGAATTTTCCCTGCCTGTATGCTTCAAAGACAATGTAAACTAATAGTCTCATATAAATATAGTCAGTGTTGTACCATGTTGTTTGATTTCTTACATCCATGGCACACATTATGTGACATTACACATGAAGAAATACTTCACATTGCTCATCACAGCAATCCCATTTTTATATGCCAAAATAAGCATAACTTAAATACGCAATCACAGCAGAAATTCCTAGAGTATTAAGCAACCAATTGAAAGAAAATCTTACAAAAAGTTTTTGTACTTCACACAATACTCCATGCTAACAGTTATGAGGTGCATTACAAGAAGGATATTCCACTCCAGGAGATATGAATACATAAAAAAAAATCATAATAATCTGGGATAAAATAAAAAATACATATGTATGAACTTTATGTAGACCTGAATTTTTAAAGTACTTCAAGACACTGATAGCTTTATGAAGCTGCACAATTTGAAAAAGATATTTGAATATAAAGCTATTTTTCCTTCAGATTTTGTAACTTTTTAAAAATTCATTGCTTTAGTGGTTGGGGGGAGGGAGGGCAAATTTTTTATACAGTTGCCCACAACTACATGCAAAATATTTTTTTTTTTTCTATCGCCAGAGTATTTTGTACATAGCTTTTTTTAAGAAGCAAAAATCTCACAACTACTAAGATGCACTGTGGTAAAAACCTGTACACCGCATAAATGAATAAAATTAACTTGTCAAAACTATTATTTCCTTCAAATGGGAGAAAACAAAAATTGTTGAACAAAAAGATAAAGAGGAGGAGGGAATGAAGGAAGAGTTGATTGTCAATACAGTTTCACTGGAAACCAGCTTCATCAATAGAAAAGCTCTGTGTATCTACCATGAGTTTACTAGGGGTAGGGGGATATCACATACTCACCAAAGGGACAATTTGTCTGATTAATTGTGTCAAATTTTTGGACATATTTACTTTGTGTATCCAGTTTCTCAGATATTAGGGAAAGTTTCAATACAATGAGACTAAAAAAAAAACAACATATGTCGGCAACATAATGAGCACATGCAGGTAGATAGATACCCATTAACAGTTGCTACATGCAAAATGGGGGTGGCAGTAGTTACAAATACATTTCCATAATATAGGCACAAGTTCAGTGGTGCTTCAGTTCCGAACCAATTTTGTAATTGAGGATTTTGGTCCAATCTATTTTTGTGCGGGTAACTGGCAACTGTCTTCTCAATGCTTTGAAGGTTGTATCTGACATTGTTTGGTAATTTTCAGATATGGCAGTCTGGAATTAAAAAAAAAACGTTTGAGTACTACTAAATGTATGATGAATTCATACTGAAATACAAAATAGTTAAACAACAACAACACAATACCTAGCGTGGAAGTTGTTTTAAAGGGAAATAATGATGAAAAGAAAATTTATAACATGTCAAAAATGTAAAATAAATAGATTGCAGAAACAAAAATGTTTAATAAAAACTAGATTTATCTTGTGCCACTCATTAAGAACAGTTTATGCCATGAGAACATTGTTAAATTTATTACTTCTATAAGAGAATATTTTGCATACTGTCTTTTGCAATCCATTTTGCTTCTTTGTATCAAAATGCCATTATGAATTACGAAAATCGGTTTATGTACTGTTTCAAACTTTTCTTTTTGTTTGATCAAATTATTTTGGTTCAATCTTACAAATGTTTTACCCCAGTAAGCAGCTCATGTGCACATTCATACATATATAATACACACAGCAAAAAACAAACTGTGAAAATTAATCTGCATGCAGCAGTATGTTAAAAATGAAGTGACCTACATAATAATAATTTCTCTAGATACAATCTTACTATGGGGAAATTGCATTTACCTTCCAAGAAATGTATTTATGGCAGTCTTCAGAAAAATCAATGTGAACATATTATCATGTTTTTAAAAGGTAAAAACATTACTAAGTTTTAATCATGAAATGTTAAGCAAACTGAAGTTAGATAAACTGAAGAAAATATGGGAGGGGGGATAGATTTAAAAATATATGTCAAAATTAAATTACTTGAAAGGAATACTGAGAAACTATTCAAACAGTTTTTTTTTTAAACATTAATGGTTAAGCAGTTTTATATGGATTTTTTATAAGATTTCTTAAAATTTAATTTGGACACAAAGATTTTTACAAAGTGGATAGCACTTCTTAGTCAGGTCTGTGTTGTTTACTTTCTGTGACTGTACAGTTTGACAATCTAAGATGGTCAAAAGTTAATAATTTTTACTGTCTGCTTCGGGGTGATTTTCATTACAAAAGGATTTGGTCCCACTGATGTGAGTGGTCCTTTATGATGGATTTTTTTTTTTTTCATTTTCATTTCTGCCAAAATGGATAACACTGGTTTAAGTCTTAGTAATGCCCGTGTGTGCAGACTGCTCTATGCTGATGACACAGTCCTGTTGACAAAGAGCAAATGTGAGTTGCAGAGTATGTTGTCCCAGATGGACAAGTTTTGTATGAACTTCAAACTGAGTATAAATAAGGGGAAAACCAAAGTTACGGTTTTTGAGCAAGGAACTGTTAGCACTGAATGTAATATACGTCTAAATGGCACAGTGATTGACCAGGTGAATAAGTTTGTGTACTTAGGAAGCATGTTTGACAGAGAGAACAAATTAAATTGCGAAATTAGTAGGCACGTGAATTCTTCATTGAAAGTCATAGCTGCCTCAGGAGGATTTCGCAGAAATGATGGGTTCTCAAGGAAGTTCCGAATGGCTGTGTATGAAAGAGTAATTGTTCCTATTCTAATGCATGGCAGTGAAACCTGGGTATTGCAGAAAAAACATAGGAGTCATTTGTGTGCTGGGGAAATGTGTTACTTACGGGGGCTTGTGGTAAGACACACGTTGATCATGTGAACAGTGATGGAAAGTCTGCGCTGAACTGTGACAATTTCATTACCTTGCACCAAACTGCTACAAATTACAAAAAAATGTAATATTTGCGCCCAACTGCGCCGAAACGGCATTCCACAGCAAAAACTGCGGAGCAAAAAAAAAAAAAGATTTTCAGGGCAAAAAATGCTGTTTTAAACGCCGATTTGAATGACGCTTTTTAAGGTCTACACGTAATTTGGTTAAACATATAATGACGCTTAATCAACATGTACCGCCAATCCCAACATTTCGGAATGTTTTTCACCTACCTTCTAATTCGTTGTTTTTTCGGCGTAAGTGAAGAATATGTTTCGCGATGTAGGTGGAGCTTATGGAGGAGTTTTTTTGTAATCACGTGGTATGTAGAAGAAATGATGCTGTACATATGAAATCCTGATAAAGATTGTTTACAGATGGTTTGGTGGTCTTTCGGAGTGTTGTGCAATTGAGATTGTTTATATGTCGTTCCCTGCTCTTTGGGATGGCAGTTGTTTCGTTCTGGGCGAGGTGCGTGATTACGTAAATACAGCATAAGGTCAGTCGCTAGCGATTTCGTTGACACAGAGGATGACTGAATACCTATGAATCCTTTAGAAACAAAACGATGGTTCTGTTTCTAAAGGATTCATAGGTATTCAGAGTTGCCAACTTTTATGGATTTTCACTCCATCTTACAATTTTACAGAAGTCACCCAAAAAACTACCGAAATGCCCTCGCAAGATCC
This sequence comes from Macrothele yani, assembly GCA_039090855.1. Lineage (NCBI taxonomy): Eukaryota > Metazoa > Arthropoda > Arachnida > Araneae > Macrothelidae > Macrothele > Macrothele yani. The sequence continues at coordinate 169,197,358 of CM077011.1, forward strand.
CTGCGCTCAATTTTCTATTTTTTACCGTCTTTTGGTAAAAAAAACGCACTTTACATATAGTCCCTATACACCTTCGATGTTCTGACTTCCTCCGCCAACTAAGGCAGAGTTTTGTCACGTGATTCACCGTACATCTATTTGAGAGTGCCGTGTACAAAAGCCGAGAGGGAGCTCAGCTCAGTGCCTTGTGCGAACTCTTTACATTGATTACATGTGGCTTTGTGCTTGTGAAAATTTCAGTGCAAACATTTTAACCCTTTTCCACTCGACTGGTGGGTGACACAAGACATTACAAAATCGTGCGTTACCCACCACGCCTCTATAGCTCGCATGGCGGGCTCACGAGACATTTCTTTTTCACCGAATAAAGAAAAATAAACGTCATCAGCGTGTCAGGTGTCACTCGCCATGCCGATGACGGCTCTTATAGCTCGTATGTTGGCGCTCACGAGGAATTTCGTTTTCGCCAAATAGCTCGGGTGTTATCCGCCATGCCTATGACACCTCTATAGCTCGCATGTCGGCGCTTGTAAGGAATTTCGTTTTTGCTGAATAGCTTGCGTGTCGGGTGTCATCCGCTACGCCTATGATGCCTCTACAGCTTGTATGTTGGGGCTTACGAGACATTTTTTTTTCGCTGAATATATCGGGTGTCACCCTCCATGCCAATGATGCCTCTATAACTCACATGTCAATGCTCGCGAGACATTTCATTTTCGCCGAATAGCGTGGGTGGCGGATGCCTCTATAGCTCGTATGTTGGGGCCGGCACGCCAAAGCTGAGCTTTCACTGCTAAGTTGCGGCCTCTACTGCAGGAAAAAAAATACAAGTGATGGGTGAAAAGTTATTTGGGTGGAAAGGATTAATTTAGATTAAAACAAAATGAAACGTAGCAGTGAAACAGCTATGACAACAAAAAGAACGAATTCAGATAAAACTTATCGTCAAGTGTATCGCGATTTGGCCTTTTTATGAAGCATCTAAAGTTTTGCCAAATCACGTTTTGTATGCCGTGTGGCTGCGATTTTAGCCTACCGCATTGCAGCTGTGTTGATTGTAGCCATCATGCTGAGAGCTGGAAGCACAAAGATCATGTCAAGAGACTAAATGGAGATGAGAGTAAAATTAATGTAACCAAAAAACTTCCGACAGCTTATAAAGAATCCTGGAAAACATATCAAGCGCGGATTAGTGCTGGAAAAATGCAGCAAAATAAGCAATAAAGAGAAAAAGAAATTGAATGTTCACAAGGTGATTTGAAACGGGGAAAAGCTGAACTTTTGCAGCAGTTGGATTCCTCTCATATAAAATGTTAAACAATGCTGAGATGAACATTGAATGTGGCATAAAAAAAGAGACATGAGTGCAATAGGAAGTGGACAGGTACTATTAAAAGCAAAACAAAACATTGCTAACTATCTTAAAAAATTAGATAAAATAGAAGTGAGCAATTAAATATTGAGAAAAGCAGCAAAAAATTAAACTTTTTTTGTAAAATAAATGATTAATAATAGAATCCTGCTATGGTTACAATTTTTTTGATCTATTTGAAAACTAAAATCTTTGCATATGTGTGTGTGTATTTCAATGCAAGATGTTTTAAAGTTGAGTAGGGTGCATCTAGTTCCAAAATATTTTTTGCTTTAGAGTTTGTTTTATCTACTAATATTTTACCTGCTCTGAAAAATGTTTTCTTACACCAAAAACGTACTTCACCTGCTCCAAAAATGTATTTTACGTGCTCCAAAAATGATTTTGCAACTTTCCATCACTGTATGAAGAATGAAGATGTGTTGCAGATGTGTAATGTGAGGTAAAATGTTGCTAGTAGCGTGGAGACTAATATGCTTTGGTGGTTTGGCCATGTTGAAGGAATGAGTGATGAGGTACTGACTAAGAGAATTTTTTCAGCCCAAGTGGCATGAAAAAAAGTAGAGGAAGGCCAAGGACATCATGTGAGGACCAGATTCAGGAATGTCTATTTGAGAAAAAGATTATGAGTATGAAGTAGAAAAGGTCTTGTGTGCAGCGTGTGGTGGATGTTAATGAAGCTCGAGCGGTGTGCAGAGATCGTTGTAAATGGAGACATTTGATACACCAGCAGTAAATCAATTCTTGTTCTATCAGTTAAATGTGTACTTGGCACATGGTCCTTCTTTGAGGAGCTAACTTCTGAATCTCAGAGAACAGCTTAAAGATACATTGTATGCATCAGTGGCATATATTCAAGGCTAGCTGCGAAGCCCGGAAAATGCACAAATAAAACTGAATTAAATATACACAAATAAAAGTCAATTATCAATGGTATTAAAATATGTTGATGCTTTCGGTGCGAAAAAAAAAATGTGTGCAGATTTGCTTCTTTGACTCAGTCTGGCGAGAGAAAGCCAACGGCATAATGCAAGCAGCTCTTCCAGAGTCTTCGCAGTTCTGATGCGAAAACCTTCCGTTAATCGCCTGCTAGCGTTTCCATGACAACATGAATCAGCTGGTAGAGGAGAATGAGCCATTGCTTTGGGAAATGGTTCACTGAGAAAAAAGAAGAGTTAGACTATCTCGGTCACTCGCATACTCCCGCCCATAAGTGTTTTGTGAGAGTTGTTTCAGTTTTTGTGAAGTGTGAATGAATTAAAATTAGAAATATATCTTAAATTCGTGGCTTTGTTGAATTCGAACTGTTTTGATAAATTTTGTGAAAGCTTCCCTGAACATCTACTGTCAGAACTTAAAGAACTCTATGCTTCAAATTTTGATACAGCTCAACAAAAAAATGAACTGAAGGTGTTTTATTCTTTTGATGAATACAAAAACAAATCAGTAAGAGACATTATGTGTTACATAAAGTTGAATAAGCAGACCTCATATTAAACTTTCCATCAACAACTGCAACTGCCAAAAGAAGTTTTTCAGCATTAAAAAGAATCAAGATATATCTTAGAGCCACACAAGGACATGCACATTAAAAAGACTTGGCTGTTTTGTCAATAGAGGAAAACATTATTTATAAATATGAAGAAGTACTCAGAAAATCTTTTTATGAAAACGTAGCACTCAAGTTCACACAAAAGGAGAAGAATGGAGTTCATGTACAAATAAGTGTTCAAATCCTAATCCTCGAAATTATTTGATATAATGTTAGCAATGGCATGTACCTAAAATTTAGAAAAAAAGTTACTTCTATTACTTAACAATTAAAAATTAAACTTCACAATTAAAAAAAAAAACAGTACTGGGAAGATGGGGTGGGGGTGGTCTCAGACCCAAGATATGCCACTGGTATGTATTTATGTAGGTTAACATCACTGTTGATTCCCTCTGCATAGGTTAATTTTTAATCCGCCTTGATAAAGCCAAATGTTTGTGAGCAAAAGCTCAGCTATGCCTATTTGTTTTCTACACCAATAAAACCTATGGATATTGCTCTAAGTTCATTAACTTGGTGTATATTAGTACATACATACACATCACTAAGCTGTTCTCTGAGATTCAGAGGTTAGCTCCACAAAGAAATACAAACCACCAGATCATTTTTACTTACTGTTGCCATATCAATCTTCTCCATTTACAGCAATCTTGACATACAACTAGGGCTTCACTGACATCCATCACATGCCGTACACAAGATCTTCTATATTTCATATTCATAATCTTTTTCTCGTGAAGACACTCCTGAATCTAATCCTTCCATGACTTCCTTGGCCTTCCTCTGCCTTTCCTTCCTGCCACTTGGACTGAAAAGGTTTTCTTCGTAAGCATTTCATCACTCATTCTTTCAACATGGCCAAACCACCGAAGCATATTGGTCTCCACCTTGCTAACAACATTTTGCTTCACATCACACAACTGCAATACTTCTTCATTTCTCACACAATCATATCGTGTCTTGCCACAAATCCTACGTAAGTAACGCATTTCTTCAGCACACAAACGACTCCTGTGTTTCTTCTGCAGTACCCAGGTTTCACTACCATACATCAGAGTAGGAACAATTACACTTTCAAACACAGCCATGCGGGACTCTCTAGAGAACACATCATTCCTGTGAAAACCTCCCAGAGCAGCTATGACTTTCAAACAAGAATTCACTCGCCTACTGATTTCACCATCCAACTTGTTCTCTCTGCCAAACATTCTTCCTAAATACACAAACTCGTTCACTTGGTCAATCACTGTGCCATTTAGACTTATATTACATTCAGTACTACCAGTTCCTCTCTCAAAAACCATAACTTTTGTTTTTCCCTTATTTATACTCAGTTTGAATTTCATGCAGCCTTCGTACATCCGGGACAACATACTCTGCAACTCACTTTTGCTCTTTGCCAACAGGACAGTGTCATCAGCATAGCATACAGCAATCTGCACACATGGATATCACAAAGACATAAATCAGTATTATCTATTTTGGCATCGTGCATGCACGCATCCATAAATATATTAAACAGCTATGGTGTCATCACACAACCTTGTCTGACTCCTGACCGATAGAACACCATTCACTCATACACAAGCTCTACTGCCAGCGTACATGGCTTTTACACTATTAAGTAGATTCCCGGTAACTCCATATTTATTCAATACCTTCCACAAAACTGTCCTATTTACTCGGTCATAAGCTTTCTCGAAATCTATGAAGGCTGCAAAAACTTTCTTACCAACAGCCAAATACTTTTCAATCATCAAGTGTAATGCAAAAATTTGGTTAGTGCAGCCTTTACCAAGCATAAAACCACTCTGAACATCCCATACTTTCTCTGAGTAAGACCCCGTACTTTTTCAATAATGACCTTACTGAACACTTTCCCTGGCACACACAGCAGGCTAATACCATGATAGTTCTTGCAGTCGGTCTGATCACCTTTTCCCTTATGCAAGAGAACATCCTTCCAATCCCGAGGGACCATTTCTAACTCCCAGCACAACTGGCAAATTTCAGTTAACCAGTCAATTACAGGGTCACCACCGTATTTCAACATCTTGGCAGTTATGCCATCAACTCCTGGAGCCTTACCATTCTGAAGAGATTTTGAGCTTTACACACCTCTTCTCTTGAGATCCCTCCTGTGCTTCCATCTTTCACTGTGACATCATCTTCTTCTGCCTCAGAATTATCTTTGCTTTCCTGATCTAATAACTCACAGAAGTATTCACCCCATCTTTCACCTTACTCATCCCCATATCATTTCCCTGATTCTATTCTTCTCACTACTTACAACTTTGTTTCAGCTATTTTTCCTGAGTCTCACGTACTTCCCAAAAGTCTTCCTATCTTTCCAAACAGCCAATTCATGCCTTCCACCCTCTCCTTCCTATCTTTTGCCTTACCCTGGCAAATCAGCTTAGCTGCTTTGCACTTCTTACAGCGATATTCATCCACAGAAACTCTACCTTGCAACATCCCCAAATAGGCTTCTTTCTTTCTCTTTACTGCCTCTTCAATCTCACTATTCCACCAAGCATCACCTCTATTGCTATCCACTATTGTGGTGCCACAGACCTCTTTAGCAGCAATGACAACACAGTTCTTAAAACATTTCCATTTATTTTCAACATCCTCTCACAAGACTTCAGCTCCTTCAATCGTTCTCTGAGTACGTCAGAATAACACTGATGATTTTCAGGGAGCTTTTCAACCTTTATTCTTTCCATCCTGGGCCTCTTCCTATTCCTTTTCCTCCAACCAACATTCAGTTACACTTGTGACACTACCCAGTAATGAACAGAACCAACATTCGCACCTCTCATCACACGAGTGTCAACAACTAAGTGTTTCAGAAGCTGATTATAGACAACAAAATCTATCACACTCTTTTGACCAAGAGTACGATTTTCCCAAGTATATGTGTAGATACACTTGTGGTTGAAAAACATATTACAAACCATTCTCAATGCAGAGTTCAATTAATTTCTTTCACCATTTATCATTCACACAAGAATCATTAAACTTACCCAAAACATTGTCAGAAATTGCATTCTGCACACCTACTCTAGCATTGAAATCCCCTGCTATTATAACTTTCTCTTTAGCACCAAACTGGTTCAAAACAGCTTTTAGCTCATTCCAGAAATCTTCCTTCCTATCAGAGGGTTCAGAGTCACAAGGGAGCATACACTACAACAATTACTATTCTCTGAAGTTTTGCTTTCAGATGTATCCAGAGAATTCTCTCACTAATGCAGCTGTAATGGATCAAGTTGTTCTTCATCTTTTCACTTAAAATCACACCTACACCAGCATGTCCTCTCACATATCCAATTCTCCAGATCACACACTCACCATTCCATTCACTTTTTCTATCCCAATTTCCTTCTTTTTGGTTTCACTTACACACCACAGCACATCCAATCTATACTCATTCGAAAAAACCATTAGAAAGTACCACGTACTCACCATAAAGATCATGGTAACCTCCAATGACAACACACTTCCAACACGTCATTCATCGTGATGTAACTGGGCTTCCAAGGTTTACAGACTTCTTGCTTACGCTTCTTACTTCCGGGTGTGAAACATCGTATTTATTTTATTTTTTTTCCCTTAGCCTTGGGGAAAAAAAAAAAAAAAAATACGATGTTTCACACCCGGAAGTAAGAAGCGTAAGCAAGAAGTCTGTAAACCTTGGAAGCCCAGTTACATCACGATGAATGACGTGTTGGAAGTGTGTTGTCATTGGAGGTTACCATGATCTTTATGGTGAGTACGTGGTACTTTCTAATGGTTTTTTCATTTATGAATTGCACGTAAACTATGCGCACTTTGCAAGAGGTTAATACCTTAAAAGTGCAAATATAATAACTATACTCATTCATCTCCTCAATCACCTCATTCATGTTGCCATTTATACCTCTAGTATTCGAGACACAAATTTTACACTCATTTAGCTGAGATCTCTTTCTGATTCGCCTTTTACCAGTTCCAGATCGATACCGTGGTGGGCCACCCTTTTTAAGTGTGGTAGATCCACCATATCCCACACTTGAGTCAGTTTCTGCATTTTTTTTTTTAATCAGGTAAGTACATTAGTGTGGGGGATTAGCCCACAGCTGACTGTTCAATTTGGTCATTCAATCTAAGGATTCTGGAAGAAAACCTAGTGAGTTAGGGTCTTTTTGCCAATATCACACAGAACTAGCTGGCACCTCTCCAAGATTCACAGAGGCCCTAGTTGCTGTTGTGTGTGCCATTGTTACCACAGAACGCCCCCGAGGAGGGAAACCGATCTTTCACTGAGATCGGAGCCTATGAAACTAATGGGAGACATGATTTATGTCAAAAGGGTAGCCACTCTACAGGTAACAAATTACAAATATTTCAAAAAGGAATGCTGATATTTATACTCACTAACAATTACTTTTCCTATTAAACATTTTACTTACATGAGCAAAATAAGGGTTGCTTCCAGATGAACAGCTGAGAATAAAGTTACTGAATGAAAAATCAGAGTAAGATTACTTCACAAAATGTACATACAATTACAAAAATTTCATATTAAAAAATGGCTATCAAACTATTTCACAAACCTGATATTCATTCTCAGCAACTTCACATGCCTGAACAAATTGCTTTGCTGTTTGTGATTCATTCTGAAAAGATACATAATTATAGTGATGCACAATACAGTAAGTCTTGTTTAAAACTGCATGATAAAACAATAATAGAAACACTTTATTAGGTTGCTGCAGATAAAATGCCAGAATTAGCAAACTCATACAGTAGGCAGGTAATTTAGGAATTAACAACACATTCATGAGATGTGATATGTTAAAGCATCAAGGCTTGCTGCCTATAAAGCACTGGTCAATTTATCAGTGGAATTAATTCCAAGGGAATTGTGCCAAATCCATGCTATTTTCTTGTATGGAATTAAACTTGGTCACCATGAATCAGAGGCAGCGCACATCAATACAGCATTTGGGGAAGGCACTGTCAATGAATGCAAGACACAATATTGGTTTGCATGGTCAGGTGATATGAACCTCGGAAATGAACTATGCAGAAGACCAGAAGAAGCTATCGATGAAGCCAAATCAAAGGCCTTGATTGAATCCCATACACATCCAATGGCACGAGAGACTTCGAGTACACTATGTAACCATTCCCAACATTTAACAGTCATAAGCAAAGTACATACATACATACATATCACTAAGCTGTTCTCTGAGATTCAGAGGTTAGCTCCAAAAAGAAATACAAACTACCAGACTTACTGTTGTCGTATCAAACTTCTCCATTTACAGCGATCTTAACATACAACTCGGGCTTCACTGATATCCATTACACGCCGTACACAAGATCTTTTATACTTCATACTCATAATGTTTCCCTCATGCAGACACTCCTGAATCTGATCCATCCATGTCTTCCTTGGTTTTCCTCTGCCTTTCCTTCCTGCCACTTAGGCTAAAAAGGTTTTCTTAGTAAGCATCTCATCACTCATTCTTTCATCATGGCCAAACCACCGAAGCATATTGGTCTCCACCTTGTTAACAACATTTTGCTTCACATCACACAACTGCAACACATCTTCATTCCTCACACAATCAGACCGTGTCTTGCCACAAAGCCCACGTAAGTAACGAATTTCTCCAGCACACAAACGACTCCTATGTTTCTTCTGCAGTACCCAGGTTTCACTGCCATACATCAGAGAAGGAACAATTACAGTTTCATACACAGCCATGCGGGACTCTAGAGAACCCATCATTCCTGTGAAAACCTCCCACAGCAGCCATGACTTTCAAAGAAGAATTCACTCACCTACTGATTTCACCATCCAATTTGTTCTCTCTGTCAAACATGCTTCCTAAATACACAAACTCACTCACCTGGTCAATCACAGTGCCATTTATACTTGAATTACATTCAGTGCTACCCGTTCCTCTCTCAAACATCATAATGGTTTTTCCCTTATTTATACTCAGTTTGAATTTCATGCAAACTTCGTGCATCTAAGTCAACATACTCTGCAAGTCACTTTTGCTTGAATTCACTTTTGCTTTGAATTTCATGCAAACTTCGTGCATCTGAGTCAACATACTCTGCAAGTCACTTTTGCTCTCAGCCAACAGGACAGTGTCATCAGCATACAGAAATCTGCACACATGGATATCATCACCAAGACATAAACCACTATTATCTATTTTGGCATCGTGCATGCATCCATAAATATATTAAACAGCCATGGTGACTATATACAACCTTGTCTAACTCCTGCACCAATAGAAAACCATTTTGATAAAACACCATTCACTCGTACACGAGCTCTACTACCCGCATAAATGGCTTTTACACTATTAAGTAGATTCCCAGTAACACCATATTCATTCGATACCTTCCACAAAAGTGTCCCATTCACTCAGTCGTAAGCTTTCTCTAAATCTATGAAGGCAGCAAAAGCTTTTTCCTAACAGCCAGATACTTTTCAATCATTGTGTGTAATGCAAAAATCTGGTTAGTGCAGCCTTTACCAGGCATAAAACCACTCTGAACATCCCACTTTTTCTGATGTAAGACCCTGTACTTTTCCAATAACAACCTTACCAAACACTTTCCCTGGCACACTTAGTAGGCTAATACCACGATAGTTCTTGCATTCAGTCTGATCACCTTTTTCCTTATACAAAGGAACAATAATAGCATCCTTCCAATCCCAAGGGATCATTCCCAACTCCTAGCACAACTGACAAATTTCAGTTAACCAGTCAATTACAGAGTCACCACCATATTTCAACATCTTGGCAGTTATGCCATCAACTCCTACAGCCTTACCATTCTGAAGAGATTTTAGAACTTTACACACTTCTTCTCTTGAGATCCCTCCTGTGCTTCCATCCCTCATTGTGACATCATCTGCATCTGTCTCAAAATCATCTTTGTTTTCCTGATCTAATAACTCACAGAAATATTCACACCATCTTTCACTTAACTCATTGGGCTCCCATATCATTACCCCGATCTCTTTCTTCACATAACTTACAACTTTGTTTCCCCTATTCTTCCTGAGTCCCATGTACTTCCAGAAGGACTTTCTATCTCTCCAAAATGCCAGTTCATGCCTTTCTACCTTCTCCTTCCTATCTTTTGTTTACTCTGGCGAACCAGCTTAGCAGCTTCACGCTTCTTACAGCGATATTCATCCACAGAGACTCTACCTTGCAACATCCCCAAATAGGCTTCCTTCTTTCTCTTTACTGCCTCTTCAATATTACTATTCCACCAAGCATCACCTCTATTGTTACCCACTATTGTGGTGCCACAGACCTCTTTAGCAGCAGTGACAACACAGTTCTTAAAACATTCCCACTTCTTTTCTACATCCCTCTCACCAGACTTCAGCTCCTTCAGTCATTCTCTGGGTAAGTCAGAATAACACTGATCTTCAAGGAGCCTATGAACCTTTATTCTTTCTATCCTGGGTCTCTTCCTATTCCTTCAACCAACATTAAGTTTCACTCGTGACACAACCAAGTAATGATCAGAACCAACATCCGCACCTCTCATCACACGGGTGTCAACAACTAAGTGTTTCAGACGCTGATCGTAGACAACAAAATCCATCACACTCTTTTGACCAAGAGTACGATTTTCCCAAGTATATGTGTGGATATACTTGTGGTTGAAAAATGTATTAGATACACACAAACCATTCTCAATGCAGAGTTCTATTAATCTTTCACCATTATCATTGTTCTGGTTATGAGCCTCTTTCTTTGATGTCTCTCGTCCACCAGTCCGTTGTCTTATTATACTCCTTTTTGCTGCACCAATTTCCGGCCATGTGCTGCTATTTTGTTCAAGAGTTCTATTCTAGTCCAAGTCCTCGAACAATGTATCTACCTCGTTACCTTGAGATTTCCTTATCTATACCTCCACTGAGCTCGCCTTGTATCCTGCCAATAGACTGTGCCATGAATAAATGGGTCCCATGAGTTGCTAATAGAACAGCACAAAATGTGATGATTTGATAGCTGCTCTTCTCTGCAAAGAAATTAAATGAAATTGAGTTGAATTTTAATGGGTCCATATACTACATGTCCAAGTTTGACCTAAAATACACTGCTGGCCACCCAAAATGCAACACCAAGAATGAAGCATCCGATTGGCCTGAAATTCGCAGCATGCGTCACCCGCGAAAGGACATGCAAACGATTAGCATTGCAGGGCCTATGCAAATCGTGTGCGCCCAGCACGCCACCGAGAAGCACTATAAGAAGGGTGCACAGAAGGCAGGGTGTAAGTAGTGGAAGTGTGTTGTGCTGTCAGACCTGTGCGTGGAAAGCTTCCTGATGACTCATCGCGGAATACGGCAGTCATTCCAGCACGTTTTGGAGTTCGACAGAGGACAAATAGTAGGTTATCGCGACAGCAATTTATCGTACCGAGACATTGGCGCCCGTGTGGGACGACATCCAGCCACAGCGAGGCGAATATGGATTCGGTGAGTGCAGGAGGGACAGACGGATCGACGTGAGCGCTTGCCGCAGCCGCGGCACACCATTGAACGAGCGGACCGGCATGTTGTGCGGCGGACATTGACGGATCGCACCGCCACATCATGAATGTTAGCGCAGGAATTAGGGTGTGTTGCGCAACAACCTGTGTCAGCACGTACCGTTCCACGTCATCTGCAGGAGCGGGGACTTGTTACATTGACGTTACACCACCGACGAGTGCAGCGGCAGTGGGCCGTTGAACGCCGCACCTGGACTACGGAATGGCACGACATTGTCTTCTCCGACGAATACTGCTTTTGCCTGCAACACCACGATGGTCGGATCCACGTGTGGCGGCACCACGGCGACAGACTATATGACGCCTGCATTATGCATCGCCATACTTATATGACGCCTGCATTATGCATCGCCATACTGGTCCATCGCCTGGCGTTATGGTTTGGGGCATAATTGGATATGACACCCGCCCCCTCTGGTACGCATCGCCGGTACAGTCAACAGCCACCACTACATCTTTGGAGCCTGTAGTGCTCCCTTACCTGCAGGACCTGCCAGCGACCACGTTTCAACAGGACAACGCGCACCCGCACGTGACACGCATCGTGCAACAATTCTTTACGGCCCACCAGATGTCACTGCTGCCGTGGCCCACCTGTTCTCTCAATATGTCGCCCATCGAACACGTCTGGTCGCTGATCGGCAACCGAGTGGCCCGGGTAGTGCCCTGCAAGCACTACCTGCGGCTACGCCTGATGAACTGTGGCAACGTGTGGAAGCAGCCTGGACCGACATACCCCAAGCCCACATCCAAAGCCTCTTTCGTTCAACGATGCGGCCACTATTGCCAGCCATGGGAGCCACACGAACGATTGATGTCTGAGTGTTCCGCAAGTCGCACGGGCCTGTAAGCTCAATCATTTCATCTCTGTATCTGTTGTTTTCTTTCTTTCATTCACACACACACACACACATATCACTAAGCTGTTCTCGGAGATTCAAAGGTTAGCTCCAAGAAGAAATACAAACTTTAAGATATTTTTACTTACTGTTGTCGTATCAAACTTCTCCATTTACAACGATCTTGACATACAACTCGTGCTTCACTGACATCCATTACACACCGTACACAAGATCTTTTATACTCATAATCTTTTTCTCATGCAGACACTCCTGAATCTGATCCATCCATGTCTTCCTTGGCCTTCCTCTGCCTTTCCTTCCTGCCACTTGGGCTGAAAAGGTTTTCTTAGTAAGCATTTCATCACTCATTCTTTCAACATGGCCAAACCACCGAAGCATACTTGCTGTTGTTATGTGTCCAGTAAATCTGGCTTTGCTATCTCGTGTCCTTCTTGGGGTTGCATTTTGGGTGGCCAGCAGTGTAGAAACCCCAACATGCGATAATGATAAAAAAGCTACTCCTGGTTTGGTTACACAATGAAAGCACCAGCATATTGAAAAGCAGTAATGTTAGTTGCGAGAAACAAATCTCGGAGAACAACACACAAGATGGATGAAGAACAGTAAGCACCAACTGATGCCCCAAGATACTTGTTTCCTATACCAACAAGCTGACAGCACAAAGGAACACTACCTACTGAGCTACATCAGTGATTCAGGCAGAAACTATTCTTAATATATTAACAAATCCTTAAACTTACTAGTTTATAACACATGTGTAAGGATAGTTAATCCAAAAGGTTTAACAATTGATGCAAACATGCAAGCAAATACAAAAACGCTATACTTGTTCACCATCACATTCAGAAAAGACAGTTTCAAATTTCTCATACTGTTCATGAACAGTAATTACTAGATACAAAAATAGAGAACTTTTAGAATCTTTTGTGTTCAGATGTACAATCAACTCTCAAGCTTTGTGATAATTAGCAAAAAAAAAAAAATCCCCGCACATGTCCCATGCACATAAGATTTCCTTGATAACTCAAATTTTCAATACCTCAATTATTTTTTCGACTGTCTCCGGATTTGACTTATTGAGAGTAAACTGTAATTTATTATGTAGTTTTATTATTTAAGCTCTGTCAGAATACTTAATCTAGCTGCTTTATATAACTAAAATTTTCAGGGAATAGATGTACTTTTAAAACAATTTTACTGGAATTAATACAGACAGTTAACGTGGACCAGGAACATCAAACAAAGGACTGCGCTCTTTCCACGTTTAGAATTGAGTCACGGAAAAATTCTCATTGGCCGCCACCGGGAGTCGAACCCAGGGTCTTCCAGTTACGCGCCAGATATGCTTCCGCTACACCACAGTGGCCTCGAATTCCTCCAGACTCAAACACGTGGAAACAGCGTAGTCCTTTGTTTGATGTTCCTGGTCCACATTAACTGTCTGTATTAATTATTCATTCGCCTACTAATTATTTCTTCAGTTGCTGCTTACCATCTTTGGTGAATCCCTAGCATTGTGCGGGGCTCCAAGAAGCAACCTGTCAAATTGGTTTGGCAGTTCACGTGTTTGAGTCTGGAGGAATTCGAGGCCGCTGTGGTGTAGCGGAAGCATATCTGGCGCGTAACTGGAAGACCCTGGGTTCGACTCCCGGTGGCGGTCAATGAGAATTTTTCCGTGACTCAATTTTAAACGTGGAAAGAGCGAAGTCCTTTGTTTGAAATTTCACTGGATTTTGATGGATAAAAAGTTCTGTACACTGATTTTGTGAATAAGCCTCACAAAATGAATGCATGGAAGTGTCATTAGAGGAGAGAATTACCATCATCATCATAAGTAGTGATGTCATACATCTCTGAGTTTTTAAGCTTGCAAATCGAATTTTTGGAAGGTGAGAAGTCGTATCTCTATCGACATGAGCACTGAAGGCTACTAGTCACCCAACCTCAATTTAGGGTTACTGACTCCAGACTCTTGGTGTGATAAATTAGCACTCTATGGGGTCATTCAAATAGTTTGTATTCTAACATGAGCATGAAAGCTGTGCCATTATGACTTTTTATTTATTTTTGGTACGATCACCAACAACTGCAATGCACTTCTTCCACTGATGCTCTAGGGTCATTCCACATCAGTTCAACGAGGCCATGACACCCATGGTCTCCGATTTTGATGAAACTTGGTATAACCAATCCCTCCAAGGGGATAAGTAACCCCATAAAATTTTTTCCCTCTAGCACTTTTGGTTTTAATTTTACAGCCCTTGAAACTTTTGGGGAATTCTCGTTTTTTACCATTTCCGAGGCCTTCTACTCAAGCTACACTTGCTTACCGAAAAAATTCTATCTCACTCAGAAATCATTCAATCTCTTTGAAATTTTACAGCCTTGTCAATGAAAGCATGAAGATTTCGAAGATTTCAGAAAAAAATATGTTAACACTCTAAATATCTGCTGTACTCCACTAAAAAATTAATAAACTATTTTTAGCCTAATTTTTTCTGTGGAAAACATGGTTTAACAAAAACAGAATTATCAACATGAGGGATAGGTATAACCCTAACATATAATTTTTTTTAATGAACCTAGAGACATGTTCCATCATACCCAGCAATAAAACTGATGGCTTTTTTATTCCTTTGGCACTTTTTTTGGCCATTTTGAAAAAAAAAACAATAGTTTAATTTATAAACATAATTAAACTATTGAATATTGGTAACATGTACATAATAAGTTATTTACCTGTAAAAAATAAATTAGGTACAATTTCTGAACTTCTAGTCCATAACGCTCATTTTCTTTTGCGTAGCATAACATCTAAATGTGCAGATTTTTCCTCCATCGACCTCATGCAGTCCTTTGAGAAGTGATAGGTTCTTCCAGATTGTTGTCTGTGGGATATCAACAACAGCAAGCACGTGAGGAACTGGTACTGTGCAGGAATCTTCATGGCTTCGCTAGCAGAAGGATGGTGAAGGCCCATTAGGATGAAGAAACTTCACAACATCATCATCTTCATCTTTATCCACTGTAGACACCATTCCAAAATACCACAAGTGGTCATATTTACATGCAATGTAACACCCAGGGAACAACTCATCTGCAGTTACAACTGATGGGTGACAGCTTTTCAGGTTAAATGTGAGAGATGGTTCTTCATCGGTGCTGATCCTTCTAGCCGCAATAGTACCTATGGAATCCAGAGGCTTAAAAAGTTGTGAAAACTTCTAGTACCAGGAAGTGTGTGCACATCTTTGAACCTATTTTCAAGAGCAGAACGAGTTGTATCTACTGTGTCTTTGTCAATAAAGTGGAAACTGACCTTGGTGATGTTTGTTTCACAAAAATTGAAAAATGTAGCTGTTGTTGTGATGTGCCTCTCAAATGGTCTCTGGAGACTCTCCCTTCGAGCTAAGCGTTTTGCTGTGTCGCCAATCCCATCACATTCTGATTTTCCATGGCTTGTAGCAAAAAATGACCACTGTGCCTTCAACTGGAAGTCTTCTTCATGCAGACACAGGTTAAGGAAATTGTACTTGTTTTTATACTGTGCAGCACTCCCGTCACTGTAGTAATGTATTGCCATAATGTGTGAAAAATTTTCTTTGAGAAAATTAACAACTGTTTCTTGGATTTTGTAAACCATATTCACATCATGCTTGAGGTCATCAGATATGACACAGTGTGATGAAACAATCTTTTCTCCTTCAGGGTTCCTACAATGTACTACAACAGGATGAACTGTACATGAATCAGAAGTCCAGTGGTACCCCTGGGCCTCATCCTGGATTATAAAAGAGTAGTTCTCACTGAAGTCCATCAAAATTATTGCTGTGTCTGATGGTACATTTTCTTTGAGATTTTTTAGGAACGAAGACTGTGACTTGGCGATGAAAGAGTGTGGAATCAGTTTTTCAATCTTGTTGGCTAAATCATCAATGAAATCATCAAGTGTTGTTGAACTTTTTATCATCTGTGTCCTGTCAGTTGACACCCATTGAGAAAATTCAATAGTGTCACTTTCTTCATAATCTTTAAATTTGGACTCTAAGTAGCTCAGTAGATGTGGTTTCGAGGGGCATTTACTGCAGTGCCTAAGCATACATTCCCTGTTTGCTTCTTCACACACTAAGAACTTCATAACATCCTTATAGCTCTCTTCAATTTGTGCAGCATGAAGGAGTAGTATGACATTTTGGTGAAGTGTGCATACGCATACTGAGTGGGTTCCACTGGCACCAGCTAAAATGCACCACTTTGGTCACAAAGTGCAAAATTTTGAGAATCCCACCTTAACATCAAAATACTCACACTTGAAACTTGAATATAATTCATGATTACCCAAAATCAGTCGCTTTCTGTTGTAATTATTTTTACCCATGCTCACTACATCTTTCATTCCAGGCATAACTCTAGACTGCTCATCACTTTCATAAAAGTTACTCACTAAATTAATAATTTCAGGTTTCAGTTTTTTTACCACATCTGGGATCAGGTTCAGCTAAAAATCCCTTTTCCTGAACAAGTCTCTGAGCTTTACGAACAGCAAAGTCGGAAACACCAAATGTTTCTCGTATTTTTTTCTGCGTCCATGTCAGTGAAGCAGGAATAGTTAATAGTTGAATTTGTTTTTTCCTTGAAATGGATTTCAATTGCTCTTTCATGATTTCTACAAGCTTGTCCATATCAGCTGCTTTCTGTTCCACAAGCTCATCTGTTTTGGCTTCTTTTGTTGGAATGTCAACATCTAGTATTTTATGAAATTTGCTTCGTACATTTGCCTGGAATTTTTTGAACTTTTCCCTTCCATAAGATGCCTTGCTATGTTCACCAAGGGAATGTAATTTTAAAGGAGAGCAACCTATCCCAGTGAAAGATGAATTGAGTTTTTCTATCGTTTCTTTCTTCTCCAAACCGGTTATTTCTTCTGGAGTTAAACCAATGTCCTCAGGTTCAGTATGGGTATCAGTACTTTCGTCAGCACTCTGTACATCACTTTTAAATAAAATACCTCTACATTGAGAACACAGTTTTTGCCCTGGTTTCACTTTAATTTCCTTCATTAATAAGTATTTACATTGCTGTACAGTCACCATACGTAGTGATTTTCTCACACATCTCTTATGCTTTCTTAGGGGATCACAACACACTTTTTCAAAAATAAACTTTTATGATGCAGATAAATGGTCTGTAAATCTTCAGCAGCTTCTGTTCTTAACTTCAAAATAATTATATTTTCTTCAGTTAGATCTGCTACATTTTCAATACCTTTCTTTGAGACATAAGTATATTTGTGACACTCTGTCAAAGTTAATTGCCCAACACTGCACTTAGAATCTTCCATTTTCTCTGTAACAAAGAAATACACTAATATTAGGACACTACTATACTTTGCCCCACACTTATAACATCAATAAAGTACTAAATTATACATTGGAAGAAGGTTTGAGTTTAGGAACTGAAGCAGACTGACTGACAGCTGTGCTAACAAGCTGCTGAATGTTGTGAACAAAGAGGTCACACTCACAGGTTTTGACTTGGCTTCTTATCGGAAGTGATGAAGGAAGTCAAAATCAGCTTCTTGGAAGTGATGTTTTTCAAGGGGAAAAAACAAAGGAGATGTTATCATTTTTTTAAGATAGGAATCTTAGAGTTTGGGTGAAATTGAAAAAATAGTTATCCAGCAGCCATTTTTTTCAAAATGGCCGAAAAAAGTGCCGAAGGAATGAAAAAGCCATCAGTTTTATTGCTGGGTATGATGGAACATGTCTCTAGGTTCAATAAAAAAATTTATATGTTAGGGTTATACCTATCCCTCATGTTGATAATTCCGTTTTTGGTAAACCATGTTTTCCACAGAAAAAATTAGGCTAAAAATAGTTTATTAATTTTTTAGTGGAGTACAGCAGATATTTAGAGTGTTAACATATTTTTTTCTGAAATCTTCATGCTTTCATTGACAAGGCTGTAAAATTTCAAAGAGATTGAATGATTTCTGAGTGAGATGGAATTTTTTTGGTAAGCAAGCGTAGCTTGAGTAGAAGGCCTCGGAAATGGTAAACAACGAGAATTCCCCAAAAGTTTCAAGGGCTGTAAAATTAAAACCAGAAGTGCTAGAGGGAAAAAATTTTATGGGGTTACTTATCCCCTTGGAGGGATTGGTTATACCAAGTTTCATCAAAATCGGAGACCGTGGGTGTCAAAACCTTTTTTTTTTGCGTTGATTTGACATGGAATGACCCTATAGTGTCTTGATTCCTGTGTTAAAAAGTACCTTAATCAAGTTCTTCTATCTGTGCACCCACAGCTGCAATCACCTCACAGCTGGAGACCTAGTGCCCCCCAATTCAGCATGGGGAACACATAAATGATAAGTCACTAGGATGAGCAAGATCTGGACAATAATAAAGTATTTGCTGAAGCAACTAAAATTTCATAGTACCAATGGCCATGTTTGCAGTGTGGGATGTATGACTTGATGCACTGTCCTGAAAGAGGAAAACACCTGTTAGCAGTTTTCTTTGATGATTGCACAAAGCTGATTTATGAGATTAACATAGCAAGTACCACTGACAATGGCACCCTTTTCCAGGTACTCAATCATAATGATGTCTTCTGTATCCCCCCCCCCAAACTGATGCCATCACGTTGCTGGCTGATGGAGCAACATGAAATTTCTTGGGAGGTGGAGAACATACATACTTTCACACTACATTTTGTGTTTTAGTTTCTCGGTCAAAGAAATCAACCCACTCCTCATCCCAGGGTTCATACTAGCTGTTTTTAGAAGAGTGCTGCACCCTGCCTGCGCTTTAGTTAAACAAAATGTCCCCCCCTACCTGACCTCAAGACTAAAATGACTGCCCTACCCCTAACAGTCCATTTGAAAGTGATGCACATGCATTTATTGATGATTTCCATGAAACCATTTCTAGACAGTTAGAAAACTGGTGTTATTACAAATCTTGGTATCTCAGATCTTAGAAAAATAGGGTCAGAAACCACTCTAAGCCTTTATGGCATTGCTGAAGTAATGGAGCTGGCTGAGTACTTCAACCTGATGAAGATGATTTTTAAACTATTAGGGTGGGAAGAGTACAAATCAGTGTTTCCATCTCAAGCTGAAATAATTTGCCAGTTCCGAAAATATGTTCAATTCTGTCAAAATCAGAAGGAACTATGGGTAGAAAATTCCCACCAATACAAAAACTTTTAAACATTTCATGTAATGTACCTTAGCAATTTCAAATGGCTGAAGTAGAAAGAATATTTTTTCTCAAATTAAACTAGTACCTACTGATAGCAATATATATAATAATAATAATAATAATAATAATAATAATAATAATAATAACAGAGGTGCCAACCTCTGGCAGAACGTATCAGTAATGTTTCAGTAATGGAACACACCATTTTTTTCAAAGTTAAGGACAATGTTATAGTATTACTGTGTAACCTGTAATACTTGTATGAGGTGCCAACCTTCCCAGGAGCCTACCAGTAATCGCCATACAAATCCTCATCGTTAACGCAGAAAGGGTATTTCATGAGAAATTAATGCATGAAATGTGTAAATAACCTTTTATGTTTACACTACCCTGACAAAAAATTATGAAATTAAATTACAATATTGTACTTACCTCATGTCATTGATGGCATAAAGACTCCCTTGTTGCTTGTTTTGCAGTGGTATATTCTTTTTCAGAAAACTTTTTATAACACAACTCACCTGAGGAAAATGCTCTACTTTTCTGTACAAGAAGGGAACTTAATGTTTTGGTGGTCATTGTTGGGCGGAAGTATGTGAGGTTTTTCCTCACTATACTAAATATTCTCTCTGTAGAGGAATTGCTGTGAGGAATAGTCAGTATTGCCAACATTGGTTTAGGCAAAACAGAATACTTGGGAAGTCCAGATGAATCCTTCATCTCAGATATTTCATTCCATGCCACATCTGCTCTAGAATATCCAGCTTCATCAATATCAGAGTCTGGGAACATAGCATGAAACAAGGGACCAGCATGATCACAGCTTGCTATAGGTAGGTTATACTCCACAACGAATGTAGTAAACAGTAATTCAGCATTTATCACGCTATTTTCATTCTTTTTTGCAAAAAAATTATCCAAAGGCCTTGATTGAGACTTTAATTTTATATAATCCTCATGTTTTTTTGACTGGATATGCCTTCGGCAATCATCTCGTCCTGCATGGGCTACTGATTACTCTCATATTAGAAGACATGCAAGGAAACCTTTATTTCAGAATTTGTAACATTTTTCCATTTCCTAGCTCGAGATTTGGGAGAAAGATTCGGATGTTTCTGGAGAAAGCTGTTTGCATACTTATTTGTTTCAGAAATGATAATTCCAAGGATGAAATTGGTAAAAAACAAGTCAAAATATGCAATAGGTACCACATCAGTTGCAGGAGCATGTTTGGGCCCCTGCATTTCATGATAATCAAAAGGATGCAGAGGTTGTTCACCACTTCCCTCTATTACATCCTCCCATTCACTTTCAGAACTTTCATGATCTGAAGATTCACTATCAAGATCTTCACTTTCTGAAGAAGATATTGTGTGCGTGGCACGGTGGCTAGTTTTCTGGCTTGATGTGGCTTGACCAATATCACTCTCAGATGATTCAAAACCATCACTATCACTTAGCAAAGTTTCACTCTCACTACACCAAGCCATTTCAAATAACTTTACACAAAAATTTCACCGCAGTAGGAAAAAACGTGTCTGCTGGTCTGAGGAACAAGCTGTCAATAACTTTATCCTCTGCTAACACGAGTTTGGAAAAAGAGGGGGAGTCGTAATTCACTAAGTTTTGCAATTGTGTCTGTTTGTTTGGGGAAAAAGAAATGAATAATGTAAAGAGCTTCTAGTAATAAAACACAGCACTTCGTTCTCTCGTGCGCCGAAAGTCCGCAGGAAATATAAACACTCAGTCATCACGGCGACCATGCGTTGTGACGAGTTGCACGTTATTGCACTTCAAACAGGGCTAGAAAAAGTTATTTCCAACAGTATGACATCTTATGATTCACCAACAATGTCAAGTGAACAGCCCTGACTCAACTGCAGTAGGAAAAGTTTTGGCTAAAGTAGCCTTTCTCCCATCACATGGAGAAAGTGCGTGGGAAGCCGATAGCAAATGCAAACTCTTTCACGATACTACACTTACGGCATATTTAAATTTTTTCGATAATATCACTGTTTGACGATATGATTCACGGAGATTCCATTTCAAAATGATATGATTGATAAATGATATGATCATCGACACTGGCATCTGATTCGGGAAATACGCGGATCAAAATCGAAGGCCGCCGAATAGACTGCGTCGCACTAAAAGGGTTAACAAAAAAGGATACAAAATTGAGATTCTCCAAAACACACTGAAATCCATAATTCTTCCAACCTGTCCGTAATCTGACAGTCGAAACCGTAATAATTACGGACAATTCGTAATAGTTGGCACCTCTATAATAATAATAATATTTTAATATCCACAATGAATTACTGTTGAACTTTTCTGGCAAATTAACATTGCCTGCACAATCTTGTTTTTGTAAGGTACATGTATACTCTAATGCTCTTTGAAAGTATAACCTGCCCTTTTTTCTATAACAAGCACCCTGCACTGTTTTAGTCCTAGGATGAACCACTGTAACAATCCTGAACCAGAAGTTTATTGGATATGCATGAAGCATGTTCAAGTTGGTGAGGCACATTCCTTTAGGCAGGGCTTAAAATTCAAATTTGAAATGGGAGGGAGTATCCCCACTTGTGTTTGTAAATGAAAGGGATTGAAAATTTCAGGTGGGGAGTTTTGAATATGTAACTTAATAATATTGAAAGACTCTGGGAAAACAGTAGTAATTTTTCAAACAATATAAGCTATACTTGATCTTTAAAACAAACAGGTGAATCAGATCAAAAAATTTACTACATTCAATCTAACACAAATTACCATGATTCATTTTACAGAACTAGAGTTGTGCATTTTGCAGTACATTGATATAAAATTACACCTGAAGTATATATGCCTGTCTTTCATTCCTTGCCACAGTTAGCAAGCTTTGATTAGCTGTTGTTTTATTTCTGAGGGTTTATCTGGCCAATTTCAGAAATATGCACTGAGATTTTTTTTTTTTTTTTTTTTGCTCAGCCAATCTCTAAATTTTGATTGAATAAATATTTGGCCCACAGCAAAACCAAAGTAGCAAATTTACTTACAGAAATAACTAATGACTCCTTCACCTCTTTAGAAGTGACTAATTGGACATTTCCATCTTCATAGTAGTGTACCTGAGGAGAGAAAAAAATCTACAATTTGTATTGAATAATAATTGTTTACAATTTATATCTAAATTTTATCAAAACATAGCTTGAGAACTAGTATCCAAAATAAAAAAAAAAGTACAAAGAATGCAGAAAAATATTTTTTACAGTTTCCTTTATCATTACTGCTATACAGAGCACTGAAAGTCAAATAAAAAGAAATTACAAAAATATAAATTCTGACAAAAACAGAAGTCAACTTGTACAAGGGCTTTTCTATTTGTAACACACACATACTTCTTCAGTAGCTAGCACACAATAAACACATGCATCAGAGAAAATACATAAGACATGAAGACACCTTTATTGTTTATTTTATTTTAAGGTGCTCATAACACAAATGTAAAATATTTAAACACACACAAATGAAAAATAAAACTGAAATTTTAAATCTGTGAGCTTACTTTGAATACAGACAAATTAAAAAAAAAATGAAAGATAGAAATATTTATTACAGCTGTTTGAAGTTATCACACACATAAAGAAAAAGATTCAGTAGGCTACAGTGAAAAGGTAAAATAAATGCAACTTAGAATAAGGAAATGCATAATATGCCAGCATCAGACACTCGTATGATGAGAGGTGACAGATGTTGGCTCTGATCATTACTTGGTAGTGTCACAAGTGAAACTGAATGGTGGTTGAAGAAAAAGGAATAGGAAGAGGCCCAGGATGGAAAGAATAAAGGTTGAAAATCATCAGTGTTACTCTGACATACTCAGAGAATGATTGAAGGAGCTGAAGTCTTGTGAGAGGGATATTGAAAAGAAATGGAAATGTTTTAAGAACTGTGTTGTCATTGCTGCTAATGAGGTCTGTGGCACCACAATAGTGGATAGCAATAGAGGTGATGCTTGGTGGAATAGTGAGATTGGAGAGGCAGTAAAGAGAAAGAAGTAAGCCTAATTGGGTATGTTGCAAGGTAGAGTTTCTGTGAATGAATATTGCTGTATGAAGCTTGAAGCAGCTGAGCTGGTTTGCCAGAGTAAGGCAAAAGATAGGAAGGAGAAGGTGGAAAGACATGAATTGGCTTTCTGGAAGTACAAGAGACTCAGGAAAAATAGGGGAAACAAAGTTGTAAGTTGAAAGGATTCAGATGTGTACAATGCATAGATAGCAGAAATACAAGCAAGTTTTAGGAAGAGGCATGGTAGTGAGAGCCTAGGTAGGTAGGTGCAAGCATCACAAACACTGCAAACCTCCTTGGCTATGAAAAAATAACTATATCAAGAGTATACAATGAGTAGTGCACACAAAAAAAAGCAGTCACAGGTCTTCCTGTGGGTGATTTTCTGGTTGATGTTCAAGATCAGTGATGGCTGGAGATGATTTTGCAATGTAACACACAAGATCCATTGCATCAAGTAACCCTGCAGCACAACAGCAGTATTGAGAAGATAATTTCAGCATACACAGCCTGCCACACATTGGTGCAAATCAACTATAACAGAATACCTCCTTTTTGTGTACCACTGATCTCTGACAAAACCCCACAAATTTGTCCGCAATGGGCACAGGAGCATGAAAACTGGACCCTTGAGGATGAGAAAAATGTTGTTTGGTCCAATCACATTTTCAGTTAATGCATGCTGATGGATGTGCCAGAATATGGCATCAACAGCATACATTGAAGGATCTCAGCACCTAGTGTTAACCGTACAAGCTGATGTGGAAATGGTGCAATGGTCTGGCTTCTGTTTTCATGGCATTGACACCAGGTTCTTCAATACCTCAGGTACAGCACTTGGACACCACAAGGTATATTAACATAACTACAAACAAGGCATCACACTTGTACAGTATATGTGCATGGTATTTCCTGATAGAGAGGGCTACTTCCAGCAGGATAATGCACCAAGCCACAAGGCTTGGATTATCACACAGTGGCTCCAGGAGCATACTAATGACTTCAAAGAGTTAAAACGGTTCCCACAACCACCATAACTTACCCATTTGAACACTTGTGGAATGAACTGAGAGAACCATTCATAACAGAGATTCTCCTCCAGTGAATGTTTGACAATTGGCAGACATCATCACATCTGCTTGGCTGAACATACCTGTAGATTGATATTAGGATGTCGTTGAATCCCTGCTACATCGAATCAAGTATGTTTTGAAGGCCAAGGATGGCCTAACAAGTTATTGGGTAGGCGTTCCTAATAATTTGCTACTTCATTGAACATGTTCATGGGCTGCTTGCTATAAGTTCATTAATCAGATGTTCTAAAGTAAAGCAGTGGTATTTCATTATTGAAAGTTCTAAATTTATTGCATGTTTATGCTGGTGAACTCATAAACATGGAATTATAAGGGGTTACTCACTTAGAGAATTACCTCACCAACTGAAAGTAATTCTCAGCAGGACAAAAAAAAAAAAAAAAAAAAAATGTCGGCTACTACTCAGTGCAACTCAGTTCACATCACCTAAAAATTTGTTAGACTTTTAACTTATTTTAACTACAGGCAGTTCAAACTTTTACACAAAACTGAGGCTTTATGGCCAAATTCAATTCTTTGCAATTTCCTTTTTGCACATATCTGATATTGTGAATACCATAAGCATGCATGTATGTTGTGATGAGTGTGCATTCATGCACTAAATGACAACCACATGGACAGCACCTACTAGTAGTACAGTGCAGGAAGTAGAAGGGTACTTCCAGCACAAAAATAATCTTATTTTTCTTCACTATCTTTTTCACAATATACGCCGAAGAGCCAAAACATTATTACCAGCGCATCTTTATGCAAATCAAAACAACTGCAGGTAAACAATGGTGCATGCAAATTCATGAAACAGTATAAATAACACCTGATACTGAACTCTGTTAATCAGTGTTATTCTTATTCTTCAGAAGGGAAAGGCAGCGGACTGCAGCGAGCTTGACAAAAGATGAATTGTAATGGCCAGACAACTGGGTCAGAGCATTTCTAAGACAGCAAGGCTTGTAGGGTGCATATAATCAGCTGTGGTTAGTAACATCAAAAAGTGGTCTGGGGAGAGAAAAACCAAGAACTGCTGGCAAGGTGTGTTCCGACCATAGCTCATCAATGCTGAAGTTATTCGAATGAAGGCTATCTGCATGATACGAGCCAACTGAAGGGTTACTGTGGTGCAACTTGTCAGTAATTTGAATGCTACTGATGTGAATAATGTATCACAACACACAGTATATCAAACTGCTGAAAATGAGGCTTCTTCAAGTGCCCATGCTAACCATTTAAAGTGCCTACAATGGGAACGCGAGAATCAAAACTGGACCCTGAATGACTGGAAAAAGGTTGTCTGGTTCAAAGAATTTCATTCTCTGTTGCACCATATGCGCATATACATGCCAACTTTCAGAAACAGAAATCCGTAACAAAAACTTAATCGATATATTCGATGAAAATTTTAATCAATATATTCTATGAAAATTTTAATCGGTATATTCGATTACATTACTTGTTGCGCATATTGATTAAATGTACCGAGCATATCGATTTAAAAACGATGTTACCCAAATCAAGTATAAACTTGTAATTGAAGTGACTACAGATGTTTGAATTTATCGGCACATTTATATCGATTAAAATAGATCCTATACATAATTTCTCATTACTATGCTATCATTATGATCTATAAAGTGATAAAAATTTACTTTTACAGAAGTTTGCATCTAAAGAGAAGGATGTTCTACCCTTTCAATGGGATCGTGTCCCACGCCGTCATGAAACATAATAAAATGTTTTCAAAAGCGAACCATTTTCATGTTAGGCTTTTATCTTACGGAGACACGGACAATGAGACAGCCAAATAAAAAAAAAAATGAAATAAGTAAGAGTGACTGAGAGACACTAACTGGTAAATTATGTTCAACTAAAAATGAAGTGAACAAACATTTTGTACGAATCTCATCCAGTTCATTATAACTTTTAACAAAGAAAGTCTATTTCGTTATTTTTTTCCACGCAGTCAACGTTATATTTATGCTTGTCACAAGAAATATGATTTATAATATCATTCGTTCCACCATGCGAAATGTTGAAATTGCATCGAGACATAGCACTAAAAGCATATTTTCTATTTTTGAAGATTTTGCAATACAAAGGAATTCCGCAGAACACGCCGGAATGTTTTATAGTACTTTTTTTCCCTTTTATATTGCTGCTCATAGCGAATCACTAATACAAAATTTATTACCACTCGGGGGAAAAAATGAAAGTAAAAACTGCTATAGTAAAATAGTAGCAGCTTAAAGAGGAAAAAAATACTGATTGCAGAGTAATCCGATTCGAGTTGGTCAGCTAGGAAAGCACTAAGCAGAGACCAACTGAAAGGTTCTTTCATCTAGAAACAAAGGTTTAGGTTTTAGTTACGAATGTCATCCTCTGGGGTCCTTTCCTCCCTCCCCATCATCCCTCACAGGCGGATCGATGCCTTGTCTTTTACCAAATCCGACCCCTTTAGCGGCATCCTTTATACTTCCAAATGGCACTGATTTTATAGTTCTGTCTTCCCTTCCTGTCCTCCCCCTCATCTTACTGAATAGAGCTTCTCTATAAGTCTAGTTATTCCTTTACAAAAACAATCTGGGCCCATCAACGTCTGAACTACCCCCTCTTCTGCAGTAAACTAACACAACGCGTTTTGCCGGAACAAAACCAACAGTCTTTTACATCAGGCATCACAAGAAATGATACAGCCACTTCGTCAGCGACATCCTCCCCATCTCGTCCCCTGCTCCCTTTGCGGCGTAGCCATGGCACAAAACGTTTGAACCAAGATTTTAATTCCGATCTCAGCAAAAAAAAAAAAAAAAAAAATGGCTTAACATGACAAAATAAGGAATACATGTATTCTGTTTTAAAAAAAGAAAATCTCTAAATCACACAATTCGTTTTGACAGAAGTTACAAAGCCAATGGCGTTTGTTTTTTTCAAACAGATAAAAAAAAAAAAGAGAAAAAAAGTCTACTCCCTCCCTAGATTAAACTCGCGCTGTGAAAATCCAGATATTTTAAAATTCAGAGTTGTTTTCTAAAAGCCCAAAATTTCATACCTACAGAAAAGTGTGGGTTTACAAAAGCAACAGTGTTCTTCACGATATTTTACTGTTTTCTTTACGAATCTCTTAGTATGAATTAATTTATACTGTATATTTTGCGTGTTTTTGCTTTATTATAGAACATTTTTTGTGCCTGTTAATTTCTAAATTAAAAAGCTACCACAAACGCATCGTTTATAATTAAAAATTCTATCCAGATCGGTTAATTTCCACGGAAGATATTGTGCTGAAATTCTAAAACGAGAGCGAACAAATCTCGCGCATGTACTACTGCACTGTCCCCGTGAATGCTGATAGCAACCATTTTCAATAGGATAGGTCCACTATGGGTGCTGAACAGCATACCCAAACTTCATCACAATCATGCTTTGATTTTACGCAAGTCATCACGCAAAAGGGCAGAAGAATGAATAGGAAAGCAGAGAGCAACTGAAGATAATGGCTTTACCTTTGACCATTTTCAATAGGGATTTGACAAATTAGTATGTACCACAACATATTAATTTCGTTGAATCAAGCCAAGACATTTTTATGAACGTTATCGAGCGATGAACAAATCACGGTTGGAAAGCGTAGAAAACTTACTAACGGACCAGCAAAATAAAACATTGCTGGAGCAGCACTGGCTCGAATGAACATTGGACTTACTTTTTTTTTTTAACTTCCTCTTATAGTAGCATTCTTTTGTTAGGTTAAATTTATTGCCAGAGAAGAAGTCACGAAACCATGCCCCAATGCATTTTTAATTTCACAAAACTGGCAGTTTTTGCTTAATTTCATCATAATGGGTATCAATCTATGCTTAAAAATTCCACAGATTTAAAATCCGTTTGAATTTTTTTCTACGATAACTACGTTCTGAGACAGCATTTTGAACTAGGAGAAATAAAGACACCTATTCCAATGAAAGACACACCCCATGCTGTCCTGCTGAGAAGTTGCGACTCGGGAGACAAACAATGCATTATCTGAAAAGAAGGTGGGAGAGGGGGAGAGAACCAAGCCTAAGGTTAAACAAGCCCAGCTGGTTGGTGTTCTAGTGTTTGAAAAAAGGCAAAACAATAACCTAAAATGAGGGAAAACTACAGCAAAATGTTCCCAAATAAACGCATGTAACTGAAAACTTATTCGTAACTTACATCAGCACTTTACTTCGAAAGGATTAAGTTAAAAAAAAAAAAAAAGTTTTGATAGTGGGTGCAAAATCATCAGAAAAAGAAAAAAAAATCTTGGAGAATCACCAAATCCATAAAATTAACATTTTGCCCGTAAAACAAGTCACATTTCCGTAAATTTTACAGGTAAAAACCCTGGCAGGTATGCATATGCATGGCAGGGTACGTTTACTTGGGGAAGTGTTAGCATCGGAATGCACAATGGGACTAAAATAAGCTGGTGGAGGAAGTGTAATGCTTTTGGCCATGTTTCACAGGGAAACCCAGGGTCCAGTCATTCATGTGCAGCAAACTATGACATCTACTACCTACCTAAGCATCATTGCAGACCAGGTACATCTTATCATGGAAACAGTATTTTCCTTTAGTAGTGCCTTCTTTAAACAGAATAATGCGCCATGCCACACCGCCCAGATTGTTTGAGAATGGTTTACAGAACATGAAGAAGACTTCCAGGTATGCAATACCTACCTGGAAGACTTCCTCGTGTTTCGTCTCCAAATACCGCAGACATGAATTCAATGGAGTATCTGCAGTTTGTGCTGGAACAGCAAATCCAATCTGTGGTGGCTCAACCATGTAACTTACAAGAGTTAAAGGATCTTCTAGTAACGTATTGATACCACATACCACAAGACAACTTTAGAAATCTTGTAGCATGCCTCCCGGGTAAAAGCTGTTTGGTCGGCATGTGGAGAACCATCATATTAGGAGGGTGGTTGTAATGTTTTAGCTCTTTGGTATATAATGTTTTATTTGTATTTTTCCTTTCATTTTACACTGACTATATACACTCATTGTCATAAAAAAATCCACGCACCAAGAAGGAGGCATGGGATTGAAATTATATTTTAGTAGTGAGATTATACATACCGAGAACAGAAGTGGTTAAAATATCACAGCAGCAGGACGATTTCCCATGGACATACGGTACACATTCCAATCAGTGTTTACCGCATCGGACCGCCTCGTGCTTGGATACATGCGGTGATATGTTCCAGCATGGAGTCAAAGAGACGCCATATGTTATCCTGGGACAGATTGGCCCACACTTCTTGCAATTGATGCTCTAAATCACGAACACTGAGACATGGAAAAAGCTAGCATTCCATCTGGTCCCAAACACGCTTGATGGGCGAAAGATCAGGCAATCTGGCAGGCCACAGAAGCATCAAATCATGACGTAGACAATCCTGGGAAACCCAAGCTGTGTGCGAATGGACGTTATCTTGTTGGAAAATAGCTCTGGGTCGCCCCGCCAGGAAAAGCTGCACATGGGGCCGCAGGATCTCCTGTATGTAGCACTGGGCTATCAACCTCCCTCGGATCACTGCGAGGGAAGTCCGGCTGTCATAGACGATGCTCCCCAGACCATTATTCCTGCAGTTCGGGATGTGTGCCGCTGTACACTGAGGTTAGGATTGTAGCACTCATCTGCAGTCCTCCACACTCTGACACAGTGGTCATCCCATACAGAAGCGGGATTCGTCGCTGAACACTATACGTCGCCAGTCCATACCATTCCACACTGCTTGCTGCTGACACCACTGCAATCGACACCGACGATGGTCAGGTGTTAATGGCAAAAACGTAAGGGCAGTTTAGAGCATTTGCGTCTGCCAAGCGTCTGGAAATGGTTCTGGCGGACACAGGAGTCCCTTGTACAGCCAACATATGTCTCTGGATATTGGACAAGGATGTCATTGCATCTGTGCGTGCCACTGTCACAATCCAACGGTCCTCTCTGCTGGAGGTTTGTCTGGTCGTCCAGAGCCAGTCCGCTGTCTGGGTACCTTCCTGTGTCCATTGCTACCAACACGATCGCACCGTACTGTCCGACTGGCCCAAATGACGGCCGATTTGGCACACCGGTCACCCTCCCTCTCTCTCATCCTGACAATACAGCCTTGTTCAAACTCCGTCAGTTGCCCGTATGCACATCTACAGTGGCTCAGGGATCTCACCTGACTCTTACCATGCACTTTGGCACAAATGTGGTGTCCCCTGCGTGGCAACTCATAAGTCCAAAGGATTGTGATTACAATGGCAGTCTTGGACATGCGAGCATGTAGAATCGCACAAAACTTTTATCATTTGCATGTCTGCCCTTCCCGTAGCTATTCGCCAAGTTTCATGTTAATCGCATGTTTTTTTCTTGGTGCGCAGATTTTTAAGACAATGAGTGTACATGAAGAGAAAGCAATAATTAAACAAAAATTAGAAAGAATCTGATCACTTGAATAAAACAAATAGTGATGAGTGAAGTAAAATACAAAAGTATGACTTGAGAATAGATGGGAAATACTGGCTCAGGAAAACAAAAGTTTATTTGTTGTTGTTTTTTGCAATAGACAAATTTTATCACTCAATGGATACATAATAAACTGATGCATGGGAATGTTGAAACATAGTAAAAATCACCATGTAAAAGATGGCAAAATCAAGAACAACTTAAATTTGCCTTACTTTTAAATCAGATCAAACACTCATCTGGGAAATGTGGATCACCAACTACAAAATTACCATCTGAATTAATTGCTTACCATTTCAAAGTTACATTTCTTTGTTGAGTAAAAAATGTTATTCACCTGAACTTTTAGAAGGCCCTTAAGTTCTGCTGAACCACATTCAGGTGTGAAAGATATCGTCCATACAGAACGCCAACGACCATTCCTGTAAAAATAAAGACTTGAATAGAATTGTTACATTGCCCTAACATCAATCACATACAACAATAGTATTATTCATATTGCCCATGGATTAGTAATATCAGTTTCCCTAAAAATCATACACACAATACCTTGAAAAGTTACAAAAGTTACAGTTGTCTAAGCTGTTATCAAGACTGAATATTTTATCAGATCGATTTTCCTTTGACTTGAAGGCTTGACCGTTTGCTATTTTATTATTTTAGATTTCATTTTATTGATAGAATCACGATTCATTAAGAGGAGTGGTTACCAACCTTTATCAACTTACCAAGTGGAATATCTTCACGAAGTGACTACTAGAAATGCTAACATTAAGACTTCTGATAAGTAAAATGTGCAATATCGCAAAATATTCCAAGAAAATGAGTTACAGCTTTTACCTATATCATTTTTTACCTTAAATTTTTAATATTCAGTGGCATTCAACTGTGATAATTCAATGTCAGAAAACGATGAATACAGTTTCCCGCAAGCACTTTGATATTCATACAATGTGAGAAACATTACAAAATATCACAACTGTATAGTTGACAGATATATATACAATAAACCTTGAAAAGTGTTTTTCAACCCAAAATCTTCTGGAATTAATATACCTAAAACAATGTTTAACAGAAGAAACAAAAAGAATCACACAAAGAAAAGATCTAGGAGCTTAAATTCAAACTCAAATCTTAACTTTGAAAAGCTACATCCTTTTCCTGAAGTTCAAATTTAATTTGGAATTAAGATTTGTCTTCTACACACAGAAAAAAGTTTTGCATTTTTTAAAATTATATTATGCAGTAATCTTTTAAGAACATAAAATACCATGCTATCTTCACTTAAAATCATTCAATCCTGAAGCTTCAATATTTAAAACTGCTGTTATTTGTTCAGTTCCTTATTAATAAACTGGGATTAAAATTCTGCTACATTTCCATGAACTCAAATTGGGAGCAAACCCACTTACTTAACTCTGGAAAGATGTGTGTAGCCAGCACAACCAAATTCCCAGTGTTCTACCCTGTCATTTCATGGTGAGAAGTTGAAACCCTCTGTGTACAGAAACTATAAGGGAAGGTTAAATCAACTGGCCAAATGTTATAGGAAGAACTTAGACCAATGCAACCCTGCGGCACAGCTAAAATGTACAGCACTGTGCAGAGAGCTGAATGGCACAAAGGTCACTGTGTAATGAACAGTCTCTGTGAGGAGCCTGGTGAGATTCCACCACAATATGCCAGGCACCAACTCAGGGGATAAATGGATATTTTTTACAATGTGCATTCAATGCTCCATTTACACATTCTTCACTCCTGTTTGCTAGCAGTGTTCATCATGATGGGGGTCCAAAACAAAAAAATGGGCAATGTTTATTGGCAGAAATATTTCTAAAATCAATTAATCTATTAACCGAAAAAGCCATCACAAAACTACCCACAAATATGAAGAGATTAAGGCTTAGATGTATAAATATTCATATCACTAACTTGTTCTCTAAGATTCTGAAGTTAATTCCTCAATGAAAGACAGCTGACCAAATTTTAGTTGCCACTGATGGCTACATTTAACTACAGCTGATGTATCAAAGTCTTGGTTTACAGCAATCTTGTCACGCAACTCCAGCTTCCAACACATGTTTCAGAAGTAAACTTTTCAGCTTCATATGAATGACATTTTTCTCTTTTAGACATTACTGAATCTGATCCACCCACGATTCCTTTGACCTTTCTTTAATTTTCTTTTATGCAATTAGGGCTGAATAAATTCTCTTAGCACTGCATCATTCATTCTTTGCCCAAACCACCTCAGAATATTTGTTTCCACCCTATTAATGATATTTTGTTTCACATTGCACATCCAAAAAATGGCTTCATTTTGCACATGTTCAGAATGAATCTTGCTACAAACTGCGCGCAAGTACTACATCTGCCCACCACACAGATGACTCCTACGGTTTTCCTGTAGTACCCAGCTTTTGCTACCATACATTAGAGTACAAATAGTTATGCTATCATACACAGCCAGTTTTTTTGTTTACAACCCACCATTTCTACAAAATATCTCAGTAGAACCACAAATTTCGGGTTCTCGTTGATAAGTCACACCGAAAATTCATAGTAACATCAAATATGCACTAATAGATCAAATACAATTATGTACCTCTAATCCTTAGTCTATATGATGCACATTATTGGTGTGTCAATTTTCTTTGTTAATGGAATTATTGACACTTCTCAAATACATGTCGCGATATTCCAAACAATAATTCCTTGGGAGATGAAACATTCGATTTTAATCTTTTCTTTTATGTACACTATGTACAAACACTATTACATTCTAGTTCCAGCTCTTTAAATGTTAAAATCACTATATACATGTTGACAAACTATCCTATTTCATCTATGTTCTCTGTACCTATTTGCACTAGTAGTTTAATTTGAAGTGTAAAATTTTTCAGTAAAAGTCACATTCCATCTATGTTCACTGTACCTATTGCACCAGTAGTTAAACTTGAAGTTTAAAATCACGGCATGCTTGAGATCACCAACCATCCCACCAAACACTTGTTGAAGCTTTTCGACTATTTTTATAGTCATCCTCAGAACATCCGTCCAAACCACAATGTCACAAGACTTACAATGTGCACTAGATGATTCCCTACGAGGTCTCTCTACGTGTGAGAAAGGGCTGAAGGGTCACGTGCTCCTCCCTGCATTCTTAAGTTTCATGTTTTTCCTTGATACTGTGCTACCATCTATATTTCATTTGCAGTCAATATTCATCTGAATTCTAGTCTAATATTTCATTTGCAGTCTAATTCTCCTTGGAGAATTAGATACTGTGCTGCCATCTATATTTCATTTGCAGTCAATATTCATCTGAAATATAGATGGCAGCACAGTATCAAGGAAAAACCATGAAACTTAAGAATGCAGGGAGGAGCACGTGATCCTTCAGCCCTTTCACACACGTAGAGAGACCTCGTAGGGAATCATCTAGTGCACATTGTAAGTCTGTAACATTGTGGTTTGGACGGATGTTCTGAAGATGACTATAAAAATAGTCGAAAGGCTTCAGCAAGTGTTTGGTGGGATGGTTGGTGATCTCAAGCATGCCGTGATTTTAAACTTTTTATTGGATTTTAACAGTCACATATTTTAAACTTCAAGTTTAACTATGGTGCAACAGGTACAGTGAACATAGATGGAATGTGACTTTTACTGAAAATTTTGTAAACTTCAAATTGAACTACTAGTGCAATAGATACAGAGAACATAGATGAAATAGGATAGTTTGTCAACATGTATATAGTGATTTTTAACATTTAAAGAGTTTGAACTAGAATGTAATAGTGTTTGTACATAGTGTACATAAAAGAAAAGATTAAAATCGAATGTTTCATCTCCCAAGGAATTATAGTTTGGAATATCGCGACATGTATTGAGAAGTGTCAATAATTCCATAAACAAAAAAAATTGACACACCAATAATGTGCATCATATAAGACTAAGGATTAGAGGTACGTAATTGTATTTGATCTATTAGTGCATATTTTATGTTACCACCATTTCTATGAAATTCTCCTAAAACAGTAATGACTTTTGATGCATACATGAGAGACCGATGAAGAAAAAAAAAAGTTGAACTTTTTAAACAGGTGAAAAATCAGAATGCACTATGAGAAACAGTGAATATCATGCAACATGAGCTAGATGGAATTGTTCACTGTAATTTATTTATGTAAATATTAAACTGGAACACACCACAATATTCACAACATAAAATAACTGAATTCAAAACATAATGCAATTGCTTTACAAGACATTGCTTCAAACCCTTGTTTTTTTTTTTCTTGGTTTGTTTTGTTGTTGTACAAGGGGCATCCTGAAAAAAATGCCTCCTCCTTAATAACTTTTGAAATTTTGAAGTGACTTTAATGAAACTGCGCCGACTTGTACTATGATATGTTACCAATGTGAGAACAATTTTTTTTTAGAATCGGAAATAAAGAATATGAATGACAGAAAAAAGCAGCGAGTTGTAATTAAATTCCTTGAAAAAAGAGTGATGTGAGGCTCCAGAAATCCACAGAAGACTCCTGGCTGTGTATGGAGCTGCCACAATCAATATCAGTAATGTTCGAAGATGGGTGAAGAGGTTTCAAGAGGGAGAAAGTTAAGTGTTAGACAAACAACGGAGTGGAAGACCTGCAACGACAGTGACAGATATAAACAGGCAATGAGTGAAAGACCTCATCACAGCTGATTGTCATGTAACCATCCAGGAGTTGCAACAATAAACACTATGTGCACATTGAATCCAATGCTCACTATGTGCAGACAATCCTGAGAACAGGCCTTGACAAAAATCTAGAGGCCAGAAACATCTGAGAAAGTAAAAGAACTCGGAGGAAGTGAAGACAAAGTTCTTCAAAATGAAAGAGAATTAAATACAATTTTTTATGTAACCAAATGAGGAAAAGGAAGAATTATACATTTTTATATTACCTAATGAGGAAAGGGAGAATTATGTTTTATATATATTATCAAATGGGGGATGGGAGAGTTATAATTTTGAAAACAAGCAAAACTAAATTTATTCTCTTCATTTCATTTTTTGTGGATTATTAATTTAAAAAACTGACAAAGAATTTACAGAAGGAAAATGTACATTCTGCATTTTGCCTTTTCAATGTCACTGACAATATTTTAGACAAAGCATACATGAACAGATATGAGATATTAAAAAAAACATCATTTGACAGATGGTTGTGTATTATCAAATAAAACCTTAATTGCCTGTTGCATTATATAGATCTGTTTTCAAAATATGAATCAAGCTCTATATCCCTAAAACAATCAACCAACTAGATCTTGTAATCATCATGCCAAAGTGTATCTTCAGTATGTAAGAATTTGTTTATGGATATTCTTTCCAAAGCACAGGGCACATTTTCAATTTTCAGAGCTTGCTGTCAAATATTGAACATATCTTTCATTGAATGCAAATTGAATAAAAAGACACCTGAATGTAACACTTGCAACTAACCAAAAGTTCTTGGGTTGAAATTGATGGTCCTCTGTACAAGCAATTAGCGTGATGACATCATCATTGGTCTTCCCAAACACAGAGCAAGTGCCATGCCTATAATGATCCTCTGTATATTGTGTCCATGCATCTTCCAATGCTTTTCTCCAAGGCTCAGTTACTGAATCTATTTCCCAAGTCTGATACTCAGAGGCTTCTTTCCTCAGATGATCATATCTGAAGGACTGTTTGCTCCGAGGGTCAAAAAACCGACTATCTCCAAGGTCATTGTACTCCGCAATTAATGCCTGAAAATGATGATATAATTACAATAAAAACAAGAATTAAGAATGTAAAAATTACTGAATAACATATTTACCAAGCAACGCCTGTGTACATACATGAAAAGTGTACGACAAGTACCAAAATTTAATTCACACATATAAAAATCAACATTTTAAAAATCACATATGTAGGAGACTATTAAATTTTCCAGATTCTAGAAATTTATTTAATCTAAAGCACAAATTTCAGATTAGTGAACTACAGTTTACTCAATCCTGCTCAAATTGGACTGGCCAGTAACATCAACAAACCATAGTGAGAAGAATTGGCAGGAAAACACATAACACACAAAACATTAAAAGAATTCTTGAAATCATCATCACACGCGCAAGTTACGTTGAAAAATTATGAGCGGGACGTTTCGGTAGCGACTTCTACCTTCATCAGCAGTGGAATGAGACACGTGGTAAAAGTGTCAGTTGTTGCCAGATTTCAAAATTGCTTTCCAAATAATAGGGATGTTAAAAGGTGCATCAGTATTGCAGGTGTTAGGGGTAAGGTAGATTTCAATGCTTTCACGGTATCTCAGGGCATGCTGATTGCTGAACGGGGCGATTCGCTTAACATTGTGCCAATCGGGAGCCGCGGACGTATTGCTGATGATTAAAATTGAAAGAGGTGGAAGGGCTACCTTTCTTAACATCAGCAATATGCTCCATCAAACGCTGGTTTATGCTGCGGTAAGTACTACCAATATAGTGGGTAATGCCTGTGGAAGTGTTGATAGGGATGGAGTAGACACCTTGTAAATCTAGGCCTTTATTGAGATCTCTGTCCTTAAGGATGAGTTTGAGAAGATGTGGAGGTGGTTTGACTGCAATCCTGTAGCCAAAAGACTTGAAAATAGAGCAAACTTTATGAGTGAAGGACATGCTAAAGGGCAAAGTGCCAACAAACTGATGGGTGGTGGAAGGTTCAGGCAGAAAACTAGACCTATTCTGTGATTCAAACAACCTCTTGATTAGTCTATGTAATAAGAGGGGTGGAAAGCCATGCAATTTGCCAATGTTGATGATGTTCTGATATTCTAGTTGAAGAGCAGAATGGCTGTTGCAAATAAGGTTAGCTTGGTGAATGTATGACTTTAGAGCAGACAGTTTGTATTTCCCAAAAGTGTGAGAATAGTAAGGGATGATAGTATGGGTGGCAGAAGGTTTCCTGCAAACAGAGAGGCCAAGTGAGAAGTCTGGGTTGATGTTGATGTTAACATCCCAAAAACTAATATTATTGTCAACCTGTTCTTGAGAGGAAAATTATATATGCGGGAACTTTGAAGTTATGGAGGACATGAGTTCAAACAGAGAGTGTTTTTGGTGTGGCCAAATAACACACATGTCGTCCACATACCTTAACCAAATGGTGGGTTTTAAGAGGGATGGGGCAACAATTAATGTTTCAATATTCTGCAAATAAATTTCAGCAAGTAAGGGGGAAAGAGGAGAGCCCATAGGTACACCTTGTTTCTGTTGGTAATAGATACCATTGTATACAAAACAGGAATACTTTTCCAATGAATCAAAACAGTCATAAAGATATTTGATCAGTTCTCCAGGAAGTTCTTGGTGCTCCATTAGTTTTTTTATCATGAGCATGTAGGCATCAAAGAAAGGAACAGAAGGAAACAATGAATCCACGTCAAAGGTGTACAGGAAATCTTGACGATTGATGGAAGAAGGATAAAGTCCTTGGTTGATACAACAGAATAAGGATGATTTCTTGTCTGAACTTTGCAACATTTGACCAATTGCCTTTCAAGATTGACTGCAGGAGAAAAAGCGTTTTCATTAATGGCCTAATGGGATGTCCAACTTTATAAAGCTAAATCTGTAAGAACAGCCTGGGAGTACAAAAATAAGCTGGGGGGGGGGGGGAGATGTCTCCTAAGAAAGAAAGATTTCAGATAAGATTTTTTAGAAAGCTTACTAACAGCTTTACATAGTTTTTCAGTGTTGTCAGCCTTGAGTCTTATGCAATTGGTTTTTTCCAGGAAATCGGCTATTTTGTTGTCCAAAGAATTCTTATGGATGAAGACAGGATATCCTGCTTTGTCTGCTCTGCAAACTGCAAGATTATTACACTGGGTGAAATTTCTAAATTTCTTCAAAAAGGAGGAGTATTTGAGCCTTGGGGTTTGAACCTCGGAAATTGCATTAGCCGATTTTGCACAAATGATCGGTTGATGCGGGATCCGTGTTTTGGATTGCTGCTTCCAGTAATGAAATAGTATGTGGTAGGCTAGGATTAACAATAGGAGAAAATTTGGGTCCATTGGCAAGTAGTTTATCAATTTCATCAGGAATAGGCACAGAAGACAGGTTCACATACCTTGGAAAGTTGGTATCGGCAACCTTCATGGGAGCCGAACTTCGAGTGTTCTTTTGAGTGGAGGCTAGGTGCTGAAACTTGTTTTAAAGTCTTTTGGTTTCACAACTGTGAGTCCTGGATATAGTTTCATGAATTTGGATAAAAAAAAAATTGTCCAGTAATGCTGGATGGGTGGCAAAAGATAGAAATTGATACCTGGTGTAACACTTGAATTCCAAAGTCGCGATGGAGGCACGGAGATCGCGGATAGCGGCGGAGAGGAGGCTGGTGGTGGTACGGTCCACAACTTTCTTGCATCTTCCATGAAAAGAGGGTTTATGCACCTGAAAAGCAATTGGAATAACCCTGGACCCCTTGAACTTAATGAGGAAGCGAAGTTGGCATAACAAAGAAACGACTTTGATACGGTCTTTACGGAAAACAATCCATTCTTCATTCCAGTCGAAAATCTGCCTAGAAGTTGCGTTAACTATAGGAATCATAGTGAGAAGAATTGACAGGAAAACACGTAACACACAAAACATCAACAAATTTGCTATGCTGGCATTACGATTGCCAGGTGAAGATAAAAAGTGGTTATTGAAAAGCCTTACTTGTGCATAATGAAAGATTAAGAGCTTGGGAGTATCTAGATATTAATTTTTCTTAACGTGGTCAGAGATCCAGTGTCTTGAAAGGTTCGCTCATTAAGACCAAGAGAGTTCCAACGAAGCCCCAACCTAACAAGGAATATTTTTACTCTGAGTTTTTATCTCCATGCTAGAATTACTGGACTTTCTTTTTGTTATATAACTATGGGACCATTCAAGTCTTTAAATCTGGAAATTCAGGCAGCAGTTCAGGGACAGCTGCGGCCAGCTGAAGATGCTCCTAATGGATACTTCCATGAGGGTGTTGCAGATGAACAGCTTGATGTCCCCTGTTTGCACTGAAGAATACTTTTCCATCATCTCATGCAATTACAGGCTCTGCAGCCTTCTGACTCCTCTCACACGAGATCAGTGTTCATAAGTTGACCTACCTAATCTGGGATATAACAAACCACACATTAGCTGACAACTTGATTCTGTGGAAAAATTACTTCAATTGTTAATGAAGAGACCACACTCCACAGTAGATAGCCAACCTTTAAAAGATACCTCTGGAACTCTGGGCTCTCTGATACAGATTCAAGATGGCACAAGGTTACTCAGCGGCTCATTTTTTCAACATGTATCCATGCTCTGCCCAATATTTTTACTTTGTCTATAGGTCATGCATGTGACAAGTCTTATCATCCTTGTTGTTGACTCCTGGATTTTGTGCCTACAACTGAATCCTTAGGTAACAGTTCACATATATCTAGGATCCAATGTCACAATTCCACCTTTAATTATTTGAGCAGCAGATCTTAACTGCTTGGATTCCATATCATCACAAAACTCCTTTAGCAAACTGAAGAGGTAAACAAGAAGTCACATCTATTTGGCTTGTCAACTGACTAAGTGTGTATAATTGATGCTTAAACAGTCAGCAGAGTCATCCCTCTCAATGAGATGTGCCATAAAAAGGTTGGTTACAATGCACACAAGTCTTGTCTGCATAGTGCACCAATTCAGCATTTTTCCAATCTTTGCATTTTGCACCCTTTCTTTTGAGAGTTGTGGCTGCCTACATCATACACTGAGCTAGTTCCAATCTTTACATCTTGCACCCTTTCTTTTGAGGGTTGTGACTGCCTATATCATATGCTGAGTTAGTGTCTCTTGGCTTAAAACAAAAGAGATTTATTACTCATCTCCCTGCATGCCATGATTGGAACCTGCAGTGTGCACACATCTCAATCATGACTGTGCAGTAATACTGCATAACATCTGTGTGGGGATTAGATGATTGGTACATTTATTAATGTACACAAGTTACAGCATATTTTAAATCAGCTCAACATGATGTGTGAAAAATCTGAGATGATATATAGTAGTACAGGGGAAATCTAGAACAGGTAGCAGATGTTAATTATTTTGGTATGATTAATAATGAGGCTGGAGCTATATAAAAATACTGTCATCAAGAAAGAGGTTAGCTGCAGAAATAAAGTTGCACAATGCAGAATTTAGATCTACCCCTCTTTTATATCTGTGACAGTTGAATGCAAAGTAAAGGATAAAGATGGTTAGAAGTTCCATGCACATGAGTGATAAGAGGAATATCTTGAGAAAAATATGTAGATCCAGTGCCAAAAGGAATCAGCAATGTGCAAATTAAAACTGAGCTGGGTACTTTTCCAGAAAAAGAAAAAAGTTCAGAACATACAAAGATAGTATAGACATGTGTTAAATGGGAGATGAAAGATTGCCTAAACAGGTGTTAAATTCTGAAGCACTATGCTGCAGACCAAGGGGTAGATCTAAAAAAGGACAGACTGAAAATGTGAAATCAGCCATTAATGAATGAGGAAGTAATGTGTTACACACACACACAAAAAACAATCTTACAAAGGAGAAGTTCACTGGCAAAAACTTTTTTTCAAAAAATGCCTTCTGTGCCAAAAATTTGCCTGATCATCATCATACAGATACACAGCCACAAGATGATGCTGATAATATTCCACTGACACATAAAAATGTTTGCCTCTGTCACTCATTCTCTGTCCAACTCTTCCATGAAAATCTTAGCCAAATTTAACAACATGTACATATGTCAATAAACGTTTTCTGTGATGATTAGTTAAGAAGTAGATTTTGTTCTTCACTGACTGATGAAGACCTTTCATCACGAAGAGGTGGTACAGATGTGATGTGTGTTTTTGTGTACTGTGCTGTGATGCAGGTTTGTTCTTTATATCATAAAGCAAATACTCAAAAGTTGTTACAGATATGCAATCTCAGATGTCCCGTTAAACAGCATGAAGGAAGGGTGAAGATTAGTATTTTTCTGGTGTTATGTCTTGTAAGAGACACTTTCATGATATTTTCCAAATGTTTTTAATAATATTTTTAACATTTGTTTTATGCTTCTCTACATAATATTTTTGTGCAATTTTCTATGTTTTTCAAAATAATATTTTTTGGTATAATCTTATTAAGATATGTTTGCTGGTTTTCTTCAATACTCTAAGCCTTTGCAATCAAGTGTTATGAAAACACTGTATGCATAAAAAGTAAATGGCCTTACCGGGTGTGGATAGCCTTCAATTCTTGCAGATGTTAACTGATCTTTGTTGTAAATGGCAAATGCCCTATTAAGAAAGAAAATGGAAGAAAAGATTGGAAAATATTGCAATAAGAAATTGAAAATCTTAACATACCAATTTTGAAAATTTGGTATAACAACACAATAATGATCTCTTTCTTCTGTTTTGAGCAGTGATAAATACAAACTAAAAAAAGTATTACTTGCATACACTAAAAAAGTATGCTTTTAAAAACTCTGTGCATGTTAAAAACAGGAGTACTTCATGAGTTCAATGACAGTCCCGTATTATACAAGTCATGAAAATAACAATTTTAAATAAACTCACTTGGAACACTCATGTGAAGCAAAGGTTCCCTGTAAGTACCATTTCCTGTGGAATGAATGAAATCGCTAACTTGGGTTAAAAAGGCAATCCAAATAATCATATTCACATTTTTTATATAAGGCCTAACTTCCATTAAGCTTGCATGATTATTTGGATTGCCTTTTTAACCCGTTAGCATTTTCATTCGTTCCACAGGAAATGGTACTTACAAGGAACCCTTGCTCCGCATGAGTGTTCCGAGTGAGTTTATTTAAAATTGTTATTTTCATGACTTGTATAATAGGAGACTGTAGCTGAGCTCATGAAGTACTCCTGTTTTTAACGTGCACAGTTTTTAAAAGCATACTTTTTTAGTATATGCAAGTAATACTTATGTTCAGCATGTTCTATATTATATTTGTGGTATATTATAGAATATTTCACAACAAACATTTTTAAACTAAAAAAAGGTTCTCGTGGAATCTCATTTTCAAAACCATCAAACTGGCAATACAGATGTTGCATCTGCAGTGTATCTAAGACTACATGTCACGATCAGTGCCTATGATTGAAAAACTGTCCCAAAGAACAGTTTTGTGTAACAAACATTCATACACCCAGAACTTGTTTGTCTAAACCTAATTTAAATATAAAAGTGTGAGGCAATGGCAGAATTATATGACAGAAAAGAAAAATACTTAAGTTATAATTATATTAAGAACAAATGCATTTCTTATTTTGACAAACAATTAACCATATGGATAAGCCATGATGCTATACCAAATACCTTAATACTAGTTCATATTAAGGTATAGCACACCTCCCCTTTATCCCTCATCTTTTTAAATGTTCATTAAATTAGGGCATACAAGCAAGAGAATGTCCATGTCATCTTGATGCTCTTTCCTATGTAGCTATGAAATTAGTAAAGTTACCTTACTTGCAAACTAATTTCCAAATCAATGGGACAAAACTAAAGCTGCGATAAGGGCATGAAAATTTGATTGAATGAGACTAATTCCAAAAATATTTTCAGAGATTTGGAAAATCTTTTAAAGCAATTTCTGTTCAGGTCTTGTCATATGTGCACACATGGTTTGGCAAATGAAGCTACCTTTTACAGGTACAGTCAAACCTGTAACATAGGAACACTCTTACGACATTTGTTTTTGTTTGTAAAGAAGAGTTTTGTGTACTTCCAAGTTACAGTACATACTGTGTATTACATAAGCAGGGCTTGTAAAATACCATGCCCGAGATGTCCGGGGCATGTAAATTATTGGCGTGGGCAGGTAAATAAAAAATCTAGTTGCTCAGTCTGGGCAAGTAAATTAAAAAATAAGAAGGTTTGGAATAGAATTTCCTACTACAAGAAAAAGATAGTCATCACATATCATGTTTTATTTCACTGCTAATCACCATAAGTTGTATTATTGCTACGAAGTACCAAGGACAGAAGAATATCGCTTCTTTGATTAGATTGCGCTCCTGGGTTCAGAAATTGAAAACATATTATATGTAGTTTTGCTCCAAATGTTGTTTATAATCAGCAACAGGATGCATGCCTCTGAAAGAAGTGGCCTCCAGTGTTTAGTGACAAAGGGCAAAAACTTTAACAAAAGGAACATGGCAGAATCACTAAATTTCTCAAATACCAATTTCATCATCATACCATTTTATACCAATTTCAGCATCATCATCTTAAAACTTGAGATACAGGCTTTTGTGTATTGAATGT
Source organism: Macrothele yani (assembly GCA_039090855.1). Lineage (NCBI taxonomy): Eukaryota > Metazoa > Arthropoda > Arachnida > Araneae > Macrothelidae > Macrothele > Macrothele yani. The sequence goes on from CM077011.1 coordinate 169,241,917, forward strand.
TTCGAACACAGACCCTTAAAATGGAAATGCAAAACATGTAAAAAAAAAAAAAAAAAAAAAGTTCATATTTTTTAACATAAAAAACAATGAGGGTTCTGATTTGTTACAATATCTTAAAAGATAAATTTTCCTGGGCAACCAGCTTTTACTACCTGGGCAAGTAAATAACTTCTGCACATGCCCAGCTGGGCATGTAACTTTTCAGATATTTTTCAAGCTCTTTCTAAGTGCTTATGCTTATATGATACCGTATCAATGAAAGGTACTAAATAAAATCAATGTGTTAACAACCCGTGGGTTGTTGCGTGCAGGTTTTGTATGCGGCACCTAGAAATGTGAGCTGTCCTTCTGTGCTAAAGCAATAACTTCTACATTTTTCAGAGGGGGGAAAAAAGTTTTGTACACATAAATCTACAGTGGGTATCATCACTTTATATATATATATATATATACAGTAAAACCTTGAAAATCTGGCATCCAAAAACGGCACTTTCCGTTTTAGTGAGAACATCCGATGTTTCGCCAATAACCATGGTAATCTCCCGATGTACCATCTCAACAACACATCGCGAGATCATCCGATCTAAGATTGCGAATTGCTGATAGCCGCCTACGTGTAACATCGGGACATTTCTCAAATTCGTCATCTCATTGGGCCGCGCTGAAGTGATGGGGAACAATGAGGCGACAAATCGGTTGTACGTTTGAAATGCATGTCAAACGTGTGATGATGACCTGTGCTTGGTCGTGGCAGTATGTGGATTCCATCATAAAATGACATCTACATCGGCCTTCATGATGCATCGCAGTAATCACCTTCGGAATGTATCGTAGTTTAGCCAGTCGAAAACTGTAACATCGATGTAAAATTCGCATTGGGTTTTCGCGATGTATCGATACATCGCCCTGCCCTAGCGGTTGCTTTGGCTTTTTTTAAGTTTTTGCCTAACCATTCGCCAAATTCAATTTTTTTCGACAGTTTTATAATAAATAGTACAAAAAGGTAATCACAAATATTTTTGCCAAAATGATTTTTTTCCGCCAATTGCGAAAAATGGGATCGGCAGCCCACCCTTGCATATTTATAAGGCATATACGCACAAATTTTCATTAAAAAGTGACCTGTTACGTGTAAGTACCTGTTTTAAGTAACGCCCGTTATGCAATTTTTGGACAGCTTCAGAAATTCGGCACTCATCCAGTCCCGTCGATGCCAGATTTTCGAGGTTTTACTGTATCTTTGAATGATCCACTGGTGGGACGTCACGCACACATTTCCAACTTATGTTGTAGGTTAGTGATAGTTTATAAAATACATGCACAGTTTTGGCTGCTTTTCAGACTCCATACCTCCTATTACACTAGAAGTAACATAGCAATCAGACATCTCTGAACTGTGTATTTACTGTTTCCGACGTACATTGATCACATCAGAAAACTTGAAAAATTCATCACCCTGAAGCAGGAATCGAACCTGCATCTACCAATTTCCATTTGAACATGCTATCCATTACACCACCCAGATGACACTATTACATTTCGTCTGACTTAGTGCCAACCTCCGACCTCCTCCCACTACAAGCGAGCCTACTTTGCAGATGGCCCGCATTTGTTGAAAGGGAAGATGTAATATGACACCCTCTTATCACTCTTTTGCATATGTTCCCCCACCATAAAAGACATCAAAAGATCAAATGCACTGTGTATAACTGAGAAAATTGTGTTACTGTACCTCCTCAGTACTGATTCCAAAAAATCAATCATATAGGCATAATAAAATTAGGGTTAACAAACCAAATTCAATTTTTTTCATTTAGTAAAAAGTTATGGAGTGTATTAATTTGTTTCATCATTTTGTGCTGAGCGACCCAACTCTGACCGTTCCTGAATGTGCATAGCGGATTATAACAAAAATCTTATAGTGAAGAATCCTAATTACAGTTATAATGTAGAATCTACATTAAATATCATAATTACAGTGTAGAATCCCTTTCATTATTCACATATACAGCTATTTAAGTGCATAAAATCAATAAATATTACATTCCTCCCTTTTTTGTTGTTGTTATTGTTTTAGAAATTAGCTGATATAACTAAGAACATGATGCTACTGTATCACCTCACCATAGATTCCATGAAATAATTCATATAGGTATAATAAAATTTAGGGTTAACAAATGAAAGGCAAACAGTATTATGTTTAATAAAAAATTATGGAGTGCATTTATCAATTTCATCATTGTGTGCTAAATGGCACACTGGTGATCACTCCTGCTCTTGTAGTATGCTATCTAAACACCGTTTGTTGTGAAATGCAAATGTACAAACAAACCACAAGCGTCAACCACCATCTGTTTGCAAACAAGAAAACACTTCCAAGAAACAACCCATCAGTGTGTCGTACAGCACTGTATTGAATCAGTCAACATCCCACCGGTGGGGTCGTCACACACCACAAAAAAGTTACCCAAAAACATCGCTGTAGCGAACGTGCTAATCAAACCAATCAATTTGAAATTTAATTCGATTAATTTATATTTTTATAATGTTATTAGGCATACACTGTACATTATTGAAACATTAACTTTTTGTGCATACTCTGACAAATAGAAAATGCCACATACAAAAAAAAATAATAATAATAAGGCGTCTTACAAAAAAGAGTCATATCTGAATGTATTATTCATTATTTAGAAAGAATAAAAAATCTGTTATGCTCATTTGTTTAGAACATTCTGTGTATTAGGTGCAAATTAGCACTCGCCACTCGGCGATTAACTGGCAACTTTGGCAATTAAATATATTTTAGTGGTCGCCAGTTTGGCCATTTGTTATTTTTGGTGCCAATTTACAAAACTATAATAATTCAGAAGTACAAGTAAAAGAAAGTGAAACCAGTCCTAACTAGAGATGGCAAAATAACCTCGATGTTTTTGAGCGTCAAAGTTTTGCCACCGATAATCGATGTTTAACCCTTTAACGACATCACTCTAAAAACCATAATGCCCAAAACTGTCTGTTGGTTCACTTCTTTGTTTAGTAACAATAATGGTGACTGACTGTGACCCCTGATGATCCCTCATAAGTCGTGTAAATTTAAAGAACAGGTAAAGGTAGGAAATCTGACTCACTCTACACAGGCGCTTCGGGTGACTAAGGTCATTTGTACGCATGGGCGTTTTGGGCGTTAAAGTCATTAAAGGGTTAAACCTCGATGTCGCTGAACCCTTTTAGTGCAACATGGTCAATTCATTGGCCTGTGCTGTTGTGCTAAAAGTGCAGTGGGCTGAATGATCAGCCCTCAATTTTGGCCAGAGTAGTTCCTGAATCAGGCAGCAGATATCGGCGTGAATGATCATATAATTTATTAATCATACTGTTTTGAAATGAAATCTCCATAAATCATACCATCAAACAGCAATATTATTGAAAAAATCATGAGAATATACAATAAGAATCATATCGTAAGTTCACATTCATGGCTGCCCTTGCACTTTTGCTGTGTGATGGGAGGAAGGCTAATTTTAGCCAAAACTTTTCTTACTACAGTTGAGACAGGGCTGTTTACAAGGGATTGTGGGTGAATTATAGAGCGTTACACTGTCGGAAATAACTTTTTCGAACCCTATTCAAAGTGCAATAGCGTGCAACACGTGGTCCAGGGACAACAGCGTGTTTATTTTTCTTGCAGACTTTGTCGTGCAGGAGAACGAAATGTGTTTTATTACTAGAAACTCTTCACATTATTCATTTCCTTTTCCCCAAACAAACCGACACAATCGCAAAACTCAGCGAATTACAAATCCCCACATCTTTTTCCAAATTCATGTGTTAGCTGAGGATGATCTTTATTGACAGCTTGTTCCTCAGTATTTGCAGACAAGTGAATCACCTTAGAATAACATCAGCCTGTAAGGAAATCATGAAATGGCTAGTTGTAGTGAGAGTGAAAGTCTGCCAAGTGATAATGATGATTTTGAATCACTTTAGAATAACATCAATCTGTAAGGGTATATTCAAAATTAACACAGTTATCATTATATTTCCTCATTTGTTTTGCAGAAGAAGAAAGAACAGTCTAAAAATTCGTTTTGAATTTGCAATTTCTATTTCAAAAAAATTATTTCACATAAAGTTATTTTTTAAACAAAATTCAGTTATCAGAAATGTAATATATTTAAATATATATACAATGTATATATTACATTTATAGAAATGTTAAGAAAGATCTTATAAAGTTCAGGGGAAATTTTCAGCCCAAAATATTAAAATTTATGGAAAGTACAGCATTTTTTCTTGAAGTTTGCGATTTCTAAGAAAATGGCTTAGCACTTCTGGCATATACACACACATTACATATAGCACTAAAAGGACTCAAACCTCGATGTTTCAGAAGCTGATACATTGAAAAAACATCGAGGTTTCATTACCGATGTTTGAAACTAGTAAAGAATATTTTCTGCATAAAGTAAATGAATTTCTTTTTGTTGCATTTTTGTACAGAGGAAGGGAATGTCATATTTTTAAGTTGTAAATTGACTGTTTTGGTCGATGTTTCATCGAAGAAATCGAGTACTTTTCCTCGATGCTACAGGAACCGATAAAAAAAAAAAAAAAGCGCTGAGGTTTCCACCGAAACATCGAACGTTTTAACAGATATTATTGGTTACTCGATTTGAATTGGTGAGTAATCACCATTATATTGAGCAGTGATTTTACCCACCGATGTGCCCATTTATACTGCTGCAGATGGAAAAGTAAAAATTCATCAGCTTATTAGCAAAAATATCGAAACATCGAGCTTTTCCCTGATACATGGTAAATTTCCACCAGTACTATCGATGTATTGGGAATAAGTAAACCAAGAAGAAAAAAAATATTTACAAAATGGTTTTTATTTTGCGCAGTAAGAGGCTTCTTTTATGTTCAGATAAAGCCATTCATGTAAATAATAGCAGTTACATTAAAATTCCAATTAATCCCCCCCCCCTTTTTTTTTATGCTGGAGACTTCTTTTTGGCCCCTATGCTTTATTAACTTACGAGCCAGTTTTTTTTTTGTTTTTTTTGGGGGGGGGGGAGGGGTCCTTTTTTATCTTTTTTTAGCCACTAACTTTTTACTTATCAGCCACTGGCCACGTTGCTAAAATTCCAGTTTGCACCTATATTCTGTGTTATCTGCTTCATCTTTCAAAAATTTGAAAGATCAAAAGAACAACAACAACAAAAAACAAGGGAACAATGAGACTTCAATTTCATTTCCTCACTACACCTTTCACTAGTGCATTGTCAACAATTCAGGTTGCCAGTTTCAAGCAGCCGATTACGTCTGCAAAGTAAACAAAGAACATGACACCAAATTTTAAGTTCTAATGGGCACACCTTTTAAACCACTGCAATTCAAATCTTCTATTGCTCTATTCATTTTTTTATTATATTCAGTTATGTTTAAAATCCCAATTTGCCCTGTTTTATCAGCTTCACAAAAAATTAAGATGACCCAATGATTAAATTGTGAAGCTGATAAAACAGGGCAAATTGTGATTTTAAACATAACTGAATATGCATTTTTGAACTTCACTTTTAGTTGGTAAAGTTCGATGAACACTTACCGCACGTGGGGCTTGGCTTTCAATTCATATTTCCGTTATGTGGATGCGGCACGGGGGTTTTTCATTTGGCCACGGGTCCACTTCTTTTTTTTTTTCCGTTGGAATTTATTTTGCCTCATCAGTGTTCATCGAACTTTACCAACTAAAAGTGAAGTTCAAAAATGCAAATGCATTAATGCACGTTAAAAAATATAACCTCCAATATCGGAAGTAAATTGAAAAAATAACTGAATATAATCAAAAAATGAATAGAGCGATAGAAGATTTGAGTTGCAGCGTTCTAACAAGAGACCCAACCGAATCTCAAGTAAGGTACTTGGCTAGAATAAGAAATCATTGCACCTTGCCTGAAGAAATAAAGAAAGCGTACCCACCTATGGGTACAGGAATACCAAAAATGTTTGCAAAAATAAAAACTCATAAGCCTGATACACCTATGAGAATGATAGTATCAAAAAGGAATTCCCCATTAATAAAGATGGAAAAAAATATCTACAAGTATTTGGCACCAATGTTCACGAAGACAGGGTTCACTATGAGGAATATTTATGAATTCATTGAAAAAATTAAAGTAATTAAACAAGATTTAAGAGAATATCGTATGGCTAGTATGGATGTTTGTGCTCTGTTTCCTAGCACACCAGTACCTCAGGCAATTTACATTATTGTTGAAAAATTATTTATGTTACATACAATGAACAAATTGTACAAATTGAAGAATTAAAAGAAATTTTATTGTACATATATGAAAATAACATTTTTATGTTCAATGACAAGATTTACGAACAAAATTATGGTGGACCTATGGGGTCACCATTGTCAACCTTATTTGCTGAAATAATAATGTGTGACATAGAAACAAAAATAATAACTGTGGAATTAACTTTTTTACAGGTCTTAGAGCGTTATTATTCAAAAGAAGTTGGTCAAATTTTCGAACTAAAGCCTAGTTCGTCATCTGGACTAGTTGACCAATATTTTTTAATAATAACCTCTATAAGACCCGTAAAAAAGTTAATTCCATAGTACAATATGAATAGAGGTGCCATAAATACATTTACAACAAAAATAATAAGTAAACTAGAAGATCCACCACTGATATACTGCAGGTAGGTATGTTGATGACATTTTTCTGTTGTCCAGGCTAAAAAATGAGGAACTTGAAGACTTGACAAAAAAGTACAATGATATTTATCCATCTATTGAATTGACAGTGGAACAGGAACATAATAATACATTGGCATTTTTGGATATTATGATAATCAAAACAAATGATAATATGCAATACAGAGTGCATATAAAATCATCATATATTCCTGTATTAATACCTTTCCAGTCATCGCACCCATTAACACATAAAAGAAATAGTGTTAAAACACTAATTAAAAGAAGTTTAACACACTCATCAATAGAGAAATATAAAAAAGAAGAAATTGAATGTATTGATAAAATTGCACATGATTTTGATTATCCTAAACAGATATTAAAGAAATGGATTTATGAAGTAACTCAAGCAAATAAGAGCAATAATGATAAAAAAACTTTTAAAATATGTAGGAGCAATCCCATTTGTTGAGGGTGTTTCTGCTGAAATTAATAAGGTTTGTGGCAAATATGACATACAAGTAGGAAATCAGGTACATACTATAAAAAATATAGTAATAAAAAATGAAAAAATCAGCCAACTAGATAGAGCAGGTGTATATGAGATTCCTATAAACCAGAAACCACCTTTGCCATATATAGGCAGCACTAAGAACAAGTTAAAGTATAGATTGCACCAGCATATGAGTAATTAGAATAAAAAGAAGCTAAGACTGCATTAACCCAATATTGTCTAGAAAACCACCAATGTTCGAAGACATTAAAATTATTGAAAACGAAAGGCAGTTGAGAATTGCGGAATCAGTATTAATTGAAAAAAATAGATCAAGAGTATGTAACATTAATGAGCCAAGCAACTTAAATGAACAGTGGAAGGCCTTAATAAAAATTGAGCAACAATTAAGAGGGAAAAAAAGAAAAGAGAGCAGCACTGACAACAGATGGCGCCAGAGACACAAAGATGCAGAGATTGCGACTGAAGCAGGAACCTCAATGACTTTGCTCACTTGAGCTGTGGTAGGCAGAGAGACACATTGGCCTCCTGATGACGGCAGTAAGTCTGTTGAAAGCGCTAGAGGATTGTGCATGACAGGGCTGAATAAGGTTGGCGTTTGCGGTAGGTTTTGTACGGTGTCTGAGGCAGATTGAGCACTACTTTAGTCACAGTTGACAGGGATTTGACTGCTAGGGAATGTAAATATTGTAATTATGTACATAGTGGTTTTAATTGAGTGTATGAATGTGTTGTATGTTGTGTACCTTTGAGTGATTTTTATGGAGATGACGAGCTCTGTTACTTCTCAGACGGCAGAATGAAATCAGCGTTTTTTGTCCTGTGAATAAAAAAAATAATAATAAAAGAAAAATGATGTTTCATGACTGGAAGAACAAATATTATAAGCAAGGCGTTTTTCAACCTTTGAAGGCCAACTACATTACATGATGTTATAATCGACGTGCATGAAGTGTAAAGAAAAAAAGTGACCAAGAACTTTCGGGTAAGTGATTGGCTCTTTAATGATATGTCATTAATGATTTGCACGTAAATATACGCATTTTGCTGGTGTTTAATACCTTTAAGGATGCAAATAATATGAATTCTGCACATTACTAAACTATAATTTAACCAGCATATCTTACAACAGACTATGCTTGAAGGGGAAGATTCTGAAAACAAAATTCTTGTTGCCAAAATTATTGAAACATTTGACTGCTGAAGAAAGCTTTGCAGATTATGCCAGATGTGATGAAGATTTAGTATCATGTTTTATCACTCCACTCTTGACAAACTTATAGCAGGTCAGGGGCTGAAGGATGATAATAGTGCAGAGGAAAATAAAGAACATATAAAAAAATATGAGCACTTCCAACTTTCAGGGAGGTACAGCTTCTTTTGATGTAGCATAGACATTTTTTTGCAACTACAAAATACATGATGCAGCTAAATAATGTTCACAGTTCTCCTCTTTTTTATATTTTTTTACCTCAATTCAAGAAATTTGAAACACGCGAAAATTAGTGACTATTTTATTTGGCACTAAAAGCTAAATCGACTAGAGGACAAACTGCTTTTGAAAAAAGCAATGCTTATAATTTGAACATAAAACAAAACTGTACTCAGATTTACTACCAGTTTTTCAAAGGTAAGTTTGTTTGTTTTTTGGGAGGGGGTCATTCAATAAAGATATGATGCTGTACATAATTTCTTAACCTAAATTTTATAAAGAAATTAGAAGAAAAAAATAAATACGAAAGTTAAAACAGACATAGGCTTAAGGTAACAAACAAAATATTCAACATGTATTAGGTGTACATATAAGTTTTAAAGGTTTTTTTTGTGTGACATACACTGCTAATTTACCTAACCGACATTCCCCCACGTTGTTGTCACATGACGGTAACTGATCCAGAGTATAAAATGTGACACAGAAGCTTGCCCAACAATCAAACACACTTGCACATCGGTAGGTGAAAGAAAGAAAGCGATATTGCATTTATTTTACACCGCATTCGTTACGAATTTCATCAAGAAAAAATGCTGCAAAAGCATGTGCATCGATTTGTCCTGTTGTGTGGGAGAATATTGTATCGAAAAGCACCTGTGAGTTTTGGTTTAGACGATTTAAAGCAGGTGATTGACGTTAGCGATCGAGAACGTAGCAGCGCCCCGCAGAAGGTTGCACATGAGGAACTGCAAGCACTGCTGGATGAAGATTCGTCTCAAACGCAAAACAAACTAGTTGAACAACTGGGGGTAACTCAACAAACCATTTCTAATCATTTATGCACAATGGGAAAGATTCAGAAGGAAGGAAAATGGGTGCCACATGACCTCAGCCAGAGGAACAAGGATGAGCATTCATGACATGCTCATCCTTGTTCCTCTGCCTAAGGTCATGTTTGAATCTGTTGAATAAACAACACAGAAAGTCTTCATATATTTTATTCCTTAATATGGGAATAATTTAAATTCAACGTGTTGCTCTTTCGCTGGTTACAGGTAATCGATATACAGGAAGTCTTTCAAGTCTTTCCTGTGGAAAATTGTTACAGCTGATGAAAAATGGATATGGTACAACAATACCAAACACAAAAAAACTCTGGGTAGACTCTGGTGAAGCAACGACTTCGACACCGAAAGGCAATATTCACTCCAAGAAAATTCTGCTGTGCATCTGGTGGGATATGAAGGGTGTGCTCTATTATGAACTATTGCAACAGAGTCAAACTGTTACTGCTGATCACTACAAGCAACAATTGCTGCGATTGAACCAGGAAATCTGTCGGAAACATCTATTCACAGGCAAAGGATTGCGTCTCATGAAATTACTGCAAGAAAAAGCTAGGCCGCATGTTGCAAAATCAATCAAGGAAATGTTATTGACACTTGGCTGAGAAGTTTTGGAGCACCCGGCGTGTAGTCCCGACATAGCCCCTTCAGAACATCATTTTTTCCGATTGATGCAACATGGTTTGTCTGCTGTACGGTTCCGGACGTGGCAAAGTGCAAAAATGGGTTGATGACTTCATCACATCACACGAACACGATGAAGTATTCTTCATGGCTGGAATCCGTCAGCTGCCCGACCGATGGCGGAAGGCGATAGATAATATATCAGCATCTTTTGATTTGAAAAGGTATTGTTGTTTTCTCTCAAATCACATGTTGTGTTGTCTTAAAACACTTTAAAACTTATTTGTACACCTAATATTTAGCTCTTACATCATAAATAGCATAATCTAAAAATGAGAGGTTTTTCTCCCTTTTTCTTCATTTTGGAGGCATTCAAAATTTTAAAATAGTATATAATATTTTAAAATTTTCTTTATACATTTTTAAGGCCATCCCCTAGAAAAACATATAGCTGAGATTCCACTGTATTTGTATCTTTAGATTTGTATCTTTAGAAAAACATATAGCTGAGATTCCACTGTATTTGTATCTTTAGATTTGTAACTTTAGAAAAACATATAGCTGAGATTCCACTGTATTTGTATCTTTAGATTTAAATTCATGTCTTCAATCCTTCCCACTACAGATATCAATCACCCTAAGTCCATTCACACTGTGAATTGCAATTCTGCTATCTTGCTGAAATACAAAACATGAGTTTCACCTCTGTAAGTTTATCTTTACATCTACTTGTTCATTTCTTCCTGTAAGTTCTCTGATTATGATCTGTAACTTTGAGGGATTACTTGCAAAAACAACATCAAAACAAACCAGAGGAACGCTACGTAGTATCTGTATTAACAGATACCCCTTTGCCATTAAACTGTAACATATGCTACCGGATAGGTAACATTCAAAAGACTGAGATATGTGATATCAGCCCATCTCACATCTTCCTCCACTTTATATTTTTGTGTCCCCAAACATTTAAACTTTGATACATTTATTTTTAAATTTTGATTGACGTTATACATTATAAAGAAGTATAATGCCTGAAACATGACTTTTAAAGTATGTCATTTTCTCTGTTCTTTTATCTGGTTATATGTAAATTTTAGGCCGACATTTTGATACTGATATCAGTATAAAATTCCATCAAGCATCTTACAGAAGCTGACAGAATCAATGACAAAATCAGTCAATGTCATCTATGCACACCATGATGCATTTATAAATTCATAAATGACACATTTAAAATGAAATATAAATAAAAACTGTGCAAAAAAGTAAGTTACACAGATTCATGAGGTACAATATTCACAGATATTACAACAAAGGCTCATCAATGGATGAACTTGTTAACTACATTCATTTACCAATATTGAATACTTGTATTACAAAAAATATCAAAAATTTGCAATATTCTATGATGCCCATCATTCATTTGGGGAAAATTACTTTTTTCAACATGTTAAAGTCATATATACTTAAAAGCAATAAGGATTTACATACAAAAGCATGGAATTACAAACTTGAAATGATTACATGTTACTAACCCAGAAGCTTCTTCTTTAAGAAGTTCATCATTGTTCAACAAAACTCTAACATCTATAAAAGAAATATAAAAGAAATATTAGTAATGGTAACAATGAAACAAATAAAACATGTAATAAAATAATTTTTACAAGCAAATATTCTTTCAACCACCACCCCACTCTCCCCCCCAAATACCCATAACTTATCATTATATACTACTACTACAACTTCAGATAAGGAATTACATGAACATGGAGATTTTAACCAAGCAAAGAACTGCATGCACACACAGAAAAGAAAGTAAAAAAAAAAAAAAAAAAAAAAAAAAAGGGAAGAAGAAAAAGCAATTACAATGCAGCATAGTGATATTTTTTGCAAGCGCTTTCTCGTGTTACATAATAAACCATTAACAAATAAAGGTAACTTGATCACGCTAGTTACGTTAAATGAAAACTTTTACAAAAAGTTCGTAAGTTGGAAGCTTTCGACCTTATCTTAGGTCTTCATCACGCCAATGGAGGACTAAGATTGTTGCCAGATTCTACATTTGAATTTTTCCAATTTTTGTTGCCAAAACTTAGAATTGATCTCCAGATCATCAGAATGTAGAGAGAAGATTAGGAATTGCAAGTCATTGAGTTGAAAATAATTTCCAGGCTTTCACGGTAACGGAGGGCAAAACGATTGTCAAAAGAAGCAATTCGTTTTGCTTCGTTCCACTGGGGAACTGCAGATGTGTCTTCCATTGTCAAAATAGACAAGGCAGTATTAGGATTGGCTTTCGAAACATCTTTTTTATGTTCTAAAATTCTATGGCTAATGCTCCTGTATGTGCTTCCAATGTATAAGTTATCCCCAGTAGAAGAAGAGATAGGAATGCAGTAAACTCCTGGGAGGTTCAGGCTTTCAACTTTGTCCCTATCCCTTTGTAGAAGTTTCAAGATGTTTGGGGTAGATTTAATGGCAAGATGGTAACCAAAACTTATAAAAAGAATCTGTAACTTATAAACATAGGAAGGATGGTAAGGAACAGAACCACAGAATTTCAGGTCTTCTTTCTTTTGAGGAAGGAGGCATTCAATTTTCGAATGGTTTTCAAATTTCTTTATGAGGGAGTTGACTGTAAGAGCAGGGAAACCATGAGAGAGGGCTATTGTAGAAAATTTGGAGAGTTCTTCTTGAAGAGAGAGTTGGTTGTTGCAAATGATATGAGCCCTGTGGATGTAGGACTTCAATGCTGCAAGCTTGTAGAGATGCAGGGTGAAAGAATTGTAGGGAATGATGTTAGTGGCCGCAGAAGGTTTACGATAGACGGAACGAGTAATGGAGAGATCAGCGTTTCTGCAGATAGATTCATCCAGGAAATCAATTTTGTGGTTTACTTCCTTAGATATAGTGAGCTTAATGGAAGGAAATTTTTCCATAATGGAGTTGATTAGTGTCTGTAGTTCAGACTCGGAATATGGCCAGCTAATGAAAATGTAGTCTACATATCTTAACCATAGGGTAGGTTGAAAAGGGTGTTGAGGAATGATGGAAACTTCAATATGTTGCATGTAGATTTCTGCAAGCAGAGGGGAAAGAGGTGAGCCCATGGGGAGACCAGATTGTTGCCTATACACAATTTTGTTGAAAACAAAACAACTGTGTTGATGAACAGCGTGGAAACAATCATAAAGATCTTTGATAAGAGTACTGGAGGGTTCAAAATGAAGAATCGATTTCTTCATGAGGAGCATGTAGGAATCAAAATATGGTACAGAGGGAAACAAAGATTCTACATCAAGAGTATACAGATTAACACTAGGAGAAAAGGAATTAGGAAGTTTGTGGATGAAGTTTGAAGTAGAGACAACAGTATGAGGATGGTTGGCTGCCAGGGATTTGCATTTGAGGACCAATCTCTTTTCAAGGTTTATTGCTGGAGAAAAAGAATATTCAACTAAAGGTCTGATGGGGTTACCAGCTTTATGCAGTTTCACTTGCAGGAAAAGCCTGGGAGTCCGAAAGTAAGGAGAGGGTGATATATCACCAAGGAAAGATTGAAGAGTTTTTTTCTTAGCTAATCTGTCAACTGAGTTTTTGAGTGAGTTGGTGATGTCTGACTGCAAAGGAATGCAGTTAGCAGATGTAACAAATGAATGCACTTTTTGGTTTAGTGTTTCTTTACCAATGATGACTGGGCAACCAACTTTATCTGCTTTGCATACAGCAAGGTCATTTTCCTGAATAAATGACCTGAATTCTTTTAAACAAGAAGAAGAGTACTTGATTGGCACATAATTTTGCTCGGATAAGATAACAGCAGCGTTGGCACGAAGGATAGGCTGGTGAACAGTCTCAGTTCTGTGGATGGCTGATTCTATAACAGAAACAGTTTGTGGAAGATTGATAGGAAGAGCAGGTGAACATTTTGGGCCTAATGATAAGAATTTATCCAAGCTAGGAGGAATAGTGACAGAAGAAAGATTTACATACTTTGGCTTGTCAGTAGAGGCTGAAGACGGAGATGTTGCTTGACTTTTTTGCTTGGAGAGTAGAAAATTAAATTTCTTTGTATGGCGAGCATATTCATTTACTTCAATTGTTGAGAGGGTTTGGTTGATACGAACCATAAAAATATCAAGCAAAGCAGGATGAGTGGTAACAGCCAGTGATTGGTAGCTAATGTAGCAGGAAAGTTCAGTTTTAGCAATGGAGGAACGCAGGTCACGGATAGCAGCAGATAGGAGGTTATGGCTGGTCTGTTGTAGTAACGCACGGCACCGTCCTTTGAAGATGGGTTTGCAGATCTGAAAAGCTTCAAAAATCCTTAAAAGTTTTAATTTCAAAGTTATTTTCAAACCCATAAACAAGATGAATTTTTACGGATCAAAAGACTACATCGAAGACTTAAACTCCTGGGGAATTTATCAGATACCTTGTGAATGTGGACTTTCATATATAGGACAGACCCGCAGGGCTTTAAGCTTCCGTGTGAAGGAGCACAAGACATATGTACGGAACTATGAACTGAAGAAGTCGTCTATAGCTCAACATTGTCACGAAAATAACCATAACTTTTTGTTTGGAAACGCTACGCTTATTGATAAACCGGACTCGACTTTCAAGCTTAATATATTAGAAGCTTTCCACATATACCGGAACTCGTCACGGCTTGTCAACGACATGACGTCGACTCCATTTCTTTCAAGCGCGTGGAAACAACTCGCCAAAACCCGTGACCGTCAGAATTCTGATGATGTCACAATAATTTGAATGTTTACGCTCCATTCGTCCTGAGGAAGCCGAGCCAATCGCTCTGCGAAACTATAGTCGATGTATAATAAACATTTTATTGTGCGAAACGTTGTTATTATTATTCTATCTTAACACCGCAAGCTTCGTAGTCATAAATTATATATAATTTCAGGTGTCAACTGGACCTTTGACTACAATTTCGAGCGTAAGTATATTGATATATCTTACACCGGGAGCCGATCATATAACATCTTGCTTCGCTTCCGTTTTTGTGGACTTACCTATACTGATATTGACTTTCTACAGGAACTTAAATCCCTGTTCCTAATCTCGATCATGACGAATTCACTGTCTGCGACAATCAACCGTTTTTCCAGACTGAGGATAAAAAAGTTCAAATTGCTGAACCACCTAAACTTCTTGCTTCGATGCAAGAGATGCAAGATATTACCAAATTTTATCCGTGTGAAATGCAACCTGGGACCTTCCCATAACATCAACAAAGCCATATCTAACGCTTCGTTTGCACTATTAAGAGCCATCATTAAAGATACAAGAAAGAATATTGCAAACGTTGAGGTCGAACTGTACAACCTGCACCTTTTACTGGCTAAAACATTACCAGATTTTTGTGACCTGGACTGCAAAACTTGGTCTAGGAGTTCCAATATGTCATTCACTCATAAAATGACATTAGAGCGGAAATTTAAAAAATTAACAAATGACAACAACCATAAAGAAAATTCTACTTCACAAATTGAAGATATCTTTCCGGATAATGAAGTAATATCTAACCTTTCTAGTTTTAATCCGAGCGAAATTCAAAAACAGATTTTACGTTACAATTCGAATTTTGCGATTTCGAAAAAGGTACCAATATCCAATATCATTGCGTCGGTTGAGGAGTCCGTGATAAAAAGCGATCTAAATTCAGATCAAAAGGAAACGATTAGACATTGCGTTAGCCAGACAATAACGGCAAAGTTCCTCCAACCATTTAAACCGAATCTCAGCAAGGAAGAATACTATGCTCTAAAAGAATTGCAGTCAAATCGCGATATTATCATCACTAAAGCTGATAAAGGAGGACAAGTCGTTATTCTGGACAAGAAACATTACGATGCAGAGGTCGAAAAACTTATTGCCGAGGGACCCTATAAGGAAATGAAAAATGACCCATCGAAGAAACATTTAAAGGAAGTTCGGAAAGTGGTAGCAAGCTGTGTAACCCTTGACCAAAGCTCAAAAAATCATCTGAAGCCCTCATATTCCCGTTGTAACCGTTTTTATGCACTTCCGAAGATACACAAGATTGGTGTTCCCTTTCGTCCCATAGTCAGCAATATAGGATCAGCTACACATAAGTTGGCCAAATTTCTATCTTCGAAACTTTCGACTTTAACGACTTCTTCGAACACAACTTCTGTAAAAAATTCCATTGATTTTGTCAATCGGCTAAAGCGACATCCATTCAACGACCAGTTCATGTTATCCTTCGATGTGAAATCCATGTTCACAAGTATCCCAGTTAATGGAGCTCTCCAAGCATTAAAGTCAAGTCTCAAAGAACATAATTTCAGCCAACCAGAAACAGAAGAGTTTTTGAGGCTAGTGGAAATTTGTGTAAGACAAAACAGTTTCCTTTTTCGTGGAAGATTTTTCCAACAGACCGAAGGCCTTGCAATGGGTAGCCCACTGTCACCTATTTTATGCGAAGTCTACATGCGTCACTTTGAAGACCAACTATTTCAGCTTGTTACATTTGACCTGTGGATTCGATATGTAGATGATACTTTTGTTCTCTGGAATGGCATGAACTCGGAAATACCTAAATTAGTTGAACTTATCAATAAAATCGATCCCCATATACAGTTCACATATGAGACTGAGAATAATGGCTGCTTACCATTCCTCGATGTCCTTGTGTCACGCTCGCAAGGATCCTTTAGTACAACAGTTTATCGAAAACCATTTGCTGTTTCCTTACCCCCTCATGCAAAATCAAATCATCCGTGGAAACAAAAGATCTCGGCCTTCTTCACATACGTATATCGTGCAATACATATCTGCGCAACTGAGGATTCCTTACAGAAAGAGCTTGATTTTCTTAAACGAATTGCAGCACACAGAGGATACAGCCCTTCCGTTATAGACAAAGCTGTCCAAAAGTTTAGAAAACCAAAGCCTGTCTGCACGCTCATGCCTATAGACCTCCCAATACAAAAGAATTGGGCAGTTATCCCATTTGCTCCTCAGATTTGCTTCGCGATTTCAAAAATCCTTAAAAGTTTTAATTTCAAAGTTATTTTCAAACCCATAAACAAGATGAATTTTTACGGATCAAAAGACTACATCGAAGACTTAAACTCCTGGGGAATTTATCAGATACCTTGTGAATGTGGACTTTCATATATAGGACAGACCCGCAGGGCTTTAAGCTTCCGTGTGAAGGAGCACAAGACATATGTACGGAACTATGAACTGAAGAAGTCGTCTATAGCTCAACATTGTCACGAAAATAACCATAACTTTTTGTTTGGAAACGCTACGCTTATTGATAAACCGGACTCGACTTTCAAGCTTAATATATTAGAAGCTTTCCACATATACCGGAACTCGTCACGGCTTGTCAACGACATGACGTCGACTCCATTTCTTTCAAGCGCGTGGAAACAACTCGCCAAAACCCGTGACCGTCAGAATTCTGATGATGTCACAATAATTTGAATGTTTACGCTCCATTCGTCCTGAGGAAGCCGAGCCAATCGCTCTGCGAAACTATAGTCGATGTATAATAAACATTTTATTGTGCGAAACGTTGTTATTATTATTCTATCTTAACACCGCAAGCTTCGTAGTCATAAATTATATATAAAAAAGATGTTTCGAAAGCCAATCCTAATACTGCCTTGTCTATTTTGACAATGGAAGACACATCTGCAGTTCCCCACTGGAACGAAACAAAACGAATTGCTTCTTTTGACAATCGTTTTGCCCTCCGTTACCGTGAAAGCCTGGAAATTATTTTCAACTCAATGACTTGCAATTCCGAATGTCCTCTATACATTCCGATGATCTAAAGATCAATTCTAAGTTTTGGCAACAAAAATTGGAAAAATTCAAATGTAGAATCTGGCAACAATCTTAGTCTTCCATTGGCGTGATGAAGACCTAAGATAAGGTCGAAAGCTTCCAACTTACGAACTTTTTGTAAAAGTTTTCATCTAACGTAACTAGCGTGATCAAGTTACCTTTATTTGTTAATATTGTTACGTGTTTTGCCCATCATCGTCAAATAAACCATTAGATTAAAAAAACAAATTCAGATAGTTTTCCACAGCTACATTCATAAAGCATGATTCCCAACCATGACAAAATCTGAAGGTACTATTTTCAGCATATTAGTTCACATGATTTCAGTGTTATTCATGACAGGGGTTTAAAGGAGACATAAACTAAAGACAGTTGAGCTTATGTTCACAAACGAAGGTGGTACTTTCAATAATTTAATTTCAGCTTTTCATGTAAGTACAAGCAATACGAAATTTCATGAGACAACTCTTAATGGTTGTCTTATGTTAAAAACATGATTAAGAAGAAGGTAGTGTAGAATTCGCTAAGTTACGTATAAAAGTTTAATGCAAATATATTTCAACCATTACTATGGCTTTCATCAGTGCGACTACGATTGGTTTACGTTGCCAGATTGGAAAGGTAAGTTTTGTAATGGTAACTCCGGGTGACATAATGCAATGAGGGATTTCCAGATGTAAGAAACGAAAATGGGGAGCTCAGAGTTGCAATTTTTGGAAAATAAATTTCCAAACTTGCTCTGAGGTTTAGAGAAAGATTTTATTTGCATGCCGGTTCTTTTTCTTGAAGTATTTCTCAGAGCATTTTTAACATAATTAGACTGCACAGGTGATAATGTGTTTATAATAGCTGCTTGTATATGTTTAAAAGGGGAATCTATAGGCCTACTTGATTCATCTTCTGCTAACCTTGTGGATGCCACAGGTTTATCAATCATTGCATTTGAAGTTGATGCCACTGGTTCGTGGATCATTGTTGTTGAAGTAGATTCCATTTTTTCATAGGCCATTGCTGCTAAAGTTGATGCCACTACTTCATCAACCATAGCTGTTGAAGTTGACTCAGCATCCATGCCTTTTACATATTTTAATTTTTTGCTGGTTAATAATATCCTTGTTTCGAGGAAATATGTTACTTCCCCTAAAGCCACTAACAGCATTTTCCTCACAGCACTTTTCAAACAACTTCTTTAACAGTGTAGGTAAGTTTATGTGTAGGAAATAGCTTCATAGCCATATAGTGCTTAAATGTCATACTGGTTTACATTAAAAAATTTCCTGAAATGATTCAAAAGGTAAGAAATGTAACTACCTGCTTCTTGTTTACTAAGCCTAACAGTATAACTGTTTTACCACACAGAGATTTTTTTGCTCCAAAATATTAATTTATCATTATTTTGTAACACAAATGCAGGATGTGCATCCTGAATAAGTGTTGCATGCAATATGATGGATAAATTTTCTGAAACTTACCTCTGATTTCTTTAAATCCAAAGTTTGTATCAACAACACAACTAAGCTACTTTAACAAGAAAGTTCAAAATGGCTGCTAAGCATAACAGTACAGCAGCAAATATTATATTCTGCATAAAAAATGATGACTCTACTTAAGATATATAAAACTGGCAAAACAAAAATGAAAAAAAAAATTTTTTTTGTAGGTATTTATTTTTAAAACCTACCTATTTTACCCCATTACTTATTTTACCCCACCTGACCCTACTATATCAAAGAATATATTGTTATACCACAGATATTAATTCAAAAACTATGAGCTTCAATATCTCATAAATTTTTATGACTAGCTTCCAAGTCTTCCCAATAGCAGAAAGTACTTAAAACTTTGAGGTGCACTGCAGAACAAAGAGGAGCAGCACAAATTATTATTACATTTTAATAATATCAAAAAGGAAAATTACAGAGTAGTCGCAAGGTTCAGAGGTTGGTCATGAAAATTTTTATAAAATTTGTTATTTTCTTTTTTCGAGGCCCCCCCCCCCCCTCCAAACTTTTACCACCTTTCGAAACAGAATGATTACATTCATTCTGTTTTTTGGAATCTTTTTCCAATTTGGCCAAGTGGTGATAATTCAAAGCTAATAAGAGAAAATACACGGAATTGCGGTAAATCAGCAGTTGTTTTCGTGTTTTTTTTTCTGATATGTATTTATATTCAGTAGCAGAATAGCTTTGTTTGCTATGCCACTTCGATTAATTTACACATTATGTACAGTGTTTGATCATTTTATATATTGGAGCTTGTCCTTAATTTTTTGTATAATTTTCTTTTAGGGATATTCGAGATGATAATTTATCTGCAAGTACGAATTCAGACAGAACCTTGCCATGCATTGGGGAATTCACGGCTGTGGGTGCATCTACAAGTGGAACAACAAAAGAAAGAGAAATTGAAACTGTAAAGGAATCAGCAAGTGGGGGCATTTCTGAATTGATTGCCATTCCTAGCAATGGGGATGAAAAAACGATGGGGAAAACCAAGTCTGTAAAGAGGAGGTTGAGAGAAGATTGGAAAGTTGTCCAAGGTGATCTTGAAGTGACAAAGGACTGGAAAACAAATCTGATGTTGGACGAGAACTGTGAATGAGGAGTGTGGTGTAAATGCTGTACCGAATTTGCAGCCTCACTTGGAGTTTCTTTAAGTTTTGTGAAAAATGATCCACAATTCCATCCACCAGACAGAAAACGCCATACTGTGAATGTGCATTTTTCTAGCAAAGCACATGAAGCATGCTATATGAAGTCTCAAAATCATGTTGAGTTGACTTCACAATCATGTGTATATACAGAGATGACCAAACTTAGTCCAAAAATTCAAGAAAAAATTGTGAAAATGTTCTGAACGGTATATGCAATGGTTACTGAGGACAGGGCAGCATCTAGATTTGCATTGGAGTGCCAGTTGCAAGAACTCAATGGGATTGATATTGGCAAGACTTACCGGAATGACATGTCGTTTAAAACGTTCCTTCACTTCATTGATGCAGATATTCAAAAGAATGTTGCGGAGGAAGTTAACAATGCTAGCGCTTTTGCGATAATGACTGATGTATCCACAAGTTGTGCAGTCACAGAATATGAAGCTGTGTGTGTGAGGTATGTGGGAATATCAGCTGAAGGAGAATCTGCCATTAAAGTTAAATTTCTAGGTTTAGGGGAGAAGATATTAGTGCAGATGCTGATGGATTATTGAAATCTATCTCTGAAGTCCTGAATTCTTCAGGAATTGTAAACTGGCAAGATAAGATGATGTGTAGCACAGTTGATGGAACAATTGTTAATGTTGGGCAGAAAGGAGGACTGATAAAAAAAATGGGTACTCCAACTTACATAGCATGCTATAACCATGTATTTAATCTGTGTGTAAAGCAAGCAATTGAATGCAATCCAGCAGCATCTGCTGTAATAGCACTAATTCGGTCCTTAAGTTCATTTTATCGTACAAGCCCAAAATTGACACGTGAACTCAAAAAAGCAGCAGAAGCTCTCAAAATTCACCTGTTATCATTCAAGCCCATTTGCAATACAAGGTGGTCCAATTCCCTGCAAGCATCACTGGAACCCCTAATTCGTAACTATGGGGCTATTACAAGTCTTTTGGAGCAAGTTATATCCTCCCACAATACAAATCGATATTCTTCAGACATAAAATCAACAGCAAGCGGTCTTTTAAAGCAACTTACTTCATATGCAACAATGTTTTCAGTATTTTCAGTTGCTGATTTAATTGAAATAATGGGAAAGACCTCTCAAGTTTTGGAATCGCAGGACATACTTTTGAATGCTGCCATGAGTAAGATGAAGAACACTACCACCAAACTAAATGAAATGAAACAACAGCCAGAAAATTATCCAAACTTGATTCATTTCCTTGAAGAATGTGAGGAACAGCAGGCTGAACAACAGTGGCTTTTCCATGGTCAAGTTCTCAAATTTCTTGTAAAACGGAAAGCTACAAGTGTAGGAAATAAACATACCCCATCGCAAGATACGGTCAACTTCTTTGATGAATTCTGTAAAATCTTCCATAAAAGAGTATTAGACCCCTCTTCATCCCCTGTACTAAAAGCATTTCAAGTTCTAGATGCCGCATTCATGCCAACAGGAAAAAGTTAACCGGAGGTCTATGGAAATGCACATATCAAAGAAATATGTAATCTAATTTTGTTGGAGAAAAGGAGTGCTCTGGAGCAGTGGGCAGAATTAAAGGAAATTTACAGTTTTCATTTTAAGCATTCTACCAATTTCCTACGACTGAGAAACATGCTACAAAGTGAATCACTTCAACACATGACAATAATGAAGCAATTGCTAGACATACTTCTTTGCATACCAGCAAGCACTGCAGAAGTAGAGCTTGTGTGGAGTGGGATGAAGGAAGCATTAGGTGAAAGAAGTCTGTTGATGCAAAAGGGTACTCTGCAGGCACGCCTTTGTATGAAACGGAATGGAAATGATTTGTTGAGTCAAAATTTCAACAATGCAGTAAATGAGTGGTGGAGAAGTTCGATAGGCCTCGGTCGGTGTAGACAGCAAATGTTTTCAGAGAAAAATAGAAATTGAAAAATTAAATAAATATGTTTCCTGAAAAATTAGTCATTGTTGTCTTTCAAAAATAATAGTACATGCTCTTAAGATGTCTGCATAGAAAAAATCCTGTACACGTAAGAATTTGTTGCATTTTTTGTGGGTGGCTACCAAAGTGAAAAAAATTGGCTACTAACTTTTCTATCCTCGTTAGCTACTGGCTATTAACATAAAATTCTAGTTTTGATGTATACATGCAGACGATAATTTATCCTCTATCTCCACGCTGTAGGTCCCTACTAATTCTATTTGGCAATGTACATATTGCAGCGCATTATCACGAGATAATATTAGCATTATTTGAGCAACATACAATTGCAGCACCACCCAATCATTTTGGATGCCCGGCTCCAGAAGCACTTCAGGTGGAAACGAACGGTCAAAGAAAATCGTACAGTTACACTATAAAAATAGAGGTCCCTTCCCTACTCCCCATTGGAGAAATACATTTGTCAATTTTGCAGGAGGAGAGAGTGGAAGTGTGGAAAAATAGGTGTGTTTTTTTATGCTTGAACAGATTAGCCAGTTTTCAAGCTCGTTCGGGCTCGGGCTCTATCTTGCAATATAAAATTCAGGCTCGGGTGGGCACGGGCTACGAAAATTGAGCCCGAACTCAGCTCTGCTACACACGCGAAGAACCCTCGCGTAGGTAATAGATGGCCTGAAGACGGTACTCTAGGAGAACAGAAAGTGCTCGCCGTAATATCGTAGAAGAAGAGATTTTACGTGAGCCACGTGCCCCCGACCCGATAAGTATAGCCATTCCTTATGCATGTTTTAATTAACAGAAAAATTCTAAATGTTCAATTGTACACTGGTGTGCAAAAATTAAGGACGAAGGGGAGAAATTAGCATAACAGCAGAACGGGCAGGCAGAACGGACCAAAAGACCACTAAGGAGATAGACTAGGGTCCTGTACGGTAGGGCACGCTCATATATGCAGCATGACGTGGGGGGGGAGTGTCAGAAGGATATAAAGCACATGGGTGGTTACTCTCAGCAATTCGGTGAAAGCTATTGCACGGTGTATATCGGTTTGAACGACGTTGAGTTGCTGCCACCGTGTGACATGGCCAACAGGCAATCCAGTAGACGACATCTGGATGACTTTACCCGAGGTCGCGTCATTGGGAAGTTGGAAGAAGGTCGAAGTGTGACTAGTGTGGCCGAGGAGTTCGGGATCGCTCACAGCATCGTTTCACGAGCTTGGAGAGCATTTCAAACGACAGGAACAGCTGTCCGAGAGTTTAGCAGTGGTCGTCCACAAGCAACCACGGTGGCGGACGACCGGTATATTGTCCTACAGGCGAGAAGAGACAGACAGCAGACAGCGGAAGATATCGCAAGGCACATGCAACAGACAACTGGATGTCCATTATCACGTTTTACCGTGGCCAGGAGGCTGCACAAAGGTGGTCTATTTGCATGACGACCAGTACGGTGTGTGCCATTAACGCCTGCTCATCGGAGACGGCGGTTTCTGTGGAGCCAGGAACACAAGAACTGGACACATCAGCAATGGGGTCGAGTTCTCTTTACGGATGAGAGCCAATTTAGTCTGACGAGCGATTCCGGACGTATACACATCTGGAGAGAGCAGGGAACACGCAATCACACCTCCAACATCATCGAAAGGGACCGGTTTGGAGGTGGCGGAGTTTTTGTTTGGGGCGGCATCATGCTTGGTAGCCGTACTGACCTCCACATCTTCCAAGGAGATTCAGTCACTGGTGTCCGCTATTGTACCAAGGTTCTCCTGCCTCACGTGCGTCCGTTTAGAGGTGCTGTGAGTCCCGAGTTCCTCTTCATGGACGACAATGCTACACCTCATCGTACAGTGACTGTCGCAGAGCTGTTGGAGAGTGAAGATATTCAACGCATGGATTGGCTCGCAAATCCAATCAAATACGTGTGGGACTTTCTCGGGAGACGCTTGGCAGCACGTCACGAGCCGCCAGCAACGATTCCGCAGCTGCGATTGGCGTTACAAGAGGAATGTGCCACGATGCCTCAACAGCTCCTTGACAACCTCGTCCTCAGCATGGACAGACGTTGTAAATCCTGCAACGAGTGCAACGTAGTCAGTGGTGATCATATCCCCTACTAAAGACTGGATTTTTCTTGGCAGCCACCTGTCACATGGACGTTTCTGTCTTCTGTCCAGTTGTGCTCGAAGCTACCTTTTCAATAAAGTGCCTTTGTATCCTTTGGATTCCTTGTTTGGACGGTTTTGCTCACTTGTCCCATATTCTTACATCTTGGGGATCTTATGGTATGATTTGAGTCGATGTGGAGCACTTCTGCACGATGTTACATTCGAAAAACCGTCTCGTCCTTAATTTTTCCACACCAGTGTACTATTGAATGAATGTTTAACTGAAAATATTTAACTAAAATGTTTCATTTTTTAAAAAATTTAACTAAGAAAGAACCCCTAACACAATTTGACCTCTCGGGATGGGAGCACTTGTCTCACAGAGCAACAAATGTGCGAAATACTTTTTTCAATAATAGGTAAAGAATACTTTTTGATATTATTTATATACAAGCAATACTTAATTCTTTTTCTTCTACTTTTTACATTTAACCCCACATTCACCTTTTCAATTTTCTTTTTTTCTTAACACAGTGTGTACTCTGAAGCACATGTCATTAGGGTGGAGACAAATATTTTGAGGTGGTTTGGCCATGTGAAAAGAATGAATGATGAGGTGTTAACTATAGGAATTTATTCAGCCCAAAAAATAAAAAGGTAGAGAACATCTGAGGAAATCATGTAAGGACAAGATTCAAGAAGACCTGCAAGAGAAAAAGATAATGAGCATGAAAAGTACAAAAGCTATCAGTCATGTGAAACATGCGCTGGATGTCAATAAAGCTCAAGTCATATGCCAAACTAACTGCAAATGCACACTGATACATCAGCAATACATAAAATGTAATACCATCAACTATTTTGTTCTGGCAGACAAGCACTAGAAAGTCCAAGAGTAGAAAATACTTAAAACTGTTGCGTGCGTCGCAGAACAAAGTCCCCCCCCCCTGCAGCTGAACATTTTCTTCGTAATCTTAGATTTCAATGCCTTGCGGAATATTTTTTATCTCAGATTTCAATTCCCTTGTAGGATATTTTTATTTGTAGAGCATATTTTGTTAAATCTTAAATTTCAATCTCTTGCAGAACATTTTTTTATCTTAAAATTACGAGCGCAGCGCTCGCTCTGTGCTCGTGTACCCTCACCTGTGCTCATATAACTCCTCTTGTCTACACTCCCACCTTCTGCCCGGAGCACCAAACGATCCCCCCTCCCCCACACATCCATTCACTCACCCACCACTACCATTTGGGATCGTAGCCGATTGTTTCTCCCTGAGCTTTTTGAAAGACCCTTTTCCCCCCTCCCAACTAGTATGTTGTGAAAATGGGAGGAGCCAAGCCGTGTTAAACCACATATTGCTGGGGAGAGTGTTTGTTAGGTGTCCATCTCGGAAAAAATTACCTCTAGTCAATAACAGCAGAACACGCGGGATTCCCCCCCCCAAAGTAAAGTTGCTAGGAAAGGGTCTCCCGCCTTAGAAAATTTAAAGGGAAAAAAACATTTTTTTGGACCACTCGCAAAATTTGAGATTTAAAAATGCATCTTTCATAAAATTAAGTGCGTTAAAAACAAATCCTTCCATGAGTTACGAAAATGCAGTCGAACACAATACTCATGTCAGGAATATACCGTATTTACTCCCGTATAAGTCGACCCCCCACACACACACACACACACACACACACACACACACACACACTTTCAGAGTACAGAAATCGTAAAAATTAAAAGCTCACGTATGAATCGATCCCAGAATGAGAACAAAAAAATTTATTGTTTATTCAAAAACATTTGAAAATTATATATATAATAATAAATTTACTTTGCATACCCAAAAACTTCATCGGAACCCTTCAAAATCCGATTCCGAGTCAGACTCGCCAAACAGTTAAAAAAAGTCTTTCTCCGTCATCGGCGCGCCATCGTAAACATCAGTATTCCCATCTATGTCTGTATCAAAAGAATCACTGTTGTCGTCACTCATAAAAACCTCATCATCCTCTGTGCCATCAAGTTTGTTACTAATGCAATTTTTCTTGAATGATTTCAAGACCATTTCCGCAGGTATCGCATCCCAAGCATCCTTGACCCATCGCGCAATCAAAACGATATCCGGCTTCTTTAGATTTCCACCCTTGGTTTCAGTCAGCAAATCGGAACTTATCCAATCCACCCAATACCTCCGCACATTGTCTTTGAAGGGCTTATTAAGGCAGACATCTAGTGGTTGAAGAACAGATGTCAACCCACCTGGGATGACAGCAAGAGTTGTTTTTGAATTTTCTGCAGTTTTTTTCACTCCTGCACAACGGTGTGCAACAAACATATCCCACACCAAAAGGGAAGGTTTCCTCAAAAGTGCGCCTGGCCTTTTGTTCCACACATTCTTTAACCAGTCAATTGTTCCAGATTCCTTCATCCATCCTTTTTCATGGGCACGAACGAGCACACCAGACGGAAAGACGACGCTTTTTGGCAGAGTTTTGCATTTGAAAATAATTACCAGAGGTAGCTTCCTGCCGTCGGCAAAACAGGAAAGAACAACCATGAAACTGGTTTTTTCGTGGCCAGTCCTTTTAATCAAGATTTTTTTTTTTTCGCCCTTTTGGTTCACCGTCTTATTTCCAGTAAGGTCGAAACACATGGCGGTTTCATCCATGTTCCCTATTTGGAAAAGTTCAAAAGCAGTCTCTTTTCTCTTTTGAATTACATACTTTTGAAATTCCATTATCTTTGCTTCGAGGTCACGAGGTAACTTTTGTGCAATTTTGGTGCGCTGGCGCAGACGCAACCCATAGCGATTCGTGAACCTTGTGCACCAACCTGGTGAAGCACGAAAAGTGTTATTTGCAGCTGCAAACTTTATCTTTTATGAGCTTCATTGCTCACAAACGTATACCAGTTCATGTTACAATGTAACCATTTTGTCTGCAGCCCACAATCCAATCATTCAAGACACTCTCCAGCTCTAAAAAAGATGTCGTTCCACGGCGCAGCGCCTTTTGCGATTTTCACCAAGTCCTGGTTTTTTTACGCCAATCTCAAATCAGTTTTTCGTTTATGCCAAATTGATGTGAAGCAGCACAGTTGTTAGTATTTTCTGCAAAAGAAACCACTTTCAACTTAAATCCTGCGTTATAGGGCATCCACTTCTTTACACAATCCGTGTCAGTTATAATAGGAGAAGCGATACAAAAACACATGTGATTAAGAACAAGCAACACCTAACAATGGCTGTCACATGGCTGCGTTAAGTCAGAGGTCAGTGCAATAAACTGGTAGTAGGGAGGGCGGAGCTTTCGATGCGCCGCTGCAACTGCGCTGTGAATACGCAAAGCCAGGAGGCTTTTCAAAGCGCTGAGAAATTCGGAGGGTTGCGATTTCGTAATTACTACCACATCGGTGTTTTTTCTTTCTTTCTTTCTTTTTTTTGGGGGGTGGGGGTGGGGTGGGGGTGTTGCAATTTCGTAATTAATACCGCATGGGCATTTTTTTTTCTTTTGGGATGGATTGCCTTTTACCTCACAGGAAGAGCTTTTGGACTTACGATTTTTTTAGGCTCCGCAACTTATATGCGGAGCCTAAAAAATCGTAAGTCCAAAAGCTCTTCTTTGAAGCTCTTTACTTTGAAGCTCCTTTTTTGTCCCAAATTTCTCGACTTCGTCATCATCATTGTCAACCATTATCAATCCACTGCTGGACGAAGGTCTCCCCAAGTTTCCTCCACAACGGTCTGTCTTGTGCCAGTCTCCTCCATGTCACTCCCGCATACTTTCGAATTTCATCCACCCATCTCCCATGTGGTCTTCTTCTGAGTCTTTTCCTGTCCATTGGAATCCAATCTAAAAATTTGGCTGTCCATCGATGGTCTGTGCTTCTGGCAGTATGTCCAGCCCATTGCCATTTCAGGGATTTAACTCTGATCATGATGTCTTCCACTCTTGTCATTTTTCGGATCCACGAGTTCCTCTTCTTATCTCTCCAGGTTACACTAAGCATGCACCTCTCCATGCTTCTTTGATTTGTCTGCAGCCTTTGTATGTCTCTTTTAGTTAAGGTCCACGTCTCTGCACCATACGTAAGCACTGGAAGGATGCATTGATCCAACACTTTTCTTTTAAGACATAATGCCATATTGCTCTTGAAAATTATGTTGTTTCTTCCAAAAGCTCTGCAGGCAAGTTTTGTACGCCGATTAATTCCTTCATCAATGTGACCCTCACTTCATATCTGCTGTCCAAGATAAACGTACGTATCTGTTATCTCCAGCTTTTCTCCATCAATCGATAAATCTTCATTTCTTGTAAAAGCATTGAACATCACTTTTGTCTTCTGAAAGTTCATTTTTAATCCCACTTCTTTACTCTTGTCAGCAAGTTCCTGGATCATACCCTGCAACTCTGATGGGGTAGTTGCATAAATGACTACGTCATCAGCAAAACGAAGGTGGGTTAGATAATCTCCATTAATCTTTATCCCTTTGTTTTCCCAGTTCAGTGATTGAAAGACATTTTCCAATTTGGCATTAAAGAGCTTCGGAGATATGGTGTCACCTTGTCTCACTTCCTTTCCAATTTTTATGTGTGTTATATTTTCAAACAGCCGAATCTTTGCACTTGCATTTTCATAGATGTTATTAATAATTTTAATGTATGAATCTTCAATACCGCAGGATTTCAG
This sequence comes from Macrothele yani, assembly GCA_039090855.1. Taxonomy (NCBI): domain Eukaryota; kingdom Metazoa; phylum Arthropoda; class Arachnida; order Araneae; family Macrothelidae; genus Macrothele; species Macrothele yani. The sequence continues at coordinate 169,271,279 of CM077011.1, forward strand.
AGCCATTGTAACTGCTGATGGTTTCACCGAATCAAAGGCTTTTTCATAATCGATAAAAGCCATGCACAATGGAAGTTCATATTCCCTCGCTCTTTCAATTAGTTCTCTCAGTACATGGATATGATCTATTGTGCTGTAGCCACTCCTGAATCCAGCTTGTTCTCTCGGTTGAGCTATGTCCAGTGTTACCTTCAAGCGATGTGAAAGAACTTTAGTGAAGATTTTATAAATCACTGATAGGAGGCTGATAGGTCTGTAGTTCCTGAGATCCTCAATGTCACCTTTTTTATGTAGCAGGATCATTGTAGCGTTGTTCCAATCCTCAGGAATCTTCCCTTCATTAAGGCATCGAGTGAAAATTTGGGCGAGTACTGTTTCAATTTCTCCACTTGCTTCTTGTATGATGTCCACAGTAATTCCATCTTCTCCTGGAGCTTTTCCTCGCTTCATGTTCTTGATTGCATGTGCAACTTCTGCTGGAAGGACTGGAAGAACTCTGGCACTGGTACCTTTCATGATGTCTGGAGTACATGTATCATCCTTTTCATATAATTTGGAGTAGAAATCTTTCACTCTTGTCAAAATTTCGCCTCTATTTCTTGTTACATAACCATCTTCTTTTCTCAGTGCCATAATCTGTTTTCTTTCCTTACTAAGATGTCCCTTTGCTCTCTTTAGGCTTTGGTTGTTTTCAATTGCTTTCCTCACTAGTTCACAGTTGAATTTCCTTACGTCTTCAGTGATACTTTTTCGTACTGTCTTGCATAGCTCTATATATTCCACTTTGGAAGTCACATCTTCTTTAGTTGTCCTCATCTCTCTTCTTTTTTGCATCAACATTTTGGTTTTTCCTGATAATTTGTTCACATGCAACTTGTTCTTAGACCCAGCTCATTTTGTTGCTGTTTCCATAAGAGCTTTGGTTACTTTTCTGTTAACTTCAGAAATATCCACTTCTTCCGATGTTAGGCCTTCTAAAGCAGAGAATCTGTTCTTCAGTTCCAACTGGAAGGTATTATGGTATTTTTTAAGGTTGGTTATGTCAATTTGCAAAAGCAAAATGTTGTTAGCAAGGTGGAGACCAATATGCTTCGGTGGTTTGGCCACGTTGAAAGAATGAGTGATGAAATGCTTACTAAGAAAATATTTTCAGCCCAAGTGGCAGGAACGAAAGGCAGAGGAAGGCCAAGGAAGACATGGGTGGATCAGATTCAGGAGTGTCTGCATGAGAAAAAGATTATGAGTGTGAGGTATAAAAGATCTTGTGTACGGCGTGTAATGGATATCAGTGAAGCACGGGTTGTATGTCAAGATTGCTGTAAATGGCGAAGTTTGATACGACAACAATAAGTAAAAATATCTGGAAGTTTGTATTTCTTTTTGGAGCTAACCTCTGAATCTCAGAGAACAGCTTAGTGATATGTATGTATGCAGGTTATGTCAATACATTTTGTCTGTCTTATGAGCTTGCCACGTTCGAGTTTAGTGTTGAGGTGCATCTTACATCTCACCAATCTATGGTCACTACCTGTGTTGAACTTGTTTAGCACACTGCAGTCTTCTATAACGAATATTTTGTTACACATAATAAAATCAATTTCAGTTGTTGTCCCATTTGGATGTCTCCATGTCCATTTCCTGTGTGGCTTTTTCTTGAAAAAGGAGTTCAAGATGAAAAACCCTTCTGCCTCTGCAAACTCAACAAGAGTATTTCCACGCTGGTTTCTGTTGCCGTGACCGAATTTACCTACTGAAGTTTCATTCTGTTGCCGTCGCCCTATTTTTGCATTGAAATCTCCCATAAATATCTTCAAGTGCTGCTTACCTTTATTATTTAGATGACAAATTTCCTCATAAAATTCTTCAATTTCTTCTTCAGGATGACTTGTGGTGGGTGCATAAGTTTGAATAATCTGAGCTTGGTATCTTCTCGAGAGTTGGATAAAGAGTCGTGCCGCTCTGTCAGAGGAACTTTCAACTTCTACAACTTTATCCTTCAGTTTCTTGTTTATTATAAATCCAACACCACTAGTTCTGCCAGTATCTGTCCCACGATAGTAGAAGAGATGTCCACTTTTCAGTTCAATGAGATCTCCTTTTCTCCTTACCTCACTTAGCCCGACAATGTCCCACTTGATCCTTTGTAGTTCCTCTTCCAATTCAAGAAGCCTTGAATCAGAAGATAGGGAGCGTCCATTATACGTAGCCAAGGTCAGCATCAGATGGCAGCCTAGTCCAGTCCTCCAGGGATTCTTAGCACCCTCTGCCTTCATGTCGCACTGGCCACTGCCTTGGCCAGGTACATTCCAGTTGCCGGAGACTGAGGGCCAAGATTTAAGTTGTGGAGTCATTTTGGAGGGGTTTGGCCATAACTCACCACGCTGGCCAAGTGGGTTGGTGAGTGTGGGATAGCATTTCCTCTAATCCCGATGGTATAGTTATACTGCTATTGGCGGTCGTCAGAGCCCCTTTAGTGGGAACAGGATGCATCACGAGAAGGCGGGGTTGACATTTGTCAAGGAGAGGCTGTGATGTTGCGCATCACCTGACCTTACATCCCTTCTCGACTTATACGCGAGTATATACGGTAATCAACTTATGGACACGTGAATTGGCTTCCATACGTAGCAGCCTGGACAATTAATTTTGCATATCGCCAACTACAGTATTACAAATCAGGCGCGAGATTCTTTAGCGGAATTCTGCATTTTGGATTATTTGGGATCGATACAAAACTAAAGAGAATTTTGGGAGAGATTAATATGTGGGGGGGGGTCGTTTCCCAACTGGAAACAGAAATATCTCACTTGAACACATATTTTTTTTCAAAAAAAGTTAAAAATGATCCACGTGAGATTTTAAAAAATTAAAATTTTGAGAATTGGTCAAACATTTTTTTCTCATTATTAGTATATGCTGTATATCGAATTGCAACTCTAAAAGAGCTTTGAAATGAGCCCTAGATGATTTTCCTATTTCTAAGGGTCACAGATTTATAGAAATTTTTGTATATTAAAGTGCACCTAAATTTTGCATTTTTTGCAATTTTCAAACATTCATATTAAAAAAAAATTCATGAAAATTGTACCTTGGGCAACGGATATCAAGCAAGGGTCACATTGATGAGGAAATTAATCGGTATATAAAACTTGGCTGGAGAGCTTTTGAAAGAAACAGTACAATTTTCAGGAGCAATATGCCATTATGTCTTAAAAGAAGTGTTTAATCAATTCATCCTTACCGTTCTTCTTACACATGGAGCAGAGACACTGACCTTAACTACAAAAGACATACAAAGGCTGAAGGCAACTGAAAGCAGCCTGGAGAGATAAGAAGAGGAACTGATGGATAAGGAAAATGACGAGAGTGGAAATCCTTGAAATGGCAATGGGCTGGACATATTGCCAGAAGAACGGACCACCGCCGGACAACCGAAATTTTAGACTGGATTCCAAGGGATAGAAAAAGACTCAGAAGGAGACCACATGGGAGACGGATGGACGAAATTTAAAAGCATGCTGGAGTAACTTGGAGGAGACAGGCTCAAGACACAGTTGTGGACGAAACTTTGGGAGACTTTCATCCAGCAGTGGATTGAAAATGATTGCAATGATGATGATGATATAAAAAAACTACTGCTTCAAAAAATCTAAAAATTTTGATATTCCAGGTACCAATATACCAAAAATGAAGAAAATCTAGAACATCAAGGTTCAAAATAAAGTTTTAACTGGTCTCTAAGCCAGATTCATCGGAATATTTAATTTGATATAACGTTTTTTTTAATTTGATCATAAATAAAGAAAATGTCTGGAAGAGTTAAAACGCACATTCATGTGACTGAATTTCTGAAGTAAGGTGTTTACATGTATTTGCTGGAGCCCTAGCATATGCATTGTTCATGTGCAGACGGTATTTTTGGGATTCTTTTCAGTACTCTATGTGGAATATTAAATATCTCAAGTAAGTGCATAGATAATGGAAATGAGACAACACATTAATTTCCAATTTTTTTATTTTTGAGGGCCAAAAGGTTTGCTAATGGTATACTTCAAGCAATATAGTCAAAATATGGAGGGATTGTAAACTTACCATTAAATACCTCATTAAACTCTCCAGGTGGCGCATGAAGAATGAAATCAGAGGCTATTCTCACCTTGAAAAAGAAAGATCAAAACTGAAATACATATTTATGCCACTAAAGCTACAATCATATGATTTCATAAATTGGATTTGTGGCACATAATAAAACAATAATCTATGACATATCAAAAACAAACCACAGTTTGTTACTGCAAAGTCAAATACTATTGAAATATTATACTTAAAACTTATTCCTGTACAGCATCAGAAAATTACCAGGAAAATTAGTGTCATTTTTGTTATTATGTGATTGAATGAAAAATAAAACACACACACAAACTTTTGGGAACACAGTCAGAATATTGAGCATGAATCCTATGATGCCAACATTACAGTCTACTGAATGCAGTCAACTAAACGGTGTTACTTTTCTTTATGATGGAAGGCCTCCAAGTATCCAAGGCCCTCTATCAAAAAGTGAAATACTGCAAGAGTTTCTGCATAGGAAGATCAATTTTAGGGTCACAATTCCTTCATATTTCAATCATTCAGTCCTCTGGATGTGAAACACACATCTAGTGGACTGAAATTAAAAAAAATAACAACTGGGTACATAATCTCGGGGTTTCCATAGTATGTGCACCAACTTTTTTTTTTTTTAATTACCTCTATGAGCATATAAGGCTATTATAAGGAGTTGCTCATTCAAAATTAGCTAAAACACAGTTCAATAAATGAAACGCATCATTTTTTTTGGAAAGAGAGACCAAATGCTGGTGAAAAACTTCCTGATTTTCTGTCAGCGGTACATGCTCAGTACATATAAAAGAAACAAAAATAAGCGAGTTCCTCTTCAAAAACATGTTGTTCCTTGGTCAGCACACAGTGTTTTTCCTTTTAAAGACACGACAAAAGCAAACGTTCTGACAACAAAAGGAACTTTTTGAAATTAATTCAGCTGCATCTTAGATAAAGCGAATTCAGGGAAACGCTGACACTGAAAGTGTATTCCTATTCTAGTGCTCTTTTTTTTTCTTCTGAGGTTTTGCATACTTTCCTTATTCTGTTCTTTATGTACATTTGCTTTTTAAAGAGAATATACGAAAAGTACATGAAGAACAGAATAAGGAAACAATGCAAATACTTCAAACCTCAAATAATAAAGCCATGTAATCACTGCATAAAAACCTAAATGCAAAATTCGCCTAAAATCTTATTTTTGCAATATTTACTGAATAATAATAAAAAAAAACATCACTACTAAAAAGTAAGTTTTAGTTCGTATTCATTTGGTTAAAAGCAGAAGACAAAGAAAGGTTCAATTGTCAAAGCACACTTTTTTGTGGAGTGCTCTGTAACTACAGGAGCTGAATTGCATTTGAAAGTTGGGACATTTTTTTAAATAAACTAGTCAGTGTGTCCAGAATATGAGACTATAAGTTTATAAAAGCAGCCATTTATTATAAAGCAGCCATTATAAGGCTAATAAATATATATATATATAGTTATAAAGCAGTCATTATAAGGCTAATAAAAGCTGCCATTTTAATGGTTTAGCTGCCCATTTTTACCATGATGAACAAAGGGCATTACATGTTCACGGTCTTGCTCACTTACTAGATTTAGCTTAATACAGACATTTGACATGGACTAGGAACATCAAACAGAGGTCATCGCTCTTTCCACATTTATAAGTGAGTCACAGAAAAATTCTCATTGGCCGCCACCGGGAAACGAACTCAGGGTCTTCTAGTTACGTGCCGGATATGCTTCCACTGCACCACAGCGGCATCAAATTCCTCCAGACTCACACACACCAACTGCCAAGCCAATTTGGCAGGTTCCTTCTTGGAGCCTGCACAATGCTGGGGATTCACCTAAAGATGGAACAACCAGCCAAATTGGCTTGCCTGTTAGTGTGTGTGAGTCTGGAGGAATTCGAGGCCGCTGTGGTGCAGTGGAAGCATATCCGGCGCGTAACTGGAAGACCCTGGCCAATTCCCAGTGGCGGCCAATGAGAATTTTTCCATGACTCACTTATAAACATGGAAAAAGTGATGACCTCTGTTTGATGTTCCTAGTCCATGTCAAATGTTTGTATTAATTACTCATTCGCCTTCTAATTATTTGTTCAGTTGCTGCTTACCATCTTTGGTGAATCCCCAGCATTGTGTGGGGCTTCAAGAAGCAATCTGCCAAATTGGCTTGGCAGTTAGTGCGTGTGAGTCTGGAGGAATGCGAGGCCACTGTGGTGCAGTGGAAGCATATCCGGCGCATAACTGGAAGACCCTGGGTTTGATTCCCGGTGGCGGCCAATGAGAATTTTTCCGAGACTCACTTATAAACGTGAAAAGAGCGATGACCTGTTTGACTAGATTTAGCAGTTATACTTTAAGTGAATACGCCAAATAGCTAAGAAATAGCTTATGAACAGTTTGCAATTTGATTACCCTACTTCACAGTTCTGCTAAAAAATAAACTATATTGAAAGGAATTTTGGATAAAAACAGAATACTTTACATCCAAAGTCTTTAAGATCCTTATCAAAAACTCCCTAGACTACTAGATGTTGAGCTGTTCAAGCCATGGAGTTGTTGCCTGGTATTGTTTAGGCACTTGAGGAGGTTTCAAATGATAATGGCATTCTGAAATCCATTTCAAAATCTGGGGGCAATTATCAACCATGGTAAACACACAGTTTGTTTTCTCTTTAAATGTTTTGTATCAGATTTTGAGCACCACTTATTTGTTATCCAAAGAACTTCAGTTTTTCTAGCTTTCATTGCATCTTTGTTACCTAAAGCAGGAGCTTAGAGTGATTGCTTATTTCATGACAAACATTACAGTTGTTTCGACTGAATGTGGAAAGAAATGAAAACTTCACCCCAGTTAAAGATTAAATTATTGATTTAATATATACTTTGCAACCCTTGACACACGTGTTTTTCAGAAATGAAAATTTGAAAATGATTACACTGAAACAAAATAAGCTGCTTTGTTGCTTCTGAACATTTCTCAGGAAATGAATAATGACATGAATGAAATTTGGCAATTCTACAAAGCATAGAGAAACATTTTAAATAAAAAATTAACTTGGTTAGACTGATTCTATCCTCAACGCTCCCCCTTGAAGTACCACTGCCAAGATTCTGAAAGCTTTTCAAAGTCATTCTTTGCTTACCTGTGATGATAGCATCAGCTGAATATAATTTCTTCACTTTATGTCATTTAAAAAATTACTTGCATACACAACTGGTGAAGACAGAGTGTGCAGATTTGCACTAGTGACAGTTAAAAAAGAAATAGTTCCGAAACTAAGTTCCAAAAAGAAGAACTGGAAAAACTAGCAGCAATGGGGAAGGAAGGAGTTTGCTTGAAGAATATTCTTTTACTGAAGCAGGCACAGATTTAGGAATTTTCAGAGAAGAGGGAGCTGGTTAAATGTGCAATATGTTGTCAAACAGTTTTCTTAAGATACTTTACCAAACAATATTTTAAGAAATTCATTCAAATTACCAATATATTTCATAATGTGTGTGTTTCCTTAATCTTAATTAACTTTTATTTTTATAAATATATATAAATATATAATAATGTGTGTGTCTCCTTAATCTTGATTAACTTTTATTTTTATAAGTTAATCAAAATAAACGAAACGCAAACATGAATTCTTACCAGAGTTTGCCAAAATGCATAATTACGCGTCGAAGAGTGTGTTTACGCATTGAAATTTTACCAACGCGTAATAATACGCGTCAGGAATTTTCCTCGATGCATAAAAAAGTATGCGTCTGGAATTTTTCTTGGCGCGTAAAAATACGCATCGAGAATTTTTCTCGACGTGTAAAAATATGCAACGGGAATTTTTCTCGGCGTGTAAAACTACGCATCAAAGAATTTTACCAATTCGTAAAAAAATGCATCGGGACGGTATTTCGTCTTTCAGAAACGGAAGTAAACAAAATGAAGATTTTCTCCGTAATTGTAATTTCTTTTTCCTGTGATGTTGCCTCTGTCCAGTATTGCTGTTATATATCATTTTATTCCATAAATATTTGTATTTGAAAATGGAGGAAAAATTTCCTGAAACGGAAACTTGGCAGCGAAAAAATTCCGCTGTAATCTTTAGGCATGAGAGTGCGACAGCTTTGAGAAATTTCTCCTTTTCCATCATAATTTGGGTTATCCTGTAGATTGATGCTTAACTGAAAAGAAATTTTGGGGAAATTAGTAGTGGTGGAGGATGTTTTTAGCCTGAAACTTTCTAAACTTTCGAAAGTGGAAGTTTCATCTTTCAAAACTTTCAAAATGGAAGTTGATGCAGTGAAGATTTCTCCCGTAATCGTAATTTTATTTTTCACGTGATGTTTCCTCTGCCTAGTATTTTTGTTAAATATCATTTTATTTCATAAATATTTGTATTTCAACTTGAAAATGGAGGGAAAATGTCCGGAAACGGAAATCGGAAGTTGCAAAGATTTCCCCTGTAACTGTAATTTTTTTTTTTTTTCCCAACGATGATCCGAACATGCATCCCGTATTCTTAAATTTTCCCGCCAAAAAGCTTTGCATTTCAGCTTGATAAGGGGGGGGGTTTCTAAAAATGAAAGTGAAGGCGAAAAATTTGTAAAAATTGATGTATGGTGTTCAAAAGTACTTATATTTTCAAAGTTACACAATTCATCTTTTATCAAAAATAGTGAAAGTTATCAGGCATTCACTATAGATAAAACTGTCATCCAAGGGCATTAAAAAATACAATAAAAAAATGGGAAGGGAAACAAAGATATCAGAAAAATGAAAATTTAAGCACTGGATGCTGTGCAGCTACAGAGAAACAAATGTGGCTGTGGAACTTGCTGAGAAGTTCATTAGATATTTTTAGATGCCTATAAAAACCTCAAAAGTGCAATGTTTTCACTTCTTGAAAACATTGCTGTTCCATGTGGTAATTACAAAACATGATAAATTTAATGTTTTTGCTTTAAAATATGAATATTATATTTATTTCTAAAACAAGAAACAAAATGGATTCAAATTCTAAATACATTGAGCAGTAGTGAAATATTTTATATGAAAAAATTTGGATTAATTTTTCATAATTGCCTGCATTTTCGTAAGTATTTTATTTCATCTGTTAATTTTTCTAAAATTCTCCTGACTTTTGAAAATTACTCCCGAAATTTTTTTTAAAGTTGTAAAAATACTCCTTTAAAAAAAATTTCCGGCAAACTGATTTTTACCCATTACTTAATTTTATTGTTAATTATGTACAGTAAATCTTTACTAATTCAGACTAAATAGAGGAACACTTAGTCTGAAAGAGTGCCAACTCCAAATTATGGAAGTCTTTTTGTTTTTTCCTTGACTTAATGAAAAAACATAGAGCTGGAAAGCAGAAAAATTGTTGACCTATGGTGCTAAAAATAGCTCTTTACTTACCATTAAAAACACACACAAAAAAAAAGTCAGGCATTTTCAATTGATCACTGAAGCTGAAGGCTCTTCAAGAACACTGGTCAAAGATCTACACAGTTAAAGAAGCTAGAAATTTAGGGCTGTGTAGCTTTCTGATTCTATTTCTGGATTGCTGCTTTAAGTATTTTTCTTAGTCTCAGGAAGCACTTTTGCAATTCAGGGTTACCACCATGAAAAATGCTTTGTCTGATGATGTTACAAGACACTGCAGTGGGTTGGTTCCAGATAAAATAAAACAAAATTTGACTAAAATCTGACATATCTGTCACTGGGACTGACTCAAGATAGTAGGTGCAGACAGGTAATACCAACCCATTATCTACGTTAATCGTTGCACTTCTTACAATTTCTACACTTTCTTCCAATTTCTGTTTTATACAGTGCTGTTGATGCGAAGGAATTTTCAGGGACTACCAGTTATTCGAATGTGTGGTTACAGACGAGTCCACATTCTGTCTTAGTCTACAAACAGATTCTCTTTGGCATTTTATCTGGAGGAAACAGGAAGCCCATAATGATTCTGCAAACGTCCACAAACAAGATTCCTTTGGAGGTGGTGGTCTGCTTGTACACGTTGGCATTATGTTCAACAGCCACATACCACTCCACATGTTTGCAGGAGGCAAAGTGAATGCTAAGCACCATACAGAAGACATCCTAGAACTCTATATCCAACTTTTTTGTTGGGCTGTTGGCCCTCAGTTCCTTTAAATAGTGCTCAACTTGTCAGTGATTTTCTGTACAGCGAGGGTATTTGGCATATGGACTGCCAGCCAGGTCTCTGGAACCGAACCCTATACAGCTTGCCTGGAATGACACACAGCAGCTTGTCAGTTCCCTCCTAGAAACCTTCCACAGCTACACACCATCCTTACTAAGAAATGAAACTAACTGGAACTAGAGCCAAATGAATATATCTGGGTAAGTTATTTAATTCATGTTAAGAAATAAAACTCTTTGTTCCAGAGTTCATCAACAACCTGATGATGGGTATGAATTGTCGTTATGAGAGTTGTCTGTCTGTTAAGAGATTATCACTTTCCTTATTCAGACATTTTTAGGTTACATTCTTATATCACACTTTGGTGACATTTATGGATGTGACCCTGTACAAGCAAAATGTGTACATATTAGTCTATTATAAAACTTTTATTACCCTTATGACTGTATCTCCTTACATGCCAAATATCTTTACCTGCTGTTACGTTTTCCTTTTTATCCTAGCAAATAACTTCCGGACTTCCAATTTTGGACACCAGCATAGATAGAATCATTGTTAGCAGATCAGGACTTACAAAATGTCATTGCCTAGATGCAAGGATCATCCAAATGATTGATCTGGGCATGTAAATAAGAAATCCAGTTGTCTGGTTGTACAGTATGCAAAACAACCAATAAAAATAAAAACTTTTGGACACCAGCAAAGATAGAATCATTGTTAGCAGATCAGGACTTACAAAATGTCATTGCCTAGATGCAAGGATAATCCAAATGATTGATCTGGGCATGTAAATAAGAAATCCAGTTGTCTGGCTGTGGAGCATGCAAAACAAACAATAAAAAAAATTTAAAAAAATTTGGACACCAGCATAGATAGAAGGTAAAACTTCTGGTAAAAGGAGAACTTTGGACATGTCGCAATGAAAAGTCAAATGATAAGGTAAAAACGCTGTGTTATGCACAATAAAAACGAAGTCTGAAGATGACAGATGTACTTCGTAAAATTACATTTAATGAACTATGTACAAGGTTAAAAGACACTCATAAGATCTTTCAGACTCCCCTGGAGTCCTTCATCAGATGAAAATGAATTCATTTTAAATATAATACAATGCTTTTTCTCTCTAGTTAAGATAGAAAAAGCATTGTATTATATTTTTGTGTCTTAAAGAAAGAAAAATATGCAAGTAGAAATGTTAGGAGCTAGTAATCTTCAAGGCTGAGAGCAAAGGCTGTCACGGAAATATTTGATTGTATGATTACATGCTTATTGATTTATATGTGATTTATTGTGATTAGTGCATGAAAATGAAGCAGTTTTTGGATAGGCAGGAAGGTCAGGAGCACGAAGAGCAAAATGTAGAGGGCAATGAGGTAGAAAGCGATAAAGAAACAGATAGCATGTTGGATTCCAGTAACGAAGTCCAGATTAATGAGAAAAAGATGAAAAGGGATACTTCCAAATTTGAGAGGCAATTTAAAATTAGAATGCTAGAACTTGAAGAGAAGAAAGCCGAGAGAGAATTAAGAAAATTAGAATTAGAAGCGGATAGGGCAGAAAGAATGCTCCAACTCCAATTAGCAGACAGGAGGGAAGAAAGGGACTTTGAATTAAAGAAATTACAATTATCTCAGGAAAGTCAGGCTCCTACAACATGGGGAAAAGATCAGGGCAAGCTAGCCGATTACACGAGGATAATCGAAAAGACCATACCAAAGAGCCCTACGAAGCCAGAGGAAATTCTGGATTTCTTTGACTCAATAGAGAGGGCGTTTTTGTTACATGCGGTTCCAGGAGAAATGCAGGGAAGGTTAGTCATCGCCTTATTTAACGCGGAATGTGTGAACCATTTGTTCAGACAACTAACCCTGGAACAGTATGACTGCTACGATACGGTAAAGGAAGCAATTTTAGCACAGTGCCATTTGACCCCCGACATATACCTTAAGCAGTTCGAATCGATTAGGAGAAATAAGGGAGAAAGCTTCCAGCAATTAGCAGGTCGTATTGGGCGGGCACTTCAATATTACGTAGAAATGAGTGGTGTGACAGAATTTGAGCAATTGATGAATTTGTTTGTTTGCGACAAATTTAAGGGGCTACTTTCGCCAAATCCAAAAACTTATTTGTTACTGAGGGGTTCCATAGGGAAGCTAGTTTTAGCTCAGGAATTGGGAGAGCTATGTGACCTCTACGAGACTCACGTCGAAGCCATGGATTTGGGAGAAGGGAAACCGAAAGGTAATTACTCTGCGGGGTCTAATTTTAAAGGGAATCCATATAGCATGGGAGGAATGGCCACAGTAAAGAGGGAGAACCAGACCAGTAGTGGACCCCTCCGAACGGAAAATTCTCATTCAGGAACCGAGAGATAGTTAGCAGACCGCCTGAAAGTACAAGTTTCGATCAGGGCGCGATCTGTTTCAACTGTGGCAAGGTAGAGCATCAAAAAGTGCAATGCCTTCAAAGAATTACCCAGGGACAAGATAACAAGAGTCCATCAGGTTACTGGAGGGACGACGGGAATAAGAAAGTGATCCGGATAGCGACGAGAGTGGAGAAAACCAGAGTAGAAGGAGAAAGAGGTACCGACAAAAAACCCGAATGACGCTAGGAAGTTAAGCGCAAAAATGGGAAGGATATTAGGATCCGAGAGCGATAAATGTGAGGTGATGGAGATACCCGTGGGAGGTCATTTAATGATAGAAACAAAAGGAGGACATCGGGCCGAAATGATAGTTGATAGTGGGGCCGAATTTTGTTGCGTGAAAAAAGGAGAATTAGGGGAGGAAGATAAAGAAAACCTTGGCCGGGTAGATTTGACGGGATTCAACAGGCGGACTGCCAATTTTCCCATAAAACAGCTACAAACTCGGTTGGTAGAAACCGACTTAGAAAAGGCAGGGAATAAATAGTAGGGATGACAGAGATTATTTGCACAATCATACCCCAACTTAGTAATAATCTGATAATTACCCCCATGGATTATGCGAAAATGAAAGAAGCGAGATTCTCTAGTCCAGAATGGGCAGTTTCGGCAAGTAAAGCTGTAACAATTTTAGAAGATGGGAGCGCCGAAGGTAATTTAGAAGAAGCAATAGATCATACGGGTATTGGGGCAAGGAAAGCCCAGGAGATTTGCATCACCCAAAAAGCTAAGACGGGAGGAACACCAGCAGAGTAGGTAGCGAGCAGCCAATCAGAGCCAGAGACAGGACATCCGCAGTCGACGGCGCAAAATAACAGCATGGTGTGAGGAGAACGCATTGAGCGGAGAACATAAGAGTTCAGACTACGAAATTTTTAAAGAGCAGCAAAAGCAGGATGAGATGATGAGGGAGGTTTGTAGCGAGGCCATGGAAGGGAAGAACGGATATTTTTTTAGGATGGTTTGTTACATCACACAGATAAGGTTTTGGGTCAACCAGTCAGCTGCCTAATAGTTCCAGAAAGTAAGGCTGTGTTTCTTTGTGAGGAGGGGCAATTAAAAAAAATTTAAGCCGGGATTAATGTCGTCGGGTTCATTTTTGAATCAGATGAAGATTTTGGGGATATCCAGGAAGTGTCCATAAGGAAAACAGAGGATGAGGGAGTGCAGCTACAGGAGCTAAAGGTAGAGAGTACCAAGATAATCTAAGAGCAACTGCGGGATCTACAGGGGTTAGTGAGTAGTTCCGGGAAATTTTTCTCCCGAGAGGTAGGGGTGACCACGGAGGGGAGCATGTAATTACTATCAAACCAGGGAGCGTATTACGCACTCAGCATAGATATAAAGTGCTGCAAGCAATGCAATCCGCCGTGGAGAGCCGGATTCAGGAATTGTGCGACCGGAGGATGATAGAGGAGTCGAAAGAAGATTTCAGTCATCCCATAGTTTGCGTCTTAAAACGTTCGGGTGAGGTCAGATTGTGTGTAGATTTTTAAATGTTAAACTCTCACACCATTGCAGACCCTTTCCCAATGGCACACATTCCAGACCTGCTTGCTAAAGTGGGGGCGGCGAATTTCATCACCACCTTGGACATGCTCAAAGGGTATTAATATCAAATACCAATTGATCCGGAGAGCAAAAAGTACACAACGTTCGCCACCCACCACGGGTTATTTCAGTGGAAGGTGATGCCTTTCAGATTGTCGGGAGCCGCAGCAACCTTCCAAATAAGTGTGAACAGGGTTCTTACCCTGCACCAGGAATATGCCGTAGCATATCTCGACGACGTGGCAATATTTTCTAAGAGTTGGGAGGAGCACCTACAGCATTTGAAATTAGTAATTGGGAGTCTCGAGGAAGCTGGGTTTACCGGTAATTTAAAGAAATGTTGTTTCATCATGCCAGCTCGTACGCAGTAGCATGATGTTTGGGACAACGGGATGAAAGGGAGAAGGTTAGACCAGTAGCCTACGCGAGTAAGAAGCTTAGCAATACTCAAGTGCGCTAGGTGGCTAGCCACAAAGAGGCATATGCGATAGTGTGGGCGTTGCAAAAGTTTGAGGGTTGGTTCTTCGGGCATCAGATAGAAGTTATGTCAGATCACAATCCTCTAACTTATTTAACGAGCGCAGCTTCACAGAGTTCGAAATTTCAAAGATGGAGTCTGGCCATGGTGCAATTTGATTTGGTTATATCACATATCGCCGGGAAATTCCTCCCTCACGACGACGCATTATCACGCCTAGCTTTCAGTGAGAGGGGTGCAGCACCCTAAATAGCTGAAGGGGGGTAGTAACCACGCCAGGTAGCAACCCAGTGAGGTTCTGTGGTGGTACTGCCTATGTATATATATATATGTGTGTGTGCATGTGTCGTACCGAGCTACGAGTAGAAAAACTTTTTCTAGAGACTTTCCATGTGAGATAAGACACCCTACATGTTTCGTCTACCCCAGCGGGGCCTGTGAGAGCGGGCACGTTATTTATGCCCAAGAAAATAATGAACTGGATATTATGCTTATTGTAATAAGAAAAAAAAACATACACTAATAGACTAATGTGATGAATATTACGTTATTCGATTTTATGTTAATGTGTGAGGTATTCATATACATATATGCAATTATTTAATGAACTCAAAATGGTTCAATGCCAAACAGAACAATGGATTGCTCCAGAACATTTTCACAAAGAGTAAGAGCATGACAAAGAGATTCTGAGGTTCTCACGCTCTGAGGAAGTGGATGCCATGCTCAGGCGGATAGGCATCAGCGATTAAACCAGGCGACATTCGCTGTTATTGTAAAAAGAGCAAGCAGACGCCTGGATGTCTAGAAACCTAGACGTTACCATTGTACCCATATATCCTGTATATATTGTATTCGATGTTTCTTGTACTTTGTGGAAAGTTAAGTCCGTCAAAGGGAATACCGCTAATGGAAACATGAGAGGTACCGGTCACCTACTACAGAGAGCGAGGAATTCGTAAAACAGGAAGGAACATGCCGGTTAACGGGGGGAAAGAGACGCGCTAGTGTTGGTGACGTCGACACCAAAAGAGCGGGAGTGCATGGAGGGAGTAAGACACCTCAGGGCAGAGGGCGCAAAGGATGGATGCGCAGCGCCAACCAAAGTCAGGGAAGGTAGGTGCATGAGAGGACAGAGTGAGTTAGTCTGTTTTCGGGAATTGCAGGAGTAAGTTCGCCGGGAGACAGAGCTCGAAGGTTTTCCGGGTCGTCGGACACCTAGCATTAGGGGTCCGAGGGTTCAGTCGATGTACTGGACGGAGTCGGAGTATCTTTACGAAGATAAGTTTACCAGCTGTACAAGTCCCTGACTTAGGGAATCTCACGTGCTTTATTTAATTATCCAGGAAGGGATAATTCTACTGAATCCGCGAGGACCAAATGCAGAGCGGAGATAGATAGGCTTCGGAGATAGGAATATTTATCGGGAGACACAGGTATTTTCTCGGACGAGAAGGACTCTCTCCCAAGTGTAGGAACGTACTATCGTAATAGAGACATCAGGTTTACTTTGACTGTTTACTATATCGGCATTAGTTGAGGGATGTCTGGTCGACATCCGGAAAGCGGTATTCCCACGGACAGACTGACTTCCATCTTCAGTTATTTGTTTCATAATAAACTTCTTTTAAGTTTGAAAACGAATCCTCCTGTGTTATTTTATTGCCAGAGTAATTTATGTTTGGATTTTTGGCCGTCTCAAACCACCTCCCTGATTCGCAGATAATCAAATCATAGTAAAGCGGGGGAGGTTTCGTCTGTTCACCCAATCAGAATTTGGGTAAGTTCTGAGGAACGAACCTTTGAGATATTCCCATTGACTGTGAGATGCACCTATAGCGTGGACGCCACAGAGGTATAATTGTTGTGGGCGGGTCCACATAAAAACTAAGCACGTTCGCTCTCACACTTGGTATATGAATGATATTCTTTTCATTATAGACAACAAAAATGTCTCTCTTCCATATGACATATTAGACTGGTTCAACTCCCTAGATGGCAAATTGCAATTCACCACTGAACTACAAAAAGATAATAAACTCAATTTTCTGAACTTATCATTAGTCATAAAAGAAGTAAAAATTGAAGCAAGATTATACAAGAAACTTACCAACGATAATCAAATGTTAGACTATCAGTCAAATTGCCCTAATTACATAAAAACAAACTTGGCCACTCAATTTTTGGAAAAGATTAACATTCTACATTCTTCAGAATTGTTAAAACATGCTCAAAAGGAGGAGCTGAAAAAAGTTTTGGAAGACAATAATTACCCTTTTCTAGTAGTCAACAAAATTCTTAATAAAAAAGAAATGAAGCAGAAGTCAAAAACTAAATTGTTTCAGTTAACTAGAAAAGTTACTTACCATAAAGGACTATATTTGAAAAACTTCAGAGGATTAGTGAGAAATTTCTAATCAGACTGGCTCCAGGATTACACTACCTTCCAAAATTAAAGCAAAAAGAAGAAAATATCCTGTTACAGGAAGAAGTGGTCTACAACATAAAATGTGAGTGTGGGAGAAACAGGCAGGCAGCTTAAGACCAGATTAGCAGCTAACATAAAGCTGCAATTAAAAATTTGACAAACAAAACACATGTTCAAAATACAGGACATTTCTTTGGGACTCTGTAAAAGTTCTGACACATCAACAGCACTTTTTCAAGAGAAAATTGTTAGGACTAGAAATTGAGAGAAGAAAAGGTGCAACATTAAATGGTGTGAAAGGTTGGAATTTAGCTAATGAATGGCAACACCTACTATAGTGTAGTTCTGAGGAAGGGTAGGGGTGTTACCCGAAAATTTGACTGTAAGGAGTTTCCTTTATTCCTGTGTAAAACCCATAATTTAGTGAAATTTATAGTGTATCAAGTGTAGGAATAGCCATGACATCAATTATTACCAAGTTTGTAGATTCGTTGATATACACAAGAAATGAATGTGTGCCAATTTTTAGCACAATAGCTTTTAAATTTCTTGAGATATGAGGTCATAAAATTCAAGAAATTTGCCAAATTTTGGTGTTTTTGTATGTCGTAAAAGTACTTATAACTCAAGTTCTTTTTAACACAGAGTGATGAGGTTTATTTTTTTAAACCTCTTTTAACTGCCAGAATGATATATTACTTAAGGCATAATTTAAAAATTTTCATTTCAAGGTCACAGAATTTAAAATTTCACCTTGAATTTCTCAAAAAGTGGCATTTTGATTTTTTTTTTTTTTAATGATATGTGAAATTACATATTATGATAATGTGTTGTAAATTTGAGGGTGGCAATTGAAGGGCTTCGATAGTTATGAGGAATTGTTAAATTTACATGCTCAGTAAATTTACCATATGACTAAAATATGCCTGTTCCACTGATCAATAGAGGAGCTTTATAATCTAGCCAACCAGCAAAATAAAAAGGAATGCATGTGCGCTACATTTGGTGATGGATTACTCTTGTTTATAAATCATTTTATGCAGTGTTTATAAAAAATATTTAAACTTTCATACTAATATCTTAGCAGTTCAGCTTTAAACAAGGGTACATGTTATTAGCTGAAAAGAGTTTACTTAATGCATTTGAACTTGGCACACATATCTAATTTTAAAATCTTCAAAAATTCATCTTCTTCAGTGATAATTTTACATTGTAAACACTGAAGAAAACTATTTTTATGTAAAATAAAGAGCAAAGTTTGCATTGCATCACATGAAAATGTTTTCTGTGTGATGCTTTGTTATTTTGCATTTAGACTGCCCACTTCAAAATGAGAAACAATTGCCCTCTAGTGTAAATGCCATGATCAGCATAAGTTTTATCTGTATGTTTTCTCTTTTTTCATTTCAAAATGTGGCTGTAATAGCTTTTTTTTTCAGCTTCATACTGACTTTCACTGAGGTATTCAAAATAGCAAGCTGGCATGTGTTTGGTTGTCCAGTTATATAATTCATAAGGTGTCATAACCTGCATTATTACATGGCCTTTGTACCCCGTAGCAGAATTACGGCGACGTACGCCGCAGATTTATTTTGGTTCTGCAGACAAAAATGATATCCCCAGAACCCTTAATTTAAACCATCATGCAAACTCTCTATCATAGACGCAAGTTTTCCGCCTTTCAAAATTTTGGAAAACGGAAGTTAGGCGTAGTGAGGATTTCTCCTGTAATCGTCATTTTTTTTTCTCGCGAAGGACGACTTACATTGCAGAATTATTTTGTACTCATCCCCGTAGCAGAATCTCGGCGACGGCCGGCGTACATCGCACATTTATTTTGTACTCATCCCCGTAGATGAATCGTGGCGACTGGCGACGTACATCACAGGTTTATTTTGTACTCGTCCCCATAGCAGTATCCCGGCGACTGCAGACGTACATTACAGATTTATTTTGTACTCGTCCCCGTAGTAGAATGGCGGCCATGGGCGACGTACATCGCAGGTTTATTTTGTACTTTTCCCTGTAGAAGAATCGTGGTGATGGGCGACGTACATCACTGATTCATTTTCTACTCATCCTCGTAGCAGAATCGCGGCGACGGCCGACGCACATCACGGATTTATTTTGCTCCTGCTGACAGAAACGATATCCCCATAACCCCATTAAACTGTCTGGCAGACTCCTTATCATAGATGAAAGTTTTCTGCTTTTCTAAATTTCCGAAAACGGAAGTTAAGTGGAGTGAGGATTTCTCCCGTAATCGTTTTTTTTTTTTCTCCCGTAATCGTTTTTTTTTCTCCCGACGTTCCGTCGATGCTGAAGAGAGGATTCTCCGGTATTGTTGTTAAATATCATTTTATTGCATAAATATTTGTGTTTTTGTTTGAAAATGGAGATAACAATGTCCAAAAACGAAAGTTTGACTGAACCCAGTAATCTTTAATTCTTTTTCTTGTGATATTCCCTCAGCCCTCTATGGTCACTAAATATCATTTCATTAGATAAATGCTTGTATTTAAGATTGAAAATAGAGGAAAATTTTCTGAAAACCAAAATTGTATGGAGCAAAAATTTCTCCCTCTAATAATCCTCCACCCACTGTGCTTCTGTATTATTGTTTAATCATCATTTAATTGCATAAATGTTTGCACTTGAGATGGGAAATGGAGAAAAATGTTTCGAAAATGGAAGTTAAATGGAGAGATTTCTCCTCTAATGACATTTTTTTCCCAGTGAGCCTCTGCACTTTATTTGTTGTTAAATATCCTTTTATTCCACAAATCTTTGTGTTTTAGCTGGAAAATATTGGCAAAATTCCAGATACAGAGGACCAGAATGTTCTTGATCCTAATTAGCATTGCAATTGCTGTAGTACCTAGGTTAGGCATTTTTTTAGATAGAAAAATATATCTGTGCAATTTTTATTGTTTTTCACATTTAGTAGTTATCTTGCACAGTGACCACCCGCAGATTATTTTGTGGCACAATGATATCTGTCGCAGACTGGCCAGGAACTTTCTGCTTTGGGGCCTTTGTAAACTTCCTTTAGCTGTAAGACTTAAAAAATTGCCACCAACACCATCACAAGAACTATTACTGCATGGGATGTTGCATAAAAGTTCAACTGAGCAATGTTCCAAAATATATAAATTTTAGCACAAATTGATGATTTTTTTTTTTTCTGTTCTTATATTGTGCTGATCCATCTGAATATAGAAAAATGTTTCAGTCTTTTTTTTAACTTTTTTTATTGAAATATGCAAGCAATGTTGAAAAGGATGAACTGCTACAGCATTGTGTTGCAATCTCTCCAAAATTATGCCATAATTTGTGCATTCATTCCACCCTGATTTTTTGTAATATGCAACAAATGGGTGAATTGTGGTTTGAAAATTATTCCAATGGAATCCTTGAGCAGAATCTTGCAACAGAAATTAACAATGCTTAGAGAGAGAAAGAAAAATCACATATTACCAAAAATTCACTAGCTTGCAAATTTGCTTTTAGTTCATTATGAAAAGCTACCTGCTATTTAGCTATATATAAATGTCTTAGATGAACAATAATTTTTTCAATAAAAAACAAACAAAACTATAGAATCATAAATGGTTTTCGTTAGTGTCAGTGTTGAACAGTTTGTGGATATTCACTGCTTTTAAGTTATATTATCAATTATATTAGAATCAAACAAATCGTTAAAATTAGTTTAAAAATTTTCAGTTCCTGGGCATTTCTGTGTATTCACCTAAATGGCAAGCTGGTGAAGGCAATTCACACGTGTAGTCTTTACATGTTTAAATTTTTGACCTGCATCACTCTTGGCAGATAACTCTTCCATTTTGTTATCTAATTAGCATTGATTTGACATTTTATTGAATAATAGTAGTAGACTTACATAGTGCCACTTGAGCAAAATGTTTTGGCATTCATTCACAAAACTTGGAAAAATCCAATTTTCAGAGTGGGATATTTTGCCTTGCAAAATAATTTGTATGCTTCCTGCAAATTGAAGCAATGCAAATAATAGACGTTTTTGAAATCCACCAGAATAAAATAAAAGTTAATGGAAAATAGAAGAAAAAATAAAGCATTTTTTTCAATATAAGTTGATGCCTTTTTATTAAATTAAAGCACTTTTTTTCTAATGTTTACATTAGAAAAAATGCAATTTACAAGTCCCATTTTCACAAAAAAAAAAAAAAAAAAACTTAGGGGGTGCCCTTTGAATATATTCCTTAACAGCTCTAAGTTCCTGATTTTTAAATATGAACAGTAACATTACCCTAAGGACAAATCTGATTGGATTTTAGAAGCAAAGGCTACTGTCACATTGGATAAAGCAGAGTTTATTTATTGTAAATATAGCAATAATAAATAATCTTATTTAACCATTATCAGGAAATTAAACATTAATATGGTATCTTATATTGGTAAACATTGACACCCCCCCCCCCCCCAACACACACACCAAATATTACACAATGAACTTTAATCCATGTGACATTGTAACTAAAAAAAAAATACAGGTAGGAACAGATGCGATACATTCTGAAACTTGACTTATTAAAAACAAAATTTCTTCGCAAATCTAGAAGTTGTTAGATTGCCATTCCCAAAATTTTATATGTCAAGGATATCAAGAAGTTCAACATATCATTTTTTTTAAAAGTAAAATGTCACTTTTTAAAAAATTTAAAATTTTTGAAATTGAAAGGGAAATTTTATGATGAAATTTTTATTATCTTAAAGCTTGTTTAATAACTTTTCTATTGACACCAGAATCAACTGGATGACGTATTTTTATCTCAAGATATTAAAAGTTGAATGGTTACGAATTTTCAAAAAATGCACAGAAATTCAAAATGTTGACCTTTTTTATTTTCAAAACAATCCAAACGAAAATTCCAAATTTTTTTTTTACTTTACTATGTAAGGATTACCTTACCACCAATTCTTGTTAAAATCAGAGATGTGAAGGTTGAGTGCTGTGCTGATTTGACATGGAGAAAAGTGACTCAAATGCATCTATTCATTATCCAGAACTAGAGCACTGGCCCATCTGATAAATGGTCACAGTCAAGCACCTCAGACTACTCGGCCAGCCAGCCAGTTTGCCCATTCCTGATAATGGATGCTGTGCTCTGTAGTAGTATGCTCAAAATTAATACATTGGTAGAAGTAGGCAGGTGCCAATGCAAATAAAATTCAGGAGCAACAATTTTTTTTATGTATATGCTGTGAAAAGCACTATTGGTACTTATTACCTAGCCTACAAGTAGGGTCATACCAAGTGAAATCAACCAGCAAAAATAGCATTTTCAACCTGACCATTTTTTATTTTTATGAAACTTGGTATATTTGTAGAATTCATCAATATAAACATATGATTTTTTTCAGAATTTTTAATGCATGCATTTTTGAGTTATTGATTTTTTAAATTTAAAAAAAACCCTGAAATTTCATCATCTGAGCAAACTTTAACTGCTAATTACTCGGATTCTATTAGAGCTAGGGTCATGACTTATGGCTCATTTTAAAGATCTTGAATTGGGCTTTCATCTGATATGCCACATGACACTATTAAAACAAATTTTATGTCAATTTTAAAATTTTGAAATTGAAATATTAAAAAACATGTGTTTTTTAAAAAATCTGAAAAAAATATATGTTTAACAAACATTATTTTTCTACATATCCTGAAAGTTTCATAATGGGATCGCTATGGGATCACTATAAAAAAAATAATAACATAGAAGACGTTACTAAACGCACCGTCAGAGACTGAGGAATTGTTTATTTTGTCTGTCTAAAATGTTATCCCTGGTCTTACAAACACTGCAAATGTAAATGAATTAATTATAATTAGTTAAAAAGTTAATATATATCCATAAGGGTAACAAATTGTGTTCCTTTCCTAGGTTTTAAAGTAAAAGCAAAGTAAAAGATGGATGCCAGCAAACCACCCACATCAAAAGTTTCAAGTGTGGTTTACTGTTGCAACCCCTTGGGAAACCAAACCATAAATATAAAAAAAAAATCTGTGACCAGTTTCCAAGAATCTATTGCTACAGAACAAGTTGCTCAAAATTGGAGACAAGATCTGTGACAGTTGTCGTAAAGCAATCCAGAAATTTCCCTCTGAAGCTGCTGAACATTCTTCTTCACCTTCTGACAGCTATAATGAACAAGAAGCCGAAGGCCATGCTGTGAAGGCCATGCTGTTCCATCTGAAAACATTGAAGTATCAACTCCTGAAAAAGAGCATGCTATAAAAGCATTTAACAGAAGTTTACAATGTCTGGATGAAACACCAATCAAGAAAAAATGCCTGCAAGAAAAAAATACCCTGAAGAGAAATATAAAAATGCCCAAGAAGCATTTCAAGCAAAAATATTAAAGTTAAGTCCTGCGTTGGAACCAAAGGATATTTCATCTCCTGAACCAGAAATTATAAGACAGTTGAAAGAAAAATTTCATTCCACAGAAAATAAAAGCATAAGAATGCAGATATTGAGTACACTGCCTAAATCTTGGTCACTGAAACGAATTGAAACAGAATTTAGAGTTTCAAATTTTATGGCCAGAAAGGCTAAAAAGCTAGTACAAGAAAAAGGTATCATGTCTTCTCCTGATCCAAAGCCAGGAAAGACTTTAGACAAAGACACAGCAAATTGTATACAAGAATTTTATGAGAGTGACGATGTAAGCCGCCAAATGCCAGGAAAAAAATACTTTGTTTCCATTAAAATAGATAATAAGCATCAACAGGTACAAAAAACTGCTTCTGAGTAATTTGCGTGAATTGTATACTCTTTAAAGAGAGATTTCAAGAGAAAAAGGTGGGGTTCTCCAAGTTCTGTGAACTTTGCCCTGAGCACTGCGTTCTTGCAGGAGCAAGTGGCACACATTCTGTTTGTGTTTGTACAATGCATCAGAATGTTACACTGATGATGACACAATGCAAGTTACCTGAATTAACAGGAGACACTGTTCAGCCAATAAACTCCTATAAAGATGTCCTTGCAAACATAATTTGTGGAAATCCTACACCTGCATGTTCTCAACAGTCAAGTTACTTAAGACATCTTAAAGACACAATAACAGAAAATCAATACATAGTAATTTGTGACTTTGCTGAAAATTATTCTTTTGTGTTGCAAGATGCAGCTCAGGGTTTTCACTGGAACAATGCCCAAGCAACCCTGCATCCTATAGTTATATACTATTGAGATGAGAAAACTCAGAACCTAGGACATGTAAGTTTTGTGATTATATCCAACTGCCTAATTCACGACAGTATAGCTGTCCATCTGTTTCAGCGTTACCTAATTAGTTTCATGCAGTCACATTTTTCTCAAAAACCTGAAAAGATATTTTATTTTTCGGATGGAGCAGTTTCACAATACAAAAACAAGTCAAACTTCCTTAACTTGTGCTACCATGAGACTGACTTTAATATAAAAGCAGAATAGAATTTTTTTGCAACAGCACATGGCAAAAATGCATGTGATGGGATAGGGGGTACTGTGAAGCAATTAGCTGCAAAGGCAAGTTTACAACTTGTTTATAATAATCAAATTATGACCCAATGCCAACTCTTTGAATGGGCCACTGCTAATATTGCCTCCATTCACTTTTGGTTTGCAACAAATGAAAATTCCAAAGAGGAGGAAATTATCCTTAAAAGTAGAATAGCTTCTGCTAAGACAATAAGTGGTACTCAGAAACTTCATTGTTTCATTCCTGCAGGAAAACACAAATTACTAGTCAAAACTTACTCACTTTCTGAGCATTTTAAAGAAGAGATGTGTGCAACAGATGAAGGGGAAGAGAACATTAGTTTTGAAAATATGGTAGGTTTTGTGATTAGTAAGTACTCAGAGCACTGGTGGTTGGGATGTATACTTGTGAATGAGGACACAGAAGAGGTAAAAGTGAGCTTCCTGGAGCCGCATAGTGCATCTCCATCATACAAGTATCCTCAATCACCGGATATACTGTTGGTTCATAAATCTGATGTTTTGTTAAAAGTTGACCTGACAACAGCTACTGGAAGAGTATATAATTTAACAATGACTGAGACAAAGAAGGCAAATCAAGCACTGGCATACAAGTGCGGCAAAATTTAAAAGAAAGAAAAAAGCAGGATACATATAGAAGATAAAATAATTTTGTAAATGTAAATATGCACACAGAACCTTATACTGAATTATGAAATGAATTACTTTGGGACACAGTTTCAAATTACTTAGATGTTTATTTTCATTCTTTAACATTCACAATGTTCAAAAGAACAAGTATGACATTTTACACAAACCTATGTTATTATTTTTTTTATAGTGATCCCATAGCAATCCCATTATGAAACTTTCAGGATATGTAGAAAAATAATGTTTGTTAAACATATATTGTTTTCAGATTTTTTTTTAAAATGTATTTTAATATTTATATTTTAAAATTTTAAAATTGACATTAAATTTTTTAATAGTGTCATGTGGCATATCAAATGAAAACCTAATTCAAGATCTTTAAAATGAGCCGTAATTCATGACCCTAGCTCTACTAGAACCCGAGTAATTGGCAGTTAAAGTTTGCTCAGATGATAAAATTTCAGTTTTTTTGAAATTTCAAAAATCAATAACTCAAAAACGGATAAATTAAAAATTCTGAAAAAAATCATGTTTGTTTATATTGATGAGTACTACAATTATGCCAAGTTTCATAAAAATCAAAAAATGTCGGGTTGTGAGCCTTGTTGATTTGACATGGAATGATGACCCAGTAATGTGATTTTAGCCTCTGTTGATTGGTCAAACTATTAAGATTTCAATTTCTGTGCTTTGGTTTTTAATTCCAATACTGAAACACAGCACAACCTTTTCGTTTTCACTTACCACTTACGCTTTTCTAATTAAATGCTTTTCTAATAAATTTTCAACGAAATCCTTTTTTTTTTTTTTTTTTTTATCGTCAATTTCAATACAAAACTGACAAATAATGAAAATTAATTAGTACTGGCTATATAGGTTACTGAAAGTAGCACAAGGAAGCAAACTAAGATGTCTGAAACATGTGAAAAACTGGACCACCAACCTGTAAGACATTAAATGCTTTTCTAATAAATTTTCAACGAAATTTTTTTTTTTTTTTTATCGTTTCGTGTTTTAATTACCACTGCGAGCAACTCCAAGGGTTAAAGCAGTCGCTCCTTGATAATTTCGGGCCAATGTTTCAAAGGAACGAAGAGAGCCAACGGTGCGAGACAAACACGCCGTTGGCTCTGATTCGAGTTCGAATCCCGCCACCCATGTCGGGATTCGAACTCGAACTAGCCAGAGAAACCTACGTCTCTAACCGCCGAGACGGTGTTTATATTTTTCGGTCAATTTTTAATTTTTTCGCATTCTACGTATTAGCATATACAACAAAATTACCTAAATAAAACCCATTCTTTTTTTGAAAACTGAAATCTATGAGTAAGGGAGACAGCAAGAAAGGTATAGTTTCGACAGGTGTCAAAAAACTAAATCCGCCCCTAAATGAATGATAGATTGCAGAAATTTTGATAACAATTGCACAATCTCTGGGTAAAGGAGACAGCATAAAAAGTGTACTGTCGACGGGGGTCAAAAAACTAAATGTCCCTGAATGAATGATAGATTACAGAAATCTTGTGTGCAATTTCACATACCCATGCCCTGCATGTGCCAGTAAACTGAACGGATGTCAATTACAGACGACGTGCAAATCACCGTTTTTCTTTCGATTTTTTAAAAATAATCATTTTAAGGGAACCACAGAATAAGCCTATAATACATAAAGTACATAAGCAGCCAGCTTATGCGAGTTCTAATCATTATTACAAAACAATTCTGAATTAAATATTTACTTTCTCATGGTCTGTTACTAAGTCATCCCCATCTGAAGCCATTTTTTAAAACGGTTACAGTTACAATCGAGGGTGAATACATTCAAAACTTCCATTGATCCTGCCTCACCACAACACCCACATACTTGCTCATTTAATTTTCGGCGCGATTGGTTAGAACCTATCCCAACTAGATTATTAGTTTTTTTTTTTTTTTATTTGAGGTTTAACGACCACCATGAGCAACTCAATGGGCTATAAGCAGTCGCCCGTCCCTAATTTAGGGCCACTGGTTCCAGGGAAGGGAGAGAGCCAGTGCCGTAAGACAAACACAACATCCATGCCTCACCGGGATTCGAACCCCTTTCGGACGAATGATCAGAGGCCATCGCTTAGGCCACTGCGCCACCGGGGCGGCAGATGATGATGATTAGTTTTATACGATTCAAGACATATTGACCTTTGCCCGACTAGGAATAGGGTTGAACTATAATCCTCACCTTTATTTCAGATTTTATAACCAGCTGTAATACTTAAAGTGGACGTCAAGTAATTTTGCTTCCTATACTTCCAATGGAAAAACTTCTGTACACATTTTCTTCACAATTAATGCGTTCCCAAGGATGAAAATTTGAACATCGATTCAAATAGCTTCATTTTATAACTTGGAATACTTAATATTTTCTAAAACATAACCATAATTATGCAATCCAACATTTGTTTGTCTACTGACGTCATCAAAGTACAGGTCGCGCCATCTTTTTCTGGTTTCAACACCATCAAAGGAAAAGTTATTGATCTTCAATATAATTATGGTTATGTTTTACATAATATCAAGTATTCCAAGTTATAATATGAAGCTATTTTAATCGATGTTAAAATTTTCCTCCTTGGGAACGCATTAATTGTGAAGAAAATGTGTACAGAAGTTTTTTCCATTGGAAGAATGGGAAACAAAATTACTTGACGTCCACCTTCAGGATAGAAGAATTGATTAGGGTTAGACGATCACTTTTAGCAACTCAATGTTCTGCAAGCAATCGTCAGTCCCGAATTCAGGGCCAACTCGGACCAAACTCGAACGAATTATAATGAGCGAGAGCTTGGACCAATGCGCAACCAAATCGGCATAGAAAAACTCAACCTTCACCACTTAGATTCATTGTTCAACGAAGTTTTATTTCCCATCTTCTTCCGCCACCACGGTGGCGCAGTGGTCTAGGCAATGGCCTCTGATCATTCGTCCGAAAGGGGTCCGGGTTCGAATCCCGTGAGGCATGGATGTTGTGTTTTTCTTACGTCACTGGCTCTCTTCCTTCCCTGGAACCAGTGGCCCTAAATTAGGGACGGGCGACCGCTTATAGTCCATTGAGTTGCTCACGGTGGTCGTTAAACCTCCAATAAAAAAATATGAGTCCTTATAAAAATGATAAAAACATTTCTTATAAAATGCATTGACAAATTTAATGCCGCTCCAGTAGTCTAGCGATGGCTTCTGATCATTCGTCCGAGATGGGTCCGGGTTCGAATCCCGTTGAGGCATGGATGTTGTGTTTGTCTTACGGCGCAGGACGGCCGCGCGCTGGCTCTCTCTCTCTATCCTTCCTGGAACCAGTGGCCCTAAATTAGGGACGGGTGACTGTTTATAGCCCACTGAGTTGCTCACGGTGGTCGTTAAACCTCCAATAAAGGACATTTGTTAGATGTGATTGTGCCAAAGACCTTTAAGACACATAGACTGGAAGTTCTTTTACAAATGAGTGGCAGCAGCTGGCGACATTTTGACAGTGATCACAGTCTCACAGAGCTTGTACGGAAAAAACTGCGTGTGCCCTGTGTAAGCAACGTTAATTAAACTCTTTTTACCTGCGCGAAAGGTAAAATTTTACGCTGTGTAAATACTGCGTATTGATTTTTTTTCAAAGGGGTATAAATTAGACATTGCGTCCTTTAAATTACGATTAAAGAAAACATCACTATCGTAATGTTGTGGGATGTGAAATAACTGAAGGGAAATGTCGCTTGCCCTACGTGTAAAATACATTTTGGCTTCAGTTGCTTGCAAACTGCGTGATCTAGTTGCATGAAATTCGTATTTCACTCTTTAGGAAATGTCAAAAAACATTTTAATGTGGCCATTTGTTTATTCTTAAGAGAAGTTGCAGAGAACAAAACTTTTAATTTTGGACGTTTTTCCCGCAGTATTGTGTGTTACTAATAGCTACTAAACGGGAGAAAAAAATTACTAAAATTAAATATGATAGAAAGAAATTCCCTCTTCATATAATTTAGAGTTTAGACAATTACAAATCTCGAGGATGAAAAGTCTCGGAAAAGAAACACGAGTTAGCAAACCATCTGTAGGTTTAACCAGAAACCTTCACTTTAGCGCCATACATACTTTGGTGAATGACACAAGAATCTAATAAAAACTAAGTTCCTCAATTTGATATTCAAGGTTGCTAGCTAACTATCCTGCACTTAAAATACTGAAAGAACTCTATTATTTCAAGGGAAAGATTAGAAAAAGAGGTGAGAAGCCTAGATTGAAACTGCAAGTCACGGTAAATGTGACAAGGCTTTAGTAAGAACTCTACCCTCAACTTAATATTTAAATATAAAGTAAGTGCAAAAGGTTACTAGCTAAATATCCTGCACTTAAATTACTGAAAGAACTCTATTATTTTAAGGGAAAGATTAGAAAAGAAGGTGAGAAGCCTAGATTGAAACTGCAAATCACGGTAAATGTGACAAAGTTCTAGGAAAAACTGAGTACCTTAACTTAATGTTTAATGATAAAGTATGTGCAAACGGTTACTAGCTAACCATCCTGCACTTAAAATACTATAACACATCTATTATTTCAAGGGAAACATTAGAAAAGCTGCTGAGAAGCCTAGACGAGATGTGACAGATTCTTGACGTACAACTACAGTACAACACTAGAGATGGGTCGGAAAGGCTGAGGCTATATTCACGCTATGCGTGAATTTAGCCCACAGACTAGGTTCACGCTCCTGCTGTGATTGGTCACTGTGATCTCGCAGGCGTGGTCTGGGCGGTTCCTGCTTTGGTGCATTAACCAATACCGGTCCCGCTTGAATTCTGACATTTCCAATTTTTTTTTTTTTTAATTCACGTCGTTAGATGGCGCATTGAGCCTGTTTCTCGCCCAAAACAAACTGTCGTACACACTGTCGTAGTTCACTTATAGACTTGCTTATACTTTCGAGAGCGACGTTACTTGTTAATTAATTTGAACTGAATATTTTTGTGTATAAAATTGAGAAGGTGAATCTGAAGGTAAATTTTTGAAGCAAGAGTTCTACGAAAAAACTGGAATGGAAAAAATTGAATGAGGAAGACCATTTGAATTAAACAAACACATAATACGATCGGCGGTCGGTTCTGTTTTTATTAGGCGACAATGACAAACTGGTGATTCGATAGTACGCTATTCATCACTAGTTTGCATATTCACGTAATTTGTTTAAAAATGACAATATTTTTAATTGCTTTCCACAGATTTTGTAAAGCTCTTCAATTTTTTTCTATACAATTTTTTCGTAATATTTGCCATGCATAATGTTTCTGAGCATCACATTATCAGAGCTTATCAGAGCTTACCTGATGCAAAAAATTTGGATTTGAAGCATTTAGCTTCTTTGAAAAATATCTCCTGACGAAATATTCACATTTTTGTTAATTCATAATGAGCAGGAATATCGATAAGAAACATTAAAGTCTTTTATTTAATAAGTTTTAAAAATCAACAATAAATAAGTTTACACATTGACGAACCCAATAATTGTGTGTGATCTCGAGTACATTAAGATCTCATTTTAAAATTCAAGGAATTATCTCCTGCCATTAAAAAATACGTATACATCCGTATCAATTTGTTAAGTTTAGTCATGAAATTAAAAGGCTATTCGAAACACCTACTGCGAAAAAAAAAAAAGGAAAAAAAAAACTCTTTGCTTTCCTCCTAGAAAAGAAACTAAAAGTACGCTAAAGTTTTAATAATTTCAGAGCATATCCTTTCAACAAAAATGATAGCTTAGAAACTTACTTCAACAAATTATACAGTCAATGGCTATTAAAATTTCCAAACATGAAGTGCCAAAGCAATTTAACAAAAATAAAACATTTCACATCCGAAGACTAAGAAAATGAGAACTTTTTATAGTATTCCCGTAATGAATAACAGTCCCTTGCAGTGGCGCACCCATGAATTTTTGTTGGTGGGGGCTGTATATATAGTTTATATAACAAGAATTTTTTTTGGAGGTGGCTGTATATATAACTATGGAACTCAATAATAGAGTAACATACGAGCCCGTAAGTTATTCTACCAAGCAGTTAGAAAATCGGTTTAAGCCATTCTTCAAGAAACTTAAAATTCCACAAACTAGAAGATATGGGCCTGAATTTCCATTTCTTTTTGCAACGGTTAAGTTTCATAAGGATCCTGTGAAGTTCAGGTTCATAGCTAGTGGAGTAAGGAGTCATAAAAAGAAAATAGATCTTGCTTTTGAAGATGTCTTAAAGAAGGTTTTGAAACACATTAGAAACTGTTCTAACTTGATGTACAGAGATTTTTGGATAATTAATAATAATGCAGAAGTAATTTCTACTATACTCAAAGTTTGTCCCCTAGATATTAATAGTTATGATTTTGAAAACCTATATACTAATCTGCCTCTATCAGATATAATCACTACCTTTAAAGAGCTGTATGCAGAATTTAAACTTAACCAATTTGTTGATGTAGGAACTTGGAACTCTTATCTCAATTGCTGCATAAAAAATAACCATATCTTATATAATAATACACTCTATAAGCAAGTGAACGGTATTCCAATGGGAACATCAACGTCCACAAATATCGCTAATCTATTCCTGTTCTTTAAGGAATATAAATTCATTAAAAATCACCCCACCTGCTCAGATAACTACCTTTACACTTTTAGATATATTGATGATCTGCTGTGTATCAATAATTCAGAAGTTATAGAGAGTGATTTTGATAATATCTATCCTAGCTCTCTTAACTTATGTAAAACCAACCACAGTAATCAGGAACTTGAGTTCCTAGACTTAAGCATTAAGCTCAACAGAGGTAACCCATCTATTAGCCTCTTTGATAAAAGAGTTAATTTTCCTTTCAAAGTAATTAAATATCTACACTGGAATAATAACATTTCAACCAAAGTAATTGAGAATGTACTAATTTCTCAGGTCCTAAGAATTTCAAGAATTTGCAGCAACAATTTGGATTTCAATTACCACATTAATATACTATTAGAAAGTTTTCTAGAGAACGAAATTCCTTCTTCTTTCATCAAAAGAACTTTAAGAAAAATTATTCTGAATAATAGAGTAAGGTTGGCAGATCTGCTTTAATTTTCTACACAGTTAATAATATGATTCTGACCAATCAAAGCCGTAAGGAAGTTGGCTAGAGGATGCCTATTAACTACCTAAAGGAACCTTAGTGCTATGGATATGACGGTCCTATTAAAACAAAAAATTAAATAATATAAACAAAATCACAAAAAAAGCTTAAAAATCTGTTTATAAAAGAAAATAAAAACAAATAAAAAAGAAAACTAGTTATTCATCACTAGGATAGCTATACTAAAAATAGTAAAACCAACATTATAATTAATAAGATTCTGATTAATCTATAGAAGCTCACTAAGGTGATTTAATACATGCAAAGATTATTAAATAAACTGCTCGTGTATTTTATAATATTTCTCATGTATTCTGGAGAGTTAATTCTGCTCATTCTGATCATACAGATCCACAGTCTTAAGTTTATATATTTTTTTCTCTGGTTAAAATCTCCGCGCGTTGGTTTCTTGCTGTATGAGGAGGCCATCAGCCCCACCCTCACTGCCCCCCAGCGTCTAGGGAGTGGCGGAAGGGGTCAGCCATGTTCTCCTCTTTTGAGGAGAAAAGTTTTTGTCACACAAGAGGTAAGCTCTCTTCCTTGTTTTTGGGTTCTAGGTTTTATAAGTTCAATGTTTGTACTTTATGTACCTTTTCTCTGTCGTTTTTTAGCTTTTCAGCTTTTAAGCATTGGTTTGTCTGTTAACATTTATGCGGGTTTTAACTCTTACTTTTCTTTGTAACTTTGAGCGTCTTTTGGGGTACCTAGGAACAGAAGAGGGCTAAGCTTGTTCCTTTTCTATGCGCTGTCTATGCGCTGTTTTTTCAAAGTAGTTAAGTTCTTAATAACTAATTAATTATGCACTTAAAGCACTGCTGAAATACTTTGTACATATTGCAACTAACTGTTTAAGGTATATAACTTTCACAAAAGTTTTCTTTAGTTAATTATTATCTTTAACTTATTCTCGTTTTCGTGCTGTCATAAGTTGTAGAGTAGGGGGTTTTAGACTCAAGTTTTCTTTCAAAAATCTGTTCGTTATAAATTAACATTTCCTTTTTAACTGCAATGTAAAATTTGGATTTCTTTTGCATTGTTTTTCAGGTTTAAATTCTCTCTCAAACGAACTTGGAATTTCGTTATAGCTGAAAATCATTTCTATTTATTATGTCACTCTCACAGCTTGAGTTCTCTTTAATCTTCTTCTCTCTGTTTAATTGTAACAGATGAAGAGCATGGGTCGGGCCATGAAGGTTAATGGATGCAAGCGAAATTGTTAACTAGTGCTAGGTCATGCTACTCTACGGAGGACATGACTTATATATATATTTTTTAAACTATTTTAGGTGGGAATGTTACTTGCATCTATGGCCTTGCAGAAACCCATTTCCAACTAGGTCTTTGTGGAAGTGAGAAAATGCAGAGTTTTTGCTGGTCCTTGATAAAGCCAAGGCTCAGTATTCTCGACACCTTCTACATTCAGTTGTTTTATTTTATTTTTTTATCTTTTCTCCTTTTACTCACACAGGTAGATACATAACCTTTTCTATGTTGTATTAGGTGTGAGTCAAAATTATATATGTATTTTTTTGCTTAGGTATCTTCTTTATAGAAAATACAGCCACCTTTATATATATATATCCTCATTGTCAACCATTATCAATACACTGCTGGACGAAGGTCTCCCCACAACGGTCTGTCTTGTGCCAGTCTCCTCCATGTCACTCCCGCATACTTTCGAATTTCATCCACCCATCTCCCATGTGGTCTTCTTCTTGGTCTTTTCCTGTCCCTTGGAATCCAATCTAAAATTTCGGCTGTCCTTCTGGCAGTATGTCCAACCCATTGCCATTTCAGAGATTTAACTCTGATCATGATGTCTTCCACTCTTGTCATTTTTCGGATCCACGAGTTCCTTTTCTTATCTCTCCTGGTACACCAAGCATGCACATCTCCATGCTGCTTTGAGTTGTCTGCAGCCTTTGTATGTCTCTTTTAGTTAAGGTCCACGTCTCTGCACCATACGTAAACACTGGAAGGATGCATTGATCAAACACTTTTCTTTTAAGAGAAAATGGCATATTGCTCTTGAAAATTATGCTGTTTCTTCCAAAAGCTCTCCAGGCAAGTTCTGTACGCTGATTAATTTCTTCATCAATGTGACCCTCACTTGATATCTGCTGTCCAAGATAAACGTACGTGTCTGTTATCTCCAGCTTTTCTCCATCAATCGATAAATCTTCATTTCTTGTAAAAGCATTGTACATCACTTTTGTCTTCTGAAAGTTCATTTTTAATCCCACATTTTTACTCTTGTCGGCAAGTTCCTGGATCATACTCCCATTTCCAACTAGGTCTTTGTGGAGGTGAGAAAATGCAGAGTTTTGCTTTTCCTTGGTAAAGCCAAGGCTCGGCATTCTCAACACTTTCTACATTCAGGTTTGCTATTACTTTATTTTATTGTTTACTCATGCCTGTTGGGCTTTGAAGTTTTCTATATTGTTTTAGTTCTTGTTAAATATTTTTTTTAATGTCTCTACTTAGTAGTGTGTGAGTTTTGAATATCATAACTGCTGCGTTGCGCGTCATGATCTTCAGGTTGTTTTTTAAGCAAATTTAGTTTTAAATTCTTTGGTGTAAAATTTAGTCTTTGACTCTGCTCTTGGGTATATATATGAGAG
The DNA here is from genome assembly GCA_039090855.1 of Macrothele yani. NCBI lineage: Eukaryota > Metazoa > Arthropoda > Arachnida > Araneae > Macrothelidae > Macrothele > Macrothele yani. The sequence goes on from CM077011.1 coordinate 169,306,396, forward strand.
AACAAGCTGGATTCAGGAGTGGCTACAGCACAATAGATCATATCCACGTGCTGAGAGAACTAATTGAAAGAGCGAGGGAATATGAACTTCCATTGTGCATGGCTTTTATCGATTATGAAAAAGCCTTTGATTCGGTGAAACCATCAGCAGTTACAATGGCTCTGAAAACCTGCGGTATTGAAGATGCATACATTAATATTATTAATAACATCCATAAAAATGCAAGTGCAAAGATTAGGCTGTTTGAAAATACAACACACGTAAAAATTGGAAAGGGAGTGAGACAAGGTGACACCATATCTCCGAAGCTCTTTAATGCCACATTGGAGGGTGTTTTTCAGTCACTGAGCTGGGAAAACAAGGGGATAAAGATTAATGGAGATTATCTAACCCACCTTCGTTTTGCTGATGACGTAGTCATTTTTGCAACTACCCCATCAGAGCTGCAGAGTATGATCCAGGAACTTGCTGACAAGAGTAAAGAAGTGGGATTAAAAATGAACTTTCAGAAGACAAAAGTGATGTTCAATGCTTTTACAAGAAATGAAGATATATCGATTGATGGAGAAAAGCTGGAGATAACAGACACGTACGTTTATCTTGGACAGCAGATATCAAGTGAGGGTCACATTGATGAAGAAATTAATCGGCGTACAAAACTTGCCTGGAGAGCTTTTGGAAGAAACAGCATAATTTTCAAGAGCAATATGCCATTATGTCTTAAAAGAAAAGTGTTTGATCAATGCATCCTTCCAGTGCTTACGTATGGTGCAGAGACGTGGACCTTAACTAAAAGAGACATACAAAGGCTGCAGACAACTCAAAGAAGCATGGAGAGGTGCATGCTTGGTGTAACCAGGAGAGATAAGAAGAGGAACTCGTGGATCCGAAAAATGACAAGAGTGGAAGACATCATGATCAGAGTTAAATCCCTGAAATGGCAATGGGCTGGACATACTGCCAGAAGGACAGATCATCGATGGACAGCCGAAATTTTAGATTGGATTCCAAGGGACAGGAAAAGACCCAGAAGAAGACCACATGGGAGATGGGTGGATGAAATTCGAAAGTATGCAGGGGTGACATGGAGGAGACTGGCACAAGACAGACCGTTGTGGAGGAAACTTGGGGAGACCTTCGTCCAGCAGTGGATTGATAATGGTTGACAATGATGATGATGATGATGATATATATATACATGCACACAGCTGCATTGGCAAACAGAAGCTTCACATCCTTAGATGTGGAACCAACGGGATCAGGAAATGTGCCAGGGGGCAGATCCAATAAGCTTGACTGTAGTGCACCTGGTAGCAAATCTGGGAAGCTAGTACCCCAAAATCTGAAAAAATGTAAATTGCAAAGTTGGGGAGCATCATGTGTTTGCTAAAATTGGTAATAAAATGTGTAGGTCAATAGGTAAAAATTAGGCTGTACATTGAGGAGGCAAATGTATGAGTGCATTTAGGTAACCATGAAAGTAAATGCCATGACGAGCTGATGAAGAAACAGCACCTCTATGGCAGTGTAATATGAACACAAGATCTGAAAATAATACTCAGAATAAGTTGTAGACATTTAATAGTACACACCACACAATCAACTTACACAAATCATTAAGTGCAGACATGTGTTGTTGACATAGAGGCCCTCAGCTATTACATTACTAGAAAGAAACATATCTATCAAAGTTAAGAGTATTCCAAATGTCCATTTGTTACAATGTGTTCCTGGATGTGACTTACATAGTAGGTATCAAGAATATCAGTTAACTTTCAGCACTGGTAACTATCCTGCAAGAACCTGCTCTTGCAGCACACCTGCAGGGGTTGATGTATCATATACCTTAGATTTCAAGTAACCTCAACAGGAAAAAAATCCAGTGGGTTAGGTCTGGTGACTCAGGCTGCCACAGCCCTAGATGTGTCAGTGGAACGTGGCGGTGAGAAAGTTGCTGACCGATGCTGTGCAATGTGTGCCATTGCTTTGAAACCACATATGAGACTGTACATGAAACATCATCCAAAAAGTCTGGTATGGTACCATGGAGCAGTTGTAGATATTGTAGTCCAGTGAGAGAACCTTGGAAGAACACTGATCTGGCAAATGTTTTTCCAGATGCCACACCAGACATTAAACCACCAACATACCTGGACTTACTTGTAACCACCATTGCTCATCCATGCTCCTGTGATAGTGATTGTGCCTGTTGTGATTGTGGTCATATGTGAACGTGAATTCATCTGTCCACAAAATTTTCGCTAGAAACTATAATAGGTTCGTTGACTTTTGATTGAGGACATAATTACACCGGTCTGTATGGAACTGATGATCACCAGTATACATGGCCTGCTGGGGTACTCTGTCGTATGGGTAAAACCCATGATTCGCAGTATCTTCCATGCACATCTAGCTATCAGGCCACAGCGAGTTCTCGTACACTATATTACGGGTGGGCAAGTGCAAAGGACACAACACTCACAGCGCTCAACCTATTCAAGGATTGATGTGGTCTACCAGAGCATTACCAAGTCATAGTGTTACTTGTTTGGCAGAGATGTTATGTTGTACAAGGCGGGTGTGATCGTGGAAGGTGTAGGGACAAGGACCACCAGGAAAATGCTACGAGTACAGCTGAGCAGCTGCACGTGCATTTCACCAACATTCTCCATATATCAACACTATCTCAGACCACTGTTCAGAAGTGCACTCCATTGTACATACAGTTGTCATTCAATGAAGTCATGTTACCTTATTTCACCTGCATAGGAAACCTTAAATAATATGCATTCACTGTGTGTCATCACTAAACTAGCATTCCACACATGTACGGAAGTCACAGTAATTTGCTTACTTGCACACAAGGTAATAATACCTAGGATCAACATGCTGCAGGGCCTTGCTTTTTAATTTGGAGGAGCGACAGATAAAATTGAAAACTTTGATATTTGACAAAAATATTGCAAAAAAAGGCAACACTTTTTCGCACATTTCTTAGTTTTTTAATTCCTTTCATAAATTTTTCATGTCATTATTTATTGTGTTAAAATGTGCACTCCACAGTCAGGTTATCCTTGCCACGGGCAAATAAGAGTTTCAGAGGAGTAAAAGTTTGCAGGATGCCCATGAATCTTCAAGAAACCGAGTTTAAGCACTCTTCAAAGCGTAAAGCTATGTTGTACTTTAAAAGATATACAAGAAAAGTGCAATAAAATATGCAGTTCACACATGCTAATGATTTTTTTGTATAAAAAAGAAATTTTTGTCTCGTCATTATATAAATATAAGGATTTACTTGGTCGTACAAACCTTTGAAATTGAATATACATATATTACATATAGCGTCAGGTGCCCACTTCACTGGCTATTTCTGAGGTGGTTTCGGCAAACAAAAAATCTATGGATATGTGCTTAGCCACTACGAAGAAAGAAAAAAAAAGAGAGAGAGAGAAGTAGAAAGAAAAAACTCTGCCAAGATTAATTTTGTTAAAAAAAGAACATATATTTCGATGGACGACGATTGAATAAATAAATTAAAAAACAGTCTGATTCAGTTAGGTAAAACAGTCCGATTCAGTTAGGTTGAGGCTCTGCTACTGCCAGGCCTCAACGGCACCAGTTTTTTTCTCCAATCCCTAGAAAGCATTCTGATGACACTGTACTTCCATATACTGTAAATACACTTCCATACCTTGTAATCCCCACTGTGCAGTCTAATTCACCTATTCATTGGCCCCCACCTTTTATGACCAATCTGTAGCAAACACATGGTGCTCCCAAACTTCACAATTGACATTTTGTGCTATTTGTCATAGTTTCGGAGTTGGGGAACTAACTTCAAGATGAATGAAATGCTTACATGCCATGCTTTGTTTTCCTGAAGTATGGCTACATTATGATGAGCAGTAAGATAAGAATATCATTTATAATGTAATTTAAAAGTACAAGTGATAAACGTAACTATCATTTTTAACAGAATACAAAGGGTTCTATCCGACATAGTTTGCCAAATTTAAACAGACCAGTTGTAGTCTATGCCATTACACTTTCAAAATACATAGTGTTAATGTTATGAAGTTACTGTAATTAAAACGGTAGTTACGAAGCCACTACAGCTTAAATGTCATGTACTTACTAGCATCTGGGTTATTTGCCAGATTTAAATATTAATATAAATCAGTGATTAGAAGTAATGCTGTTACTGTAATATACTTTTACAGTAGTGTCGTGTGTAGCACAATGGCGTAACTAGGACAAAGTCTCCCCCACACACACACACAATATTTACTTTAGTATCCCTAAGCACAGCAATTTTCTCTGGATTTTGAACACAATGGAGGATGTGTTTTTCGTGCGTGCGTATGTGGGAGGGGGAGTTATGAAGATTGTCTGGAAAAATAAGGGGCTACCTATAGAGCCCTGTAGTTTTACCTCTTTATGTAATTTTTAGAACAGAAGTACATAATTCAAGGTTATCAATTAGCCAATCAGGATTAACACTAACATGGAGTGTGGACCAATGCATGAACATACATTTTATTGCAATAAAAGGATTCGGCGGTAAAATATAGTTACACGCTTAAGGTTAATAAAACTATAAGACTTTAGTGATCATTACTGGATATGGTTGCATACAAATAGATAACTCAGTGTCCTGCACCATAAGAATGCAATCTGGACTTACTAGCTACAGGCATTTATTTGCATGTTTTCTTTAGCTGATACTCACCCCCATTCCCAGTACTGTTTTTTTTTTTTTTTTTAAATTGCGGTTCATTTTTCAGTTGTAACGTAATAGAAGTAACCCTTTTTTCTAAATTTTAGGTACATGCTACTGCTAGTACGATACAAACTAATTATAAGGATTAGGATTTGAAAACTTATTTGTACATGAACTCCATTCTTTTTCTGAATACTTTATTTGTACATGAACTCCATTCTTCTTTCCTTTTGTGTGGACTTCAGTGTTACGTTTACATAAAAAGTTTCTTCCGAGTACTTTTTCATATTTAAAAATTAAAAAGAATGTTTTTTCTATTGACATAACAGCCAAGTTGCTGAAATGTACATGGCTCTAAGATATATCTTGATTCTTTTTAATGTAGAAAAACTTCTTTCGGCAGTTACTGATGGAAACTAATATTAGGTCTGCTGATTTGTACACCACACTAAACACAATGTCCAACAATTTATTCATCTTTATGTAACAAGAAATGTTGGCTAAGGTTCCGTCTTCGGCTTGCTCGATAGATGGCGCCACGGTATGTACCTTAGTGGATCTTTTATTTTAACGTTACACTGCAAGAAAAATGAGAAAATGTTTTGCAATGCCTCAGATATGATGCCTTAAGGGTAAATGATTTGTCACAAACTATGCATTGAAAAGAAAATGCACCTGGGGCGGGATTGGTAAGTCTACTTATGTGATGACCTTTTATTCTACGATGTTCATCTAAACCCTGCTGCCTAGAATATTTGTGACAACTTTCACAAGCATATCATATTTTTTACCCGATTCTATTGCAATCTAAGTCTCAGATACCTTTGGTATAATGAAAAATATCTATATTTATTGCAGTGTTACGTTAAAATAAAAGATCCACTAAGGGACATACCGTGGCGCCATCTATCGAGCAGGCCGAAGACCTTAACTGAAATGTCTCTTACCGATTTCTTTTTGTATTCATCAAGGGAATCAAAACACCTTTAGTTAATTTTTTAGTCAAGCTATATCAAAATTTGAAGCATAGAGTTCTTTAAGTTCTGATAGTAGATGTTTAGAAAAGCTTTCAAAAAATTTATCAAAACAGTTCAAATCCAACAAAGCCACAAATTTAAGATACAATATTACCGATTTTAATTTATTGACACTTCACACAAACTGAAACAACTCTCGTGAAACACATACTATTATCGGTGGGAGCAAGTGAGTGACTAATGTGTAGTCCAAGTCTTCTCTTTTCTGAGCGAACCGTTGCCAAAGCATTCCCCTTCACCTGCTCATTCATGTTGTCATGGAAATGCTAGCTGGCGGTCGTATCGAAGGTCTTCGGATCAGAACAGGGAAGACTGACTGGTAGAGCTGTTTGCGTTACGATAACACCATTCTGGGAGACCCGTTGTTCTTTGCTCGCCATAGATTCTTTTAGTCAAAAGAAGCAAATCCGCAAGTTTTTTGTCGTAGCGAAAGCATAGACATATCTTAATACTGTTGCTAATTGTTTTTTATTTGTGTATATTTCATTTATTTTGATTTGTGCATTCTATGGGCTTCGCAGCTAGCCTCGAATATACGCCACTGCTGATACAGAGCTTCACTTGGACACCTTTGTGACATTTTGCAAATGGATGTCATTTGCTAGCCTATTCAAGTTTTCCTATGCAGTGAATGAGACATACTTACTATAAGTACTAAAAGGAACAGCAAAGTTTAATTGTTTTGTCCAAAATTAAAATCACTTGAAGAAATCACCCATCACAAATCTGTGGCTGCCACGAAAAAAAGTTTACACCTATCATGTACGAAATTCTAGGTGACTGACTGTTTTCACACATCGTCCACAGGTGCTCTCCATGTGTGCTAGTACTTTTCCTCCTCAGCACAGAGAAAAGGCAATTGGAGAGCAATCATATTATTTACAAATCATTGCAGAGCAATCGTTTTACAAGCCATGCAGAGCAATCGCATTATTTACAATCCTTTGCAGAGCAATCATATTATTTACAATTCTTTGCAGAGCAATCGTATAAAAAATATTGCAGAGTGATCGTATTACAACCGAGCCAAAGAGCTTCAATCTGTAGGAAATCTAGTGTTTTAAAAGTAACTTGACATTTATTAGCTAAGTTTATCTTAAAGAAAAATCTGATATCTTTTAGCTAAGTTTATCTTAAAGAAAAATCTGATATCTTTTAGCTAAGTTTATCTTAAAGAAATATCTGAATCTTTGAGTTAATTATTTGGGTTTTTTTTTCTCCATAAAATTAGAACTAGCAGCTGCAGCATGCCACTTCATTACCTAGTAGTTATACCACTGGTGCAGCATTGCTACAAATAGAAATATATAAGTATTTCTCGATATATCGAGATGGAAAAAAATGAAAAATATGCATATAAAGATCTCCAGAATTTGTACCTTTAACTTAGGTATCAAAAGTAGCTACTTTTCAAAAAACGTAGTTGTAGCTGTAGCAAGGTACTTTTCAAGAATGTGATTGTAGCAGTAGTTAGCTACTTTTAAAAAGTAGTTTTACAATTACTAGTTTAAATATACAATATGCAAGACATGAATACGAAGTCTTCCTCCAAACATATGACATTGGACTGATGGGGCCGAGAGTTAAGTGACTGTAATTTCTTCGCACAGCTTACCTCCGCAAATTTGCACACTTTTTAATCAGTAAAAAACTCATTTATGTTTCGAAACTGCCCCCAAAAGACGCGTACGGTATGGCGAAATTACATGCTGTCTCCTATTCTAATTTAAAAATTCTTCATTGGCACCTACTCAAACATACTTACAGCTTCGCCTATGTAAACATTTATCACAATTCACAACAGAGCAAATCTCATATAAACAACCTACAGAACAGAACACGACGCCATCTAATGACAATAATTCAAAGTGCAACAGAATATTCCGTGCAGCTGAACAGGAAGACATCAATCATCAAATCCCTACCCAAAAAAGACCACTCCCTTACAATCGTTCGGACCAATCACAGAAGGAGCGTGAACCTAGTTTGTGGGCTATATTCACGCATAGCGTGAATATAGCTTCAGCCGGTCGGCTATCACGTCACTGATATTTTGTCACTGATACGAGTATGTCACCGTCACCAGCTGTGACTCGTTTGCTGAAATATCAGTGACAGAATCACTGTCGGCGCCACCTGTCGCTGTAACCGGCGGAAACTTCTAGCTCCTACAATCCTGCTCTTTGGAGACGGGTTAGGCGCTACTGAGCTGTGACAGTGATTTCCGCAAGAAAAAACAAACTTTTTTTTTTATTATATACAGTTGATAAAAGAGTAAGCTTGTTCAATTGATTATTATTAAATCCCTCATTTGATCTGTAGTTCCGTTGGTTTCCATAATTTCAAAGCAGCTTCTTGCCTGGAGGCGATGTCCCATGCAGCGCGGGCAGTGACTTATGGCGGCCAATGCTGCGTGGAACCGTGAATGCAAGCTCGATGGTTCCTGTCACTGATATACTGAGTCACTGACTGACAAGCGTTACGCGGTCTGGAGGTGCTGCTGTCACCGACTGTGATTTTGTCACTGATACTTTTCACTGATACTTGTTTGGAACCGTCACCGTTGTCACTGATACTTAAAAGTCACCTTCAAACCCATCTCTATACAACACTGAACTTCCAATGTCGCCCGGTTAACTTACGGTTTTCCAGTCTATGAATCTTAAAGGTCTTTGGATTGTGCTGTGTGGGATGTTTGCACTAGAAAGCCTAAAAAACAGGGAGAAAAGGAAATACCTTGAATTTCTAATAAAATAGACCATCATTAACATAAAGAAGGGTTAATTTTTTTCCAGCAATTCTTCTGCATTCAGCTTTCTCTTTCGATAATTATTCAAAGGTGAGGCAATTCCGCATTCACTCTCCTTACTGCGTTGCAGGCCCAGCGGCGCAGTGCCCTATAGAACGCTGGACTACTGTTCTTTAGAGTGAGCCCAGGCTTTCGAGTCCTGGATAAGGCGTATGGGTAATGTGTTTGCTTTATAGCGTTAGATCTCTCCCTTTCTTGGAACCATACTGACCCTAAATTAGGGACGGATGACAGCTTATGACCCTAACTTACTCACGGCGGTAGTTAAACACATTTCAACAACTTCATTCCTTATTATGTAAATGTTCCTGTACTAACGCTTTGAAGATTTTCAGGTGCTTGGAATTCCTTCAGTATATTCACTCATTTCTTTTTCGCCCCATATGAAAGTTCTGTATGATTTTTGGTAGAATCACATCTCACACTGATTTACTTTCTTCCCAGCGGTTTCTTTAATGATTTACGGGTTTGCTTGAGCAATTTGATGCCGCATTATTCTGCATGCTAGAAAAGCTATCGCGAAAAATAATTGAAATAAAAACCCGGTATTTTGTTTTGATAGATAATAGGAGCCTTTCTACAACTAAATGAAATCAGTGACATTATAGTACTTTGTCTCTTCCTTATATATGTTATTCAAGAAAATGCCGCTTTGTAACCATTCAACAGTTGTTTTTTATTATTTCACGAGTCACTCTTCCCGAGTGAGGTTCAGATACGCTTGTCTGGCTAGTCGTGCAAGCCGGACTGTGCTTGAGTTGCGCCTCCCTGTCTGTGGAACCGACGTTAGCTCCAAATCAGGAATGATCTATCATTTGTGGTAGTATATGTTCGTGAGTATCTATAAATCTAAAAAAACTTTATGAAACTCAGATTAAACAGAAATATTGTTCAAATTTTATTCAAAATTGTTTAATCATTTCAACATTCATAAACAGTTTTGTAATTGAATAAGCCTATTATTATTATTACTATGGCATAATGAAGATCGCAAAGTAAGCTGACCAGAAGTCCTCAATTCTTGAGCACAGTCCTCGAATTTAGTTTACTGTCTTCAAAAACGTCTGATGCCCTTTGGAACACTAATTGTCCTCAAATTTTGGATGTTTGTCCTGGAATTTTTACTTTCTTATTAGCTTGTTAGATTTCTAATGAAAAATGTTCTTAAAAGTAGTTTTCATTGTACCAATTTTTCGACATGCTTCTTGTGAAAACAAATTTTGACTTTTTTTTTCTTCTTTCCAAGTTTAACGACCACCGCGAGCAACTCTAAAGACTATAAGCAGTAACATTTCTCTAATTTGGAGAGTTCTAGGGAAGAGAGAGAGAGAGAGAGAAAGTGCTGTAACACAAGCACACCATCCATGTCTCAGTCGGGACTCGAACCCGTACCCACTTGTAAGAATGGTAAGTGGCCAGCCCTAGGATACTGAACTACTGGCGCGGTCAAATTTCCATTGTACTTGATCTAAGTTTCTCCAAAAACTTTGGCAAAATGAAAAATTCGTCATGCCATTAGTTTGGTGTGCAGCTTGATTTTAATTCGGCACATATACAAGGTAAAGAATTTCACTTTTGCTAATATGTTCTCGCTCGCCATCATAATTCTACTTTGTCAATACAAATTACCAACATTCTACAAGATATATCCTTTTAAGACACAAATTTTCATATCTAGTATCACACTTTTTGTTGTTGTTGTTGAAGATGATGAGGTGCCGCCCCGGTGGCGCAGTGGTCTAAGCGATGGCCTCTGATCATTCGTCCGTAAGGGGTCCGGGTTCGAATCCCGTGAGGCATGAATGTTGTGTTTGTCTTACGGCACTGGCCCTCTCCCTTCCCTGGAACCAGTGACCCTAAATTAGGGACGGGCGACTGCTTATAGCCCATTGAATTGCTCACGGTGGTCGTTAAACCTCCAATCAAAAAAAAAAAAAAAAAAAACCTCGAATAAAAAAAAAAAAAAAAAGATGATGAGGCTTATAGACTGAGATTTGTGCCTCACAGCAACTAGTTGGCCGAGCTAAAATAGCGAAAATGTCTCGTGATCACAATGAAACACTAAGGTGCACGAACAACACGTAAAAATACGACAGCATCACAAAAGTCCATCACGTGAAACGCTCATGAGTAGAGGAGAGTTAGAAATGGAGTTTAAAGGGAGAAACGTCTGGAGAGAACTATAAATTTTTCCAAGGCCCGAACCACAGTGTGCCCGATTTTTTGTTTTTGCCATGGAAGCGACCCGAAAGTCCAACAAGGTATATGTTTGAGAAGAGACGGAAGTTGTGGAAGGAAGCGTCGTCACACCGAAACAAACCCTCCGATATGCGTTGTATGCAAGGAGGTTAGAATAAAATATCTGGAGATGCCATTGTTAATGGAATAATACCACTTTGCGGGAAGCTTAAACCGCAAGCGACGACCGTCAAAGTGTGGGAAAGCTTATGGTTTCCAAGGCTATTGCAATGCATTTTGTGTGAGCGGAATCGTCTTCTTTCGTCGCAAATATTTCTAATTTTGCATCTTAACTTGCTGTCAATGTGTGAGAAAATGCTAAATTTATAAAATTCGTAATTATTTTGAAGTCCCTTCCCATTTTTATTTTAAATTGAAATACACGAACATTAATGCGAATTTAAAACAAAATACAACTTTAAAGTTGAAAATTTACTCGTCTATGAAGCATAATTCATTCCGGTTTGATATTAACACAGTTTCTGCAACCGAAAGCAACGCAATTCAAAATACACACGGTTTTTTTGCTTTTTTAAGTCTTTGAGGCCTATAGATTTACAAATGTCTCCTGATCAAGATGAATCACGAAGATGCACGACCAGCCAAGGAGTTGAACTTCCTTGCGACCAGCACGTGAACCTCCTTGCGACCAGCACGCGAATCCACGGCAGCAGCACTAAAATCCATCATAGGACACGCTCATGAGAAGGAAGGTTAGAAACTGATTGTTCAAAAGGAGAAGCGTCTGGAGAGAATTATAAATTTCTCCAAGCACCAATTTTTTTTTTTTTTATGCCACGGAAGCGTCCCGAAAGTCCAACAAGGAATACGTTTGAGCACAGACGGAAGTCGTGGAAGGAGGGGTTGCCACACCAAAACAAACCCTCCGATGTGCGCTGTAGGCAGGGCAGAAGAGGAGGAAGTGAGTAACAGTCTCAGGCGCGGATCTACAGAAGCACATCGGGGAAGGTCGTTTCCGAATCAGAAAGAGGTGGCTGTTTAAAGGTGCCATGTCCGTGCGTAATTTCTGAATTATGACCGCTGAGGAACTTCGATAACAATGTTCGTTAGGCCATCTGTGACGGAACTAATGAACGGATATCGCTCTGCCCACCCGGATGAAAGCCAGACTGAATCAAAAGCGGAGATGATCATGTTACCACTGTGCCGAGCAGCGTCGGAGGCTGTAACAGGGGGTACAGGGCCAGGCCCTCAGCATGGCCCCGTCGGGCGGCAACGTCAGCGGCCTCATTCGCTGGTAAACCTACATTAGCCGGGTATCAAACGAGCACAATGTCCTTGTAGGAAGAGCGGGGGCGTTGGAGAGAATCATGCAGAAGAACGATAATGTCTTGAGATTTGCGATTTAACGCCAACAAAGCCTGTAGAACAGAACGACTATCAGTAAGCAGCAAGAGGCCACCGCACGGGCCGGGAGCAAATTCAAGCGCTGTTATTAGGGCCCACGCTTCTTTTTTTTTTTTTTTTTTTTTTTTTGATTGGAGGTTTAACGACCACCGTGAGCAACTCAATGGGCTATAAGCAGTCGCCCGTCCCTAATTTAGGGTCACTGGTTCCAGGGAAGGGAGAGAGCCAGTGCCGTAAGACAAACACAACATCCATGCCTCACCGGGATTCGAACCCGGACCCCTTTTGGACGAATGAACCCACGCTTCAGCCGAGAACACTGAGAAAATAGTCGAGAAGGAGAACGAAAGACTGGAATTGTTCCGTTGAAAAAAATGTCCGATCGCCACCGAGGAGTAAATCTTCGAAGCGTCAGTTGCAATGATGTGGTGCGACTCTTAGCACTGGGCCAAGAACACACCAAGGCGATGTCTGAGAAGCATCGGATGCAGATATTGGTGCTGAAAAGGGAGACCCGAGCAGATAATCGAGTAACATGGTGCAGACGAAACAGGAGGGGCCGACAGAGCCTGACGAAGATCGCTGTTGACGAAAAGCGGCTCCTGTCGAAAGCGACTGAGCACGATTCCAAGGGGAAACCCATGGGATCTTCAAGCGTAGACGAATGACAAGGCGTCCTCTTCCAGAAGAAGATTAGCGATAGACGAACGCTGACCCATCGACAGGTGGCGGTACAAAAATCGGACTGTCAGGAGGGTGATTCGAGAACGAACGCTAGCGATTCCACATTCAGCACGCAAGACCGCAACAGGCGTCGAACGAGGTATGTGAATGGCTGCACGGAGTGCATGGTTGAGCAGAATTTCTAGAGCATCGTAGAGATAGGTAGGGGATGCAAACAGGACCGGAGCCGCATATCCCAGAATTGGCTGAATCACAGCAACGACAAAGGAAATAGCGTTGGGGAAGCCAAGACCCCACTGGCGATGACAAACAACTTTAACAGCAAACAAGGCTCGGAAGAGTGACTTCTTGACGTGCGTGAGGGTTGAAGACCAAGTCATGGAGGAGTTAAACCACACCCTTAAAAACTTGATGGAGGACTGCCAGGCCACTGAGTAGGAGCCCAGCCGGAAAGGAGGGGCCGGCGACCGGCGCTTACGAGATAAGTCAACCGCGAAGCTTTTGAGAGGAGAGAGACGCAAATCCCAGGAAGATGCCCACTGAACAATATAATCCAAAGTGGATTGCATATAGCTAAGTGCAGCCGCCCGGTTGGGACTATAGGAATCAATAAAAATGTCGTCTGCAAATAAGAACACCATAAGGAACACCTCGGCACTGCAGAAAGGAGGATGACACCGTTCCCCGCCAACGAACGCGAAATCTGCGCAGAGCAAGGTAGTCAGCCAACCAACGGAGAAGACGTCCACGAACACCCTGAGACGCCAATTTACCCAGGAGAGCAGGATGACAGACCAAATCATATGCCGCCTGAAGGTCCAAAGACACCAGAAAAACATAATTATGTCTAGCTCAAGCCACCAGAAGATGACGTTGAATCGACAGAAGGCACCCCGATGTGGAACGTCCTGGAAAAAATGCGAACTGCAGCTTGCTGATCCGTTGATTAGAGAGAATAAAGTGTGTTAGGAGAGAGACCAGGACTTTCTCCAAGATGTTCGAAAGAACCGATGTGAGGGTGATCATTCGGTACGATGATAAGCCGAGAGCAGATTTGTTAGGCTTCTTTATTGGGATCACTAAGGACTCCTTCCAGCATGAAGGGTGAACACCGGCAGACCAAAAGAGGTTAAGGAGGTCAACCAGCCATGACGAATTCCACCTCCATATACGTCTCACCAGTTCGTAAGTACACCCATCAGGACCGGGTGCACAGCGTCGGGGCGATCCATTAATAGCCCTGTCAACTTCACCGGTTGAAAGTAACGCATCCATCACTACGGAAGAGTCATCATGGTCAATAGAAAAGAAGTGCGCCGGACAGACTGTGGAAAAGAGATCACCAAACGCCGAAGCCTGCTCCACCGGATCAGCAACCAGGGAATCGTCAATCCGAAGAAGCAGGTGATCCGGGCTCGATCCAACATGAGATTTCAGACGGCTCAAGAGGGAGAAAACGAAGCCTGACCTCGAGGTGTCGTTGCATTGTGCCTTCCAGTAGGCACGTCTCTTAAGTGTGAGGAGGTGGAAAGGTTCCGTTCTTCCTGCCGATATAACGTCCAAGCGAAGAGGCAGCCGGACGACTTGGCACAGCGAAGAAGGCGGCGTTTCTTGCGAACCCGCTGAGCACAATCAAAGTCTCACCAGTGATACCAACTTCGACGCTGACCTCTGGGCAGACGAGAAGCATAGAGAATCTATGAAATCTGGTCCAGGATCAGAGCGGCACCGTCAGGAGTGGAAGGAAGTTCATCTCGGATAATCTTCTGAATGGAAGGCCAAGCCACTGGCCACGCAACTGGCTGCCGACCTGGTGAAGGAGGGGAGGGGTACCAAACATCCCTGCCGCCAATGTTGTCATGACAGGATGATGGGTGTTACCGTGGAGATCACTATCCACTGACCAGGAGCAGTAAAGAACCGAGGAGGTGAAAGAAGATTCGTCAATGAGTCCAATCATGGTCCAATCTACTGGTGAGTTTGGATATGATGTCCAGAAGCTGAAGGAAGGCAGAGGAGCAAGCACACGGAGGTTGAGCCTGTGTCTCCGCGGCCTATGAGGCCTGGTGGACTTGATGCACAGAATCCAGAGCTTCTGAATAGCTGAGATGATTCGAAGCCATAATATCTAGTATCCGCTTTTCTTGGAGGCAAATTGGGCAGTTCGTGTCAGAAGCAGGATGAGAGCCATCGCACAATATGCACTTGAAACTCGACGCCGAGCATACCGAAGAGTCGTCTTTCACCACAACGAGAACAGCGAGCGGCACTACGATAGGTTGACAGCAGATGTCCATAACGCTGACAATTTTTACACTGCCAAGGCGAATCCAAGAAGGGTCTGACCGCACACGTCGAGTACCACAGGTAGATAGTGTCACGGTTAGTAAAGCCCAGTTCCTCCACTAGGACCGAAGAAGTAGGGACCCTCGAGGAATTTACTGAACGTCGGAACCGAACAACACGATGACAGTTCACACCACGGTCCAACAATTCCTTAGAAATATCATCTGCAGGGGCTTCAATGTCCACATCTTGAACTAAAAACTTCGTTGTCATAAGCTTAGAAAGCACATGAGTTTTGACAGGGAACTGAAGAAAATGAGAAATTTGACAAATTTCCAGCAAGCAAATGAGATTCGAGGAGCGCATTAATAAGTCTCCCGAACGTAAAAACTGAACGTCTGAAATCGAGTCATGCATTGAAATATTGTCCACGAAGAACCTCTTCAACAACGTGGGACGGACTCCGGGTAGCTTCCCAGAAGTCGCGGAAAGAAGTATTTCACCACGAGTCACTCCATTCGCAAATGCCCTACGCAACAATTCCTGAGGAGACCATTGAATCGAACAAACAAAATAATTAACTGGTGCTAGCAAACCACCCAGCTGACGAAGCTCATTACCCGGTGAAGAACGCATCCTTTTAGCCGGAGTAGAGGAATCAGAGTCTCCCATTCCCGCCGGACCCACTGGAGGTATCTGGGGCCCACCCCGAATCAACCGACCACAACAAACAAGAGCATGCAAAGTAAAATATCCTACCTTGAGTATGGGAAGAACCAACCACCCGCAAAACCTTAGCAGGCAAAGAAACGAAAATAAAAGAGGAAACAGCAAGCCGCTGTCTCAAAAATGCAATGAAACAAGAACGCTTTCACCAACGACGGCACACCCAAAACTTACGGTATCCTACGGGGTTCACCGAATAGAAACAGGAGAGCCAACTTCACACCAACCAACCGTTGCCAATCATACACACGTTGAAATTACATAGGTGTTATATGTAAACAACGTCAAATTCCCACACATGGCGGCTTCACGGTTAAGAGACTCATGGCATCTCCAGAAGTATTATTCTAACCTCCTTGGCTGTATGCCGGGCAGAAGAGGAGGAAATGCGTAACAGTCTCAGGACCGGAGCCACAGAAGCACATCGGGGAGGGACGTTTCCGAATCAGAAAAAGATTTATCACACTTACTGAAGCAATGCAATTTTGTGACAAAAAGATTTGCATATTTATTTTGAGTACGTATATGTCTGCAAATAAACTGCCGATTTGGGGACGCCACGCCCTTTTGTCCTCAAATCAGTGTTCTGATATGTGTTAACCTTATAGCAAAGCCATAAATGCGGATGAGGTTCAAAACAGAACATTTTACCTCAACATGGCGTTTGTTACCGGAAGTGTTAACGAATCTGACAACATGAACATGCTACTCTGTATTTCCAGCGCCATGCATAGTCCAATGTTTACAATTTAGAGCGCCATCTACTGGAGTATTATGCAGAAATAAAAAATAATAAAAAAGTTAAAAAGATTGTACGTGTTTGGTTGAGCAATTCGTAGTATTGTGTTAAAAGTGAAAAGGTTTTAAAACGTTTAAGACACGTAGTAGTAATTAGTAATTAACTCTTCCATGAGACTAATATGAATCTGAAAAATGCAAGTGATTTACTTAGCTGAATTAACTGCTGATTTCCAGGCAAAACAAATTTTTAGGTTCATCAGGTATCCAGATCATAGAATTGCAGGAAGGCTCAGCATGAACCACTGGCCTCTGCTGAATATATTGTCAGCTGAAAGCCTTGACATATTGTTTGTGTAGGTAAGCATCCTGATTTTACAGTTTTCATGAAAACATGGGATTTCTGGTAAGATTATTCATTATGTTTGTATTTATGTTTACCTTGTTCAAAAACTAATTCTACGGGTTCTTGTATATATATATTTTTTTTTTAGTGATCAATTTTTTTTTTTTCATTTTACCGGAAAACATGTAGAAATTCGGTTTGTATTTGGGTTCTAAGTTTAACTGAGAACGAGTGATTTCGAAATAAACAGCTTTAGCGTGATATCACGTTTTTTTTAAAATTAGTATTTGTTTACAAGTATTTTTGCTAAACGTTTACATAGCAGAAAAAAAAAAAGTGTCTTATGTAACTTGGGGTTGCAGGCGTGCATGTTTTAGTAGTGGTGTTCATTGACAGTGAAAAAATATATGTTAAAGATATTACTAATCACATTTCAGGAACTGGATGATGTTTGATGCCCCAAAATTTTAAAAACAGAATATGTCAAGAAAAGTGGATTATCATGTTTATGTTGAAAAGTGTGTTAACCTAGTTCACTAGTTCATTCGTTGTAATAAATAGTATCCTTTAAGAAACTAGGGAACCAATAATTCCTTATATTTTCCTCCTCTTCTTTCTCACTAACCTTCAGACCATCTTTACTTATCTTTACCTCAAATCTAGTTGTAATCTCTGGCATCATAAGTATTTATTTTTCACCAAGAATTAGTGAGGAATGTGATGAGTGAGTGTCATATTTCCACCAAAACTGGATCATTCTTGCTAATATTTTGGTCGTTTCACATCATGCTGATGATTTGAGATATTCCTTTGGCTATCAGCCCATCATAGTTGTGTTTGATGAATGTAAAAAAGAAAAAAAAGTTTGGGTGCACAGCTAAAGTGTATATTTTTTTTTATGTCTTTCCATGAGAATAAAAAGTCAAAATTCAGTTTTTCTCAGAGGAAGTTGTGTACCTAAGTTTAACCGGTTATGGTTTTCCTAGTTGTTTTATCCACATTTGTTTCCACAAATAGTTTTATATGCACAGTAGAAGCAAGTAAAGTGATCACTGCTTCGTACCAGTGGTCACTTTACTTGTCATTGATCACACACACAAATTAAAAACTTCTGGGAATTTTGATAGGACAATTATAACATTTGGATTGACATCAGTCAACTTTATGTTATTACTAAAATTTTATAATTCAGTACTGATAAAAAAAAACTGGTCATAACTGTCAAAAACGTATTATTTATAGTAGAGAGATGCATGGAGAAATATTCCTAATGTGATATCGGAAATGAACTGTACACTTTAAGTTATTATAACAGAATTGTTAACATTCTCCATATAATTTCTCTTTTATGGTTGGTGACAATCATACAAAAGCTACTTTTAGGAACAAAAATGCTTTTAAGAAAGTCTGAAAAAAATATTACTTTAAATTATTATGGTTTGGGCATTGTTTGTGCTGTCAGTCTTTGCAGGGACTTTTTTGAAGCATGATTTTGTAACATTTGTGTATTACCCAAAAGTTATTTAAGCATTTTTTTTTAAGTTACATTCCCAAGTTTTAACACCAAATCTCTTATAATGGTCAGGCTTGAAAGAAATACTGGTATGTCATTTGAGATTAATTCAAGGGTTAGAGCATTGATGTCAATTGTCTCTAGTTCTATTCCTAATTTTTATGAGTAAGCTGGTTAAACTAACTTTGTAACAGATCTTGTGATATGCAAATCTATTTTCATCAGGCTCTTGAATGATGGTGTTTTGGCATTAAATCTGTCAGTCAAGAATCTCAAATCAGTTGAATTGGACTTTTAAGTTAAATTACCACAATTCAAAGAATTTTGAGTGAGGATAAATGTAAAGAAGTCTGAATTGATTGTTTTAAGATGAACTACCACAATTTCTTTGTAGTTCAGGAGAGGTACTTGAATTGGCATCAGATTTTAATTATGTCACTGTATAAATTGCTCGATCAAGAAAGGCTTGATAAGAAATTGGGCAATACAATCAGAAAAGTAGGAAAGGTCTCATATTAACCATATAAGAGTATGTTAACTAAAAGGGAGTTTTGCCAAAATAAAAAGGTGGCTGTTTACTATGCAGCACATGCATTTTGATCATCTTTTCTCTATAGCAGCAAGAGTTGGATGTGAAGTAAGGGTTTCATTAGGTCATTAGACGTGGCCCATATAAGAGTCATAAATGGAATATCAGGAAACATTAGATGGATTCAATGGCTTGACAAGATTTGTAATGCAAATATTAGATTTACTTTTGATGTTTTCTCTGTAGAATATAAATCTAATGAAAACATACTTAGGTGGTTGTGCATGTGTGTCATGTACACACAACCACCTAAGCATGTAAGAGGAAAAATCTTTATGACTGGGGTTATATATTGTAAAGCAGCTGGTCACAGACGGTGTGACCTTGGATGAGATGGATTTATAGTGTAAAATTGGCCTTTCAACATTTTTTTTATCAAATGCTCTGATAAACCTTTATTTTTCCTTCTTTTTAACCTTTAATTGAATGTTCTGATTAATCTTTTCCATGCATAAAATAATGATTGCATTTGATTTGCAGAACTTTATTGGCTTCATATAGTTAGTTTTTTTTTTTTTTACAATTCCACATTTTACCTTTGAAAAGGTAATTCTGCTTTGCACTTTTTAAAGGAATTGTTGAAGCTAACAAGATCCCTTTATTGCTATCAATCGCCCCCCACCCCATGGTGGGGAGTAAAACTTAATACTAGCTTATTCCTCTTATGGGAGGGATTCACCCTTCCTGTGAACGTGAACCACTCATGTTAGACAATGCAGTGTATCCCACGGACTAAAAAACCCCACCTTCCTGTTATTAATCCGGAAATACAATGTATTTTTATTCTTTTTTTTTAATATAATTCTGAATTGTGTTTTGTTATTTTACTTGTTTACTATGAATGATTTTTATTCAGCTTTCCAACTGCTTATCCTACAATTTCTGTAAATGGAATTATGTGTGCTGCCCCGGGGGCCAATGGTCCAGGCGATGGCTTCTGATCATTCACCCATGATGGGTCTGGGTTCGAATCCTGGTGAGGCATGGATGTTGTGTTTGTCTTACAGCACTGGCTCTGTCCCTTCCCTTAAACCAGTGGCCCTAAATTAGGGACGGGCGACTGCTTATAGCACACTGAGTTGCTCCCGGTGATCGTTAAACCTCTCCAATAAAGTAAAAAAAAAAAGGAACTATGTGTCATGTAATTCCAACAGGGCATCACTTTTTGCAGCTCTTAAATCTGCATTTCACAATTTATATGTAGAAGCAGCTGTAGGTGCATTCAAGTTATACTCACATTTTGTAGTTACTATGGCATCAGTAGTACTATCACTCTAGTTGTTTTTCCTTTGTTTTTACTAGGGCAGAACATTTTCCCCCCTCTCTTCTTTGCTAATCTGACAGTATAATAATGGTTCATTATTTTGTCAGCCATATATATACCTTCTAATCTGACAATGTAATGTCTGCTATAGAAGAAAGGATGAAGTTAGAGGGGGTGCAGTAAAGAAACAAGAATTTGATGCAAAGAACATGAAGTAACTGATGTTTATATCCACTGCTTTTTTAAACATTTTCATTGGATGTTGTACTAGCCCAACTAGTTTTTAACATCTTCTGAAGACACCACATTAGTATTTTCACTCAGTCATATTTTATTTTTCATGTCTCACTATCATAAAATATAACCAACTAACTATGGCACTTCTAAAGCACTGATTAAATTGAAAAAGGTGCATCAGTACATAAAGATATTAGGCATGTCCTTCCTACTATTCAGTGTCTTAATTTTTTTTTTTTTTACTGATTAGAAATTCATATTTTTTTCTCATATGAGATTCACATAACAGTTGGGGTACTTTTAGGTATTACCACCATTTTTACTTCTGAATGCCAATTTTCATATTCGTGCAAACATTTTAATTAGTTATTTTGATATTATTTCATTTTCTAGACATTTTTACAAGATTTGAAAATTTCCCATCAATACAGATAACAAAGCTAAAAATGTGCATAAAGACTCAAGCTAAAGTAATATCAAAATAACTAGTATTGGCCTTTTAGTAAAATTTTAGCTCCTTTTGGTTATTTAAAGTTGCATGGAGACTAGAACCTATAATTTTTAGTATTCTGTTCATGGTATTTGTTAGTGTTCATGGTAAACCTATGCATTGTTTCTGTGATGCCTTATGTCTCACAGTATTACAACCTATATAGAAACAAAAAGTTCATGTTGGTAGGTTTTTGAACAAGAGGATGGGAACAGCCTGCTGACAAGTCATGAATTTGTATTAGTGTGAGGTCAAATATTGTACTTTTACAGAGACTTGTATCAAAGTTATTTTCTAGGAATCTCTCTTTATCAACAAGCTTTTGCTCCATGAAGAATTTATCACGGTCATAGCTCTCAGAACTGTCAGAGCGCACCAACTGTCACAATCCACCTCCTGCATTAGAATAAGATGAAGATATTATGGGAGGGTGTGTGTGTGTGTGTGTGAAAAAGTTGCTTTGTTGAAATGCAGTAAGGGGCCACATAAAAACTACCCTTTCATTTGGGAATACAAATTGGTTGTAGTTTTATAGATTTGTCAAAGCTTTGGTGCTTAGTGAAACAAGAGAAAAGGATGATAACTTTTTCTTTCCTGATTTTTTGGTGTGGAAAAATTGCAGAGACTTTCCCAGTGCTAAATATTTGTGTTGGCAAGACACACAAACATGGTAGCATGAAAAAGAAAAAAAAATCTGATGTGCAGCATTAATGTTTCTGTTTTCTCACATAACTGATTTTCTCCCTGGTGACTATTCTCTGTAGAATTTATAGCAGTGTTAGAATTAGAAATAAATCTTGTACTGGCCCAGCGTACCACTAGAATTTGCAAACCACTGGTCTACCAAAATGCCCACTGGTCAGTAAAAAAAATAATAAAAAAAATTTAAAGACATTTACAATGTATGTAGAAAATAACACATTTCAAAGGAATTATCTCCAATATTTGTTTTTAAACCTATCATTAGTTTGCAGCCTAAAAAGAAAACCATACATAAAGAAATATAAATTCATTTTTTAACTTGGGACAAATTAGAAAAAAAAAAAAAAAAAAAACTTACTGGCCATCCGGGCCAGTAAAATCAATAGTTCAGTAATCCGATGGAAGTTTTACTGGCCAATGGCCAGCGGACCACTGGTTAATTCGAACGCTATATGGTTATCATTTGTGTGACTCGTCCACCACAGAACTTGATGTACTGTAAACTGTTCTCTCTCTCTCTCTCTGCTTTCATCCTTCATGGTGTGCAACCTCTTAGTTGTAGCTTCTTCAGTAGACTCAATACAAAAGTTTTTTGTTTTTTAATTTGTTGGTTAAATAATTGTATGTTTTATAAAAATATTTTATTTTATGTGAAAACTCCCCTTCTCTCCCTATCTAAGGAAAGAGAAGTTCTGAGAAAAAGTGTATGTAGATATATATCTGTTAATCTTTCCCCCAAAACAGTTCATATTTACATATTGAGTTATTCTTTTTCTCTGCGAAGACAAATTTTGGAAGGGTAGAAACCTTCATTTCTTTCCTTTTTCTTTGCTTACTTCTTACATCTCTGTGTTGTAATAGCTTCCATTTAAATCCATTTATCCATCCAACTTCTGGTTGGTCATCTTCATTGTTCCCATCTCATGGTATCTAGTTGGGTATGTAGGTCATTCAGAAAGTAAAGAAAGTTTACGTGTAGCATCTATGCAAGTTCCTGGCCAGTGCTCATTCAAGGTCATCCGGACCCAGTGCATTGTTGGCTGTCATCTGTTGGGCATGTATTATTCATTTGTGGTTAGTTACAATCTTTCAAAATGAACATGCACATTGAAAATCCTGCCAAATGCAAAGTTCAGTCAGTTATCCATTTTCTGACTGCTGAAAACACCAGACCTATTGACATTCGTCGAAGACTTGTTCAAGTGTATGGAGAAGGTGTTATGAATGAATACAGTATCAGGAAGAGGTACATAATGTTTAAAAACTGAATAACAAATGTTCATGATGAGGAGCTGTCACGGTGCCCCCTCTCATCAGAAATGTACTTAGAAAAAAGGTTGATGACATCATTAAAGATAGTCGATGCTTTACGACTTTTTTATTGATGAATTATGCTGAGAAGTTTTTGAGCATCCTTACAGCCTAACTTTGCACCATTGGACTACTACTTGTTCCCCAATTTAAAGCAGTTCCTTGGTGGATAACGTTTTGATGAAAATGATATGCTAAAGAAGGCTGTTATGGACAGGCAGCCGAGTTCTATGAGGAGAGGATACTTAAGCTTATTCCAAGATATGATAAGTGCCTCAATGTCCAGGGTGACTATGTAGAAAAATAGGCTGAGGTATGAGTTAAAAATTGTAAATAAAATAGTTTAAAATTTTAGAAGTATATAGCTTTTATAAACAAAAGTTCTTTACTTTCTGAATGACCCTCGTATTTGTTGTAACCCTTGTTACCTTGTTCCTCCAGTGAGATCCTTTACTGCTTGAGTTACTAATATAGTGTTCACAACTCTTCTGTTTTCAGAATCCACGATGTTCTTTTCCTTTTGTGCTTATTCCAAATGTGTCTTCCATGTTTGTTTTATCTGTAATATCTATATTTGTTTTGTTTTTTTGTTTTTAAGATATGTTTGTGTTGTCCACGAGCAACAGTTTATATGTATATGGATTTCTTCCATCAAGAGTGATTTTGTGGTTTTTGAATAGTTCTGTCATCTCTGTGAGTTTATCTTTAATTCCAGGTTTTAATCTTATAGTGCACAGGTTCTTGTTTCATAGTTTGTAGTTTGTTTACAAGGATGACATTGTTATCATCAGTATTGAGATGTGTTAAATATCTCAGTAGCTCCACTGATATAATGCTAGTTCAGTCAAGATAACAAAAGTTTAGGAGATGTGGCATAAACTTGTTTTATCCATAAACTAAATTCTGAGGTTACTCATCTTTTTTCCCCCAAATATCATTCAGAAGGTATTGAGAGGAGCCCCCCCCCAATATCATTCACCTCCTGAATAATATTTGCGAAAAAAAGGTGAGTAACCTCAGAATTTAGTTTATGTCTAAATAGCATGTTAACAGTGAAGCAGCTAAATGACATTTTGACATTAACAATGCAGTACGAATACTTGTTTTTATCCTCTTTCTAGTATTTAAGCTTCAACTACTCAAACAATCTAGCTTTGGAGTTGGGTAATTCTGTTTTTTGTTATGATCTTAAAAGTAATAATCTTTAACCAGAATGTTAAAATTTTGGATCATGTAATTGTTCACACATAGCTGAAAGCTATCTGTGTTTCAATAAAAACAGTTCATGTTAAAAGTTCACATACATTTCTAATCTCTCTCCCCCCCTCCCCCTTCTCTCTTTATGTTAAAAAATCACTGTGGTACAATTCCTGTCTTCAGAAGTGTAATTGAAGTATTGGATAAACAATGTCACAAATGCACTTTTCATGTATCTAGCAACCTGTTACAATATCTAACAATGTGTTTTATTCTTCAGGTGTCTTTCTTTGTCTCATGGTTTTATAGCTTACTCAGTTTCCTTTGGAAATACTTGAGAGACTTTTGTTCTTGATTTGGACCTTATGTCTGCATAAAGGTTTTCTGTTTCATGCAGTTTTGCATGGAATTTGTCTGCCACTTTTTGTATATATCTGCATGTTCTTTAGTTTTAGTACAAACATTTTCTAGTGC
Organism: Macrothele yani; assembly: GCA_039090855.1. Lineage (NCBI taxonomy): Eukaryota > Metazoa > Arthropoda > Arachnida > Araneae > Macrothelidae > Macrothele > Macrothele yani. The sequence goes on from CM077011.1 coordinate 169,331,125, forward strand.
TGAATTACCTCTTTTCATTTACATATCTAACTTATTGACTTTAAGAACTTTATTTTTCAGTAGTTTTTTTTTTTAATTAGAACTTTTAATTTCTGATGTCAGTGATGCAGCTTGATCCAAGAGTCAGGAAATCCAAATTTGCATACACAAAATAATCGCAATAAATATTCTAAGTGACTGTCACTGCCCATCATGCATAAATTCAGATGATTGTATATGTTATGTACTTGAAATAAGGTATAAGATCCTGTGCATGCAGTAGGGATTTCAGTGTCCTTCCTAAATGCCTCAAGTGGTGTGTGTGTGTGTGTGTGTGTGTGTGTGTGTGTGTGTGTGTGTGTGTGTGTTAGGCGGGGGGGGGGTTCAGATGAAATTTTATGATGTGGCAATTATGGACACCACAAGTCTAGTTTTAAATAAAATGTTCTTAAAAAAATGATGTACTCTCCTCACTCATCTCCAGTCATGATGTATGGAGGCATGTTATGTCATTGTCGCAATACAGTGTATCTAGTTTACCAAAGATCTGAGGTATTACTTGGAATTTTAGATCTTTTCAAATGAAATGTATCCAGTGAATCTTAATCAGGGCATTAATGTCACATTTATTTCAAGTGAATGCAAAGGTATCTTGTATAGTGAATATAGGTTCCTGCTGCTCTAAATCATTGTGTTTTGTTTACATAGCTGGATAGATGAATGTGTGAAATGTGCTGTCCAAGAGATCTGGGCCATCTAAAATATATTATCTACCTTTTTAAGGGGTTTCAGCTGCTTAATAGTGCTGGTGCAGTTCAAATGAAACTGCAAAATATGTGTTGCTCATTGACAAGATTTATGAGTTGGTGACTCTGGAAAGAGATATATGCCAAGAGCACAAAAGGGAGTCCCAAATTATCTGTCCAGGGCTACTGTTTCAAACAATTGAAGTTTATCTGATGAGATTCTGATTGATATAGCACAGACTCTGTCACCTGAAACCAGTATCAAACTTAATTCCTACATCTCTGTGCTATAAAATAAAGAGAGTTTCTCTGTGCTCCGTGCAAATTGAATATTGTTTTTTCATGGAATTTTGTAATGTTTACATCTGAGAAAGGCTAATATCCAGCATTTATTGTTGTTTCAGGTCTTAGAAAAGTCAGCTATTTGGATACAAGTTAATTCCTACATCATTAAAGAGACAGCACACATAATAGAAATCAATGAGAAAAGAATCTCCTTAAGAACTAATCCTTCATATTTACATGAAGGGCATATTCCAATATCATTAATGGCACATAGGTACCATATTTTCTACTGTTTCCCATTTAGCCATCCTATGGAAAACTTGAAAATTGCATGAATTCCCATCCCAGGTTGATGTAATTTTTGAGTTTTCTGTAGAATGACTACATGAGAAACATTAGATAATACAGCACCTGTGTCTGCATTTGCCAGTCTATATTTGAATAAAGCTCATATTGAGAAATGGCTTCCTAGTTTAATTGAATTAATAATCTAAAGCAACTTATGGGAATTTACTAGGAAATTTTTTCATTTATAGCAAATTTTCGGAGAAAACTCTTCTCCTTCTTCAGGCTCTCTTGTTGTTGTCACTTTTTGCTTGTCACTATCATGGTTACGGTTTACCTTGACGGTTACGGTTAACCTTGACGGTTTAGGTTATTTTTCAACAAATCCTGCCAGATGTTAGGCAGGGAAAATCCTTTGCAGTCATTGATGATGGAATTTTGATTTTTCTCAATCTCTATTCCTTCTTTCAGTTTTCTTTTTTGGAAATTGCTTTGGAAACTGATTACTTTAAGGGAATTCCAATCCATGCTGTGCCCAGTTTCTCTAACATGCCTATCTAATCCAGTCTTGTTGGAGCAATTTTCCAAAGCAATTTCCAAATCAGTTTCCAAAGCAATTTCCAAAAAGAAAACTGAAAGAAGGAATAGAGATTGAGAAAAATCAAAATTCCATCATCAATGACTGCAAAGGATTTTCCCTGCCTAACATCTGGCAGGATTTGTTGAAAAATAACCTAAACCGTCAAGGTTAACCGTAACCGTCAAGGTAAACCGTAACCATGATAGTGACAAGCAAAAAGTGACAACAACAAGAGAGCCTGAAGAAGGAGAAGAGTTTTCTCCGAAAATTTGCTATAAATGAAAAAATTTCCTAGTAAATTCCCATAAGTTGCTTTAGATTATTAATTCAATTAAACTAGGAAGCCATTTCTCAATATGAGCTTTATTCAAAGAATTAGAACAGAGTATGGGTCAGATACTTGGCAAACAATAAAGAAAGTTCAACATGCTACATTGAAGATGGAAAGATCCATAGCTCAAATCAAGTTCCTGAAAAATTGCAAGGTAAATAACTTTATTCCAAATTCATTTAGACTTAGAAAACCATTTAAAGATTTACTTTCAGCCAACTTCATAAGAAAAATAGAGCAAAAAACGTTAAAAAGAAGTATTGAAGCAAAATATAAAAATGTTGCTTATTATAAAAAAGTAAAAGTAGAAAATGAAAAGAAAATTTCTGAAATCTTAAGGGATACAGTAAAAGCAGAATTGGATGACTGGCTAAAAATTGGAGTAAGAAACAAAAATAAGAAATTTGTTAAAAAGCTGAACCTTAAAGAAGAGAAATTTTTGAAGAAAAACTATTCAAGTAAAAACAAAAAAACTGCAGTTCTTAGTCATGTGAAGGACAACACTGCTACTGGAGTTAGCCAAGAATTATTACAAGTGATAAATAAAGGAAGTAATTTCAATCTATCCAAAGAAAAAATAAATCCAGAAAAATTGGTAATTGAATTGGAAAGCATCTGCAGCACTTTAGAAAAAGAGGACCAAATTAAAGCAGACCTCCTCAGAAAAGATTACTACAATAGCCTTACAAAATTCCAGAAGCAAGTAAGGAAACCTCAAAAAAATTTTGATAATAGTCAATTAAAAGCTCTTAAAGATTTCAGAAAAAATGAAAGTATAGTTGCTGTGAAAACAGACAAAAGTAAGTTGATTACTATTATGGATAAGAAAGATTATCTAGAAAAGATGGAAGAAGAACTAAAAAAACCTATGTATGAAGAAGTAAAAGAAAACCCACTACCAGATTTGATTAAAAAAGTCTCTAAGCTTATTTCACTTCAAAAAAAGAAAAACCAGCTTCCAGAAAACTATAAACAATTCTCAAAATTACAGTTCAGATTACCTCAAATATATGGAATAGTCAAACTGCATAAAGAACACCAACCAATTAGACCAATAATAGACTCAAAAAACTCTATTCTTTCAAATCTAAACTATTTTTTAAAGTCACACCTTCAGAATCTTTTAAAAGAGCCACCTAACTTGATTAAAAACTCAATGCAGCTAAAAGAAAAACTAGAACTTCTTCCTAAATTAGATTCTCCTATTATGGGTAGTTTAGATATAGTGTCTATGTCATCATCATCATCATTGTCAACCATTATCAATCCACTGCTGGACGAAGGTCTCCCCAAGTTTCCTCCACAACGGTCTGTCTTGTGCCAGTCTCCTCCATGTCACCCCTGCATACTTTCGAATTTCATCCACCCATCTCCCATGTGGTCTTCTTCTGGGTCTTTTCCTGTCCCTTGGAATCCAATCTAAAATTTCGGCTGTCCATCGATGATCTGTCCTTCTGGCAGTATGTCCAGCCCATTGCCATTTCAGGGATTTAACTCTGATCATGATGTCTTCCACTCTTGTCATTTTTCGGATCCACGAGTTCCTCTTCTTATCTCTCCTGGTTACACCAAGCATGCACCTCTCCATGCTACTTTGAGTTGTCTGCAGCCTTTGTATGTCTCTTTTAGTTAAGGTCCACGTCTCTGCACCATACGTAAGCACTGGAAGGATGCATTGATCAAACACTTTTCTTTTAAGACATAATGGCATATTGCTCTTGAAAATTATGCTGTTTCTTCCAAAAGCTCTCCAGGCAAGTTTTGTACGCCGATTAATTTCTTCATCAATGTGACCCTCACTTGATATCTGTTGTCCAAGATAAACGTATGTGTCTGTTATCTCCAGCTTTTCTCCATCAATCGATAAATCTTCATTTCTTGTAAAAGCATTGAACATCACTTTTGTCTTCTGAAAGTTCATTTTTAATCCCACTTCTTTACTCTTGTCAGCAAGTTCCTGGATCATACTCTGCAGCTCTGATGGGGTAGTTGCAAAAATGACTACGTCATCAGCAAAACGAAGGTGGGTTAGATAATCTCCATTAATCTTTATCCCCTTGTTTTCCCAGCTCAGCGACTGAAAAACACCCTCCAATGTGGCATTAAAGAGCTTCGGAGATATGGTGTCACCTTGTCTCACTCCCTTTCCAATTTTTACGTGTGTTGTATTTTCAAACAGCCTAATCTTTGCACTTGCATTTTCATAGATGTTATTAATAATATTAATGTATGCATCTTCAATACCGCAGGTTTTCAGAGCCATTGTAACTGCTGACGGTTTCACTGAATCAAAGGCTTTTTCATAATCGATAAAAGCCATGCACAATGGAAGTTCATATTCCCTCGCTCTTTCAATTAGTTCTCTCAGCACGTGGATATGATCTATTGTGCTGTAGCCACTCCTGAATCCAGCTTGTTCTCTCGGTTGAGCCATGTCTAGTGCTACCTTCAAGCGGTGTGAAAGAACTTTAGTGAAGATTTTATAAACTACTGATAGGAGGCTGATAGGTCTGTAGTTTCCGAGATCCTCAATGTCACCTTTCTTATGTAGCAGGATCATTGTAGCGGTGTTCCAATCCTCAGGAATCTTTCCTTCATTAAGGCATCGAGTGAAAATTTGGGCGAGTACTGTTTCGATTTCTCCACTTGCTTCTTGTATGATGTCTACAGTAATTCCATCTTCTCCTGGAGCTTTTCCTCGCTTCATGTTCTTGATTGCATGTGCAACTTCTGCTGGAAGGACTGGAGGAACTCTGGTACTGGTATCTTTCATGATGTCTGGAGTGCATATATCATCCCTTTCATATAATTTGGAGTAGAAATCTTTCACTCTTGTCAAGATTTCGCCTCTATTTCTTGTTACAGAACCATCTTCTTTTCTCAGTGCCATAATCTGTTTTCTTCCCTTACTGAGATGTCCCTTTGCTATCTTTAGGCTTTGGTTGTTTTCAATTGCTTTCCTCACTAGTTCACAGTTGAATTTCCTTACGTCTTCAGTGATACTTTTTCTTACTGTCTTGCATAGCTCTATATATTCCACTTTGGAAGTCACATCTTCTTTATTTGTCCTCATCTCTCTTCTTTTTTGCATCAACATTTTGGTTTTTCCTGATAATTTGTTCACATGCAACTTGTTCTTAGACCCAGCTAATTTTGTTGCTGTTTCCATAAGAGCTTTGGTTATTTTTCTGTTAACTTCAGAGATGTCCACTTCTTCCGATGTTAGGCCTTCTAAAGCAGAGAACCTGTTCTTCAGTTCTAACTTGAAGGTATTATGGTGTTTTTTAAGGTTGGTTATGTCAATAGATTTTGTTTGTCTTATGAGCTTGCCACGTTCAAGTTTGGTGTTGAGGTGCATCTTACATCTCACCAATCTATGGTCACTACCTGTGTTGAACTTGTTTAGCACACTGCAGTCTTCTATGACGAATTTTTTGTTACACATAATAAAATCAATTTCACTTGTCGTCCCATTTGGATGTCTCCATGTCCATTTCCTGTGTGGCTTTTTCTTGAAGAAGGAGTTCAAGATGAAAAACCCTTCTGCCTCTGCAAACTCTACGAGAGTATTTCCACGCTGGTTTCTGTTGCCGTGACCGAATTTACCTACTGAAGTTTCATTCTGTTGCCGTTGCCCTATTTTTGCATTGAAATCTCCCATAATTATTTTCAAGTGCTGCTTACCTTTATTATTTAGATGACAAATTTCCTCATAAAATTCTTCAATTTCTTCTTCAGGATGACTTGTGGTGGGTGCATAAGTTTGAATAATCTGAGCCTGGTATCTTTTCGAGAGTTGGATAACAAGTCGTGCAGCTCTGTCAGAGGAACTTTCAACTTCTACAACTTTATCCTTCAGTTTCTTGTTTATTATAAATCCAACACCACTAGTTCTGCCAGTATCTGTCCCACGATAGTAGAAGAGATGTCCACTTTTCAGTTCGATGAGATCTTCTCCTTTTCTCTTTACCTCACTTAGCCCCACGATGTCCCACTTGATCCTTTGTAGTTCCTCTTCCAATTCAAGAAGCCTTGAATCAGAAGATAGGGAGCGTCCATTGTAAGTAGCCAAGGTCAGCATCAGATGGCAGCCTAGTCCGGTCCTCCGGGGATTCTTAGCACCCTCTGCCTTCATGTCGCACTGGCCGCTGCCTTGGCCAGGTACATTCCAGCTGCCGGAGACTGAGGGCCAAGATTTAAGTTGTGGAATCATTTTGGAGGGGTTTGGCCATAACTCACCACGCTGGCCAAGCGGGTTGGTGAGTGTGGGATAGAATTTCCTCTGATCCCGATGGTATAGTTATACCGCTATGGGCGGTCGCCAGAGCCCCTTTAGTGGGAACAGGATGCACCACGAGAAGGCGGGGTTGACATTTGTCAAGGAGAGGCTATGATGTTACGCATCACCTGACCTTACATCCCAGTGTCTATGTATACTCACATTAATATAGAGCAACTTATAGACTTTATAGCAGAAGACTTGGCAGACCTAATAGTTTTTCACAACAAGGAAAAAAACATATTAGTAGGAATTTTTGAAATGCTTACTTTCTCTTTGCAGAACAACTACTTTCAATTTGGGAAAACTTTTTCATTCAAAAATCGGGGCTAGCTATGGGCTCCCCACTCTCCCCACTCTTAGCTAACTATTATGTGGGAAAACTAGAAGAAAAGATACTAGTACAACCCACATACTTCTGCTTATATAGCAGATACATGGATGACATCTTATTTATAATAGATAGCTCAGAAATTGTTCCAGAAAGAATTCTAGACTCATTCAATGAATTAGATGATTCCCTTAAGTTCACTATTGAACTTCAAAAAGAAAGAAGAATAAACTTCTTAGATATTACTATCTATTATGAAGATGAAAAATTCCTCACTAGTTGGTATAAAAAACCAATGAATACTAAAAGACTACTGGATTTCAATTCGTATCATCCAGTTTCTATTAAGAAAAATGTAGCAAGTCAGTTTTTAGAAAAAATTAATAAAATAGTTTCTACTGCAGATAAAAAAGAAGCCCATAAAGAAGAGCTTAAAGTCATACTTGCAGAAAATAACTATCCTAAAGAAGAAATTGAGAAGCTTCTGAATTTTAATGGTACGAAGAACCCACAAAAGCAAGAAGTAAAATTCACTAGAAAAATTTCTTATCACAAAGGTTTATTTGAGGCTTTAAAGAGAATTAGTAAATAATACAATATTAGGCTAGCTCCAAGTTTAGAGAACAAAGTTAAAAAATTTTTCCCTAAAATAGTTCAAAGAGAAGAAGATATTTTAAAAATGCAAGGAATAGTTTATGAAGTAAATTGTAGTTGTGGACTATCTTACATAGGTGAAACAGGTCGCAGACTAGAAACTCGTATAGCTGAGCATAAAGCAGCTATAAAAAATTGCTCCAACAAGACTGGATTAGATAGGCATGTTAGAGAAACTGGGCACAGCATGGATTGGAATTCCCTTAAAGTAATCAGTTTCCAAAGCAATTTCCAAAAAAGATAACTGAAAGAAGGAATAGAGATTGAGAAAAATCAAAATTCCATCATCAATGACTGCAAAGGATTTTCCCTGCCTAACATCTGGCAGGATTTGTTGAAAAATAACCTAAACCGTCAAGGTTAACCGTAACCGTCAAGGTAAACCGTAACCATGATAGTGACAAGCAAAAAGTGACAACAACAAGAGAGCCTGAAGAAGGAGAAGAGTTTTCTCCAAAAATTTGCTATAAATGAAAAAATTTCCTAGTAAATTCCCATAAGTTGCTTTAGATTATTAAGTCTATATTGTTTTTGGCATAGAGACACGGTGAGAAACTGTTATTCTTAAGAACTCCTCAAAAAGTTTAAAAATTGCATTGTCATGGAGTGAGTATTGAACCTGCATTTTCCCAATTCCCATCCAGATGTGCTAGTCATTATTATAACTCTGATCAGATAGGAATCAGGAAATGGGAATATGATTCTGAATTCAAAGGTTTCTGAGTTTTCCGTGTAAATAAATGATAGTAGCTCACAGCACTTCTATTTAAAAAGCAATGCTTTTTGGCTTACCATTGCTTTGGATATTGATTTCTGCTGTGTCTTATTCAACATGGTAAGTTCTGGTCGATCTCTTTATCACTAGAATGACTGCTGGTTGATATTGTAGTAAGGTTAGTAAAGCAAGGGCCTTCTGTAGGGAGATTAAGAGGTATGAATGACATCATGTCACAACCAAATGTCAGTGATGGTATTTTCTAATAAATGTATTGGCATAACTGACATTCAAGATAAAACAGTGTTTCTGATTTTTATATTTTTCTTATAGGGATGCATAAAATATGACTTGGAGAATGACTGAAGGACTTGCCAATTAAACGTAATGTGTAAACTAGGAGGTTTATTTTTGAATATTGTATCCAAATTCTTTCACAATAGGCACAAGCAGTGCATGAAAGAACACAGTGTAAGTGCATCTAAGTATATTCAGTACCATTAAGTGTTCTTTCTTTCTTTTTAAGGCTAAGTTTTACAAGATTTTTATGTTTTTTCTGTGTTTTTGCTGTTTTTCATTATTTTTGAAGTTTGAATAAGATGTGAATCCTGTGTTTTCTCTGGGTGTAGCTCAGAATTTTGGGTTTTCATATTTTTCTAAACCTGGAAATATAGGGTTTTAAGTTTGGCAGGAATTTGAGAATCCTTAGTTATGTCATTTCTGAAAATGTAATGGAATGATAATTAATGAAAAGTGCCTTTCTAGATTCAAAACTGCTCTGCAGCTGAAAGCAAGGCTATTTGCTTCATTTTGGCAGCTGTACCTGTATCAAATAATTTTGTTGCATAAGATTCACCGAGTCCAATAAGCTAATTGTAGAACTGGACAGATAAACAGATATCACTGTAGGATGTTGTGGTAGTAGGACTTCAGCATTCAGAGCTACACTGATCACTGATCTCTATAGGCTGCTTAGGCATTCTGAAGTGCAAAATTTAATTTCAAAAATGCAAAAATTGCATTTTTTTAAGTCAAATTTTGCAATTTTTGTAAGATTTCTAACATCACACATAAAGTTCAAAAATGCAATTTTTGAAGGATCTTTAATATTAATACTGGAAAAAATTTAGTACAAAAGAGGTGCTAATTTAAACTCAACAGGCGCTAGTAGTTGATTGCGTAGCTAGTAAATATAGTCTGTGTAATAATAATGTAAACCTGTATTTTATATACTTTGCATATATACAGGGTGTCCCACTTACTACTCTACCCAAGTTTTTATCAATAACATTGTGAACAATTACAGTAATTGAATGATATTTGGTAAGAAATACGTAAAACCACAGTGGCGGCCCTGTGCATCGAGACAGGCTTGAACATGAGACTCCATATTTTGGAAAGTTCACACCAGTTGTTCCGGCGTAATCGCTGCCACTGCCTCGCAGATGTTCTTCAATGCCTGTTAGTGTGCTCGTTGTGACCTTGGACGTTGTGCATGTCATGTCATGTTCATGATTCCTCGGGGTTAGTTCAGTTGTTTGTTTGTTGTGAGGTTGATCGTATGCACTAATGATGTCCTCCCAGTTAACCATAGCCAAGCGTGTGTTTCTTGTCCATATTTATTTGCAGAGTAAGTTGATAAAGAAGTGTCAGTGTGAATTTCGTTGGAAATTCGGATGTCAGACAGCACCAAGTAAACTGTGTATTCTGCAATTGGTTAAGAAGCTGGAATTGAGTCAGTTTCTTAACCAGCCATACATCATGTGTGAGTATGGCTGAAATTGAGTCATTCTTTGGAGATTGCGCGATTTCTGAAGGAATATGACCACCTCGATCTCCTGACCTAACACCCCCTGATTTCTTTCTTGGGGGTATCTCAAATGAGTGGTATTTTAAAACAAGCCTGCAACCCTTGAGGCATTAAAGAACAACATCTGTGAGGCAGTTGCAGCGCTGGCACAAACCTTCCAAAATATGGTTTCTCATGTTCAAGCCTGTCTCGATACACAGGGTGGACACTTTCAACATCTGTTATAATATGGTTCTGTTTTCCATGGATGAAGGTATTTTCTTACCAAATATCATTTGATTACTGTGATTATTCACGATGTTATTAATAAAAACTTGGGTTAAGTACCGAGTGGGACACCCTGTACTATATAATGTATAAATAGTATGCATTGTTTATATGTGCAACCCTGAGGTCTAGGTTCAGATTTTTCTGTTTAGCCTCACAATTACCCCTGTATTGCTTTTATAGAATATTAACTTCTTGTTATGTACCTGTGTATCAAAATTGCAATTACACAAATAGTGTACAACACTTAATACATAGACAATAGGTTTTGTCTAGATGATATATCAGTGAGAAAGAAGCTGTTGCTGATCAAGTTTCTTTCATGTTGTGTTATTTCACTGCATCATCTACCCCTTGGAAAACTTCTTGTATAACTAATAGCTGATATCTTGTGATCAGTCCATTGTGGCAGACTTCTGCTGTGGTATCTACAGATACAGTTTGGTACTTTCAATGTGATTTCTGTCAGGGATATTTCATGTGGCATATGTGAGCAAACTGATACCATACTATCATACCATTTTATCAAAATGATGTATTTGGTTTAGCTTGTCATGTTTTTATCTTTCTTACTAATACATTGTGAGTTGTTCTAACAAGAGACTTCCCTGGCTTTCAAATTACAAGGTGTGTGAAAAGTTTTAGGTATGATTTTTTTTAAACAATACTATTAGTACTCTTCTTTGGCCACTGTAGGAACTATTCACTATCAAATCTGAACTGGCTCATTGCCAAGTTTCAGCAGTGTGAATGAAGCAATTCTGCTGAGAAGTCACATTTAAGTTGATGAAGTAAAGTCACCTTGTCATGGATTCTAGTACTGAGTAATCCTATTTTGTCTTAAAGTTGGAAGAAGTGCAAATGAAGCAGTAATCCAAAATAGTAATCCTATTTTGTCTTAAAGTTGGAAAAAGTGCAAGTGAAACAGTTGCAATGGTGCATTCAGCTTACCGAGATGAAGTACTATCATAATCCAACATTTTTATGTTTTGGGTGATTCTGTGAAAGATGGGAAGCTGTTCAGGATGATGTGTGGATTGGTCAACCCTCCCAAACTCGTACAAACTCCATCATTGACAAAGTTAGTGCCTCCAGTCAAATGATAGCGAATGAGTTTCACATCAACAAGATACAATGCGCTTGAACGATATCGAAGATTTGAAAAAAAAAAAAATGTGCTAACATGTCAAACTGCATGCATTTGTGACAAAACAGTTGAAGCAAGTTACTGCATGTTGGGATTTGATTGAGATGAAAGACAGTGATCCAGACTTTTTAAACAAAATGATAACTAGTGATGAATTCTGGTACTTTGCCTATGACTCTGAAACACAAAAGAGAGGCTGCATAGGTTAGAGAAAATTTGCCAAAGCCAAAGGAACTCCAAATGTCTTATAATATCTTTTTAGAATGCATATTATCAAGATTTCTCATTCTGAATACAATTTTTTCACAGTTACTATCAATCTACATATTGATATTTTCTCGTAGGTTTTATTTCACCATGCAATTCTTCAATTGGAATTGAATAAAAGAATTTACCCATAGCGAAAAAACTTCAGTTTTTTTTTCTGCGTGTTTGTCTCCGCAAGAAATTTAACACTTTTTCCATGCATTTCACTTCAGGTTTGAAATTTGACAATTACAATTTAAAAACTTTAAAATTATTTAAAATTAATATGAAAAAATCCTTTCCTTGCACAACATATTATATTAAAACTTTCTGGATATCAGTCTGTTTCAAAATGCTTCTGAATCTTTATTATATATATTTGTCAGCTATATAGTTGTTATATTGTGTACTGTTTCTCACGTTATATGGACGTTTTAGTGTCCACGGGAAGCATTCCCTCTTTGTCTAACATAGAGCGAATATTGTTGAATGCAATCTAATATTATAAAATTGAGGTGAAAAATATTATATGAATGAAACAATTACTCATGTTCTGTTTTGATGGAGTATTGAGAAACATTAAGCATTATTCTGCGATATTCAAAAAAAAATTTGAATTCGTCGAAATCCCTTCAAGCAGTCACTTTATGACGTTTTTAGGCTTTTCTAGTTTTATTAGTTGGGCAACCCTTCTTCTTATTGCCTTGTGATTCCAACGTTGCACTTTCTAAAACAATGAACTATTGAAAGGTTTAACCTTCAATTTGGTAGACTTCGTTTTCACTTGATACGTAAAAAAGTTGATAATCCAGTATTCCTTTCATTGAGCTGTACTTCTAAAAATGACAATTAAAAACTTGAAATATTGAATAATCAAACCTTTAAGTTAAAGGGAAGTCGATCAAATAAAAAATATTTTGTCTTGATAGTAGATTGAACATCGTTTCCCGCTGCACAAACACTCCCAAACTAGTTTCTACTATCATTTTCATAGTCATCTTCTGTGGGCTAAACGATGTGTTTCCCATTGCGCTTGTTGTACATCAGTCTACTATCTCACAATCTGCAGGATGACTCGAAAGTTCCATATCAACCAAATCTTTCTGCACATTCAGGTTTTAGTTTTATTGCACATTTTACAACACTTACGTACAAGTTCTTGATTGGAACGTCTGACTTTGCTCCCGATTTCAAATTATCTAGTATCGCCATCTTTCGTTCGTCAATTAATTCAGTATTTGTCTTGTTCTTATATCTTTTATTTTGGCTGTTGTTTTGTTCTTTCCTCTTTTCTTGCTCAATGAGATATCTCCATGCATATGGAAGGTTCATTGGGTTGTTGTAATAAAAAAATTTTTCTCTAGTTTTTTTCAATCATGACTGCTTCTGATGTTAAAATTTGAGCCTTAGTTTTATGCGATATTATTAATTTAGCTTCTGGCCAATCTGGGATTGCTTCATTTTCAATACAATGTTGAGTTAAAGATGTTTTATTATCTTTTTTATTCCAGTTAGATATGTGTTTTCCCAGTCTTGTCTTAAATCTTGTTTTGGTACTTCCTATGTATATTTTATTCATTTCATCAATTCTCTCCGTATCTGTAGAGTTTCTTGTTGGAATGCAGTATACGCACTTGTTGTACATCAGTCTACTATCTCACAATCTGCAGGATGACTCGAAAGTTCCATATCAACCAAATCTTTCTGCACATTCAGGTTTTAGTTTTATTGCACATTTTACAACACTTACGTACAAGTTCTTGATTGGAACGTCTGACTTTGCTCCCGATTTCAAATTATCTGGTATCGCCATCTTTCGTTCGTCAATTAATTCAGTATTTGTCTTGTTCTTATATCTTTTATTTTGGCTGTTGTTTTGTTCTTTCCTCTTTTCTTGCTCAATGAGATATCTCCATGCATATGGAAGGTTCATTGGGTCATTGTAATAACAATTTTTTTCTCTAGTTTTTTTCAATCATGACTGCTTCTGATGTTAAAATTTGAGCCTTAGTTTTATGCAATATTATTAATTTAGCTTCTGGCCAATCTGGGATTGCTTCATTTTCAATACAATGTTGAGTTAAAGATGTTTTATTATCTTTTTTATTCCAGTTAGATATGTGTTTTCCCAGTCTTGTCTTAAATCTTGTTTTGGTACTTCCTATGTATATTTTATTCATTTCATCAATTCTCTCCGTATCTGTAGAGTTTCTTGTTGGAATGCAGTATACTCCCGCTCTTTCAAGAATCGATCTTTTTTCATTGCCTGTTGTCAATAAGGTTTCATTATCAATAACTGTTTCCGCTAGTATCAAGTTTTCTTTTTGCGCATTCTTTCTTTAGAATATTCGCAATTGGAGGAATGTAAGGGAATTTCCCTCCAAACTTTAAATGTGTCTTAAGTTTAATATTAGTGTTATTTAAGGATTTCTTTTTATCTTTAAGTATTTCCTCAATTATCTTTTTTCGGTATCCAAATTTCTTTGCAGTTTCATTTATCCAATGGATTTCTGTATTCTCATTTGCTCTATTGCTTGAGTGGGTTATAGCTATTCTAATACAAAATTGTAGTGCAGATCGTTTGTATTTCCATGGGTGCTTGGAATCATTCGGGATAATTGCCGGTATAAATGTTGGTTTTCGATAGACAGCATATTCAATCTTATTGTTGCTTCTCAATAAAGATATGTCTAGGAAATGTAGTTGTCTATTTATTTCTCTTTCAATTGTAACCTGTATTGATGAATAAAAGCTATTGTATTTTTCTATGAATTCTTCAAAGTCCTTTTCAGATTGCTGCCAGAAGATGAGGATATCCTCAACATATCTGAAATATATTAGTGGTTTATTTTCATTGAGTGGTTTCACTAATTTATTTTCTATGTCTTGTAATATTATTTCAGCAAGAAGACCGGAAATTGGAGATCCCATTGGCGCACCTTGTTTTTGTCTATATATTTTTTTTATCGTATGTGAAATAATTATTGTCAGTAATAAGTTTAATAGCCTGGACAATACTGATCCTTTCAGAGTCAGGGACTTCTTGATCTTTTAATTTTTTATCCAAAAGGTTAATTGATTCATTAACAGGAGTATTTGGGTAAAGAGATACAATGCCCAAACTAATCATAATAAATTCAGTTGATTTAATTTTCTTGATCTTTTCAATAACTTCTACCGAATTGCCGATAGCAAACTCATGTTGGTTGTAATATTGCTTCAAGTGTTTAAATAGTTCTTTTTCAAGATGAATAGTTGAAGCGATAGTTTTATTTAATATTGGGCGCAAAGTTTGTCATCTTTATGCGTCTTGATTTTGCTGAAAATACATGGAATAGATGCTCCAACAGGTGAAATAGCTTTATTTTTTATATTGTATGGCAAATTGCTGTGGTTTTTCATGTTACCCATCTTTCTAATAATACTATCAGTAGGATCTTTGTTAGTTTCTTCGACATCCAACTCGGTTATGGCTTTTTTCATTTTTTGATTAAATTTTTCTTTGTTCAATATGATTATTTGTTTGGCTTATCAGCGCTTACACATTTAATTGTAGGGTTGTTTCTCAGTTTGATCAATTCAAGTCTTTCATATTTAATGGCAGGTTGTTGTACCTCTTTTTTTGTTATTGATTGTTCTAGCTATTTTAAATCTTGTTGGATTTTGTGTTTCTTTTGGTAATTTCTTGATAACATCTTCAATGTAAGGAACCAAGATTTCAGTTTTTGGTATGTTTTGCTCATATGCATATCTCATACCTCTATGTAAAGCCTTGATCTGCTAAGACGTCAACTCAGTATTAGATTTATTGATAAACATTTGTTTGTCTACCTGAGATGTTGCTGTTTCTTTTTTGTTATCATTTTTGTCTTTAATTAAATTTTCAATTTTATTAAAACGTCTTTTTCGATATGTAAACTGCTGTCCATCAACAATGGCGAAAATCTTTGTGAACTCCACACCTCTGCCGTGTGCATGAATGAGAGAGGGAGATGAGTTCGTAAATAGAGGGCAATGAGATAAGTTTGTTGTGAATAATTATATTTCAGGTTTTAAAATATTTTTTTTTTTGTTAGATGTTTTGGTGTTTGTAAATAATTTGTGAATGTTCACGCAATTAAGTTCACTGAATAATAAGTTTTATAAGCCAATTAGACTACCGGTTAGGGTTATTCAAAGTCAGTGAAAATATAGGTTTTTAAGTAAAAAAGAGGTTTCTTGGATCAAGTATCATTGCAGCAGTATGGATTAATAAATTACTCACTCAGTCAAATAAATGAACAAGTTGAAGACAACATAAAACTGCCGCACCAGCAGCCAAAACCAACGGTAGATATTGAAATGGAAATAGATGTGCAATGAAATGTATTTTTTCAGAGAGAACAGACCTTCTAGTAGGGGTAAGTCTCTCTCATTACTCTCATTAAAGTAATTGTAGGCACGTAAACTTTTGAATAGTTATAGTGATACTGTGACTTTTCAAACAAGGAATTTCATTGAAAATATGTTGTTGGTTTTTTTAACCCAAGATTAATATTTTCTTTGGACATTACATATAGATTAATCATTTTTCACTGGACCTCAAGGGCTCAATTTAGCTGCCCCAGTAGACACAATGGTATAAGTGCTGAATTATTTTTCTGAGAATTTTTCTTTCAAATGTATCCAACATTCGTTTATTTTCACAGTTAGTGCCCAAGTTTCTGAGGCATGTGTAAGCACGGGTGTTATTAAAGTTTTATAGCTGGTTAACTTTGTTGCTGGAGATAAGAATCAATATTTCAGCAGCTCTCCCAGGGCATAGAATGCTCTATTTGCAGCCATAAGACGGATTTTTATTTCCGTCTATCAATAAATGACCTTTGCAAAACATGGCTAAAATACGTCATGACTTTTCCAACAACCCAATATATTCATTGAAAATCTGTTGGTTTTTTTTTAACCCAAGATTAATATTTTCTTTGGACATTACATATAGATTAATCATTTTTCACTGGACCTCAAAGGCTCAATTTAGTTGCCCCAGTGGACACAATGGTATAAGTGCTGAATTTTGTTTTGACCATTCATGTGAGTGGGCCTGGGCTCAAGTCCCAGATGAGGCATGGGTGATGTGCTTGTTCTACATAATTGGCTGTCTCTCTTCCCTGGAGCCAGTGGTTCCAAATTAGGAACAGGTGACTCCTTATATCCATTAAGAGTTGCTCATGGTGGTATTAAACCCTGTGAAAAAACTGTAATTATTCACGATGTTATTAATAAAAACTTAGGTTAAGTATCGAGAGTGGAACACCCTGTACTATATATAATGTATAAATAGTATGCATTGTTTATATGTGTAACACTGGGGGGAGGGGGGGGGGCTGCTCAAATTGATAATGTTTCATAATTTCAGATGAAAACATTGTATTAGCACTTTTACAAAAAACATTAAAAACCATCTATGTAGATATTCTATGAACCATAAGTTAAGGATAAAATTGGGTTTCAGTACTCAGCAATATTAGACAATACAGTTAAGCAATTGTTTAGCAAAGTTGAAAAGTTCTACTTTTCAGCTGCATCAATGTGCAATCATTGATGCAGCTGTAAAGTAGAAAAATTAAAAATAACAGTTACCATTACAATTTTTGTCAATATAATTTTTCTTATGTAGTTGGATATTATCAAATAAAAATGGTAAACTATTTAGTAATGCTTCTTATTTTGCCTGTTTCCATTGATCATAATTGCATAAAAATTGGCTCACGCAAGGCTCATTTCTGCAGTCTAATTTTACCACACTCATGTAAAACGTTTTGATGCCAACTGCACTTTTTAGATCAATGTGATCATGACAACTGTTTGGTTCACCTTTTATGCTAACCACTTTTATGTTCATTGAATATTTGGCATAATAAATATTTTAAAAACATGCTGAAGGATTGATGGACGTGCTACTTCAACCTACAGAAGTTTTACCCCAGAACCAAAGTTCATTTTTGAAAATTCTCTTAGTTGCCTCTTCCCTGAGGTTACAAGGTACCATTAACGAAGGCCAACAGATGTAGAGTAGAAAATAATAAAATTTTGAATTCTATATCTAGAATTTTTGTATAAGGGTGGAATATGAAGGAGATGCTCCTACCTCTTCATGATATTTTGAATTTAGCAAGTTGAAACAGTGTGCTATTTTTTTAATTTGTGGTATTATTTTGAAATAGTTTACCAGTTTTGAAGGTCTGAGCTAAAAATGTATGATATATGCATTTTATTTTGCAGTGATATTTCTTCTGGCCTGAAACATAGGTTGAGAGGTATAACAAAAAAAAAAAAAAAAAATCACGATGCAACTCGAAGGAAATCCACAGTTTCTGAAGTACCACCAAGGTAGTGTTCGTGGTGTGGCATTCAGCCCTCGAGTAAGTGTTTCTTTCCTTTTACTCTAAAAGGGGTTGTATTTGAATAATTTGTGTGTGCGAGCACGCGCGCGTGCGTGTGTTCGTACATTCACTATTTTTGGTGTATGAACCTACCACCCCAACTTTTTTTTTTTCTTTTTGCATTCATAAAAAAATTTAGGGGTTTCTGTTGAATCAAAATTTCGAATCAGAGATTTTAGCACATTGCTTATGGTCAATGTTGTTTACAACATAGTGCACAAAGTTTACTATTATTTAGAAAAACACAGTAGTGAATTTTATCTAGGAGCTTATAGTTTTTGAAATGTGATCAGTATCTTTTGTATTCAAAAAAGATATCCCTCCTGAACTTTATCCGTTGAGAAAAAACTGTAGATAGGCAAAAATGTTTTAGATTATGTAAAGTGATTCAAATAAGAGAAATGTCTGTCATTTAATGTTTTTATGAGATCGCACAGTTCATGCAAATGAATAATAATGAATTTTTGGTTTCATAGCAGTTTACTTGCATCATTAAATATTTTTTGTTAAACAATCATCTAAATGTGACATTGTTTGGAAGGCCATTTCATGTAAGACAAAACAAATAATGTAGAAAATTTCACGCATGTTTAATTATGTATTAAACTTCAGATTTGTAAGATGTTTCGGCTGCAGCATCGGCCTTGTTCACACAACAAGCAAGCACTCATGTGGTTGGCGTCGTTTCTTTAGCTGTTGCCAGCAGAGATTTCCAAATTATCAGAATACTGAAGGGTGTGTCCGAATTGCAAGTGTTTTTATTGAAGAGAATTTCAATGCTTTCTCTGTAGCGTAATGAAAATTTGTTTGAAAAGGGTGCAGTCCTTTTAGTGCAATTCCAGTTTAGAGAGGCAGAGGTATCTTCAATAGTCAGAAGAGAAAGTGCAGAAGTCGGAAGACTGACTATTGAAGATACCTCTGCCTCTCCAAACTGGGATTGTACCAAAAGGATTGCACCCTTTTCAAACAAATTTTCATTATGCTACAAAGAAAGCATTGAAATTCTCTTCAATAAAAACTTGCAATTCGGACGCACCCTTCAGTATTTTGATAATTTGGAAATCTCTACTGGCAACAGCTAAAGAAACGATGCCAACAACATGAGTGCTTGCTTGTTGTGTGAACAAGGCTGATGCTGTAGCCGAAAGATCTTACAAATCTGAAGTTTAATACGTAATAAAACATGCATGAAATTTTCTATATTATTGATCTAAATGTGACTTTGCAGTAGCTTTTCTTTTGTAGGAAAAATTGTTGTGCTACTAGATATCACGGTATTTGTGGGAAACATTTGTAGTGAATGTTAATGGAACCAGCACATCACTTATGAATTCTGTTAATCAGTGTAGTTGTGAGATACGTGGAGTGTTGTGTTACATACATACATGTCACTAAGCTATTTTCTCATATATTCAGATGTTAGCTCCACAAAGAAATACAAATTACCAGATAAGTTTTACTTACTGTTGCCGTATCAAACTTCTCCATTTACTGCAATCTTGACATACAACTTGGGCTTCACTCACATCCATCGCACACCGTACACAAGATCTTCTGTACTTCATACTCATAATCTTTTCCCCATGCAGTCACTCCTGAATCTGATCCTCCCATGACTTCCTTGGCCTTCCTCTACCTTTCCTTCCTGCCACTTGGGCTAAAAAGATTTTCTTAGTAAGCATCTCATCACTTATTCTTTCAACATGGCCAAACCACCGAAGCATATTAGTTTCCACCATGCTAACAACATTTTGCTTCACATTACACAACTGCAACACATCTTCATTCCTCACACAATCAGAACGTGTCTTGCCCCCCCCTCCGTAAGTAATGCATTTCTCCAGTGCTTAAACGACTCCTATGTTTCTAATCCATCATTCTTGTGAAAACCTCCCAAAGCAGCCATGACTTTCAATGAAGAATTCACTCGCCTACTAATTTCACCATCCAATTTGTTCTCTCTGTCAAACATGCTTCCCAAATATACAAACTCATCCACCTGGTCAATCACAGTGCCATTTAGACATATATTACATTCAGTACTACCAGTTGCTCTCTTAAAAGCCACAACTTTGGGTTTTCCCTTATTTATACTCAGTTTAAATTTCATGTACACTTCGTACTTCCTAGACAACATACTCTGCAACTTACTTTTGCTCTCTGCCACAGAACAGTGTCATCAGCATACAGCAATCTGCACACAAGGATGTCACCAAGACATAAACCAGTATTATCTATTTTGGCCTCACGCATGCACGCGCCCATAAATATATTAAACAGCCATGGTGACATTACACAACCTTGTCTAACTCCTGCTCCAATAGAAAACGATTTTGATAAAACACCATTCACTCGTATACAAGCTCTACTGCCAGCATACATGGCTTTTACACTGTTAAGTAGATTCCCAGTAACACCATATTCATTCAATACCTTCCACAAAAGTTTCCTATTTACTCGGTCGTAAGCTTTCTCTAAATCTATGAAGGCAGCAAAAACTTTTTCACCAACAGCCAAATACTTTTCAATCATCATGCGTAATGCAAAAATGTGGTTACTGCAGCCTTTAGCAGGCATAAAACCACTCTGAACATCTCACTTTTTCTCTGGTGTAAGACCCCATACTTTTTCAATAACGACCTTACCAAACACTTTCCCTGGCACACTCAGTAGGCTAATACCACAATAGTTTTTGCAGTCAGTCTGATAACCTTTTCTCTTATACAAGGGAACAATGATAGCATCCTTCCAATCCCGAGGAACCATTCCTAACTCCCAGCACAACTGGCAAATTTCAGTTTAACTAGTCAATTACAGAGTCACCACCATATTTCAACATCTCGGCAGTTATGACATCAATTCCCGGAGCCTTACCATTCTGAAGAGATTTTAGAGCTTTACACACCTCTTATCTTGAGATCCCATCTGTGCATCCATCTCTCACTATGATATCATCTGCTTCTGCCTCTGAATCACCTTTGCTTTCCTGATTTAATAACTCACAGAAGTATTCACCCCATCTTTCACTTAACTCATTGGGCTCCCATATCATTTTCCCGATCCTTTTCTTCACACAACTTACAACTTTGTTTCCCCAATTTTTCCAGATTCTCATGTACTTCCAGAAAGTCTTCCTATCTTTCCAAAAAGCCAATTCATGCCTTTCCACCCTCTCCTTCCTATTTTTTGCCTTACTCTGGCGAACCAGCCTAGCGGCTTTACGCTTCTTTCAGCGATATTCATCCACAGAAACTCTACCTAGCAACATCCCCAAATAGGCTTCCTTCTTCCTCTTTACTGCCTTTTCAATCTCACTATTCCACCAAGCATCACCTCTTTTGTTACCCACTATTGTGGTGCCACAGACCTCTTCAGCAGCAGTGACAACACAGTTCTTAAAACATTCCCATTTCTTTTCTACATTCCTCTCACAAGATTTCAGTTCCTTCAGTCATTCTCTGAGTAAGTCAGAATAAAAAAAACTGATGATCTTCAGAGAGCCTTTCAACCTTTATTCTTTCCATCCTGGGCCCCTTCCTATTCCTTTTGCTCCAACCAACATTCAGTTTCACTCTTGACACTACCAAGTAATGATCAGAACCAACATCCGCACCTCTCATCATACGAGTGTCAACAATTAAGTGATTCAGACATTGATCAGAGACAACAAAATCTATCACACTCTTTTGTCCCAGAGTACGATTTTCACAAGTATATGTATGGATATACTTGTGGTTGAAAAACATATTAGATACACACAAACCATTCTCAATGCAGAGTTCAATTAATCTTTCACCATTGTCATTCACACAAGGATCCTTAAACTTACTCAGAACATTGTCAGAAATTGCATTCTGCACACCTATTCTAGCATTGGAATCACCTGCTATTATAAATTTCTCTTTAGCACTAAACTGGTTCAAAACAGCTTTTAGCTCATTCCAGAAATCTTCCTTCCTATCAGAGGGTTCAGAGTCACAAGGAGCATACACTACAACAATTACTATTCTCTGAAGTTTCACTTTCAAACGAATCTAAAGAATTCTCTCACTTATGCAGCTATAGTGAATCAAGTTGTTCTTCATCTTTTCACTTAAAATCACACCTACACCAGCCTGTCCTCTCACATTATCCAACACTCCAGACCACACACTCACTGTATCATTCAATTCTTTTATCCCAATTTCCTTCTTTTTGGTTTCACTTACACACAGCACATCCAATCTATACTTATTCATCTCTTCAATCACCTCACTTATCTTGTTGCCATTTATACCTCTAGTATTCCATACACCAATCTTACATTTACTCAGCCGATATGTCTTTCTCATATGCCGTTTAGAAAGTCCAGGCAATTCCGTGGTGCACCGTCCTTCTCAAGTGTGGTAGGTCCATCATATCCCACACTAGAGTCGGGATATTGATTTCTTTGTCTTTTTAATCAGGTAAGTACATCAGTGTGAGGGGATTCGCCTGCAGCTGACGGTTCCAGTTGGTCATTCAATCTAAGGATTCTGGAACAAAACCCAGTGAGTTGAGGTCTTTTCGCCAATGTCACGCAGAACTAGCTGGCACCTCTCGGAGATTCACAGAGGCCCCAGTAGCTGTTGTGTGTGCCATTGTTACCACGGAGTACCCCGAGAAGACAAACCCATCTGTGATTGAGATTGCTCTTAAGAAATATTGCTTGATGGTTTCAGAAGTGGAAGCAAAGTTAGGTCAGACTTGCATGTGGTTGTTGCTGTGAACTTGATTTTAGTTATGGCAAATTGTTTGTTATGAAATACAGTCCAGACAGTTCCAAATATACCAAGACAAGTTTCTTCATTTCTGTGACATAGCTTTATGCCCTGAAAACAATCGCCATGAAATTCATCTTGAAAAACTTTTAAATGAGCTCTAGTTGAGTGTTTCAAATATTCTAAATTCAAACATGCATCCTCTAGAGCTCTGTCATTTCTAATTATCAATTATTTTCTCCACTAATTTTTCTAAAATTAAAAACAATTAGACCTATTAAACTTCAAGCTTATTAACAATAATTTTTTACCCTGCCTTTATGATTCATGGTCAAATATTTCACCCATCCAAGAGAAAACTACTTGCAATTAGTAAACACAAAATCAAATATGTTTCAGCACAAATTGATTTTTTTCCTTGAATTTATCTGCTTGAAAACCACGATGAGTCGCCAATGAAGCTTAACATTGAGTTCCATTCTCTAGCTAAACAAAGCCTACACCAACAAACAGTCAGCAAAGCGACAGGCTAAAAGCTAGTTTCTGATAAAGTGAAGTCATTTGTGTGGATTTTCTTAGAAATGTCTACCAGGATTTCAAGGATATCCAGCCAGTAGTGTAGAATTATAACAAATCAAACACTTTGAATTTCCTTTAAGTAGTTCTTTAGTGTGGTTAACTTTTTAGCATCTTCTCCAGTCACAACATTTTCCAGGTGCACATCAACCATAACAATTATTTTTAATATTACAAGTTTTGCTTGTTGATGGCTAGACAACAATATTTTTTGTTTTTCATTGCCCATTTGCACTGATGAAACTTCCAAGAAATTACTTATGGCAACAAGTTGCCTTTGCTGCTTCAGTAACCAGCTGTTAAATTTAATTATGCCTTTAATAGCAGATTCAAAAACATCTGTAATGTATTCAAACTAGTTAACTTTTTTTATGGGATTTATCTAGGTAAAATCCCAAATTTCTGCAAATTTTCAGAAAGGACTCCTCTTCATCAGGCAGCCATTCGTTCAATCTCCTTCACTGTCTTTGGTTACGGTTAACCTTGACGGTTACAGTGATTCTGCAAGATATTTTGCAAGATGTTAGGCAGCAAAAATCCCTTACAGTCATTAATAATGAAGTTCTGGTATTTTCCAATTTCAAGTCCCTCTTTTAATTTATGCTTCAGAAAGTTGGATTGATTTCCAATGACAGTTAAACAGTCCCAGTCCATGTGGTGTCCTGTTTCTCTAACTTGCCAGCAAACTCACATTGCAGAGCACAAGGCAGCAAAAAAAACATTGTTCAAACAAGACAGGATCAGACAGGCACGTTAGAGAAACAGGAGACCACATGGACTGAGAGTCTGTACTTGTCATTGGAAATCAATCCAACTTCCTGAAGCGTAAATTGAAAGAGGGACTTGAAATTGGAAAATACCAGAATTTCATTATTTATGACTGTAAGGGATTTTCGCTGCCTAATATCTGGCAAGATATCTTGCAGAATCGCTATAACCGTCAAGGTTAACCGTAACCAAAGACAGTGACGGAGATTGAACGAATGACTTCCTGACAAAGGAGAGGAGTTCTCTCCAAAAATTTGCAGAAATTTGAGACTTTGCCTAGATAAATCCCATAAAGAAGTTTGAATGTAGCAATCTAGGAAGCCACATAATAAAGATTACCGTAATTTTTGGGCTAAGAGCCACGGCTCTTACGTTACTAAAAGTAAAAATTTTTGGGTGTGCGGCCCTTATGTCGAAGCGGCTCTTATGCCGAATTTGTTTTCGATAAGACTGTTTCTCCCCCCCTTTTTTTTCATGCAGATGCTTAGTAAATTTTTTTAAACCACGTCGTTTTTTTTTCACAAACTCGACAGTGATCAAGTTTTCCCCCTTTCTACTCCTACATTAGACACATCTATTTAAACGATAACTCCGCTGTCCTCATGTTGGTTTAGGAGGGAAAGTGGGGGAGGGCAGGAATGCCTAACTCAAATGCTCTTTGCATGGAGGAGTGGGGAATGGAATGGGGACATAAGCACACAGACGAGTAGCGTGACGTCCGAGACTTTTGTGGATATCGCGCCCAGCGTATCTCTTTCGTTGGCTGCAGCATACATCATGCAGGAAGGTGCGATGATTTTCACTGGGGTGGGGAGGCCGGTTTGATGGGCACTTCCCTGAACAAAAGCTTAAGAACATGAACAATGCAAAAGCCTGCCCCAGGATGATTCCATTAGCAGAGATCTATTCCAAACAATACTGGTGGGTCGGAAAGGCAAATTCTGTTCATTCTTCATGGTTAATCTGGCATGCGATACAGGTGTTTCTTGGCTCTGTGCTCCTGAGTTTTGCTTCAATTTTATTTATTTATTTTATTGACTGACGATAGTGGAAATTGAAGGCTTCGGCTGGAAAAGAAAAAAAGAAGTGAGAGCTTTCCCATTCATATTAAAGCGGAGCTCAATGCAAAGGCTCAGTGCGCAGTAAATGAAAGTAGGTCAAACCACTTGAAAGAGAGAAAGCGGCACCGCTGTTTCAAAGTGTTGGCGGACAGATCCGCGAACAAGTGCGAGGTAGCTGGTAAAAGGAAGCGCAACTTCATTCTAACAAAAACATCTGTAGATGAGAAATAAAAAGCATAACATAGAAGGAACATATTATTAAAGAAAACATTAATCGAAAGCATTACAAGCGGTAATTTATAAGTTAATTACTTCTAAGACGGATTCTATTGCGGTGAACAGAGAACCATCCTGTAGCAGACATCCACATTGAATGTAATTTAGACGATTGTGTGGTTTTACGAGCAATGCGATATTCTAACGGGAGTTTTAAGATTAACCGTGATTTATATTGATTACATAAATGGTTTTGAGCATTTAATAAAGGCAAACAAATAACATCATTAACATGATTAATAAAAAATGTATAAATAAAATTTTTTGCCAGTATGAACAAATAAGTGCATAAAGCAGATTGACACTGAATTGCAGATTAGCCTTTGAAGTATACATATAATCATGTTGGGTGTGAGTTAATTCATGAAAATAAGGAAGATAATTTAGTTTTCTGAGCAACACCATGACTTCACAGGTGCAGCCCTTATGCCGGTGCGGCCCTTACGGCAACTTTTGCTTCCAAGATTGCAAAATTTCTCACCTGCGGCCCTTACGCCAATGCGGCTCTTAGTCCGAAAATTACGGTAGTTTGATTTACAGATCTGTAATGTATATGTTTTTCCCCAGATCCATAATGGTGATATTGCCCACTTTGTCCGTGTTCATTTCGTACACTGTTCACTTCATTCATGGTTCATTTTTTTGTTCACTTCATCCAAGGTTCACTTTGTTCAATGTTCATCACCGTTCATTCATTTCATCCTCAGAATGTATGGACTACCACCAAAAACTTCTGATTTGATGGAATATTTGTTACTAGGCAGAAAGGGTTAGAAGACATTTTTTACATTCTGTTTTTTTTCCTTCTTAGGTTTCTTGATTAAAATATAAATAACGAATTTAAATTTTATTTAATCCGAAAAATATGAAAACCCAGCAGTTTTGCCCAGCTGATAGTTATAAAATTTTTCACAAAGGAAGGTATCACTCTGTCTGAAATCTTTTCCAGGCTTCAAGCGCAGTTTAAGGTAGATTGTTTGTCACAGGCTAGTGTTCAGTTGGGCAAAAAAATTTTTTGCTGTAGGCAGAGACAAATGGTGATACATTTTGGTATAAAGAAAATGAAATAGAAAAAAAAAATATTGAGGATGAGGACGAAAAAAATTGTTTTAAAATAAGAAGAAAAATGAAATAATTAATAAAAGAGACTTATTGAGAGTGAAGTGATGAAAAGCTGTTTGTAAAATTAGACATTCTGCAAGGTACGCAAGAATGTTAAAAAGGCTGGACAGATGGAGAGGTCATTTGGTGAAAAGAAAATGGAACCAAATGTTTCAGGAAAATGTACCAAAAATGTGTTTTAAAATCAAACTTTAACCCTTTTTCTTGCTAGAATGGTCAGAATTATCCATTCTGAGGACAAAATGAATGTGAACAGTGGATGAAGTGAAAAGCAGACAAAGTGAACACTCAGTGAAGTGAACCATGGATGAAATTAACATGGACAAAATGATAAGGCACCATCAGTAACTGAGAGCTCCCGATCATGTCTTCACCATTCACCTATTCCTGCTATGCTTCTTGATTCGCCTATTCCCGTCTCGCCTAAAACTTTCACCTGCTAGAGGCGAGGGATTCACCTGGAGCAAACTTCCATTTCCCCCTATTCTTGTTTCGCCTATTCCTGCTACGTCGAAAGTTAATGGTGTGAGAAAATGCTATTATGATCTTTACCTCCAGTGAATTTTTTTTTATCAAAATGCTAAATCTTTTGTGCGTAGGGGAAAAAAAAAAAAAATTTCCCATGAAAAAAAAAAAAAGCTAGTTTTATCCCTAGAGTTTGAAACTAGTTTTATTTCTTTAATCGAAAAAAAAAAAAAAAGCCAAGTAGAAAACAAAGTTGTGCAAAACATTTATACTTTAGAAAAAGGGAGGGGGAGGGATGCTATTACATTATTTTGCATAAGCTTTGACGGAGTATTTAAAAAAAAAAGATACATCTTTACCTTTCGTGATTTTTTTTTTTTTAATCGAGACACTAAATCTTTTGTGCGTTAATGTAGGAGACATCAAATGCTGAGTAAAAAGTAATAAACAGAAGGTAGTCGTCAGCGTGATTAAGGTATTAAATGTGTCATCCAATCAAAATCGTGAGAAATATAGTGAGGGGTGGAGGAGGGGTTATGTGGGTGTACGGCAGAATTCAAGAAAGCGTTGATAATGAAAGGTAAAGAAGAGTAAAAGATAGAGGGATGTTGGTGCTGGGTCCGGACTAAAGCCCACCGGACATTTGCCCAACCGGACACTTGCCCACTATGGATGATTTGTAGATAATATGTAACGTCTGAGGATGTTTCCGGTCTAGTCTAGGAAAACTGATCACATAAATATTTATGGGCCGTATAAAAATTGCACTTTGTTTTAGAAATGTTGAAATTTAAGGGGGTTACTCCCAAACCTAAATTTATATATATTACCTTTGTTATGGGTTCAAAAAGCTCAAACTTAAATCACAAGACAATGCTATCAACAAACGAGCAGCACACTTAAAAATTTGGAAAAGTTTAAATATAGGGGGTGTTAACCCCCCAAATGCAAACTAACATATATAATCTTTTTAATGGGATTCCTTGTGTTCACTCTTGTTGTTTGCTTAACTTCAAAACCGTAGAAACAGATTTGTTATAATGATAAGCGATAAGCTGTTTACAATACGAACAAAAACATATTGCAATGTATCAAAATTTTCTTCAAAAGATTAAACAGGATGTACATCAGTAATCAAATACAGATTTTTATTTCGGCCAAAAATGAAGAGAGTACATGACCCCATAGGACCCGGACACGAGCCCAACTTCATTGACCGACTACGACATAGCCCACCGGACATCAGCCACTTCCGAAAATGGCCTGATTTTATTGCTATTGAATGTTCACATGTGTAAATCCTAGTAGCAGAAATTTCTGGTCATAAAAATTCCCCATGTTGGAAAGATCCCTATCCGTTTATGAGAAAACTAAATTGTTACAAACGAAAGTAGGATATGGAGAAACTCTCCACTAGGTACCATTTTCCATCCGTAACACTGGGAGTGCATTTTTGAAACCACAGATGGAAATAAAAGGCAGCATGTTATGCCCTAATGCTTACAAGGCATCTAGGCTAAAGAGCACTTTTGCAAACTAGAAGCTATAAATTTTAAGTTAGACACATTAAGCATATATATAATTTAAAAATAAAATGAGATTATAAAAAATAAAATGAAACTATTAAAAATAAAATGAGACAGAATTAGACTCAACATATTGATTATGAGCAGCTTACGAAGGACACAAGCTTAGGTCTTATTTGTAGGTTTTAAGTGGTAAGCATAATATTTGGTACGTGCACATAGGAAATAATATTTAAAAAAATCTGAGGATATATCAGTTACATTATTATATTCTTTACCAGTAGACCATATTGCTGTCTTAAGCACGAAGAAAAAGACATAAACCATTTAAACACGAAATAAACCAGGTCAAATCATCGCAAGCTGTGAAAACATTTTTTACTTACGAGAATTAAAACTTGTCTAAAAGGTTAAAATGATTAAAACAATGTGCGAGATCTTTCGGGTCTGTCTTTACAGACCCATCCTCTGGCACAACAAGAAAACTCTCACGGGGGACGCTGGCTTATATAAGCACCTCTGCACTGTAAAAAGATCTCACACATTGTTTTAATCATTTTAACCTTTTAGACAAGTTTTAATTCTTGTAAGTAAAAAATGTTTTCACAGCTTGCGACGATTTGACCTGGTTTATTTCGTGTTGAAATGGGTTATGTCTTGTTCTTCGTGCTTAAGACAGCAATATGGTCTACTGGTAAATCTTAATTAGCACGACAAAAACTTTCACTCATCATTATTATATTCCCCTCAGGTTGCAGAGAACCTACTAGCATCATGATAGTAAAAAACTCATTAGCGTTGGATTCCTCTTTGTAAATGGTGCAGCTCTTTTGACTCAACATGAAGTGGTAAAAAGCATTTAGGTCGCCAAAAATTAAACTGTGGCTGCCATACATTGGCTTTTTAGTGACTTCTGAATTCTGTTATGAATGTCATAGGAATTTTAGCTATCCACCCACCCTCTAAACCAGAGCTGGACAAGTACATGGCACATTAGGCTCAGATAATATTAAAGATGTAGAGTCACAACTTTACTAGCTTCTTTCCCAGATAGTTCTGTACTCTTGGACTTTGAACCGAAGAGGTAAACAATTATGTCATGGTCTCTTTTGCTTTTTACTCAGTATTTTATATTTTATACATTAATGCACGAAAGATTTAGGGTTTCGATAAAAAAAAATGATCACGGGAGGTAAAGATGTATCTTTTTTTAAATCACTTTGTCAGAGCTTATGCGAAATAATGTAATAGCATCCCTCCCCTCCCTTTTTTTAAAATTATAAATGTTTTGCACAACTTTGTTTTCTGCTTGGCTTTTTTTTTTTTTTTTTACGATTAAAGAAATAGAACTAGTTTCAAACCCTAGGGATAAAATTAGCCCTTTTTTTTCACGGGAAAAATTGTCCGTTTTTTAACACACGAAAGATTTAATTTAGTGTTTCGATTAAAAAAAACCACGGGAGGTAAAAATGTATCTTTTTTAAAATCACTCCGTCAAAGCTTAAGTGAAATAATGTAACAGCATTTTCTCGTTCCAGTAACTTTTGACGTAGAAGGAATAGGTGAAACAAGTATAGGTGACAAAGGAAGTTTGCTCCAGGTGAATCTTTCCCTTCTAGCAGGTGAAAGTTTTAGGCAAGACAGGAATAGGTGAATCAAGAATTCTTTCCTCGCCTAAAATGGCGGAGCCCATTAACTTTTGACGTAGCAGGAATAGGCCAAGCAAGAATAGGCGAATCAGGAAGTAACCACTCCAGATTATGGGCAGTGCAGAGGATAGAAACTATGAAAAATTTCTTTTGTCAATAATGTTGTAACACCAGCATATATGCCTCCCCATGTTTATAGAAGCACCATCTAAATTAATTCCAACAAGTTCGATCTGGCTGTATTGATTCAACTGAACACTTTCTAAGGATTTGGTAAGTGTGGTAAATGCCCCTGGGACATCCTCAAGTTCTTTTTTGTTCTTTCATAGAATCATAAAAATCATAAAGGTACATCAGTGTGAATGATCAGCTCACAGCTAACGGTTCCAGTTGGTCATTCCACCTAAGGATTCTAGAACATAACGCAATGAGTTGGGGTCGTTTTGCCAATGTCACAGTCCATGCCACAATGTCTTGCCACTGTTATGAGGGTGAAAGGTGGGCTGACATATTAATTGTCTTTTGTGTATAATAAGTTGTCCTTTCAGTGTATAGGCACTAAACCTAAACAAAGACTGAGATTCTTTCAAAGCTCTTCATGCATTAGAACAGTGTTTCCCAGTAGGATTAGTAAAGTGCCAGTGTGGTTCTATGGATCTCATGGTTGTTATACTCAGAATGATTTATCCTATTGGGAAACACTGTTCTAATGCATGAAGAGCTTTGAAATAATCACAGTCTTTGTTTAGGTCTAGTGCCTATACACTGAAAGGACAACTTATTATACACACCCACCAAATAATGTGTCAGCCCACCTTTCACCTTCATAACAGTGGCAAAACATTGTGGCATGGACTTCACCTACAAGCAGGAAATGTTCAGTTGATGTTGTGGCCCACAATTCCAAGACCACCTTCCGCAAAGTGCTGAGTGCGCCAGTGGTGGGTTTCAGGTTCAAATGCATTGCTCCATTTCATCCTACAGATGCTCAGTGATTTCATGAATGGTGTTTAGTGCACATTATGATCATTCACTATTTTGTAGATGAGCAAGCTTCCTCATGTCTAACAAAACTGCAAGGAAAGAAATCAATTTAGAAAAAACTTCATGTGTGGCAAAATTTCAACCAAGAATTCAAATTCTATGCAAAAAAAAAAAAAAAAAAAAAAAAAAAACAAGCAAAGTTTCACATTCATTATACATACATATCATTAAGCTGTTCTCTGATATTCAGAGGTTAGCTCTTCAAAGAAAACCATCTGACAAATAAACATTAAACAGATAATAAAACCAGCTAATAAACTTTTAGCTGATTATTTACTTACTGTTGCCGTATCAAATTTCTCCCTTTACAGCGATCTTGACACAACACGAGCTTCAGTGACATTCATCACACAACATACACAAGACCTTCTATACTTCATACTCATAATCTTTTTCTCATTCAGACTCTACTGAATCTGATCCTCCCATGATTTCCTTGGCCTTCCTCTGCCTTTCTTTCCTGCCACTCGGGCCAAACAAATTTTCTTAGTAAGCATCTCATCACTCATTCTTTCAACTTGGCCAAACCACCGAAGCATATTAGTCTCCACCTTGCTAACAATTGTTTGCTTTACATTACACATGTGCATCACATCTTCATTCCCCACATGATCTGAACATGTCTCCCCCTTCCTAAGTAACGCATTTCTCTGGTACACAAACGACTCATGTTTTTTCTGTAGTACCTAGGTTTCACTGCCATACATCAGAGAAGGAATAATTACACTTTCATACACAGCCATTTGGGACTCTTTTGAGAATCCATCATTCCTGTGAAAACCTCCTAAAGCAGCTATGACTTTCAATGAAGAATTTACTTGCCTACTAATTTCACCATTTAATCTGTTCTCTCTGTCAAACAAGTTTCCCAAATATACAAACTCATCCACCTGGTCAATCACAGTGCCATTTAGACTTATATTGCATTCAGTACTACCAGTTCCTCTCCCTAAAGCCATAACTTTGGGTTTTCCCTTATTTATACTGTGTTTGAATTTCATACAAACTTCGTACATCCGGGACAGCATGCTCTGCAACTCACTTTTGCTTTCTGTCAACAGGACTGTGTCATCAGCATACAGCAATCTGCACACACGGGTATTACCAAGACATAAACTAGTATTGTTCATCTTGGATTTGCGCATGCATGTGTCCATAAATATATTAAACAGCCAGGGTGACATTGCACAACCTTGCCTGACTCCTGCACCAATGAAAAACCATTTTGATACGACACCACTCACTCGTACACAAGCTCTACTACCAGCATACATGACTTTCACACTATTAAGTAGATTCCCAGTAATACCATATTCATTCATCACCTTCCACAGAAGTATCCTATTTACTCAGTCATATGCTTTCTCTAAATCTATGAAGACAGTAAAAACTTTCTTACCAACAGCCAGATACTTTTCAATCATCATGCGTAGTGCAAAAATTTGGTTACTGCAGCCTTTAGCAGGCATGAAACCACCCTGAACATCCCATACTTTCTCTGATGTAAGATCTCATACCTTTTCAATAATGACATTACCAAACACTTTCCCTGGCACACTCAGTAAGCTAATACCACGATCGTTCTTGCAGTCAGTCTGATCACCTTTTCCCTTATACAAGGGAAAAATGATAGCATCCCTCCAGTCCCGAGGTACCATTCCTAACTCCCAGCATAACTGGCAGATTTCAGGTAACCAGTCAATTACAGAATCACCACCATATTTCAACATCTCAGCAGTTATGCCATCAACTCCTGGAGCCTTACCAATCTGAAGAGATTTTAGAGCACACCTCTTCTCTTGAGATCCCATCTGTGCACCCATCTCTGACTATGACATCATCTGCTTCTGCCTCAGAATCACCTTTGCTTTCTTGACCTAATAGCTCACAGAAGTATTCACCTCACCTTTCACTTAACTCATGGGATTCCCATATCATTTCCTCGATCTTATTGTTCACACATCTTGCAACTTTGTTTCCCCCAATTTCTCCAGTGTCTCATTATACTTCCAGAAAGCTTTTCTATCTTTCCAAAAAGCCATTTCATGCCTTTCTACCTTTTCTTTTCTATCTTTTGTCTTACTCTGGCGAACCAGCTTTGCTGCCTCACGCTTCTTACAGCGATATTCATCCTCAGAAACTCTACCTTGAAACATCCCCAAATAAGCTTCCTTTGTTCTTCTTTACTGCCTCTTCAATTTCGCTATTCCACCAAGCATGGCCTCTAGTGCTACCCACTATTTTGGTGCCACAGACCTGTACAGCAGCAGTGACAACACAGTTCTTAAAACAACTCCACTTGTTTTCTACATTCCTATCAAATGACTTCAGTTCCTTCAGTCATTCTCTGAGTAAATTAGAATAATTCTGATGGACTTCAAGAAGCCTTTCAACCTTTATTCTTTCCATCCATGGCATGTTCCTATTTCTTTTCCCCCAACCAAAATTCAGTTTCACTTGTGACACCACCAAGTAATGATCAGAGCCAACATCTGCACCTCTCATCACACGGGTGTCGACAACTAAGTGTTTCAGATGCTGTTCGTAAACAACAAAATCTATCGCACTCTTTTGACCAAGAGTACAATTTTCCCAAGTATATGTGTGGATATACTTGTGGTTGAAAAACGTGTTAAATACATACAAACCATTCTCAATGCAGAGTTCAATTAATCTTTCACCATTATCATTCACACAAGGATCATTAAATTTACCCAGAACACTATCAGAAATTGCATTCTGCACACCTTCACCAGCCTGTACTCTCACATTATCCAACACTCCAGACCACACACTCACTGTATCATTCACTTCTTCTATCCCAATTTCCTTCTTTTAGTTTCACTCACACACAGCACATCCAATTTTTACTTATTCATTTCTTTAATCACCTCATTCATATTTCGATTTATTCCTCTAGTATTCCACACACCAATCTTACACTCACTCAGCCGGTATCTCTTTCTCATTCTCTGTTTTCCATTTCCGTATTGTTTCCGTGGTGGACCATCTTTCTCAAGTGTGGTAGGTCCACCTTATCCCACACGAGAGTCCAAAATAGTAATTCTTTGAGTCATTTTAATCAGGTAAATACACCAGTGTGGGGAATTAGCCCACAGCTGATGGTTCCAATTGATTATTCACCTAAGGATTCTGGAACAAAACCCAGTGAGTTGGGGTCTTTTCGCCAATGTCGCACAGGAATAGCTGGCACCTCTCCAAGATTCACAGAGGCCCTTGTTGCGGTTCTGTGCGCCATTGTTACCACAGAGTGCCCTGAGGAGGCAAACCCATCTCTCACTAAGACCGCTCACTCACATTCAAAGTAAACCTTATATTGAACTGGGTTGTAAACTTTGTTTTGATCTGTTATTTAGACATTTGAAAAACAAAAGATGTTGAGATAAAAGCCACACGCCATCAGCTTTTGCTGACCTGTAAGCGTCTTCATAGCAAAAAGTTTGGAAAGGGACTTTTCCTCCATGGAAAAAACATTTAGAATGTATAAAAACTCATGCGCATTGGAAAAACTGTGCAAAAAGAAGTTTGGTTAATTTTTGGTGTTTTTTAAATAGTTTGAGTATCATGATGCATTGTATTGAAACATGGAGCTATTTGAAATTGTTTTGTTGCTCATAATTCAAATACCTTGAGGTTGTAATATAGGTGATATAGTGTCTCAGCTAGTTGAGCAGTGTAAGATTTTTTTCCTCATCACTTTATCACCTCATGAACTCCTTTTTTCTTGCAGGACAGATACCTTTTTTGTTCTGGGGCATATGATGGAAAAGTGAACTTGTACTCTGCCCAGAGAATGGAACTTCTGATGTGCTATCAAGTAATGATGTTTTTTATTTGTAAAATACAAAGTTGTAAACAGGACTGTGATGATTTTAAAATTAATTTTAATAGTTGATTGTGTGATTCAAATTTTACAGTAATATTTTAAAAATGTAAATAGATTTTCTTGGGTCTAACTAAAAGTATGAAATGATTGAAGATTTATAAAAAGTTAAATTCATTTGCTTTTTAAAATTTTGTTTTTCATTTGCTTAGCTGTACTTCTCATGTATGTATATTATTCTGTGAAATAAGAAAAGATAAGTAGATAGAAAGAAAATAAAGTTTTCATTTCCTAGGATCATTCCTTTAAACCTCAAAGAAATCATTGAAGAATTAAGTAAGCATAACTTTGCCATTTCAGCACAGAAGTGCTGTAATTAATTGTTCTTTGTGCAGCTAATTTCCAAGTGTTCTGAAGAGTTGTTTGCGTGTAGAAAAGCTAATTACAGCATTTTTATACTGGAAATAATGAACATGTATTTCAAACTTATTACAAGGGTAGGACCAAAGCCCAATATCAAAAACATTCCAAGAATTGGGCAGTAAACTGAACAAGATCTTCACATGATATAAATACAATCATTAACCCTACTGTCAATGGCTATCAGTGTTGGGAGTAACTGCTGCAAGGATCATGAGAGTGAAAATGAAATGTGTTCAAATAAGTTTTTAGTGATTTATTTAACTTGAACTCAGTGTAACATTTTAATTGCAGCAAAATGTGTAAGCAGTCATTCCCATATCAGCTTCCTAGGAGTCACTGTCAGAAGTCTAAAAATGTGATATAGTTATGGATTTCAATTACATATTTTATATGTAAAAATGATATCTCTTAGGAATTGGCAATTTTAACTTGTTGGAAGGCATTGGAGTTCTGTTTGTAGATGATTCACTTGAAAGTATTTCTTTTTGTTTAAAGGTTTAGAAGCAAAGAATATATGGCAATGTAGACATAAATAAACACTTTATTCAAATATCCCATCAAATTTTTTTTTTCGAAAAAGGTTAAAATAAAAAGTACGTGAAATGCATTAAGAAGATTTCTTCAGTCTCAGGTTTTTGATGAAGTGCCAAACTTCATAAGGCAATGCTCCTTCAAATTTTATATCATTTGTAAATAAAACCAAAGAGTGCCATCATAGTTTCCTGTATTTTCACTGTATTATGCAAAACCATAATGCAAAATATAGGAGATATATCATGGAGTATACCTTAGCCTTTGTCATTTTTCTATGATTCTGCATTTCATGAAATGTAGCAGGTTTTGGGGATTATTTTTCACATATATTTGCTTTCCTGTCATCATTCCTGTTTTTTGTCTGGGTTTGGGGTTTGCTAGGAATGAACTGGTTTGTCCTCTCCCACCCAAGCAGGTTAACAAGTGTGGTATAGCTTTCTCATATCCTGATGTTATGGTGATTCTGTTAGTGCATAGTCACCATCAGGACTCGACAAATCCTGGGCGCCAGGTCACCCAGGTGTCTAGAAAACTGTGACTGGTGCCCCAATATTTTTTTGTACTTCAGACATAATTTGCAGTAAATACCGTAATTTCTGTTGTATAATCCACAAATTATCTGTTAAAAAGTTATGCGTTATGCATTTTAGTTCAGCGGATAATACACCAGTGATGAAAAAGAAAAAAAAATCCTTCGTCATTTAAAATAATCTGTAATTGTCAAGAGATGTGGTGTTATCAGAAAAGTTACCAAAAAGGCAGTAACAGAAAAAATGTAACACTATACGAGATAGAGGACCACAAAGAGATGGAAAGAATATATATATATCTGTTAAAAAGTTATGCATTTATATATATATCTGTTAAAAGTTATGCATAGGTCAGGTGATGCGTAACATCACAGCCTCTCCTTGACAAATGTCAACCCCCGCACGGGGATAACTGGTTTTCCAGTTATTTGGGGAGCGGCGCCCCCACGGCCCGAGCTGACCTTGTGACTGGTCAACATCTGATGTCATGCCACAGCTTGTTTTTTTCTTATTTTGGTGCTGTTGGTGTTTGCAGGGACGGCTGTTCATCCAGCTGTTGGGGAGTCGCGGCCCCACGATCCCGAGCTGGTCTTGTGTCTCGCTTTTTTGTTTTTATTTATTTTCTCCACTGGCTAGTTGCCCGTGTTGTATTCTCTACCTCATCGCTACCACGTTATGTACTAACACCCCGGTCTTGTGGTTTTGTTACCCTCCACCACTAACTGATTTATATTAACCGCTCAGTTCGTAGGTTGCTGAGATTCTGTTTAGGTTCCCTTCCAGGATTTGTCTTCTTTGGATTTCTTTTTTTCCTTTTAACTGGTTTGGGTGCTAGACCTACCTGCATGTTTGCCGCGTGCGGAGACCCGTGAGGCGGAAATGGGATGTCTGGCGGCTGAGGTCGCAGGAGACCGGATAAGTGCCTCCTGTGTACCAACACTCCTCTTCGACCCCGGCTTCGCTGTAAACGGGAGGCTAGAGACTAACCCACCTCTAGTCAGAAGTCTTGTACCAAGTTGTGTACAGGGCTTTAGCGACTTTTTGTCGTATAGCACGGCAGGGTAAGCCCGGGGGCTGTGGGATCATGCCAAAGGCGTTGGCATGACGGTACCCGGAGGCCGAAGTGTCCGCCGAGTGCGTGTGATCACAGCCAACGGACTATATCTGCAACGTATAAGCTCCAGAACTGTGTCCAGCGTCATTTTCTTGACTTGCAGACCTCCAGTTCTCCCTCGTAGGGCTCGGTGGTGGGTGGAGTAGTTTGCAGACGAATCCTCTTCCTTTTTTCCATGGGTAAAAACAAAAAGAAAAACTCCAAATTTAAGTCGCCTGAGAAAATGATTATTGACAATGACTCTCCTTCGTCTTCTCAACCTACCAAGTCTCATACCCTTAAACGGTCTTTAGACCTTGATCTGGACCAAGAATGTGGAACCTCTTCTTCGGCGGCTGTACCAGTCGCTCCGAAGCGTCGTCTCCCCTCAATTGCTGTGACTACGCATGCTACTCACTTGCTTGTAGAATCCATCGATCCGCATGAGAGACTGTCCACCAGATCTCCCTTTTTCATTTGTAAAGCTTTGGACGCTGCGGTTGGCCCCTTGAAGTCTGTGAGGAAGCTTCGCTCTGGGAACCTGCTTGTCCAAACTTGCAGTGTTTCTCAGAGTAACA
This sequence comes from Macrothele yani, assembly GCA_039090855.1. Classification (NCBI taxonomy): domain Eukaryota; kingdom Metazoa; phylum Arthropoda; class Arachnida; order Araneae; family Macrothelidae; genus Macrothele; species Macrothele yani. Next base: position 169,369,430 of record CM077011.1, read on the forward strand.
CTTTTCTAAACCTCACTAGTCTTCAAGGCATTCCTGTAAAAGTGACACCTCACCCGTTTCTTAACACCTCTCGGGGTGTTATTTCGGAGTTTGATCTCTTGCCATGCAGTGAAGACGAATTCGTGACTGAACTTGCTGATCAAGGTGTTATTGCTGCACGTCGTATGATGTTCCGGCGTGATGGTTCCATGATTAAGTCAAAAAATGTCATCTTGACTTTTAACTCCCCGAAAGTTCCGACCGAAATCAAGGCTGGCTACTTGGTCTGTGGAGTTCGCCCGTACATTCCCAGTCCTCTGCGCTGTTTCAGGTGCCAGAGGTACGGGCATTCACAACGTTTCTGTAAGAGTTCCGCTCGTTGCGCAAATTGTGGCTCCAGTGAACATGACGGGGAAGGTTGCACTTCTGCGGCCTGTTGTGTTAACTGCGGTGAGGCCCATGCAGCTTACTCCCGCAACTGTATGAAATGGAAGGACGAGATGGCGATCCAGCGCCTCAAGACCCTGGAAGGCCTCTCGTACCCTGCTGCCAAGGCCAAGTTGGGTATACCCACCACCCGACAGCGTACTTTTGCCGCAGTAGTTCAGTCTCTGCCACAACCCGTGCAGCCCTTTGTTCCGCGCCCTGTAGCTCTCGCCGCCCTTGCCAAGCGATCTACAGCTGACCAATCGACACAGGTGTTTTTCCCCGAGCTCGAGATTTTTCGAATACCTGATTCTGGGCCTTCTCTTTTGCTGCCGACCGTCTCTTCCAGTTTCCAGCCGAAAGCCTGCACGTGCGGAAGACCCGGGCCTCAATCCGCAAAGGTGTGCAGTGTCCATCCAACTGTCTCGGCCTCAGCGAGGTCCCCACCCTCAACCAACATTATAGAGGAACATAGGGGGGAGGAGAGTGACAGTTCGTCCCCAGCCTCAAACAACATTGCAGAGGAACATGGGGGGAAGAGAGTGACAGTTCGTCCCCGCCCTCTGCCAGCATTGCAGAGGAGTGTGGGGGGAGGAGAGTGACTCATCCTTTGTGTAGTTGTGTTTAAAGAAAAAAAAAAAATATATATATGTATATGTGTATATATATATATATATATCATCATCATCATCATCATTGTCAACCATTATCAATCCACTGCTGGACGAAGGTCTCCCCAAGTTTCCTCCACAACGGTCTGTCTTGTGCCAGTCTCCTCCATGTCACCCCTGCATACTTTCGAATTTCATCCACCCATCTCCCATGTGGTCTTCTTCTGGGTCTTTTCCTGTCCCTTGGAATCCAATCTAAAATTTCGGCTGTCCATCGATGATCTGTCCTTCTGGCAGTATGTCCAGCCCATTGCCATTTCAGGGATTTAACTCTGATCATGATGTCTTCCACTCTTGTCATTTTTCGGATCCACGAGTTCCTCTTCTTATCTCTCCTGGTTACACGAAGCATGCTCCTCTCCATGCTTCTTTGAGTTGTCTGCAGCCTTTGTATGTCTCTTTTAGTTAAGGTCCACGTCTCTGCACCATACGTAAGCACTGGAAGGATGCATTGATCAAACACTTTTCTTTTAAGACATAATGGCATATTGCTCTTGAAAATTATGCTGTTTCTTCCAAAAGCTCTCCAGGCAAGTTTTGTACGCCGATTAATTTCTTCATCAATGTGACCCTCACTTGATATCTGCTGTCCAAGATAAACGTACGTGTCTGTTATCTCCAGCTTTTCTCCATCAATCAATAAATCTTCATTTCTTGTAAAAGCATTGAACATCACTTTTGTCTTCTGAAAGTTCATTTTTAATCCCACTTCTTTACTCTTGTCAGCAAGTTCCTGGATCATACTCTGCAGCTCTGATGGGGTAGTTGCAAAAATGACTACGTCATCAGCAAAACGAAGGTGGGTTAGATAATCTCCATTAATCTTTATCCCCTTGTTTTCCCAGCTCAGTGACTGAAAAACACCCTCCAATGTGGCATTAAAGAGCTTCGGAGATATGGTGTCACCTTGTCTCACTCCCTTTCCAATTTTTACGTGTGTTGTATTTTCAAACAGCCTAATCTTTGCACTTGCATTTTCATAGATGTTATTAATAATATTAATGTATGCATCTTCAATACCGCAGGTTTTCAGAGCCATTGTAACTGCTGATGGTTTCACCGAATCAAAGGCTTTTTCATAATCGATAAAAGCCATGCACAATGGAAGTTCATATTCCCTCGCTCTTTCAATTAGTTCTCTCAGCACGTGGATATGATCTATTGTGCTGTAGCCACTCCTGAATCCAGCTTGTTCTCTCGGTTGAGCCATGTCCAGTGTTACCTTCAAGCGGTGTGAAAGAACTTTAGTGAAGATTTTATAAACTACTGATAGGAGGCTGATAGGTCTGTAGTTTCCGAGATCCTCAATGTCACCTTTCTTATGTAGCAGGATCATTGTAGCGGTGTTCCAATCCTCAGGAATCTTTCCTTCATTAAGGCATCGAGTGAAAATTTGGGCGAGTACTGTTTCGATTTCTCCACTTGCTTCTTGTATGATGTCTACAGTAATTCCATCTTCTCCTGGAGCTTTTCCTCGCTTCATGTTCTTGATTGCATGTGCAACTTCTGCTGGGAGGACAGGAGGAACTCTGGTACTGGTACCTTTCATGATGTCTGGAGTGCATATATCATCCCTTTCATATAATTTGGAGTAGAAATCTTTCACTCTTGTCAAAATTTCGCCTCTATTTCTTGTTACAGAACCATCTTCTTTTCTCAGTGCCATAATTTGTTTTCTTCCCTTACTGAGATGTCCCTTTGCTATATTATAATTATATACATATATATATATATATATATATATATATATATATATATATATATAATTATAATAGTAAATTAATAAATTTTTATATAAACCTAATTAACTACCTTGTCTTCACAGCTTTCATCATACTCTTTTTCAACTTTTACCAAGCCTGTCTGCTCTTAATCATTTTCCACGTTTTTAAAAATCTGTGGCTGATAGTTCTTTGTCTGGCGCTCTTTGGCCAAACCTGGCCCTTGCGCCAATAAAATCCACCAACCAACCAACCAAATGTCAACCCCGCCTTCTCGTGGTACATCCTGTTCCCACTAAAGGGGCTCTGACGACCGCCAATAGCGGTATAACTATACCATCGGGATTAGAGGAAATTCTATCCCACACTCACCAACCCGCTTGGCCAGCGTGGTGAGTTATGGCCAAACCCCTCCAAAATGATTCCACAACTTAAATCTTGGCCCTCAGTCTCCGGCAGCTGGAATGTACCTGGCCAAGGCAGCGAGCGGCCAGTGCGACATGAAGGCAGAGGGTGCTAAGAATCCCGGGAGGACCGGACTAGGCTGCCATCTGATGCTGACCTTGGCTACGTACAACGGATGCTCCCTATCTTCTGATTCAAGGCTTCTTGAATTGGAAGAGGAACTACAAAGGATCAAGTGGGACATCGTGGGGCTAAGTGAGGTAAGGAGAAAAGGAGAAGATCTCATCGAACTGAAAAGTGGACATCTCTTCTACTATCGTGGGACAGATACTGGCAGAACTAGTGGTGTTGGATTTATAATAAACAAGAAACTGAAGGATAAAGTTGTAGAAGTTGAAAGTTCCTCTGACAGAGCTGCACGACTCGTTATCCAACTCTCGAAAAGATACCAGGCTCAGATTATTCAAACTTATGCACCCACCACAAGTCATCCTGAAGAAGAAATTGAAGAATTTTATGAGGAAATTTGTCATCTAAATAATAAAGGTAAGCAGCACTTGAAAATAATTATGGGAGATTTCAATGCAAAAATAGGGCAACGGCAACAGAATGAAACTTCAGTAGGTAAATTCGGTCACGGCAACAGAAACCAGCGTGGAAATACTCTCGTTGAGTTTGCAGAGGCAGAAGGGTTTTTCATCTTGAACTCCTTCTTCAAGAAAAAGCCACACAGGAAATGGACATGGAGACATCCAAATGGGACGAGAAGTGAAATTGATTTTATTATGTGTAACAAAAAATTCGTCATAGAAGACTGCAGTGTGCTAAACAAGTTCAACACAGGTAGTGACCATAGATTGGTGAGATGTAAGATGCACCTCAACACCAAATTTGAACGTGGCAAGCTCATAAGACAAACAAAATCTATTGACATAACCAACCTTAAAAAACACCATAATACCTTCAAGTTGGAACTGAAGAACAGGTTCTCTGCTTTAGAAGGCCTAACATCGGAAGAAGTGGACATCTCTGAAGTTAACAGAAAAGTAACCAAAGCTCTTATGGAAACAGCAACAAAATTAGCTGGGTCTAAGAACAAGTTGCATGTAAACAAATTATCAGGAAAAACGAAAATGTTGATGCAAAAAAGAAGAGAGATGAGGACAACTAAAGAAGATGTGACTTCCAAAGTGGAATATATAGAGCTATGCAAGACAGTAAGAAAAAGTATCACTGAAGACGTAAGAAAATTCAACTGTGAACTAGTGAGGAAAGCAATTGAAAACAACCAAAGCCTAAAGATAGCAAAGGGACATCTCAGTAAGGGAAGAAAACAGATTATGGCACTGAGAAAAGAAGATGGTTCTGTAACAAGAAATAGAGGCGAAATTTTGACAAGAGTGAAAGATTTCTACTCCAAATTATATGAAAGGGATTATACATGCACTCCAGACATCATGAAAGATACCAGTACCAGAGTTCCTCCAGTCCTTCCAGCAGAAGTTGCACATGCAATCAAGAACATGAAGCGGGGAAAAGCTCCAGGAGAAGATGGAATTACTGTAGACATCATACAAGAAGCAAGTGGAGAAATTGAAACAGTACTCGCCCAAATTTTCACTCGATGCCTTAATGAAGGAAAGATTCCTGAGGATTGGAACACCGCTACAATGATCCTGTTACATAAGAAAGGTGACATTGAGGATCTCGGAAACTACAGACCTATCAGCCTCCTATCAGTAGTTTATAAAATCTTCACTAAAGTTCTTTCACACCGTTTGAAGGTAACACTGGACATGGCTCAACCGAGAGAACAAGCTGGATTCAGGAGTGGCTACAGCACAATAGATCATATCCACGTACTGAGAGAACTAATTGAAAGAGCGAGGGAATATGAACTTCCATTGTGCATGGCTTTTATCGATTATGAAAAAGCCTTTGATTCGGTGAAACCATCAGCAGTTACAATGGCTCTGAAAACCTGCGGTATTGAAGATGCATACATTAATATTATTAATAACATCTATGAAAATGCAAGTGCAAAGATTCGGCTGTTTGAAAATACAACACACATAAAAATTGGAAAGGGAGTGAGACAAGGTGACACCATATCTCCGAAGCTCTTTAATGCCACATTGGAGGGTGTTTTTCAGTCGCTGAGCTGGGAAAACAAAGGGATAAAGATTAATGGAGATTATCTAACCCACCTTCGTTTTGCTGATGACGTAGTCATTTTTGCAACTACCCCATCAGAGCTGCAGAGTATGATCCAGGAACTTGCTGACAAGAGTAAAGAAGTGGGATTAAAAGTGAACTTTCAGAAGACAAAAGTGATGTTCAATGCTTTTACAAGAAATGAAGATTTATTGATTGATGGACAAAAGCTGGAGATAACAGACACGTACGTTTATCTTGGACAGCAGATATCAAGTGAGGGTCACATTGATGAAGAAATTAATCGGCGTACAAAACTTGCCTGGAGAGCTTTTGGAAGAAACAACATAATTTTCTAGAGCAATATGCCATTATGTCTTAAAAGAAAAGTGTTTGATCAATGCATCCTTCCAGTGCTTTCGTATGGTGCAGAGACGTGGACCTTAACTAAAAGAGACATACAAAGGCTGCAGACAACTCAAAGAAGCATGGAGAGGTGCATGCTTCGTGTAACCAGGAGAGATAAGAAGAGGAACTCGTGGATCCGAAAAATGACAAGAGTGGAAGACATCATGATCAGAGTTAAATCCCTGAAATGGCAATGGGCTGGACATACTGCCAGAAGGACAGATCATCGATGGACAGCCGAAATTTTAGATTGGATTCCAAGGGACAGGAAAAGACCCAGAAGAAGACCACATGGGAGATGGGTGGATGAAATTCGAAAGTATGCAGGGGTGACATGGAGGAGACTGGCACAAGACAGACCGTTGTGGAGGAAACTTGGGGAGACCTTCGTCCAGCAGTGGATTGATAATGGTTGACAATGATGATGATGATATATATATATATATATATATATATATATATATATATATATATTATGGTGTTTTTTTAAAATATATATATATATATATATATATATATATAAAAACACCATAATACCTTCAAATTGGAACTGAAGAACAGATTCTCTGCTTTAGAAGGCCTAACATTGGAAGAAGTGGATATTTCTGAAGTTAACAGAAAAGTGACCAAAGCTCTTATGGAAACAGCAACAAAATTAGCTGGGTCTAAGAACAAATTGTATATGAACAAATTATCAGGAAAAACCAAAATGTTGATGCAAAAAAGAAGAGAGATGAGGACAACTAAAGAAGATGTGACTTCCAGTGGAATATATAGAGCTATGCAAGACAGTACGAAAAAGTATCACTGAAGACGTAAGGAAATTCAACTGTGAACTAGTAAGGAAAGCAATTGAAAACAACCAAAGCCTAAAGATAGCAAAGGGACATCTCAGTAAGGGAAAAAAACAGATTATGGCACTGAGAAAAGAAGATGGTTCTGTAACAAGAAATAGAGGCGAAATTTTGACAAGAGTGAAAGATTTCTACTCCAAATTATATGAAAGGGATGATACATGTACTCCAGACATCATGAAAGGTACCGGTACCAGAGTTCTTCCAGTCCTTCCAGCAGAAGTTGCACATGCAATCAAGAACATGAAGCGGGGAAAAGCTCCAGGAGAAGATGGAATTACTGTAGACATCATACAAGAAGCAAGTGGAGAAATCGAAACAGTACTCGCCCAAATTTTCACTCAATGCCTTAATGAAGGGAAAATTCCTGAGGATTGGAACAACGCTACAATGATCTTGCTACATAAAAAAGGTGACATTGAGGATCTCAGGAACTACAGACCTATCAGCCTCCTATCAGTGGTTTATAAAATCTTCACTAAAGTTCTTTCACACCGCTTGAAGGTGACACTGGACATGGCTCAACCGAGAGAACAAGCTGGATTCAGGAGTGGCTACAGCACAATAGATCATATCCACATACTGAGAGAACTAATTGAAAGAGCGAGGGAATATGAACTTCCATTGTGCATGGCTTTTATCGATTATGAAAAAGCCTTCGATTCGGTGAAACCATCAGCAGTTGCAATGGCTCTGAAATCCTGCGGTATTGAAGATGCATACATTAATATTATTAATAACATCTATGGAAATGCAAGTGCAAAGATTCGGCTGTTTGAAAATACAACACACATAAAAATTGGAAAAGGAGTGAGACAAGGTGACACCATATCTCCGAAGCTCTTTAATGCCAAATTGGAAAATGTCTTTCAATCACTGAACTGGGAAAACAAAGGGATAAAGATTAATGGAGATTATCTAACCCACCTTCGTTTTGCTGATGACGTAGTCATTTTTGCAACTACCCCATCAGAGCTGCAGAGTATGATCCAGGAACTTGCTGACAAGAGTAAAGAAGTGGGATTAAAAATGAACTTTCAGAAGACAGATTTATCGATTGATGGAGAAAAGCTGGAGATAACAGACACATACGTTTATCTTGGACAGCAGATATCAAGTGAGGGTCACATTGGTGAAGAAATTAATCGGCGTACAAAACTTGCCTGGAGAGCTTTTGGAAGAAACAGCATAATTTTCAAGAGCAATATGCCATTATGTCTTAAAAGAAAAGTGTTTGATCAATGCATCCTTCCAGTGCTTACGTATGGTGCAGAGACGTGGACCTTAGCTAAAAGAGACATACAAAGGCTGCAGACAACTCAAAGAAGCATGGAGAGGTGCATGCTTGGTGTAACCAGGAGAGATAAGAAGAGGAACACGTGGATCCGAAAAATGACAAGAGTGGAAGACATCATGATCAGAGTTAAATCCCTGAAATGGCAATGGGCTGGACATACTGCCAGAAGAACAGACCATCGATGGACAGCCGAAATTTTAGATTGGATTCCAAGGGACAGGAAAAGACCCAGAAGAAGACCACATGGAAGATGGGTGGATGAAATTCGAAAGTATGCGTGAGTGACATGGAGGAGACTGGCACAAGACAGACCATTGTGGAGGAAACTTGGGGAGACCTTCGTCCAGCAGTGGATTGATAATGGTTGACAATGATGAAGATGATATATAGTAATGAGTTCAACCACAGATAAATTACAATCCTAATACAGAACCTGATAACAACATTTCTAAACTCCTAACGAGAAGGAATATCCTTCAGAAAATAAATAAATAAATAAATAACCCCTCCCCACATAATCATAACCAAAAAATCCCAACTTAATTAAAATATATAACTGTACCCCAGAATACCAGATCAATCATCAGGGAAAGACATCCGGTACCCTGGGGTAGAGGTTCAGGTTTCATGAGAGTGCTAAATTTTGAAGCCAATAGTTAGATATCTTAATAAATTTTGTAAAAAATATATATATATCTTTTAAGCACCCTGTCTTCCCTACCTGAACCAATTTGTAGAGCTTAAAGAATATAAAACAAGTAGAACTTACTAGTAACTTCTAGAATAACAACATAAAGCATGAAATGGAGTGTTGAAACATAGACTCAAAACTCAAACTCAAAATTCCCTAAGGCCGTAAAGTAAAACACCTGGTGGTCAAGGTCAGTAATCACTTTCTATGGTGATCTTTAGGTCGATTGAGGTACTTTCCGAAAGTAATACTAAGTTGTTATTACGTTATGATGGATGAAAGTTCGTGCTGTTAGGTCTCTCCGGGGCGACTTGGAGGAAATGAAGTTTTTTTTTTTTTTTTGTGCTTAAAAGATATATATATATATATATTTTACAAAATTTATTAAGATATCTAACTATTGGCTTCAAAATTTAGCACTCTCATGAAACCTGAACCTCTACCTCAGGGTACCGGATGTCTTTCCCTGATGATTGATCTGGTATTCTGGGGTACAGTTATATATTTTAATTAAGTTGGGATTTTTTGGTTATGATTATGTGGGGAGGGGGAGGGGTATTTATTTATTTATTTATTTATTTATTTATTTTCTGAAGGATATTCCATCTCGTTAGGAGTTTAGAAATGTTGTTATTAGGTTCTGTATTAGAATTGTAATTTATCTGTGGTTGAACTCATTACTATACTGATTATGTTTGAAACCTGCAGCATGACGCGGTTTTGCAGAAATCATATTACATTTATTTGCAAGTTACAGTTTTTTTTTAAGTAAGTGATATATATATATATATTTACATATTTTATCATACTTATGGGCATTTCGACAAAGTATGATGCAACAAAGATGGTGCTATTAAGTGTGCAACTTAATTCTCGGCCCCTAACCGCAAGCAATAATGACTGATTGCAGCGCCATCCAACAGCTTTCCTGTGTGTGATAATGGCTGATTACAGCGCCATCCAACAGCTTTCCTGTGTGTGATAATGGCTGATTACAGCGCCATCCAACAGCTTTCCTGTGTGTGATAATGGCTGATTACAGCGCCATCCAACAGCTTTCCTGTGTGTGATAATGGCTGATTACAGCGCCATCCAACAGCTTTCCTGTGTGTGATAATGGCTGATTACAGTGCCATCCAACAGCTTTCCTGTGTGTGATAATGGCTGATTGGAGCACCATCCAACAGCTTTCCTGTGTGTGATAATGGCTGATTACAGCGCCATCCAACAGCTTTCCTGGTGTGTGATAATGGCTGATTACAGCGCCATCCAACAGCTTTCCTGTGTGTGATAATGGCTGATTGCAGCACCATCCAACAGCTTTCCTGTGTGTGATAATGGCTGATTGCAGCACCATCGAACAGCTTTCCTGTGTGTGATAATGGCTGATTACAGCGCCATCCAACAGCTTTCCTGTGTGTGATAATGGCTGATTGCAGCGCCATCCAACAGCTTTCCTGTGTGTGATAATGGCTGATTGCAGCGCCATCCAATAGCTTTCCTGTGTGTGATAATGGCTGATTACAGTGCCATCCAACAGCTTTCCTGTGTGTGATAATGGCTGATTGCAGCGCCATCCAACAGCTTTCCTGTGTGTGATAATGGCTGATTGCAGCGCCATCCAACAGCTTTCCTGTGTGTGATAATGGCTGATTGCAGCGCCATCCAACAGCTTTCCTGTGTGTGATAATGGCTGATTGCAGCGCCATCCAACAGCTTTCCTGTGTGTGATAATGGCTGATTGCAGCGCCATCCAACAGCTTTCCTGTGTTTGATAATGGCTGATTGCAGCGCCATCCAACAGCTTTCCTGTGTGTGATAATGGCTGATTGCAGCGCCATTCAACAGCTTTCCTGTGTGTGATAATGGCTGATTGCAGCGCCATCCAACAGCTTTCCTGTGTGTGATAATGGCTGATTGCAGCGCCATCCAACAGCTTTCCTGTGTGTGATAATGGCTGATTGCAGCGCCATCCAACAGCTTTCCTGTGTGTGATAATGGCTGATTACAGCGCCATCCAACAGCTTTCCAGGCAATAGTAACCGCTCACAGCTGTAGTGACAGAAGGGACAAAAGGTGATGGTGAAAGCAATGTCATTCGAGAAGCAACATTTTAAACACTGCCTCCTGTCCGCGTTTCAGCTGAAAAAAAGTGCCCAACGAATGATCTGTGCTGCTTTGGGTGAGGCTGCTGTGTCCTACAGTATGTGTAAGAAGTGGTTCCAGTGGTTTAAGCTGGGAAATTTCAATCTCCGTGATGCAGAACGTCTGAGACAGCCATAGAAAGTTAACGATGAGGAACTGGAACAACTGTTGGACACGGATTCCTGTCGCACACAGTCAGAGCTCGCCCAGGAACTTGGAGTAACACAGCAAGCCATTGCAAAGCGCTTGCACAAGCTTGGAGAGATTCACAAGGAGTGCCGTTTGGTGCCCCACCAACTCACGGTTGCGAACCAGTCTAGGCGGTACGATGTTGCTGTGTCCTTGCTCTCCAGATTCAAGAAGAAGGATTTCCTTCACAAGATTTTGCCCTGTGATGAGAAGTGGATTCTCCACAATAATCCTAAGTGGCGCAAACCGTGGGTTTATCCTGGTCAGCCTACCACCAATACCGCCAAACCGAATATCCATGCCAAGAAGTTGTTGCTGTGCATATGGTGGGATCTGCGCGGTGTTGTACACTATGAGTTGCTCAAACCCGGTGAAATGGTCAATACTGAGCATTATTGTCAGCAACTCATTCATGTGAGTGACGTAATGAAGGCGAAAAGGCCATACACCGGCAAGGCTGAAGGTCGGTCCTGTTGCTTCAGGATAACGCGCGTCCTCACACTGCGAAAACGACTTTAAACACGATCACCGACCTGGGATGGGAGATTTTGTCCCACCCGGCGTATTCTCCAGACTTCGCCCCGTCGGATTATCACTTCTTTTGCTCCCTGCAACATCACCTGAGTGATACGCACTTAACTTCTGTCGAGGAGGTCCACACAAGTATTGATGACTTTATCAACTCGAAACAGCCCTCTTTTTTTCAGTTGCATTCGGCAGCTCCCTGACCGATGGCTCAAATGTATCCAACACGACGGGGAATATTTCCCTGATTAGGTAGGTATTCGATTTGCTATAATTTGCTGTCAACGTGTCGTGCCTGCGGCCGAGAATTAAGTTGCACACCTAATATTTGCGCTTGCAGAAACCTATGTGCTATGAGAAACCTGTAGAGCTATTCTGGTGGCACGTAATCATTTTACAAATCACATTAGTTAGTTTTGCTGAGCTAATCATATTAGTTACGGTTCTTGTTCAATATTCAGTTGAAATCAGAAAAGAGGCAAATACTATAAATTGCCATATTTTCTATGGCTTTTTAGGTCTAAATAATGAAGGACTGTAATGCTATAAAAGCCTGAGATTTTAGTTCTTTTATTTACTTAAAAGTAATCAATCCAGTTGATAATCTTTGACTAGATACATAGAGCCTTAAAATCCTGTTTGCCATTGTCAACCAGCAGGACATATTAAGGATACCTGGAACCCGCTTGGCAAGGTCAGAGAGACAAATGCCTGACTTTATTGCAAGGGAAACGTGCAAATATTTTTGATCTGTGCTTAAGATGGTAAGATTGACTGCCGGTCAATCTTACCAAAGGTGACATTGAGGATCTTAGGAACTACAGACCTATCAGCCTCCTATCAGTGGTTTATAAAATCTTCACTAAAGTTCTTTCACACCGCTTGAAGGTAACACTGGACATGGCTCAACCGAGAGAACAAGCTGGATTCAGGAGTGGCTACAGCACAATAGATCATATCCACGTACTGAGAGAACTAATTGAAAGAGCGAGGGAATATGAACTTCCATTGTGCATGGCTTTTATCGATTATGAAAAAGCCTTTGATTCGGTGAAACCATCAGCAGTTGCAATGGCTCTGAAATCGTGCGGTATTGAAGATGCATACATTAATATTATTAATAACATCTATGAAAATGCAAGTGCAAAGATTCGGCTGTTTGAAAATACAACACACATAAAAATTGGAAAGGTAGTGAGATAAGGTGACACCATATCTCCGAAGCTCTTTAATGCCAAATTGGAAAATGTCTTTCAATCACTGAACTGGGAAAACAAAGGGATAAAGATTAATGGAGATTATCTAACCTACCTTCGTTTTGCTGATGACGTAGTCATTTTTGCAACTACCCCATCAGAGCTGCAGAGTATGATCCAGGAACTTGCTGACAAGAGTAAAGAAGTGGGATTAAAAATGAACTTTCAGAAGACAAAAGTGATGTTCAATGATTTTACAAGAAATGAAGATTTATCGATTGATGGAGAAAAGCTGGAGATAACAGACACGTACGTTTATCTAGGACAGCAGATATCAAGTGAGGGTCACATTGATGAAGAAATTAATCGGCGTACAAAACTTGCCTGGAGAGCTTTTGGAAGAAACAGCATAATTTTCAAGAGCAATATGCCATTCATTATGTCTTAAAAGAAAAGTGTTTGATCAATGCATCCTTCCAGTGCTTACGTATGGTGCAGAGGCGTGGACCTTAACTAAAAGAGACATACAAAGGCTGCAGACAACTCAAAGAAGCATGGAGAGGTGCATGCTTGGTGTTACCAGGAGAGATAAGAAGAGGAACTCGTGGATCCAAAAAATGACTAGAGTGGAAGACATCATGATCAGAGTAAAATCCCTGAAATGGCAATGGGCTGGACATACTGCCAGAAGGACAGACCATCGATGGACAGCCGAAATTTTAGATTGGATTCCAAGGGACAGGAAAAGACCCAGAAGAAAACCACATGGAAGATGGGTGGATGAAATTCAAAAGTTTGCGGGAGTGACACGGAGGAGACTGGCACAAAACAGACCGTTGTGGAGGAAACTTGGGGAGACCTTCGTCCAGCAGTGGACTGAGAATGGTTGACAATGATGAGGATGATGATGATGATATATATATATATATATACATAGATGCCAAGTAGTACGGATTTTCCGTACTTTTACGGATTTTTGGTTGCTGTTACGGAAGTACGGAAACACCGCTGAAATTACGGAAAATCGCCATTTGATTTAATTTTCTGCGATAGAAAGCACATTTTTATCAACTTAAAAATTTTTGTTGGTTCTTCAAGTTTTTCTGGGGGAATTAAATGCTACATTCTGTGTATTATAGATTTCTGCATCTTAATTGGCAATTTATCTATTGTAGACTGAGCAGCAACCACACTATGCTGGCTCAGTGTTTCATTCCATGACACCGCTCTCATTGGTTCTCCCCCTGCCGGACGCAGCTACGCAGTTTAGGTCTGTGCGGACGCTGCTTAGGCATTCGTTCCGAACTCCCATGATGCACTTCGTGTCTCCTGCATGCAACCAGGGCAGTTGCTTTCGTTCCTCGTAGGCAGCGCTTCTGCTTTATTGTCCTTGATGCTTTTTGGTTCTCTCTGCTGCACGTGCTACCGTACTGTTACATCACGGAAGGGTGAGGCGATTGTGAAGTTTTTTTTGCTGTTTTCTTTCATTTATTTAGAATGAAGCGTTCTTTAGACAAACCTTCGTCGTTGAAGAAGAAATAGGGTTTTCTGGAAACTTACCATAGAGATTGGCCCTGTTTTGAGAAATCAAAAGTTTCTCTGAACCACGTGTTTTGCAGAATTTGTAGATGCGATTTTAGTATTGCGCACGGTGGGCGGGATGATTGCCGAAGACACGCAGAATCGAAAAAGCATAAATCTTTCGGTGAGTTGAAAGTTCAGTCAGTGAGCGATTTGTTTGCATCAAAGGAGAACAGTGTAATAAATGCAGAACTTATGTTCACTTCATTTATTGTGGAACACAATTTACCCATAGCAGCTGCTGACCATGCTAAACCGTTATTTCAAGCCATGTTTCCCGATTCAGCGATCGCAAAAAAATATTCGTTTGGAAGAACCAAGGCTACTGCCCTAATTCAGCACATGGCCAGTGCTTCTACAAGTAACATCATATCTGAAGTTAAAAAAATCCTTTTTCTCTATCTACGGACGGAAGTAAACGATGCTCACGCAAATAAACTGTATCCCATTACAATAACATATTTTGACGAAAAAATAGGGAAAAATTTAACTGTTTTGTTATCATTGGTTGAATCAAGTAATAATACAGGTGAAGGAATATTCAACGTTTTGAACAATGAGTTTGTTAAAAAAAATATCTTATGGAGCAACTGTGTGTCATTTTCTTGTGACAATGCTAACACTATGATCGGTCAAGTAAAAGGTGTTGTTTCTCACATAAAGAAGGTTCAGCCTGCAATCATAGTGCAGCGATGTTCATGCCATTTAGTAAATTTAGCTGCACAGAAATCTGCTACTCAACTGAAAGGATTTAATGTTGGAACAGTTTCTGATACAGTTGTTCTTTTTTTTTTGGAGAAAAGTTTAAAGAGGAAACGCAATCTAAAACTGAGTCAAGCTGTTTGTGGTACTAAACCACACAAAATTCTAAAGCATGTCAATACTCGCTGGTTATCACTTTTGGAATCCATTGACAGAATTTTAGAACAGTGGGAGGCTCTAGAACATTATTTCAGTGACAATGAAGAAGCTAATTCACAGTATAAGAACCTTGCAAGTATGATTGGAAATCCTTCATCTAAACTTTATTGTCTTTTTTATCTACAACTCTTCCATTATTTACATCTGTTAACATGTTCTTGCAGCAGGAAGCTCCGCTTGTGCATGCATTAAAAAGAAAACTTCATAGTCTGTTATCTGAATTGCTTGTACGATTTATCAAGCCATCGGCATTTAATGTGACAGCAACATCTCTTGCAGATGGAAATTTTGAAAGAAGGAGAAATCAAAAAGAAAACTGTGATCTCGTAATTGGGTCAAAAGCGAGATCTTATATAGGCACAACTGCAGATTTGAGTGAAGACACAGTGGCTACTTTTTATTCTGAGCTAAGGGAATTTTACAAGGCAGGCTGCAATTACATTTTAAGAAAATTTCCACTTAATGATGAATTTCTGAGTCATGCTGAAATTGCAGATGTAACATTAAGGCAAAGTGTTTCTTTTGCATCAGTCCAATATATGTGTTCCCTGTTTCCAGTTTTGAAACCAGAAGAATCTGACAAGGTGGAATCTGAATTTGCTCACTACCAGTTTGAAAATTTTAACTGTGTTGTTACTTCTGGGAGAATGGATGAAGTGTGGCACAGAATTTCTTTAATGAAAAATGAAAGTGGCCAGTTGAAGTATGAATCATTAAGCAAAATTATGAAAATAATTTTAATAGTCCCTCATAGCAATGCAAGTACAGATAGAATTTTCAGTATTGTGAAAAAAACATGAATGAATTCAGACCTAATTTAAGTACTCATGTGCTGTTTTTTTTATTAGTAGAAAAAATAAATAGCATTGCACACAGTGAACTATGCTATCAGAAGAAGTTTTCACAAATTGAATTAAGGAAGGCCAAAATGGCAGCTACAGCCAGTTTATCATAATAATTTGGCCAACATTCCAAGGAATAATTTTTCTTCATGTCTGGAGGTAATTTATTATATTTTTCTGGTAGACAGTATTTTAAATTTTCCCACTAGCAAATTATTTTTATTGTATTATTATTATTATAATTATTATCATTATTATTATTATTATTATTATTTTATTAATAGTTCTGACAGATTAAAATTTGTTGCAGTGTTAAATACCCAAATTTGCCGCTGTAGACTGGATTACTGAAAATTACTGAAAAAAAAATTGTTATTGAAAATTACTGAAAAATGAACATGTTGGTTACTGAAAACTACTTTTAGAGGTTGGCATCTATGTATATATATACTATTAAGAAGAGACAGATGCAAAAAAATCTTTAGCTGGTACTAAAACAACTAAGAAATACTCAAAAACCAACAGGTATGAGTAAAAAGGAGATAAAGTAATAGCAACCTGAATGTAGAAAGTGTCGAGAATGCCGAGCCTTGGTTTTATCAAGGGCCAGCAAAACTCTGTATTTTCTCACTTCCACAAAGACCTAGTTGGAAATGGGTTTCTGCAAAGCCATAGATGCAAGTTTAAAGCCCACAAAAATATTTTTATAATTAACATAACTTCCTCAGAGTTGCATGAGGAATCATTTAGTTAAAGTTTCTGCATGCATCTATAACTTTCCTGGCCCAACCCACGCTCGTCATCTGCCACAAAAAACAGAAAAACGATTACAAAAACCACAAGTTGTGAGAGTGTCTGAATAAGCCATCAGAATTATTCAGCTAAAAAACATGTTGCCAAGCAACCTAGCCGCCTAAGAGAGATTTTAAACATGAATAACAGTACCAAAGTACTACAAAGTCTTATGCTTTATGGTGAAAAAAGCATTATCCAAAATGCCAGAAAATAAAAAACAAAAGAATAAAAAATTTTATAATGAGATTCCTAAAAGTAAACAGGATTTTGGTACCCACAGCTTTCTCAAGAACTGACATCACAAGAAAAAAATAAAATAATAATAAAAATAAAAAGATGCTTTGGAAAATATTATATGAAGTTAACAATTAGTTGCAATATTTACAAATATTCCAGTAGTGCTTTAAGAGTATAATCATGTAGATATTATGTTCCTACCAACAATGAAAAAACATCATTGGCAGCAATAACAATAAAATGGCTAACTACTCAAACAAAGTGCTCAAAATCACGCTAAAATTCCAAGTTAAATGAAAGAGAGAAAAAAACTCAAAAAGTGAGTATATAAAGGTTATTAAATACACTACAAGTGTATTTGATAATATTTTTCATGTATTCTGGAGAGTTATTCTACTCTATCTGGACAAGCAGGACTTCATTCTTAGTTGTATAATTCTTTTGGTAGAAATTTAACGTGCAGGGTCTTTTATGCGGAGAAAAGTTGGGAACCTCCCCCACCACCCCCTGCTTCTGGGAGCGGCCAAGAAGGGAGTTTGGCCATGTTTTTGTCACTTGAGATGGAAGTTAAGCTCTCATCTTTGTTCTTGTACTTACTTCGTTCCAAGTTTAATCAATGAACATTCTTGGCGGAAACTTTAGTTTTTGGCATCAAGAATTAGGAGCAAGCAATTTTAACTTTTTGAGTTTTTTTATCTTTCACTTAA
The DNA here is from genome assembly GCA_039090855.1 of Macrothele yani. Classification (NCBI taxonomy): domain Eukaryota; kingdom Metazoa; phylum Arthropoda; class Arachnida; order Araneae; family Macrothelidae; genus Macrothele; species Macrothele yani. The sequence continues at coordinate 169,387,174 of CM077011.1, forward strand.
CTTGGAATTTTAGCGTGATTTTGAGCACTTTGTTTGAGTAGTTAGCCATTTTATTGTTATTGCTGCCAATGATGTTTTTTCATTGTTGGTAGGAACATAATATCTACATGATTATACTCTTAAAGCACTACTGGAATATTTGTAAATATTGCAACTAATTGTTAACTTCATATAATATTTTCCAAAGCATCTTTTTATTTTTATTATTATTTTATTTTTTCTTGTGATGTCAGTTGTTGAGAAAGCTGTGGGTACCAAAATCCTGTTTACTTTTAGGAATCTCATTATAAAATTTTTTTATTCTTTTGTTTTTTATTTTATGGCATTTTGGATAAAGCTTTTTCACCATAAAGCATAAGACTTTGTAGTACTTTGGTACTGTTATTCATGTTTAAAATCTCTCTTAGGCAGCTAGGTTGCTTGGCAACGTGTTTTTTAGCTGAATAATTCTGATGGCTTATTCAGACACTCTCACAACTTGCGGTTTTTGTAATCATTTTTCTGTTTTTTGTGGCAGATGACGAGCGTGGGTTGGGCCAGGAAAGTTATAGATGCATGAGGAAACTTTAACTAAATGATTCCTCATGCAACTCTGAGGAAGTTATGTTAATTATAAAAATATTTTTGTGGGCTTTAAACTTGCATCTATGGCTTTGCAGAAACCCATTTCCAACTAGGTCTTTGTGGAAGTGAGAAAATGCAGAGTTTTGCTGGCCCTTGATAAAACCAAGGCTCGGCATTCTCGACACTTTCTACATTCAGGTTGCTATTACTTTATCTCCTTTTTACTCATACCTGTTAGTTTTTGAGTATTTCTTAGTTGTTTTAGTACCAGCTAAAGATTTTTTTTGCATCTGTCTCTTCTTAATATTATGTAAATTCTGAATATTCATAACTGCTGCGTTGCGCGTCATGATCTTCAGGTTTTTTAGCAAATTTAGTTTTAAATTCTTTGGTAAAAATTTTGTCTTTGACTCTGCTCTTGGGTATATATATATATATATATCATCATCATCATCATTGTCAACCATTATCAATCCACTGCTGGACGAAGGTCTCCCCAAGTTTCCTCCACAACGGTCTGTCTTGTGCCAGTCTCGTCCATGTCACCCCTGCATACTTTCGAATTTCATCCACCCATCTCCCATGTGGTCTTCTTCTGGGTCTTTTCCTGTCCCTTGGAATCCAATCTAAAATTTCGGCTGTCCATCGATGATCTGTCCTTCTGGCAGTATGTCCAGCCCATTGCCATTTCAGGGATTTAACTCTGATCATGATGTCTTCCACTCTTGTCATTTTTCGGATCCACGAGTTCCTCTTCTTATCTCTCCTGGTTACACCAAGCATGCACCTCTCCATGCTTCTTTGAGTTGTCTGCAGCCTTTGTATGTCTCTTTTAGTTAAGGTCCACGTCTCTGCACCATACGTAAGCACTGGAAGGATACATTGATCAAACACTTTTCTTTTAAGACATAATGGCATATTGCTCTTGAAAATTATGCTGTTTCTTCCAAAAGCTCTCCAGGCAAGTTTTGTACGCCGATTAATTTCTTCATCAATGTGACCCTCACTTGATATCTGCTGTCCAAGATAAACGTACGTGTCTGTTATCTCCAGCTTTTCTCCATCAATCGATAAATCTTCATTTCTTGTAAAAGCATTGAACATCACTTTTGTCTTCTGAAAGTTCATTTTTAATCCCACTTCTTTACTCTTGTCAGCAAGTTCCTGGATCATATTCTGCAGCTCTGATGGGGTAGTTGCAAAAATGACTACGTCATCAGCAAAACGAAGGTGGGTTAGATAATCTCCATTAATCTTTATCCCCTTGTTTTCCCAGCTCAGCGACTGAAAAACACCCTCCAATGTGGCATTAAAGAGCTTCGGAGATATGGTGTCACCTTGTCTCACTCCCTTTCCAATTTTTACGTGTGTTGTATTTTCAAACAGCCGAATCTTTGCACTTGCATTTTCATAGATGTTATTAATAATATTAATGTATGCATCTTCCATACCGCAGGTTTTCAGAGCCATTGTAACTGCTGATGGTTTCACCGAATCAAAGGCTTTTTCATAATCGATAAAAGCCATGCACAATGGAAGTTCATATTCCCTCGCTCTTTCAATTAGTTCTCTCAGCACGTGGATATGATCTATTGTGCTGTAGCCACTCCTGAATCCAGCTTGTTCTCTCGGTTGAGCCATGTCCAGTGTTACCTTCAAGCGGTGTGAAAGAACTTTAGTGAAGATTTTATAAACTACTGATAGGAGGCTGATAGGTCTGTAGTTTCCGAGATCCTCAATGTCACCTTTCTTATGTAGCAGGATCATTGTAGCGGTGTTCCAATCCTCAGGAATCTTTCCTTCATTAAGGCATCGAGTGAAAATTTGGGCGAGTACTGTTTCGATTTCTCCACTTGCTTCTTGTATGATGTCTACAGTAATTCCGTCTTCTCCTGGAGCTTTTCCTCGCTTCATGTTCTTGATTGCATGTGCAACTTCTGCTGGAAGTACTGGAGGAACTCTGGTACTGGTATCTTTCATGATGTCTGGAGTGCATATATCATCCCTTTCATATAATTTGGAGTAGAAATCTTTCACTCTTGTCAAAATTTCGCCTCTATTTCTTGTTACAGAACCATCTTCTTTTCTCAGTGCCATAATCTGTTTTCTTCCCTTACTGAGATGTCCCTTTGCTCGGCATTTTTTATATATATATATATATATATATATATATATATTTATATAGATATGGAAATAAAGTTCAACATTAAAATTATTTCATATTACATGTCTTTTTTTAACATTCAATATAAAACATGGCTTTTGTCACTGACTTTTAAACTGTGCTCATTTGTTTGCTTTGTTCTAAATGAATAACTACACTGGATTTAACACTAGATACAAACATAAGAACCAGTTATATTAAGGTCATTATTGTGTTACGCTTGGTGCAGACTATAATCTGTTTACTTTGGCTGTTGCACTGAAAAAAATCATAAATATGATCACTGTTTTTTTTTTTTTCTTCAGAAAAATGAAGATTATTGCATTTTGTGTAAATTAATGTATTAGTGTACTTCAAAAGAGAAGTTTAGGGATCTAAGAGTACTAGAATCATTTATCACTAAAATATATGCTATGTTATTTTTTAGTATATGTGTATATTGCTTTTAACTTGTATAAAAACAGAAGTTTTTTGTATATTTCAACTTTGTATGTCTTATATAAATTGAAAATCCCCATTACAGATATCCACCATGGGTTTAGCTCGAAATGTCAATGCTGTGCGCTTTACAAGTGATGGATCACGGGTAACTAATTTTCTTACTGATATTATTCTAATTATACAAGGTACATATATATAAGTTTCCTCCTTTTTTATATGGATGCACTAATGAGCCATTATAGGCACTGCTTTAGAAATACAGCACATTACCAGTTGAAAATGTCATTATTAAAACATCTCTGATGGAATGGGGTGGGGTAGTCACTTTGTAGGGCAAATTCAGCTAAACTATCAGCAGTATGTTTTACTCAAACTTTCATAACTGTATTTAGTTGTTTTTTTTTTTTCAAACAAAATAATTTCAAATATTAGTGAAATAATGTATTGCTTTAAGTTTAGGTGCATAACTATTGATAATTATATTCTTACAAAGAAACAAATGTCCTGACACAGAAGCACTTGACCTCAAAATGGATTTTGGAGTGTAATTTTGCATTCATTAGCATACATACATACATACATATCACTAAGCTGTTCTCTGAGATTCAGAGGTTAGGTCCAAAAAGAAATACAAACTTCCAGATATTTTTATTTATTGTTGTCGTATCAAACTTCGCCATTTACAGCGATCTTGGCATACAACTCGTGCTTCACTGATATCCATTACACGCCGTACACAAGATCTTTTATACTTCATACTCATAATCTTTTTCTCATGCAGACACTCCTGAATCTGATCCACCCATGTCTTCCTTGGCCTTCCTCTGCCTTTCCTTCCTGCCACTTGGGCTGAAAAGATTTTCTTAGTAAGCATTTCATCACTCATTCTTTCAACATGGCCAAACCATCGAAGCATATTGGTTTCCACCTTGCTAACGACATTTTACTTCACATTACACAACTGCAATACATCTTCATTCCTCACACAATCAGATCGTGTCTTGCCACAAACCCCACGTAAGTAACGCATTTCTCCAGCACACAAACGACTCCTATGCTTCTTCTGCAGTACCCAGGTTTCACTGCCATACATCAGAGTAGGAACAATTACAGTTTCATACACAGCCATGCAGGACTCTCTAGAGAACCCATCATTCCTGTGAAAACCTCCCAGAGCAGCTATGACTTTCAAAGAAGAATTCACTTGCCTTCTGATTTCACCATCCAACTTGTTCTCTCTGTTAAACATGCTTCCTAAATACACAAACTCACACACCTGGTCAATCACAGTGCCATTTATACTTACATTACATTCAGTGCTACCCATTCCTTTCTCAAACACCATAACTTTGGTTTTTCCCTTGTTTATACTCAGTTTGAATTTCATGCAAACTTCCTGCATCCGAGTCAACATACTCTGCAACTCACTTTTGCTCTCTGCCAACAGGACAGTGTTATCAGCATACAGCAATCAGCACACATGGATATCACCAAGACATAAACCACTATTATCTATTTTGGCATCACGCATGCATGCATCCATAAATATATTAAACAGCCATGGTGACATTACACAACCTGTCTAACTCCTGCACCAATGGAAAACCATTTTGATAAAACACCATTCACTCGTACACAAGCTCTACTACCAGCATACATGGCTTTTACACTATTAAGTAGATTCCCAGTAACACCATAGTCATTCAATACCTTCCACAAAAGTGTCCTATTCACTCGGTCGTAAGCTTTCTATAAATCTATGAGTGCAGTAAAAACTTTCTTCCCAACAGCCACATACTTTTCAATCGTCATGCATAATGCAAAAATCTGGTTAGTGCAGCCTTTACCAGGCATAAAACCACTCTGAACATCCCACACTTTCAATGATGTAAGACCTCGTACTTTTTCAATAACAACCTTACCAAACACTTTCCCTGGCACACTCAGTAGGCTAATACCACGGTAGTTCTTGCATTCAGTCTGATCACCTTTTCCCTTATACAAGGGAACAATAATAGCATCCTTCCAATCCTGAGGGACCATTCCTAACTCCCAGCACAACTGGCAAATTTCAGTTAACCATTCAATTATAGAGTCACCACCATATTTCAACATCTCTGCAGTTATGCCATCAACTCCCGGAGCCTTACCATTCTGAAGAGATTTTAGAGCTTTACACACTTCTTCTCTTGAGATCCCTCCTGTGCTTTCATCCCTCATTGTGACATCATCTGCGTCTGTCTCAGAATCATCTTTGCTTTCCTGATCTAATAACTCACAGAAGTATTCACCCCATCTGTCACTTAACTCGTTGGGCTCCCATATCATTTCCCCAATCTCATTCTTCACACAACTTACAACTTTGTTTCCCCTATTTTTCCTGAGTCTCATGTACTTCCAGAAAGACTTCCTATCTTTCCAAAAAGCCAGTTCATGCCTTTCCACTTTCTCCTTCCTATCTTTTGCCTTACTGTGGCGAACCAGCTTAACAGCTTCACGCTTCTTACAGCGATATTCATCCACAGAGACTCTACCTTGCAACATCCCTAAATAGGCTTCCTTCTTTTTCTTTACTGTCTCTTCAATCTCACTATTCCACCAAGCATCACCTCTATTGTCACCCACCATTGTGGTGCCACAGACCTCTTTAGGAGCAGTGACAACACAGTTCTTAAAACATTCCCACTTCTTTTCTACATCCCTCTCACCAGACTTCAGATCCTTCAGTCGTTCTCTGAGTAAGTCAGAATACCGCTGATGATCTTCAAGGAGCCTATCAACCTTTATTCTTTCTATCCTGGATCTCTTCCTATTCCTTTTCCTCCAACCAACATTAAGTTTCACTCGTGACACTACCAATTAATGATAAGAACCAACATCCGCACCTCTCATCACACGGGTGTCAACAATTAAGTGTTTCAAACGCTGATCGTAAACAACAAAATCTATCACACTCTTTTGACCAAGAGTACGATTTTCCCAAGTATATGTGTGTATATACTTGTGGTTGAAAAATGTATTAGATACACACAAACCATTCTCAATGCAGAGTTCAATTAATCTTTCACCATTATCATTCACACAAGGATCATTAAACTTACCCAGAAGATTGTCAGAAATTGCATTCTGCACACCTACTCTAGCATTGAAATCTCCTGTATTATAACTTTTTCTTTAGCACCAAACTGGCTGAAAACAACTTTTAGCTCATTCCAGAAATCTTCTTTCTTATCCGAAGGTTCCGAGTCACAAGGAGCATACACTACAACAATTACAATTCTCTGAAGTTTCACTTTCAAACGAATCCAGAGAATTCTCTCACTTACACAACTATAGTGAATCAAGTTGTTCTTCATCTTTTCACTTAAAATCACTTCTACACCAGCCTGTCCTCTCTCCTTATCTGATACTCCAGACCACTCACTCACCGTGCCATTCACTTCTTCTACTCCAATTTCCTTCTTTTTGGTTTCACTTACACACAGCACATCCAGTCTATATTTATTCATCTCCTCAATCACCTCACTCATCTTGCCATTTATACCTCTAGTATTCCATACACCAATCTTACATTCACTCAGCCAAGTTCTCTTTCTCATACGCCGTTTAGAAAGTCCAGGTCGATTCCGTGGTGGACCGTACTTCTCAAGTGTGGTAGGTCCACCATATCCCACACCTGAGTCATTCTTAATATTTCTTTTTGTCTTTTTAATCAGGTAAGTACATCAGTGTGGGGGATTAGCCCACAGCTGAGGGTTCCAGTTGGTCATTCAACCTAAGGATTCTGGAACAAAACCCAGTGAGTTGGGGTCTTTTCGCCAATGTCACAGAAATAGCTTACACCTCTCCAAGATTCACAGAGGCCCTAGTTGCTGTTGTGTGTGCCATTATTACCATGGAGCGCCCTGAGGAGGCAAACCCATCGCTCACTACGACCGCCCACTGCATTCATTAGCTACGACTATAAAAATGGTAGTCCATAAGTTTTATTTTATTTTCAAAAATGCACAGTATCCTTGCTAATGGGTGTAAACAGCTCTTGTATTTTTCACAATATTACCACTTTAAAAAGTGAATTCAAAACAAAAACAATTCCTTTTGTTTTAAACTGCTGGAATTTATTGCTGCGAAGCATTTGAAATGCACACTTTGTAGACAAAAGTATTCAGACACTTCCACATGTGCAAATGAATGTGAATTTGCAGAACCGGAAGCACACGCATGGGGTTTGTTGGGTGCTGTATATGAAGGGTCATGTTACCATCACACCTGTCAGACAGCATTGGATACAACTGTGCCATGCAGAGCTGAATTGAAGAATATTCTATAGTATCTGTCACTAATACAATTGTGACGGACAGAGTACTGTTTTGCACATTATGAAGTAGGAAATCGATTACCCATACTGTTTTGCACATTATTCATTAGGAAATTGATTACGTCATCACACAGACAACCGTCTGAATAAATAATACGATTGTATAGTGACAGACACTATAGAATAACATAAAGCCACATATTAATAGTCTGATTAGTTCGTTAGATGAACTATCCAAACGTAAGTTGAGTTGAAGAACTTTGAAGGGACATGTTTGTTAAGTCCACTAGAGTAACCAATCAGTATGTAGCATTGCAGCTGTTCTGAGATTTTCAAAATCCCCTGTCACTGTCCTTCATCAATTGAAAGTAGATGGTGCCACTACAGTGAAGCCACACTCTGGGAAGCAACATAAACTGAGTGACCATTCCAAACAATGCTTACTTTGGAATGTGAAGAAGGCACACATGTTTTCCACCCCAGACCTGGTTCTCAATGTTGCACCAGCCACTGGAACAGCTATTTGCACCAGTATAGTCCATTGGGAACTGGATGCTCACAGTTACCATGTTAGGTCAGCTACACACAAACCCTACACCACTGGCAATGCCAGAAAATAACTGCAGTGATGCCTCGCTCTCCATTAATGGACAACAGAAGTGTGGAAGATTGTTTTGTGGAGTGATGAAACACACTGTTCACTTTCATTTAGATGAACATATTTGGGTGTGGCATTTGCCCAGCAAATGCTGTCAATCAAACTGCATTTCCCTACAGTCAAGTCTGAAGTGGGATCTGCGATGGTATGGGACTGTTTCTGCATGGAAGGGCTCTTGTCCTTTTTTGTGACCAGGCCAACTGCCACCAGGCATGAAGATATTCTGAACAATTTTACAGTACTTGCTCTGTGGCAGTACTTCAGCACAGATCTCTGCCTGTTTCGGCAAAATCAAGCACCTTGCCACACTGCAAGGTGGGTGCAGGCCTGGTTTGACTGTCATCCAAGTGCTGGATTGGCCATCCCAAAGTCCCGATCTCTCTCTCTGTATATACAGGGTGGGCCAAAAATAGGTATACAGTACTAATCAGATCATGGCATTTTATTTTATTTTTGTTTATTTTTAATTTTCATTTATTTGTTATTTCTTTTGCTGTACAAGTATTGAGAATAATGGCAGGGAATTTGAGGGAAGAACAAAGAAGGTGGATTCTCAAGCAGTACTAAAAGACTGAAACTGCCGAGAGGGTGCGCAGAGTGTGGCAAGACACATTTGACACTGCTCCAACAACACGTCTGATAATTTATCGTGTCATAAATAAATTTGATGCAATGGGTTCAGTGGTTAATGCACTAAAATCTGGATGTCTGTGCCAAAAGAGAATGAGATGAGTCACCCTGACATTTAGAAACAGTCCAAAAATGCCATGCGATGTGCATCTCAGAAGCTATCCATACCAAGAATGTCCTTGAGGCACTTAATGTGTAATTTAAATTGAAGCCATACCATCCAAAATTTTTACATGGCCATATGGAGGATGATTCAGACCATCACTTGCAATTCTGTGAGATGATGTGCAACCAAATTTCCCATGAACCAGACTTTCTTGATAAGATCATTTGGTCAGATGAAGCTTGTTTTAAGTTGTCAGGCCATGTGAACAGACATAATTGTGTGTACTGGGCAGATGAAAATCATCATGTGACTATCACAAGTTAACTGAACCAGCCAGGCATCACTGTATGGGGTGGATTGTCCAGTGATGGTGTCATGGGGCCATTTTTTATCCCCCCCGATATAACTATGGATTATAACAACTACCTAAACATATTGCGCAGCATGGTGGCGCCACAACTTGCAACCAGGGGTGACTTCGCCAAACTGTTCTTTCAACAAGATGGGGTCCCGCTTCATTTTGCTTTCAGTACAGAGCTACCTTCATCTACTTCAGATCTGTGGGACAAGCTGAAGCACCAAATTCAATCTCAGCTGGTAAGATCTCCCTCTAGAGCAGCTCTGGCAGAAGCTTAGCAGGAGGAATGGAGGAAAATTCCAGTAAAGACATACCTTCATCTCGGGAAAAGCATGCCTAACAAGCTGCCTTTGCAAAGTGCTAGAACGCATCATCAATTTTCATTTGATGTTTTATTTGGAAACACATCACATTTTATCACCTCATCAGAGTGGTTTCCGTCAATTTCGCTCCACCACTAATCATCATCTTTGCTGTGAAACATCTATCAGGGAGGTGTTTGTCCGGCGTCAGCACATGGTCTCCGTGCTCTTCGACATGGAAAAAGCTTGCAATCAGACGTGGAGATACTGCATTCTCCGTGATCTGCATGACTGCGGATTGTGGGGAAACTTACCAACTTTCATTGCCAGCTTTCTCCAGAACCGCATGTTCCATGTGCGCGTCGGGTCGACCCTCTCTGCATTGTGTCCACAATGCAGAGAGGGTCGACCCGAATGCAGAGAGGGTCGACCCAGAATGCAGAGAGGGTCGGGTCGACCCTCTCTGCATTCTGTGAGATGATGTGCAACCAAATTTCCCATGAACCAGACTTTCTTGATAAGATCATTTGGTCAGATGAAGCTTGTTTTAAGTTGTCAGGCCATGTGAACAGACATAATTGTGTGTACTGGGCAGATGAAAATCATCATGTGACTATCACAAGTTAACTGAACCAGCCAGGCATCACTGTATGGGGTGGATTGTCCAGTGATGGTGTCATGGGGCCATTTTTATCCCCCCCCGATATAACTATGGATTATAACAACTACCTAAACATATTGCGCAGCATGGTGGCGCCACAACTTGCAACCAGGGGTGACTTCGCCAAACTGTTCTTTCAACAAGATGGGGTCCCGCTTCATTTTGCTTTCAGTACAGAGCTACCTTCATCTACTTCAGATCTGTGGGACAAGCTGAAGCACCAAATTCAATCTCAGCTGGTAAGATCTCCCTCTAGAGCAGCTCTGGCAGAAGCTTAGCAGGAGGAATGGAGGAAAATTCCAGTAAAGACATACCTTCATCTCGGGAAAAGCATGCCTAACAAGCTGCCTTTGCAAAGTGCTAGAACGCATCATCAATTTTCATTTGATGTTTTATTTGGAAACACATCACATTTTATCACCTCATCAGAGTCGTTTCCGTCAATTTCGCTCCACCACTAATCATCATCTTTGCTGTGAAACATCTATCAGGGAGGTGTTTGTCCGGCGTCAGCACATGGTCTCCGTGCTCTTCGACATGGAAAAAGCTTGCAATCAGACGTGGAGATACTGCATTCTCCGTGATCTGCATGACTGCGGATTGTGGGGAAACTTACCAACTTTCATTGCCAACTTTCTCCAGAACCGGATGTTCCATGTGCGCGTCGGGTCAACCCTCTCTGCATTGTGTCCACAAGAGCAGAGTGCCCCTCAAGGCTCCATTTTATCAGTCACTCTTTTCATTCTTTGTGTTAATCACATTTTCACATTACTTCCTCTGATGGTTCGTGGATCGATGAATGTGGATCTTCAGATTTCATGTGCTTCTGATTGAGAGACAGTTGCAGTTGGCCATTACTAAGATATCTTCCTGGGCTTTACGTAATGGTTTTGGCTTCTCGTCACCGAAGACTGTTTGTGTGCATTTTTGCTGTAAGCGGGGTCTTCACCCAGACCCTCATCTCCGTCTGGGGACCTTTACCATCCCTGTGGTGTCAAAAGTCAAGTTCCTAAAATTAACCTTGACTGCGCACTCAGCTTCCATCCTCATATTCAGTCCTTGAAGGTAAAGTGCACAAAGTCTTTGAGTATTCTTAAGGTTCTCTCCCCCGAACATCTTGGGGGGGGGGGGGGTGATAGGTGCTCAATGCTCCGTATTTATCACTCTCTTGTCCGGTCAAGGTTGGACTATGGCTGTGTGACATATGGATCAGCCCGGCCTTCTGTCTTGAAGCTTCTCAATCCCGTGCATCACCAGGCTCTGCGTCTTTGCATCAGAGCTTTCCGTACATCTTCCATTCATAGTCTTTATGCCAAGTCGCATGAACCGCCATTGTGCCTCCGCCATCGGCAACTGTCTCTCCAGTTTTATACCAAGCTGAAGTCTCTACCGCATCATCCACTGCACGATTCCGTCTTCAACCCACAATGTGTCCGCTTATTTTCCAACCGCCCTTCTTGTGTTCCAACTTTCGGGATTTGGATGTCAGACATGGTGCGCGATCCTGGCCTTGACTTCTCGACGATTGGTGTGGCCAAGGCTTTCTTGGCAGGCAGCTCAGGTGATGGCCGACGTGTATCTTTCTGTGAGGCTTAAGTCCTCCTTGCCTGTACCCGTTTACCAGCAACTTTTTGCCAAGCAGCTCTCGCTTCACCCTGATTTCGTGCCTGTCTTCACCGATGGCTTGAAATCCAGTGATGTTGTGGGATCTGCTTTTCTGTGTACTGATGAGACGTACGCTGAGTGGATTCCGTCCGCAGCGACCATCTTTACGGCGGAAATGCATGAAGTTCACCTCGCCTTGCAACATATCCAGTCCTGAAAGAAATATGGGATTACGCCATATAATACAAATTTTGAAGATGACAATCCGATTTTTGGCGTAAATGTGACAAGGATGGTAAGTCAGATAATATCCGAAAACTGTAGTGGTTAACATACCCGGGCGTTTTCTGGGAGACGCGGGTTCGAGTCCCGCTCCAGGACGATGAAAATTTTCAAGTTTTCGGATATTATCTGACTTACCATCCTTGTCACATTTACGCCAAAAATCGGATTGTCATCTTCAAAATTTATATCCAGTCCTGTTGTCATCGTTGTGCCATGCTTTGCACTGAGTCCCAGTCTGTCATCCAACTTTTATCTTCTCTTGAGGGCTTTTATTCTCCAGTCACCAGGGATGTTCATGATCTCCTGCAGACTTTGACTGGTGCTGGATTCCTGGTCCGATTCTGTTGGGTTCCTGGCCATGTTGGGATTCAGGGTAACGAGCTGGCAGATGCCTCCGCCAGGTCTGTTGCCTCCATGCTGATCACTCGACTGTCGCTGTTTTTTAGATATTTTCGTCCTGGCATCTGTCCCTCTCGTCTCAGCAGGGCAGGGACAAACTTGAGTGCAGTCCCTCTCGTCTCAGCAGTGCAGGGACAAACTTGAGTGCAGTCCCTCTTGTCTCAGCAGGGTAGGGACAAACTACTCTCCATCAAACCACAGATCGGACTATGGAGATCTGCTTTGCAGAGGAATCGTTGTGGGGAAGTGGCCCTTGCACGTCTCCTCATTGGGCATTGTCGTTTCACGCACCACTTCCTGCTATGTGGCGACACTGCCCCAACGTGCGAGACGTGCAACTGTCATCTCACTGTCGTTCATGTTCTATGTAGTTGTGTTTGTTTTCCTGCTGTTCGTTTTCACTTTTTTCATTCTCATTTGTTGAATGATGACGCAGCTACGCTGCAGTGCTCCTAGATGACCACTGCAATGCATTCGCTGTCTTTTCATTTTTAAAACACATTGGCTTTTTTAATCGTATCTAGTTTTTATGCGTTTCTTCATTCTCATTTTTCACTTTTACTGAATTAGCCTGATTTTAAGCATTATACCACGTTTTTAATACTGTTTGTTTGTCTTGTGTCTGGCGCTCTTTGGCCAAACATGGCCCTTGCGCCATAAAAATCCACCAACCAACCAACCAACCAGCAGTCATAATGGCCAAAGGCTGGCCGACTATGTACTGATTTTATCAAATAATGCTCTTGTTTCTGTGTTTCTGTTCAACCTAGGTGTCTGAATGCTTTGTCTACATTGTGTATATTTGCTATTCTATCCACACAAGTTCAGTTAAAAGAAATTTAGTCTGTGTCTTACAGTTTCTATTATAGCCAACATGTTCCATGCATTTTCCAACTTTTCCTGATGGGTGATCCAAATTCAGATTTTTGTTTAAACAGTACATCCCCCCTCCTTGAAAAGGTGCATAGGTTACTTTATTATCCATGTTGGAAATTTTTACAAGAGTTGTACCGAAAGTAATGCAGAAGTGGGCATAACTTTTTTATTAACTACAGAGGTCATTCAAATTGCACATGTTGGTAGAGTAACTCTTCCTCTATACAAAGGTACTTTTCAACATAGTCTCCATCACAAGCGATGCATTTGTGCCGTCATTGAACCCAACTCTTGAATCCTCTGAAAAAAGTCAGGTGTGGACTGTTGTACCCACTTCTTCACAGCCACTTTCACCTCGTCTGTGTCATCAAAGTGTTGTCCCCAGAAACTGTACTTCATTGGACCGAACAGGTGGAAGTTGGTGGGCACCAGATCTGGGCTGTACAGTGGATGGGGAACCCCCAACCAGCCTAATTTGCTGATCGCCTGATTGGTTATCAAAGATGTGTTTGGTATCGCATTTTCATGGTGAAAGTGGATCCTTTTCAGATTGTTGTTTGGTCTCTTCCTCCTTGTGGCTTCTCTAAGCTTCTTGAGTGTCTCAATATACTGCTCGCTGGTCATGGTATGGCCACGTTCCAGAAAATCAGGGAGAATGACACCCCCTGTCATCCCAAAAAACTGTCACCATACTTTATGTGCTGATTGCTTGCTCTTGAACTTCTTAGGGCTTGGTGAAGAGGTGTGACATCATTCCGTGGATTGATTCTTCATTTCCAGATCATAAAGATATGCCCACTTTTCATCCCTTGTCACCAGATTAAAAAAAACGTGTCTTCATTGGCTTCAAATGCTTTCAGCAGATCAGAGCAGACTTCCACCCTTCTCTCCTTCAAATCAGGTGCCAACTGTTGAAGTACCCACTATGCAAACACTTACCAATACCCTAAGTCTTCCACGCGAGTCAATTCATCCACTTGCTGACAATTCGTGTCAGTGGTTGCAGATGATGGTTTCCCACTGTGTGGTTTGTCTTCAATGCTGGTTTCCCCTTCTTTAAACTTCTTCATTCATCTGTGCACATTGCTCTTGTCAATGATGTCATCTCCATAAACATTCTATAGCCTTCTGTGGATGTCAGACAGCCTACACCCTTCCTTCGTCAAGAACTCAATGATAGCACTTTGCTTCTGCTTGGAATCCATTATTTACCTGCAATGAAGAAGAAGGGTTACTATAGAGCAGCGGTTCTCAAGCTGTGGTCCGTGGCTAGGTACTAGGTGGTCCGCAAAATTTTCTATAGCAAATCTGCATTTCTAACATGCAAGTAATGCAACTTTAAGATAAGCGGCGTGTGTAGTGGTCTATCGCACTAAGATGGGAGTATACCTACTCCACCGCTATGCAGCTCAGGCCATCAAGATGAAATGCGCTGTCAACGTCGCTATCTTACTGTAATGTTGTAATCCCAGTAGCGGCAGAAAGAAGTTACGGCGACGCAAATAAGGAACCTCCACGAAAATCACTGTCACAGCTCAGTGGTGCCAAACCCGTCTCCAAAGAGCAGGAACTGCGGAGCTGGAGGTTTCAACCAGTGACAGCGAAAGGTGGCGCCGACAGTGATTCTGTTACTGATATTTCAGCAAACAAGTCACACCCGGTGACATACTCGTATCAGTGACAAAATATCAGATGTGATTTCCGACCCACCTGTAGTACTGAGTAGCCCTTTGTGTTCGGCAGTTAGTTATTCTTATGGTGTTTTTTTATATGTACCTAAATATTGTATACCATCGACATTATTATTGTGTTATTTGTAATTTATATTCAGAATAGTTCGGTGGCTTAACAGTGGTTCATTGAAACGGAATATAAGTGAAATCGATACGACTCCACATTGGCCTGCTAAAACTAAAATCATTGACAATGGTTTTCAAACCAGTTGCTGCTCTGTTATCACCAAAAAACAAAAGAAATGTGTAAACAGGAAATATGATGAAGATTACCTGAAAATGTGGTTTTATTGAACCGGTGACCAACTTGCACCTAATCCTCGTCGTGTTGTGTGCCATCACACTTTGTCTAATAATGTGATGAAACTTTCAAAACTTTCACAGCATTTTCAAACAAAACATGCAGATTTATCCCATAAACCTGTTGAATATTTTCAATGCAGATGTAAAGTGATGCTGTCATCAGAGAAATCAATTACTTCTGTTGCTACAGGTGAGGAACAGTGGCGTAACTACCACCCCCGCAGCTGCAGGGAGGGGGGTTGCAGGTAACGAAGGGACGTACTGCAGCTGCCTGTTATAGTTTTATAAAAAAATTGAACATACACAATAATTAACCCAAACATTCATATTTTGCTTTAAGATATATTTAGCTTTGCCTAAATAAATGCCTAGTTTCACTTTTAAAACACTGAATGTCCTACAGATTGAAAGTGTTCGGCTTTTTGACTTCGGGTTGTAATACGATCGCTCTGCAATGGGTTGTAAATAATACGATCACTCTCCAATCGCGTCTCTGCACTTCTGAGGAAAAGCGCGCAGTCACAGTGGGATTCCCCGTGGAAGATGTGGGAAAACAGTCAGTTACCTAGGATTGCGTGCACAACAGGTGTCAACATTTATTCACAGCAGCCGCAGATCTACCATGTGTAAGAGGGTGATTTCTTCAAGTGATTTATTTTAGTTTTGGACAAAGCAATTCCACGTGTTGTCAAATCTATTACTTAAAAAGTTAAAACTACAGGGCTCTTGGTACCACCATTACTTTTGCAGACACTCTCTCTGTCTTTGACTTCCTACCCCCCCCCCCACCACTACACACACCCCACGAAAAGTGCACCC
Organism: Macrothele yani; assembly: GCA_039090855.1. Lineage (NCBI taxonomy): Eukaryota > Metazoa > Arthropoda > Arachnida > Araneae > Macrothelidae > Macrothele > Macrothele yani. Next base: position 169,403,396 of record CM077011.1, read on the forward strand.
CCCCCTCGTGTTCAAAATCCTGGGAAAACAACTGCGCTTAGGGGTGCTAAAGTAAATCTTGTGGGGGGGGGGCACATTGTGCTCATTACACCACTGGGGATGAGGAAGAGAGTAAAACTACAGAAGCATCATTCAAAGTGGCTTTACTTGTGGCAAAAACTGGTCAAGGGTATACCGTCGCTGAAACACTTTTAAAGCCAGCGGCTAAATTGATGGCGAATATTATGCTTGGAGAAAAAGCAAGGCGAGCAATAGACAAGATTCCTTTGTCGAATAATACAATTCAGCGTCGCATAACCTCTTTGTCATCTAATGTGGAGGAACAATTAATCACACATGTGCGTGGCACTAGTTATTTTGCTTTACAATTGGACGAAAGCAAACACGTAGAAAACTTGTGTCTACTTTTAACATGTGTAAGTTGCATTTGTGAAAATGAAGTTGATGATAACTTTTTGTTTTGTTTATCATTAAAAATTCACAATACAGGAGATAATATTTTTGGTATGGTTAATGATTACATCATAACACACAATTTGGATTGGAAAAATGTGTCAGAGTCAATGCTGACAGTGCGCAGGCTTTGTGTGGGAAAAGAAAGGATTTTACAGCAAAGGTAAAAAAAGTTAGTGCCTGAATGTAGTTCGACTCACTGCTTTATCTACAGAAAACAGTTAGCAGAATTCTCGCCTTTTTAGTGTATTGTGCGAAAAAATGGAGAGTGTGCACAAAAAATTTACTTTTCCACACTGAAGTATGGTGGTTGTCAAGGGGGAAAGTGCTTCCAACAGTTTTCAAGCAGAGGGATGAAATCAAGATTTTCCTACGTTACACGGATGAAGTAAGTAAATCTGTTTTCCGCGATTTCAAATGGCTAGCTCAGGTGGCATATCTCATCAATATTTTCAGCATCCTGAACAGCCTAAATCTGTCATTTCAGGGGTGTGATATAGCCATTTTTAAAGTGCAAGATCAAATGAAAGCATTTCGACAGAAATGTGAACTTTGGAGTAAACGGCTTGTTTGTGGGGAGTATGATTCATTTTCTGTACATGAGGATTTTTGCAGTCTTCAGGATAACTAATCGATAATGAATTAGTGCAATTATTTGAGAACCATATAATAATTCTGCAAGATAGCTTAAAAAAATATTTTCCTGAGCCTGATGAAAGTAAGGAATGGATTAGGAATCCTTTCAGTGCTACATCTGTGATTGAGTCCTTCAACCTTTCAGCTCGTGTGTGTGTGTGTGTGTGATCAAATTATTGAATTGGCATCTGATGGAGCACTAAAAATCATGTTTAGTGAGAAATCCCTCACAAGTTTCTGGATCCAAGTGAAATCAGAGTACCCTTTCGCTCACCAACAGTGCCACCAAGCACCTGCTACCATTTCCCACAACGTATAATTGTGGAATAGGATTTTCTGCCCTGGTTGGACTAAAAAGTGTGAAAAGGAACAGACTTAATGTTGAGCCTGACTTAAGAATGAAACTATCTTCCATTGCACCTGATGTAACCAAACTGGTCAAAGATTGGAAGCTACACCATTCTTCACATTGAAATGGAGAACACAAAATTTCTTTGTTTATTTACTTTCTTGAAATGTGCTAATACCATTTTAATTCTAAAAATAATTATGCTGTTATTGTTTTTTATTCCTTGGTCTTAGACAGTTCCATGAGGTTATACATATTTTTTTAATTCACTTATTAATTTTTGTTCATCATCTTGAATTATTTTCTTATTGACACCTATATATTGAAAATGTGGTTTGGTGTTGATTCTTTTGCATTACATTTTGTACAGACTTTTGTGCCATCAAGTACTTTCATTGATTTAAGATGCCTAGTTCTAAATCTTGATAATGTGGTTTATTCTTTTCTGTTTAATGTCGTGTCCAGTTATTTGCCATGTTCTTTTGTGTTTTAAACTATAATAAAAAAAAACAGTACTTTTTTATTAATTTATTTTTACCTTTTCTATGATGAAATAACTTTAATATCAAGTTTTTATTATCATAATGCATTTTAATGAGTTGTTAAATCATTATTCCTACATTTTGGTACTTGAATGGAAGAGGTGCCGAGGTAGGTTGACAGTCTACACCTAGTGGTCGGTAATAAAGGAAAGTTTTAGAACCACTGCTATAGAGGAAGAGTTACTCTATCAATATGTGCAATTTGAAAGACCAGTGTCAGCTAATAAAAAAGTTGTGCCCACTTTTGCATTACTTTTGATACAACCCTCATATAACTAGAAAGGTTAAAGTATGAAGACTGAGACATTTACAGTCAGAAAATTTCAGAATTGTAAGGTATACAGAATCTGCACAGGTGTAGAGGTTATACTCCTAACCAGAGACAAGCCTTCCCAACACTCAGGCACTGGGCAAGAATAAGTAAGTGTGTAAAGATAAAATAGAGGCAAGGTCATTTGTACTATTTTCAGTATTTATTTATTTATGTATTTATTTATTTATTTAATTTTAATTATATAATTGCAATTCACTTAATGCAATCGACAAAATGCATTAATCTTGGATTTCCAAATAAAATTACTGATTGTGGAGAGGGAAACATGTGAAAGTTTATAAAGTTATCGACAGGTACCGTAATAATAGGGGCTTAGAAATATTATTTTGATTTCAGCATCAATTTTTTTTTTTTTAGTAAAATAGCAAAGAGATGTAATACAATTGATAATGCCTTTCTAAATTAGTTCTTTGGTACTGAAAATGGTCAGTGGCAACTGACTATTGAAATCAAAGATGCCCTTATGCACAGATATACAGGAGTTGAGCAGCCCACTTTATGCTATAAAAGGTTGCACCTGAAGTACACACATATGCACAGACACGTCAATGCAGACACAGAACACAGACAGCATGTGACACACCCATACACTCAACTCCCCCACAAGGTTGGTCATACTTCACAGGTATAATATAAGTACGATTGAAACTATTGTATGGTTTACTAAACTAGTGCCACATGAACTAAATGTTATCTCTTCTAATCACTATCTCAAAAACTTTTGGTACATTAACTGACTGTAACCATGGTTAGTACTATCCACATACACCGATGAGTCATTACATTATGACCACCCCCAGCCTAGAGAAATGAGTGCGCCAGACCAAATGGTGCTGCAGGTGAAGTTTACAGAGCAGTATATATACAACCCGAGGACCTGCTTTCGGTTAGTAGAGTGTTCAGAGTCAGAATGGGAAAAGCTGCTGATTTATCGGAATTTGATAAAGGACAAATTGTGATGGCACAGTGCCTCGGAATTACACTCTCGGAAACGGTGCGGCTTGTGGGTTGTTCATGTGCTGCTGTAGCGAGTACGTATCAAAAGTGGTGCACAGACGGCCAAACGATGAATCGTCGTCCAGCCGTGTGTCATCCGCAGCTCATTGATGCCGGAGGGGAGCGGAGACTGTCTCTAATTGTTCACAGCGACTGCAGGGCTACAGTGCGACAAATCTCCCACAGCTACAACAGTGGTGATCAAGGCAATTTGTCACAGTTCATCGCAGCCTTCTGCGCATGGGCCTGCGTAGCCGAAGACCCAGTCGGGTCCCCATGCTCACTACACGTCATCACAAACAAGCATGAAATGGGCCCAAGATCATTGAGATTGGACTGTGGATAGGAGAAAGTGGCCTGGTCTGACGAATCAAGATTCCTGGTGCATCACATAGACGGCCAAGTGTGGGTACACCGATTACTGACGGAGGCTATGGAATCTGGATGCACTGTTGGGCGAAAACAGGCCGGTGGCAGCAGTGTTATGCTGTGGGCGATGTTTTCTTGGGACACTTTAGGCCACATTATCCCAATAGTGCAATCCCTGACAGCTGTTAGGTATCTGAACATTGTTGTGGACCAAGTTCACCCATTCATGGCAACTGTGTTCCCTGTTGGTGATAGCCGTTACCAACAGGATAATGTGCTATGCCACACTGCCAGAATCATCAAGGAGTGGTTTGAAGAACATGCTGGTAACTTTCTGTTAATGCCCTGGTATCCAAATTCACCTGACATGAACCCAATCAAACATTTGTGGTTTGACTTGGAAAAGCAGGTTCCCGCTAAATCACCAACCTCGAAATGTACGGGAACTGGAGGACCTGCTGTTGACATTATGGTGCCAGATACCCCAGGATACCTATTGCCAACTCATCGAATCGATGCCTTGCCAAGGGGCCGTTGTTTTGCTGGCTAAAAAGGGGGGGTCTACAGCGTATTACGTAGGTGGTCATAATGTAATGACTTATCAGTGTATGTTTTTTTATCTTCTCAGAAGCATAATTTTTTCTACTAGATGTTGTGATAATATATTTGTATTTGACAGTGTATTTCATTTTGTGAAAATTAGATTTGAAAACTCTTTTTCGTATTCATTTTCCCAAACCAGTACCAAAATTTTCCATGCATTTCTAGCATTTTTTTTTTTTTTTTATAAATTTTTGTTCTGCTGCTACTTAGTTTAAATTTGGATTCTTGATTTGACAATGTCTCCACTTTTCTGTTAACATTGAATAGCTGAAACTATAAGCAATATTATGTGCATACTTTATTTTTCCAGATGCACTGTTTTCTTGCTAATTAATATAGCAGCGTGTTTCTGTACAGCACAATGTCTCCATTATTTTATTTGTTTTTAATTTTCAAATTAGAAAAATCATTTGTTTTCAGACTTCCATAGCCATCAATGGGATTTTCCATGTATTTCCCAGCTGTTCCTGACAAAAATCTTCCATTCCATGACATTCATATACATTTATACTTAATATGACTTTTCTGCTACTACAAGTAAAATTAAAAAAAAAAAAAAAAAATCTTGGTGTGTCAGGCATCAGGAAAATGACCAAGTTTACCTGCATGTCATCTAGAAGATTTTTAAGTTTTAGAGAATAACTGATTGCACACTTTAAGGCATTTATATTATTCTAGAACTGAGTTTTTGTCGAGAGGAATGCTTATTACATTTGAAATTTCAGTGCTGTCTTTCTTCTTTTAATACTTCACAAACCAGGGTACATATAACATTCCAAGCATTACTGATAACTGCAAATTATGATGAACAATTTTTATTAGCAAAATTTTAATATTCTTGTTATTTCTCGCATTTCATTGTACAAACCACTTTTAGATGAAAAATTTTGTTGTTCAGAAAGTAGTTTTATGACACATTAGTGGTTTGCGAAATTAGTCAGATATTTCAAAAATTGTTGCAAAATATTTTATTGAGCACATAATGCAGCCTTTAGCAGACATCTGACTTTTCAATGTTTGGTATTTTTTCCCCCTTTTGTTAATAATTTCTGTTTAGTTTTCTCCACTGTATTTTGTTTGATAAGTAATTACACTTTCATTAATAACTTAGATGTACTATTTTCTTACTCTAGATATTGGCTTCTACAACAGCACGAAGATTGGCTGTTATAGATGTTGAACGTGGAGAACAAGTTATGTCTTATGATAACTGTGAGTATCTTTAAAGTCTGTTAGGCATTCAGGCAGTCTAAAGTAAATATTGTATTATTTTTAGCTGCAATTTTTTGGGCTACACGTTAGACTTTGGCCCCTGTTTTCTGCTTCAGCCAACGCGCCGCTGGAATGACGGGAGAAACGTTTTGTGATAGGTGGTGCTGCAGCTGCATCCGAGTTTTCTCCTGCGCTGTTTGTGTTACGTAATCGCTGTTTGCTGAGTGCGTGAGCCGTGAATCCTGTGTACTTACTTCTGTTCGCCCTGTTCTAAGCGATACTTCGCCGAAGTTGGAAAGGATGAAAAAACATGTATTGCATGGTGTGAGCGGAAAGGATTGCTTCCAACTGAACGAAGATGTTCCGCAGGTCATCCAATGAGTTTGCGGTGGATATGTGTCATCGTTTAGGACAATTCAGGTGTAGGACGAATCATGTTACAGGGAAATGTGAGCAGTGTTCCCGTTTACTTGGGATGTGGTTTGAAGCTGCTTGTATCCCTCTTGATAAGGTGATGACTCTTTTATATTGTTTCTCCAAAGGATTGTCCTACGATGATGCAATGGAGGAATCTTCCCAGGTTGAGGTTTCCACATCCTCTGCGACAGTCAGTGACTATTATCAGTTTTGCAGAGAGCTAGTCACAGAGTTTATAGTAGCCTACGAACAAGACGAAGGACAGTTTGGAGGCCCTGGTGTAATCATAGAAGTGGATGAGGCGAAGGTTGGGAAGTGGAAGTATAATTGTGGTCGTCTTGTTGAGGGCACCTGGATCCTTGACATCTTTGAACGAGATTCGAAACGATTCAGGGTTGAGGGTTGAGATCTGCCCGGAGAATAACCGCTCTGCTCACACATTGCTGCTGCTCATCCAGAAACATGTTCAACCTGGAAGTACTGTAATGACGGATCAGTGTGCTGCGTACCGCAATCTCCCATCCTGTAGTTTCCAACATCTGTCAGTACACCACTCGCTCAATTTCGTCGATCCAACTACTGGGGCGCATACGCAACGTGTTGAGAGCGATTGGCGGCCCCTCAAATGCACACTATCTAATGGAATTCACAAAAACCACTTGGCAGACCATATTTCCGAATATTTATTCCAACGAAATTGTCGTCTTTCCTCTGAACACTGTTTTGAGGTGATAATTGCTATCATCAAACAGTTCTTCCCTAGTATGTAATGTTTTCCACGTAAATATTCGTACTAGATAGACAGGTTCTCAATGATGAGGAAACACTTCTTTTCCGTCGTTATAAATATTTAACAACACCTGAACTACTCACATTCCATAAAGGCCCTTTTGGGGGGTCAGCCATATTACAAAATAAACCCCTTCCTTTCAAAAATACCCCCCGCTGTATATTTCACGTTCTTAACACTCCTCCCGCACAACATGCAGCAAAGGAGCAAAAAACGCTGATGCAGCTGCAGCGGTGCAATGGCTGAAGCATACGACGGGGGCCGAAGATTGAAGTGCATGCATTTTTTTGTTTAGTTATAGCCTTTAGGTAGCAATATTTACTACTTATATTTATCAGTGAGATGCTAATGTAACTTCCAAAAATAATTTTATGTGTATTTATAATGAACTCACTTTGGTGGCATTTCACAAAAAATTGTTTGTGTGAATTTTCTCTCTTTCATTACATATTCATTAACTGTGCCATTGGAACTTTTTTCATAAGAAAGCTTCTAAGAATAGCGACTTGGATTGTCTGTTTAAATAAAAATACAGAAATTTTTGAGCTAATGGAGAAGCAGAATTCCTTTAGTTAGAGTAGAAACATGAGATTATTAGAAAATCAGCTTCTTAGCAAGTGATTAAGATATACATAAATGAACATATTCCACTTAGTAGTTCTAATTCTGACTATTATGTAGCTCTAATTATTGTACTATTCTCTTTTACGTGCGATATTTCAAAGTAACTTGTACAGAGAACTAGCGGACAATGCTTACCTTGGCATTCCTTTCTAGCGACGGGGACATTTCACGCACGTGTTTTCCAGTCTTTGTTGAGGTTATTGTCCTAAAGTCCGTTGTATGCGATGACTGGCTTTACTTCTCACACTTTTCGCTGGGTATACTCATTGGATCTTTGCTTTAGGATTCCAAACATCAATTTTTACCGTTCTTTATACTCGAAATTTTCGCCCATACTCTGGGCATCTTCAGGAGCGTGGCGACTTTACCACCGATGTTCGTGGCTAACTTCGCGCTAATGGAGTCCGATACTCCTTGTTGCCGTTCGTCGGAAAAACTTTCCTGGATATATTTCGTTAACAAGCCCGGCTGGCGCCATCTATGTTTAGTTACGAACACTTTTTTTTTTTTTTTTCCCCCGTATTTTTTTTTTTAAATTTTTTTATTTATTTAATTTCTTCTCCTATCCTGGTTTTCTTGTCTTTTTTGCCTGTTTTTCTTTTGTTGTTGTTTTTCTTGTCTTATTAGTTCTTTCCACAGGCCCGATAATGTGCTAGGGTCGTTCTGGTTACATACCCTTGCTTTATTTTTGTAGATTAATATTGCTTCTTCCCTCCTCATTTGCCTTTCCGATTTTTTATTCTTTTTTAGCATTTTAATTTCATCGAACTTCGGGAATGTCCGGTTTTCCAAGCAGAATTGCACTAAAGCCGTTTTGGCTTCTTTTTTTTGCCAGTTAGATATGTGTTGTTTAAGTCTTTTTTTTTAATCTGTTTTTCGTACTTCCAATGTACGATATTGGGGGTATGTGTGCTATTGGAATTTCGTAGGTTCCTGATTCTTCTAGCATTTTTTCCTCTGTTTTTTTGTTGACAGTCATACTTTTCACGGTGTGCACTGAGCTTCCTAGTTGTAAGTCATATTTAGCACAGTGCCTATTGATTTCTTTACTTACTCCTTCCAGGTATGGGAAAGCTCCAATGTATTTCAATTTTTTATTTCTCATCTTCCTTTGGTTGTGCACTTCTTGGCCTTCTTTCCTCTGAGTCATATGCTTTTACTCTCATGTATCCATTTATTAATTAGCTTGCTCGGGTACCCATACTCTTGGGATATTTTCGAGATAAACTCTAGCTCTTGATTTTTAGCCTGTTGTTAGATGTGTGTGTGTACGCTCGCCGTATCAAGTTTACTATGCTGTTTTTTATGTATCACTGGATGGTGCGACGAGTATGGTATCAGTACAGGTATGTAAGTTGCTTTTCTGAACACAGAGTATTCAAAACTATTTTTGTTTTTCTTTAGTTGAATGTCCAGGAAGGATAGGCAATTATCCTCTTCAAACTCAATAGTTAGCTCTATGGTGTTACATATTTTGCTAAACTGCTGTGCTAGATCTTGTAGCTCGGCTTTGTTAAGTTTAGACATTATAATAATGTCGTCTACATATCGAGCATAAAGTATTGGTTTTCAGGTAAATTTTGAATAATTTCTTTTTCGAGGTATGCCATAATCACTTCTGCGTATAATGCCGATAATGGGGATCCCATAGGACCACCTTGTGTTTGTTTATATATATTTCCTTCAAAATGGAAGATGTTGTTTTCCTTGATGAAATATAAGGTATTCTTTAGCTCTTTCAATTGTCACAATTGTCACAATTGAAAGAGCTAAAGAATACCTTATATTTCATCAAGGAAAACAACATCTTCCATTTTGAAGGAAATATATATAAACAAACACAAGGTGGCCCTATGGGATCCCCATTATCGGCATTATACGCAGAAGTGATTATGGCATACCTCGAAAAAGAAATTATTCAAAATTTACCTGAAAAACCAATACTTTATGCTCGATATGTAGACGACATTATTATAATGTCTAAACTTAACAAAGCCGAGCTACAAGATCTAGCACAGCAGTTTAGCAAAATATGTAACACCATAGAGCTAACTATTGAGTTTGAAGAGGATAATTGCCTATCCTTCCTGGACATTCAACTAAAGAAAAACAAAAATAGTTTTGAATACTCTGTGTTCAGAAAAGCAACTTACATACCTGTACTGATACCATACTCGTCGCACCATCCAGTGATACATAAAAACAGCATAGTAAACTTGATACGGCGAGCGTACACACACACATCTAACAACAGGCTAAAAAATCAAGAGCTAGAGTTTATCTCGAAAATATCCCAAGAGTATGGGTACCCGAGCAAGCTAATTAATAAATGGATACATGACAGTAAAAAGCATATGACTCAGAGGAAAGAAGGCCAAGAAGTGCACAACCAAAGGAAGATGAGAAATAAAAATTGAAATACATTGGAGCTTTCCCATACCTGGAAGGAGTAAGTAAAGAAATCAATAGGCACTGTGCTAAATATGACTTACAACTAGGAAGCTCAGTGCACACCGTGAAAAGTATGACTGTCAACAAAAAACAGAGGAAAAAATGCTAGAAGAATCAGGAACCTACGAAATTCCAATAGCACACATACCCCCAATATCGTACATTGGAAGTACGAAAAACAGATTAAAAAAGACTTAAACAACACATATCTAACTGGCAAAAAAGAAGCCAAAACGGCTTTAGTGCAATTCTGCTTGGAAAACCGGACATTCCCAAAGTTCGATGAAATTAAAATGCTGAAAAAGAATAAAAAATCGGAAAGGCAAATGAGGAGGGAAGAAGCAATATTAATCTACAAAAATAAAGCAAGGGTATGTAACCAGAACGACCCTAGCACATTATCGGGCCTGTGGAAAGAACTAATAAGACAAGAAAAACAACAACAAAAGAAAAACAGGCAAAAAAGACAAGAAAACCAGGATAGGAGAAGAAATTAAATAAATAAAAAAATTTAAAAAAAAAAAATACGGGGGGAAAAAAAAAAAGTGTTCGTAACTAAACATAGATGGCGCCAGCCGGGCTTGTTAACGAAATATATCCAGGAAAGTTTTTCCGACGAACGGCAACAAGGAGTATCGGACTCCATTAGCGCGAAGTTAGCCACGAACATCGGTGGTAAAGTCGCCACGCTCCTGAAGATGCCCAGAGTATGGGCGAAAATTTCGAGTATAAAGAACGGTAAAAATTGATGTTTGGAATCCTAAAGCAAAGATCCAATGAGTATACCCAGCGAAAAGTGTGAGAAGTAAAGCCAGTCATCGCATACAACGGACTTTAGGACAATAACCTCAACAAAGACCGGAAAACACGTGCGTGAAATGTCCCCGTCGCTAGAAAGGAATGCCAAGGTAAGCATTGTCCGCTAGTTCTCTGTACAAATAAATGAACATGGTACTTCAAATCTGTGCTTTTGGTTAACTTTTTTGTTTTGTTTTTGCAGAAACTGGAGTGTAAATCTTGAATGAATTAATTTTTAAGTTAGGAGTTTTCCCATCACATTTTTCATACCATACAAAATTATGCAAATTTACAATAATTTAATGTGAAATCTGTATGCAGTTACAGGAAATAAACTACTTATTATAAATCCTTACAGATCAGTGAAATAAGATATAGTAGCTGTAATTCATACTTGAATCATTTCAAAATTTTGTTTGAATTACATATTTAATTAAGCATTATAATAAGTACAAAATAATAGATTATACATATGATTTGACTTATAATCAGCAACACTATGATGATCACTTAGAAAGCCGCCCCAGTGGTGCAGTGGTCTAAGCGCTGGCTAATGACCATTCATCCATGATGGGTCCAGGTTCAAATCCTGCTGAGGCATGGATGTTGATTTCCTTACGCCACTGGCTCTCTCCCTTCCCTGGAACCCATGGCCCCAAATTAGGGACAGATGACTGCTTATAGCCCATTGAGTTGCTCACAGTGGTCATTAAACCCCCAATAAAAAAAATCGCTTAGAGGAAGTCAATATTGTTTACAATCAAACTGACATCTCTCAGCTGCACAAAACACTGTCTAACACCAACACCTAGTTTGATTGCTGGTAAACAACATACTCACTCTCTTGACAAAAGAACATACAGTAATACATTGGAAATTAAACAAAAGCAGCAGCTGGGCAAAAGGAGAAAGGTTTTGCTCATGGCACCTTTCCACTGGCTCTCTTGGCAAAGGGTGGTGGTGGTGAGAAAAAAAGTTCTCATCTCATTTCAAAAATATTGAAGATACTGGACACATGAGGGGGAAAAATTAATTTGCATGCTGTAGTTTTTCGTGCAATATCTTGTTCAATGTTAAGACACTGCTGTGGAAAAATTACAGCCATCCCTCGCACGTATTATTCTGCTTAAAAATTAATTTATTACCCAAATATGAAATGAAAGCAGTGTGACACATCATGCATAGCTTTTGGAATATGTGAAATCCATATTATTGTTATTAGAGAACATATATGTCCAAAATAGAAAAATTAATATATGTCCAAAATAGAAAAATCATGATCTCACTGTTGAAGTGAAGTGCTTTTCTGTGCACTGTGTTCAAAATTTTGAAATGTTTTATTGTAAGCTGTAATACTTCCAAATGTATTATACCATTGTACTGTTGTGCTGCTGCTGGAAATAATTAACTGAATTATGCATTTTTTTAAAGAATGAAACGTATATCTGGCTTTGGAAAACACATTGCACATTTTTACTTTATTCTAAAATCATCTTCATTTTTGGCTAAAAAATGATTAATAATAGTGCATTATAGATAAATTAGTCAAATAAGATCAATTAATTAAGTCCAAATGAATTTGTTTAGAGTAATTAATGTGCATCTATGTATATGTAGGATGTGCACAACATACACTCTTGTGACATTGAAACTGCAACAATCAGATGAATGTTCTGTATGCTACTCAGCAGGTAGGAATTTCATGTTGGAAAATGCAGTTCATTCCAGTAATTGACCAATCCAGCAGTTGGAGTACTCAATGCAAGTGAAGACCTTGACCTCTGGGTTAAGCATACTATGATTTTATAGATGGTAACTGCCACCTGGCTTCTATTGACAGATTCCTGCAGGAACAACAGCTTGTACTGAATGCTAAAATGGCAGATTCACCAGCTATAAATGCCTTGTGAGATGTGACTGATTGTGTGATGTGTGATTATTTGCTTACAAGAAGGCAGATATGGTTGACTTGCCATATAGATGAACATGTGAGGCTTTGACAAAATCACAATCCATTGATACTTGTGAGAGTGGTTGATAGATGGCATGCTTACTCATTGTGTTGGGGCTGGTAAATGCCAAATGAATACATTGCAGGTGAACTGTCTGATCCAGCAACACGACTATACCCCACCTTCAGCCTGGTTAGCTTCCATCAGTTGAAAGGTTGTTGCAGAAATGAAAAGAAAGTTGCAGAAATCATGCAGAAGCCTTTATTGCAAAAATCTTTCAATGGTCAGATTTGAAAGAAATACTGACAAGTAGTTTAAGATTAACTCTGAGCTTGTTAGTTGTCTCTACTTTTTATTTGTGTGGATGAGCTTCCTAAAGAGACTAATTTTGTGACAAATATTGAATTAGGAAGCTTTAGTATCAACTATTTGCTGTATGCTGATGATTTGTATTAATAGCTAAGAATATCAGTAGCTTACAGGGTAATATTAATTAGCTTAGTAGGACTTGTGAAGTTCTCATAATCTATATTTATGTGTTGTTCCTTACCAACCTAAACACCCACTTACAGATGTAGATGTGATATGAATTGATAATGAACAATACTTTTAGCTGTGCATCTGTCTTTGTCAAATGATAGATGACTGAAGGTAAGAATTCATGTGATGGAAGAGTGTACATCTGTTCTAGTGGATATTCCCAAATGATTTCAGTGTTGTAGGGTGTACTGGCATAGAATCATATGAAGAGGAAGGGGTTCTTATGTAAAACTATCCCCCTCAACTTTTGGCTTTAGTTTGTCACCCAACATACTGTGCTTTCCTAAATTTTTAAATTTCAAAAGCTGATTATTTCTAGCATTTAAATTAAAATTCAAAATAGTTGAATACATTTTTTTAGTATCAAATGTATCATTGTAAGGTTATTTTTGTCTTCATACCAATGTGAGTAATATAATTGCATGGGAATGGGGTTTGATGGAAGATTTGGGTGGGCAGGGCATGATCTGAGCTCCAAGCCTCTGCCCTCCAGCATTGTGCCCTTACTAAAATGTCTTGATTTCTCCTGATGTCCTATGCAGTCTCAGACCCAGAGTTACCCTCCTGTTTTATAGCATATAATTGAATTAGTCCCTCTGTTCGATGACCATCTCACCATTAACTACAGTGAGATTTATTGCAGGTCACAACAGTAGTTGTCTGAATGAAACAAAATATTGCACTTATTAATATTAAAGTAAGTATGGTAATTCTTTAATGAAAAATAATTATAGATACCATATGTACATACACACATATATATACGCTGAAGAGCAATTTAATTAGAGATACCTGTCTAGTAATGTGTAGCACCATCTTTCGCCCTGATGACGGCGGCGATTCGTCTTGGCATGGACTCGACAAGACACCGGAAGCGTTGGGAAGCCATACGGATCCATGACCCCTGAACAAGCTCCCACAGTTCACGAAGATTTGATGGAGGGGTCAGAGCCTCGAACATCTTTCTCGATGGCATCCCAAACGTGCTCGATGGGATTGAGGTCAGATGACCTAGCTAGCCAAGGAAGCGAGGTCACGTCGGTGGAGTGTTCATCCAACCATTCGGATACAATTCGGGAGCGATGGCACGGTGCATTGTCTTGTTGCAGAATGAGGTCCCCAGTGGGATGTTGAAGACGCACAAACGGGAGCAAATGGTTGTCCAGGATATCCCGGTAACGTTGACCTGTGAGGGACGATGTCACATGTACCAGGGGTCCCATTTCAGTCCACGTAAATAGTCCCCAGATGAGAATGCCACCCGCACCAGCTTGTAGAGTACCCTGCTGGCAAGAAGGATCCATCGCTTCATGTGGTTTGCACCGTACTCGTATCCTGCCATTCGCATGTACCAACGTGAATCTCGACTCATCAGTCCAGGCAACATTTTCCCACATGTCTAGGGTCCAGTGGCGATGTTCCCGCGCCCATGCTAATTTTTGCACCCTGTGATGTGCGGTCAGCAGCGGTACCCTCGTGGGATGATGGCTTCTGTACCTCATAGCAAGTAGATGGTTCTGGATGGTGCGGCTGCTTACATGTTTTTGTGCACCAGCGTTAAATTGCCAAGTGATTTCTTGCACTGTGGCCCGTCTATCCGCTGTTACAATGCGAGCTAGCCGACGATGACCCCGCTCATCCACATGCTGTTGTCCGCGGCAGTTGGCCCTTGCAGGGATGGTTTTACCGGATTCGATGTACTCACGGTGCACCCGTGACACAGTGGCTAGTGAAAATCCCAGTGCCTGCACGACTTCCAAGATGGAGTGACCCATTCGTTGTGCCCCAACAATTTGCCCACGATCAAATGTGCTTAGATCCTTCGTCTTACCCATACTGCGTCCGACTCTTACTGATTCCCGTCGCATCACTCCTTATATTGTCAGATCGCTGCATACGTCATGTCGTTTCCATTTACATGGCCGCCCACAGCGCCACATGTGCATAGCTGTCTCTGATTCAGTTGCTCTTCAGTGTAGTTTACATCATTCAGGAAGTACGCAAACACTTGCATTGGTTGCATTTTGAAAAACTGATGTGGCAACACAAGCAATGTTTGGCAGTAGCGTAATACATATGTGTGACTCAATTCATGCCTACCAATCAGCTACTGAAAGTGTGAATAACAATGGAGAAGCTGAGCTGATCAGGGAGTGGGGGAATAGTACTTTTTTTTTAAGTTTTTGTGTCTTATTGCAGTATTCAGAGGGTGTGGCACAATGTCTTAGCAGTAGGTCAAAATGCCCTCAAGAAATGGTGGTGTGCAATTGGATGAAAAAATATAAGGATAGCAGGACATCACCCAAAGATGATCCAAGATGCAGTTGACCAATTTTGACTTCCAAACAAGAACCCAAGCAATGCATCCAAGTGGCATTACAGCAGTCATGCAGGGTGAGTGTCAATGACCTTTCCATACAACTGGGTTTCCCTCACACAACTGTGCTGAAGAACGATCTGTGCCTAATGAGCAAACTAATGATGTGGGTACTTCACACACGGATTATGACACAGAAGGAATTTTGCTATGTAATTACTTGGAGTAATCATGCATGGTGCTGTCACCATAATAGGGTGCTCACAAGATTCCTCTGCTTAGGTGGAATTTTATGCACCCAGGCAACTACAGTACTTCAATCATGTTCATGGGTTGAACCAGGTACACCTGCTGTGGCTTTACCCTATGGGGAGTTGTATGAGCATAAATTTTTACTGATTGTAGGCATGACTTTTTGGAAGACATATGATGAGATAATCACCATGGCATTGGAGTGGTATAAATCTTTTGTAGAGGAGCATATCCCGGCATGGGTCCTGTGACTTCATGTACAGCAACCTGTCCTTGTACGCCACAATCTGTGGTCTAACAAGGCCCAGAGTGTTCAGCTGTTCATTGAACAGAATAGTTGAGTGGAGCTGCCCCAACAGTTGAATTCAGGTGTTCATATCTGGTGAATACAGTGGTATTCACCAGATATGAAACCCTGCGATTTCAACTGTTTTGGCAATTGAAAAGGGAGATGTCTGGTACTCACCACAACAACAAACATGAT
Source organism: Macrothele yani (assembly GCA_039090855.1). Lineage (NCBI taxonomy): Eukaryota > Metazoa > Arthropoda > Arachnida > Araneae > Macrothelidae > Macrothele > Macrothele yani. The sequence continues at coordinate 169,419,515 of CM077011.1, forward strand.
TTGGATTTCTGAATCACAGACTTTTCCCACACTGATACATTTAACTTCCCACAGTTTGGGAACATGTTACTGATAATTAAGGAAATTTAATAATAATTACATCAAATAATTGCTTTGTTATTACAGGAATTATGGTAAGTTGAAAGGGTTCACTTATTTATCGAATGACCCAATATATACAGACTACTTGAAATATATCATTTAAACATGACAAATCCCTTCCCCCAAATTTTGAGACAAGTCTACGCCTGTGGTAGAGTGCATCGAAATTGCATGAACTAGAATTTCAAAAGTAATTTGATGCTTACACTGTAGCATATAGTGAAAGAGAAAATCATTGAACTGTGGAGTGTTGTAGGGTGTTTCTAGTCTACATGATTTAGAGTTCAAAAATATTTAATAAAACAGAAATATTTTTGAACTGTAACTCATGCAATTCTTACTCTACAGCATTCCAGTTACGTGGAAATCTCTACTGGCAACAGTGTAATGAAACTAAAGCACACCACCTAAATTTTTATATTAAATGATCTATGAGTGTAACCAAGGCCTATTTTCAACCAACAGATCCTACTGCATATTTTTTTTACATAAATAAAAGTTTTAGCATAACATAAATTAGTTTTCACTGTTGATTAGTTTTATTGTTGCATGAACTTGTCCCATTTCTACAGTGGTTTTAAGGTTCATTTCTCAGTGCCACTGAACACCATCTGTGGCTCAGAAGTCATGCTAAGCTGGTGTTTCCTGGGTAGAGACTCCATAATATGTGCAAGCTACTTTTCTTTTTGTGTAGTGTAAATGCAGTGCCCAGTTATAGGGTAACAACCCTTCAATTTTTGCAATATTAGTTCAATTTGCTCTATTAAAATAGCTATAATAATCTCTTGTTAACTTTCTAGAGTCTATAACATTGAAGTACAATTTCTGTGTGGATGCATTCATTATAATTTGATTAGAAAAATTTCCAAACAAATGTTTTTTCCTATGCATACCTTTTGTACATTAATTAATGCTTGTATGAGTCAAGTATTTAGCATAGCATTGCATGTAGAGTTGATAGTCAGAAACTTACGTAGTTGCAATACATTATTAATAGGTGTTGTTTTTACTTATTTATATATGAGTAGTTAGGAAATATGAAGAAGCTTGTAGAAAAGAAACTTTGTGTTGAAATGTATTCTTAATTTATGATTTTCCTTTTTAACACAAGACCCTACATTTAATTTCAATAATTTTATAGGTGCATTTAATGGCAGAGATAGAGCTGGTCTTGCTGCTGACCCTATATGTCCTAATATGGCAGTATGCAGTTGTGTAAATGGAAAGGTATAAGAATCGATTCATACTGTGATGAAATTTGTACGAAAGTTTGTACAATTCTTTTCTTCTTGATGTCATATTTTTGAAATGTTTCATGTCATATTTTTTGAAATGTTGCTCCATTTATGCATGTACATTTTCCTTAATGAACAGTTTTGGTATGTTGCAGGTTTTTATCATTAGATTTTGCATTTTGTTAATTGCATTAACAGTGAACTGTAGCACAGAGTTTTCACAACAAATTTAAATAGTGGTAAAATGATAATGTTCAGAAATTTCTTAATTGTCTTAGGATTTCAAAGTAAAATAGTGATGTAGCCAGAATGATAGTGTTGGAGAACTGATCAGTTTCACACTTTTTTATCTAGACCTGATGTGACAGCTCTGTAAAAGAGTATTCATAGCAAAGTCAGTAAAAAAATCTGAAGAAAACAAATAAATACAGGTATAGTCTGTTGTACAAACTTAAGTCTTGTGATGTTATGAATTAACAGTTTTATTATAAAAAGTGATGTGCAAAAGCCCAGTTACCCTCTGGCTCCCCATCCAGTGTTTTGATGTTCTTACAGCATTCAGTTTCACATCTCATTGTCTTTATGCAATGGGTTTTCCATGTGACACGTGCTCAATCATGTAATCAGTGACTGACAACTCCATATGTATCTTAGGTGATGTAATAATGATAAAAGTACAAGCTCATGGAAGACTGTAGTGACAAAATGTTGAAAGGTGTCTAAGATGATTTCACTGCTGGCTTTAGTAAAGGTATGGCCCCAAAGATTACTGTGTTGCATTGAAAAGAGAGGCTGTTTGAAACTGGTTCCATAAATGTACACCATGAGCAGTACAGCTACTATTATAGGCTGAATAATGTATGGGTGTAAATGCAACAGTGAGCTATTTGCCAGTGAAATCACTTGAGAAATGGTAACAGAAACTTGTATCTCCCACATTCACGTAATGCATTACATATTACATGAAATAAAAAAGAAAGATATCCGCTTGAAATCGCATCTTTCTGCATGTGTAAATAAGTTAAATAATGAATTCCAAAAATAACATGAATTCCATGGCTGTCTTATTTATGCTTGCCACACAATTCCTGTGTGGAGAACAGTGATGATTTCCTCTGGTTAGTGTACCAGTTATAATAGCTCAAAAAGAGCAGAAATATGCATTTCTGTAGCAGAAAAAAATGAAAAATTTAAGCTACTTTGAGAAAATGAAAAAAAATCTAATGCATAAAATGATATGAGCTGGAATGTCTGCCAAGAAAGCATTTGGTTTGTATTTCTTAGGGTGTACTGTTAAACAAACAGTATGTACTTCAGCATTTTGCAAGCATATTTCATGATCTGCAGTATTTAGAACTGCCTCAGTGGCCTAAGGGTCGGAGGCTTAGGTTTCTGGCTAATCGTCCGAGTTGGGTCTAAGTGGTGTGTTTGTCTGACAGTTCTGGCTCTCTCTGTTCTGTAGAGCCAGTGGCGCCAAATAAGGAACAGGCAAAAGTTTAGAGTCTGAGTTTAATGACCACCATGAATTAGCTCATGATGGTCATTAAACCCAGAAACAAAAAAGAAAAAAATGTGCTTGATCACATGTAGCTTTTGTGTAGATGGAACTCAACTTCATTCAGTGGGAAATAGTTACGAAAAAATTAATAGCAACTCTGGAAATTTCTGACGTTTTCGGGGTTTTCAGTCTTGCCACAAAAGTAAATATGCAGATAATACTCACAATATATATATATAATTTTAAAGCACATTTCATGCAAAAGCCAGCTCAGTTTACAGAATGGGAATGTCTTTAACAGAACTCAAGTTATGACCAGAAATGTGCTGCGAAGGAAGTAGACTTCATTATGTGAAATGTCATCATCGTATAAAGGGCAGGCGATGTGTGTAGGTTATTCCAGACGTTTTCGCAGTGTGCGTAGGTAGTTCGTTTGCATTGGTGAGTGTGTAGTCATAACTCCTGTGGACTGCAGTGCAAATCTGAAGTTTAGAGTGCATTTTGTTTAGTCTGTACAAATTGTGTTGCAGTTATGGGAAGATTAGGTGATATTTCCCACGAAAAGCTTCATGAATGGGGACTTTAAGTGAGGTACACAAGAGTACAGTTGGACGGCAGCTGGCGAAGATCCGTGATATGGGTGGAATCAAGAATAACAGGCTGGGTAAATGTGGCCGAAAAGTAAAAACAACTCCTAGAAGTAACAACGCGTTGAAACGGTTATGTCTACGAAACAGGTTGGTCTTGTCAACAGTTCTTGCGAAAGAATTGCGGGAGATTTGTGGTACTGTTGTTTGTCCTCGAACAGTGAGGAACGGGCTACGTTGTGTGGGTCTAACGTCCCATAGGGTGGTAAAGAAGCCATTGCTAACCAATATACAACGCAAGAAACATTTAGAATGGACAAAGGAACATAAGGAGTGAAACACTGATAGGTGGTGTCAAGTGTTATTTAGTGATGAGACAAAAGTGAACATGGATGGTAACGAAATGGGGTGCCTAGTGTTTTGACAAAATAACGAGGCGTTGCGTCCCTCTTTCACACTTAAGACAAGAAAGTATCCATGCAGTGTTGTGATTTAGGGATGTTTTGCTGCTGCTGGAGTGGGCAGTATCCATGTGTGTGAGAGCACTGTTAATTCACTGGTGTACAAAAGTATCCTCCAGGGCAAGATGGTTCCTTCAGGACATGATTTGTTCCAGGGTCAGCTATACATCTTCCAGGACGATTTGGCCCCATGCCACCATGAAAAATTCATTAAAGCTTATGTGACGTCTTTAGACAATGTTGTGCCTCTTCCTTGGCTTGATAATTCACCAGACTTGAACCTGATTGAGAATTTGTGGCGCATTCTGAAAAGAAAAGTGCACAAACGACACCCCACAAATAAAGTGGAACTGGTTAATGCAATTACTGACATTTTGGCACAACTGTATTTCATCCAATATGTTGCGTAAGTTGGTTGACTCCATGACTAACATGTGTGTAGCCATTGTTAAATCAAAAAATCACCCAATGAAAAATTATGTACGTAATTGTGTTTGAATTTGAACATGTTACTTTGCCATGATTTCTGTTTCGCAGTACATTTCTGTTTGAAACTTGAGTTCTGTTAAAGATATTCCCATTATGTAAACTGAGTTGTCTTCTGCATGAAATGTGCTTTAAAATGATATATATATATGTATTGTGAGTATTATCTGCATATTTACTTTTGTAGCAACAATGAAAACCCAAAAACGTCGGAAATTTCCGGAGTTGCTATTAATTTTTCTGTAACTGTACATCAGTGAAGTGTTTAGGGGGAAATGGAGTGGCCCCATGTTCTCAGAATAAAGTTGAGAAATGGTGTGGCCCCATTGTCTTTATGCAATGTGAAGATGACAGACATCACAGTACACTGGCTTCCACGTATAGTTGCTGGTGTACTGTGATGTCTGTCATCCTCAGTCTTTGAGTATGGTTTTAAACACAAAACCCTCCTATCTTGATGTGTGATGAATCAGCTTGAAATGCTTCAGCTGCTTAGGAATGCATTGTCATGGATGACATAATGGCAAATATATAATTTTGTGGGAACTGGATAGTGCAACTTCAGTTCCCACATATGAAAAGTAAGATTTTCATATAACCCTAGAAATTCTTCTCATGAATGGGAGCCACTGAAGGCATTATTACGGCAAATTAAAAGTTCCACGAGTTACTGTGATTTTAAAAAAATCAAATAAATATTCATTTCTGTGGTAGTTTTCAGTATTTGTGAATTCATATATCTAAAAGAAAATCTGCATTGTTAATTATCCATGAAAGACATAAGACTTCCCATAAGAAACAAAATTAGTTGCAGTTGATATTTTCCTTTTATACACTAAAACTGTTTTCTTCAAATATAATGAATGACAATGAGTAATGTGGTATTTGAGTATGATGTTTGAGACCTTATATTTTTATTTTTTAGGGATTAAGTCTGTTTGATCTTCGAATGCCTCTTCCTCTAGATTTCGTGTATGATGTGAGTAGCACAGTTTAAAAAAAAATATATTTGTGCAGTTTTGATTTTCTCATGTAAAAGAATTTCTGTTTTGAAATACTTTGCTGTGACAGTACCTGCATGTACTTGCTTCTTTTATTTCTGTTTTTCATTCATATTGAAAAGGAATGGCAGGAATCCCTATAACACAATAACAATTGAAGATATGCTGAAGTATTTCTAAGGAAATCAATGCTCTAAGTTTAATAAAAAAGCTTATAAAATTGAAACTTTTCGGTAGTGACTTCTACCTTGTTCAGCTATGAAATGGATAGAATGTGTAAAAATGATGGTTCTCAGAAAACCAGTTTGATATGATGTAAAACCATAATGAAGATGATGAATATTTTGATTTGAATGTTTTGGTTGAATGTTGGTCACAGAAAAAACAAGAAAGATGACACCAAATTTTTGAGTGTAATAAGCACGTCTTTTGAATCCGTTCTGAGGCAAATTAAATTCATCAAAGCTATGCAAAGTCAATGGAACCGGTATGGAAAACAATAGTATCTGACGGAAGAAAGAAGTTTTTCAGTTGGGTTTTTAATCCCTCAGATATTGTTGTAAACGGAATCGTGAGCTTACGCCCTCTGGTTGCAGACTTGTGCGTTAAGAAAAACATGAATTTATATGAGAAACATTTCGCACCGGAAACGTTCTCCAACACCGAAAGAATTTTTCAAATCGGACTCTTAGAAGCAGAGATATCGACAAAAATAGGATGTAACTTTACGTTCCCTGGTGGGAAAACCATGCATTATTTTAGAAAGAAAGTATTTTCAAAAGGTTATTCCATATAAGCGGTATCGGTCCAAGAAAAAAAAATTTAGTTGAGTTTTCAGGAGCCCAGATTTTGCTACAAATACATCAGAAGCAGAAATTAACACTCACGCTCCCTGGTGGCCAAACAATTCTTTATCAAACATTAGAAAGTATGTGAAAAATATTTTCCATCAGGTTTTGTATACGGTATAGGAATTTTTCAAATCGGAGTTTTAGAAGCAGAAATAATGCAGAAAACACAGTTTACCTTTGTGCCCCCTAGCGGAAAGTCTATGATTTACTTGAAAATTTTGAATTTATAGGAAAAACATTTTGCATCGGAAACACTATCCAACAAAGAAGGAATTTTTCAAATCAGACTCCTAGAAGTAGAGATATTGACAAAAATAAGATATACATCTATGCCCCCTGGCGTAGAAACTATGCATTATTTCAAGAAGAAAATGTTCCTAAAACGTTTGTCGACATGAGTAGTATCGGTCAACAAATGACGTTTTTTTTCAATCGAGAATTTAGAAACTCATATTTTGCTGCAAATACATCTAAAGCGGAAATTAATACCCCCCCCCCTGGTGGCGAAACCATTTTTTTTTAATTAAAAATTATGTGTAAACGATTTCCCATCAGGAGCTGTATACGGTGCAGAAAGAATTTTTCAAATCGGAGATTTAGATGCAGAGATATAGGGGGAAACGCAATTTACCTCTACGCCCCTAGCGGAACGTCTATGAATTACTTAAAAAATTTGAAATTATATGAAAAACATGTCACACTGAAAACACTATCCAACAAAGAAGGAATTTTTTCAAATTGGGCTCCTAAAAGTAGAGATATTAACAAAAATAAGATATACATCTACGCCTCCTGGCGGAGAAACTATGGAATATTTTAAGAAGAAAATATTCCGAAAAGGTTTGTCGATGTAAGTGACATCAGTCCACGAAATAATTTTTTCAATCGATATTTTAGAAGCTGAGATTTTATGGCAAATAATCAGAAGCAAAAATTAACATTTAACGCCCCCTGGTGGAGAAAGTATTCTTTAACAAAAATTTGAAATTATATGCAAAAGATTTTCCATCAAGAGGTGTATCCGCTGAAGAAAAAAATTTTCAAATCGGAGTTTTAGAAGAAGAGTTATCGGGAAAAATGTAATTTACTTTTACGCCCTAGCGGAAAATCTATGCGTAATTTGGAAAAGTAACTATATCTAAAATACTCTTTGACGTAAATGGAATCAAAAGATGAAAGAATTTTTACAATCAGATGTTTAGAAGCAAATATGTGGAATAAAACATATTTTTGAATTCGACATCATCTGCATTTACGCCCTCTAGTGGCGAAATTGTACATCATAAAAAAAAATGAAGAATCATCATTGGCATATTTCAAGCTTCCCAATGCAAAAAGAATTTTTCAAGTCGGCCTAATAGTTGCAGAGATATCGTGGGTACAGACGGACGGACGGAGAAACTGTTAACATATGCACGATCTTGTTTTACAAAAGACGTGCTAGAAATCTCTGATGAATGGATCTAAATTGATAACTTTTGGCACACAAGAAAAATCTTAATGCAAAAATATATTGGAACAACACAACTCTATCAAATTTGGCACGTGATCAAGTTAGTGGAAGAACACTGGCTAACAGACCAACAAAAACAAAAAAAATTACCCAATGACCATCTCCCGTGGAAAAAAAAGCCATGCCAGTTGCAGGGGTGTTATTGCTCACTCAGCACTATCAAAGAACTATGCAATACAAGACACAAAATATGTACTGACTCACGTGTAAGTTTGAAAAGCCGACTTCGGCTGTATTTATTTGTAGGCAAAAAGAAGAGCAACGTGCGGTTATCACCAGAGCTTAAATTTGCTCAAGAATACTGGCTGTTCATAGCCTTAATTTTTCTCATAACAAAGTTACTCAAAATTTCGAGAAGGTATTAAAGTCTTAAATGAATTTTGATTTGGGTAAATGCAAAGGCTCTAAGGTTTAGGCCTTGGACACATGATTAGACAACTGTCATTTGTTGTTTTTAATAATAGAATGTGCACAAAGTAATATTTCACACTGCTTTCACTAAAGTAAATAACAAAAAAAAATAAATGTAAATTTGCTGCTCTTTCAATTTTTCAAAATGGTTTTTCACATAAATTTAGAACATGGTTCCCATCAGCTCAACCTGTCGGAGTTAATCAACTTTAAATATTTTTTCCTTACCAACACATAATACACACATATGCACATACACAATGTTTACACACTAATACACACTTTGTTCCTGGTTATCACATTTTTCAGGCTAAAAAAAAACAAAAAAAAACCACGGTGCACTGCTAGCCTTTTACCCTTATTGCTAAATTTTTTTGTCTTATTTTTTTTGTAAACTAATAAATTTTAGCCACTACAAATTTCATTTTCTAATTCTTTTAAGCAATATGAACAATAGATATTTTCATACAATTTTATACATGTTTGTGTTTTCAAAAGGATATATATTTTTTTCTTTTCAAGTTTTGTAGTGCACCTGATGTTTAAATTTACCAAAATGAAGTAAGAAAGAATTTGACAGCTTCCCTAATGTACTGCAACAATGAATTTAAACTCACACTATTATTCCTTTTTTTTTTTCAGACACCTTTACTTCAAATGCAATTTAATTTTATAACACCATTTTGAATTTCGTTTAATTTTTTATTCTTTAAAACACCTGGAAGGTTCCACGCCACTTGTATTTTCTACCGGAGGTGGAATTGAAAGGAAATTTTTTCTTTACCTTGTGTCACAGGTACTAGTGAAGGTAGAAGGAGGGTCTTCTCAAAACATGGCCAAAATTTGGAATTTTTCACCTGTGTGAGGCCATTTTGGTCTCACTCATCATCTGGTAAGGAAGGAGGACTCTCGGCTTGTGGCTTCTGCCACCCGCAGGTTGAGATGCCTGACATCAAAGAAGAGGGTTCTGTCCAATAGGCCAGGAATGCTGGGGATCCTTATGATGGGTGATCAGCATGAAGTAACTCTGTGGCTGGAGGTTGCAGCAGGCACCTGATGAGAAGTGATTGCAGTCAGCTGGCTACGGGCTGTGCTTTTTCCTCCGAAAAAATTTACCCCTCAACAGGCTTCTGTTGGTGGAGATTCACATTGGCCTCTTGGCATGGCGGGAGCCATCTTTTCTCCCTGGTGCTCCCAGGAAGAGGCAAGACAAGGCTTCCTTTTGCTCCCCCCAAAAGAACTTCAGAGTATGCGCGCCTTGCAGGAGTTGGCGAGCGATGTTGTACCGCTGCCCATTTTCAGCTTTTTGGTGGGAGCCTGGCAGAAAAAGGAAAGTGCCCTTTTCAGACAACAGAACGCAGACCCAAAGCGTCTGCTCCTTACAAAAAAATCAGTCGTAATGCTCTCTCGCAAACCAACAACTCCTTTCAAGTCACATCAGCCCAGGCTATCTACGTTGGCAAAAACTCTCATTGGTTGAAAAAGTTCCCCTCGCCTAGAAAGATGGAGAGTGATGCTGGGGTGGGGGAAAGAAAACAAGAGCGAACTTTCTCCACTGGACAATGAAAAAATGCCAACTCGGCTCGCCTAGCAACAGGATAAAAAAAAATTTAATGCATCGTCCAGCTTTGACCATGAAGATTCAGATGCGTGTCGAGGTTACGCTGGTCGACTTACGACAAATTCTGGGAATCTCAAAAGGGGAATAGAGGTCAACACAAAGGTTACATGAGAATTTCCACGAATGTTTTTTTTCCTGACAACCCAAAAGAACCGAGAAAAAAAATAAAATGGCGGGAAGAATTCCTGTCTTTCTCAATGTTAACTGGCACACATAAAAAAGAAATATACCTGGAAATCACTAGATAAATACAGCACTACATATCATACACATACAAAATTATTGCATATATGCGCATGCCCTACCGTACCGGACCCTAGTCTATCTCCTGAGTGGCCTTTCGGTCCGTTCTGCCTGCTCGTTCTGCTGTTATGCTAATTTCTCCTCTTCGTTCTTAATTTTTGCACACCAATGTACTTACATACATATCACTAAGCTATTCTCTGATATTCAGAGGTTAGCTCCACAACAAAAAAATACAAACTACCAGATAAATTTTTAACTGATTATTTACATACTGTTGCTGTATCAAACTTCTCCATTTACAGCGATCTTAGCACACAATTCAGGCTTCAATGACATCCATCACATGACGTACACAAGACCTTCTATACTTCATACTCATAATTTTTTTATCATGCAGACACTCCTGAGTCTGATCCTCCCAGGACTTCCTTGGCCTTCCTCTGCCTTTCCTTCCTGCAACTTGAGCTAAAAAAGAAATTTTAGTAAGCATCTCATCACTCATTCTTTCAACATGGCCAAACCGCAGAATAATCTTTGCTATCAAATTATAGTAATCATAGAAATATTCACTTCATCTTTCACTTAATTCCTTAGACTCTCATATTGTTTCTCCTATCCTATTCTTCACACAACTTTATTTCCCTTGTTCTTTCTATGTCCTGCGTACTTCCAGAATAATTTCTTATCTTTGCAGAAAACCAATTCATGCCTTTCCATCTCATCTTTCCTACATTTCAGGTGATGTGGAATCAAAAAGCTATTTACAATCCTCTATAAACCCTTCTTCTGAAGAATAAAGCTAAAACTATTATAACTTATATGTATGTCAGTGACTTTCACACCATCCTCAGCCAATGCTTGTGCTGACCTGAATCCTATGGATTCCAAAGGATGAGGGTTTTTGAAATTTGGTGTTTCCACTTTGAGTACCATCATCCTTTATCCTCACGTTGTTATCTTGCATTTCTGTTGCTATAATGCTATCTGCCAGTTGGGAGAGCCAAGGCTTTTTCCCTTTCTTTTTATCATAATGATTTCTTTCTTGATTAATTAAGTATTTCCAGGGTTGTAATTCTAATCTGTTGTTCTTATTACAATTAACATTTTTGGTCTTCTCAGTAAATATAGCTTCTGCTAGTCTAAGGTTTATATCTGGTTGTTGTTGATTCAATACTTAAATATCTTCAAAATTGGATACTGTTTGGTGGTTGCTACAATATTCTATTAGTGCTGTTTTTTCTTCTTTTGTATGCAGTTATTATTTATTTTGAGTTTGTAATAATGACAAGAATTATGCTGTGGCATAAAAAACAATTCCAAAAGATATTTAGAGAAAATCTGTTTCATTTAACTTTTTACATAGAAATATCTTTGTTCACAGCAGTGCATTGCCTGCTTGTTTAAACCCTGGAAGGGTTTTACCATTACTAGATTTTTTTATTTAACAAAGTTTGGAATTTATCTTCTGGTATTGTGCGCGAAAGTGAAAACTAGACAGTAACAATGAAGTAACACTATGAGTCTGGCAGTCAAAAACGTAAAAAAATTAAAATGAGACAAGAAAATGAAGTTAAGCAAAGAAACAGTTTGTTATCGTATGTGAAAAAAATTGAAGACGAGTCCAGTAGTGAACATTCATCGAAAACTATGAGAGATGAACTACCAATTGAAAAAGTGGACTCTTTAGTAGCAGAAGTATGTACTCCACCGGAAAGGATGAACGAGGAAATGTCTCAATTATCAGAGAATTTAGAGATTTCTGAGGCTGCTACACCGGTTGCAGTATCTGAACAAGTGAACTCTGAAATACCAATGGTACTGCCTACTGATAGCAATTTTGTTGAAATGAGGGATGGTGCCTATCCTGAAGATATTGCGTTATGGCCAAAATTGATTTCATCCGATATGATCGAATATTTTTTACTGAATAAACCGAAAAATGTAGGAAACACGGAAAATTTGAAAAAAGAGTATGAGGAAGGAGGGCAGATTAAACTCAGAGGTTACAATGAGTCTCATTTTCTGAGAGTAAAGAAAAACGGAACAAAAGAAATGAGAAATTGATTGATTTTTTCGGAAACAACCAAGACAATTTACTGTTATATTTGTAAATTATTCCCTGACCATAGTAAAGAAAAACAGGTATTCGTGGACGGCTATTCAAACTGGAAAAACTTTGCTAGAAATATTACCGACCATGAAATTTCCAAATCTCATATCAATTCTATGTGCATCTTTGTAAAAAGGTGTAAAGTACGTGGAAGAATTGATTCTGCATTAACTACCCAGTATGAAGAGGAGTGCTCTTACTGGAGAAAAGTATTTAAGCGAGTTGCTGCCACAGTCAAACTGCTATGTTCTTTGGGATTACCTTTAAGAGTACATGACGAATCAACAGCGTCCAATCCAAAAGGTAATTTTTTAACCTGTCTTGAGTATCTCAGTGAATTTGATAGTTTCCTAAAAGAACATTTGAGAAACTTTCAGTATTGTGGCTCAGGGAAAACTAACTATTTAACGCACCAAGTCTATGATGAATTCATCACTTTAATGGCGGAGCGGGTCAGAAACCAGTTCTGTGACGAAGTAAAGAATGCCAAGTACTATTCCATAATAGTTGATTCAATACCAGATGTGAGCCATATAGATCAATTAACATTAATTTTGAGACGTGTGACCGGCAGCGGCGAAGTTGTAAAATGATTTATTTGTTTCGTCCCAGTGAAATCGCACACTTCTGAATGTCTGGAGACAACTGTTTTGAAAATTTATTCAGATTTAGGATTGGACATAAAAAATTGCCGTGGGCAGAGCTTTGATAATGCAGCTAATATGGCTGGAAAATATTCAGGTCTGCAGGTGAGACTGAACAATGCAAGCCCCTCTGCTTTATTCGTGCTGTGTTCTAGCCATTCGTTAAATTTGATTTGCAACGCTGCAGCTGAATTATGCAAGGAGCGACATATTTCTTTGACTTTGTTCAAAACGTGTATGCCTTTTTTTCGGTTTCCACACATTGGTGGAATATGCTACAAGCACGCTTGCAAGAAGAAAATATACACTTCACGGTAAAGAGGATTTGTGACACCAGATGGTCTGCACACGGTGATGCTGTTTCATCACTGAAAATGGGCTATAATAATGTAAAGAAAACATTAAAAGACATAGCTTTATCAAATTCGGAAAAACGCTTGCAAACATTGAAGCAAAGTCCTTAGCGGAAAAGTTTGAAAAGTACGATATAGCTAAATTCAGGTTAAAACATCTATAGCGGAAGCCACAGTTGTTCTTAAATTTACGTGCATACAAATATAAGTATTACAAGGTTCCTTACCTCTTTTAACATTTCACTACACGTTTCATTCTTTCTTTCTGCCGTCATGCTTGGTTTAGGCTCTCGGTGCGGTGTTCTATTTTTGGTCTTCAGGTTCTTTCAAATGCTCTACCAACGCTCAAGTCCATGAAGTGCCTTGTTATCCAGGTTGCAAAATTCTATCCTCCCCCTTCCCACCAGCTTGTAAAACCTAACTTTCGTTGCTGAAAACCAATTATTGAACACTAAATCTTTTGTTCAATAATTGGTTTTTAGCAACGAAAGTTAGGTTTTACAAGCTGGTGGGAAGGGGGAGGATACAATTTTGCAACCTGGATAACAGGGCACTTCATGGACTTGAGCGTTGGTAGAGCATTTGATAGAACCTGAAGACCAAAAATAGAACACCGCACCGAGAGCCTAAACCAAGCATGACGGCAGAAAGAAAGAATGAAACGTGTAGTGAAATGTTAAAAGAGGTAAGGAACCTTGTAATACGATATAGCTGTTTTTACTGTTTTGTGAAATCACTTGCTTCAAAGAATTGATGCTGTCAGCAAATCACTGCAGAAAGTCAAAACAAATGTACTCAGTGCTGTGAAACTGTTTGATTCTCTTCAAAGTTTCGTTTCTGAAGTTCGAAATGACCATAGTTTGATGGAAGCCGAAGTATATACTTTAGTGCAAAATAAAGCTTTTCAGATATCTCTGATGAGAAGCGTAAAAGAAGCAGAAAGTTATTTTTCGATGAGACGAGAGACAATGAAGTCAATTTGAAAGGTAAAGACAAAATCATCTTTGAGACCGTCAATGTTTTTTGTGACACAATAACTGTGCACTTGAAGAATAAAAGCATATCTCTAAAAAAATTTATGGACGAAAATCTTAAAAACAAACATGTTCACAAGTTAACTGAGTTGTACCGAGAGGACATCGACGCAATTCTTTTTGAAGATGAATTGAAACATTTCCTCCATTTTATAGACAACGAGGAAGCAGTCTGTCCGTTCCGATCACCTACCGATCTGTATAAATGTTTGCATGAAGGTTTGCAGGCAACCTTTCCCAGTGTAGATACTATCCTAAAAATATTTCTAACAATACCTGTAACAAATGCTTTGGGCGAACGCTCTTTTTCAGTGTTAAAAAGAGTGAAAAATTATTTGAGGATTTCTATGACTCAAGAACATTTGACGAATTCCACAATTTTGACAATAGAAAGAAAGTGCTACTTCAAAGAATGTGAGTTACGATAGCATAATAGACTATTTTGTAAAGAAAAATGGTAGAAAGAAAACTATATGAATTCACTGAAGACTGAATGGAAATATAATCCAGGTAACCTGACTTTATATTCATTTACATACTTCAGAATCAATGATATCAAAATATGTAACAATTTTTTTCATTCTGTTTTTCCTCTCATCCTGTTTTAATTTTATCCCTAAATACAAGTTCTGTAAAAGTGAACTGGAATGAAACACATAAATAATGCAATATCATAATGAAATCTTTCTGAAAAAAAAAAAAAGATGTTTGCATGATATTCTTAGATTTTTTATTTATGCTCTATTATTATACCAGTAACACATATGCAGTGCAGTTAATAAAACACATTAATTTACTTCCTCTTATTTATATTCATAGCAAGCAAAAATATGTAAAAGGAAACTTCTACTCCAAATACAAGTATTCGAAACATACGTACAATGAAATGTCATAATGAATATTGTTGAAAAATATGGATCTGCATGTAGTTCTCTGTTCTTCTTGCTTATGGCAATAGCCTATAACTGTATTATAGTTGCAGTTGATAAATGCTGCACATATTCATTTACTTCCAGTTACTTATAAACCAGATTAAGGTAAAAAATAAAGAAGGGGGGGGGGTAATAATAGCAAAAAAGTTATTTTACTCTGTAACAGCAATATATTTGCAGTTGATAAAATGCTACACGTATTCATTTACTTCCATTAACTAAAAATCCAGATGTAGGGAAAAAATTGAACATTGGGAGGGGGAGAGATATACGACAGAGAAATATTATTTTTTGAGTATGGCAGTCAAAGTCAGAGGGGCCCCAAAACCAATGCTGTGCGCCCCGATGACTTTAAATCTGCCCCTGCAAACAGAAATCATTAAATCATGGTGTTCTTGATCCGCGTCGAGTGTTTGAATTAATTACCCATTCACCTTCTAGTTATTTGTTGAGTTGCTGCTTTCCATCTTTGGTGAATCCCAAGCATTGTGCGGGGCTCTGTGAAGCAACCTGCCACGTAGTTTGGCAGTTAATCACATGTGAGTGTGGAGAATTCAAGGCCGCTGTGGTGCAGTGGTAGAATGTCTGGTGCTTAACTGGAAGACCCTGGGTTCGATTCCCGGTGGCGGCCGATGAGAATATTTCCGAGACTCCCTTATTAACATGGAAAGAGCAATGATTTCTGTTTGGTGTTCCTGATCCACATTGAGTGTTTGAATTAATTGAGTAGGACTTCACTGTGAAGTTCCATAGTAATAGCAGGCATAGCTCTTATGGTGCTGTGACATGGCCTTTGTGTAAATGTAGCATCATTTCTTGATCCAAGTGTGACTTACTCCTAATCTCTCTGTCAGCATCATGAATAGTCATGATTTATGCTACAAATTACACCTGATTTGTTGAAGCAGTATGATGAGTACATCATGCTTTGATCACCAAACAAAGCTTCTGTGACATGGTCTTCAGACAGATGTAACTTTAAATTCATGTGATTTGTGAGTCCTTGTAAAATCAATTTGTACAAGGAACAAAATCATTGGCAAACACATGGATTATTTGTAATATATTTTAGCATATAGTAATATACTATATGTCTCGTAATACCTGTTTATCACTAAATCAAATGGTTAGATAAACTTTTCAAATATGTTTATTTTTTTATATTTTTTTCATTACCTATTTCTTCGTTGCAGCTTACTCAGGTTGTTCTCCAGTGGAATCAATCTTTTGTAATCCTTTATGACAATTAAAATGTCCTAGTACATAGAAATAGTGTTTTTCAATTGTCACAAAGGATTACAGAAGATTGATTCTACTGGAGAACAACCTGAGAAAGCTTCAATGAAAAAACAGGTAATGCAAAAAAAAAAAAAAAAAGGATAATAATAATACAGTAATAACATATTTGAAAAGTTTATATAACCATTTAAATCCATCCCATCCATATTAGTGGTAGACAAATAATGTTGATACAATGAGAAATTGATTTACATGATGAACAGGTATTTGAGACGTATAGTACATTACTATATGCCAGCCTATATTAGATGTAACTTTGTTTGGTGATAAGTGTGGCATATGTTTGACACTGCTCCAATAAGTTGTATGTAATGATCTCCATTTTATTCTGAATTATTTCATTGTGAAACAGACTTGTTTGGCCTCTTAGTGATTTTTGAGGACTGTCTTAGTGCTTCTGAAAACCTATTTGTAAACGAAGAGCAGGAATATATGTTTAATAATAAAAAAACTCAGAGTGAATCACATCTTATTATTTCTTTCTCGAACTTCTCTTTGGAACATTTTTTTATGTAATTATTTGGTTTTACATATTCTGAATGAGTGTGTGGGAATTGAATGTCAATTCCTGTAGTTAGTTGACACTTATATTTCTTTCACCCACAAAAAAAAAACCACCAGGAAGATATCATTGCATTCTGATCCCATACGTCAATGAAAAATGGAAGCACAGAAATTTTCTCCATTTTTTTACGCTTTCCAACCGTAGGTTGAAGAAGCGTATATGCTCCAGCTTTTTCTGTCCGCCTGTCCGTCCGTCTGTCTGTCGGCACGATAACTCACGTAAAAATGGTTCGATTTCGATGAAATTTTAGTATGTGGTAGGGGACCACCAGGGGACGAACCCTATTGAAAATGGGTGAAGTGGGGTCAAAGGTCATGCCATAAGAGCAGGATCCATTCAATTGCCCTTATGCGTCATAACTTGCGTAAATATGGTTCGATTTCGATGAAATTTTAGTATGTGGTAGGAGACCACCAGAGGACGAACCCTATTGAAAATGGGTGAAGTGGGGTCAAAGGTCACGCCATAAGAGCGGGATCCATTTCATTGCCTTTATGCATCATAACTTGCGTAAATATGGTTCGATTTCGATGAAATTTCAGTATGTGGTAGGAAACTACTTGGGCACGAACCCTATTGCAAATTGGGGTCCAAGGTCAGGCAGGGCATAAGAGCGGGATTTATTCCATTGCCCTTATGCGTCATAACTTGCGTAAAAAT
Organism: Macrothele yani; assembly: GCA_039090855.1. Lineage (NCBI taxonomy): Eukaryota > Metazoa > Arthropoda > Arachnida > Araneae > Macrothelidae > Macrothele > Macrothele yani. Next base: position 169,437,124 of record CM077011.1, read on the forward strand.
GGTTCAATTGCGATGAAATTTTGGTATGTGGTAAGGAACCACCTGGGAACGAAACCTATTGAAAATGGGTGGAATGGGGTCAAAGGTCAGGACATGAAACCGGGATTTATTTCATTGCCTTTATGCGTCATAACATGCGTAAATATTTCGATTCGATTTCGATAAAATTTTAGTATTTGGTAAGGAACCACCTGGGGACGAACCCTATTGAAAATGGGCGAAATGAGGTCAAAGGTCAGGGCATAAAGGTGGAATCCATTCCATTGCCTTTATGCGTCATAACATGCGTAAATATGGTTCGATTTTGATGAAATTTTAGTATGTGGTAGGGAACCACCTGGGCACGAACCCTATTGAAAATGGGCGAAATGGGGTCAAAGGTTAGGCAGGACATAAGAGCGGGATTTGTTCCATTGCCCTTATGCGTCATAACTTGTGTAAAAATGGTTCGATTTTGATGAAATTTTAATATGTGGTAGGGAGCCGCTGGGGATGAACCCTATTGAAAATGGACGAAATGGGGTCAAAGGTCAGGACACTGGAGTGGGATCCATTCCATTGCCCTTGTGCATCATAACTTACCAAAAAATGTTTCGATTGCAACAAAACGTTATCATGTTGTTCCGGAGGTATAGTGAACTGGTTCTGTTGAATATCAACGAAATGGGGTCAAAGGTCATTGCACAAAAGCAAGATTTATTCCACAGCCATTATTCTCATAACTTGCGTAAAACTGCTTCTATTGCGACAAAACTTTAGTATGTTATTCTTGAGGTGTACTGAACCGGTTCTGCGGAATATCATCGAAATGGGGTCAAAGGTCAGGACACAGGAGCGAGATTTATTCCACAGCCATTATCCTCATAACTTGAATAATAATTTCTGGTATGTTGGAAAGCGTATCATAATCAATGCATTTGCATGATTTTACTAACTTGTCTCCATTTTGTAAGTAGCAGTGAAATTATTTTTGATGTAGTAACACCAAAATGAACATTGTTTTCTTGCTACCCAAAAGTACTATGTAAGCATGAAAGAATTTGCTTACCTTTTGCTGTTATTTTACTTCAGATGACATATTCAATTTTTTTTTGCATGTTCTGTGTATTTTGGTTAAGTATCTACAATGTACATCAGCTAGGATCTCTTAGTATTGATGTAGTTGCTGCAGTTTTTTTCTTTTGGTTTCAAGGTCCCCAACCTCATTTTACTTAGTTCTAATTATTTTACATTCACTATTAATGTGTGCTTACAATGTTTTTTTAAACAAAAGTTATCTTTAGTAAATTGTTGTCACCCTTGTAAAATTTATTGTTCTAGTATGAGCTTCAATGCGGAAGTTTTTCTTGATTTCTTCAGTTGTGTTTTAGATTTTAAAAAAAGCATAAAGCACATAAGAAACAAGCAAAAAAAAAAAAGATGAAAAATAGAAAGCATGAAAAGATTTTTTAAATCTATTATTGTAAATTGAATAAACGAAGTTCCAAATGTTAATTGTGTCCAATATTTGTACACCTATAAATTATAAGTGTCAAATTAGATTGTCTAAATCTATCTGTGTAGAAAAGCATCATATTGAAACATTAACCTAAATGATGGATTTTTACACCCTCAACAAATTATTTTAAAAATGGGGGGGGGGGTAAGAATCATAAAAAAAATGTTGTATTTTTCTCAAGCTTCCACAGCATTCAGCAGCTGACCAAGCAGCAACTCTGATTGTCTTGATAGCCAGTGCTACATGAATTCTGAGGAGTGAACCAGATAAGCATAATGACTTATTATATAGCACTTTGTGGACTACAGTTTACTGCTAATCCCTTGATGAAAAAAGATAATTGTTTTCTTAAAGCTTTGGGAGCCATAACATAAAACAGTCACTGTCAAGCAATGATATGTTATCATCAATAAGTTCATTTAGAAATTAATAAACTAGAAAATTGCAACAGTTTAAAATCACAACTGGCTAAAATATATCTTTATTAAAGTAAAAAGTAAATCTTCAACAGCTACATCATTGTGTTGCCATTAAAATTATTTATGGATATAAAACATACATAGAATATCTATTAAAAAAGGGAACACTTTACCTGAAGGGAAGTGGAACTAAAAAGTGAGGCAATTCGTACTTGTTTTAACATTCACATGTAAGGAATTGTATTATAAGCAAAAGGTATTGCTATAAACTTAATAATTTATACAGGCATCTATTTGTACATTCAAATATCATTGCAGAAAATGATATTATAGAAAGATTTGGAATTTCATGTGAAGCAATACCTACCATTGTACCTAATATTTTGATCATTTTCATCATATTTATTTTTATTGGTAACTCATCTAAGTAGATTTCATTTAACTGTAAATCGAAAATAAAATAATGGAAACTTAATCACATTGTTATACTACACACCAAATTGTGTGTGTTCAGAAAACAGAAAATATAGTGTTAGATATCAGCATGAAAGATATTGACATCAGCAAATGATGAACTGATTCATCTTTTGTTTTGTTTTATATGTTTACCTTGTTGCAACTGCTGTAGTACCTCTACAGATTTTATTGATTCAAGTAGACTCAGCAATAAATTCTTAAAAGGTGGCTTCAAGTGCTACACTGTATACAGCTGATAAGTGGCTTTCCATGAATTCCAGATTCTATTGTCAAATTCCTTGTTGGGCTTTACTGACTCTCCAAAAATCACTTCCAAATAACATCTCTTATATCATCAGCCTACATACAGTCCATCTCTTGGTCTTCATGAACATTTTTTGTAATCATTGGTTACCTCTTGTTTTGAACCTCCAGATTTTCATTCACTGCGTCCTCAATGTATTTGCTCTATCTGTTCATATATCCTCTTCCAAAATCAGAAACTGCTTATCTTTGTCAAGTAAACTACAGATGAATTACAGACTTCTTACACTTTCTCATGCATTCAACAAGACCCCAAGGCCATTTTGTAATATTTGGGAAATTATTTTCTGCATAATTCCCCAAATCTACAAGCACCCTCTTTTATGCACTCCTAACACATCGTCTTGGCTTTAGACAAACTATTTTACAATCTCTTTTTGTTTTGGTGACAGACAACTTAAATGTTTTGTATAATCCTTTTTCTTTTCCATGTCAACATCGATCATTCATGTCCAACAAAGAATTCTGCCTTTTCTGTCTTTGCATACTGCCACACCACATGCTGTTGTTGCCATCTCAACAGTACACATTTCATGTGTTTCATTCTATCACTATGCTTTTACTGGGGGAAGTTTCTGTTTTAATATAATCTTTAGTGATATGCTCTTAGAATTACTGCATCCCTTTTGTATTTTTCAGCATTTTAATTCTGATACATGTTAATATCTTGATAATTTATTCTAAAATGAGATGGTACTAAAAATTTATCATTGTTTGTTTTAGCAACTCAAAAACTAGCACCTTTATAGAGGTTTTTCCAGTCTGGTGGTCAGTTGTGGTATTCCTATCTATAATTTCTTCCCACCAAGTGAATTGGTGGATTATCGTGTGCATAAAGATAGTGTGTGTCTCTTGCCTAATCACAGCCTCATATTTTTTCCATTTCATTCATGTTTTCTCCAAATTTATCAGTGTTCCTCTAACAGCATTTCTAATTGTACTGTATAAAGCACCGATCATATTACCCCTTAAAGACATACTGAAATGATACAAGTTTATCACCTTAGCTTTCACTTTGTTTACATGATGCAGAATATCAGTTCTTGTTAAGTTCATTGAAACTTTTTAAATTTTGTTTTTGCCATCTTGTATTAAATTCATCACTTTGTTTTTTATTTTTTGTCTGTTATTTTTCACTTATTCTTTATTCTTTGGTTGTTAGAGATATTTTGCTTGGAATTTATAATTTTTATTTTATCTAGCTTCCACTTAATTTTTTTTCAATCAGAACTAATAGTTTTTGAGCCAGTGTTAGAAGGGATTAGAACCCTACCACTGGGCTCAAAAATCAGTAGTAATGAAGTTGTGTGCACATGTCGTGCCAGTTGTACTGGACATGTACAAAAATCCTGTATTGTCCAAAGATCCCGTCCCATAAGACAGTTCCATATATACCACTGATATAATCAATTCATGTTGCAATAATTACACTTGAAGTTCCTTTGATGGCATTAGACTGCTGAATCTCTCATAGCTAGGAGGATCATCCCAAAATGTTTATCTGATTAGAAGCTAAGATCTGAGAAAGACAAATACACCTTCTCCAATCCTATCTGAAAGGAAACAATAAGGCAAACTTTTTGTTTTAATCACATTTTACTACTGGGCTTATAGCCTGTATTTTACAGACATAGAAAATTCTAGTACTCTACTAGTACCTTGTTTTCATTCTTAATTCGTGGAAATTAATTAACACTTTTGCAAATTATCACTGTGATATGTATGGATTATCAGGCTAAAGGAAGCTTCAGGAGTTAAACCATTTTAGATATTATGACTTTCACCCTACTTACCTGAAATTGGTTGTTATAAAAAATTGTTTGTGCCTCAAATTTTAAAAAATAAATCTCTCAGCTATGGGAATTATATGTATAATCATAAACCAAGGTTTGTTAAAAATTAGATAATATGTTAAATATTTGTAGAAAATATGTAATGTTACAGTGAAGAACAATAGTAAGAAGCAGTTCTTGTTCTAGGAAGAACAATAGTTCTAGTAGAGTTCTAGTAAGAACAGCAAAGCAGTAGTTCTTAGTCATGTAAAAGACAGTACTACTACAGGTGTTAACTGAGAATTGTGGTAAATAAAGGTAGTAATGTCAATCTGTTCATGGAAAAAATGAATACAGAAAAAATGGTAATTGAATTGGAAAGTGTCAGCAGCACTTTAGAAAAAGCAGACCAAATTAAAGCTGACCTCCTCAGAAATGATTACCACAATAGCCTTATAAAATTTCTGAAACAAGAAAAGAAGCCTTAAAAATGTTTGAAAACAGCCAATTAAGAGCACTTAAATAGTATAACTATACTAGTGATCTGAAATTTCTTGGCGTAGAATAGAAATAAAAGTTTACAAGCTATAACTATACTAGTGATCCAAAATTTCTTGGTGTGGAATAGAAGTAAAAGTTTCCAAGCTTTCTCACATCAACCAGATGGCTTTCTCAAGAAAGGTAGACAGCTTTCACACCAAGAAATTTTGGATCACTAGTATAGTTATGCTATTTAAGTGCAATTGGTGTATTGTTCCTTGTTATTAAGAGCATTTAAATTTTTAAAAAAAATTAAAGTGTAGTTGCTTTGAAAACAGACAAAAGTAAATTGATAACTATTATGGATAAGAAGGATTATAACCAAAAAAAGAATTGAAAAAGCCAATATATGAAGAAGTAAAAGAAAGCCCATTAGCAACTTTGATTTAAAAAATCTCAAAACTTATTTCAATTCAAAAAAGAAAAACCAGCTTCTGGAAAATTATAAACAGTTCTCAAAATTACAGTTCAGATTCCCTCAAATCTATGGAATAGTCATATTACGTAAAGAACACCAACCAATTAGACCAATAATGGACTTGAAAAGCTCAATTCTTTTAAATCTAAACTATTTCCTAAAGTCACACCTTCTGAAACTGTTAAAATTGCCACTTTCCTTGATTAAAAATTCAATGGAACTGAAAGAAAAATTAGAACTTCTTCCAACATTATATTCTCCTATTATGGATAGTTTTGACATAGTTTCTATGCATACTAACATCAATATAGATCAGCTTATAGAGTTTATAGCTGAAGACCTGGCAGACCTAATAGCTTTTCATAACAAAGATAGAAACAAATTAGTTAGGATGTTTGAAATGCTTATCATCTCTTTGCAGAACAACTACTTTCAATTTGAGAAGAAGTTTTTCATTAAAAAAATCAAGACTTGCTATGGGCTCCCCACTCTTAGCTAATTATTATTGAGAAAACTTGAAGAGAAGATCTTAATATAACACACACACACACACACACACACACACACACACACACACACACACACACACACACACACACACACACACACACACACACCACTTTTGCCTATATAGTAGGTACATGAATGACATTTTATTTATAATAGATACCTCAGAAAAAGATATTCCAGAAAAAATCTAAACTCATTTAATGAATTAGATGATTCCTTTAAGTTAACATTGGAACTTCAGAAAGTAAGAAAAATTAACTTCTTAGATATTACAATCTATTTTGAAGATGGAAAATTCCTTACAAAATTGTGTAAAAAAAAAAACCATTGAATACAAATAAATTATTGGATTTCAATTCCTATCATCCATATTCTATTAAGAAAAATGTGGCAAGTCAGTTTTTAGAAAAAATAAATAAAGTAGTATATACAGTAGAAATAAGTAAAGCCCACAAAGAAGAACTTAGAGATATCCTTACAGAAAATAACTATCCTAAAAATGAAATTGAAAAACTTCAAAATTTTTCAGTTAAGAAAAACACACAATGGCAACAAATAAAATTCACTAGAAAAATTACTTATCAAAAACGTTTATTTGAATCTTTAAATAGAATTAGTAAGAAGTATAGTATAAGTCTAGCTCTAAGGTTAGAGAACAGAATTAAATTGTTTTCCCAAAGATAGTTCAAAAAGAAGGAGATATTTTTAAAATGCAGGAAGTGGTCTATGAAGTAAAATGTAGTTGTGGACTATCTTACATAACATAAGTGAGACAGATCACAGACTAGAAACTCAACTAGCAGAACATAAAGCAGCTGTAAAAAATTGCTCTAACAGGACAGGTTTAGATATGCATGTTAAAGAATCTGGTCACAACATGGATTGGAATTTGCTTAAAGTCACCGGTTCCCAAAGCAACTTTCAAAAAAGAAAATCAAAAGGAATGAAACTGAGAAAAATCAGAATTCCATTATCATTGACTGCAGAGGTTTGTCTGTGGGTAACATCTGGCAAGATTTGGGGGAAATAACCATAACTGTCAAGGTTATCTGTAACTGCAATAGTAAAGAAGAGTTTTCTAAAATAATTAATAATAATAATAATAATAATAATAACAATCCGAAATCTTTAAAATAAAAATTTCCTGGAAAAAAAATCCCATACTAGGAGTTCAATTAAGTGTTTAATATGTAATGTGTTAAACAAGCAATTTTTTTAAAGAGATTTTATAAATAATTACAGGTGTGGTAGCTTTGTAAACTTTTTTTATGTACATTAATTTAAACTCTACAAATAAAGTGTCCCACAGAATGGATGCTATGTTTGTCAGCATGTGAACTTCTGTCAGAGTGTAATTCACAACTGTTTGGTGGGAACATGTTAATGAAATTTCAAGGATATTATTTCAGAGGTGATTTTCACATTCTAGGCAGTTCAAGTAACATCTTGAATGCTTCTGTTTGACATTGCTTAAAGCATGGTGTCTTCACACAATGTTAGGAAATAGCTGATGTAGTCTCCCTGCTCCCCATGACAAAAGAGAAAGTATAGCCTCTTTGTTTTGATTAGAAAACAAGCTATGTACATGCAGCTGCAATGTTCTCAAAGAATAACTGTGTCACTCTGTAAATCTGTAACAGATGTCTGTCTCCAAGTCTGAGTAACAGCAATGGGGTGATTTCAGAGTACTTTTTTTTAAGTTGATTAAATTCTTGTGACAGAGTGACATGGAGACTCCACAGCACATTCTTAATATGTTACTTAGCAACTAGTGAAGTCCCAAATGAAATGGATATAGTTGCAGAAATATGAAAAAAAAAATGCAGTAGCAAGTTAAAGAAAATTGCAGACTGGTGATAATGAGTTTTTTCTGATTCATAACTTGTTTAAAGTTAACTTTAGGGTCATTCCACATGAAATCACGAAGGGCTGGTTGCTTGACCATTTTATTTATTTTTATTTTTATTCTCACCATAGTTAGTACCATTAATAAATAGACCAAAACAATTTTTTTTTATCTGCAGTGATTTTGGATGTGAACCTATTTTTACTTGCCACAACAGGCAAAGATTCGGGTTTTTGAGGGTTCACGGAAATGGACTGTAACTCTTTAACTACTTGCGATAACTTAACAAACTTTTTTTACTATGAAAGTAGACATTTTGAGCTTTCAGAAAAGATACTTATATCATGTGTAGTTGCTTTTAGTCCGTGTAAACAAAAATGGTCTTAAAATTGGCAAATGTAATTTGCAAAATTGCCGTATTTAGGTAGCTATAACTTAGACTGAGGGCCAAGATTTAAGTTGTGGAATCATTTTGGAGGGGTTTGGCCATAACTCACCACGCTGGCCAAGCGGGTTGGTGAGTGTGGGATAGCATTTCCTCTGATCCCGATGGTATAGTTATACCGCTATGGGCGGTCGTCAGAGCCCCTTTAGTGGGAACAGGATGCACTACGAGAAGGCGGGGTTGACATTTGTCAAGGAGAGGCTGTGATGTTACGCATCACCTGACCTTACATCCCGATGATGAACTCAGGAAGGACTGAAAACCACAAACAATTTTTTCTGACCAACTATGGAAATCCAGCTTTTAGCCTATCAGGAGAAAATTCATGTTTTAAATCCCTTCCTAATTTTTTAACCCTAAATTTGCAAAAAATAGGTATTTCAAGGTCAAATATCTTAAAAGGGCGACCTGCAAAAATTTGACTGTACACTCACCTGTTTTTTCTGTACACTCACCTATTGATATCCTATCAGTGATATGAATTTTATTTTGTGGTTAAGTGTGGTTTCAGAAGTTCAGTGTGGTTTTGGTTTTGGAGTACTTAAACTCTGGTAAAGAAACACTCTCATTCCCAAATTTGCAAAAATTGTATATTTCTATTTCTAGGTCAATATCTTGAAAGGGCGACCTGCAAAAAATTTTACAATTTTTCTGTGAACTCATCTGTTAGGATCCTATCAGGGGTATGAATTTCATTTTGGGGTTCAATGTGGTTTCAGAATTCTGAGTACTTAAACTCTGGTAAAAAAGCACTCTTGCAAAAATCAATTAGATGCTTTTAAGCTGTAATTCATGGGAAAATGTTTGTTATACATATATTAAAAACTTTATAAGGTAAGCTCAAAATATCATATTTTATATATAAAAAATGTAACATTTTTTTAAGAATGTTTTTAATTATATGTGTAACATTTGCCCATGAATAACAGCTTAAAAGCATCTTTTGATTTTTGTGACTGTTTTTTTTTTTTTTTACCACAGTTTAAGTACTCAGAATTCTGAAACCATACTGAACCACAAAATGAAATTTATACTACTGATAGGATTCTCAATAGATGAATTAACATAAAAAATTTCAAGTTTTTGATAGGTCCCCATTTCCAGATATTTGTCCTTGAAATGTGTAATTTTTGCAGTTTTGGGTATATGAGTTTTTTTTACCAGATTTTAAGTACTCAGACTTCTCGAACCACACTGAATCACAAAATGAAATTCATACCACTAGCAGGTAGGATATCAATAAGTGAGTGTAAAGAAAAATTGTCAAATTTTTTGCAGGTCGTCCTTTTAAGATATTTGACCTTGAAATACGTAATTTTTTGTAAATTTGGCAAATTTAGGGTTAAAAAAATTAGGAAGGGATTTAAAACATGAAATTTTTTCCTGATGGGCTAAAAGTTGACTTTCCATAGTTGGTCAGAAAAAAATTCAGTTTGTGGTTTTCAGCCCTACCTGAGTTATAGCCACCTAAATAGACAGTCATCACTCTTTCCACATTTTTCTTTAATTAACACACAGCAACTGAAAAATTGCATTTCGACACCACTGGGATTGAATCCCAGATCTCTCAATAACTAGCCAAGTGCATTCGCTTTACGCTATAGTGCCAACAATGCACGGTGCTATGTGTGTTTATTTTTCAGCGTCTGACTTCACAAATTCGTAGGGATGAGCTCAGCAACTGAGACGTCTCCATCTGGTGGGGCTTAACGGCACAAGCTATTTAATTCTAGCTAATAAATCCAAATATGTGGAGACAATGTAAATGGACAAAGTCATCACTCTTTCCATTTTATTCTTTAATTAACACACAGCAACTGAAAAATTATTTCGACATCGCTCAGATCAAACCCCAGATCTCTCGATAACTAGCCTAGTGCTTTCGCTTTACACTACGGTGCCAACAATCCACAGTGCTATGTGTGTTTCTGTCAGCATCAGATTTCATAAATCCGTAGAGATTGGCTCAGCAACTGAGACATCTCCATCTGGTGGGGCTTAATGGCACAAGCTATTTAATTATAGCTAATAAATCCAAAGGGCAAGAGAAATGGTGAGCATCTTCCAGATTCGTGGAGACAATGTAAATAGACAAAGTCATTGTTCTTCTCAATTTAACACACAGCAACCTTTCTTTAATTAACACACAACAACCAAAAAATTTTATTTTGACGCCGCTGGGATTGAACCCTAGATCTCTCGATAACTAGCCAAGTGTGTGCGCTTTACGCTACAGTGCCAACAATTAGACAAGGCATCTGACTTCATAAATCCCATCCCTACGAATTTGTGAAGTCAGATGCTGACAGATAAACACACATGGCTCCGTGGATTGTTGGCACTGTAGCGTAAAGCGAGCGCACTCAACTAGTTATCAAGAGATCTGGGGTTCGATCCGAGTGGTGTTGAACTACAATTTTTTGGTTGCTGTGTGTTAATTTAAGAAAAACGTGGAAAGAGCGATGACTTTGTCTATTTACATTGTCTCCACATATTAGGAAGATTTTCAGTATAGCTACCTAAATATGGCAATTTTGCTAGTCATATTTGCTGAATTTTAGTCTACTCGAACTAAAAGCTACACACAACTTAAGTATTTTTTCTGAAAGCTCAAAATGCCTACTTTCATAGTAAAAAAAAATTGATGAGTTATCTTAAGTAGTTCAAGTAGACCATTTCCGTGAACCTTCGAAAACCTGAATTTTCACCTGTCGTGGCAAGTAAAATAAGTCCTCATCCAAATTGGCTGCAGATAAAAAAAACAACAACAAAGAAACTACAAATTGTTTTGGCTACTAACAATAGTGGGAATACAAAAAAAAAAAAAAAATACAAAAAAAAAAATAAATAAATAATGAAGTGGTCAAGCAACCATTTATCCTGAAATTTGATGATTTCACAAGGAATGATCCTTTATTTTAATAAAAATGGAAGCTGCATTTTGCTTTGGTAAATTGTAATGATTGAACATATATGAAAGCTTTGACCATAATATTTTAACAGGAGCCACATACTTTAGCTGTCTATTTATTTAAATCAACAGAAAACTGTGGTGTGGCCCTTGAGATGTTATATTAACACCCATTTAATGTATTTTCTGTATGAGGTATAAACACAATTGTTTCAACCTAATGTGAAAATTTTTAAGTATTGCATGATCAGTGGATCCATTTTACTGTGGAGAGAATGTTTCAGGCAAATTCAATAAATACTGTTCTTATATGCAGAACCAAAGTATTGAGGCACTTCTTGTATAAATTTACTTAAATTAATGATTTACACAATTGCCTTGGAAATATTATTTTATCATAATTAATTCAGTATTATCAATAACTTGTGTGATGAATTATCTACTACTTTGTCTTTCAATAAGTGAGGTTTTGCTCACAAGGCTAGTAGTATATTTCATCATTAAGTTCTGCATAATTTTGCATTGCATAAACTGTGTAATTTTTTCTTATGTTGGTCAAATTTAGTTGATGTTGTTAGAACTTAAGTTTGAGTTCCATTGTTGTATTTTGTACGTAGTACATTACTGAGCTCATAAATTGACAAAACTTACGTCTTAATTTTCTTTCTCATTTTGTTTTGAATTTCAGAATTTTACCCTGCGCTAAACATACTAAGGATCGGATTAGAAATGCGCAAATCTGTTAGTGAATAGATCAGGGATACATTTTATGTCAGGAATTGGAGAGAACCATTTCCAGAGTCAGAAGTAAATCAGCGTTACTGAAAAATAGTTGTGCAGTAGGAGTTAAGTATTAGATTTTAGGTACATTTTTAAAATGCTTGGAGTTAGCTCGCTTTTACTTATTTTTTATTTTTAAGAAAATTAGGTCCAAGTGGCAGTGTCAAGTTACTGTGATTTCATTTTTGCATTTGGTATTAGGATGAGAAAATTTATCACTTTGTAGTATAAGTGGGCAACATACAGCATGCAATCAAAGTAAGCTGTATATTTCTGTGTTTTTCTTTTTCTTTTTTCCCTTATAATTTCCGTGTGAGGCAGTTAAATAAAATGTATAAGGAAAAATAAGTTATAGCTTTGGGAAGTAAAGGTGACATCACTCCCCCTCACAAACTATTGTTTTGTCTTTTCACAAATTTTAAAAACATAGCTGAAGAAAAGGAGAAAGCATTGTATCATAAAACAACTGGTGAACTTGTGAGAGATTTTCAAGGACCATGATTAAACAATTTGATTTGTTTTTTCAAATCTATTTGTATTATTTCTATTCAAGGAAGTTTAATCTTGAAAGCTAATAAGATTAAACTTCCTCATAAAACATGTTTAATCTTGAAAGTGCAATTTCTTCATCTTGTTAAACAAGCCATTTTCATTTTTTAACTGAGATATATTTTAATATAAGGATGATTATAAGGAGAAGAATTCTCTTACACGGTATGGAAATGACCAACACAAAGATTATTTTGGAAAAATGAGAGTGGTGTTTTATGTGTTTGATTATGAAACCAGGTGAAGGGCAAAATTTATGTTTTGAAAATCTGTATACTTTCACTAACATTATTAATTAATGCCTGAAGTTGTCAAGCCATGAAGAATTCAGTGTGTTTAAACTGTAATGTTATTCTCAAAATGAAAGAGAAATTTGCTAACATGTTAGAAATTATATATAAATAATACATTAGAAATTTAGAATCATAAGTATTATGAACTGTTTCAAATGTTAATATTTGAAATGCCCTGGGAGTGCTTTTTGTAGAACACCGTGTTCATCTTCAGCCATTGTGGTTGATAATTTACTTAACTCTTTATCAGTCTTCACAAAAGTGTTCAATTTTCTGCAGGTCATTGTGTCTACAAGGGTCTAAATCCTATTAGCTAAAGAAATAAATTATTGTCCACTGAGCATGGCATCATATCATCTGTGATACAGATGTCACTTTCAGAGAGGTCACTGTCTGGAAGGGAATATCAGTACCAAAATTACTTTTCTACAGTAATTTTAGCAGCCAGTGCATGGTGTCAAACTTCATCCAGTACAATAAATTCCAGTGTCCATCACAATATTGCAAAAGAGCGGTATGTGTAAGAAAAATAGAGAAATTTTCTTTACACTGACAATTATTCCATGTGGTGTGGACCGGATTATCACTGCAGATTTAACTTCAAACACTTGGCATTCTTCTATTCTAGTGGTGAGTGTTTCTGGTAGAAGAATGCATTATTTGCTATGATGTGTGTTTATATATTTTTAATATTTTTAAGTTGGAACATTGGGTTTAGTGTTCCATAAATTTTTGGTAATTTCTTAAAGGCATTAAGATGGAAATTCTTTTTAAAATAAAAAAGGGTCTTTGCGTCTGCTTCTTTCTTCATAAGTCTAAAGAAATATCAATTTCCAGTGACAGAGCGTGCCTCCATTATCAGTTCTAATGGCAATTTCCTTGCACAAAATGAATAAATGAACATGAGCCTGGTCGTGGGAAAAAAAAATAAGATACACTGAAAACAAGTTGTTCATTGTAGTAATGAATCTAATGATCTAACATCACATGGATCTTTTATCCCACAGACTGCAGTAGGGGAAAAAGTTGAAAAGAAAATGATACATTTTAGAGCTCAGGTAAAACTGGAAATGAGTGGTAAATTTTGTCAAGATTAAGCTTTTTAAGAAAAGAAAAAAAAAAAAGACTAAAAAAAAATTATGTTGTTGACAACGATTCAAGTCCTATCTTGCTGGAGTGAGAAATAGAAATAAACATTAAAAATGGGAGAAAATTGCAATTTCACATTCCAGAATTAAAATAAAATTGTGAATTTGATTGAAATTAAGCTATTCTTAAAAAATGTTTTACATTAATTATAATAGGTTGCTTACCTCTTGTACACATTTCCCTGCACGTTTTATTCCTTTGGTTGTCTTGCTTGGTTCAAGCCTCTGGTGCGGTGGTCCATTTTTGTCTTCAGGTTCATTCAAATGCCCGGCGAATGCTCAAGTCCACGAAGTGCACTGCATTAATGATTCTAGGTCCAAACAGCATCTTCCTCCCTCCCACCCTTCTCATCCTTCCAATCCCAAGGGACCATTTCTAATGTAAGAATGAAAATAAGCATATAAGAATGAAAATAAGGTACAGAAGAAAAAAAGAGATTCAGCATTTAGTGTACAAAAATATTCTGTAGAGGAAGAAGTTGTTAGAAATTTTCTAATGAAGTATGTAGAAGAATTACATTATGAGGAAAATTAGAAATCAGGGCTTTGCATTTCTGTATAATTATATTTTCCAAGCTGGTGAAAAGATATATTGTATTAGTGATCTGATTGGGTGGTCAATTTTGTGAAGCTTGATTTGCAGAAAGATTCATGGAGTCCTGCAGTAGGGGGCAGGAAAGCTGTCCTGTTGAAAAGCTTGTGAAGTGATTTTCTTTGAGAATCTTTCAACAGAATTCTTAATGGTTGTGGATATGTCTTTTGCTGGGAAACAATTTTTAGTGCAGAGGAAAGGATGAGCCTTTTAGTTCAGGGCTGATTTTTCCTATAATTGCAAAATATCCTACTGTACCTGCTTTGAAAATTACATATATGTGTAAAAGTTCTGATTTCTTTGAGAGGGTTGGTAGACTATTTTAAAGGAGAAGATTTGTGTTTTCTGAAATTACCAAAGCTGCTTTTGCTTTTATGATTGGCTAATGATCAGAATTTTTTTTATGAATGGCTAATTTAAGGAGAGTGATACATGTGTGGTATGAGGGAGTTTTGAAGAAACACTATCAGAAAACTTTGGGTTTAGTGAAATAAATTTGTCAATTGCAGGAGGAATGCTGTCATGGAATAAGTTTACATACTTTGGCTGGGAAAGCTTATGAGAGGTGGAGGATATAGAGAGTTTGGTTTGGTTTGGTTTGTTTAGTCTTGTGAAACTGATATTTTTTTCCAGACAGGCATTTCTTTAGAGACAACTGTTTCTAAATTCTTGACTATTCTTACCCTGAAGATATTGACCAAAGTAGAATGAGTAGTAGCTATGCTAAAGTAGCAGAGATGAAGGAAAAAAGATTTTTGTGCTGTCATTGCGTGAAGGACTTGAACAGTTGTAGAGAGGAAGTTGAAACTTCCTTTAAAAGTTGATTTGCAGATTTGAAAAGTTTTTAGCATTTATGCTGAATGCTTTGCAAGAAGCCAAAAGGCACAGTTTGCAGAGGAAACTTGAATTTATGGTATTTACAGAAGGAAATTCAGCCATTGTTCCAATCCAAATGAAAATGCCCAAGAGTCATGTAACTTTGGAGCAAGATGAAAAATTAGGACATGAGTATTTAGCCTGCTCAATAGCAACTGCCAGGACTTCCGTGTCAAGGCTGACAGGACAACCACTCTGGACCTTCTCTTGAAGGGATTCATCTTTGTCTCTGAACTTTTGAAACCAATTCTGAGTTGCACATTCCTTCACAGCATTTGCCCCAAATTCTCAGCAAATGTGATGAGTTGTTTCTGCAGCAGATGAAAAGAGTTTAAATTCATATAACAAATACCCACAATAATCTCCACTGATACCACCATTGTAATTGCATGCCTTTCCACTACCAAACTGCTTACTCATCTGATTCATATGTTCAGGGCATCTTGGGATTTCAGCTGACAACATATTGTGGGCAGAATGCCTTCTGTCTCCAAATTCAATCATTACAAAGTGTTTTGCTCCCTTGAAAAGCAGAAAATACTTTTGTGGTTACCTGATAGAATAACCTTCCTCAGTCTTCCTGGAGTTTATCTCGTCCTGATCTCAGTGTCGTTTGGTGAAACATGTTGCATTAGAAGCATATACTATGCCATTGATAGCCGTCTAACACAGCACTGAAATATACGTGCCCATGAAGGAAATTCTGATGCATTGACCACCTTAACTTCAGAGGACACTTTTGCTAAACCTCTGCAAATTGACACTAGGTAAATCACTCTGGTCATCAATCGTTGTTCACTCTGCTACTGGGAGAGTTTAAAAAATTTTCTCAGCCCCAAAACCTTTAATTCAAATTCTTTGTTTGGTGTTCCATTAATATGAAAATCAATTTTAAAAGAAAAACAATGAATTGGACATTACAGAGTTGACAGGCTCTTACTTATTGTCCATCCCTACTTTGACTGAAAAAGACTTAAAGTTATCAGATAAAAACTGCTTTATCTGAACCCTTGTTTTGCATAACTTAAGCATGTTTTTTTCTTATATTTGTTGTTTCTATATTTGACATGGTATCTCTGCATATGAAAATTAGACTGAAAACATTCATTTTTTGTGTTGTTTTCCATAGATCTTTTGGCCAGATGGCCTACCTTGTTTTTCTTCCTCCTGTCCAGCTGATGACATTATTCTTGATTTAATTTTTTTCTTTTTCATTTTTATTTTGTGTTTTTCTTCTGTGCACTTTTGTTGTGTGTGCCATTACAGTACATTTTGTGTCTTCTGTACAAATGTAAAATAAAAAGAAGTTGTAGGAAATGTTCAGTGTTTACCAAACTACTAGTTATGTACCCTAAAACATTTTACTGTAGTAACCTTCATATTTTTTAGTCAAAAGGTATCATAAACCCCAAAATTCAGTACCTTGCTTGTTTGTCAGATGAGAAGTGATGTTCTCTCATATGTTCAGTTAGTCTCAGGAAGATGGTACAAAATGCAGGCTTGTATAAGGCAGTGGTCGGATGATTGAATGACAAATAAAGTTAAGCAAAAAATTAACCATTCCCTATGTACGAGGTGTAATCAGAAAGTATCCATACTAGTTGCATAGGTTCTGAATAACGCAACACAGCAGGAAGAGTGGTTTGTCATGTAGGTTGATCTTGGAACCTACTGTGCATGTGCCATGAGTCATGTCTCCCCTGCTTGTCCATTTTTTTTTTTACAATACTGCTTTTTTTGTTCTTACACATGTGAAGCTGTTCATCACATTTGTCATGTCGGAAAAATTGATCAACGAATTTGCATCATATTTTGCCGAAAACTTGGCAAAACTTACAAAGATACATACTTAAAGTGGCATAAAGTCTATGGGGAGAATTGTATCAGTCGTTTACAAGTTTATGAGTGGTATAAATGTTTAAAAGATGAATGTGAAAGTTTTGAGAGTGATGAATGGTCTGGGAAGCCCACAACCAGCAAAAGTGAAAACAATGTTGAACCTATATCAATACAGCATTGCTAATGTCAATATTCCATTTAGCTGTTTCTAATATTAGCATGATTTATAGAATTCAAATAAACTCTGAGGTTACTTACCTTTCCACCTAAAAATCTTTCAGGAGGTTTTCATCTCATTAACAAACATTTCCAACACGTCTTTTTGTTTGTTACAACGTGGTTCGAGGCTTTGATACTTTCTTTAAAACTTGTGAAACTCCTATTTTCTCATGCAATCATGTGCCAAACCATATGTACAGAAAAATCTTTTGAAAACATGAACACAGATATCCAATTGAAATGCAACTAATTTAAGAACCTATAATAAACAATTCCTTAAAAAAAATTCCTTTAAAAACCCTAACATCTTGTTAAAAATTTTTAATCACAAATATTTACACAACACATCATTGATTAATGAAGAAATCCTAGAAGAACCAACTCTTCTGAAAAAAAATGCGAAAAATATATGATCCGCCAGCAAATTGAACATTCTCCCCACACAGCAACAATATTCCCTCCGGGTACTTTCTGCCTCTATTGAGACCGTTATCAACGAGCGTTTGGAATTGCTGACTGCTCCCATTGCCCTCCAGCACAGCGAATGTTCTAATCCTCATGTCGTATTGTCTCATCGCGTTCTTTACTGATCTGCCTCAGTGGCGCCATCTGTTAGATGATTCAGCTGCTACTTTTTCCATTTTGGTTCAAAAATTTGTATTCAAGGGCAAACTGCTATTATCTTTGTATTATTTATTTCCCTTTAATTTGTCATACTAATTTTATTTCATTCCATCTTTTTATTTTTTCTTCGTCTTTTTGGTTTTCTATTCTATTTAATTCTTTCCAGTATATATTTAAACTGTTAGAGTCGTTGACATTACATAACCTGTGCCTGTTTTTTTTTCAATCAACATGGTTTCAGCTAATCTTAAATACCTTTCGGTATGGCAATTCTTGATAATTTTTCTTTCTTCAAACTTCAGATATTGTTTATGTTCGATACAATATTGGATTAATACAGTTTTTGCTTTCTTTTTTTTTAAGATGCTGCTGTAAACGATGTTTTAGTTTATTTTTAGTGCTACCTATGTACAATGTTGGAGGACTTTTACTTATTGGGATTTTGTAAACTCCAGCTCTATCTAAGCATTTAGTATTTCCATTTATTATTGAGAATGATATTTTTAATGGTGTGCACTCTTTTCCTAATTATAGTATGTTATATTTATTGCATAATTTATTTATTTTGGCTGAAATTTCCTTTATGTATGGAAGAGATCCTATGTATTTAATTTGCTTATTATCATTTATGCTTATGTTTGAAGTATTAATACAATTGTTAATACAGAACAATTCATCTCGTACTATTATCATATAAAACAGCAGCAGTTGTTTCTGATTGAAATGTGAACCTTATTTTTAATCAAGACAAACTCAGTGCACTTGCACAAAAACTTAGACTATACACATACAAAAAAAAGCTTCTTTTAATAGTCGTAGCAGAGTTCATTACGGTTACAAAACTCAAAACATTTCTGACCCCAAAAACTAGAAAACTCCCACCTCCTTTAAGTTTGGAACTCATCTAGTAGTTAATGGTGAAGGGGAAAAACACAAAAATAAAAAAATCTTAAGGCTGCTAGGTTTTATCCACTGGAGTTTGTTATGTAGTTCCTTTGATGTTCTTTTTTTCCTGGCTGCACACACACACACACAAGCACACATCTTGTGCCTTTGC
The DNA here is from genome assembly GCA_039090855.1 of Macrothele yani. Taxonomy (NCBI): domain Eukaryota; kingdom Metazoa; phylum Arthropoda; class Arachnida; order Araneae; family Macrothelidae; genus Macrothele; species Macrothele yani. The sequence goes on from CM077011.1 coordinate 169,456,240, forward strand.
CTGACTTTCTTCTGCCAGGCTTGGTGCTGGTGTGTTCAGATTGATAGCCCCAGTGATGGTTTAAGAAAAGTATGTTTATGTCAATTTATAATTTCACAAACTTAATGGGAAACCATATATTTCTAAAACCCTAATATTTCTCTACCTTTCCTGTGGAATCTTTGCTATCAGTGAACTCTGCTCCTGCTCCTAAATTTTTCTATTCTTTTTTCCCCTCACAAGAAGTTTACTGTACTGTAGATATCAGGAACTAAATCTTGGTAAAGATCTCTGAAGCCATTCTCATAAAACTTGTTCTTTATCTGTGATTTTGTTATAATTTGGAAATTGCTCTGCTTTCATGGTTGAACTAATTTCACTGCTTTCTGAAAATAATGTGGCATTCATTTAGGTAAGTAATGGTGAATGGGCTTCATAATTCACATTCATGAGCCATCATTGTGTCCATCTACCTAAAAAAACCATGTTGGATTACCTTTTCCAATGATAACCACTTGTGCATTATGTGGTATCAATTTCACTAGTCCACAGAAGGTAACTGCAAGTATTCTGTACCAGCTAAATAGAATGACATCCCAGAGTTTGATGAGAGTAAGGCATTGGCATGACCTGGCAAATGCTATGTTCCACTGCATCCCACAAAAGTTCAGCGAGATTAAAGTTGGATTCATTTAGTGGCCAGGAAAGAAGCTGGAGTTCTTGGACATGATCTTCAAATCATTCCTGCACAATGTGGACTCAGATGTCATCCTTCAAATCTTGGGGCTTTGTCTTGATGAAAGAGTCCAATGTCATCCAGATACAGGGTCACCATGTGTAGGGTAACACTTTGGTCCAGATTCTCTCTCTCTTTTTTTTTTTTTTTCCCTGATTTGTCTGGCCTTTGGGGAAATCTCAAGCGCTCCCCTACCCAAAAGGCCAAATATTTCTGTATTTGGGTGAATTGTTTTACTGAAAACAACTTAAATCTATGAGTAATGCCAGAAACAAGTGTTTTTGGTCTGAAACAACCCGTAGGTAAGGTCTGGCAGTTAGACTGTGTTCATGAATATGTGGGAACCCAGCAGTGTGCATGAGAACAACACCTATATCATGATACATCTGCCACCAACCTGTTTCCATTAAACCATGTAGTATGGTTGCAGCTGTTCATCTATACACTGTTGAATACAGATGTCTCCATTGGTATGTTGGAGCTAGAAACTGAACTCATCTGACCAGGTAGCTCTTTTCCAATTTTCCAGTGTACTTGTGATGCTTTTGCATCCACTGCAGTGTTGACATAGTTGGCCAACATGCACATGTGAATAGGCTACTGACTCCATAGGTGCATCCTCAATAGTGTTTTCTGGATGATGTACTTGAAAATGTTTCTCTGTGCACTCACTAGTTGTAACTGCCGTTAACTGAGAGGTCATGAGCTAGCCGACTCTTGTTCCTGATAGCATATGTGAACCGGCAGTCACCTTGACTGTCAATCAGTGATGGTCTCTTTTTTCTGGCACTTTAGGTGGATGTGTGTCTATCTGCAGAACTATCACCACATATACCTTCACTATTGTGGCACTCAAACAACCAACAATGTGTGTAGTTGCTGAGATGTTGGCCACCACCTCCTTCTTGCTGATAATAATTTGTTGTTCAAACTTAGACAAATCCTCTCCGTTCCCTATTGTACTTGTTTCATATGGCTGAATTGACAAGCTATGGTTGTGCCACCTATATACACTGCCGGACAATTGCTAAGGACGGATGACAATAGCAACGATAGCAACCATAAAATGGAAGGCAGGAAAATGTGGAAATTAGCATAAGTGCAGGATACAGTAAGACGTGTTGTGCGTATGCAAATTTTGGATTGCCGAACTTGTTCGTGACGTCATAGCGCTGATAAGAGATATAAAGGATTTGACGCGTATTGACCGTTGTTGTTCAAACGCAAAGTTGAAAGGGAAAGAATCAATTGACGAACTTGCAATTTTCAGTATGTCTTCCCGACATCACCTAGATGATTTTTCGCGTGGCCGTATTATTGGCAAGATTGAAGAAGGGCGAAAAATAACGGATGTTGCCAGGGAGTTCGACGTCAGCCACAGTGTTGTTTCAAGGCTTTGGAAATCATTTCAAACAAATGGAGAGTGTAGCAAACGTCACGGGGGAGGTCGTGTTCGCAGTACGACACCTGCAGAAGATCGGTACATAGTGCTATCAACAAAAAGACACCGGCGCAGCACAGCTAGTGAGGTAGCAAATCAGTTTATGGCTGCTACTGGCAAGCGGATCTCCCGAAAAACTGTCGCCAGACGTTTGCATGAAGGAGGACTATACGCCCGCCGTCCTGTTGTGTGCATCCCATTGTCCAGACGTCACCGTACCGCCCGTTTGCAATGGTGCCATCAACATCGCAATTGGACTGACAACGACTGGTCTGCTGTCCTCTTCTCAGATGAGAGTAGATACAGTCTATCGTCTGATTGTCGACGACAACTGATCTGGCGTGATAGTGGTACTGCATATGGTCCAGCAAACATACAGGATATCCGACATGTAGTGTCATGGTATGGGCTGGCATCATGATCAATGGCCGTACGTCCCTCTATGTGCCTCCAAATGGGACTATGACTGGCCAACGATACATTAATGATGTTCTGCTACCTCATGTTCCGTGGTGCTGTCGGTGATAGATTCATTTTCATGGAAGACAACGCAACATGTCATCGAACAGTCGCTGTCCAGGAGTGTCTTGAGAGCGAGGATATGCAACGCCTCGTATGGCCAGCACGTTCTCCAGATCTGAATCCCATTGAAAATGTGTGGGATGCTTTGTGGAGGAGTCTTGCTGGTCGTCAATGCCCTCCAATAAACAAGGACACCCTCATCCGTGCACTGACAGAGGAATGGGATAAATTACCCCAACAGCTGCTTGATAATGTTGTGCAAAGCATGACACGACGTGTGGAATCTTGCATCGCCCTCCATGGTGGCCATATCCCGTATTGACATCTTACGCCGGAACGCCTGCGGACGGTAATTGCATTTTTTTTCACGTTTACGTATTCTGCACAAAATGGCCTGTTTGTCCCTTGAACACGTTCCAAAGCCTTCTGGATTTCAGAGCACAATAAATTGTCTTTCTTGTAATGTCCTGGCATTCTGACATTATTTTATTTCACTTGGCATCCAAGCACACTTACTTTTCTATGCGCTATATAGCCGTTTATGATCCGTCCTTAGCAATTGTCCAGCAGTGTATATATGTTATTCATTGGTTGGTTATGTAACTGCTATATGCTGTAACATGCATCCAGTTGTGAAGATGGGCAATCATAATTATCTGGCCCATGAGCATTTATATTAGTTATTCCATATAAAAATGTCAAATGGTGCAAAGATTTCATGAATTCACTGCTTTCGTATCATAGATGTATGTGTGATAATATTTGTCAGTAACGTGTTGTTATGGTAGGTTGTGTGTAGCCACAATACAGTCATACCCATTATCAATCCATTGGTGGATAAAGTTCTCCCTAAGTTTCTTCCACAGCTGTCTCTCTTGAGCCTGTTTCCTCCATGTTACTCTGGCTTGCTTTTGAATTTCATCCAACCTCCATATGGTCTTCTTTTGAGTTTTTTCTGTCCCTTGGAATCCAGTGTAAAATTTCAGTTGTCCATCGGGGATCCGTTCTTCTGCAACATGTCCAGCCCATTGCCATTTCAGGGATTTTATTCTGATCATTATGTCTTCCACTCTTATCATTTTCCATATCCACGAGTTCCTCTTCTTTTCTCTCCTGGTTACACCAAGCAAGCATGTCTCCATGCTTCTTTCAGCTGTCTGCAGTCTTTGTATGTCTTTTTTAGTTCCACCTCTCTGCTCCGTACATAAGCACTGGAAGGATGCATTAATTAAACACTTTTGTTTTAAGACATGATGGCCTATTGCTCTTAAAAATCGTACTGAGATATACACTATGCTAACAAAAGTCACCAGACACCTAGAAGAGAAATACAACATAGCTTTTATTGACATACATTAGTACAGTGTCGGTCCACCTTTGGCCTTAATGCGTGCACTGACCCTTCGAGACATGCTTTCGACAAGGTTTTGGAACACAGCGATAGGTATGCGCTTCCATTCAGTACATAATGCTGCAGCTAACTGTTGCTTAGTAGTAGGCCTTGGTTCCAAACTTCTTATACGGCACTCTAATTCATCCCATAAGTGCTCTATGGGATTAAGATCAGGGCTCTGTGCTGGCCAGTCCACACACGATATGGAATTATCGTCAAACCATGCCATAACAGTCCTTGCTTTATGGCTCAGTGCATTATCCTTCTGGTGCCAACAGTACCAACAAGGCTCGGTTCCATAGTATTGCCACAGAGTTGGTAGGGCATAATTGTCCTGATTATTGAGGTAGACGTGCTGGTTAACTGGTTTATCCACGATAACCAATAGGCGGGGACCATATTACCAAAAACACCCCACCACGAGTACACTGCCAGCTTCAAACTTGACTGTAAGAACAGTACACTGTGGTACATAGCGTTCCCCCGGCTGCTGCCATATCAACACGCGCCCATCAGATGATGGATTGTGTATCTGGATATATCAGTCTATAGAATGATGGATCGTGTATATCAGTCCATAGGGCCCGTTTCCATTGATCTAAGGTCCACGATAAATGTTTTTTACACCATGCTAAACGACGAGTAGCATTCCGAGTGGAGATGAAAGGCTTATGAGCAGCCGCACGACCACGGTAACCCATGGGATGAAGTTCACTGCGAATGGCACATGTACATACTCTTGGTTCCAGCATTTTTACTCACCTGTACACTGAGGTCTTGTGCAATACTCTGTCGATTAGCTGTAACGACTCTCCTGAGGCTTTGACATCCTCTATCATTGATTTTCTTTGGTCTGTCGGTATGTTTTGCTGCTTCAGGCACACCATGTGTCTTCCTCTTATTCAGTACATCCAAAACTGTTGACTTGGGTATGTTTAAATTGTTTCTCGGTTTCTCTTATGGACAACCCACTAATATAACACCCAACAATCTTTCCTTTCTCAAAGTCAGTTCTCTTCCTCCATGACATTTTCACTCAACCTCACAGTGCGCACGGTCAGCTGCAGGCTTGTTTTTCTTGTTTTTATACCATTTGCAGCTGTACTGTGTATCTTAACAATGCAGCGGATCCATTCATTTGCTTTTGAAGGGGTGTCTGGTGACTTTTGTTAATATAGTGTATATGTGTACACACACACACACACACACACACGTGCCAAAAAAGCTGGGATGCCTCTAATATTGTATTGGTCCTCATCTCGTTTGGAATAACAGCAGCAACGCAATGGGGGCATGGACTCCACGAACTTTCTATAGTAATGTTGAGACAGTGCACTGCATGCTTCCTGAAGAGCATCTCACAATTCTGTAATATTCACTGGTAGAGTATTCCTGGCATTGACGGCATGTTGAAAAGTATCCCAAATGTGTTCAATGGCATTTGAAACCGGAAAACAAGGGGGCCAAGTCAGTATGCCAAACACCATGGAATCAGGAATGTTCCTTCACCCAAAATGGGCTACTGTGGATGTTTGCGGTAATGCATTATCATGTTGAAAGAGGTCGGACTGGTTGCATGACATGAACTGGTGCAAATGATCCCCAAGGATGGTTATGTTGCCTCTTCCTGTCAGAGCGGTCTGTAGATGTATGAGGGGTCCTAATGTGTTACAGCTGAAAACACCCCACACCGTAACAGAGCCACCTCCGGACTGCACTGTCCCTTGTAGGCATGCAGGATCCATCACCTCATGGGGTTGTCGCCACACCCGGAGTCCACCATGTGCCCAAAACAGTTGGTACTGTGATTTGTCGGACCAGGCTACACATTTCCAGTCATCTTGTGTCCAGTGGCTGTGTTCCCAAGCCCAGGTTACGTGCACGCTGCACAGCCTTGTGTTGTCGCATCAGCAATGGCACCCAGGTGGGCACCCAGCTGCAGAATCCCATAGAACACAGGGAATGTTGCACTGTCTGAATGCTGATGCTAGGCCCAGCATTGAATTGCACTGTGATTTGCAGCAATGTTGCACACCGAGCGGATGTTATGATGCGTGTCAGATGCTGCTGTCCATGATCTTACAAGGCTTTTCTACGGCTACACTGGTCTCACACTCTGGATTTTGCCCCTGACTTTGTGTAATCTAGGTACACCCTTGACATTGTTGACCATGTAAATCCAAATTTTGTAGTAATTTCGGAGATGGAGCAACCCATCTCCCAGGAGTACACTATCATACCACGTTCGAAATTGCTTAAATCCTGATAAGCTGCCATCTGAACTGCAAATGCTACTACTTGAGCTTGCAGAGATACCTGGCTCTATATATACGTCGTTTGTGGACAATACCATTAACCTTGGGTGTGGTGGCATGTAATGGAAATCGTAGTGCCCTTCCCAGTTTTTTTGGCACCTCATTGTATATTGTTTCATACAAGTGAAAGCTGCAGTGCTAGGCAGGCTTAGAGAAATCCATCAACTTGTGTAGAAGAAGCCTAGCTTACCAGAAAGAACATGCCTCGACTGATTTACAATGTTGCCTCACATTTTATTCACATTTGCAGCCTCACAGGTAAAGGACCTTTGCAATAAACCACGAGAGGTGTATGAAAACATACTAAAGAAAATGGTGGAAAGGAATCCCAGCATACCAGTGGAAGAAAGAGTTATCCAACTCAGACTGACTCAATTAACTGTCCATTCTCATCTTTTGACAATGGAAAGTTTAAAAACAGTTTATGAGCTCCATGAACTGTCAGCCACTAAATCCAGCACTGTTGTGATGTATTGTCATCAACTTGACTGTTTGAAGGCTACTTAAAAATATAATTTGCCCCAGATGCTGAATCAAATGAAGGTCATGCATCCCCAGGTTTTGTTCCCATATGGCAAGATGGACCAACCAAAACATTGATGTCTTTGACTGGGAGCTAATATTCTGTCCACTGTATTTAATTGACCTTATCCCTTCAAACTTTCACTTGATCTGGGTGTTGCAGCTACATTTTGGTGGCAAAACTTATCAACAATTGAAAGACCTTTGGTGAGGCATCTAAAGTTTTCACTTTCAAACCTACGAATATGATATTTTTCAAACAAGATTTGAAAACTTGTTGGTAAGGTGACAAAAAATCATATCTAATGGTATATATATCATCGATTAAATGTCATATGGCTTTTTGATGTCATGCTGTATACTCTTTGAAAATTGCAAGTATGAATAGCATGGCTGATACTTGATTTTGGTTGTTCACTGATGTAAATAATATTTCTCAAACATTATTCAGTCTTGTGGAATTATTAATTGAAATGTAATTAGTAATAGTTTTGATTTCTTCACTGGCTTCTTATAAACAATATCTGATATCATTTTGCCATACCTAAGGACCTTTTCTCATATCAAGTTCTCAAATTTATGATCAGCTTCCTCTGGGAGCACTGGAAATTCTTTAGTTTTGTTTCCTGTTCTGTGTACAGTAAATGTGTATTCCCTTTCATTCAGTTTTGTGTACAATTATTAAATTTTTATTATTGTGATGGGATTTTTTATTGACATAATATTTTGTTCAGAGCCAAAATGTACTTTTCCCATACTTCAGCTATACTTTGTCATCTTCAGGCCTTAATTCTTCTTAATGATTTACAATAAAATTTTCTGTCTCCTTTAAAATTGTTTTGCAGTGTTATGTATACATATAATTATAAATATTGTTATTCAGAAGTTGTTTCTTTGTTTATTCTTTCTCTTCCTATTTTGCCTCATTTTATTTATTTATTTGTTTATTTAGTTAGTTTTGTTCCATAGTTCTTTTGATCCTAGCAGTTCTAACACAGAAAATTAGAATTTCAGCTTAAAATAACTTGAATGCCAAGCTATTTAACTTAAAATAGCTGAGTGTTCTTCAAAACTTACCACACCTGCACGTCTTGTTTGTACAATAAAATGTGCTAAATGCATTACACATCATGCCATTTGGTTGTTGTTGTGTATGCTAAACTTAAGTGTGCTGGAGTGCTGATAACAGATTGTATTGAAAAGGAGTGGCAGAAATCCATGTTAACACTGTAACAGTTGGCAGATACATTAAAGTACTGCTAATGAACTACTGCTAAAATTATACAAAAAGGAAGTTATAAAATTACAAATTTGTGATGTTTTGATAGCTATTTCTGACTTTGTCAGCTATGGAATGAAGAAAAATAACACTAGGTGTTAATATACAGGGTTATTCAGAAAGAATAATCCGATTTCAAAATTTTATATTTCAAAAAATTAACAACACAGAATGATAAGTAATACATCAATGTAAAGGGAAAACGTATAAGTTTTAGATTATGCACAATAGATGGTGCTAGTGTGTCATTTTGTTGTTTATGAAGCTCTTTTGGTGAAGAAGTGAAAATGGCGTCTAGTCAGCAGAAAGCTTTTTGTGTGCTCTCATTTGCACGATGTTAGTCAGTAATCACCGTTCAGCGTGAATTTTGTAGAAAGTACCAAATTAATCCACTGACGGCTCAGAGTATTCACAGGTGGTATAATCAGTTTGAGGACACTGGATGTCTTTATAAAGGGAAAAGTCCAGGGCAACCAGGCATATCTGTAGATAATGTTGAAAGAGTGAGGGAAACTTTTCTACGCAGCCCGAAGAAATCGACCATTCGCGCTAGTCGAGAACTGGGGATTCCTCAGCCTACTGTTTGGCATGTGTTGAGGGAAAAATTGTGTTACAAGTCATATAAATTTCATAACTTTCAAGCACTGAAGCCTTGTGATGAGCTACAATGACCGAACTTCTGCCTTTACGTGCAAGAGCTACCCCGCAGTTGGATTGGTCGGAGCGGACCAGATGACTTGGTGTTACACAGCTGGCCTCCTCGGTCACCTGATATGATCCCATGCGACTTCTTCCTTCGGGGGCATGTAAAAGATCAGGTGTTTGTGCCTCCTTTGCCCACAACTCTATGCGAACTTAAACAACGTATTTCTGCTGCTTTAGAAATAGTTACCAATGACACATTAGACCGTGTTTGGCAGGAATTTTTCTATCGCGTTGGCATTATACATGTGACTAAAGGAAGTCATATCGAACATTTGTAAAAAAAACTTAAGACATTTTTCCTTTACATTGATGTATTACTTATCATTCTGTGTTTTTAATTTTTCGAAATATAAATTTTTGAAATCAGACGATTCTTTCTGAATAACCCTGTATGTTGAACTAAATGTTGCCAGATTTTAAAATAGATTTCCAAATAATTGTGCTTTGATGAGGTGAATTCATGTTACAGATATTAAGGAAAATATCTATACTTTCATAATACTTATTTTCTATTAGTGAACAGAGCAGCACATTTTGTGCTTTTTCCAATCAGGAAGAGCAAAGGTATCATTAAGATAAGACTTAAATGATAAGAGATTTAGGCCTATTTTAATGTGTCAAGATGCAAGACTTAATCATTTTGCAACACTAATTTTCGCAGTGTTGAAATTGTTGAACTTTCTACACGTTATTCTTGTAGCTCTGGCAATAGGTGGCATGTTTTAAAATTTTCAAACTATAGAGAAAAAAAATTAAAGTAATTACCTTGTAGATGAATAATTGTCCGGTTTTGTCATTCTTGCTAATGGTCTCCCCAGTTGCCAAAAATATAGTAAGTGAACATTTGAAAAATGCAGCACACACAAAAGTTCCATAATTATTTGTAGAAGTTCTGTTGGATTATCGAAATGTCTGATTCATTACACGGCCACAGAGTTAATACTGGCTGCTGAATCGTGGGAAGAATTAACCAGCCTGTACTTGAAAAAGGGTTATCACAAGGTTTTAAGATGTTGCTTTGTAGTACCAAACTCCAGATTCATGCAACATCCACATTGTTCATAAACCGGCTGGAAATCATGCGATGAAAAACGTCAGGTTGCAACAAATTGTCGGGTTACTGTGGACCATGAAGAACCACCTAAAATGATTAAAACTGTTGGATATCCAGATTTTACGCAGATAGTTGAAATTATGAGGAAAATATTCTAGTTTGCACAATACCAGGGTTGTCGTTGAAACCAGAAAGAATTTTAAAGTCTCAAAAAAACACAAAAAGCACAAATCAAAGTATAAAATATTTAATACAGACATCCAACGTGGACCAGGGACATCAAACAAAGATCTTTGCTCTCTCCACGTTTATAAGTGAGTCACGGAAAAATTCTCATTGGCCGCCACCGGGAGTCGAACCCAGGCTCTTCCAGTCACGCGCCGTACATGCCTCCACTACACCACAGCGGCCTTGAACTCCCCCAGACTCACACATGCCAACTGCCAAGCCAATTTGGCAAGTTGCCCCCTGGAGCCCCACACAATGCTGGGGATCCACCAAAGATTGCAAGCAGCAACTGAAGAAATAATTAGGAGGCGAATGAACAATTAATACAGACATCCAACGTGGACCAGGGACATCAAACAAAGATCTTCGCTCTTTCCACATTTATAAGTGAGTCACAGAAAAATTCTCATTGGCCGCCTCCGGGAGTCGAACCCAGGGTCCTCCAGTCACGCACCGCACATGCCTCCGCTACACCACAGCGGCCTCGAACTCCCCCAGACTCACACACGCCAGCTGCCATGCCAATTTGGCTTGGCAGTTGGCGTGTGTCACTGGAGGACCCTGGGTTCGACTCCCGGTGGCGGCCAATGAGAATTTTTCCGTGACTCACTTATAAACGTGGAAAGAGCGAAGATCCTTGTTTGATGTCCCTGGTCCACATTGAATGTCTGTATTAATTGTTCATTCGCCTTCTGGTTGTTTTCTTCAGTTGCTGCTTGCCATCTTTGATGGATCCCCAGCATTGTGCGGGGCTCCAGGGGGCAACCTGCCAAATTGGCTTGGCAGTTGGTGTGTGTGAGTCTGGGGGAGTTCGAGGCCGCTGTGGTGTAGTGGAGGCATGTCCAGCGCGTGACTGGAGGACCCTGGGTTCGACTCCCGGTGGAGGCCAATGAGAATTTTTCCGTGACTCACTTATAAACGTGGAAAGAGCAAAGATCTTTGTTTGATATAAAATATTTAAAAACACTTAAAAGCATAGAAATTAGTTGAAGTCACCTCACAGAGTTTCATGACATACTGAAGTTGGAGAAAACTCTTATTCAAATTACAAGAAAATTTGTTGGCAGTTTCCCATGTATTCCAAAAATTAATGTCTTAAAAAAAGAATGTGATAAATCTAATATAGATTTTGGTACTTCAGTGAGAACTAATAAAAACATAATTTTGAACAACAAAGAAAAATCAAAACTACTAGATCGATCCATGTGTATATCGTACCCATTCAAGCGATTAACCCTAATACTAATCAAACTGTATATGTTGGAAGTATGAAAAATAAATTAAAATACAAATTGAAACAACATTTAACCAATTGGCACAAAAAAAGAACTGGGAAAAACTTCCCTGGTGGATTTTTGTGTAGAAAACAACACTTGTCCAAAATCTGAAGGTATCGAAATCATTACTTCTGAAAGAAAGGAGGTAAATTTAAGAATGGTGGAGGCATTGATTATTGAACAAATGAAGGAACATAATTGTAACAAACACAGTCCAGTCAATATTCTGACCCCATGGAAAATGCTTATTCAAGAAGAACAGGAAAGATGAATGGTGAGAGGACGATATAGAAATTCAAAAAAGAAAAACAGAGTACAAACAGCTAAGCGGCAACCTAATTGGAACCATTACTTTGACTCAACATCCAGATTGGGCACATATGCACGTGATTCCAGTGATCTAACAATACAATGCATCTGACACACCTTAGGTATAACCTGCAGCAAACCAGTCGTGATGGGAGGCTCACAGATACAGTTGAGTTTTCACACGCTGAAATCCTGATAGCCTGAAGACGAACCTAGCTGGTTCGAAATGCATAGCTGATAGAGGGTTTTGCCTCTGATGGCGTTTCTTCTTCATGAAGTATTGGTGATAGACTACATTAGTCTTTAAGCTTTTGTTGTTTTTGGTTGATGTACTTTGCATCAGTTTTGCTTTCCTGTTTTGCATGTTTAAAATGATGTTTTCTACCTTTGTCACTGTCCTAATTTTGCTATTAAATAAGAGTTTCCTCCAACTTCAGTACGTCGTGAAACTCTGTGAGGGGACTTCAACTAATTTTTAAGCTTTTAAGTGTTTTTCAATATTTTGTACTTTGATTTGTGCTGTTTGTGTTTTTTGAGGCTTTAAGATTCTTACGCAGGCGGTCGTAGTGAGCGATGGGTTTGCCTCCTCGGGGCACTCCGTGGTAACAATGGCACACACAACAGCAACTAGGGCCTCTGTGAATCTTGGAGAGGTGCAAGCTAGTTCTGTGTGACATTGGCAAAAAGACCACAACTCACTGGGTTTTGTTCCAGAATCCTTAGGTTGAATGACCAACTGGAACCCTCAGCTGTAGGCTAATTTCCCACACTGATGTACTTACCTGATTAAAAAGACAAAAAGAAATATTAAGAATGACTCAAGTGTGGGATATGTTGGACCTACCACACTTGAGAAGGACGGTCCACCACGGAATCGACCTGGACTTTCTAAACGGCGTATGAGAAAGCGATCTCAGCTGAGTGAATGTAAGATTGGTGTATGGAATACTAGAGGTATAAATGGCAAGATGAGTGAGGTGATTGAGGAGATGAATAAGTATAGACTGGATGTGCTGTGTGTAAGTGAAACTAAAAAGGAGGAAATTGATGTAGAAGAAGTGAATGGCACGGTGAGTGTGTGGTCTGGAGTATTGGATAATATGAGAGGACAGGCTGGTGTAGGTGTGATTTTAAGTGAAAAGATGAAGAACAACTTGATTCACTATAGTTGCATAAGTGAGAGAATTCTCTGGATTCGTTTGAAAGTGAATCTTCAGAGAATTGTAATTGTTATAGTGTATGCTCCTTGTTGACTCGGAACCTTCTGATAAGAAAGAAGATTTCTGGAATGAGCTAAAAGCTGTTTTGAGCCAGTTTGGTGCTAAAGAAAAAGTTATAATAGCAGGGGATTTCAGTGCTAGAGTAGGTGTGCAGAATGCAATTTCTGACAATGTTCTGGGTAAGTTTAATGATCCTTGTGTGAATGTAAATGGTGAAAGATTAATTGAACTCTGCATTGAGAATTATTTGTGTGTATCTAATACATTTTTCAACCACAAGTATATACACACATATACTTGGGAAAATCGTACTCTTGGTCAAAAGAGTTTGATAAATTTTGTTGTTTACGATCAGCGTTTGAAACACTTAGTTGTTGACACCGGTGTGATGAGAGGTGCGGATGTTGGTTCTTATCATTAATTGGTAGTGTCACGAGTGAAACTTAATGTTGGTTGGAGGAAAAAGAATAGGAAGAGACGCAGGATAGAAAGAATAAAGGTTGATAGGCTCCTTGAAGATCATCAGCGGTATTCTGACTTACTCAGACAACGGCTGAAGGATCTGAAATCTTGTGAGAGGGATGTAGAAAAGAAGTGGGAATGTTTTAAGAACTGTGTTGTTACTGCTGCTAAAGAGGTCTGTGGCACCACAATAGTGGGTAACAATAGAGGTGATGCTTGGTGGAATAGTGAGATTGATGAGGCAGTAAAGAAAAAGAAGGAAGCCTATTTGGGGATGTTGCAAGGTAGAGTCTCTGTGGATGAATATCGCTGTAAGAAGCGTGAAGCTGCTAAGCTGGTTCGCCACAGTAAGGCAAAAGATAGGAAAGAGAAAGTGGAAAGGCATGAACTGGCTTTTTGGAAAGATAGAAAGTCCTTCTGGAAGTACATGAGACTCAGGAAAAATAGGGGAAACAAAGTTGTAAGTTGTGTGAAGAATGAGATTGGGGAAATGATATGGGAGCCCAATGAGTTAAGTGACAGATGGGGCAAATACTTCTGTGAGTTATTAGATCAGGAGAGCAAAAATGATTCTGAGCCAGATGCAGATGATGTCACAATGAGGGTTGAAAGCACAGGAGGGATCTCAAGAGAAGAAGTATGTAAAGCTCTAAAATCTCTTCAGAATGGTAAGGCTCCAGGAGTTGATGGCATAACTGCAGAGATGTTGAAGTATGGTGGTGACTCTATAATTGACTGGTTAACTGAAATTTGCCAGTTGTGCTGGGAGTTAGGAATGGTCCCTCGGGATTGGAAGGATGCTATCATTGTTCCCTTGTATAAGGAAAAAGGTGATCAGACTGAATGCAAGAACTATCTTGGTATTAGCTTACTGAGTGTGCCAGGGAAAGTGTTTGGTAAGGTTGTTAATGAAAAAGTACGGGGTCTTACATCATTGAAAGTGTGGGATGTTCAGAGTGGTTTTATGCCTGGTAAAGGCTGCACTAACCAGATTTTTGCATTACGCATGGTGATTGAAAAGTATCTGGCTGTTGGGAAGAAAGTTTTTACTGCCTTCATAGATTTAGAGAAAGCTTACGACCGAGTCAATAGGACACTTTTGTGGAAGGTATTGAATGAATATGGTGTTACTGGGAATCTACTTAATAGTGTAAAAGCCATGTATGCTGGTAGTAGAGCTTGTGTACGAGTGAATGGTGTTTTATCAAAATGGTTTTCCATTGGTGCAGGAGTTAGACAAGGTTGTGTAATGTCACCATGGCTGTTTAATATATTTGTGGACACATGCATGCGCGAGGCCAAAATATATAATAGTGGTTTATGTCTTGGTGATATCCGTGTGTGCAGATTGCTGTATGCTGATGACACTGTCCTGTTGGCAGAGAGCAAAAGTGAGTTGCAGAGTATGTTGACTCGGATGCACGAAGTTTGCATGAAATTCAAACTGAGTATAAATAAGGGAAAAACCAAAGTTATGGTGTTTGAGAGAGGATTAGGTAGCACTGAATGTAATGTAAGTATAAATGGCACTGTGATTGACCAGGTGAGTGAGTTTGTGTATTTAGGAAGCATGTTTGACAGAGAGAACAAGTTGGATGGTGAAATCAGTAGGCGAGTGAATTCTTCTTTGAAAGTCATAGCTGCTCTGGGAGGTTTTCACAGGAATGATGGGTTCTGTAGAGAGTCCCGCATGGCTGTGTATGAAACTGTAATTGTTCCTACTCTGATGTATGGCAGTGAAACCTGGGTACTGCAGAAGAAACATAGGAGTCGTTTGTGTGCTGGAGAAATGCGTTACTTACGTGGGGTTTGTGGCAAGACACAATCTGATTGTGTGAGGAATGAAGATGTATTGCAGTTGTGTGATGTAAAGCAAAATGTTGTTAGCAAGGTGGAGACCAATATGCTTCGGTGGTTTGGCCATGTTGAAAGAATGAGTGATGAAATGCTTACTAAGAAAATATTTTCAACCCAAGTGGCAGGAAGGAAAGGCAGAGGAAGGCCAAGGAAGACATGGGTGGATCAGATTCAGGAGTGTCTGCATGAAAAAAGATTATGAGTATGAAGTATAAAAGATCTTGTGTACGGCGTGTAATGGATATCAGTGAAGCACGAGTTGTATGTCAAGATCGCTGTAAATGGCGAAGTTTGATACAACAACAATAAGTAAAAATATCTGGAAGTTTGTATTTCTTTTTGGAGCTAACCTCTGAATCTCAGAGAACAGCTTAGTGATGTGTATGTATGTATGTAAGATTCTTACTGGTTTCGACAACAACCCTCTTATTCTGGAAACTAGAATATTTTCCTCATAATATCAACTACCTGTGTAAAATCTGGATTTCCAATCGTTTCAATCATTTAGGGTGGTTTTTCTTCGTCCACAGTAATCCGACAATTTGCTGCAAGCTGACATTTTTCATTGCATGGTTTCCAGCCGGTTTATGAACAGCGTGGATGTTTTATGAATCCAGAGTTTGGTACTACAAAGCAACATCTTCCGACCTTGTGATAACCCTTTTCAAGAACAGGCTGGCTAATTCTTCCTATGATTCAGCAGCCAGTATTAACTCCATGGATGTATAATGAATCAAACATTTCAATAATCCAACAGAACTTCTACAAATAATATGGAAATTTTGTGTGTGCTGCATTTTTCAAATGTTCACTTACAATATTTTTGGCGACTGGGGAGACCATTTAGTAAGAATGACAAAACCGGACAATTATTCATCTATGAGGTAATTTCTTTAATTTTTTTCCCTATAGTTTGAAAATATTAAGCATACCACCTTTCACCAAAATATACCACCTATGCTACAAGAATAACGTGTAGAAAGTTCAACAGTTTCAACACTACGAAAAGTAGCAAAATGATTAAGAGATACCATTGATGGTTAATAATGAAAGCGAAGTAGATGAGCTACCTCTCCTAACATCAGAAATAGGTTGTGACAGTGATTGATTGATACTATGGTAAGTACATCCAAAATATAGGAAACATCTGTTGAGATGTGACAATAATAGAATGAGCACTAGGTAGGCCAAGGTGTTTGTTTGGATCTCTGTCTTTGAACATAAGATTAATAAGTTGTGGAGGGGCTTAACTGCAGCATTGTAAACATAGTTTTGGTTACGATCTTACTGTAACCCCTCCCCCTTCCAAGTGTCATAAGGCTATTACAAAGTGATAGGGACAAAGTTGAAAATCTTGATCTCTCAGGAGTTTACTGAATTCCTATCTCTTCTTCCACAAGTGATAGATTTTACATTGGAAATACGCACAGAAGCATTAACCACAGAATTCTGGAACATAGGAAAGGTGTTTTGAAAGACAACCCAAATACTTCCTTGTCTATTTTGACAATGGAAGACATTTCTGCCATTCCTCGCTGGAATGAAGCAAAACGTATTGCTTCTTTTGACAATCGATTTGCCTTTTGTTACCGTGAAATCCTGGAAATTCTTTTCAGCACAAAGACTTGCAATTCAGAATCTCCACTCTACATCCCGACGATCTGGAGATCGATTCTAAAATCTGGCAACAAAAATGACAACAAAAATTCAAACATAGAATCTGGAAACAATCAGCCCTCCATTGGCGTGATGAAGACTTAAGACGAGGTTGAAAGCTCCCAACTTATGAACTTTCTTTGTAAAAGTTCTGATCTCTTAACGTAGCCAGTGTGATCTACTTACCTTTGTTTGTTAATTGAACAGGTTTATTGTGCAAATAAGGTTAGCTTTTTTTATGTAGGATTTGATAGCTACAAATTGGTACAATTAAACTTCTGAATAATGATCACTGCTCAGACCGGAAAAAAATGACCATTGTTAGGAGATGCCATTGTTCAGAGGTTAGGCTTACATTAATACTGTTTGTCAGTTGCTTTTATATAAAAGCAGAGTAAGTGTATGAAACTGAAGCACATAGAATATGGTTGCACTGCTTTTTTTAAATACTGAAGAAAATGAGCATATAATATTAGAATTACTGTGATATGTAAATATATAAAACTAGTTAATGTATGAAAGTATTTATTGCATAGAGAATACTTTCTTTAAGAATGTATGTGTACTTATGGTTAGTTTATTCAACTTGCTTATTTTATATTTTATTTTATATCAGTGAGGATTTATTGGAAGAAATTTGTTATCAGTGACTGTTTTGATTTGTTTGTACTTTTTCAGCAGACACAATTATGTCTGATAATTTCGTGTATAAATCACTGTCATTCTGTTTTAGTGCAAAAATCTGAATGTCATTTAGATCTTGCAAAACTTAAGGTTTTCAGTATGCAGTTGCAAGTTTTAGTCAGTATCTCATTAACTTCATCTTTGCTTCAGTCCCCTGAAACCTTTGCACTAATAATTTCTTCTTTAGTATACCACTGATTTACATCCTTACACAACATTCTGCTAAGTGGTGAGTATTTATTCCTTTTTCATTCTTTTCTATAGTTTTCTCCCATTCTTCTTATGTCAAAAACTTTCACTTTCGTTTTTCACTCATTTTTATGAAAGTTCAAGAACTGAACTCATGAATTAATATCAGTTCAAAAAACGTTAAATTCCCCGTTATCTAATGAACGTTATTACGTGGCTTATTATATTAAGCTATTCATGAATTTAAACTGCAGAAACCTGCTTCTTTAATCTTACTGTTCCACCAAGTATCACCTCCGTTACCTACCACTGCAGTACCACAGGCCTCTTCAGCAGCAGTTACAATGCAGTTCTTAAAATATGCCCACTTCTTTTCTACATCTCTCTCACAAGACTTCAACTCATTCAGTCATTTTCTGAGTAATTCAGAGCAATGCTGATGTTCTTCATGGAGCCTTTCAACCTTTATTCTTTTCGTCAAAGGCCTCTTCATATTCCCCTTTCTCCAGCCAACGTTCGGTTTCACTCGTGACACTAACAAGTAATGATCAGAGCCAACACCTGCACCTCTTATTACACCAGTGTCAACAACTAAGTGTTTCAGACGTAGATCATAAACAACCATCTCCCCTTTATAAGTTCTTTTCTTGAAGTCAGACAGGGAATGTAGCTTTAAGCATGTTTATTTTCATTATTCATAGGAATCTTTTTTCATTAATATTAGTTTTGAAAACACCTAAAACATCTTTATAAACCTCAAAGTGTTTTCTTGATTGTCATTTATCTAGAAATCCTATTACGAAAAATGCAATTCATGAGGCAACCTTATGGGTTGTCTTATGTTATAAACGTGCTTTTGATTAAAATATACATAATATCTAAGGTATTTTACCTGATATTGTCAAAGTATTTCGCACGTTGTTTGCTCTGTGAGGCACGTGCTTCCGGCCTGAGAGGTCCCTTACGTTACCGACCTTTGGTTAGTTAAAAAAAAAAATGCAGAAATAAAACCGTTAGGTTATATATTTTCAGTTTCACATTCATTCATTCACACAATCAAACGTTTAAAATTTACTATTAATTAAAAGATTTTGGTAGAAAGAGTTATACTCATCGGGTCAGGAGACTTCTCACAAGGGGTTCGTTGTTACGGCGAGCGCTTTCAGCTGTGCTTAGCCGCCATCTTCTGGCCTCTACTTCTACACGAGGGTTCCTTGCATGTGTGTAGTTTTGGAGTTGCATGTCGGGAATCGGTGGGAAGGTTTGCTGCCTGTATGTGTTAGGTGATTTGTTTCCAATGTGTCGCCATGTATTGGATGAGTTGGTAGCTATCAGTCGTAAGTATAATTCTATTGTGTGTCTGTATGTGTTAGGTGATTTGTTTCTGATGTGTCGCCATCTATTGGATGAGTTGGTAGGTATCAGTCGTAAGTATAATTCTTTTGTGTAGATATTTTTGGGCTATTATTATTTGTTCATAGAGACATGTATTTTTTTTTTGTTCTTTATTTATTGGTGTGATTTTTTGTAATGTTCTTTTTTTTGTCTTTTTTTTATGGATTTTTTCTTTTTTTATAAGTGATTTCCAGGCTGTGTCTAGTGTGGTAGGATCTTGTAAGTTGCATATTTTATCTTTTTTTTTGTTCAATTATAATGCTTTCAGAAATCCTTAATTCTTTTTCATTTGTGTGGGTGGTTAGTAATTTAATATTTTCAAAATCAGGGTATTGTTTATGTTTAACACAGTGTTGGATAAGTGCAGTTTTTTCTTCTTTTTTGTTCCAGTTTTTTATATGTTAATGTAATCTTTTTATTAATCTATTTTTTGTGCTGCCAATGTATGAAATGTGGTCTTCAAAACTCTGTGAAATAATAGGAATTCCATATATGCCTGCTGATTGTAGTATATTATTGTTACTTTTTTTTTTTTTATAATTAAGTCACCAATATTCTGAACTGAATGTCCAAAAATAATGTTGTGTTTCTTCATTAATCTTAAAAATTTTCCACTTAGTCCTCTGATAAAAGGGAAAGAACCTGAAAATTTGTATTTCTTTTTTGGGATGTTTTGTCTAGACTATTTTAATTTCTTCTTGTATTCAAAAATCAACTTCTTAACAGTTTTTGTGTCATATCCAAATTGTTTGGTTGTGTTAATAATCCTTTGGATTTCTTCTTCTCTGTATTTACTATTTGAGGAATGTGTGAAGGCTCTTTTTACCCAATTCCTAATACCATCTACTTTATGAGTTTTTGGGTGTTCAGATTGATATGGGATCATTATAGGTACATAGGTTGCTTTTCTAAAAACTCTGTATTCAAAATTTAAGTCTTTTTTTATTATTTCTATATCTAAGAAGGAAATTTTTTTCATTTTGTTCAAATTCCAAAGTTAATTCAATCTCTGGGTAACAAGTGGTAAATTTTTTCTTCAATATTTAAAATTCTTCTTGTTTTAATTTAGATAAAATAAAAATGTCGTCAATGTATCTACAATAAATGATGGGTGGGTTTGGTAGTTTTTTAATAATTTTGTTTTCTATATCACTCATGATGATTTCTGAAAATAAAGAAGATAATGGGGATACCATTGGGGCTCCTACTTCTTGCCTGTAGATTTTTTTGTCAAACTCAAAGTAATTGTTACTAGAAATATAGGATAAGATGTTAAATAACTCTTGTAATTGTGTATTATTAAATTGAGATTTATTTTTGAACTCTTTAATGATAATGTCTATGACTTTTGGTACAGGGGTACTTGGGAATAATGATTTAACGTCTAAACCTGCCATAAACATACCAGATAGTGGAATATTAATAGATTTTATTTTCTCAATGAACTCTAAACTGTTTTTTAAACAGTATTCATTATTCATGAAAAAAGGGGCCAAAAATTTGTATAGTTTCCTTTCTAGACTAATCTAGAAAGGAAACTATTTACCACTTGTTACCCAAAGATTGAATTAACTTTAGAATTTGAACAAAATGAAAAAAAATCTTTCTTAGATATAGAAATAATAAAAAAGACTTACATTTTGAATAAAGAGTTTTTAGAAAACTAACCTATGTACCTATAAGGATCCCATATCAATCTGAACACCCAAAAACTCATAAAGTAAATGGTATTAGGAATTGGGTAAAAAGAGCCTTCACACACATTCCTCAAATAGAAAATACAGAGAAGAAGAAATCCAATGGATTATTAACACAACCAAACAATTTGGATATGACACAAAAACTGTTAAAAAGTTGATTTTTGAATACAAGAAGAAATTAAGAGTCTAGACAAAACATTCTAAAAAAAGAAATACAAATTTTCAGGTTCTTTCCATTTTATTAGACTAAGTGGAAAATTTTTAAGATTAATGAAGAAACACAACATTATTTTTGGACATTTAGTTCAGAATATTAATGACTTAATTATAAAGAAAAAAGTAACAATAATATACTACAATCAGCAGGCGTATACAAAATTCCTATTATTTCACAGAGTTCTGAAGACCACATTTCATACATTGGGAGCACAAAAAATAGATTAATAAAAAGATTACATCAACATATAAAAAACTGGAACAAAAAAGGAAGAAAAACTGCACTTATTCAACACTGTGTTAAACATAAACAATACCCTGATTTTGAAAATATTAAATTACTAACCACCCACACAAACGAAAAAGAATTAAGGATTTCTGAAAGCGTTATAATTGAACAAAAAAAAAAAAAAGATAAAATATGCAACTTACAAGATCCCACCACACTAGACACAGCCTGGAAATCACTTATAAAAAAAGAAAATATCCATAAAAAAAAAAGACAAAAAAAAAAAAAGAACATTACCAAAAATCACACCAATAAATAAAGAACAAAAAAAAAAAAAATTCACCAGTTTCTATGAACAAGTAATAATAGCCCAAAAATATCTACACAAAAGAATTATACTTAAGACTCATACCTACCAACTCATCCAATAGATGGCAACACATTAGAAACAAATCACCTAACACATACAGACACACAATAGAATTATACTTACGACTGATACCTACCAACTCATCCAATAGATAGCGACACATTGGAAACAAATCACCTAACACATACAGGCAGCAAACCTTCCCATCGATTCCCGACATGCAACTCCAAAACTACATACATGCGAGGAACCCTCGTGTAGAAGTAGAGGCCAGAAGATGGCGGTTAAGCACCACTGACAGCGCTCGCCGTAACAACGAACCCCTTGTGAGAAGTCTCCTGACCCGATGAGTATAACTCTTTCTACTAAAATCTTTTAATTAATAGTAAATTTTAAATGTTTGATTGCGCGAATGAATGAATGTGGAATTGAAAATATATAATCTAACTGTTTTCTTTCTGCAAAAAAAATTTTTTTTTTGTAACTACCAATGGTCCGTAACGTAAGGGACCTCTCGAGTTGGGAGCATGTGCCTCACAGAGCAAACAACGTGCGAAATACTTTGACAATATCACGTAAAATACCTTAGATATTATGTATATTTTAGAAATGCTATTTTCAGAAGTGATTCATAAATTGAGAATTTGAATCTTTGTTTTGTATTTCTTGTTTTATTATCATAAATTATCTTTTTATTTAATTGTTTGTTGAATTTGCCCTGTTTAAGTAGTCACATTCACATGTAAAACCCCTGACAGATTTTGATATTGATTAATGTTTTGACTCTTTATTGAAACACATTAAGAGTACTCATACTCTTAATAAAAAATATTGTTAAATATTTAATACACATGGTTTGTATTTCATTGTTTGTGTAATTTAGTTTTGAATTTATGCACTTTATTCTGAATTGCATGTACTTCAGGTTATATGTTTGGTGTGTGTAAAATGTTACACAATCATATTGAAAGTATATTTGTTCAACGGTGATTTATTTATTTATTGCAGTTACATCCCAATATCATCAGAGATATAACATTTGTTCACAGCAGTTGGCCATTTGTGAGGACACATCAAAGTGCAATTCTGTCTTTATCTTGTGACGGTGTATGCAAGGTATGTTCAAATCATTAACTATTTTGCAATTTTCACATTTTCTTTATCTTTTTATTTGAGCTTCTAACAACTGCATGCGTGTATGTTGTCACATTACGAGGAAAAGAGAAAATAATAGTTACTGTCAGAGGATTCCATACCCGATACCTGAGAGGACAGAAGTGTTCACTTATTGATATTGAAAGACACCTAGAAGCCTCAAGCACTACTTCTTGAATTCTCTTCATTATCATCTTGGTGGTGCAGTTGCATAATACCGGATGGACGCTTCTTTGTGATGTCAGAAGCTGAGATAAAAAAGCATGTTGCTGAGATCTTATCACTCTTTGCAGCCGTGCTTCTTGTGGTCGCTCTTTTGTAGCTATGTTTTTCCTTGGCTGCTTGTTGCCATTACTAGCCTGAAGCTGAAGGTCAGCTGGACTGTCTCACCTTGCTGCTGGTGTTGCTGTCATCCGAGGAGCGGAGTTTCTGCTCGGGTCGTCTTTGGACTGTAATTGCTACCAAGCATAATCAACTGCTGGGTGTGATAAAATGGTGTCTGATTGGTGCAAAACTAGCATCCTCAGCTGTTTTCTGCAGGTGTTGCTGTCGTCCGAAGAGTGGAGTATGTGCTCAGGTCGATTTGGACTGTGATTGTGGCCAAGCGTGACTGACTACCAGGTGTGATGATGAGGCAACATCTGACTGTTGCACAACTGTCGTCTTCAGCAGTTTCTGCTGGTATTGATTTGCCGTTTTTGAATTCCTCTGTTAAGGTTTTGTTATCCGTGGAGTGGAGATGCATTTATCTGATGGTTGAAACCACAGGACTGACTGAATGTAGATATGATTTACTGCAAGGTCTAGTTCTACAGGTATGACTGTGAGACCTTGTGACAAGGTAAATGTTGTCCTCTGTATAAATTCTAATATACTGAATATGAATTAAACAGTTGAATTCAAATTTTGATGTTAAGCTTTTTTGTCCACTGTCGGTAACTTAATATTGATGTCAACTTAATTTAAGACAGTCCTTCCTGCTGAACTGAGCTAGTCTGGGCCAGGAGGAAGAGTTAGGCAGGTTTGGATTGTTGCAATGTGTGCACATTAATAAAACTAATTTAACTTACTTTGCAACAGTTTTGTAGATATTCATGAAAAAAAGCTTTTGTTTTTCAGGTAGGGCTGTTGGTATTCATTAGATGAATACAATTTTGATTACTATGAGCAAATTGGTTTCAGTTGCCACAGTTTCCTTGTAGCATTTCTATTCAGAAAGTGTTAAGTATGGAGGAAGAAAAAAGTGTGAGTATATCTGAATTTTAGCATATTGGTTAGAAAAAGTTGACCTTGGGGTCAGATGGCACGTGTTTTTATGTGTAAGGATGTGCCAAACACAAGTTTAGTTTTTAATAGTACAATATCTGCCAGGTTTATTAGTTGGGACCCATAATTCAATTAATTATGTGAGCTGTTTTTAAACAGGATATCATGGTTTAGTTTTTCTGGCTAACTATATAATGCATAGTAGAACTAGCCTAAATACATTTTATTGTATATTTAAGATACAGCGTGCCAAATGTACAACTAAATAGATATCCTGGATTTTAAGGTTATAGTTCTTAATGGGACAGTGGAAGTTCCAACTGTTTAGAAGAAAATTCCTTTTTAAAATTTTAGATATGATGGGTAAAACTAAACAGCAAAAAAAAGTTATTATTCTTAGGAATTTCATTAATGCAGTTGGAAATAAAGGAATTGAAGATTTTATGGGAAAATCTGGAGAAAGCTATTTAACTAATATGCATCTGGAAAAGACTGGTTGGCTTTTGTTCTTATGTTTACGGTGCTATTTTACGAAGGGATGCTGATAAGTTCTTCGCCTCACCAAGAACGAAATGGGCTAAAGCCATGAAACTTGCAGATTATTCCACATATTCACCCTGAAGTTCAACACACTTCGCAAAGCATTTCGGGAGTTTCTTTAACCCTTCCAAAAAAAATTGCTAAGTCTGATCACTCAAATGCTGCTTTGCTGTTGGTATTACCTCCAAACCATTCAAAAAATGCTTCCCTTTGAAACTCTTTGTAAGGTTTGGGAACAGGAAATAGTCCAATGGAGCAAGATCTGGTGAGTAGGGTGGATAGTCTTTGCACTTAAACCCCAGATCCCTCAAAACATCCATTGTCTTGCCAGCCTTGTGAGCCGGCACATTGTCCTGCAAAAAGAGAACACTTTTCTGCAGTTTTCCTCGCCTTTTCCCCTTCAATTCCTCCTTTAATCAGCACAGCAAGTTGGAATAGTATTTAGCATTTATTGTTTGGCCCTTCAGGAGATAGTCAGTCAGTAAAACGCCTTTCAAATAAAAAAAACGTTGCCATGACCTTTCCAGCAGACCTTTGAGTCTTGAATTTATTTGGTCGTGGAGAACCTGAGTGCCACCATTGCAGGGACTGTTGTTTTGGCCCTGGATCATAGTGATGTAATCACATTTCATCAACAGTGACAAGTCGCTGCAAAAAAATTATCACCAAATCAGTCAAAATGCTGCAAAACTAATTTGGAAGTGTCCACTCGTTTTCGTTTCTTATCGTCGCTCAAACATTTGGGCACTTTGCTGACATCTTCTGCATATCCAAGTGCTCATGAATTGTGAATCCACCACATTCCTTGGATATCTCCAGTGTTTCAGCTATTGTTTTAGCCAAGATTTGCCAATCTGACAAAATCAAGTCATGAATACGATCAACAATTTCGGGTGTTGTCACTGTTGAAGGCCTCCCAGATCTTGCTGCATCTTCGGTCTCAAAGTCTCCACGCTGAAAGTTGGCACACCATTTCTTCACAGTGGAATATGAAGGGTACTTGTCATTTAATGTTTGCATCATACAGTCATAGATTTCCTTTGCAGTTTTCTTCTGCAGGAATAGAAATTTCATGGCAGCCCAGAGTTCCACATTCAAAAATTCAACACTTTGCATTGACATGATTCAGTTCAGGACATCAAACATCTGCAAAAAAAAAAAAAAAAAAGGCTATTAATCTGAAAATTGGCACTTTGCAATACAAAAGAACACTGTTTCGAGCTGTAGTGACAAAATAATGCTACAATTACAGCAAGTGAGTTAGGCCAAGTACTTTTCAGTATCCCCTTGTAGGCATAAAAAATATTCATAAGTTTACTTGGTGGGAAGGGGCTAGAAGTAGAAAAAGTATAGTTATGTCATTATGGAAAAGACTGCAATTAAAGATAATGTGGTTAACAGAGTTTGCTAAAGTTTATACAACAGTTTTGTTGTAGTGCCATTTACTGTTTCACAAGTTAATGTATAGCATTAGCTACCCGGGAGCATTATTCATTGTATTTTGAGAACTATATGTAATTTTTGAACATATTTACTGCAAATTGAACATAGTTTTTTGTTGTTGTTCTTACCTTTCTTCAGCATAGGTCGATATTCCCACTCTCTATTGTTCAGTCAATGGTTGTGGCCATCCAAGTGCGCACGAAGTATCACATTGAAAATTTGCTGTCTTTGTCACTTCAAGTAATTAAAATATAATAAAACTATTTGAAATAAGACTATGAACGATGAAAAGAACGATTAAAAGAATTTGGATGATATAAGTAAAAATAAATATTCAAGATTTTGAATGAGTCAATGACCATATTGAAAGGTATATACATCAATTAATTAAAAGGGTTAAAAGAGGAAATATCCTTGCTAAAAAACATAAAAAGAAGACCTCAAATGAACAATCACTCCCGTGCAGCCGTACCCATACTAGTTTCAACTGTTTCCTTACAATTATCTTCTGTGGGATTCACTACTTCCGTTGATTGCGATGTCCGATGTTGAACTGTCTAACTGAGATGCATATCCCTCCTGTTCTCATCGATATGACATGTCAGTTAGTCTTGCATTTTTAGTGTGCAAATTTTATTGAAGAAGGATGACACATGAAGACATGCGAAAACACAAGATAACAAGGCTTCTACAAGGATGCGCAATAAAAGTTGTGCACTAAAAACGCAAGACTAACTGATGTAGCATAGTGATGAGAATGGGAGGGATATGCATCTCAGTTTGACAGTTCAACATCGGACGTCACGATCGACGGAAGTAGTGAATCCCACAGATGACTGTAAGAAAACAGTTGAAACTAGTATGGGTATGGCTGCACGGGAGTGATTGTTCATTTGAGGTTTTCTTTTTATATTTTTTAGCAAAGATATTTCCTCTTTTAACCCTTTTCATTAATTGATAGACTTATGTATATACCTTTCAATATGGTCATTGACATTCAAAATCTCAAATATTTCTTTTTTTTTAATGTCCAAGCTTGTCCACTTCCAACTTGATCCTGGCAGAGCATTGTTAATTATTATATGGCCTATATTTCTTTGTTTACTTGTGTCCGGTTGACATCTCTACATCTGAGTAACTTACAGCATTTTTAGTACCCCCAAAAGCTAATCATTGGTACTTATTCCAGTTTGCCCATTAGCCTCCAGCTCTCAGCAGCCAAAATGCATCTTACTTGCTGAATAGCTGTCCTCCAACTCAATATCTTAGGAACCAGTAAACAGGCTCCTTGAATACCATCTGGTAAACCTGAAAATCATCACTAGCAAGTAGAGACATGGGTATTTATGGATGGACATGTTAATTTGCCTGCACTTTTCTCATATCAGATGTTCTTACTTTGATGAACAATTTGACATCCATAAAATGTTTGGTTTCACACCTGGGCCAATATATCCTTGTCTTTTTCATGTTGAAAGTTAATTGAGAGATTAACAGCTTTAAAATTATTTTCTGCTTGTAAGTTAATTATCTATCTATCCCTGTTAACCGTATTTCCAATTTTATTCATTTTAAAATTCCCAGCATAACAATTTCTTGGAAATAAATAAATTCTCTTCATAAATATATGGAATATATGGCAGTTCTAATTTTCATTATAACATGTCTTTACTGCTATAATGAGAAAAACTGTTGAATCCCATGGTGCTCTTTATAATTGAATTGTACTCTGTATTTGTCCATGTGTTTTTCAAAATTAATTTGAGTGATACACTTGGATGTTTGCACTCAGGTATTGTTATATGTTTTTAGTCTTTTAATTGTTGGTGTGAAGATTATATGTATAAAATAACTTGAAGCTGAGTTTTATCTTCTTATTCCATTGTGCTCATCTCTTTGTTGTTCATATCTTCAAAACATATTGGTATTCTCTGTCCTTTGAAATAATTCATTCATGGAGGAAACCAGGTAAATCAGTGCCCCACAGTTATTTCCAAAAAAAATTAAATATTCGTTTTTTTTTTTTACATGTGTTTGAATTTATTTTTGGTTGTTAAATTGGGAAATGTGTCTCTTTTGTTTTGTGATTGCTAATGAAGTTTAATAAGGCAGTTAAACTGGACAATTCAGAAGTGATAAATGAGTGAAAGCATGTGGTATAATTTTGTGATTACATGTCCCTCTTTATGCTTTTCCTTTGGATGTGATCAAAACAATTTTTATGGTATTTTTTGTTTTTGTTATGGAACCTAATAAGAATACAATAACTAAAAACATTTTCTATAAGTTTTACTTCATATCATTGTAGGTGACAACTTTAGATGGACGATACCTCCATTGCTTTGAAGTTGGGCATGGTGCCAATTCCATAGCTCCCACACCTGAAACCTATGGCTCTGGTGCTGAAGATGGGTTTTATAGTATGAATGCTTATTTTACCCTTATTTTTTTCTTGAAGTTTTCGTGTCTTTAAATGTGTAGTTAGAAAAAATTCTTTCTCTTTTGGGTTGTCCATCAATCAAAATGGTAATTCTTGGACAGATTGATCTAAAAACTTTATTTAAAATTATAACAAAAAATATGATCCAGAATAAATTATGACTAGTGTTCTTTGTAAATAATTTATGAATGACTTGACTACAAATTTATAACTTGAAATTTAATTAATAATCTAAAGCAACTTATGGGAATTTACTAGGAAATTTTTTTTCATTTATAGCAAATTTTCGGAGAAAACTCTTCTCCTTCTTCAGGCTCTCTTGTTGTTGTCACTTTTTGCTTGTCACTATCATGGTTACGGTTTACCTTGACGGTTACAGTTAACCTTGACGGTTTAGGTTATTTTTCAACAAATCCTGCCAGATGTTAGGCAGGGAAAATCCTTTGCAGTCATTGATGATGGAATTTTGATTTTTCTCAATCTCTATTCCTTCTTTCAGTTTTCTTTTTTGGAAATTGCTTTGGAAACTGATTACTTTAAGGGAATTCCAATCCATGCTGTGCCCAGTTTCTCTAATATGCCTATCTAATCCAGTCTTGTTGGAGCAATTTTTTATAGCTGCTTTATGCTCAGCTATACGAGTTTCTAGTCTGCGACCTGTTTCACCTATGTAAGATAGTCCACAACTACAATTTACTTCATAAACTACTCCTTGCATTTTTAAAATATCTTCTTCTCTTTGAACTATTTTAGGGAAAAAAATTTTTTTTAACTTTGTTCTCTAAACTTGGAGCTAGCCTAATATTGTATTTTTTACTAATTCTCTTTAAAGCCTCAAATAAACCTTTGTGATAAGAAATTTTTCTAGTGAATTTTACCTCTTGCTTTTGTGGGTTCTTTGTACCATTAAAATTCAGAAGCTTCTCAATTTCTTCTTTAGGATAGTTATTTTCTGCAAGTATGACTTTAAGCTCTTCTTTATGGGCTTCTTTTTTATCTGCAGTAGAAACTATTTTATTAATTTTTTTCTAAAAACTGACTTGCTACATTTTTCTTAATAGAAACTGGATGATACGAATTGAAATCCAGTAGTCTTTTAGTATTCATTGGTTTTTTATACCAACTAGTGAGGAATTTTTCATCTTCATAATAGATAGTAATATCTAAGAAGTTTATTCTTCTTTCTTTTTGAAGTTCAATAGTGAACTTAAGGGAATCATCTAATTCATTGAATGAGTCTAGAATTCTTTCTGGAACAATTTCTGAGCTATCTATTATAAATAAGATGTCATCCATGTATCTGCTATATAAGCAGAAGTATGTGGGTTGTACTAGTATCTTTTCTTCTAGTTTTCCCACATAATAGTTAGCTAAGAGTGGGGAGAGTGGGGAGCCCATAGCTAGCCCCGATTTTTGAATGAAAAAAGTTTTCCCAAATTGAAAGTAGTTGTTCTGCAAAGAGAAAGTAAGCATTTCAAAAATTCCTACTAATATGTTTTTTTCCTTGTTGTGAAAAACTGTTAGGTCTGCCAAGTCTTCCGCTATAAAGTCTATAAGTTGATCTATATTAATGTGAGTATACATAGACACTATATCTAAACTACCCATAATAGGAGAATCTAATTTAGGAAGAAGTTCTAGTTTTTCTATTAGCTGCATTGAGTTTTTAATCAAGTTAGGTGGCTCTTTTAAAAGATTCTGAAGGTGTGACTTTAAAAAATAGTTTAGATTTGAAAGAATAGAGTTTTTTGAGTCTATTATTGGTCTAATTGGTTGGTGTTCTTTATGCAGTTTGACTATTCCATATATTTGAGGTAATCTGAACTGTAATTTTGAGAATTGTTTATAGTTTTCTGGAAGCTGGTTTTTCTTTTTTTGAAGTGAAATAAGCTTAGAGACTTTTTTAATCAAATCTGGTAGTGGGTTTTCTTTTACTTCTTCATACATAGGTTTTTTTAGTTCTTCTTCCATCTTTTCTAGATAATCTTTCTTATCCATAATAGTAATCAACTTACTTTTGTCTGTTTTCACAGCAACTATACTTTCATTTTTTCTGAAATCTTTAAGAGCTTTTAATTGACTATTATCAAAATTTTTTTGAGGTTTCCTTACTTGCTTCTGGAATTTTGTAAGGCTATTGTAGTAATCTTTTCTGAGGAGGTCTGCTTTAATTTGGTCCTCTTTTTCTAAAGTGCTGCAGATGCTTTCCAATTCAATTACCAATTTTTCTGGATTTATTTTTTCTTTGGATAGATTGAAATTACATCCTTTATTTATCACTTGTAATAATTCTTGGCTAACTCCAGTAGCAGTGTTGTCCTTCACATGACTAAGAACTGCAGTTTTTTTGTTTTTACTTGAATAGTTTTTCTTCAAAAATTTTTCTTCTTTAAGGTTCAGCTTTTTAACAAATTTCTTATTTTTGTTTCTTACTCCAATTTTTAGCCAGTCATCCAATTCTGCTTTTACTGTATCCCTTAAGATTCCAGAAATTTTCTTTTCATTTTCTACTTTTACTTTTTTATAATAAGCAACATTTTTATATTTTGCTTCAATACTTCTTTTTAACGTTTTTTGCTCTATTTTTCTTATGAAGTTGGCTGAAAGTAAATCTTTAAATGGTTTTCTAAGTCTAAATGAATTTGGAATAAAGTTATTTACCTTGCAATTTTTCAGGAACTTGATTTGAGCTATGGATCTTTCCATCTTCAATGTAGCATGTTGAACTTTCTTTATTGTTTGCCAAGTATCTGACCCATACTCTGTTCTAATTCTTTGAATAAAGCTCATATTGAGAAATGGCTTCCTAGTTTAATTGAATTAATAATCTAAAGCAACTTATGGGAATTTACTAGGAAATTTTTTTTCTTTTCATTTATAGCAAATTTTCGGAGAAAACTCTTCTCCTTCTTCAGGCTCTCTTGTTGTTGTCACTTTTTGCTTGTCACTATCATGGTTACGGTTTACCTTGACGGTTACGGTTAACCTTGACGGTTTAGGTTATTTTTCAACAAATCCTGCCAGATGTTAGGCAGGGAAAATCCTTTGCAGTCATTGATGATGGAATTTTGATTTTTCTCAATCTCTATTCCTTCTTTCAGTTTTCTTTTTTGGAAATTGCTTTGGAAACTGATTACTTTAAGGGAATTCCAATCCATGCTGTGCCCAGTTTCTCTAACATGCCTATCTAATCCAGTCTTGTTGGAGCAATTTTTTATAGCTGCTTTATGCTCAGCTATACGAGTTTCTAGTCTGCGACCTGTTTCACCTATGTAAGATAGTCCACAACTACAATTTACTTCATAAACTACTACTTGCATTTTTAAAATATCTTCTTCTCTTTGAACTATTTTAGGGAAAAATTTTTTAACTTTGTTCTCTAAACTTGGAGCTAGCCTAATATTGTATTTTTTACTAATTCTCTTTAAAGCCTCAAATAAACCTTTGTGATAAGAAATTTTTCTAGTGAATTTTACCTCTTGCTTTTGTGGGTTCTTTGTACCATTAAAATTCAGAAGCTTCTCAATTTCTTCTTTAGGATAGTTATTTTCTGCAAGTATGACTTTAAGCTCTTCTTTATGGGCTTCTTTTTTATCTGCAGTAGAAACTATTTTATTAATTTTTTTCTAAAAACTGACTTGCTACATTTTTCTTAATAGAAACTGGATGATACGAATTGAAATCCAGTAGTCTTTTAGTATTCATTGGTTTTTTATACCAACTAGTGAGGAATTTTTCATCTTCATAATAGATAGTAATATCTAAGAAGTTTATTCTTCTTTCTTTTTGAAGTTCAATAGTGAACTTAAGGGAATCATCTAATTCATTGAATGAGTCTAGAATTCTTTCTGGAACAATTTCTGAGCTATCTATTATAAATAAGATGTCATCCATGTATCTGCTATATAAGCAGAAGTATGTGGGTTGTACTAGTATCTTTTCTTCTAGTTTTCCCACATAATAGTTAGCTAAGAGTGGGGAGAGTGGGGAGCCCATAGCTAGCCCCGATTTTTGAATGAAAAAAGTTTTCCCAAATTGAAAGTAGTTGTTCTGCAAAGAGAAAGTAAGCATTTCAAAAATTCCTACTAATATGTTTTTTTCCTTGTTGTGAAAAACTATTAGGTCTGCCAAGTCTTCCGCTATAAAGTCTATAAGTTGATCTATATTAATGTGAGTATACATAGACACTATATCTAAACTACCCATAATAGGAGAATCTAATTTAGGAAGAAGTTCTAGTTTTTCTATTAGCTGCATTGAGTTTTTAATCAAGTTAGGTGGCTCTTTTAAAAGATTCTGAAGGTGTGACTTTAAAAAATAGTTTAGATTTGAAAGAATAGAGTTTTTTGAGTCTATTATTGGTCTAATTGGTTGGTGTTCTTTATGCAGTTTGACTATTCCATATATTTGAGGTAATCTGAACTGTAATTTTGAGAATTGTTTATAGTTTTCTGGAAGCTGGTTTTTCTTTTTCTGAAGTGAAATAAGCTTAGAGACTTTTAATCAAATCTGGTAGTGGGTTTTCTTTTACTTCTTCATACATAGGTTTTTTTAGTTCTTCTTCCATCTTTTCTAGATAATCTTTCTTATCCATAATAGTAATCAACTTACTTTTGTCTGTTTTCACAGCAACTATACTTTCATTTTTTCTGAAATCTTTAAGAGCTTTTAATTGACTATTATCAAAAATTTTTTGAGGTTTCCTTACTTGCTTCTGGAATTTTGTAAGGCTATTGTAGTAATCTTTTCTGAGGAGGTCTGCTTTAATTTGGTCCTCTTTTTCTAAAGTGCTGCAGATGCTTTCCAATTCAATTACCAATTTTTCTGGATTTATTTTTTTCTTTGGATAGATTGAAATTACATCCTTTATTTATCACTTGTAATAATTCTTGGCTAACTCCAGTAGCAGTGTTGTCCTTCACATGACTAAGAACTGCAGTTTTTTTGTTTTTACTTGAATAGTTTTTCTTCAAAAATTTTTCTTCTTTAAGGTTCAGCTTTTTAACAAATTTCTTATTTTTGTTTCTTACTCCAATTTTTAGCCAGTCATCCAATTCTGCTTTTACTGTATCCCTTAAGATTCCAGAAATTTTCTTTTCATTTTCTACTTTTACTTTTTTATAATAAGCAACATTTTTATATTTTGCTTCAATACTTCTTTTTAACGTTTTTTGCTCTATTTTTCTTATGAAGTTGGCTGAAAGTAAATCTTTAAATGGTTTTCTAAGTCTAAATTTGCTATAAATGAAAAAAAGAAAAAAAAATTTCCTAGTAAATTCCCATAAGTTGCTTTAGATTATTAATTCAATTAAACTAGGAAGCCATTTCTCAATATGAGCTTTATTCAAAGAATTGAAATTTAATACTACATACAAGTAATGGCCCAGATGTGTTAAGTTTATTGTTGTCAGTGCAGGGCATTTTTTACAAGCTGTAAATAAATTCAGTGTAGATCTCTTTTTATAAATATATTTACAGGCTGATGAATTAGAGGGTAATTCTATGTATAGTGTATACAGAGCTGTGCCTGATTCAATCAAGTAAAGGCATTTTATCTCACCTGATTCATCATAAAATGTCCATGCAGCCACAGTCTGTTCATGTGTGGTATTTCTAGCAAGAGCATTTTGAGAAGTAATGAATTGTTGTAATAGCATGTATAGAAATGAGAAATATTTGACCTTCATATTTGATAAATTTGTCAAAAAAGTGCTGCAAGCTGATTTTTCTGACTGTGTGTTGACAACTGACAAGACCAGATTCTATCTACCCTTATGATGACATGTTAAAGACTGTATATATATTAAAGTTTTTCCTGTGGAAGTGGATGTTTCTGTCATAGATTATGCTTTATTGTCCTATGGAGAAACTGCTGCCAATAGTGAAAGAGAATATGCCTATTCCTGAATTGTCTTTCCTGAAATCTGAGACTTGTGTCATGAGGCTTAATATGAAGAAGGAAATGCCCAACTTCTTGCTGATGGGAGGCTATCAATCAAGCGAGTGTTTCACACATTGAATTTGTGAAGGTCTGTCTAAAGTGTGCCAAACTGGAACATGAGGCTACATCTTGTTCTTTAGCTGCATATCTGGATAGGACACAGTATGATGCCTATGCAGGGCATAATATACCAGAAGGCAAAGAGTCAGGAATTCAGCTACTGTGTCCGAACAACATGAAGTAGAGCAAGCTGTGGAGGAAGAAGAGTCAATTCCAGTGTCTGACCTCCATCAAAGTTATTGTGTTCTTGAAACTGTGGAAGAGTTCAAGTGTCTGTTGCAAGAAAGCAATTAAAGAAATGTAAATAATGAAGAAGAAACTGGCAGTTTGAGAGAAAGTGTATGTTTACACGGATGTGCAGTTCAAAAGTCAGTGGACACTTCTGTGGATGCATCTTCTGCTGCTGCTAGAATGGATTCTGATCCTGCAGAACCTGAAAATGTTCAAAGCTGTGTGGACAATAATAAAATAGTAAATAAATACAGTAAGTCCTCTTCCACAGATCCTGAGCCTTTTGTCGATGAAGAAATTCAAGGTCTGGTGTTGATCACTAGTGCACATATATATGCTATTGGGCAGAGAGGTCTTGCTGATCACAAGATGCAACATTATGTCACTCAGAAAGACCTTCCGGATATATGCCCAGACTTTTTCAAAGAATATAAAGCATCTCTGGGTTACTGCTTTTAGGGAGAAAAACAAATGCATTAGACTACAGGCTTTACAGGAAAGAAGTATGTGTCATTTGTGCAGATACTACTGTATGACTTTTTGTATGTATATATTATGTTACAGTGATCTTTGGCTAAGTATGGCTCTTGCATCAGGAAACTCTAATAAATAAATGAATAAGTGTGTGTGTGTGTGTGAACAATTAGAAGTACTTTATTGAAACCTTTTTTGTTTTCAGTATCTAAAACCACTGACAGGTACATATACTTGGTAGTATAGTGTTGTGTAACCTTCTTATAATATAGTATTGTTACATATACAGAGTTAAAACATACTCATTCTGACTTTCTTGGAATTGAGTTAGAGCAGGGTGAGATTGAAAACTTTGTTTTCTGGAAATCATTATTTTTTCCATACATTCAGTGAATGGGAATAATTATGTCATCAGGTTAAGCCATTACTAAAGGCAATATACACGGAGATACAAATGTTCAAGGTTAAGCAAGTTCAGCAATCTTACATCCATCCCACACACCCAAAATTCAAGCTTTATGTTTTTGTATCAAAAGTTTAGTTAGGACAATATGATTTTTACATACCTTTTTATTTTTTATTTTTTATTTCAGATCTGAGGCTAGGTTAACATATGACATCTTCTTCACCTTAGTTTATATCAAGGAGAGAAAATATTGACAAATGCTCCAGAATATCATGTTATCAGGTTTTGAGACTGTAGGATATTGTTTTGAAGGGGTAATTGAGTCTGGAAAGTTGGTGATAATTCACTTGGATCATTAGGATAAAGACAAAAATGGATTGGTTTTGGCAAAATGCACTCTGCAGAGTGAAAGTTCTCCCAAATAGGGCCTCCATCTAGACAATATAGTGAGGTTTCCTTGCTGAAAGAAATGCAAATGGAATTTGCCAAAAGTTTTTTGAGCCATAAACAAAGAAATTTGGGCATCTGGGTAAATGGAAGAAAAGCACAACTTTACACTAAGATGCCAGCCCAGGTTGAAAGTTAAGATGTCTGTTATAGAGATAGGAAAAAGAGAAATGTGAAGCTCTGCTAGTCACAAGCAATAAGCAAATCTCAAGTGGTTTGGTTTTTGACCATATCCAGAAACTGCATTGTACATGGAATGGGCTCTGTTGACTGATTTGGCAAGATGGTGATAAAGGAAGAAATAATATGGCATCTGTGATGTCCTAATGAGCAGACTCTCGAAATGTCTTTTTGCTGTTTAGCTATGGTTTTCCTTGTGCCTTTTTTGTTACACAAAAAAGGCACAAGGAAAACCATAGCTAAACAGCAAAAAGAATTGGACCATTCAGTGAGGCAGCTGTGGGTCAGGGCCTTCATGCAACTGATCATGTGAAATAATCCTTACATAGTGGCTGCCTACTGTTCAGTGCTTGCTAAAAATCAACTAGGAGAGGTGAGAGGATGGAAGAATTTCTCTGTGCCTTCATCCTAAGGGAACACTGTTGCCTCACCACTGTGGAAAGGTCAACAACCAATAACCTCCCTCTTTAGACCAAGAGGAGCTACTTGCCACTCTCTACTCACCCCTGAGCACCAACAGGAAGCTGTGTCTTCTGCATATATATGTTACCATGCCAACTTATGGTAGGGAATCTTTGTGAATTGCATTGCAATATTTCTTTTTTATGCACATTAAGCTCTCTTATTAATGGGGTACCTTGGAGCTGCTGTTATGCAACCCATCTGTGCGAGTATCTGATGCAGCATAATGGATAATAAGACAAACAGAAATGATACTTTCCTGTAAATATATATATATATATATTTTATTTTTACTCATTTGCCTACAAGATTGGCAAGAGTCTTAGGAGCTTTAAAACTGTGCATTAAGTATTTAATTTCATTTTACTTGCACCAGTGATAGTTCTCCAGCCCAAGTTCATTTGTAAGGCTTAGACCCAGAATGTTGTAAAAGTAAATTTTTGTGTAAATGTCAAGAGTCTGTGCTTGTGGTATAAGTTGTTTTGTGTTCCTTTAACTATCCCACCTGCAGTATCAATGATCCCATGTTTCTGCAGAGCAGGTTGAAGTGAGGTTTCTGTTGCACTGGCATTGCAATGTAATTTCTTTGAAAGATGGATGTTGCAACATTCTTACCTAGTTACAGTTCTCCAAGCTGTATGATTTTCCAGTGAAAGCTGTAAAAGTATATATCAGAAATTTAGCTTTATTTCCATTTATTTATTTTGTTAGTTATATTTGTTTGACTGCATTGTGAATATTTTTAGAGTGAATTACAGATCTGAAGCCAGGCTGATGATGTAATCCCACCTCCCAGTCATCACACACAAAGTGAAATCTATTAAAAGGCTTCTTCAAAAATTTTTTTTTTTGATTTTGTGTCTCCATGCAGTAAAACAGTGTTGTAATCATTGAATCAAACTGCCACATAGACCTTTTTTTTTCTTTATTCTACCTTTACCACTTAGAAGAGACAAAATTTCAGTATCAACCCTAAAGTCTCCATATGAGTGATCCAATAATCATTGGGTTGTGTAGAAATTGTTTTAGCATTTGTAGGCAAAAGTAAAAGGCAAAACTTTCATATACTATTGCCACTTTATTTAGTAATGTAAACAATGTTATTTTCCAGTACTTCTTGCCATCTATCGGGTAGCTTAAGGGTTTCATCTGCTCAGAACTCTGCAGGTTTGGGGGCAAAGAACTAATCAAGATGGATTTTGCAGGCTTCCAAAGCAGCAGTGTTCCTTCCATTGAGCAAGTTCTGCAGAGACCGAAATAAATGGAAATCTGAAGGTACAAGGTCAGGTAAATAGGCTAGAAGAGGCAGGAGATCCCAGCCAAGCTCCAACAAATTTTTTTTCTGATATATAACAACCTTAAATACAGGAAGTGTAAATGCATACTGTGTGCTTTAAATGACATATTTTCAGGGTTCATACACCTTCTGAAATTGAAGGAAAACTCTTTAAATGGGCCTTTTTTCCCTTATCCCCTTCAGATTGATGGAAAAGTCCTTAAATTTAACTATGACTCCTGGGAAAGCATTTTGACTGCTTGAAATTATTGTACTTCAGGCTTTTCAATGTCTGTGCCTTCTGTTGCTCATTTAGCATGCTAAAAATGATTTTTTTTTAAATTAGCTATCTCATTTCATTTTCTGGAAGCTGTTTTGAGTTCACCTTTTCCAGCTGACATGTACTTCATCCTCTCCTGCTGATGGAGTGAGCAACAAGCATGATTGGATAAACTTAATCACATGCCTCGGCATTGCTTCAAGACCCAGACACCCCAAGTTCTACAGATTCCCCATAGTCACTGTAGATATTGTTTGTCCACAATAGAGCACAGCAAACATCAAATATACTATGAATATAAAAAATCTCAGCAAAGTAATGTTACTCAGCATCTACGAATGGTTTGCTTTCGTTTTTTCAAAGTTTTTAACATTTATTAAACATTTTTGGGATTATTTATTGGATGTTTTTAATGTCAGCAATGAGAAATGGACTGTGCATGTTAGTGTGCGCCGTCCATTTCTCATTGCTGATCACCATTCCTTTTAGAAATGAGCCATTTCTGTTATTTCAGCAGAGCATTGCAAACAGATACATGATCAAAAACATTTTTCTCGCTCAAATTGTGCAGTACTCAAACATTCAGGTAATTCACATTTCCAAACTTGCCAAATGCAAGGCCACTGAGTGGCTGGATTGTGCAGTATCTGTACAATTTCTTGGGCCCTATTGTGTGGGTTGCTTTCAGTTAATGCCTTGATTTGCTTGTTGTCAACTTCAGCGGGCCTTCTAGAGTACATCAGCGAGTGAGTACTTCAATGATGATTTTTTGCAAACCTATATATTGATGCAGTGTAGCACTTACAGCATCCTCATCATCCATAGCACACATCTTCCTCTGCATTTGCATCGTATTTTTTTACCTTGTGATAGAAAAACAATATTAGATGACAAAAATTAACCTTATTGTTTTTCAAACCTATGCCAAATGGACACATCTGAACAGATCATGCCAAATTCCTTTTATTTAGCCATTTCAGAATATCAGCTTTCAGAATATATAAACCTTGTGTCTGCAGCGCAAATTAACCTTTACAATTGGTACCACCACCATCTGTCTCCAAAATGCAAAAAGACCTTTTACACAACCCAATGTGTTCTTCTGCACCACTTCTGATGCTTGAAAAATGCAAAAACACATTGTTCTCTTATCAGTCAGTTGAAAGCAGATATGCCTTAAGTTTCTTATTCTCACAACTGTGAAAGACAAAATCACCGTTTCTGTTCTTAAAGATTGCCAAATCTTTAAACTTAAAGTTTTACAGTGGAATTAACTTTTTTACGGGTCTTATAGAGGTTATTATTAAAAAAAGTTGGTGGTCAAATTTTCGAACTCAAGCCTAGTTCGTCATCAGGACTACTTAGTCCTGATGACAAACTAGGCTTGAGTTCAAAAATTTGACCACCAACAGGACTACTTAGTCCTGATGACGAACTAGGCTTGAGTTTGAAAATTTGACCACCAGCTTTTTTGAATAATAACCTCTATAAGACCTGTAAAAAAGTTAATTCCACAGTACACTATGAATAGAGGTGCCATAAATTCATTTACAACTAGGATTAAAGTTTTATATGAAACTACTGTCTACAAACTAAAACAGAAGGCTGCATCACTTACAGATTTATATCACACAAACTTTTCTTTTTCAGGTGTTTTGATGGTTGGTGGCGATGTTATTTCAGGCTACATTCCTGATGTTGGTATTCAAGAGCGTTTAAAAGAGCATGGAACTGTTCCTATATGGAAACTAAGGTATGCCATTTAGCATTAGGTAGTATTTTCACATAAGTGTATGTTTAAACCAAAATCATAAATTATTTTTTATCCTTCATTATTCTAAATCTTCTAGACGACATGAGGAAAATGGCTGTTCCTGATTAACGCTAGAACATCTCATGTTGCGTTAATAACTTCCAAAACAAAATACTTTTTTTCATTGAGCATTCTGATTTGTATATTAGTCCCACAAAACATATGTTTTGACATTTACATTTTAACACACAATCTAGCAGGCACTCTTGTGGAGGGGCCTAAGGGGGTGGCAGGCTGTTCATGTGCCTATGTTGATCAACCTTCGTTGGCAGCTCCATCTGCAGTGGCCATGGCAGCATTGTGGTTGGACATTGAGCAACTGGAGAAGACCTTATCTGACCAATCCAGGTTTCAGCTTCAATTTGCCTACAGAGGAGCCCATATTCACTGCTGCATGGATGAACACCTGCAATGAGGCTACATGGTTAGATTAATACAAGCCAGCAGAGGAAATATCATATTACAGGGATTGTTCACATGGACACCACTGAGTCTCTTTGTCCTCACTGAACACACCCTTACTGCCAGACTCCAACTAAGCATTGTTTCAGACCAAGTGTTGCCCTATTTGGTGACTGTGTTTCTGGATTGCACAGGACTTTTCCAGCAAGAAGACATCCATGTCACAAAGACTGCATTGTGCAGGAATGTTTCATGGGATATGTCCATGCATTTTGTATGCTCCATGGACACTGGATTCCCCCATCTTGAATACCATTGAACATTTCCCAGTTGCAGTGAATTACAGCATTTTTTTGGTCTACACCCATGCCTTACTCTGTTGTCTCATTCTGGGACATCATTCTTTCCAGTTGATACAGAATACCTAAGGATACCTTCTGCTGTCTAGAAGAGTCATTGCTATGTGGGGCACAAATGGTTATTGCTGCAAAAGGTGGTCATAATGTTATGGCTCATGAGTGTATATATATATTTCTTTCTGTTATTCCCAAAATAAATATACCACCCAAGCTAAACAGCTCAAGCAGAGTAGTGCAATGTCAGTTTATTAGATGGTTATTTACTCATTGCCCAAGCTGTTTACTAATTTCTCCCACTTGTGTGTTGTTCTCTGTGGCCAAATCTCATCCTTGTATTCCCTCAATAAACCCACTTTCCATTATAGATATTAATGGGAAATGATCCTCCCCCTTCCCCCATGAAATATCCTTCGTAATTACATAGTAGGCATGTATTAATGTTCTCTGTAGCCTTATTTTTGGGAAACTTGAAAATGGCATTGCCCTGGAGCCGCAATCGAACCTACGTCACCTGATTTCTGTTCAAGCATGCTACCATTACACCATGATGATGGTGAAGTTACAAGTAACTGAAACTAACCAGTTGTAGCTCAGGAATATGAATTACCTTCAGATTTGCACCAGTCAAAGTAATCCAATGCTGTCTTGTAGCATCAACAAACTTTTTCTGATGCAGGTATCACAAGTCACCAGTGCTTCAGATAACATCATGTGAAGAATTATTTCTTCATGGAGATTCCTTTCCGATTAACATGAGCATGAATTATTTCTCTTCAATTCATATTCAGTCCCACCTTGATCAAATGTATATCCTAATGCAAGTGTGTGCATGTTTGTACTGGAAAAGTTATAGATTAACATTTTTTCTGAAAAATAAAGATTTCATTGTTTGGAAATATTCTAGTTGGATAATGCTTACTTAGGCATTCCGTTTCTAGTGATGATTCACTTTTCACGCACGTTTCGGGTCTTCGTTGAAGCTATTGTCCTTTTGTCCGTTGTATGTGTATCTACCTTTCACATCCAACGCACTGCTTACTTTGGGTAGATTCAGTAGATTTTCACTTTAAGATTCAACAACTTTAATTCTTTACCGTTATTAATACTCTAAATTTTTTACCCAGTCTTTAGGCATCCTCAGGAGCGTGACGGCTTTCCCACCGATGTTCATGGTTTATTTCTTGTCAATGGAGTCCGATACCCCACGTTGCCTTTCGTCGGATACGCTGTATTAGATACTTTTCTTAATTCTTAATTAAACCTAGCTGGTGCCATCTATGTTTCACTAATTCGACCTTTTTTTTTTTTTCCCCCTCTCTTCAAATGGCCGTTGATGTCGTCTTTCCGTATTCTTTTTCATTCCATTTCCTATTCCTGTTTCCTTGTCTCTTTTGTTGTTCTTTTTCTAGTCTTATTAGCTCTTTCCAAAGGTTAGATAATGTATTAGGGTCATTCTGGTTGCACACCCTTGTTTTATTTTTATAAATTAGGAATGATTCCTTCATTCTCATTTGTCTCTCTAATTTTTTATTCCTTTTTAGCATTTTAATTTCTTCAAATTTTGAGAATGTTCGGTGGTCAATACAGAATTGCACTAATGCAGTTTTTGCTTCTTTTTTTTGCCAGTTATCTATGTGTTGTTTTAACCTGTTTTTTAACCTGTTTTTAGTACTCCCTATGTACAATATTGGGGGGTATGTGTGCAATGGGAATTTCGTAAGACCCACTACTATATGCTCAGTATGTTGATGACATCATCATTATTTCAAAACTCAACAATACCGAGCTACAAGATCTAGCTCATCGATTCAACATAATCTGCAACACCATTGAACTGACGATTGAATTTGAAATGAATAATAGTCTGTCATTTTTAGACATTCAACTTAAAAAAATAAAAATAAGTTTGAATACACTGTTTTCATGAAAGCAATGTACATTCCGGTACTCATCCCATAATCCTCGCACCATCCAGTTATACATAAAAAAAATAGCATAGTAAACTTGATTCGAAGAGCGTATACGCACACATCTAAAAATAGGCTAAAA
Organism: Macrothele yani; assembly: GCA_039090855.1. NCBI lineage: Eukaryota > Metazoa > Arthropoda > Arachnida > Araneae > Macrothelidae > Macrothele > Macrothele yani. Next base: position 169,499,202 of record CM077011.1, read on the forward strand.
AATCAAGAGCTTGATTTAAAATCTTGAAAATATCACAAGATTATGGTTACCCTAACAAACTTATTAAAAAATGGATATATGAGAGTAAAACACATAAGGCTAAGAGAAATGAAGACAATGAAATTTATAATCAAAGAAAAGTGAGAAAAAATAAATTAAAATATATAGGTGCATTCCCGTACTTGGAAGGTGTCAGTAAAGAAATTAATAGGCAATGTGCCAAATTTGACTTACAACTAGGAAGTTCAGTGAACACCTTGAAAAATCTGACTATTAACAAAAAAACTGAGAGCAAAATATTAGAGGAATCAGGGTCTTACGAAATTCCCATTGCACACATACCCCCAATATCGTACATAGAGAGTATTAAAAACAGGTTAAAAAAAAGGCTAAAACAACACATAGATAGATAACTGGCAAAACAAAGAAGCAAAAACTGCATTAGTGCAATTCTGTATTGACCACCGAACATTCCCAAAATTCGAAGAAATCAAAATGCTAAAAAGGAATAAAAAATCAGAGAGACAAATGAGAATGGAGGAATAATTTATAAAAATAAGACAAGGGAACAGGAATAGGAAATGAAAGGAAGAAGAATACGGAAAGACGACATCAACGACCCTTTGAAGAGAGAAAGGGAGAAAAAAATAAAAAAAATAAAAAAAGTTGAATTAGTGAAACATAGATGGCGCCAGCTGGGTTTAATTAAAAAAGTATCTAATACAGCGTATCCGACGAATGGCAACGGGGAGTAACAGACTCCACTGACGAGAAATAAACCACGAACATCGGTGGAAAAGTCGTCATGCTCCTGAGGATGCCCAAAGACTGGGTGAAAAATTTAGAGCATTAATAACGGTAAAGAATTGAAGTTGTTGAATCCTAAAGTGTAAATCTACTGAATCTACCCAAAGTAAGCAGTGTGTTGGATGTGAAAGGTAGATGCACATACAATGGACAATAGGACAATAACATCAACAAAGACCGGAAACGTGCGTGAAAAGTGAATCATCGCTAGAAACGGAATGCCTAGGTAAGCATTGTCCAACTAGAATATTTCCAAGTTTTTTAAATAATGCATGTAAAAATGAATAGTAGCCATTTCCGATCGATTTCTAAGTTGGAATATGCTGCTAATATGAATAGATATCATAGTGTTGTGATGCAGTGAATAAATATTAGGACATTTTGCTGATTTTGATATCATATTCTATTTTTTATATTATTATTATGTTATCTAAAGTTTTTTGTATTGCTGTTGTTTCTGTTTATTCTGTTGAATTTTTATTTTTCAACTTCTTGCACTTTTTAGTTTCTTGTCTCATATAATGAATTTGTACGAAGTGTTATGTTTCTCCTATCTTAAATCGATTCCCTTTGTAGGATTAAATTATGATTTATTTATTTTTCTTAATTTCAGGTACACTTCCAATGGTGGTACTTTGTATAGTGCCTGTGATGGAGGCATTGTGAGAAAGTAAGTTGTTGGTCTTAGTAAAATTGTAGTTTGAAATCTTTGTGTGTGTGTGTGAGGTCAAATTTTGAAAGTCCCATTTGTTGGAGGAATTCCGGTTCTACAGTGTTCTTTTCAAAAGGAGTAACTAAATCACATAAAAATGTTTTCTCAAATCAAAAATGTGTGTTTTGAAATCTAAATTCTTCCTGAACTGAAATATATGTCAAACGGGTGAATAATAATTATTTGCGTACAGAACTCAAGAGAACCCCAAACCATAGCTAACCACAGCTACTTATTCCAATTTGCACCACGAGCCTCAGGCTCTTAAGGTTCATCTTCTTTGTTAACGGCCAACATTTGAAACCCTTCTTTTTTGTTTTATCTCTCCATCCCTTCTTAGGTCCCCTGCTTTACTTCAAATCAGGACCTGATAAACAAGCATCTACCTGTTGCAGAATTCATCTGAGATTTCTCAAAACTGACTCATATATGTGGAGTGTGTGTTTTTGATGTCGGACACACTAGTTTGCTTGCTCTTTTTTATCAGGCATCCTTGACTTTTGACTTTAGCTTACAATTTTGCATCTAAAAAGCATCACCATGGCTGGAAAAGCAAGCAGTCTGTGCAGTAGAATCAGACACTTCTTTCCCTGGATTCAGTATTATCTCCAGCCAGACTGGGGCCATGACATATTAATACCATATAATACAGGGCTCACAACAGTTCACTTTTGCAACTAAAAGTCACTATTTTTGAAAAAGTCACTAAAAGTCACTATTTTTCCAAAAATTAACTAAAAGTCACTATTTTTTCAAAAATTAACAAATTACTAAGTCAATTTTTTCCAATAACTCGCCAAAAAAAAAAAAAAAAAAAAAAAAAAAAACGTGAACATGCAACTGTTTATTGCATGGTGGATGTATAATAGTTACAATGGGAGTACTTTTGAATCCTCTGGATTGCTTCATCAGCCAGTATAGATATAAATGTAGTAACAGAGATATAACCATAGGTATTCTATTGTTATGTAAATAGTTTTGAACCCACCTTCTTAGCAAAAATCAGCCATTAAAATTTTAATTATTTTTTACTTTGGTGTGTATGAAGGACAATAATATATATATATATATATATATATATCATCATCATCATCATCATCATCGACCAAGATGTCCTTCTTTTGGGGACATCTGAAGGCCCTCGTTTACGAGACTCCAGTTGACTCTTTTGAGGACCTGGTCGCTCGAATATCCGTAGTGGCTGCACGTGTGCGAGAAATACCTGGCATATTTGAAACTGTACGCCAGTCACTCCATCGACGCTGCCAAGCATGTAAGTAAACAATTTATGTTTCCTTTCATTTCTTGTTTCTTGTGTCTCAACGCGTCACTTGCGCCCATACATTCCTATACAAAAAATGCTTGTTGTCGTGTGCTCTACCACCCCTTAAAGTTTGTCCCATGAGTTCTGAATCACCCTGTATACACACACACACACACACACACAGTCATCAAAATATTCAGACTTTGACAGTGTTGTAAATAAGTCATTGTGGCTACATCGTCTAAAACAGTTTTGATATGTAGGATGCATATCATGTATGTAAAATATGTGTACATATAGGACTATAAAAAAAGATATGGTTATAAATGCCATTTTTCTCATAAAGTGTTTATTTGCGCCAATATAAATGGCTTCAGGGAAACCTGTGATTTCTTACAACTTTCACAAGTTGAATGCGGCCAGGAGGCTAGTGAAATTTTGAAAAATTTGACAGATACAGAAACATTTTTTTCAAGAATAGTGTTAGAAATCATTACATTGCTGCTTACAAACATATTGTTCTTACAGCTCCTATCTCTAAGAATATTTTGAAGTACTTGTCTTGCCTTCATCCTGACAATATTAAGTCAAATGACAGTAGCATGTACATCACCAATTTGAGAAACCTCTTACCAATCAATGTTGATCCTGAGATACTGCTTGATGAATGGAAATTGTTGCAGGTAGAAGAAAAATCTCAAAACTGAAAGAAGATCAATGCATTGACCACTACTGGAGGCAATTTTTCTCAAAGTATGAAAGCATAGGGAAAGTAGTGAAAGCATGTTTGTCTTTAAGTCATGGCAGTGCAGATGTTGAGCGAGGGTTTTTTTATGTGGTCGTTTGCTGGCAGAAGATCGGGCCGCAATGAGTTGGAGAACGCTAGATGCTAAGTTGGCCATCTTGTCATATATGAAGAAATATGGGAACAAACCAGAGCTGGTACCCATAACCACTGAGCTCCTCAAACAAGCAAGATGTGCTGGTCATAATTTTAAGGTATACCTAGAAAAGAAAAGGCTCAAAAAGAGGAAAAGGAAAAACTGGAAGAGGAAGAGAAACTGATCAAAGAACAAGCAGTGAAGAAACTTGAAGATGAGAAAACTCGGATTCAGGAAATGGAAAAGGATCTTAAAAAGAAAAAGAGTGAGGAGGCTGTGAAAAGGAAAGCAGAAGAAGACCTTTTGTCAGAAGCAGCTAAACATATTAAAACTGCCATTAGACAGAATGAATGTCCAAAGTACATTTAGCGCAAGGGATGCTTGAAGGAATAAGAAAGTTGCAGAAAGACTTGAAAGAAGAGAAGAAAGATACTGAGAAGATTCAAACTGAAGTTGACAAACAGAAAACTAGGCTCATCGCCCACGTCCTTAAGAAGAAGGGCAGTTAGAAGCAAACAGAAACTTGATCAGTTTGTGAAATTAAAATTTACACCAAGAAGACATGTTCTTTTCCTTTTGTCAAAAGCCTTTGTATGCGTAATTTTTGTATTAGTAATTGATAATCTTTTGTATCAAGTTTGAACATACTAAATATATATATGTATATCATCATCATTGTCAACCATTATCAATCCACTGCTGGACGAAGGTCTCCCCAAGTTTCCTCCACAACGGTCTGTCTTGTGCCAGTCTCTTCCATGTCACTCCCGCATACTTTCGAATTTTATCCACCCATCTTCCATGTGGTCTTCTTCTGGGTCTTTTTCTGTCTCTTGGAATCCAATCTAAAATTTCGGCTGTCCATCGATGGTCTGTTCTTCTGGCAGTATGTCCAGCCCATTGCCATTTCAGGGATTTAACTCTGATCATGATGTCCTCCACTCTTGTCATTTTTCGGATCCACGTGTTCCTCTTCTTATCTCTTCTGGTTACACCAAGCATGCACCTCTCCATGCGCCCCACACGGGGATAACTGGTTTTCCAGTTATTTGGGGAGCGGCGCCCCCACGGCCCGAGCTGACCTTGTGACTGGTCAACATCTGCTGTCATGCCACAGCTTGTTTTTTTTCTTATTTTGGTGCTGTTGGTGTTTGCAGGGACGGCTGTTCATCCAGCTGTTGGGGAGTCGCGGCCCCACGATCCCGAGCTGGTCTTGTGTCTCGCTTTTTTGTTTTTATTTATTTTCTCCACTGGCTAGTTGCCCGTGTTGTATTCTCTACCTAATCGCTACCACGTTATGTACTAACACCCCGGTCTTGTGGTTTTGTTACCCTCCACCACTAACTAAATTTATATTAACCACTCAGTTCGTAGGTTGCTGAGATTCCGTTTAGGTTCCCTGCCAGGATTTGTCTTTTTTAGATTTCTTTTTCCTTTTAGCTGGTTTGGGTGCTAGACCTACCTGCATGTTTGCCGCGTGCGGAGACCCGTGAGGCGGAAATGGGATGTCTGGCGGCTGAGGTCGCAGGAGACCGGATAAGTGCCTCCTGTGTACCAACACTCCTCTTCGACCCCGGCTTCGCTGTAAACGGGAGGCTAGAGACTAACCCACCTCTAGTCAGAAGTCATGTACCAAGTTGTGTACAGGGCTTTAGCGGCTTTTTGTCGTATGGCACGGCAGGGTGAGCCCGGGGGCTGTGGGATCATGCCAAAGGCGTTGGCATGACGGTACCAGGAGGCCGAAGTGTCCGCCGAGTGCGTGTGATCACAGCCAACGGACTATATCTGCAACGTATAAGCTCCAGAACTGTGTCTAGCGTCATTTTCTTGGCTTGCGGACCTCCAGTTCTCCCTTGTAGGGCTCGGTGGTGGGTGGAGTAGTTTGCAGACGAATCCTCTTCCTTTTTTCCATGGGTAAAAACAAAAAGAAAAACTCCAAATTTAAGTCGCCTGAGAAAATGATTATTGACAATGACTCTCCTTCGTCTTCTCAACCTACCAAGTCTCATAACCTTAAACGATCTTTAGACCTTGACCTGGACCAAGAATGTGGAACCTCTTCTTCGGCAGCTGTTCCAGTCGCTCCGAAGCGTCGTCTCCCCTCGTTTGCTGTGACTACGCATGCTACACACTTAGTTGTGGAATCCATCGATCCGAATGAGAGACTGTCTACCAGATCTCCCTTTTTCATTTGTAAAGCTTTGGACGCTGCGGTTGGCCCCTTGAGGTCTGTGAAGAAGCTTCGCTCTGGGGACCTGCTTGTCCAAACTTGCAGTGTTTCTCAGAGTAACACTTTTCTGCACCTCACTAGTCTTCAAGGCATTCCTGTCAAAGTGACACCTCACCCGTTTCTTAACACCTCTCGGGGTGTTATTTCGGAGTTTGATCTCTTGCCATGCAGTGAAGAAGAATTGGTGACTGAACTTGCAGATCAAGGTGTTATTGCTGCACGCCGTATGATGTTTCGGCGCGATGGTTCTTTGATTAAGTCTAAAAATGTGATCTTGACTTTTAACTCCCCGAAAGTTCCAACCGAAATCAAGGCTGGCTACTTGGTCTGTGGAGTTCGCCCGTACATTCCCAGTCCTCTGCGCTGTTTCAGATGCCAGAGGTACGGGCATTCACAACGTTTCTGTAAGAGTTCCGCTCGTTGTGCAAATTGTGGCTCCAGTGAACATGACGGGGATGGTTGCATTTCTGCGGCCTGCTGTGTTAACTGTGGTGAGGCCCATGCAGCTTACTCCCACAACTGTATGAAATGGAAGGACGAGATGGCGATCCAGCGCCTCAAGACCCTGGAAGGCCTCTCGTACCCTGCTGCCAAGGCCAAGTTGGGTATACCCACCACCCGACAGCGTACTTTTGCCGCAGTAGTTCAGTCTCTGCCACAACCCGTGCAGCCCTTTGTTCCGCGCCCTGTAGCTCTCGCCGCCCTTGCCAAGCGATCTACAGCTGACCAAGCGACACAGGTGTTTTTCCCCGAGCTCGAGATTTTTCGAATACCTGATTCTGGGCCTTCTCTTTTGCAGCCGACCGTCTCTTCCAGTTTCCATCAGAAAGCCTGCACGTGCGGAAGACCCGGCCCTCAATCCGCAAAGGTGTGCAGTGTCCATCCAACTGTCTCGGCCTCAGCGAGGTCCCCACCCTCAACCAACATTATAGAGGAACATAGGGGGAGGAGAGTGACAGTTCGTCCCCAGCCTCAAACAACATTGCAGAGGAACATGGGGGAGGAGAGTGACAGTTCGTCCCCGCCCTCTGCCAGCATTGCAGAGGAGTGTGGGGGGAGGAGAGTGACTCATCCTTTGTGTAGTTGTGTTTAAAAAAAAATATATATATATATATATATGTGTGTATATATATATCTATATATATATATATGTGTGTATATATATAATTATAATAGTAAATTAATAAATTTTTATATAAACCTAATTAACTACCTTGTCTTCACAGCTTTCATCATACTCTTTTTCAACTTTTACCAAGCCTGTCTGCTCTTAATCATTTTCCACGTTTTTAAAAATCTGTGGCTGATAGTTCTTTGTCTGGCGCTCTTTGGCCAAACCTGGCCCTTGCACCAATAAAATCCACCAACCAACCAACCTCAAACAACATTGCAGAGGAACATGGGGGGAGGAGAGTGACAGTTCGTCCCCGCCCTCTGCCAGCATTGCAGAGGAGTGTGGGGGGGGGGAGAGTGACTCATCCTTTGTGTAGTTGTGTTTAAAAAAAAAAAATATATATATATATATATAATTCTAATAGTAAATTAATAAATTTTTATATAAACCTAATTAACTACCTTGTCTTCACAGCTTTCATCATACTCTTTTTCAACTTTTACCAAGCCTGTCTGCTCTTAATCATTTTCCACGCTTTTAAAAATCTGTGGCTGATAGTTCTTTGTCTGGCGCTCTTTGGCCAAACCTGGCCCTTGCGCCACTAAAATCCACTAACCAACCAACCAACCTCTCCATGCGTTTTTGAGTTGTCTGCAGCCTTTGTATGTCTCTTTTAGCTAAGGTCCACGTCTCTGCACCATACGTAAGCACTGGAAGGATGCATTGATCAAACACTTTTCTTTTAAGACATAATGGCATATTGCTCTTGAAAATTATGCTGTTTCTTCCAAAAACTCTCCAGGCAAGTTTTGTACGCCGATTAATTTCTTCACCAATGTGACCCTCACTTGATATCTGCTGTCCAAGATAAACGTACGTGTCTGTTATCTCCAGCTTTTCTCCATCAATCGATAAATCTTCATTTCATGTAAAAGCATTGTACATCACTTTTGTCTTCTGAAAGTTCATTTTTAATCCCACTTCTTTACTCTTGTCAGCAAGTTCCTGGATCATACTCTGTAGCTCTGATGGGGTAGTTGCAAAAATGACTATGTCATCAGCAAGACGAAGGTGGGTTAGATAATCTCCATTAATCTTTATCCCTTTGTTTTCCCAGTTCAGTGATTGAAAGACATTTTCCAATATGGCATTAAAGAGCTTCGGAGATATGGTGTCACCTTGTCTCACTCCTTTTTCAATTTTTATGTGTGTTGTATTTTCAAACAGCCGAATCTTTGCACTTTCATTTTTCATAGATGTTATTAATAATATTAATGTATGCATCTTCAATACCGCAGGATTTCAGAGCCATTGCAACTGCTGATGGTTTCACCGAATCAAAGGCTTTTTCATAATCGATAAAAGCCATGCACAATGGAAGTTCATATTCCCTCGCTCTTTCAATTAGTTCTCTCAGTACGTGGATATGATCTATTGTGCTGTAGCCACTCCTGAATCCAGCTTGTTCTCTCGGTTGAGCCATGTCCAGTGTCACCTTCAAGCGGTGTGAAAGAACTTTAGTGAAGATTTTATAAACCACTGATAGGAGGCTGATAGGTCTGTAGCTCCTGAGATCCTCAATGTCACCTTTTAAGGTCAGGTGATGAGTAACATCACAGCCTCTCCTTGACAAATGTCAACCCCGCCTTCTCATGGTACATCCTGTTCCCACTAAAGGGGCTCTGACGACCGCTAGCGGTATAACTATACCATCGGGATTAGAGGAAATGCTATCCCACACTCACCAACCCGCTTGGCCAGCGTGGTGAGTTATAGCCAAACCCCTCCAAAATGACTCCACAACTTAAATCTTGTCCCTCAGTCTCCGGCAGCTGGAATGTACCTGGCCAAGGCAGCGGCCAGTGCGACATGAAGGCAGAGGGTGCTAAGAATCCCGGAGGACCGGACTAGGCTGCCATCTGATGCTGACCTTGGCTACGTATAACGGACGCTCCCTATCTTCTGATTCAAGGCTTCTTGAATTGGAAGAGAAACTACAAAGGATCAAGTGGGACATCGTCGGGCTAAGTGAGGTAAGGAGAAAAGGAGAAGATCTCATTGAACTGAAAAGTGGACATCTCTTCTACTATCGTGGGACAGATACTGGCAGAACTAGTGGTGTTGGATTTATAAGAAACAAGAAACTGAAGGATAAAGTTGTAGAAGTTGAAAGTTCCTCTGACAGAGCTGCACGACTCGTTATCCAACTCTCGAGAAGATACCAGGCTCAGATCATTCAAACTTATGCACCCACCACAAGTCATGCTGAAGAAGAAATTGAAGAATTTTATGAGGAAATTCGTGATCTAAATAATAAAGGTAAGCAGCACTTGAAGATAATTATGGGAGATTTCAATGCAAAAATAGGGCAACGGCAACAGACTGAAACTTCAGTAGGTAAATTTGGTCACGGCAACAGAAACCAGCGTGGAAATACTCTCGTAGAGTTTGCAGAGGCAGAAGGGTTTTTCATCTTGAACTCCTTTTTCAAGAAAAAGCCACACAGGAAATGGACATGGAGACATCCAAATGGGACGACAAGTGAAATTGATTTTATTATGTGTAACAAAAAATTCGTCATAGAAGACTGCAGTGTGCTAAACAAGTTCAACACAGGCAGTGACCATAGATTGGTGAGATGTAAGATGCACCTCAACACTAAACTCGAACGTAGCAAGCTCATAAGACAAACAAAATGTATTGACATAACCAACCTTAAAAAACACCATAATACCTTCAAATTGGAACTGAAGAACAGATTCTCTGCTTTAGAAGGCCTAACATCGGAAGAAGTGGATATGTATATATATATAATAAATAAATAAAGGCCAGACCCCATCCAGATCAAAGCTTAAGCATAGTAGTGAGATAGAATAGATCTTTCAAATGTCATTAGCCATTACAGATTATAGGAATGCCATTTTGACAGTTATAGTCAGTTACAATTCATGCTTCAGCTTTGATTCAACCGGCCAAGATTTGGTTGGGGAAAATTGCAGAAAAAAGTATGTATGTTGTTGCAAATAATAACTTTACTAAGAAAAAAATATTAATGTATCACAGTTTGACTACATAAAAGAAATGAATTGCAAATTGAATTGCGTGAAATTCAGAATTTGTGGAAATCTTGAGAGGAAAGTCGCTATTGGTCCCTTTTTTCAGATTTTGTTTGGTCACTATTGGTCCCTTTTTTCAGATTTTTTGGTCACTATTGGTCACTTTTTTTAAGTTTTTGGTCACTATTTCAACTATTTTTAAGGTCATGCCCTGTTGTGAGCCCTGCATATAGAATGACAAATTGCAGTGTGAAAGGAAGCAGTTATTAAGATTAAAAAATAACCCAGCTCTAAACATTTGTAAGGCAGATAAGTCAAACCAAATACCAACACAGAAAAACACCAAAAGAAGAAAAGCAATGGATGAATTAAACTGAATTAAAAAAGATCCTACTGATAAATTAATTAACTTTTAACACAAATAAAAAAGGATAACGCATTATCAAATGAAATAAAAAATGTGAATCCACTAATGGAAACAGCTATTTGTGCAATCATGGCTTTGATTAAAAGAGATAAAAATGATAAAACCCGTTTTGCATAATAGTAACAAAAACTAATTCGCCACTCAAAAATTTAGAAAACAAAATTTATAAATACTTGACCCAGTATTTTTGGAAAGTATACTGTAAAACACAGTTTTTGCCAGCATTGAAAATACAAACAAATAAACAAAAAAGTAAATAAAACAGGATCTGACACAGTCTGCAATGGCAACTTTAATTAGATATGAAAGCAATTTTCTTTTATTAATAAGGATTTTGATTGCTTCCAGCACTCCAGTACCCGAAGCAATCAAAATCCTCATTAATAAAATTATAATACAAATAGAAGAACTTGAAATGGCTGTATATCCAGGGTGATCATAATTAAAGTATCCCTAGTCAACACTCTGTGGAGAGATATCTAGCAGTCCAAACGCAACCAAATTTGGTATGCTGGCAATTGAGGACATGCGGAAGAGATTTCCGAAAAAAAAAAAGTTCTGAAAGTCACCACTAGGAGACTTCTGGCGCTGCAAGCTGCTATAATATAGACAATTTTCTTCTCTACGTGGGAAACGACACAAAAATCGAAGCATAAATCAACACCCATGTTGCGGTCAAGACGTTTTATTGTCTCCGGTATTTAATTGCACAAGGGAGACAATTAAATGCCGGAGACACCTTAGAGGTGCAACCGATACTGCTCAATGTGGGCGCCATTGTTAAATTGCAAAACCTGAAGTCGATGAGCAGTGTGTTCAACGGCCAAACGTAACTGATTATTGTCTTTCATTTCAACAGTGGAATCTGTTGAAATGCATGAGGATTTTGCAGTGCCCAAATGTGACAGTTATGCATGTTGACTGTTCCATTGAGGTGAAAATGTGTCTCAATACTCCACCAGATCTCCCATGGCCACGCATCGTCCACTTCCATTCTATCAAGGAAGGTCAATGCAAAGGTCAGTCGGGTGTCTTTGTCACCGTCAATCAACTGTTGTTGGGTGTGGCTGATCTTGTATGGAAAAAAATTCAACACCTTTCTCAGTACCTTCCACACAGTGGTGTAGGGCACATCCAGCTTCTGTGACACTGTGCGTGCATCACTGAAACCTGGTACACATTATCCATGGAGCAATCCACAAGATCCGTGGTGATATCTTCAACCACTTCTGGAGCTATAGGTTTGCGCCCTCACGCTGGCTGAACACATAGACATCCAGTTTCCTCGAAACGAGCAATCAATCTTCTGAGAGCACATGGAGTCAATGAACCATTCTTACGACGTCGGAATTCTCAAAGCGCAGCGGCAGCATTGCTCGCGTTCATAAGACAGCTTCACAAGAAGAGCGCGTTCTGGCAAGGTGATACCCATTGCGGTTGATGGAATAGGAATGGCATTCACCATATCTAGGACAGTTTTTTTACCATGGAGTCTTCCGTAGCGCGTGTGCCTTGTGCAAATGACACGCTTTCTTGTCGCTCGTAGTGCCAGAAAGACTCCTTTCCCTCGTAGAGCCAAAAATTGTCTATATTATCGCAGCTTGCAGCGCCTAAAATCCCCTGGTGGTGACTTTTGGAAAAAAAATTTTATTTGCGGAAATCACTTCCGCATGTTCTGTATTGTCAGCATACCTAATTTGGTTGCATTTGGACTGCTAGATATCTCTCCAAAGAGCGTTAAGTAGGGATACTACTATAATTGTGATCACCCAGTATATAGAACAGTAAGTATTTCATATATGATAATAGGGATGTAAGGTCAGGTGATGCGTAACATCACAGCCTCTCCTTGACAAATGTCAACCCCGCCTTCTCGTGGTGCATCCTGTTCCCACTAAAGGGGCTCTGACGACCGCCAATAGCGGTATAACTATACCATCGGGATCAGAGGAAATGCTATCCCACACTCACCAACCCGCTTGGCCAGCGTGGTGAGTTATGGCCAAACACCTCCAAAATGACTCTACAACCTAAATCTTGGCCCTCAGTCTCCGGCAGCTGGAATGTACCTGGCCAAGGCAGCGGCCAGTGCGACATGAAGGCAGAGGGTGCTAAGAATCCCCGGAGGACCGGACTAGGCTGCCATTTGATGCTGACCTTGGCTACCTATAACGGACGCTCCCTATCTTCTGATTCAAGGCTTCTTGAATTGGAAGAGGAACTACAAAGGATCAAGTGGGACATCGTCGGGCTAAGTGAGGTAAGGAGAAAAGGAGAAGATCTCATTGAACTGAAAAGTGGACATCTCTTCTATTATCGTGGGACAGATACTGGCAGAACTAGTGGTGTTGGATTTATAATAAACAAGAAACTGAAGGATAAAGTGGTAGAAGTTGAAAGTTCCTCTGACAGAGCTGCACGACTCGTTATCCAACTATCGAGAAGATACCAGGCTCAGATTATTCAAACTTATGCACCCACCACAAGTCATCCTGAAGAAGAAATTGAAGAATTTTATGAGGAAATTCGTCATCTAAATAATAAAGGTAAGCAGCACTTAAAGATAATTATGGGAGATTTCAATGGAAAAATAGGGCAACGGCAACAGAATGAAACTTCAGTAGGTAAATTCGGTCACGGCAACAGAAACCAGCGTGGAAATACTCTCGTTGAGTTTGCAGAGGCAGAAGGATTTTTCATCTTGAACTCCTTTTTCAAGAAAAAGCCACACAGGAAATGGACATGGAGACATCCAATTGGGACGACAAGTGAAATTGATTATATTATGTGTAACAAAAAATTCGTCATCGAAGACTGCAGTGTGCTGAACAAGTTCAACACAGGTAGTGACCATAGATTGGTGAGATGTAAGATGCACCTCAACACTAAACTTGAACGTGGCAAGCTCATAAGACAAACAAAATGTATTGACATAACCAACCTTAAAAAACACCATAATACTTTCAAGTTGGAACTGAAGAACAGATTCTCTGCTTTAGAAGGCCTAACATCGGAAGAAGTGGATATTTCAGAAGTTAACAGAAAAGTAACCAAAGCTCTAATGGAAACAGCAACAAAATTAGCTGGGTCTAAGAACATGTTGCATGTGAACAAATTATCAGGTAAAACCAAAATGTTGGTGCAAAAAAGAAGAGAGATGAGGACAACTAAAGAAGATGTGACTTCCAAAGTGGAATATATAGAGCTATGCAAGACAACACGAAAAAGTATCACTGAAGATGTAAGGAAATTCAACTGTGAGCTAGTGAAAAAAGCAATTGAAAACAACCAAAGCCTTAAGATAGCAAAGGGACATCTCAGTAAGGGAAGAAAACAGATTATGGCTCTGAGAAAAGAAGATGGTTCTATAACAAGAAATAGAGGCGAAATTTTGACAAGAGTGAAAGATTTCTACTCCAAATTATATGAAAGGGATGATACATGTACTCCAGACATCATGAAAGGTACCAGAGTTCTTCCAGTCCTCCCAGCAGAAGTTGCTCATGCAATCAAGAACATGAAGCGGAGGAAAGCTCCAGGAGAAGATGGAATTACTATAGACATCATACAAGAAGCAAGTGGAGAAATTGAAACAGTACTCGCCCAAATTTTCACTCGATGCCTTAATGAAGGGAAGATTCTTGAGGATTGGAACAATGCTACAATGATCCTGCTACATAAAAAAGGTGACATTGAGGATCTCAGGAACTACAGACCTATCAGCCTCCTATCAGTGGTTTATAAAATCTTCACTAAAGTTCTTTCACACCGCTTGAAGGTAACACTGGACATGGCTCAACCGAGAGAACAAGCTGGATTCAGGAGTGGCTACAGCACAATAGATCATATCCACGTACTGAGAGAACTAATTGAAAGAGCGAGGGAATATGAACTTCCATTGTGCATGGCTTTTATCGATTATGAAAAAGCCTTTGATTCGGTGAAACCATCAGCAGTTACCATGGCTCTGAAATCCTGCGGTATTGAAGATGCATACATTAATATTATTAATAACATCTATGAAAATGCAAGTGCAAAGATTCGGCTGTTTGAAAATACAACACACATAAAAATTGGAAAGGGAGTGAGACAAGGTGACACCATATCTCCGAAGCTCTTTAATGCCACATTGGAAAATGTCTTTCAATCACTGAACTGGGAAAACAAGGGGATAAAGATTAATGGAGATTATCTAACCCACCTTCGTTTTGCTGATGACGTAGTAATTTTTGCAACTACCCCATCAGAGCTGCAGAGTATGATCCAGGAACTTGCTGACAAGAGTAAAGAAGTGGGATTAAAAATGAACTTTCAGAAGACAAAAGTGATGTTCAATGCTTTTACAAGAAATGAAGATTTATCGATTGATGGAGAAAAACTGGAGATAACAGATACGTATGTTTATCTTGGACAGCAGATATCAAGTGAGGGTCACATTGATGAAGAAATTAATCGGCGTACAAAACTTGCTTGGAGAGCTTTTGGAAGAAACAGCATAATTTTCAAGAGCAATATGCCATTATGTCTTAAAAGAAAAGTGTTTGATCAATGCATCCTTCCAGTGCTTACGTATGGTGCAGAGACGTGGACCTTAGCTAAAAGAGACATACAAAGGCTGCAGACAACTCAAAGAAGCATGGAGAGGTGCATGCTTGGTATAACCAGGAGAGATAAGAAGAGGAACTCGTGGATCCAAAAAATGACGAGAGTGGAAGACATCATGATCAGAGTTAAATCCCTGAAATGGCAATGGGCTGGACATACTGCCAGAAGGACAGACCATAGATGGACAGCCGAAATTTTAGATTGGATTCCAAGGGACAGGAAAAGACCCAGAAAAAGACCACATGGGAGATGGGTGGATGAAATTCGTAAGTATGCGGGAGTGACATGGAGGAGACTGGCACAAGACAGACCGTTGTGGAGGAAACTTGGGGAGACCTTCGTCCAGCAGTGGATTGATAATGGTTGATAATGATGATATGATAATAAAATATGTAAGCAGTAAACTGGAAGCCCAATGGGATCACCTTTGCCTTTTTTATTTTCTGAGGTCATCATGAACAAAATAGAAAGTAAAATTATTAAAAAATTACCTGAAGTACTCTTGATTTACAGTTGGCATTTAAATTATATTTTCATATCTTCAAAAGTGACTCCAACATAACTGGAAATTTCAAAATCAGCTTATTCAGCAGTGCATCTAGAAATGCCACTTACTTTCAAACTGGAAATGAAATGAACTATACCTATTTTAGAAATGGAAATCAAAAGGAAAAAAACATTTAAAATGTAAAGTATTTACAATAGCCTCCTTTGCCCCAATTATCATGCCAGCATCTTCTACCCATCTTTGGAGCCATGAAAGTAGTTTAAAAACATCAATCAACAGAGCATTTGCTCATTCATCAAACAAGAAATAGACATACATATCACTAAGCTGTTCTCTGAGATTCAGAGGTTACCTTCAAAAAGAAATACGAACTTCCAGATATTTTTACCTATTGTTGTCGTATCCAACTTCGCCATTTACAGTGATCTTGACATACAACTCGTGCTTCACTGATACCCATAACACGCCGTACACAAGATCTTTTATACTTCATACTCATAATCTTTTTCTCATGCAGACACTCCTGAATCTGATCCACCCATGTCTTCCTTGGCCTTCCTCTGCCTTTCCTTCCTGCCACTTGGGCTGAAAATATTTTCTTAGTAAGCATTTCATCACTCATTCTTTCAACATGGCCAAACCACCGAAGCATATTGGTCTCCACCTTGCTAACAACATTTTGCTTTACATCACACAACTGCAATACATCTTCATTCCTCACACAATCAGATCGTGTCTTGCCACAAACCCCACGTAAGTAACACATTTCTCCAGCACACAAACGACTCCTATGTTTCTTCTGCAGTACCCAGGTTTCACTGCCATACATCAAAGTAGGAACAATTACACTTTCATACACAGCCATGCGGGACTCTCTAGAGAACCCATCATTCCTGTGAAAACCTCCCAGAGCAGCTATGACTTTCAAAGAAGAATTCACTCGCCTACTGATTTCACCATCCAACTTGTTCTCTCTGTCAAACATGCTTCCTAAATACACAAACTCACTCACCTGGTCAATCACAGTACCATTTATACTTACATTACAATCAGTGCTACCCAATCCTCTCTCAAACACCATAACTTTGGTTTTTCCCTTATTTATACTCAGTTTTAATTTCATGCAAACTTCGTGCATCCGAGTCAACATACTCTGCAACTCACTTTTGCTCTCTGCCAACAGGACAGTGTCATCAGCATACAGCAATCTGCACACACGGATATCACCAAGACATAAACCACTATTATCTATTTTGGCCTCACGCATGCATGCGTCCATAAATATATTAAACAGCCATGGTGACATTACATAACCTTGTCTAACTCCTGCACCAATGGAAAACCATTTTGATAAAACACCATTCACTCGTACACAAGCTCTACTACCAGCATACATGGCTTTTACACTATTAAGTAGATTCCCAGTAACACCATAGTCATTCAATACCTTCCACAATAGTGTCCTATTGACTCGGTCGTAAGCTTTCTCTAAATCTATGAAGGCAGTAAAAACTGTCTTCCCAACAGCCAGATACTTTTCAATCATCGTGCGTAATGCAAAAATCTGGTTAGTGCAGCCTTTACCAGGCATAAAACCACTCTGAACATCCCACACTTTCTCTGATGTAAGACCCCGTACTTTTTCAATAACAACCTTACCAAACACTTTCCCTGGCACACTCAGTAGGCTAATACCACGATAGTTCTTGCATTCAGTCTGATCACCTTTTCCCTTATACAAGGGAACAATGATAGCATCCTTCCAATCCCGAGGGACCATTCCTAACTCCCAGCACAACTGGCAAATTTCAGTTAACCAGTAAATTATAGAGTCACCACCATACTTCAACATCTCTGCAGTTATGTCATCAACTCCTGGAGCCTTACCATTCTGAAGAGATTTTAGAGCTTTACACACTTCTTCTCTTGAGATCCCTCCTGTGCTTTCATCCCTAATTGTGACATCATCTGCATCTGTCTCAGAATCATTTTTGCTCTCCTGATCTAATAACTCACAGAAGTATTCGCCCCATCTGTCACTTAACTCATTGGGCTTTTATATCATTTCCCCAATCTCATTCTTCACACAGCTTACAACTTTGTTTCCCCTATTTTTCCTGAGTCTCATGTACTTCCAGAAGGACTTTCTATCTTTCCAAAAAGCCAGTTCATGCCTTTCCACTTTCTCTTTCCTATCTTTTGCTTTACTGTGGCGAACCAGCTTAGCAGCTTCACACTTCTTACAGCGATATTCATCCACAGAGACTCTACCTTGCAACATCCCTAAATAGGCTTCCTTCTTTTTCTTTACTGCCTCATCAATCTCACTATTCCACCAAGCATCACCTCTATTGTTACCCACTATTGTGGTGCCACAGACCTCTTTAGCAGCAGTAACAACACAGTTCTTAAAACATTCCCACTTCTTTTCTACATCCCTCTCACAAGATTTCAGATCCTTCAGCTGTTCTCTGAGTAAGTCAGAACACCGCTGATGATCTTCACGGAGCCTATCAACCTTTATTCTTTCCATCCTGGGCCTCTTCCTATTCCTTTTCCTCCAACCAACATTAAGTTTCACTCGTGACACTACCAAGTAATGATCAGAACCAACATCCGCACCTCTCATCACACCGGTGTCAACAACTAAAGTGTTTCAAATGCTGATCGTAAACAACAAAATCTATCACACTCTTTTGACCAAGAGTACGATTTTCCCAAGTATATGTGTGTATATACTTGTGGTTGAAAAATTTATTAGATACACACAAATTATTCTCAATGCAGAGTTCAATTAATCTTTCACCATTATCATTCACACAAGGATCATTAAACTTACCTAGAACATTGTCAGAAATTGCATTCTGCACACCTACTCTAGCATTGAAATCCCCTGCTATTATAACTTTTTCTTTAACACCAAACTGGCTCAAAACAGCGTTTAGCTCATTCCAGAAATCTTCTTTCTTATCAGAAGGTTCCGAGTCACAAGGAGCATACACTACAACAATTACAATTCTCTAAAGTTTCAGTTTCAAACGAATCCAGAGAATTCTCTCACTTATGCAACTATAGTGAATCAAGTTGTTCTTCATCTTTTCACTTAAAATCACACCTACACCAGCCTGTCCTCTCATATTATCCAATACTCCAGACCACACACTCACCGTGCCATTCACTTCTTCAACCCCAATTTCCTTCTTTTTGGTTTCACTTACACACAGCACATCCAGTTTATACTTATTCATCTCCTCAATCACCTCACTCATCTTGCCATTTATACCTCTAGTATTCCATACACCAATCTTACATTCACTCAGCCGAAATCGCTTTCTCATACGCCATTTAGAAAGTCCAGGTCGATTCCGTGGTGGACCGTCCTTCTCAAGTGTGGTAGGTCCACCATATATTAATATTTCGGGCGGTCGTAGTGAGTGATGGGTTTGCCTCCTTGGGGCGCTCCGTGGTAACAATGGCACACACAACAGCAACTAGGGCATCTGTGAATCTGGGAGAGGTGCAAGCTAGTTCTGTGTGACATTGGCGAAAAGACCCCAACTCACTGGGTTTTGTTCCAGAATCCTTAGGTTGAATGACCAACTGGAACCCTCAGCTGTGGGCTAATCCCCCACACTGATGTACTTACCTGATTTAAAAGACAAGAAATAGAGAAGAAATAAAATGGATAAGGACAACTGCACACAGCATTATGGACTAAAATAAAAGAAATTATTTTTTATAAAGTATTTTTTGATGAAAAACATGAGTCTTTCACAAGAAAGTTCTCTCTGTTAGTGATAAAACTTTCTGCATGTTGTCACCAGGTCTCTGTGTATGGCATAAGGAGGAAACTCATCGATAACTTTAAAATCTCAATATATATATGAACTTTACTCTAGAATCCTTAAATTACTTCACTCTAGAATGAAGGATTCTAGAGTAAAGTTTTTTATATATTGAGATTTTAAAGTTATCGATGAGTTTCCTCCCTATGCCATACACTTAGACCTGGAGACAACATGCAGAAAGTTTTATCACTAAAAGAGAGAACTTTCTTGTGAAAGACTCATGTTTTTCGTCAAAAATGACATTTCAGCATGGTATTGGAAACTTAGAATATCATTTAGGTGAAGCTCACATACTTGGGTTGTCGCTAAGGATATTTAAGAAGTTTTTCTGAGAACAGTGTTCTAATTACCCAGTGATCTGCTGGCTATTGGCCAGTAAAACTTCTGTCGGACCACTGAACTGTTGACTATACTGGCCCAGATGGCTAGTAATATTTTTTTCTAATTTGCCACTAGTTAAAAAATGAATTTGTATTTCTTTTACCTTGCTGTATGGTTTTCTTTTTAGGCTGCAAAATAATGATAGGTTTAAAAGCAAATATTGGAGATAATTCCATTGAAATGATACGTTATTTTCTACATACATTATAAATGTCAAAGTTTTTTGGTTATTATTTTTTACGGACTAGTGGGCATTTTAGTGGACCAGTGTTTTGCAAAGTCTAGTGGTCCACTGGGCCAGTAGAAGATTTATTTCTAATTCTAACACTGGTGAATAAAGTGTTTTTGAAATAAAAAATCAGAAAAAAAAATTAATAAAAAAACACACAAAAAAATGAAATAAAGTAAAATATGAAAGAAATTTCTCATATATTAAGAATTGCACAAAAGAAATAAATTAAATATGCAAAAAAGCAGGAAGTGTGTTTGGCCAGTTTGTGCTAACTCAGAGAAACTTAATAATTAACCGCATAGAAAAAAGAAACACCCTAGAAAAGCTTGCAGTGTATGAAATCTCTTGGAATAACTAAAACAAAATCAGTATCATACATTGGCAGTACAAGAAACAGATTGAAAAAAAATCATACATATTTAATTGGAATAAGAAGGAAGAAAAAATTTCAAATACTGCAGAAAAAATAATTATTATCTAGTTTTAAAGAAATGCAATTATTAACAGCATCAAAAAAATTAAAATAATTAAGAATTGCAAAATCTGTTTTAATTAAGAAAATGAGACACAGAATTTGTAATAATCAAGGTCCAACCAAAATGCCATACCCATGGTATTTATTAATTATAAGACAGAGAGGAAGATATGATGGGAGGGGGTGGGGGGGAGTAGCCAAGAAAGGTCAGAAATGGCACTAGAAAATGGAACATGTGGAGAAAGAACAAGATACTGCACCTTTTTGAGGTCAGTTTCAACAGCAGGAAACATGAGTATCTTGAAAGAAATACGGGATTACGCCATATAATACAAATTTCGGGCGTTTTCTGGGAGACACGGGTTCGAGTCCCGCTCCAGGACGATGAAAATTTGCAAGTTTTCGAATATTATCTGACTTACCATCCTTGTCATATTTACGCCAAAAATCGGATTGTCATCTTCAAAATTTGCATGAGTATCTTCTTGGTGATGAATGATGCATAAATAGGCTGAATGCAAGATATTGGCATTTTTGTGGTTTAACTTGTCCAAAAGATGTAGTGGGAAAACTGTAAAACTAGTTGACAAGACATAGCAATGAATTCTGCAAAAGGGCTTTTAAAATAAGACACTGCCTAAAGTGTAAAAAGAAAGCAAGGATGAAAGAATGACAGCCACTTCTGTCATCTTTTTGGCCAAGTGGTGGCAACAGATAAGATGAAAATCACATACGATTTGTACTTGTAATTAAGAATTTTAATTGTCTTTAGAGTTTTTAAAGAAATCTCTAGTTAAAGTACAGAAAAAATGGGGGGGGGGGGCTGAAATAGAAACAAGGCAGAAACACCTCTACATTTTATGTGAATTTTTTGGTGGAAGTTTCTAAAATGTTTTTAAGAAATTTTATGAAAAATAAAAGACTTTTGATACATAAAAAATGCTTCCTTCAAAATGTAAGAAGCAGAAATAATAAAAAAAAATGGTTATCAACTCAAAAACAATAGTCTAATTTTCACGGGATAAAGAAACGTGCATGGAAAGGTTATTCAGCTAATCACTTTGGCTAGCATAATTGCTGAATAGTAATAAACCATAAGAATTTTCTTTTATATTTATTGCTGTTTTTTTAAAGCTTCTATGATTCTCCCAGTGAGGGATTTGCAGTTTTAAAATTCTCTATTTTTTATCAGCAAACTAACCATGTTGCCCTGTTAATCCAAATTCCAGTTTTACTCATTTTAAAATCCCCAATGTAATCCATAATATAATATTGTTTATTATTTAATATGATTGAATTCCTGAAATTTTCATTCTAAATTCACAGAAAATCTGTGTAGTTGTAAGCATGTAAATTGTGTTGAGAAAAATATGGTGTAAAGTATTTTAGTACACACATGTATATTTATGAATAACTGCTGATATGTTAACAGTTCAAATCAAAATCAGAAACTGTTCCCTAGTCCAGGGTGATATAGTTTTCAGATTTTCTGAGTAGTTTGCCACGTGGGTGGCATATACTACTTAGAAAATCTGAAAACTATGTCTTCCTGGGCCATGGTTGCCTAGTTAATAAAATTGTATCATTCAAAAGTAATGTGATTTTTTTTTATTGGCCTCCCATATGCTGGGAAAATTAAATCTTCTATAATTTTCTTGCAGTTTCTCAGTAGCAGTTTGTTTGCCTTGTTTTTGAAACCTGGTGTAATTAAAATCTTTTAATGCCTTAGGTATCGCAGATACCCAGATCATCATGAATTTTTAGGCCAAGTCTTCACTCACAAAGGAGATATTCAAGACATGGACTTGTCACCATTTGATGAATGTATCTTTTTGTGGTGTATAACATTTGAATCATATGCGTATCATAGTTCTGACAATTAAGTTGCATTTTTTTCCTTTGAGTCAAGTAGAGTGTTAATTTATCAGTGTATTACTTCATGATATTTATATTGCACAAGTGCAAAATGCCAGGTTATCCCATAGATAATGTTTGCTTCTAGGAATGAGAAACTTGCCATGTGATTTGTGTTTCCTTTCACTTGTGGGGGAATCGTCACTGCACATAACTTTTATGTTGTGAAGAGCATTGTAATTTATTGCAACTCTAAAGGCATTGTGGATGCTTTAGTGAAATATATTGTGCTCACTGTAATTGTAAAAGTGAATAACATAAATGCACAAAAATTAAGTTTTCTTATTATATTTTAGTCAAGCATTTCTGATTTAATCCATGCTGTTAAATACATGCGGGCGATCTTAGTGAGAGATGGGTTTGCCTCCTCGGGGTGCTCCGTGGAAACAATGGCACACATAACAGCAACACGGGCCTCTGTGAATCTTGGAGAGGTGCCAGCTAGTTTTGTGTGACACTGGCGAAAAGACCCCAACTCACTGGGTTTTGTTCCACAATCCTTAGGTTGAATGACCAACTGGAACCATCAGCTGTGGGCTAATCCCCCACAATGATGTTCTTACCTGATTAAAAAGACAAAGAAATATTAAAAATGACTCAAGTGTGGGATATGGTGGACCTACCACACTTGAGAAGGACGGTCCACCAAGGAATCGACCTGGACATTCTAAACGGCATATGAAAAAGAGATCACGGCTGAGTGAGTGTAAGATTGGTGTATGGAATACTAGAGGTATAAATGGCAAGATGAATGAAGTGATTGAAGAGATGAATAAGAATAAACTGGATGTGCTGTGTGTAAGTGAAATCAAAAAGAAGGAAATTGGGATAGAAGAAGTGAATGGAACTGTGAGTGTGTGTTTGGGAGTATTGGATAATGTGAGAGGACAGGCTGGTGTAGGTATGATTTTAAGTGAAAAGATGAAGAACAATTTGATTCACTATAGCTGCATAAGTGAGAGAATTATTTGGATTCATTTGAAAGTGAAACTTCAGAAAATAGTAACTGTTGTAGTGTATGCTCTTTGTGACTCGGAATTTTCTGAAAGGAAGGAAGATTTCTGGAATGAGCTAAAAGCTGTTTTGGACCAGTTCGGTGCTAAAGAGAGAGTTATAATAGGAGGGGACTTCAATGCTAGAGTAGGTGTGCAGAATGCGATTTCTGGTAAGTTTAATTATCCTTGTGTGAATGATAATGGTGAAAGATTAATTGAACTCTGCATTGAGAATGATTTGTGTGTATCTAATACATTTTTCAACCACAAGTATATCCACACATATACTTGGGAAAATCGTACTCTTAGTCAAAAGAGTGTGATAGATTTTGTTGTCTATGATCAGCGTCTGAAACACTTAGTTGTTGACACTCGTGTGATGAGAGGTGCGGGTGTTGTTTCTGATCATTACTTGGTAGTGTCACGAGTGAAACTTAATGTTGGTTGGAGGAAAAAGAATAGGAAGAGGCCCAGGATGGAAAGAATAAAGGTTGAAAAGCTTCCTGAATATCATCAATGTTATTCTGACTTACTCAGAGAATGACAAGGAGCTGAAGTCTTGTGAGAGGGGTGTAGAAAAGAAGTGGGAATGTTTTAAGAACTGTGTTGTCACTGCTGCTGAAGAGGTCTGTGGCACCACAAAAGTGGGTTACAATAGAGGTGATGCTTGGTGGAATAGTGAGATTGAAGAGGCAATAAAGAGAAAGAAAGAACCCTATTTGGGGATGCTGCAAGGTAGAGTTTCTGTGGATGAAATAGCTGTAAGAAGCGTGAAGCCGCTAAGCTGGTTAGCCAGAGTAAGGCAAAAGATAGGAAGGAGAAGTTGGAAAAGCATGAATTGGCTTTTTGGAAAGATAGGAAGACTTTCTGGAAGTACGTGGGAATCAAGAAAAATAGGGGTAACAAAGTTGTAAGCTGTGTAAAGAATAGGATCGGGAAAAATGATATGGGAGCCTAGTGAGTTAAGTGAAAGATGATGTGAATACTTCTGTG
The DNA here is from genome assembly GCA_039090855.1 of Macrothele yani. Taxonomy (NCBI): domain Eukaryota; kingdom Metazoa; phylum Arthropoda; class Arachnida; order Araneae; family Macrothelidae; genus Macrothele; species Macrothele yani. The sequence goes on from CM077011.1 coordinate 169,523,644, forward strand.
AGTTATTAGATCAAAAAAGCGAAGATGATTCAGAGGCAGAAGCAGATGATGTCACAGTGAAGGATGGAAGCACAGGAGAGATCTCAAGAAAAGAGGTGTGTAAAGCTCAAAATCTCTTCAGAATGGTAAGGCTCCAGGAGTTGATGGCATAACTGCCAAGATGTTGAAATATGGTGGTGACCCTGTAATTGACTGGTTAACTGAAATTTGCCAGTTTTGCTGGGAGTTAGGAATGGTCCCTCAGGATTGGAAGGATGCTGTCATTGTTCCCTTGTATAAGGGAAAAGGTGATCAGACTGACTGCAAGAACTATTGTGGTATTAGCCTACTGAGCGTGCCAGGGAAAGTGTTTGGTAAGGTCGTTATCAAAAAAGTATGGGGTCTTACATCAGAGAAAATGTGGGATGTTCACAGGGGTTTTATGCCTGCTAAAGGCTGCACTAACCAAATTTTGCATTATGCATGATGATTGAAAAGTATCTGGCTGTTGGTAAGAAAGTTTTTGCTGCTTTCATAGATTTAGAGAAAGCTTACGACCGAGTAAATAGGACACTTTTGTAGAAGTTTTTGAATAAATATGGTGTTACTGGGAATCTACTTAACAGTGTAAAAGCCATGTATGCTGGCCGTAGAGCTTGTGTACAAGTCAATGGTGTTTTATCAAATTGGTTTTCTATTGGTGCAGGAGTCAGACACGGTTGTGTAATGTCACCATGGCTGTTTAATATATTTATGGATGCGTGCATGCGTGATGCCAAAATAGATAATACTGGTGTGTTAAATGTCCCCAAGTGATGCACTCTGTAAGATGTGATGATTTTTTATGAAGTCATACACTTTTTACGAAGTCTGTATGTCTTGGGGATATCTGTGTATGCAGATTGCTGTTTGCTGATGACACTGTCCTGCAAAAGTGAGTTCCAGAGTATGTTGTCCCGAATGTACGAAATTTGCATGAAATTCAAACTGAGTATAAATAAGGGAAATACAAAAGTTATGGTTTTTGAGAGAGGCACTGGTAGTACTGAATGTAATATATGTCTAAATGGCACAAAGATTGATCAGGTGAGTGAGTTTGTGTATTTAGGAAGCATGTTTGACAGAGAGAACAAATTGGATGGTGAAATTAATAGGCAAGTGAATTCTTCATTGAAAGTCATACCTGCTTTGGGAGGGTTTCACAGAAATGATGGGTTCTCAAGAGAGTCCCGCATGGCTGTATATGAAAGTGTAATTGTTCCTACTCTGATGTATGGCAGTGAAACCTGGGTACTACAAAAGAAACATAGAAGTCGTTTGTGTGCTGGAGAAATGCTTTACTTATGGGGGGTTGGCAAGACACGTTCTGATTGTGTGAGGAATGAAGATGTGTTGCAGTTGTATTATGTGAAGCAAAATGTTGTTAGCAAGGTGGAGAATAATGTGCTTCGGTGGTTTGGCCATGTTGAAAGAATGAATGATGAGATGCTTATGAAGAAATTCTTTTTAGCCCAAGTGGCAGGAAGGAAAGGTAGAGGAAGGCCAAGGAAGTCATGTGAATATCAGATTCAGGAGTGTCTGCATGTGAAAAAGATTATGAGTATGAAGTATAGAAGATCTTGTGTATGGCATGTGATGGATGTGAGTGAAGCCCAAGTTGTATGTCAAGATCGCTGTAAATGGAGAAGTTTGATATGGCAACAGTAAGTAAAAATTACTTGATAGTTTGTATTTCTTTGTGGAACTAACCTCTGAATATCAGAGAACAGCTTAGTGGTATACTGGTGTGCAAAAATTAAGGACGAAGAGGAGAAATTAGCATAACAGCGGAACGAGCAGGCAGAATGGACTGGAAGACCACTCAGGAGATAGACTAAGGTCAAGTACGGTAGGGCATGCTGCGCATATATGCAGCATGACGGGGGGTCGGAAGGGTATAAAGCACACGGGCGGTGTCCGCTCAGCAATTCGGTGAAAGCTATTGCACGGTGTACATCGGTTTGAACAATGGCGATTTGCTGCCACTGTGTGATATGGCCAACAGGCAATCCAGTAGATGACATCTGGATGACTTTACCTCAGGTTGCGTCATTGGGAAGTTGGAAGAAGGTCGAAGTGTGACTAGTGTGGCCAAATAGTTCAGGATCGCTCACAGCATCGTCTCACGAGCTTGGAGAGCATTTCAAATGACAGGAACAGCTGTCCGAGAGTTTAGCAGTGGTCGTCCAGGAGCAACCACGGCGGCTGAAGACCGGTATATTGTCCTACAGGTGAGAAGAGACAGACGGCAGACAGCGGGAGAAATCGCAAGGCACATGCAACAGACAACTGGACGTCCGTTATAGCATTTTACTGTGGCCAGGAGGCTGCACAAAGGTGGTCTATTTGCACGACGACCAGTACGGTGTGTGCCATTAACGCCTGCTCATCGGAGACAGCGGTTTCTGTGGTGCCAGGAACACAAGAACTGGACGCATCAGCAATGGAGTCGAGTTCTCTTTATGGATGAGAGCCGATTTAGTCTGACAAGCGATTCTGGACGTATACACATCTGGAGAGAGCAAGGTACACGCAATCACACCTCCAACATCATTGAAAGGGACCGGTTCGGAGGTGGCGGAGTTCTTGTTTGGGGCGTTATCATCCTTGGTAGCCGTACTGACTCCCACATCTTCCAAGGAGGTTCAGTCACTGGTGGCCGCTACTGTATCGAGGTTCTCCTGCCTCACGTGCGTCTGTTTAGAGGTGCTGTGGGTCCCGGAGTTCCTCTTCATGGACGACAACGCTACACCTCATCGCACAGTGGCTGTTGGAGAGTGAAGATATTAAACGCATGGATTGGCCCGCAAGGTCCCCGGACCTAAATCCAATTGAACACGTGTGGGACCTTCTCTGGAGGCGCTTGGCAGCACGTCACCAGGCGCCAGCAACGATTCCACAACTGCGATTGGCGCTACAAGAGGAATGAGCCGCGATGCCTCTACAGCTCCTTGACAACCTTGTCCTCAGCATGGACAGACGTTGTAAATCCTGCAACGCAGTCAGGGGTGATCATATCCCCTACTAAAGACTGAATTTTTCTTGGCAGCCGCCTGTCACATGGACGTTTCTGTCATCTGTCCAGTTGTGCTCGAAGCTACCTTTTCAATAAAGTATCTTTGTATCCTTTGAATTCCTTGTTTGGGTGGTTTTGCTCACTTGTCCCTTATTCTTTCATCTTGGGGATCTTATGGTATGATTTGAGTTGATGTGGAGCACTTCTGCATGATGTTACATTCAAAAACCATCTTGTCCTTAATTTTTGCACGCCAGTGTATGTGTGTAATGTATGTATGTTAAATACACCTTCCATGTCGTACTGGGTTTAAGCTAAGGCCCAGGAATGCATGGAATCAGAACCCAAATGCATGCACATGGACAAGAAGCTCAGAATGAGAAAAAGTGCCAACAAAATTTCAGACTCAGTGACTGCATCCTGTGTGATTGTGCTCTGGACGACTTACCTGTTGAGTTCAATATCAACTGCAGAAGATCTCATTGGAAACTGACATTAACTTGACAGAGTGTAGAGAACATGTTCTCATACTGCATTACATCCATTTCACTGCATATGTCACTTGGCACAACCAGTAAAAATGGTGGAAGGTGGATTTCCTATGAATTATCCCCAAATGGTCTTGACCAATAAGTAGATATTTGCTTTTTTGGCATGTCTTTTGAAAATAAAAAAAATATGAAAATGTGCTTATAGTATCACTATGTTCATCTGTGGACATCGTACCTCGGCAATTGTTGGTCTGATTTGAAAAAATCTTCTTGCCTTGGAGAGCTTGAACTATGAGAATAGTCATTTTTGCCTTTTGTTCTTTTTCTGGTGCATAACTTTTCCAGCATAGAGTGAAAATACAAATGTTACCCTGTTTTTTCCTAAGAACTAACAATGCTGCTGCCCGCATTTTTAACTGGACTTCCCTGAGATACATGAAATTAAGGCAGACCAGGCACATACATAACACAGTAAAGGAAACAAATCACAAGACAGGAAATTATTTGCATACAAGAGAAACAAAACAAAAAACCACAAGGAATTATTTCTCATTTGAGAAATTGAATAAGTGACACTCTTGCTTTCTGGAGACATCAAGTATACAATCATTTCACTATATCAGTGATTCAACTCATATTCACTCTTCTGAAAAAGAGGGGTGGAAATTCAGGAATCAGCTCTGAAAAGGTAAGAAATAAAAAGGTGGAGGTATAGAAATAAAGAAGAAATAATTTATTTGCTTTTCCTCAACATTGTTTGTACTTTATTTCTGCTCACCAACAGAAAGAAAAAAACATGAAAGATGACACCAAATTTTCAGTTGTAATGAACATTTCTTTTGAATCCTTACCAACACAAATGAAATATTGCAAAGTTATTCTTAGTCAGTGCAACCCATTACAAAAAAAAAGTAAAAATAAAAGTCAACCAGATTTGTACAATCAATAAAACATGACTAGAAATACAAATAACTACTTTCTCCCACTAGCAGCAGAAAACTATGTTGCAAAAGTTAACAAATTGTGCACAAAAAGTTTCTCCTCACTGAAGGAAGATATGAGAGACAAAAACATTTTGAAGTCAAACAGTTAGAAGATGAGAGGTACAAAGGAAAACATGATTGACTGTACGCCCCTTGAATAACGAAAAAGCAGAAAATATGTGAAAAGTATTCTCCATAGCAAATGCTATGCTAAGGAAAAAGAATTTTTAAACATCTTTCTTGGAAACAGAGATAGTGTAAAATGAAAAAAGGTTCTGACATGTATGCCCCCTAGTGGTAAAACTGTGCACTATTTAAAGAGAATGATGTTCCTCATCTTTACTGTAGCAAATGACATGCAGTATAAAAAGAAATTTTTCAATTGGATTTTTAGAAGCAGAGATATAGTTGCTAATAGAAATACACACTAACACCACCTAGTGCCAGAACTGTGAACTACAAAAATCCCACAAGTATAATCAAAGTATTCCACAAGGTAAGTATTGGGTTGATGCACAAGTTCATGCCATTTTATTTCACGGGTTTTTCCCAGGTCAGTAATGATGGTGCAGATGGCCAGTTGTATATAAAAATTTAGCCAGTAATATCATGCATCTAAATCATATTGCGCCGTGTGATCGTGGCTAATGGTTTTTTGGTTTTCAGGTCTGGAAGAATGGAGTGTCAAGTAGAGAGGAATGAACACTTCCGACATCTGCTCTTCTACGAGTTTAACAAGGGATCCACAGCCGCTGAGGCTACTCGACAAATTTGTGCTGTGTATGGGGAGGATGTTATCGCTCCGAGGACAGCCCGCAAATGGTTTGAGCAGTTCCGAGGTGGCAATTTTAACTTCAACGATTCTCGACACTCAGGTCGTCTATCTCACTTTGATGAGGATCGTTTGAACCATCTCATCCACTTGGATCCGCATCAAACCACACGCGAATTAGCCACTGAGATGGACTGTGACCAGGCCATGGTGGTGCGATACCTGGGATGTATGGGAAAGGTCCCAAAATTGGGGTCTTGGGTGCCTTACACTCTCACTGAGGGCAACAAGAATCAGCATGTTGCCATATGTGGTTCCTTGCTCACCTGTTATTACGAATGTTCTCAGCAACACAAACCCTTTCTGTCACATATTTGTTACTGGAGATGAAAAGTGGTGCCTGTACATGAATTTCAGGCATCAGAGGGAATAGTTAAGCTCCAACAAGATGCCCACACCACATCTAAAACATTACCTTCATCCTGCAAAGATCATGTTGTGTGTCAGGCGGGTCATGGAAGGCATTATTCATAGGGAAATGCTGTGCAGGAATTGGACCATCAACGCTGCACTCTATTGTGAGCAACTCCGCCGTGCCATGTGAAAGGAGCAATTCAGCAGAAACGGTCAAATCTATGCCGTGGTGTCCTTCTCCAACATGATAATGCACACCCTCACAGTGCAAATATGACCAAAATGGCCATTCAGGACATGAAATGGGAGATCCTTCCACATCCGGCCTATTCCCCAGATATCACCCCTTTAGATTATCACCTGTTCCGATCTCTGTCGAATGCGCTCCATGGCAGAACATTCAACAATAATGTTGCTCTCCAGAATTTCCTTGATGATTTCTTCGAAGCAAAGCCTGCATGTTTTTCAAGAATGGCATTGGAGACCTATCCAGACGTTAGGACATCATTGTAAACAATGGGAGGGAATACATAGTTGATTGATTCCGTTTTCCCTTCTGATGGCATTCCTGTAGTGTAGTGAAAAACATGGCATGAACTTATGCATCAACCCAATATTATCTGGGGTTAAAATAATTTTTGAAATCCAATCTTTACAAGCAGTGATATAGATAAAAAGAGAGAAAACGTTTGCTCCCCCTAGTGGGAAAATCGTATATTATTTTAAGCAGGAAATACACACAAAAATGATTTAGTAGTTCGTCATATATGGTTGAAAAGGATTTTTCAATCAGATTTTTAGACATAGAGATATTGTTGCTAACATGCAGCAAACGGAAACTTATGCCTTCTATATGCAAAACATTTCACGCCAGAACACTTTCTGACTAAGAAAGAATTTTTCAAATCGAATTGTTAGAAGCCGAGATAAATTGAGTTTTCAGAACAGCAGATATTCTGCAAATACACCAGAAAGAGAAATATACACTTAAGTTCCCTAGTGGCTCAACCATTCTGTACCAAAAATTAGAAATTATATGCAAAACATTTCCCAACAGAAGTTCTACCTGATCAAAAAATAATTTTTCAAATCAAACTTTTAGAAGCAGAGATATAGGGAAATCACAATTTTACTTTACACTTCCTTGCTGAAAAGCTATGTGTTACCTGAAAAAGCAACATCTGGCCCTTCTGGATGGATTTCCACTGAAAATATTGTGATTCAATTTAATTTATAGATTGGATCATCCCGTGATGTCCTAAGGGATGGGTGGCGAACTTACGGTATGCATGCCCAAGGTAACCTGTGAAAAATATTTTTTGGCATGCACCAAGCAGTGCCACACCTTAAATCATATCCATAAAATATAAATATATATGTAATGATTATCGATTGATTGATTGATTGGAGGTTTAACGACCACCGTGAGCAACTCAATGGGCTATAAGCAGTCGCCCGTCCCTAATTTAGGGTCACTGGTTCCAGGGAAGGGAGAGAGCCAGTGCCGTAAGACAAAACACAACATCCATGCCTCACCGGGATTCGAACCCGGACTCCGTTCGGACGAATGATCAGAGGCCATCGCTTAGACCACTGCGCCACCGGGCGGCAATGATTATCATTACCACCATATGAAGTAACTGTTACAAAAAAATATTTTTACATTTTGAATGTGAAGAGTAGCTTAGAGATTTATAGAAAGTTCTGAGGCGGGGAATTTGTTTTAACTTAATGCTTCTTCTGAGGGAAGTGCCCCAAGAGAGGGCCTCCAGTCTGACAGCAAACAGATGAGAGTTCATCCACCATAGCAGAATCAGGGTGACAGGCGACATATGTCAAAGATTTTATGTTGGTCTTGCAGACAAAAACGATATTGCCAGAACACTGTTTAATCCTCTCTTGCAGATTCTTGATCATGGATGCAAGTTTTCTGTTAGAGGGTGAACGAAATTCCGTCTTTTGAAACTTTCTGAAAATGGAAGTTAGATGTAGTGAAGATTTCTCCCATAATCCTAATTTCTTTTTTCCTGTAATGTTTCCTCTGTTCATATTGTTGTGAAATATAATTTTATTGCATAAATGTTTGTGTTTCTGTTTGAAAATGGAGGTAACAATTTATGGAAACAGAAGTTGAAAAGAGTGAAGATTTCTCAAGTAATCATAATATTTTTCTCACAGTGTTCTCTCTGTCCTGTGTTGCTATTAAAATCACTTTATTCCACAAATCCTTTGTTTCAGCTTGAAAGTAAAGACAAACTCTAGGTTTAAAGGGCAGAGTTTTCTTGGTTCCAGTTATCATTGCAGTTGCTATAGTACTTAGACTAAGCTTTTTTTGGGTAGAAAAATATAAAGTGGTCAGTTCCCCCCCCCCCTCTCAAAATATGTATTGTTGTAGTTATCTGATCTAATGACCACCCTGCAGATTATTTTGTAAGCACAATAGGACAGAGGGCTCCCTGATCACCTCTCTCTCAGAACCAGGAGAAAGGGGCACCTGCTGTTTTACTCCCACTCCATGCAAGTACCAGCACTAGCAGTGAGAAGTGTCCACAGGAAACCTCTCACCAAGTTGATGGCAAGAGAGGTCTCTCGCAGCTGAGCAGTTGCGAGAATGTGCATTGTTGTATGGCACCTTTTGAAATCCTCATGGACCTAGTGTACACATCAGCATTTGGGTAATAATAGAAGTAAAGGTCCCTCAAAACATCAGTGGTGCACCCAGTAGAACAGCACAGGTGCCTGGGGTTTCCCCATCAGCTACCACCTGGTCCTTCATTCTTTGTTATTGGCTGCTAGTTTTTAAATATATTTATATATATTTTTAATTACTTGGAAATATTCTAGTTGGATAATGCTTACCTAGGCATTCCGTTTCTAGCGATTATTCACTTTTCACGCACGTTTTGGGTCTTCGTTGACGTTATTGTCCTATTGTCCGTTGTAGGTGCATCTACCTTTCACATCCAACACACTGCTTACTTTGGGTAGATTCAGTAGATTTTCACTTTAGGATTCAACAACTTCAATTCTTTACCGTTATTAATGCTCTAAATTTTTCACCCAGTCTTTGGGCATCCTCAGGAGCATGACGACTTTCCCACCGATGTTCGTGGTTTATTTCTTGTCAATGAAGTCCGATACCCCACGTTGCTATTCGTTGGATACGCTGTATTAGATACTTTTCTTAATTAAACCTAGTTGGCGCCATCTATGTTTCACTAATTCAACCCCCCCCCCTTCTGCAAATGATCGTTGGTGTCGTCTTTCCGTATTCTTCTTCATTTCATTTCCTATTCCTGTTCCCTTGTCTCTTTTGTTGTTCTTTTTCTTGTCTTATTAGCTCTTTCCAAAGGCTAGATAATATATTAGGGTCATTCTGGTTGCACACCCTTGTTTTATTTTTATAAATTAGGATCGATTCCTCCATTCTCATTTGTATCTCTGATTTTTTATTCCTTTTTAGCATTTTAATTTCTTCGAATTTTGGGAATGTTCGGTGGTCAATACAGAATTGCGCTAATGCAGTTTTTGCTTCTTTTTTTTTTTTTTTTGCCAGTTAGCTATGTGTTGTTTTAGCCTTTTTTTAAACCTGTTTTTAATACACCCAATGTACGATATTGGGGGTATGTGTGCAATGGGAATTTCGTAAGACCCTGATTCGTTTAATATTTTGCTCTCAGTTTTTTTGTTAATAGTCAGATTTTTCAAGGTGTTCACTGAACTTCCTAGTTGTAAGTCAAATTTGGCACATTGCCTATTAATTTCTTTACTGACACTTTCCAAGTAAGGGAATGCACCTATATATTTTAATTTATTTTTTCTCACCTTTCTTTGATTACAAATTTCATTGTCTTCATTTCTCTTAGCCTTATGTTTTTTACTCTCATATATCCATTTCTTAATAAGTTTGTTAGGGTAACCATAATCTTGTGATATTTTCAAGATAAAATCAAGCTCTTGATTCTTTAGCCTATTATTAGAGGTGTGCATATACGCTCTTCTAATCAAGGTTACTATGCTATTTTTTTATGTATAACAAGATGGTGCGAGGAGTATGGAATGAGTACCGGAATGAACGTTGCTTTTCTGAAAACAGTGTATTCAAACCTTTTTTTTTTTTTTTTTTTTTTTTAAGTAGAATGTCTAAAAATGACAGACTATTATTCACTTCAAATTCAATCGTCAGTTCAATGGTGTTGCAGATTACGTTGAAACGATGAGCTAGATCTTCTAGCTCGGTATTGTTGAGTTTTAAAAAAATGATGATGTCATCAACATACCGAGCATATAGTAGTGGCTTCTCAGGTAAAGTTTGAATAATTTTTCTTTCGATGTAAGCCATTATCACTTCTGCGTATAGCGCCGATAATGGGGATCCCTTTTCTATAAATTCGCCTTGAGTTTGTTTAAAACTACTTCCCTCAAATTGGAAGATATTGTTTTCTTTAATGAAACATAATGTATCCTTTAATTCTTTCAGTTGTGTCATATTTAGCTCTTTATTTATATTTAATTGTTGCATGATCAACTTGATGGCTAGCTCGACAGGAGTATTAGGGTATAACGCTTTAACATCCATAGATGCCATCGTGACATTCTTAAGGTCTTGATTTATCTTCTTGATCTTTTCTATAAATTTGTAGCTATTCTTTAAGGTAAATTGATTCTTCATAAAAATTGGGGATAGATAGCTGTATATCTTTTTTCGAGATTGATGAGAGGGAATTTTTTTCGAGAGAATCAGCCTTAATGGTGTGTTTTTTTTATGGGTTTTAATTTTCGAGAAGATTTTTGGCATCCCTGCTCCCATTGGTGGGTTCGCATTTTTTATTTCTGCAGGTAAACTACTATGGTTCCTTTCTTTAGCGAGGAAAGTTACTTGTTTGTCTGTGGGATCATAGTTGACACTTTCACACTTTAACTCAGATATCGCTGTCTACATTTTATCATTATATTCTACTGTGTCCGAAATAACAATTTGTCCACTCTTGTCGGCTTCACAAAATTTAATCGCTGGGTCTTTACATAAACTTAACAGTTGTTGTCTGTCATACTGCAACTTATTGACCTGGTAGTTTTTTTTTTTTTTTTTTTTTGTGCTTATTGTTTATATTCTTTGAGCATAATCCTGAATAATTTAAGCCACATATCGATAGCAGGCTCTGGAGGTACTCGATGTACAATATCTTCTAATATTGGAATGTACTCTTCTGTTCTTGGTGTTTTTGGTGGAAAAGCGTATTTCTTCCCACGTTGTAACACTGCTTTTTCGCTATACGTTAGCACTCTCGATGACTGATTAACATACACTGGATATTCTGTTCTGTCTTCATTTCTCACTTTGATTCCGTCTATTAAAGTGTTATATTTTTGCAATCGTACTTTCCGCTGTTTTTTGTTGGCCTTCGACGATTTCATTAATTTCTGTAAGTACATTGTCAATAATAAAAATTTTCCACGTGCCCTTAAAATTCTTATATTCCGTATTCTGTATACAGTTCCACAAATTATAGCACTGAATGTGGTTTTGGTACAGTTGCTTTCTTTTGTTAGTGATTTCTGCACTTAGTCTTTTCTCTTGACATGTTACTAACAACCTTTTGTCCTTTCCATGAATTGGTTTATTGGTAATCCGTAAGTATTTGGGTATTATTTTAAGGTCTCTACAATTCGTTAAGAACCCGATTTGGATTTCTTCTTTTACCAGCTTAATTTTCTTTTTTTAAACTTCCTGATTAAGTTTAGTTCTTTAGGCATCAGCAGGCTTCTGTACTTCATTATCTATTATGTAACGTTGTTCCGCATGTGGCCGATTCAAATGCAAGTGTAACGAATCAATTCATATTAACAGTTCATATTCCGACTAAGAAATCGATCGTAAAATGCTACTATTCATTTTTTACGTGCATTATTTCAAAAACTTGGAAATATTCTAGTCGGAATATGAACTGTTAATATGAATTGATTTGTTACACTTGCATTTCAATCGGACACGTGCGAAACAACGTTACGTAATAGATAATAAAGTACAGAAGCCTGCTGATGCCTAAAGAACTAAACTTAATTAGGAAGTTTAAAAAATAGAAAATTAAGCTGGTAAAAGAAGAAATCCAAATCAGGTTCTTAACGAATTGTAGAGACCTTAATATAATACCCAAATACTTACAGATTACCAATAAACCAATTCATGGAAAAAACAAAAGGTTGTTAGTAACATGTCAAGAGAAAAGACTAAGTGCAGAAATCACTAACAAAAGAAAGCAACTGTACCAAAACCACATTCAGTGCTATAATTTGAGGAACCGTATACAGAATACGAAATATAAGAATTTTAAGGGCACGTGGAAAAATTTGATTATTGACAATGTACTTGCAGAAATTAATGAAATCGTCGAAGACCAACAAAAACAGCGGAAAGTACGATTGCAAAAAAATATAACGCTTAATAGACGGAATCAAAGTGAGAAATGAAGACAGAACAGAATATCCAGTGTATGTTAATCAGTCATCGAGAGTGCTAACGTATAGCGAAAAAGCAGTGTTACAACGTGGGAAGTAATACGCTTTTCCACCAAAAACACCAAGAACAGAAGAGTACATTCAAATATTAGAAGATATTGTACATCGAGTACCTCCAGAGCATGCTATCGATATGTGGCTTAAATTATTCAGGATTATGCTCAAAGAATATAAACAATATGCACAAAAAAAAAAAAAAAAAAAAAACTACCAGGTCAATAAATTGCAGTATGACAGACAACAACTGTTAAGTTTATGTAAAGACCCAGCGATTAAATTTTGCGAAGCGGGCAAGAGTGGACAAATTGTTATTTTGGACACCGTAGAATATAATGATAAAATGCAGACAGCAATATCTGAGTTAAAGTGTGAAAGTGTCGACTATGATCCCACAGACAAACAAGTAACTTTCCTCACTAAAGTAAGGAACCATAGTAGTTTATCTGCAGAAATAAAAAATGAGAACCCACTAATGGGAGCAGGGATGCCAAAAATCTTTCTCGAAAATTAAAACCCATAAAGAAAACACTCCATTAAGGCTGATTCTCTCGAAAAAAAAAGATATACAGCTATCTATCCCCAATTTTTATGAAGAATCAATTTACCTTAAAGAATAGCTACGAATTTATAGAAAAGATCAAGAAGATAAATCAAGACCTTACGAACGTCACGATGGCATCTATGGACGTTAAAGCGTTATACCCTAATACTCCTGTTGAGCTAGCCATCAAGTTGATCATGCAACAATTAAATATAAATAAAGAGCTAAATATGACACAACTGAAAGAATTAAAGGATACATTATGTTTCATTAAAGAAAACAATGTCATCCAATTTGAGGGAAGTAGTTTTAAACAAACTCAAGGCGAATTTATAGAAAAGGGATCCCCATTATCGGCGCTATACGCAGAAGTAATAATGGCGTACATCGAAAGAAAAATTATTCAAACTTTACGTGAAAAGCCACTACTATATGCTCGGTATGTTGATGACATCATCATTATTTCAAAACTCAACAATACCGAGCTACACCATTGAACTGACGATTGAATTTGAAGTGAATAATAGTCTGTCATTTTTAGACATTCTACTTAAAAAAAAAAAAAAAAAAAAAAGGTTTGAATACACTGTTTTCAGAAAAGCAACGTTCATTCCGGTACTCATTCCATACTCCTCGCACCATCTTGTTATACATAAAAAAAAAATAGCATAGTAACCTTGATTAGAAGAGCGTATATGCACACATCTAATAATAGGCTAAAGAATCAAGAGCTTGATTTTATCTTGAAAATATCACAAGATTATGGTTACCCTAACAAACTTATTAAAAAATGGATATATGAGAGTAAAAAACATAAGGCTAAGAGAAATGAAGACAATGAAATTTGTAATCAAATAAAGGTGAGAAAGAATAAATTAAAATATATAGGTGCATTCCCTTACTTGGAAAGTGTCAGTAAAGAAATTAATAGGCAATGTGCCAAATTTGACTTACAACTAGGAAGTTCAGTGAACACCTTGAAAAATCTGACTATTAACAAAAAAACTGAGAGCAAAATATTAGAGGAATCAGGGTCTTACGAAATTCCCATTGCACACATACCCCTAATATCGTACATAGGGAGTACTAAAAACAGGTTTAAAAAACAGGCTAAAACAACACATAGCTAACTGGCAAAAAAATAGAAGCAAAAACTGCATTAGTGCAATTCTGTATGACCACCGAACATTCTCAAAATTTGAAGAAATTAAAATGCTAAAAAGGAATAAAAAATTAGAGAGACAAATGAGAATGAAGGAATCATTCCTAATTTATAAAAATAAAACAAGGGTGTGCAACCAGAATGACCCTAATACATTATCTTGCCTTTGGAAAGAGCTAATAAGACTAGAAAAAGAACAACAAAAGAGGCAAGGAAACAGGAATAGGAAATGGAATGAAAAAGAATACGGAAAGACGACATCAACGGCCATTTGAAGAGAGGGAAAAAAAAAAAAAAAGATTGAATTAGTGAAACATAGATGACGCCAGCTAGGTTTAATTAAGAAAAGTATCTAATACAGCGTATTCGATGAATGGCAACATGGAGTATCGGACTCCATTGACGAGAAATAAACCACGAACATCGGTGGGAAAGTTGTCACGCCCTGAAAATGCCCAAAGACTGGGTGAAAAATTTAGAGCATTAATAACGGTAAAGAATTGAAGTTGTTGAATCCTAAAGTGAAAATCTACTGAATGTACCCAAAGTAAGCAGTGTGTTGGATGTGAAAGGTAGATGCACATACAACGGACAATAGTACAATAACGTCAACGAAGACCTGAAACGTGCGTGAAAAGTGAATAATCGCTAGAAACGGAATGCCTAGGTAAGCATTATCCAACTAGAATATTTCCAAGTTTTTGAAATAATGCATGTAAAAATAAATAGTAGCATTTTTTTTGACGATTTCTTAGTCGGAATATGAACTGTTAATATGAATTTATTTTTAATTATATGTTTTTTGATTAATTGAAAACACTCTTTAATATGGCAGGGAAATTTTTATTGCTTCCCAATATTTTTGGAGTTGTTTTCTCTGGTTTATTTTCATTTGAATCTTCAATAATTCAAGCCACCCCCATAAAGAAATCCTGGGTGTGCCACTGAAAAATATCATGGTATAAACGTTTACCCTGTTGTTGTTTTCAGCACAGGTAGTACTCATCTAAATTTTCCTCTTAAATTTGGAAGCTCTGTTCAGCATTAGAAACCTGTTGGCAAAGTTTGCTTTGTATTTCATTGTCTCTCAAGGGGTCTTTGTTCTAAGTTACAGTAATGTTTAGTTCAGGTCTATTTCTTCCTCCTTAGTTGACCAAGTTCTTCCAAGTTTTTTTCAGTCAATTCTGTGGTGTGTGATTTGGATAATTTCCTTGCCCGTTTTGCCTCTATACCTACAAAGCATTCCTAAAGACCAGCAATGAACTGATTAAGTCTTAATTTGGCCACCTCAATGTTGGGAACATTTGAAATCCTATTGTACTTTGGACCAAACCATCTTCCCATATACACTCGTAGCATATGGCTCTCTCATAGCCAAACAGAAAGGCAGCAAATTTCTAATCAATGTGGGTCTATGAACATATTTAGTAATTTTGTACAAGGGATGTAATAGGAAAGATTTTTACTTTTCACTTGCATGTATAATTGTTAGGTTCAACACTAATCCTTCCTCAGAACATTGTCAGTGGTATAGGTGTTTCTATTCAACTGGTGTAATAATAAATAAATTGCCAGAGAAGCATAAGTACAGCATCAGTGGGATGGGGTGGGGTGGGGGGTTAGAAAGTTTTAAGTGTGAGGCTTTTTAAACGCACGCGCACAAACCTTTTAGATTTGGCAGTGAATCGATTGTGTGAGAAAGCAAAACCACGGAAAAATTCTATCATTGTAGGGAACTCATTATATAACATTATTCATGTATCAGCAAAAAAGATTTATGAGTTTTAAAAGAATTTGTAATAAAAGAGAGGATTTTGTTTTCAGAAAACTTATCATCTGGTCAAAAATATGCTGAACTGTTCATGATCATTCATTACCAGCAGTGGTTGAAGAGTAATACATAACAAAAAAAAAAAAAAAAAAAAAAGTCTATTATGCACTTAAAAAATCCACATTTTGTAATTTTCTTGAGAAACTGTTTCCAATAATTGCCCCCCCCCAAGGAAGGCATCAGTTTTAAATTTTTTTCATGCCCCAAGAAAAATATAATTTTACACTTATTTGTGTCCCCTTCCCCAAAAGAAAACACCAGTTTACACTTATTTGTCCTCTCCCCTCCCAATTCTTCTGGTTACTGTATGTCTATGTACAGAAGATAGAAGTTATTACTAATAGAAAGACAATACTTACTCTGTCAATGTTGTGCTGAAAATTTATTGCTTCTCAATCCAAAAATAACCAATGGCATCAGCTGATTTTACAGTTGGTTGGGGGAATGGTATCTCTTCCTCTTAGGTAAAATATGGCCAATGTTCCATATTTTTTATAATAAACAAACAATTAGAAAATTTTCCAAGCTAGTGAAAAATTATATTCTTTTCTAGGAAATCTCATTGTAAAAACCCTGAATCTTAGTTTAATATCCCCTAGGAATCACCACGATCTCTTTTAATATGTACTAAGTTCGGTATACTTTCATCCAGTGTTCAACATCTGAGAATACTAGAAGAAAAAAACGTACAAAAGTTTGATTATAGTGTATTCCTGAGTGTGTAAGTTAAAAAATTGTGACTGGTGACATTGTAGTTCTGCTTTATTATGTATTTGATATAAATATAAGCTATATTTTTTGTCCTTTCTGGTAGTTGTAATGCTTGCACTACAAGTACAGTTAATTCCATCATATGCTTTGCAGATGCAGATTTCTTTTCCACTTTTTTTCTTTTAGTAGATATAGGATGTTTTGAACTGTAAGCTATTTCAATATTAAGCTTTATTTCTTTAACTCTGAGAAAGTTTTAATTACAGCTTCCAAGGACCGATCTGTAGGTGTGCTACGTTTAGGAGCTCCAAACCATGGATGGACAGAGTATAGTGAATTAACTTGATTAGCACATTTCTGTGAAGAGAAAAATTGTATCATCTTCATATCTTCTGATTGCAATGTACAAATAGAAAGGGCCAAGACTGCTTTGTAAATCATGGAATTTTTATGACTCTGCAGCACAAGATATGTGAAACTGAATATTATATTATCGAATTGTGCAAGTTGTAGTGACTTATTCAAGCAGAACACTTGCTGAGATTGATAGTTTGGAAATGCAACAGATGTGTACAACAAAATATCAACCAGTGCTGGATTTCCAAGGACACCTTTTGTATTTTAGGCGGTGTGGTGCAACATTTTTGCTTAACATTAGGCTACATGACAGAAAAGGAAAATAACTCAGAATGTGTGATCACAAAAATTCTGACTATGCAGTGTAGTGTTAAAAACTGGGAATTTCAAAGCTTGAAATTCATCAAACACTATGAGACACAGTTTTGAAATTTAATTAATGTGGTTTTTGCTGTGAAACTCAATAGATATTCATGGTAAAACTTTTTCTGATGCAAAAACCTTGTATATTTCTAAGATAACAATAGTTTCTGTCCCTGTAAGTGTGGTTTAAGTATAGTCAAAAGTGAGAATAGAAAATACCTTTCATCCTTTGGACCATACAATACTTACCACATAATATGCATACTGATAGACTGTTAAGGTTTCTTGGTCTTCTACATGAATTGTAAAGAGCTTTGAGACTTCCTGTGTAATAACACTGAATTTTTAACATTTGTACAAAATATGATTTATGTTTTCTGTTTCTGTTGTTTTGTATTACTTCATGCAGTTCTAGTGCGTTGTTGGAAACTTCGTCAAAAAATGTTTGCAGTCTACTTCTGTGAGTGCAGATATCAGGTATTCACATTCCTTATGGATTGCTATTTACCACCTAAAATGGTGTGTGACTCATGAAGGTAAACAGCAACAACAAAAATGTCAGTCTGTTATATCATTAAGTCTCATGAATTGCTCATGATGGTCATGCCCCCCTCCCCCAAAATGGTCTAATTTCTTAATCATGTGAGAAAGAGGTACTTATGCTCTGTTTTAATAGTAATATGTTTATAAACTGGTGGCTTGTGCATATTGTGTATTCTACTACTCATTCTTCAAGTGTTTTCCCATCATGCATTGTTGGGTTGCTATAGGTTTTTTTGTTGGTCACCTTGGTTCCCCTCTATCTCCACACTGTTACCAATGAGGGAATGTCCAGCAAAACACTTATTGCCATGCTCAAAACAAAACCAGAAATGAAAGAATTGTTTTTACTTTTTAAACTTCTCTTTTTTGTTTCTTTTTTGTTTCTTATTGCATTTCTCTTCCCTCCCTTATTTTTTCTGTTTTTATGTGACTAATCTATGTTTTTGAGAGCTCAGTTGGTAATTGAGTATTACAATTGTCTTGACTCATTTTTCAGTGTACACTGATTCTGCACAAAATACTTTTTTTTTTTTTACAAATAAAATGAATTGACTTGCTCATTAAGAAACATTTCTCAAATAGAGAAAATCTAATAACCCTTGGTAGAAAAAACCAAAAAAACTGAAGATAAATACTGTGGTCCATTACCAAACATACCAAATGTCATGACTGCTGTAAAAAAGAATATGCAAGAAATCAAACCTCAAAATTGCAGATACTGTGAAAAATATAGAAAAAAAAATAATAATAATAACATTACCTACAACCACAGAAAACAATTTTTTACAGCTTGCAGGTGTCTATCGTATCCCTTAAAAATCATCTGGCCAAAGAGCAGAAACGGGTGTTATATTGGCATTAATAAACAAAATTTAGGTTATTTAATGAAGGAACACCTTTCTGACTGGAACAAAAGGATTCCAAAAACTTCTCTGATACAGTATTGTGTAGGTATGAAACAGAACCTGACTGGGAGAATATATCAATAATGACAATACATAAAAGAACCCAAAGGATTTTTTGTTGCAGAATTAGTGTGTATGAAAAAAAAAAAAAACAAATCCTAGCAATGGCAATACCCAATCACAAGCTGAGCTCTCAAAAACGTAGATTAGTCTCATAAAAGTGAAAAAAATAAGCTAGGGAAAGACAAATGCAATAAGAAACTGAGAGAATATATTCAACATATTTTATATTAGGCCTAAGGCTGATTAATGTATTCAAATAGCTAAAATATGTAGTACTTTTCATTAAAGATTCCAGTATGAATTTCATGCTATCCTATTCAGTTTTCCACATTATGTTTTGCTTGAGAAATACTGTTTTTCCAAGCAAAACAATGTGGAGAACGGAATAGGACAGTATGAAATACATACCACCATCTTCAAAAAGAGTGAGAGAAGTTAAAAATAAAGAAATTAAAAAAAAATTCTGTGATTTCTGGTTTGGTGTGAGCATGGCAGATGGTGTTTTGTTGGATATTCACTCATTGTTAACAGGAGATACAAAGGTCTTTCATTGTTCTCGTAGGGGAACCAAGGAGACCAATGAAAGACTAACATCAACCTTGCAATGCATGATGGGAAAGTACTTGAAAGATGAGTAGCCAAATGCAATTGTAGTGCATTAGAATAATTCTTGATGTCCACATATTACACATAAATTACGTAAAAAATTATAAGTGGTGAGACGCTTCGGTAGTGACTTCTACCTTCATCAGCCTTGGAATGAAACATGTTGTATAAGCATCAGTTGTTGCCAGATTTCAAAATAGCTTTCCAAATGATAGGTATGTTAAAGGGTACGTCTCTATTGCAGGTGTTAGGAGTAAGGTAGACTTCAATGTTTTCGCAGTACCCTGAGGGCTTTCCGATTGCTGAATGGAGCGGAAAACTCCCTTCATCCATCAATCTTCAAGATTTCTTGTACACCTTTGACATGGATTCATTATTTCTTTCTGTTCCTTTCTTTGATGCCTACATGCTCATGGTTAAAAATCTAATGGAGCAACTAGAACTTCCTCGGGAACTCATCAAATATCTTTATGACTGTTTTGATTCATTGGATAAGTATTCCTGTTTTGTATGCAATGGTATCTACTACCAACAAAAACAGGGCATACCAATAAGCTCTCCTCTTTCCCCCTTACTTGCTGAAATTTATTTGCAGAATATTGAAAAATTAATCACTGCCCTCATCCCTCTTAAAACTCTTCATTTGGTTACAGTACGTTGATGACATCTTCATTATTTGGCCACACCAGAAACACTTTCTGTTTGAACTCATGTCCTCTATAACTTCCAAATTCCCTCATATAAGATTCTCTTCTCAAGAACAGGTTGACAACAATATTAGTTTTCTGGATGTTAATGTCAACCCAGACTTCTCACTTGGTCTCTCTGTTTACAGGAAACCTTCTGTCACCCATAATATCATCCCTTACCATTCCTGCACCTTTGGTAAATACAAATTGGCTGCTTTAAAGACGTACATCCACAGAGCCAACCTTATTTTCAACAGCCCTTCTGCTCTTCAAAACGAATATCACAAAATCATCAACATTGGCAAATTGCATGGCTTTCCACCACTACATAGGCTAATTAAGAAATTTGAATCACAGAATAGATCTAGTTTACTGCCTGAACTTTCCACCACTCATCAGTTTGTTGGCACTTTGCCCTTTAGCCTGGCCTTCACTCTCTAAGTTTGCTCCATTTTCGAGTCTTTTGGCTACAGGATTGCTGTTAAACCACCTCCACATCTTCTTAACTGTATCCTTAAAGACAGAAATCCCAATAAGCCCCTAGAGTTACAAGGTGTCTACTCTATCCCTGTCAACACTTGCACAGGTGTTACCCACTATATTGGTAGTACTTACTGAAGCATCAACCGGCGATTGGCGGAATATATTGCTGATGTTAAGAAAGGCAATCTGGCAACGTGTTTCATTCCATGGCTGATGAAGCTAGAAGTCACTACCGAAAAGTCCCACCACTTATATATAATTTTTAACATAACTTATGCATGATATGTGGACATCAAGAATTATTGT
Organism: Macrothele yani; assembly: GCA_039090855.1. Lineage (NCBI taxonomy): Eukaryota > Metazoa > Arthropoda > Arachnida > Araneae > Macrothelidae > Macrothele > Macrothele yani. The sequence goes on from CM077011.1 coordinate 169,544,417, forward strand.
AATATTTTGTGTGTTACATGCTTCACTGCCAATTACTCTCACTATAATTGTAGTGCAACATACTACCATTGAAAATGGCTCAAGGAGTGTTGAAATGCAGTGATCTGACAAAATAGGTCCTGTTAAAATAGCTACCCATCAAAAGTGGCCCATCAAAACAAAATATAGCCAAAACATTATGACCACCTGCCTAATATGATGTTGGTCCTTCACATGCTGCAAAAATAGCTCTTACCCAGTGAGGCATGGCACTACAAGATCTCTAATGTTGTCTTGTGGTATCTGGTGCCAACATGTTACCAGCAGATCTTGTAAGTTACATGGTTAAGCTGCCGCAGTTTGGATTTGCTGTTCCAACACAATCCACAGATGCTCGATTGGAATGAGGTCATAGGAATTCGGAGCCCAGGGCAATACCTGGAAATCTTCCTCCTGTTCCGTGAACCATTCTCGAACAATCTGGGCAGTGTGGTATGGCGCATTATCCTGCTGGAAGAAGGCACCACTAGGGGTGAATACCGTTGCCACGAAAGGATGTATCTGGACTGCAAAGATGTCTAGTTAGGTGGTAGATGTTATAGTTTTTTGCACATGAATGATTGTACCCAGGGTTTTCCAGCAGAACATTGCCCAATACTTTCTTCACTGGCTTGTTTTTGTTCTACTGTGCATCCTGGTTCCAACACTCCCCCAGGTAAATGATGCACAGATATGCACCATCCACATGGTGTAACGGGACATGAAATTCATCACGTCTGACAACTTTCTTCCAATCATTCAAGGTCCAGTTTTGATGCTCGTCTGCCCACTGCAGGCGCTTTTGACGGCGAACTCATGTCAGCATGGGTACTTGGAGCTGACTGCAGCTATGCAGCCCCATTTTCAGCAGGTTTCGATGTACTGTGTGTTGTGACACATTACTCCTGTCACCTGCATTTGAATTACCAACAAGTTGTTCCACAGTATTCCATCTGTTGGCTTGTACCATTCAGGATAACCATCATCCACCTCTAGCATCAATGAGCCATGGTTGGCCCACACCTTGCTGGTAGTTCATGGTTTTGCCCTCCTCGGGCCACTTTTTGAAAGTACTATGCGTTGCTGACTGTGAGCACCCCACAAGCCTTGCCATTTCAGAAATGCTCTGGCCCAATTAACTGGCCATTTCAGAAATGCTCTGGCCCAATTAACTGGCCATTTCTGAAATGTTCTGGCCCAATTAACTGGCCATTTCTGAAATGCTCTGGCCCAATTAACTGGCCATTTCAGAAATGCTCTGGCCCAATTAACTGGCCATTTCTGAAATGCTCTGGCCCAATTAACTGGCCATTTCTGAAATGTCTGAAATGCTCTGGCCCAATTAACTGGCCATTTCTGAAATGCTTCGGTCCAATTAACTGGCCATTTCAGAAATGCTCAGGCCCAATTAACTGGCGATTTCAGAAATGCTCTGGTCCAATTAACTGGCCATTTCTGAAATGCTCTGGCCCAATTAACTGGCCATTTCTGAAATGCTCTGGCCCAATTAACTGGCCATTTCTGAAATGCTCTGGCCCAATTAACTGGCCATTTCAGAAATGCTCTGGCCCAATTAACTGGCCATTTCAGAAATGCTCTGGCCCAATTAACTGGCCATTTCAGAAATGCTCTGGCCCAATTAACTGGCCATTTCTGAAATGCTCTGGCTCAATTAACTGGCCATTTCTGAAATGCTTTGGTCCAATTAACTGGCCATTTCAGAAATGCTCTGGCCCAATTAACTGGCCATTTCAGAAATGCTCTGGTCCAATTAACTGGCCATTTCAAAAATGCTCTGGTCCAATTAACTGGCCATTTCAGAAATGCTCTGGCCCAATTAACTGGCCATTTCAGAAATGCTCTGGTCCAATTAACTGGCCATTTCTGAAATGCTCTGGCCCAATTAACTGGCCATTTCTGAAATGCTCTGGCCCAATTAACTGGCCATTTCAGAAATGCTCTGGCCCAATTAACTGGCCATTTCAGAAATGCTCTGGTCCAATTAACTGGCCATTACAGTTTGGCCTTTGTCAAACTTACTTAAGTCTACTGCCTTCCCATCTGAAGAACAAGAATAATACTGATTAACAGTGCTCAGTATCAGGTGTTATTTACACCATTTCATAACATTGATATGCACCGTCATTTACATGGAGTTACTGTGATTTCCATAAAGACACAATTGGTCATAATGTTTTAGCTCCTCAGTTTATAATACTGTATGTGTAGATACATCTACTGAATTGCCAACTGAAATAAAATAAAATTTAAACAGTTTTTAGCAAAATATAAAATAATTGAAACAATTTTTAGCAAAAAAAAAGAATGTTTTTAATCAAATTAAATTGTCACATTGTAAGAAATTCCATGTAGGCAGACCAAAATATTGGTAACACAATAATTTTGCATAGTTTTAAACAACTTTTATCAAAAAATAATGGTTTAAAATAAGTGAAGTTATATTATCAAGTTATAGGAAATTCTACACAGATAGTCCAAAATATTGGTGTCATGATAATTCTGTCCAAGTATTTCAAGGTGTTGATTTAGTTGCAGGTACTTTTACTTTGATGCTGCTGGTTCTCTAAATCATGCTTGAAAATTAGCTAAATCAATTTCAACTTGACCTTGTTATTTTAGAAATTGTTGTACAAGTTTGTACACTAATGTGTGATGGCAGTCTATGGTCTGTTGAAAAGAGTGATGCCGTCCGTCAACCGAGTTATTCGTGCAAGGAAGATTATTGCAAACTTTATTGTAAATGATGCATGTGGAAATTGCAACCCAGGATTAAGAACACGTGTATTAAGAAACTGAAATCGCTGTGCTCAGTCTTTCGTGCTACTTGTCAGTCAGCACAGTAGGACACTGTGGCTGCTCCCGTAGCTTACGTCACAATTCCTGTTGGTTGTTCTCAAGCAGTCCACAAAGACTTACAGCATGCAGAACTTCTCTGAGCATGCTCCAGTTTCTTTCTCCTAGATTTCTTACACGATGCAGTAGTTGATCAAAACAGATGGAAAGCTTATCTGATTGTTACTGTGCTCTCAAGAAATTTGCATGATCAACCAGTTAAATTCTTTTTATGTACTTCTAGTTTTTTATGTTCTTTCTAGTGAAATTTTCATGTTTTTTTAATTTCTTAAATGGCAACTGCAATTAATTCAGTAGATTCTTTCTTGAAAGGATTATTTTCTTTAAGAACTTTGGAGGGAAAAATTAGCATAAAATTCTTATGATCCGAAGTTAAAGTAAAAATAAATTTTAATTAATCCTTTAGATCCATGATTCTTGAGGAGGGCCTAAAAATGAAGCTTGATCCACGTGCAGTTATTTATACTTTTTTGCATTTCATAAATTCTTTATATGTAGTATAATATGTGATTTAGTTCATTTGTGTATAATTAATTCATATTTAAGCTCTTAAGAAGTGCACTGAGAATCACCAGTAATAATATTACAAGGTTGATTGTACATTGAAAAAAGACACCACAAAAATATTTCCCATTAAAAATGTGAAATAAACAAAACATATTTTTCAAAAAACTTGAGTAAATAAATATTTTTTTTTTATATGATCCACAGGTGAATATGTTTCCTTGGCAACTGTAATCGTTGCAGATTAATAAATCTGCATATTCTGTAAAATATTAGGCTTAATATTTTATCGAATATAGGTTTATAAATTTAACCCCTAACCCTAAAAAGAGGATTAATGCAATTTTTTTTACTGATGCTAAGAAGGTGAAGGAAATGATTAACAATTCATATAAATTTGTACAGAATTACAGAAAACACCTTGAGTTACTTTTAATTTTATTTTATTCCCCCCTCCCCTTTTCTTTATAGTGAATGGTGAGGCTCAGCCCTTTGAATCCCAATTCCAAGGTCTTTGCTGTAGGAGGGAGTAATCATAGCATGCACATTTTCAGCGGCAGGAGCTGCAACTGACCAAACATTAATATTCAATTTGGGTAATCTGCACCAGAATTCCACAGCACGAAATTCATGTTTCTTGATGTATTTTGAAGAGCAACAGGGATAGCAATAACTGAAACATTGGTTGGATTAGGGTGTGATTGTTGTGCTTTCTCCCAAATGTGTTCTATAGCTCTTTTAGAAGCTGTGTGTGAAGGCAAATGAACAGACACCTAAAGTGTAAATCCGTTTGTAAACTGCTGAATTAATTTGTCTAGGTTTTTGGAATCCAGATCCTGCTGGTGCCTCATTTTTGGCTGGATTTGGTGCATGATTGTAGTCTGTGATATCCATTGCAATTTCATTAAACACTTTCAAACGTCCACAGCAAAATGTTTTGGTACACCTCCTTAATGTACTTCCATCTGCATTTATTACCTTTCAATACTGATACCTATCCTTTAACAGCAAATCTCTCTCCCTTTCTGAGATTCTATTTTCTCCATATTTAACAACTGTACTCTCCATGCCATTGAATTGTAAGCAAGGAGTAATTCAAGATTGTGCTGGTGAAACTTAAAATAAGGGACTGGTTTGTGTGAAAGTAATTGGGTGTGTGCATGTGTGTGTGTATGCACTGCAAGAGTAGGAGTATGTATGTAAATATCCATTTGTTCCCAGTCGAGCAAAATCAAAAAATGTATTTAACAAAATGTTTCACTAACCTGCATGTGATTTATCTATTTGCAGAATATGACTTTATCAATGGTGAAATGATAAATAATAAAGCACTGATTCACTACGACAATAAGTAAAAAACCTAAAATTATTTGCTACCACACATTCACACAAAACACACGCAAATATTTATGTAATAAGATTTCACAGGATATTAAGAAATTTTCAAAACTGGAGTTATTTGCTTGGACACTAGAAATACATGATTGGAGCAAAACATTTAACAAATTCAAAATTAAAGTAAGTGCCAAAAATATGAAGTTTCACCAATGACATGTTTAGTTGAATGTATGAACCAATTCTTGTTTGTTTGTGCTTATCATGAAAGCTGTTTTAAATGTTCTTCAGCTTCCTCTGATGCAATGGTTAAGATGTTTCTTGATGCAAAATAAACTCTAAGGTTTCCTGAACAGAGATTAAGTGATTGAAAAGTGACAAAGGGATGGGCTAAAATACAACATTTTTCCTGGAGATGCACATTTGGCTAGCATGAGGTGAGCAACGGGAGGTGGTAAGAAAGAAGCAGAAATGTTCTTGTCTTCATTTAAATTGACCTATCCATAAAGGAAACCATGGAGTATTGCTAACAATAAGTAATTCCTTGTTTTCCAGTGAAATTATGCCACCCATCTTGTTTGCTAATAATCGTGCTGAACTTTGATGTTTGTGGTTTCTCCAAAAAATATTGTTCGTTAAAATAACAAGGGAAGGATATTACAATGTTCAAGGGATCTATAAGAATTTAGGTTTATACAGAAATTCGTATTATGCAAGCTGGTTATGTGTGAGTTCTACTGTATTTCACAAAATCATAAGTACCTTTAATCTGCATAGTGAGTGCCAACATATCAGCTGCAGGGTAACATATGATAGTAATAGGTAGGGAGCATTTGCACAGTGCAGATCACAGTGAGAACAATAGTTTTTTTGTTTTTTTTCAAATTGTGCAATACATTTAGTGAGATAACACTCCTAATGATGCCATTTCAATCCGTGAAGATTTTGCTGAAAACATTATAGATTCAAAAACTGCATGAAATTAGAAACCATATTGTGATGCATATAATTACCCACGCAAATAAAAATATGACATGAAGGTTGGAACTGTCGATCTAAAACATAAAGGTAGTGCCATGAAATTTAACCTGTCAATAATAAACATCAAATACAAACAAAAGTATTTTTGTTGTCAGAACCACAAACACATTCACTCTTATTAAAAGTTTAGAAACTGAAATTTCTCATCTCCTCCATACTTTTACATTTGCACCCTTGCTGTAAGTATAGATCTAGCTGGTCTGTCCAGTTTTTTGGGGTTTTTTTTAGCTGTCTTTTGTAAAAAAAGATCGTGCTTACATTGTCACTTTTCCCATCTGCCCTTCCGTCTGTGGACACTTTATCTCTGCAACTATTAGCCCAATTTAAAAATTTCTCTTTGCATTAGGAAGCTTGAAATGTGAGAATGATGATCCTTGCACTCCCTCACCCCCCATCCCTGATGCATAACTTTGCTGCTGTATGGTGTAAATGTAGATATCAAATTCAAAATACATTATATTATATATACACAGTCGAGTCACATTATTGTGACCACCTCCTGCTTTTGACGTCAACAGCGCATAGCCAATGAAAGAAGGCACTTGTCGTGAGCTGGGTTTGAGGGTATATAAGGTGTGCTGTAGGCATTCTGAAAACATATCACTAGTTGCTGTCATTTATAAAAGGAGAATTTTATCAGATTTGCAAAAAGAGAAGATTATCTGCTTTCGGACCAAGGGTGACAATCTTTCTGAAACATCATAGTTTGTGAACTGTTTGCATGCAGCTGTGGTTAAAGTGTATCGTGATTGGAGAAATTGCACCATTGTGAGTAAGCGACGTGGAAACTGCAAAGCACCATGTGCCATTAATGTGAGAGGTGAATGTTGGCTGCAAAGGTGCGTGAGGGCCGATCCACACTCTACAGTGGGAAAACTCACTGGCCGAATGAACGAGATGGTTACCGGAAGTGTGTCTAAAATGATAGTTCAGTAAACCCTGCTGCGTATGGTACTTCAATGTAGATGGATGGTCACTGCACTTATGCTAACGAAGGTGCATTGGCAGAAAAGGCTTACATTTGAATCTCAGTATCGGAATTAGACCTCTACTGTTGCCTTCTCTTATGAGTCACATTTTCTGCTTCATCGAACGGATGGATATTGGCGTATAAGGTGAGAAACATCGGAGGACAAATACTACTTCAATCATTGCTGAAAGAACACAAGCTAGTGGGGGCAGCATTATGTTCTGGGGAATGTTTTCATGGCATTCTCTGGGTCCACTCATACTTGTGGAAGGCACTATGGACCGAATTCATTATGAATCCATCCTTGCAGACCACGTACACCCATACATGCTGATTGTCTTCCTTGGGCGAATGGGATCTTCCAGCACGACAATGCAGTGTGTTACACAGCTAGAAATGTCCGACAGTGGTTGGAAGAGCACAATGAAGACTTCAAAGTACTTCCCTGCTCACCTAATTACCCAGACTTAAACCCACTTGAGTATCTGTGGGACCACCTCGATCGTGTTGTTCGCTCTATGGATCTTCCACCATGCACCCTCTAGCAGCTGTCAGATGCACGGCAGTCAGCATGGCTCCACATACCTGTGAACACCTTCCAGCACCTTATTGAGTCACTCTGAGCCCGTCTAACCGCTGTCCGCGTTGCACACGGTGGTTACTCTTGGATATTAGCTGGTGGTCACAATAACGTGACTCGACTGTGTATTTGCTTCTAAACATCTGATTGAAAAAATTATTTTTCCTTTCGACGCTATTTATATCAAAGACTGTTTTAGGTACAGTCTCCTTTTCAAGTAATGTATAGATTTTTTGCAAGGGGGTGTAAAGGTAAATCGTGTTTACCCTTATATGTATGCTTCTAAAAGTCTGGTTTTAAAAAGTTTTCCTGCATTGGACACAGCTCCTGATGGGAGATGTTTTACATATAATTTCTAAATTTTGGTAAAGAATGGTATGGCCACCAGGGGGCATAAGTATTTATTTCTGCTTCTGATGTATTTGCAGCAAAATCTGAGCTAAAAACTTGATTGGAAAAAATCTGTCGTGGACCGATACTGCTCACCTTGGAAAACCTTTTGAAAAGACCTGTTTAAAATAGTGCATAGTTTTTCCACCAGGGGCGTAGATGCATATCTTATTTTTGTTGATATCTCTGCTTCTAAGAGTCCAATTTGAAAACAATATTTCTTTGTTGGAGAGTGTTTCCAGTGAAAAATGTTTCTCATATAATTTAAATTTTTTCTTAACGCACAATTTTTTCACTAGAGAGCGTAAATTCACATCTCTGTTTACAGTAATATCTGCAAAACTAAAAACCCGATTGAAAAAATTATTTTTCACTCGGATACTAGTAACTATGAAAATATTTTGTGTGTATGATAATGCACAATTATGCCACTAATGGGCACAAATGTATAATGTTTTTTGCAAGATCTCTGCTTCTAAAAGTGTGATTTAAAAATTCTTTTAACACTGGATACCATTTATCTTGTGGAAACTTTAGGTTTGTGTTTGAGTAGTTTTTTAGTTCACAGTTCTGTCACTAGGTGGTGTTTGTGTACTGTTTGTAGCTGTATCTCCACTTCTAAAAACCCTATTGAGGATTTTTTTTTTTTTTTTTGACTGTATGCCATTTGCTACAATAAAGATGGAGAGCATTTTCCTCTTTAAATAGTCAACAGTTTTCTCACTAGGAACATAAAGGTAAAAAAATTCTCACAATTTCTGCTTCCAGGAAACATATTTGAAAAGTTCTTTTTCTTTAGCATACATAGCTTTTGCCATGAAAAATAACCTTTTGCCTATTTTCAGCTTTTTCATTATGCAATATTCTTCTGCTAAAAAGCTTAGTTTATATCATGGTTCCTACTATATTTCTTTTACTGTTCGTTTCGAAAATCTTTGTCTCTGATATCAGCCTTCCTTCTGCTATGAGAAACTTTTTGTGCACCATTTGTTAATTTTCGTAACATACTTTTTAGTTTTTAGTATGTTACGAAAATTAACAAATGGTGCACAAGAAGCCAACAGCTTCTTGAATGTTCATGTGGAAGTAAGTAGCTGTTTCTATTTCTGGAAGTTATATCGGTTATAGAAATCCGGTTGATTTTTTTTTTTTCTAACCGGTTCCATTGCCTTTGAATTAACTTTGTTAAATTTTATTCGCATCGGAAAAGGTTCAAACGATCTGCTCATTACAATTTTTTTTTTTCCTTTTTCAAATTTTTGCCCTAATGAAAGGGATGTTTCAGCAAGTGAACTAAATCTCTTTGTTTCTGATACAGAAACTTTTTACAGTGGTATGCCAAAGTATTGCATCATTTGCAAAAACTGTGAATTTTTAAGTTTAACTTTTTTTAACTAACTAATTTTCATAGTTAAATTTCACCATTTATAAATGTCATTAGATGCGAAATTTAATGGAGATTTCAAAAATGTCTTAGTTTTTCCTGTAGCATTTCTGTTCTTAAGATACGATATAAAATATGGGGTTTGACAAACACATTGAAATTCACTTTAACTGTGTATCAGTTCTTACAGCCAATCATAGACATTCTTTTACTTGATTGGCTGCTTCCTAATGCTGTCCTAATCCTACTCATCCTTTATAAGAACAGAAGTAGCTACAGGAAAAACTAAGACATTTTGAAATCTCCATTAAATTTCGCATCTAATGACATATTAGTACGTTCAAAAAGTTCCGGAACTTTTTATAATAAAAAGGAATGAGAACAGATAATACTTGTTTATGCAGTGTTTCCTTCGAAGTAGTTACCCTGTGCAACTAGATGCATTTTTGCCAGCGCTCATACAAAGATTTAAATGCAGATTGCAAGCCTACTTTTGCCACATCCTCCAGTGCCTCCGTCGCAGCTCGTTGCACTTCTTCGGAACTTGAGAAGTGTCGCCCCTTAAGCAAATTCTTCATCCGGGGAAAAAGGAAAAAGTCGCACGGGGCGAGATCAGGGGAACAAGCTGTTTGTGGAAGAACGGGAATGTGATGTTTGGACAGGCAATCGGACACCAGGAGGGATCTGTGAGCCGGCGCATTATCATGATGGAGCACCCACGAGTTGGTCTTCCAAAGATTGTGTCGTTTGCATCTCACTGATTCTCTGAGACGTTTCAGGACGTTGACGTACTCTTCTTTAGTGACTGTACGACCATGTTAAAGGAATTCCTTGTGTACAACCCCCTTGCAATTGAAGAAAACTGTTAACAAGACCTTTCCTTTGGAACGGTCAGCCTTGAACTTTTTGGTGGTGGTGCACGGTGATTTCCACACTTTTGACTGTCGGTTGGATTGGGGGTCGTACAGAAAGCACCAAGTCTCATCGCCAGTGATCAATCGGTTCAAGAGATTGGGATCTGAATCCACTGCATCAATGTTATCCCTGCAAACTTGCATGCGCTCATCCAGTTTTCCTTGTGTCAAGTTTTTGGGAACAATTTGTTGGCACACGTGATGCATGCCCAGTTTCTCTGTTAAAATGGCTTGGCAACTTCCAACTGAGATGCCGGCAATTTCTGCAATCGCTGCAACAGTTTTTTGACGGTCATTTTTTACAATTTCTTTGACAATGATGATTTGTTCATCCGTTGTAGATGTTGAAGGTTGTCCTGACCTCTCATCATCCTCGATGCTCTGTCGCCCGTTTTCGAATCGTCGATGCCACTCATAAACTCTAGTTCGACTCATTGCACTCTCACCGTACGCTGACTTAATCATTTGAAAAGTCTCAGCGAAAGATTTTCCGAGCAGAACACAGAATTTTACACTTGAACGCTGTTCAAAATTCGACATCGTTGTCCTCGCGACAGAGAGCCTCGAATGCCTGTAATCACGAACTACGCACATACGCTGCAAGATATTTAGAAGAGAGCATGTACAGCGTATGCAAGGTACTTAGAAGAGACTCGCTTCCAAGTTACTTGCATACGCTGTACGTGTTGGATCTGGATCAAACCGGTTCTGGCTGGTTGGTCACATGATGCTCTTCGCTTGCTCAGCGAGGAATGACGTAATTCACTGACATTTGGCAAATATTCAAAAAGTTCCGGAACTTTTTGAACGTAGTTGTATAAATGATGAAGTAACTTTGAAAATTAGTTACTTAAAAAAGGAGTTAAACTTAAAAATTCACGGTTTTTGCAGGCGATGCAATATTTTTGCATACCACTGCGTGTATGGTCATTTTGGAAACATGCATTTTAGCCGCTGGCGGAAGTAAGTAGCTGTTTTTATTTCTGAGTGTTTTATCAATTCTAGAAATCCAGTTGATTTTTTTTCTAACTGGTTCCATTGACTTTGAATAACTTTGATAAATTTTATTAGCGTTGGGAAGGAGTCAAAAGGCCGGGTGGCGCAGTAGTCTAAGCGATGGCCTTTGATCATTCGTCCGTAAGGGGTCCGGGTTCGAATCCCGGTGAGGCATGGATGTTGTGTTTGTCTTACGGCACTGGCTCTCTCCCTTCACTGGAACCAGTGACCCAAAATTAGGGACGGGCGACTGCTTGTAGCCCATTGAGTTGCTCTCACGGTGGTCATTAAACCTCCAATTAAAAAAAAAAAAAAAAAAAAAAAGGAGTCAAAAGATGTGCTCATTACAACCGAAAATTCGGTGTCATCTTTCTTGTTTGATGTTGCAATTTGTATTAACTACTGTTGTACATAGTTAAATGATGATCGCTTTCCTGTTGGCCCAGTGTTCAGAAGTGTAAGTTTTCTGGCTATACGTCCAAGTTGGGCTCGGGTCCGAGTCCTGAATGAAACATGGGCGCTTGTTCTTTCCCTTCCCTTGTCTTACTGCGCTTGTTTTTTACCTTTCTTAGAACCAGTGACGCCAAATCAGGGATGGGTGACCGCATATGGCTGGCCCTTAGGGTCGTTCGTGGTGGTTGTCAAATCTCGAAAGAAAAAAATGCAATTCCAAAGCTGATAATATAAGATTTTATTATAAACAAATGTAATTGAAATATCACAATTTTGATTCCATCAAACAAATCAGATTTTCTTTTTAATCTTAAATCTGAAGAAGTCCTACGTTTCTTCATGCAGTCGAATTTTGACTGTCATCTCTACAACGTCGACTTACTAGGAGAGAATTGCTTTCCTTACATTAATCCTGGAGCGCTCAAAATAGTGAATATTACACTAAAAAACTTAAATACATGCTTATGTGATTGCTGTCATTTTCCATAAAATACACATATAGAGGTGAAATCTGTTTCATTTTGTAAGAAATGCACAACTATTTACAGCGTGCCCAACTATAAAAAAATTAGTCCGCTGAAACTCTGTTGTATGTTGGAAAAAAGGCAGTCAACTTGGTATTTCCCGTGGGTGCCATGTAAGTTGCCTCACCCCTCCGGACAACGTACTGTTCCTCAGGCACAGCATAAACGATGCCGTCAGTCTGTGGAAGAGAAACCACGGTTATTTTGTCTCCTGTGCCAACAGCTTCTTGAATGTGTGTCTTTGCTTCTGGTAAATGGAGAGCCTGAAATATAAAACAAGGGATCACTGTATCACAAAAATTATCGCAAACAAAAGTACTTTAATTGGTAACGTTTTTATTGCTGATCTTTTGTACTATTTGAATTAATGATGTATGTTAGTGTAACGGCACTGCTTTTAATAAATAGGAATATAAATTCTTTGCCAAATGGTAAATGAGTTAGAATTTTCCATCCCTAGAAGACCGAAATTCGCATTTCCCGGCTGCCACCAACTAACTGCCCCTATCAGGTAACAATATTTTCAAAATTCAGTTGTCCTGTTTTCGATACATGTCTTAAAGTAAGCTTATGTGATCTTGATCCAAATATTTGTCAGTAGAAACTCCACATTTAGAAGGCTAATTTCAAGAATTCCATTTTGATAAAAAAAATTTTTTTTTTTAAATCCTGAGGTTTTCTGACGATCTCTGGTACAGAAATCGTTGCATGACGTTGATACACCGCATTCGAGTTTTTCTAAACACACCGAAGTGCCAAAACATTAGAACCACCTGCCTCATATGTTGTCGGTCTTCCGCATGCCACCAAATCAGCTCTAACCCGGCGAGGCATGTGCGCCGTAAGATTTTTAAAGATGTCTTGTGGTATCTGGTATCAGCACGTTACCAACAGATCCTAACTCATTGCATGGATGAGCCGCCGCAGATCGGATCTGCTGTCCCAACACAAACCACAGATGCTCGATTGGACTGGTGTATCGGGAATTTGGAGGCCAGGGTAATTAATACCTGGAAGTCTTCCTCATGTTCCACGAATCATTCTCGAACAATCCGTGCAACGTGTCATGCGCACTACTGCTGAGAGAAGGCACTACTAGAGGCGAGCACCGTTGCCATGAAAAGATGTATCTGGACTGCAGTGATGTTTAGGTAGGTGGTAGACGTCATAGTTTCCTGCACATGAATAACTGCAGCCAGTGTTTCCCAGCAGAACATTGCCCAAAGCATTACACTTCCTCCACCGGCTTGTTTCGTCCTACGGTCCTCCTGGTGCCAACACTTCCCCAAGCGAATGATGAACACGTACTTGGCCGTCCACATGGTGCAACCGGAAATGAAATTAATTGGACTAGACCTTCCAGTCATTCAAGGTCCAGTTTTGATGCTCGCGCACCCATTGTAGGCACTTTCGATGGTGAACCAAGGTTAGCATGGGCGCTCCGAGCTGCCTGCGGTTACGCAGCCTAATTTTCAGCAGGATTTGGTGAACTGTGTGTTGTGACACATTACTCCCGTCACCAGCTTTCAATTACCGGTGAGTCGCGATGCAGTATCCCTTCTGTTCGCTCGTACCACACGGGGTAGTCGTCGTTGACCTCTAGCATCTATGAACCGTTGTGGTTAGCCCACACCATGGCGGCGGTTTGTGGTTTTTCCCTACCACGGACCACTTTTTGAAGGTACTAACCACGGCTGACTATGAGCACCCCACAAGTCTTTTGTACTAACCACGGCTGACTATGAGCACCCCACAAGTCTTTTGAAGGTACTAACCACGGCTGACTGTGAGCACCCCACAAGGACCACTTTTTGAAGGTACTAACCACGGCTGACTATGAGCACCCCACAAGTCTTGCCGTCTCGGAAATGCTTTGACCCATTGGTTTGGCCATCACAATAGTCGTCATTCACCTCTAGAATCTATGAACCGTTGTGGTCGGCCCACACCATGGCGGCGGTTTGTGGTTTTTCTCCACCTCGGACCACTTTTTGAAGGTACTAACCACGGCCAACTATGAGCACCCCACAAGTATTTTGAAGGTACTAACCACGGCTGACTATGAACACCCCACAAGTCTTTTGAAGGTACTAACCACAGCTGACTATGAGCATCCCACAAGTCTTTTGAAGGTACTAACCACAGCTGACTATGAGCACCCCACAAGTCTTTTGAAGGTACTAACCACGGCTGACTATGAGCACCCCACAAGTCTTTTGAAGGTACTAACCACGGCTGACTTGAGCACCCCACAAGTGTTGCCGTCTCGGGAATGCTTTGACCCAGTAGTTTGGCCATCACAATAGTCGTCATTCACTTCTAGAATCTATGAACCGTTGTGGTCGGCCCACACCATGGCAACAGTTTGTGGTTTTTCCCCACCTCGGACCACTTTTTGAAGGTACTAACCATGGCTGACTATGAGCACCCCACAAGTCTTGCCGTCTCGGAAATGCTTTGACCCAGTAGTTTGGCCATCACAATAGTCCTCATTCACCTCTAGCATCTATGAACCGTCAAACTCGCTTTAAATCCGCTGTCTTTCGCATCTGAAGAATAAGTCTGATTAACAGAATTCAGTATTAGGTGTTATACCGTTTCCATGACCTTCACACGCGCCGTCGTTTACCTACAGTTGCTTCGATTTCGATAAAAACGCGCTGGGCCTAATGTTCTGGCTTTTGGTGTATATTTGTGCTTTCTGGAGATGGATAGGAATAATTTATTTTACTGTCACCTAAACGCAAGCCCTGATTAAGCCTAAAGGCAAGCCGTCGTACACGGATAGACACATGACGGATTGATATTCGAAACGTAAATAGGAAACAGTCGGAGCATGAGACGTAACAAAACAGGTAACACACAAGCCGTCTGTGCAAACTGACGGCGGCAGTATTGTGGCAACACATAACATTTGGAAGTGAAGTTACATAAGAACAAAGACTAAAATAGTGCGTACTAAGCTCTAGTAGGGTATATGGTTACTAGCGATCGCTAAAACTCTGAAACATCGAAAGGATGTGATTATCCAACCGTTCTTCGGGGATTCTCTGCCATTCCAGGTTGAGTGAATACTTCAGCTGCTGACGCGTCACGGAAGGGGACGGACCAACGCCTGCTGGATTGGATTGAAGAGCGAGAAGGTTAGTCCGTACGCTCGGTGTTCTTTTCCTGAAGCACGTTTTTCGCCAGCTGAATTCGGTGCATTCGAGGTTATCTTTCGCGAAGAGGAATGCATCCCTACTTACTGGAACATAAGGCACAACTAAAAGGAACATGATCTCATCTCTGTTTATGATCGCCGTCAGAGTTACATTGCGGATGACGCAGACATCTGTACGATCGCCGATGCTGATGACGGCCCATGTAAGAATTCCTTCACCACTGAAGGCATCTTCCTTTACTTCATAGAGGCTGGATTTTCCCTTGTTCATGCCAGGAAAGAGACGGCAATTATCGGACTGCTGGCTGAACAGCGAATCATCCGTGAAAAGAACGGAGTGCCATTGTTCACGGTCCCAACCACGATAGTCTTCACGACCCACTCCGTGCGGATTGTGTCCTGCGATATGAATGAAGGGGCACGCAATCATTGGTCGCCGAGCATAGTCCTCTGTGATGGTTTGGAGATTTAACGACCACTGTGAGCAACTCTATGGGCTATAAGTACCCTGTCCCTAGTGTATGATCACTGGTTCCAGGGAAGCGAGAGAGCCAGTGCCGCAAGGCAAGCACAACATCCATGCCTCACCGAAATTCAAACCTGGACCCATCTCGGACGAATGGTCAGCAGTCAGCGCTTAGACCACTGCGCCACGGAGGCGGCCCTCTTCGGTGGAGGCAATTGCGAATGATTTGTATGGATAAGTAAGTGACCTCAGTGAACAGGCCTTGTAGTTTGTAGTTCAGTTGCATTCATCGGCGATTCCTACGAGCTAGTAAACTGAAATACCGGTATCTTGTGCTGTTTTTGATATTGGGCGACCCTTCCCTGGTCTTCATCGTACTGTTGCGGTCTTCAGGAAACGACTCCACAGCCAACTGATGACGCTCTGAGACACTTCAACCGCTTCTGCCATTGCCTTCTGTGTTTATCCCACTTCCTTACAGCCTTCCGATTATTCTCCGAGCTGTGGATTCCGGTAAATCGCGTTACTGGGACATTGTTCAACTGAAACACACCTGCAATTTCCTATTTGAACGAGACGGATGCAACGCGCGCAATTTTTAGAAACGGTTTGGTTTTCGCTTTTGTAAAGTGCGCAAACGCGTAGTGCTGTTCATTTGTATGTTCTGAACTCCTTTTTGTTGTTGCCATGTGACGCTCAAAGGTTGACCTTTCACTTGCAGCTCGTAGATTTTTCGTCATTTTATCCTGACATCGCAATTTCCCTAATTTTTTTATCAATGTATTTACATAATAATCAGTCAAAATATGGCTGTTGTTATAGTTTTAGTTAAACTGTGTAGGACTGTCTCAGAATACTACATACTGTAGTACAGTCACCTAGTGCCGCCCCGGTGGCGCAGTGGTCTAAGGCGATGGCCTCTGATCATTCGTCCGAAAGGGGTCCGGGTTCGAATATCGGTGAGGCATGGATGTTGTGTTTGTCTTACGGCACTGGCTCTCTCCCTTCCCTGAAACCAGTGATCCTAAATTAGGGACAGGCGACTGCTTATAGCCCATTGAGTTGCTCACGGTGGTCGTTAACCCTCCAATAAAAAACAAAACAAAAACAGTCACCTAGTGGTCTTGAGCGTGGGCTTTACTCTTCCCGTATTGCCGGCTCAAGGTTAGAATCGCAGGACAAGACATGAATGTTGTGCTTGCCGCCAGGGTGGCGCAATGGTCTCAGCGCTGCTGGCTTCTGAGCATTCTTGCGAGATAGGTCTGGGCTCGAACCCTGGCTGAGGCATGGGTGGTGTATTTGTCTTACGGCACTGTATGTCTCCCTTCAGAATTAGTGGCCCTAAATTAGGGACAAGCGACTGCCCATTGAGTTTCTCACGATAGTTCGTTACCCCCTCCCCCAGCATACACAGCCCCCCATCGATGCTTTGCTTTTCCTTTCAGCGCTGGTTCTCTCCCATTTCTGGAACCAGTGGCTCTAAATTAGGGACGAATGATTCTTCATAGCCTTAGATGCTCATCTTTCAAACCAGAAAAAAAAAATGTCAATAAGATGAAATTATTTGAAAAGTTCTCATTTTTGCAAGACTCTACAGGTTTTATCTTAACAGAAACGTTATTTTTGTTAACGTTCAAAAATGTTGGAGCCGCCCCGGTGGCGCAGTGGTCTAAGCAATGGCCTCTGATCATTCGTCCGAACGGGGTCTGGGTTCGAATCCCGGTGAGGCATGGATGTTGTGTTTGTCTTACGGCACTGGCTCTCTCCCTTCCATGGAACCAGTGACCCTAAATTAGGGACGGGCGACTGCTTATAGCCCATTGAGTTGCTAACGGTAGTCGTTAAACCTCCAATAAAAACAAACAAACAAAAAAAAACCAGCGGCTAAATTGATGGCGAATATTATGCTTGGGGAAAAGGCAGGGCGAGCAATAGACAACATTCCTTTGTCGAATGATACAGTTCAGCGTCGCATAACTTCTTTGGCATCTAATGCGGAGGAGCAATTAATCACACGTGTGGGTGGTAGTAGTTATTTTGCTTTATACACTTTGACGAAAGCACGGACGTAGAAAATTTGTGTTAACTTTTAGCATATGTAAGAAGCATTTACGAAACTGAAGTTCATGATGACTTTTTGTTTAAAAAAAAAATTCAGAGTACAGGAGATGATATTTTTGGTATGGTTAATAATTATTTCGTAACACACAACTTTTTTTTTTTTTTTTTTTTTATTGGAGGTTTAACGGCCACCGTGAGCAACTCAATGGGCTATAAGCAGTCGCCCGTCCCTAATTTAGGGTCACTGGTTCCACGGAAGGCAGAGAGCCAGTGCCGTAAGACAAACACAACACCCATGCCTCACCGGACCCCTTTCGGTCGAATGCCATCGCTTAGACCACTGCGCCACCGGGGCGACTAACACACAATTTGGATTGGAAAAAAATGAGTCAGAGTCAGTACTGACGGTGCTCCAGCTTTGTGTGGGAAAAAGAAAGGGTTTTACAGCAAAGGTAAAAGAGTTAGTGCCTGAATGTAGTTCAACTCACCGCTTTATCCACAGAGAACAGTTAGCGGTAAAAGCAATGCCTTCTGCACTGGATCTTGTATTAAAACAAGTAGTTAAAGTGGTTAATTGAATAAATCACGGTCGCTGAACTCTCGCCTTTTTATTGTATTGTGCGAAGAAATGAGAAGTGTGCCCAAAATTTTACTTTTTTACACCGAAGTACGGTGGTTGTCAAGTGGGAAAGTGCTTTCAAGAGTTTTCGAGCTGAGGGAAGAGATCAAGATCTTCCTTCATGACACCGATGAAACAAGTAAATCACTTTTCCACCATTTCAAGTGACTAGCGCAGGTGGCATATCTCAGCGATGTAACCATTTTTAAAGTGCAAGGTAACTAAAAGCATTTTTGCAGAAAATTAATGTGAACTTTGGAGTAAACAGCTTGGTCGTGGGGAGTATGATTCATTTCAGCACTTGATGATTTTTTGCAGTCTTCAGGAGAACTAATTGATGATGAATTAGTGCAATTATTTTAGAACCATATAAAAATTCTGCAAGATAGCATAAAAAATATTTTCCAGGGCCCGACGAAAGTAAGGAATGGATTAAGAATCCTTTCAGTGATACAACTGTGACTGAAGGTCTTCGGCCTTTCATCTCGTATTTGTGATCAGCTTATTGAATTAGCGTCTGATGGAGCACTAAAAAAAAATCACGTTTAGTGAGAAATCCCTCGCAAACTTCTGGATACATGTGAAATTAGAGTACCCTGAACTCGCCAACACTGCCACCAAGCACCTGCTACCGTTTTCTCACAACGTACAATTGTGAAATAGGATTTTCTGCCCTGGTTGGACTAAAAAGTGTGGAAAGGAACAGGCTTAATGTTGAACCTGACTTAAGACTGAAACTATCTTCCATTGCACCTGATGTAACCAAACTGGTCAAAGATTGGAAGTTACACCATTCTTCACATTGAAATGGAGAATAAAAAAATTATTCGTTTATTTTCTTTCTTGAAATGCGCAAATACCATTTTAATTCTAAAAATAATTATGCTGTTATTGTTTCTTCTCCCTTGGTCTTAAACAGTTCCACGAGGTTACATTTTTTAACTCACTTATTAATTTTTGTTCATCATCTTGAATTATTTTCTTATTGACGCCTATATATCGAAAGATATAGTTTAGTGTTGATTCTTTTGTGTTACATTTTGTAGACTTTTGTGCCATCAAGTATTTTCATTGATTTGAGATGCCTAGTTCTATATTTTGATAATGCGGTTTGTTTTTTCTGTTTAATGTTGTGTTCAGTGATTTGCCATGTTCTTTTGTGTTTTAAATTATAATAAACAAACAGTACTTTTTTATTAATTTACTTTTACCTTTACTACGATGAAATAACTTTAATATCAAGTTTTTATTATGATAATGCATTTTAATGAGTTGTTAAATAATTATTCCTACATTTAGGTACTTGAACGGAAGAGGTGCCGAGGTAGGTGGTCTGTGTTATAGGTTGGCAGTTTACACCTAGTGGTCCACGGTAAAGCAAAGTTTGAGAACCACTGGGTTAAAGTGTCGAACAGAAATGAAAA
This sequence comes from Macrothele yani, assembly GCA_039090855.1. Classification (NCBI taxonomy): domain Eukaryota; kingdom Metazoa; phylum Arthropoda; class Arachnida; order Araneae; family Macrothelidae; genus Macrothele; species Macrothele yani. The sequence goes on from CM077011.1 coordinate 169,564,133, forward strand.
TCGAGTAAATGTTGCAATAAATATGGTGATGAAATCTGCACCCGTATGTTGGCTCAACGTATGCGAAATTACTTCGGGCCAACGACGTGATATCTGGATAGCTAAGGACCTGCCAACTGATGGTAGATCGTTACAGCAAACGAACAAGCAAATGTTACCATCAGTTTTTGTATATGGATTTTAAACAACTTCGGGGAGATTGATATCTTCCTAAATTTTCTTTTTCAAGGGCACTTTAGTGATTTTATTGCGCTTGATTTATCAACAGTTTTACGTGCAATAATAAATATCATCTCAATAAATCGTTGTTGGCAGATAGCCAAAGGAAAGAACCGTGCTTACAATCAGCCAGCAGGTCAATCCTTATGTAATGTGGTGTGGAGGTAACGCTGGGCACTGTTCACGTGCCGCCTGGGATGCGATCCTTTCAAAAACTAAGTTGTGAAGTCACATAAATAACAATGGCGTACTTTACACTGCACACTAAAAGCGATTAATCAATTTTAGCTCTTGGACAAGGAAATGGAAAGCTTTGACAAGGTTAATGCGGAATGCACGATCTAAGGCCCAAAAAACTAGAGGAGAAAGAAAACTTTTGAAAACCTGTTCCAGTGTCGACAAATGAGCAGAGCACTTTGCTCAAATGAATTATTAAATGGTTTCTAAAAAGCATATGCTTCAAACTTGCGGAATGCGGGCTACTGGCTCCGCAAACTACTGGGTTTTAGTTCTAATCCCGGTTAAGGCATCGATGTTATGCTCGTTCCTTATGAGGATGGGTCTCTCTCTCTTCCCTAAGCTTGCAAGCCTATGGTGCTCTTGTTTATGAAAAAAAGATTATTAAAGAATTTTAACTGAAATCTGTCTAGCACAAATAAAAACGCATGCGGCGGATAGAATGACGCATTTTATTGAGATTATTTTCATAAAAAAATTTGAAAATCAAGGCGTGCTCATTGCAACACTTGGTCAGGATGAAGCTAATGAGCTTATGTTTTGTTTCGCTTCAAGGTACGCCGGTCCCATGAGTGCAACTAAGGGCTGAAGAGTCACCGGTCCCTAATTTGGAGCCACTGGCTACAGGGAACGGACTGAGCCAGAGCTATAAGAAAAGCGCACGGCCCGTGCCTCATCCTGGACTTTAACCTGAAGCCCAGCTCGTGCGATCACTCGGCTACCGGGGGTGGCAATTAGCTTTCAGATCCTGCGGCACTTCTTTACTTGTCGGGTAACTGTAGGTCCAGGGTATAGTTAACTCATTCAAATTATCAATGATTAATTTTTTTTTTAATTTCGTTTTATGTGTACTCAAAATTAAATTGAATTTCATTCCACTTCTAAGAACCCCAAAATAAAATTGATTGCAATAACTTTACCTGAATAATTCAAAACGTTTCAGAGCATTAATGAATATACACTCTGTTTCGAACTTATTAATGAGTGTTGTACATTTTATAAGGAGCACTCTGGCAGAATTTTTTTCACCTTTTACTTTTGTACGGATAGAATTCGTCCGGACGTTGATTCAGCGAGGTGTCAAAAATGTGTCGCCGGGATACAGGTCCACGTCGACTCCATCGCTTCAATAGTCATTGCAAATCAGTTGGCAGTGAACCTCTACTCCAAATGTTTCGTTTTATGTCATTTCACTTAACTATGGACTGGTATCTAGTGACTGGGGATACCACTGAAGTAAGCTCAAATTCTAATTATTGCCGTGGTCCTAGAAACAATTTAGGACGATCCTAACCTTATGACACGAGGACGTCTCCTCTGAAAGTATCCATTCGCAAATATCATAGATAGATTGCTCCACAAAATAATGCACCTAATCGACAACAATGTTCAGAAACCGCCTGGAATTCAACCACTGGTCCACTGATATAAAAAAAGATACATAATTTGCACCAAAGAAACACATCCCGCGCCATTACGTCACCACCACTAGCCTGAAATGGTGACTACAATCAGGATGAATCCATGGTCTTGTGGGTTTTCCGCCATATTCTGCTCCTCCTATATATCTCCACAAAACAACAAATTTCAGGCTGGTTTATCAAATCAGGAGACGTTTTTTTTAATCCCACCCACCATTTTTTTTTTTTTTTTAAGTTCTCCGATGTCCAGTATTTATGCTTAGTACCGCAAGTTCAGTTCTTGGTGTTTCGTCATCAGGAGTGGTACCTAGTGCGGTTTATCGGCTGCCACGCAATATCCTTGACAAGGTAAGACGAGCTTTGAGCTCGATTAGCCTCTTTCACTATGATTGTTGCGCTGTGCTCTTACTTGAATTCCTTTAGTCCACCTGTTATTCATCACGTGTGTCAATCTCTGTTGACCCCAACATAGTACGTTGGTTGGATGTTTTTCGGGTGTTGAACCGTTCTCGATACACTTGTGACACTTTCTTGAGTGAAAACCTTAGCATCCTGCAGGTTTCAGAAACTCATTTCGGTGCGTGGAGCCAATATGAGTAGAGTTGCTACAAAGCTGAGTAGCGTAAATTCTTTGTCTTACCGATTGCTATGATATGCCGCACACATACAGCGTTTCCAGTTTCACGGACGTGGGAGCTGTACGTAATAAAATGAACTCTCAGAGCATATTTATTGTCATTAAGCAGTTTTTAACGAGTTTATTGCGTCAAACAAAAATATTACTGAAAATATTGACTGAGTTTAAAGCATCTTTATTACTTTTAAACTGGAAAAAGGACTTCCGACTGCGATGAGCCAATGTGGAACAAACTAAATACACTGCTGGCCACCCAAAATGCAACACCAAGAAGGACACGAGATAGCAAAGCCAGATTTACTGGACACATAGCAACAGATACAAAGATGAAACGATTAAGCTTACAGTCCCGTGCGACTTGCGGAACACGCAGACATCGATAGTTCGTGTGGCCCCCATGGCTGGCAATAACGGCCGCGGCACCGAACGAAAGAGGCTTTGGATGTCGGCTTGGGGTATGTCGGTCCAGGCTGCTTCCAAACGTTGCCACAGTTCATCAGGCGTAGCGGCGGATGGTGCTTGCCGGGCCACTCGGTTGCCGATCAGCGACCAGACGTGTTCGATGGGCGACATATCGGGAGAACAGGCGGGCCACGGCAGCAGTGACACCTGGTGGTCCGTGAAGAATTGTTGCACGATGCGTGCCACGTGCGGGCGCGCATTGTCCTGTTGAAACGTGGCCGCTGGCAGGTGCTGCAGGTAAGGGAGGACTATAGGCTCCAAAACGTCGGAGATGTAGCGGGGGCTGTTGAGTGTACCGGCGACGCGTACCAGAAGGGTGCGGGTGTCATATCCAATTGCTCCCCAAACCATAACGCCAGGCGACGGACCGGTATGGCAATCCATAATGCAGGCGTCATACGGTCTCTCGCCGCGGTGCCGCCACACGCGGATCCGACCATCGTGGTGTTGCAGGCAGAAGCGGGATTCGTCGGAGAAGACAATGTCGTGCCATTCCGTAGTCCAGGTGCGGCGTTCAACGGACCACTGTCGCCGCACTCGTCGGTGCTGTAACGTCAATGGTAATCGGAGCAATGGGCGCCGTGCGACAAGTCCCCGCTCCTGCAGACGGTGTCGAACCGTATGTGCTGACAAAGGTTGTTGCGCAACACACCCTAATTCCTGCGCTAACGTTCGTGGTGTGGCGGTGCGAGCCGTCAATGCCCGCTGCACAACATGCCGGTCCTCTCGTTCGGTGGTGTGCCGCAGATACGGCAATCGCTCACGTCGGTCCGTCTGCCCCTCCTGTACCCACCGAATCCATACTCGCCTCACTGTGGCTGGATGTCGTCCCACACGGGCGCCGATGTCTCGGTACGATAAACCGCTATCGCGATAAGCCACTATTTGTCCTCTGTCGAACTCCGGAACGTGCTGGAATGACTGCCGTATTCTGCGACGCAGCATCAGGAAGCTTCCCACGCACAGGCCCGGCAGCACAACACACTTCCACTACTTACACCCCGCCTTTTGTGCACCCTTCTTATAGTGCTTCTCGGTGGCGTGCCGGGCGCACATGAATTGGATATGCCCTGCAATGCTAATCGTTTGCGTGTCCTCTCGCGGGCGACGCATGCTGCGAATTTCAGGCCAATCGGATGCTTCCTTCTTGGTGTTGCATTTTGGGTGGCCAGCAGTGTATAATGGCGGCATCGTACCACATATGCCATTTTACTGTATAACGGCTTTTAATTGAAATTAAACAGAAGAGGGGGCCTGTCAAAATGTGTTGTTCGTTTAATCTGCATAGTCAAAACGATATAAAGGAGAGAACACCAAATTTAAGTAAGGAACAAATGCAAAAGCGACAAAAAAAATTCGTCTGCCAAAGTCCGCAGAAAAAAAATCACGACAAACGCAAGTGTGCCTTCCTAGTGGGGGGGGGGAAAAAAGGCAAGCATTCCATCTGCAGCAAAAAAATAATAATGACATTCGTAGCACGTAAAGAGCATGAAGAGCTTCCTTTTTGGTGAGATCGTTTTCATTTAACTACAGAGCTCTGAAATTGATATGACACGGTGAAATCGTGACCATCGTGTTCTGTTTTCTGTCAGTAAATTACCTGTTCCTGTTAGTTTCTTCTACATTTTTTTTCCTTTTCCTTTTTAGCGAGTTTTTTTACGTAAAAAACGTTTTTCGTTTCGGAATGTACATGTCTTTCCACTTACTGAATGTTGGTTGAAATATAGAACCCTGCAAATATGCCTTGTAGTCCTTGTAAGAGAATGATATTTGGAACCTTCTTTTCTACAATTTGCGTAGATCTCGGTAATAAAATTGAAAATATTCTTGGTCTTAAACCAGAAAATTTTAGAAACTTGTCTCGTCTCATTATATTCATGCTATACAAAGTACAGCTTTATACAGCATATATTTATGCTATATAAATTACAGCATGAATATAATGAAAATGTGGGGCAATAGGAAAAATAAACTTCAGTGAGGTTTTGAATCCGTGTTCAAACTGTCAGACTAAATTTTAGTAGAGAAAGAAACGCCATCTTGTTAAAGAAATCACAGCCTTGTGTTATTGAATCCATGCATCAGCATGCTGAATAAAAACACGTTGTACTTTGGATATAGAGTACTGCAGCTTGGACACAAAAAGGTTAACTCTTTAATCGGCCGGAGCGAATTAATTCCCTGAAATGTGCCATGATGTCCGTGTCAGGGGGACTAGCCCTTCCCTATCATGCCCTGAGTCATGGAGCAGAGAATAAAGGACAAGATGCTAACCTATTATGAGTGACAGGTCTATGGTTAGTACTCCTGATATATGAGGGGAAAAGAAATGTTTTGTCGTAGTTTGGTAAAACAGGGCCGCTATGTAAACATTTCTGCATTTTGGGGGGGATTGAAGGTTTAACGACCACCGTGAGCAACTCAATGGGCTATAAGCAGTCGACCGTCCCTAATTTAGGGTCACTGGTTCCAGGGAAGGGAGAGAGCCAGTGCCGTAAGACAAGCACAACATCCATGCCTCACCGGGATTCGAACCCGGACCCCTCTCGGACGAATGATCAGAGGCCATCGCTTAGACCACTGCGACACCGGGGCGGCCATTTCTGCTTGGGGAGCGTTGGTTATTTTGGGCACCATTTGGATCAGGTACATCGGCTGCTTAAAGTGTTCCAGCTCTTTAGGATGTGTAAGCTTGCAAAATTTTATAAGCGGTCATGGTAAAAAATAAAACGCACGCAAGATGGACGGCGCTGAATTCTAGAGTGTGATAAAGCAAATTTTCAGACGAAAAAAAAAATTCGAGATGTTTTTTCTGAGCGTATTTTAGAATCAAAACATAAGTGATTTAAATACTGAATATTTCCTATACCGTTTTTCATTTCATTCGAGTATAAAAGAGTTCCTAACGCAAATATACACACGCGCCACCAACCTATCAAACCAAGACAAGAATATCGAAAAATTGAGAGGATTTCGGTAATGGTTGCAGTTATGAGATACATTCGCCTTTCCTGTTTTTTCTAGTCCGACTATTTGAAGCAGAGTAACGATGCAAATTTAGATAATTCATCCCTCAGGAAAACAGTGACTAAAAGAAATCAAGATTAGGTAAGAAGTTAATTCATCTGCATAAATTATCTTCAATGATTGCCTTTCTAGGAACAAGTGAATCATTGTTATTACGATTCACAGCACTCCAAATTAGTTTTGACAAAATAACCTAAATCCCCGTTTTTGAAGCAGGCGGGGCTGGGCAATCATGAACTCAGAAATCCGTAGTAAGTACAGACGTTTCAGCACCCATGTGTGTCACCCATTTCACAGAAGACATACCCCCCCCCAATCAAGAGCTTGAGCTTCCATAAGACGTTCTTGCAAGCCCGAGATCGATGCATTTATGTGCGGTAATTTGATTTCTGTTATTTTTTAATTTTATGGTTGTGCGGCAACTTTTTTTTTTTTTTTTTTTTTTTTTGATTGGAGGTTTAACGACCACCGTGAGCAACTCAATGGGCTATAAGCAGTCGCCCGTCCCTAATTTAGGGCCACTGGTTCCAGGGAAGGGAGAGAGCCAGTGCCGTAAGACAAACACAACATCCATACCTCACCGGGATTCGAACCCGGACCCCGTTCGGACGAATGATCAGAGGCCATCGCTTAGACCACTGCGCCACCGGGGCGGCATGTGCGGCAACTTGATCTCGAAATGTTAATACAGTGACAAAGAATATGAATGGGAGAATTCGAAACATGTCTTAAAAAATTAAATAGGGATACAAGTTGCTCTAAGAACTATTTAAAATTTATTCAAAATGCATTCTGCAAAATTCCGACCTGTTTTTTCTGTTTTCATTTTTCTTAGTGGTCATAAGATAATTTCTTAAACCAGTTCTAACTAGTTGAAAATTTTTAAAATCCCACTGCTTGAATTTTTTGCTAATCTGAAGGCGCAAGATCGGGGGAAGAGGCCGAGTGAAGAAGGAGATCCCAGCCAAGCTCCAGGCGCGGACTGGACAGCCGGGACACCAGGAGCCTGCTTTAAATATTTCCGTGCCCGAAAAGATTCAAAAGACGTGCTCATTACAATCAAACATTCGATTTCGATGTCATAATTATTAAAGACTACACCAGCTTAGCCCAGATGAAACCTCCACCGGGAGGTTTCATCTGGGCTAAGCTTTCAAAGCCGTCTTAGAGATAACAGCTATCTCTAAGAAGGCTTTGAAAGCTTAGCCCAGAGGAAGACTCTCGGTGGAGCGCGAAAGCTCGGCTGAAATTGTGAATTACTTTTACGCCATTAAAAGGGAGTGTTTTAGTTTAATTCGATGTCATATTTCTTGTTTGTGTTACGTTTTTACCCTTGCTATAGAAAAACTTCATTAAATGTCGAAAATAAACGGCATTGTTTCCGATCTTCAATCCTATGCTAAATGAACACAGCTGAACTGACCACGCCAATTTTTTTTTCAGACAGTCATGTTGAACCTCACCTTTTAAGAATATGTATATCTCTTGTGTGTCTGCAACGCAAATTAATCTTTGGAATTGGTACCAACAACATTTATCGCCAAGATTCCATAAGATTTTTACATAACCTGACGATTTTTCAAAGCAGCCGAAAACTGATTCATTTCTTGCATCGCTACCACTCAAGGTTTGTAGATGGCAAGGTTATGCTCATCCTGTACTTCCGGTGATTGCTTTGTGACGTCACTGTCCAAATCGCCATCGTAAGACTCAAAGGCGCCGACTTCGTGGGTTCCAGACACTTTTTGAACCCCCAATGATTTTGTAGTGGGTTCCTCTAGTCCCTAATGTTTTTGCTCGTATTTCGCAGGGAAAATACACGTATGCATATGTGCATAAATTTTGTTTTTCGTTATCAATTCTTCAAGTTTTTTATTATTCATACCCTGTTTACTATATATAGAAAGTGTGTATCGAAATTTACCCGTTAGACTGTTCATTGTGCCTCAAAAAGGAATTAGTGTGCTCATCAAATTTGACGCGACAGACAATACCTCAAGTACCGTTGTTTAAGAGAATTTAAAACTGCCTCCTTTATAAAAGACAATTCTTCGGTTTGTCTGGGTTCCCACAAAATATAAAAGTCTAGCTCTACCTTCGGAGACGAGAACCTATTCGAGGTCATAGTGATAAAGGCGGAAATATGTTGTACAGTCAGTTGACCCACTCTATCTTCGAGCAGTCGGGGAACAAGGAGGTTAGAAGAGAGAGAGAGGAGATTGCATCAGCAGCCGCTGGTGAAGCCAAATTTGATCATCTGGTTTCTTGCGCCCTCCGGGTAGGGAAGGTTCAGTGACGTGACGTCACTTACTGAAGACCTGTGCTGGAACACAGGTTGATAGCGGCCGTCTCTTACTCTCTGCAGCAGTCCCTGAAGATCAACAAGGCTCCCACAGCTTTAGCAAGGCCGTGATTGGTTCATACGTAATATGCACTTCCGGTCAACGAAGCATAATTTTGTTTAATTTTTTTAGAAAATACTAAACAATATTTCTGTAACTTTTTGCAAAATTTTAGTTATGTATATTTCTGTCTCATTTTTTCTTGACTGTACATGCTACACAAGTGCCGTTAAAACCTCTTCAAAGTCAACGATTTTCCCATAGAAAAGTACAGAAGCAGCCCAAGTTGGGCATACTGGGCATACACAGCTGATACGAAGTAGAGCCCATGGAAAACGCAGGGGGTGCGGCTGATGACACGTCCTCTCCCTTCTAACCTCCTATTTTAACTCAGAAATAATTTGAAGAACAAAATTGTTGGCATTTTTAAAATTTGTAAAAAAAAACCTTACAATAAATTTCACATGTTTTTGTTACTTTTATAAGACAACCGATTTGGAAATTCACACAGTATCTGTGTATTGTATATAATAATGTCGCGCTCACAAAAGCAAAATAAATGAAATAAATAATTATCTAGAGAAAAAAAAATCTGTAATTAACTGTAATTTGCTTCATGTTAGCATTTCAGGCGTCTTATTGTGCCAGATAATCTGACTGAATGAAATTTAAATTAGACTTAAATACTTTGAAAAATGCATAAAAAATGTCCGGAACCCCCAATAATTTTTCAAGTCGTTGCCTATGGTAAGACTACATAATCGTCACGCCATGTTTCTTTGTATCTGCACCATGGCAACGTGCCAGAACTATTATTCGTAAACCAGCTGGAATAATCTTCATAAATTCTACCGGATTTTTTAATGCATAATGTTTTCAATTTCTAATTTTAAAAATTTGGGGAATGTCGCCGAGCTGCTTTTGCTATTTCTTATAAAGAAATTCTTATTGGATGACAATAATATGTCCTGCTGTGCGTTTTCCCTTCTAAATTTTTATAAAAACAGCAAAAAATTTCATTGTAACCAAATTAACATTTTAAGGTAGAACCGTTTTCCCGCTCTTCACGTAACAAAAAATGTGCGGAAGGTATTTTTTTGAAATTTCCGTTACTAAAATATCCACATGACTGAATTTCTTCTGTATTTAATGTTAATGTGCTTTTCCATAAGTTTTTGTTCTGTGTTCGAGTTATAAAAATTGTTGACAAGACATCTTTCTCCATAGCTACAGTTCGGATCTACGATTCACATGTTAGGACGGTGATGTCACTCAGTGACGTCACGATTATTAGTCTGTGAGGAATGTCGGATGAGCATATTAACCTTGGCTACCACTGTCAAAACCAGGGTCGGAAAAAGTCCCTAGAGGGCCCCTAGGCTAAGACATCTGAGTGGGCGCCCAAAGAATTTATGACGGACAATAATTTTTGAAGTCCCTTAAAAAAACAAATTATAGCAATATGCTTGTGATTTTTTTTTTTTTTTTTGATTGGAGGTTTAACGACCACCGTGAGCAACTCAATGGGCTATAAGCAGTCGCCCGTCCCTAATTTAGGGTCACTGGTTCCAGGGAAGGGAGAGAGCCAGTGCCGTAAGACAAACACAACATCCATGCCTCACCGGGATTCGAACCCGGACCCCTTTCGGACGAATAATCAGAGGCCATTGCCTTAGACCACTGCGCCACCGGGGCGGCTATGCTTGTGATGATTAATACCTAGTACGTTCTTTAAACTAATAAATTACTACCTGAAGAGTTCTCATAACAAGTTCCTGCATTTTCCACTATTCTCACAAGAACATGAGTTAAAATCTTAAGATTCATAGATTTTGTCTTGGAATTTTTAGCACGTCTTTTGTAAAAAAAGATCGTGCTTATGTTACCGGTTTGTCAGTCCGTCCGTCCGTTTGTACCCAGGATATCTCTGCAACTATTAGTCCGATTTGAAAAATTCTTTTTGCATTAAGAAGCTTGAAATATGAGAATGATGATCCTTTATTTAGTTTTTTTTTTTACGATGTACAATTTTCGCCGCTAGAGGGCGTAAATGCAGTTGATGTCGAATTCAAAAATACGTTTTATTCACATATTTGCTTCTAAACATCCGATTGAAAAAATTCTTTTATCTTTCGATTCCATTTATGTCGAAGAGTATTTTAGATATAGTTACTTCTACAAATCACGCATAGATTGTCTGCTAGGGGGCGTAAAGTAAATTACATTTTCCCCGATAATTCTCCTTATAAAACTCCGATTTGAAAAGAAATTTCTTCAGCGGATACACCTCCTGATGGCAAATGTTTTGCATATAATTTGAAATTTTTGGTAAAGAATACTTTGGCCACCAAGAGGCGTAAGTGTTAATTTTTGCTTCTGATGTATTTGCCATAAAATCTGAGCTTCTAAAATATCGATTAAAAATATTATTTCGTGACTGATGCCACTCACATAGATAAACCTTTTCGGAATATTTTCTTCTTAAAATATTCCACAGTTTCTCCGCCAAGGGGCGTAGATATATATCTTATTTTCGTCAATATCTCTACTTCTAACAGTCCGATTTGAAAAATTTCTTCTTTGTTGGATAGTGTTTTCAGTGTGACATGTTTTTTCATATATTTCCAAAATTTTCAAGTAATTCATAGACTTTCCGCTAGGGAGCGTAGAGGTAAATTGCGTTTCCATCCATATCTCTGCTTCTAAATCTCCGATTTGAAAAAATCTTTCTGCGCCGGATACAGCTCCAGATGGGAAATCATTTGCACATAATTTCTAATTTTTGTAAAAAAATGGTTTGGCCATCAGGGGACGTAAATCTTGATTTCCGCTTCTGATGTATTTGCAGCAAAATACGAGCTTCGAAATTTTCGATTGAAAAAAACATCGTTTGTAGACCGATAGTACTCATGTCGACAAACCTTTTAGAAACATTTTCTTCCTACAATAATGCATGGTTTCTACGCCAGGGGGCACAAGTCTGCAACCACAGTGCGTTAGCTTACGATTCCGTTTACAGCAATATCTGAGGGATTTTCTTTTTTTTTTTGATTGGAGGTTTAACGACCACCGTGAGCAACTCAATGGGCTATAAGAAGTCGCCCGTCTCTAATTTAGGGTGACTGGTTCCAGGGAAGGGAGAGAGCCAGTACCGTAAGACAAACACAACATCCATACCTCACGGGATTCGAACCCGGACCCCTTTCGGACGAATGATCAGAGGCCATCGCCTTAGACCACTGCGCCACCGGCTCTGAGGGATTAAAAACCCGATTGAAAAACTTCTTCCTTCTGTCAGATACTATTGTTTTCCATACTGGTTCCATTGACTTTGAATAGCTTTGATAAATTTAATTTGCGTCAGAACGAATTCAAAAGACGTGCTTATTACACCCGAAAATTCGGTGTCATCTTTCTTGTAAATAATTTAGCATTGTATACTTTTCTTGGTGCATATTTTCGTTATGCAACCTGAATCACAGTGGATTTCGCCCATTAACGGTTCCAAGTGCAAACAGAGAGGTGTGGGTGGATGGCAGTGAAAAAGCTGAAACTGTCTCGACGGCCCCGATGTACACAGCGACATCAAACCCTAGTGAGTCATCACTGCCGTGAAATCTGTTCGTCTTCTAGACAGTGTTTGTGATCGGGTGGAGATCATACGCGACAAAACTAAAACTGTTTTACTTCCTCTCTGTATAACTACATGTAAATACAGTACAAGCTGTGTATTATTTGCGATGTAGCGGCATGCCTCCTGGGCCCTTGGTAATGGTGGGCCCCTAGGCTCACTAAGCTGTTCTCTGAGATTCAGAGGTTAGAGCCACAAAGTAATACAAACTACCAGATAAATTTTTAACTGATTATTTACTTACTGTTGCCGTATCAATCTTCTCCATTTACAGCGATCTTGACACACAGCACGGGCTTCCCTGACATCATCACACGCCGTAGAAAAGATCTTCTACACTTCATACTCATAAACTTTTTTTCATGCAGACACTCCTGAATCTGATCCTCCCATGACTTCCTTGGCATTCCTCTGCCTTTCCTTCCTGCATCTTGGGCTAAAAAAAAATTCTTGTTAAGCATCTCATCACTCATTCTTGGCCAAACTACCGAAGCATGTTAGTCTCCACCTTGCTAACAACATTTTGCTTCACATTACACAACTGCAACATATCTTCATTCCTCACACGATCAGAACGTGCCTTGCCACAACCTCCCCGTAAGTAACGCATTTCTCCAGCACAAAAACGACTGCTATGTTTCTTCTTTAGTACCCAGATTTCACTGCCATACATCAGAGCAGGTACACTTTCATACACAGCCATGCGGGACTCTCTTGAGAACCCATCATTCCCGTGAAAACCTGCCAAAGCAGCCATGACTTTCAATGAAGAATTCACTCGCCCACTAATTTCACCATCCGATTTGTTCCCTCGGCATGTCAAACATGCTTCCTAAATACGCAAACTCATTCACCTGGTCAATTAATGTGCCATTTAGACTTATATTACATTCAGTACTAACAGTTCCTCGCTCAAAAACCAAAATTTTAGTTTTTCTCTTACTTATACTCAGTTAAAAAATCATGCAAACTTCGTACATCCGGGACAACATACTTTGCAACTCACTTTTGCTCTCTGCAACAGGACAGTGTCACCGGCATACAGCAATCTGCACACACGGATATTACCAAGACATAAACCAGTATTATCCATTTGGCTTCTCCCGCACGGGGATAACTGGTTTTCCAGTTATTTGGGGAGCGGCGCCCCCACGGCCCGAGCTGACCTTGTGACGGTTTTTTGCCTTTTTTGTTTTTGTGCTTTCACGTTACCGCAGGGACAGCTGTTCATCCAGCTGATGGGGAGTAGCGACCCCACGGCCCTAGCCGACTTGTTATGTTTGATTCATCCCATTAGAACTTTGTGTTGCCACCACCTTGACAGCACCCGCCTCAGTTGTTGGTTGCTGAGGTTGTGATTATGCGCCAGCCCTTTCCTTTCCTCTGGCTTTCTCTCCCTTTCCTGTTTTTACTTTCTTCTCCACTACCTGTTCTTCTTTTCTACTCCATTTTCTACTCGACTTGCTTCTCCATTTTCTGTTCCTCTCTTGTTTTTCCGGGCTGGTTTGCTAGACCTACCTGCACGTTTGCCGTGTGCGGTGACCCGTAAGGTGGAAAAGGGGATGCTGGAGGCTGAGGTTTCTGGTGGCCAGGTTGTTGTTGTCGCCAGTCGCCAACACTCCTCTTTGCCCCCTGCTTCACCCTAAACGGGCGGCTAGGAACTAACCCTCTCCTAGTCAATCGGCTTGTTGTTTCGTACAACAGGGTGAGTTTGGGGATAGTGCGGGCATGCCAAAGGGGTGTTACCGAGACCTGGGAAAGTCTCGGTACTCGCTGAGCGCATGTCTGACCTATCAACATGCTATATCCGTTGCTTAACCCTAGAGTCGTGTCCTGCGTCCAATTGAGCTTGCGGACCTCCGGCTCTCCCCTGTTGGGCTCGGTTGTGGGCGGGGAAATCGGCGGACGAACTTTTCAATTCTATTTATGGATAACAAAAAAATTTCCCAAGAACTTCAAACAAAGCGGCCCATTGAGGAAGGGTCACCCCCTCCCAACAAGAAACCTACACCTGATTCTGCCAATGTTCGGTTCTTTTGCATCCACTCCTTGGACGCTTCAAACCCATTAAACACCAGAAGCCCCTTCTGGATAAATAAAGCATTGCAATCAATTGCCAGCTCTCCTAAGAGCGTTAAGAAGCTCCAATCTGGAGATCTTCTTGTCGAGATGTCGAGTCCCAGATATGCTACAGTGCTTTTAAACACCACCTCTTTTTTAGATTGTCCAGTAAAAGTTACCCCTCACGGCTACCTCAATTCCTCACGAGGTGTTATCTCTTCTCAAGACCTTCTGGAGTGCAGTGACCAAGAACTTCTGGAGGAACTGAAAGACCAGCAAGTGAGTGGAGTCCGGCGCATCCTATTTCGGCGAAATGGCCAATCTGTTCCATCTCGAAACGTCATACTGACCTTTAACACCCCATCCCTGCCAACATCAATCAAGGCAGGGTATCTACACCTTGAAGTGCGCCCCTTCATACCAAGTCCTCTACGATGCTTCAAATGCCAAGCATATGGTCACTCCCAGCAGTCTTGCAGGAGCACTGCCCGGTGTAGGCGTTGTACTGCAACAGACCATACTTTGCAAGATTGCCATGCCGAAGCCGAGCTGTGCTTCAACTGCAACGGATCTCATGCAGCATCATCGAGAGACTGTCCAAAGTGGAAAGAGAAAAAGAGATCCAACGCATTAAGACCGTTGAGGGAATCTCCTACCCAGAGGCCAGAAGAAAGGTCGCCCCAAACCAATCAAATCGGCGATCCTATGCATCAGCGGTTGTTGCAAGGACTACAGTCGGTACCCAGACTGATAGCCAAATCCCAGTGAATTGTCCCTACAAGCTAGACGACATCATAGCTGCTGGTCTGGCAGCACTACAATCCCGAGCTAGGGACGCGAAAGCTCCAACAACCACTGTGCCTAAACCTGCTGCAACTAACACCAGCACCACCGGAACTTCAACAACCCCAGGAGGAAAGAGAAAGGAAAAAGAAAAGGAGAAGAAATCTCCAAACTCCCATCATAAGAACCAGGATCGGGCAAGATCATCTGCGACACAGGAACCAAAATACCGCCCCATTTTACCACCAGAGACTACAGGGCGTCGGACAAAACAGTCCCAAGCGCAAATGGACATTGCAGACGAAATGATGGAATCGGACAACTTTTAGTTGTCCCAGTTTTTCTCGGGTTTTGTTTTTCGTTTTTTTCTTTTTCTCATTCACCACAATTCAAACCATGGATCAAATCGTTCAGTGGAACTGTCGAGGCTTTCGAACAAGACATGACGACGTGAAACATCTGCTTTCGTCATACTCTCCGGTGTGCCTTTGCCTCCAGGAGACAAAACTTAAACCATCAGACCTCCTTTCAGTTCGAGGCTACAGTGCATTTCGGAAAGATAATGTTTCAGGAGATATTGCTTGCGGGGGAGTTGCCATCCTTGTCCCCCACAATGTTCCAGTTTCTCCCGTTGCGGTCTCAACATCTTTACAAGCCGTTGCGGTGCGTATCTCCATGCCTGTGCCTCTAACCGTTTGCAGCATCTATCTGCCGCCGGATGAGGACGTGAGCGTGTCCGTTCTTGAGAGCTTAGTTGGGCAGCTGCCGTCACCTGCTCTTGTTCTGGGTGACTTCAATGCTCATAATCCATTGTGGGGTAGTGTCAGAACAGACACACGAGACCGTAGGATCGAATCTCTTCTTTCCTCGACCTCTTTGTGCCTGTTTAACACCGGTGCTGACACTTACTTCCACGAGCCTACACGAAGTTTCAGTGCAATCGATTTATCTTTGGGTCAACCATCGGTTATGGCCGCCTGGTCGTGGACGGTGTGTGACGACCTCCATGGAAGCGACCACTTCCCAATTGTACTTAGGTATAATGTGAGCGTACCATCTTCTGCCTCCCGCCCTCCTCGTTGGAGGATGGATCGTGCCAAGTGGGAGGTCTTCACACCGTCCGCAATGATATCTTTTGCCATGGTGACCCGGGGGTCAATTGACGCAGCTGTTACTGATGTCACAACGTGTATCATTCAGGCAGCAGATCTCTCTATCCCAAAAACATCAACGACGCTCCCAAGACGTCCGAAGCCTTGGTGGAACCCTGATTGCGCAGCGGCTAGGAGAGTTCAACATAAGGCCTGGTGTACTTTTCGGCGTTATCCGACCGATGCTAATCTTGTTAAATTTAAAAGAGCAAAATCTTACGCTCGGTTGGTGCGTCGACGAAGCAAGAGGGAGTCTTGGATGAAGTACGTTTCATCTATCAATTCACGTGCCAGTTCAAAAACTGTTTGGGAAAAAATTCGTAAGATCCGGGGAAACTATAGTTCCCGCCAAATTTCAATTCTTGAGAATAACGGCTGCACGTATGCTGAAGTTGGGGAGATTGTGGATTGCTTGGGCGAAGCGTTTGCCTCAATTTCTAGTTCTCAGGCGTATCTCCCGCCCTTTCAGAGGATTAAAACAACCGCGGAACGCCAGAAATTCTCCTTTGCGCCTTTTTATAACACTCAGTATAACTCCCCTTCAGCATGGTTGAATTACGGGTGGCTCTGCATCGGTCCGGCGCAACATCTGTCGGTCCCGACGACATCCACTATGACATGATTCGTCATCTCTCGCAGTCGTCTCTCGAGAATCTGTTAGTGCTTTTCAACCGCATTTGGTTGGAGCACAGTTTCCCGGACTCTTGGCGAAGAGCTTTTGTTTTACCTTTTCCCAAGCCTGGCAAAGACCCCAAGTCTCCCTCTAGTTATCGGCCAATTGCCCTCACTAGCTGTCTGTGCAAAATCCTTGAACGAATGGTTAATTCCCGGCTAATTTATTTTCTTGAAGAACATCGAATACTGTCTCCATCACAAAGCGGCTTCCGTCGTCATCGTTCAGCTCCTGACCATCTCCTGCTCCTTGAGACGTCTGTTCGTGAGGCGTTCGTACGTAGGCAGCACCTGGTGTCTGTATTTTTTGACATCGAAAAAGCTTACGATAGAGCGTGGCGTCACGGTATCCTCCGTGACCTCCACGAGAGTGGGTTGCGGGGAAACCTGCCAACCTTCATTGCCAACTTTCTTCGTAACCGTGTGTTCCAGGTGCGCCTGGGTACAACGCTGTCCGCCTTTTTCCATCAAGAACAAGGCGTTCCTCAAGGCAGCATTCTTTCGGTGACTCTGTTCATCCTCCGCATTAATTGTTTACTCAAAAATCTTCCTCCTACGGTTTCGGCTACCATTTATGTTGACGACCTTCACATCTTCTGTTCGTCATCCAGCATGCATTTCGTTGAAAGGCAGCTGCAGTCTGCAATTACCCAGATTGTTAAAGCGGCTAACAATAATGGGTTTGTTCTTTCTCCCGACAAGACAGCCTGTGTCCATTTCTGCCGGAGGCGTGGCCTCCATCCTGATCCAGAGCTCTATTTGGACCGTGCAGCCATTCCAGTTTTGCCGGAAACCAAGTTCCTTGGTTTGACCGTTGACCGTGCTCTCACCTTTCGCTCGCACGTTCGACGGCTAAGGACTTCCTGTCTGAGAGCCTTGTCAATCCTTAAGATCCTTGCCTCAGTCTCCTGGGGTGCAGACAGGACTTCTTTGTTCCGTATTTACCATTCTCTCATTCGGTCTAAGCTGGATTATGGCTGTATGGTGTATGGCTCTGCGCGTCCTACCGTTCTCCGGCCGTTGGATACCATCCACCATCAAGCGCTGCGTCTTTGTACGGGAGCCTTTCGTACGTCACCCATTCCCAGGCTTTATGCCGACGCGAACGAACCGTCGCTTCATTTACGCCGTCTGCAGCTGTCTCTTCAGTTTTACCTGAAACTTAAATCACTCACAGACCATCCTTTATACGATGCAGTTTTTCATCCCCAGCATGCTCGTTTGTTCGAGATCCGTCCCTCGTGCATTCGAACCTTCGGTCTTCGTATGGCGGCCGTAGCTCGTGATGCAGGGCTCGACTTGTCACTCGTTGGAGAGACCAGGGGCTTTGAGGATCCCCCATGGCATCCTCTTGGTGTCATGGTTGATACCAGCTTTACATCTTTTGACAAGTCCTCAACCCCTGCGTCAGTGTACCAGCAGCTCTTCGCTGAACACCGTTACGTCAATGCAGACTTTATTCCTGTTTTCACCGATGGATCTAAGGCGGCTGGTGTTGTTGGATCCGCCGCCGTCTGCGTTGACGAAGTTTCTGTTGCCCGCATTCCTCCTGAGGCCACGGTGTTTTCGGCGGATATGCATGCTGTGTATCTTGCACTTGTTCACGTGCAGTCGAGCTCTCATCAGCGTGCTATTGTGTACACTGATTCGTTGAGTGTTGTGCAATCATTGTCATCTTTGGATTTCACTGGCCACCCCTTCTTTTTACCGTACGGAGACTTCTTCGTTCTTTGTTCGAGGCTGATGTCCAGATTCGGTTCTGCTGGATTCCTGGGCATGTTGGGATCCCAGGGAACGAGTCTGCTGATGCTGCTGCTAGATCTGCCTCCTCTTTGGTTGTCACACCGTTGCCACTGTTCCACCGTGATTTTCGCTTTCTTGTTCACGATCATATCAGACGAACGTGGCGGGGTCTGTGGGACCAACAGGTGGAGAATAAACTGCACCGTGTTAAACCCATCCTTGGAGTCTGGAAATCTTCGTGTCGCCGGAACCGTAGGGAAGAAGTTGTTCTTGCGCGTCTCCGCATTGGGCATTGTCGCTTCACGCATAGCTATTTGCTGTGTGGCGACGCTGCCCCAATGTGTGAGGCGTGCGACTGTTTACTCACCATCTCTCATGTTTTATGTAGTTGTGTTCGGTTTTGTAATAATCGGTTTCACTATTTTCAATCTCATCTGCTGGACGAGGACGCAGCTACGCTTCAAAAACTTTTGGGCGACCACTGCGACACTTTCGCAGTATTTTCCTTTTTAAAACAGATTAACTTTTTAAAACTTATTTAAAAAAAAAAAAAAAAAAAAGTTATATAATAAATATAATAGTAAACTAATAAAGTTATATATAAACCTAATTAACTAACTAGTCTTCACATCTTTCATCATCCTCTTTTCTAACTTTTACTAAGCCTGTCTGCTCTTAATCATTCTCCACGCTTTTAAAAATCTTTAGCTGATAGTTCTGTGTCTGGCGCTCTTTGGCCAAACCTGGCCCTTGCGCCACTAAAATCAATTAACTAACTAACTAACTAACCATTTGGCTTCACGCATGCACGCATCCATAAATATATTAAACAGCCATGGTGACATTACACAACATTGTCTGACTCCTGCACCAATAGAAACCCATTTTGATAAAACACCATTCACTCGTACACAAGCTCTACTGCCAACATATATAGATTTTGCACTGTTAAGTAGATTCCCATTCACACCATATTTATTCAATACCTTCCACAAAAGTGCCCTATTTACTCGGTGGTAAGCTTTCTCTGTATCTATGAAGGCATCAAAAACTTTCTTACCAATAGTCAGATACTTTTCAATCATCATGCGTAATGCAAAAATTTGGTTAGTGCAGCCTTTACCAGGCATAAAACCACTCTGAACATCCCACACTTTCTCTGATGTAAGACTTCGTACTTTTTCAAAAATGACCTTACCAAAGACTTTCCGTGGCACACTCAGTAGACTAACACCACAATAGTTCTTGCAGTCACTCTGATCACCTTTTCCCTTATACAAGGGGACAATGATAGAATCCTTCCAAACCCGATGGACCATTCTTAACTCCCAGCACAGCTGGCAAATTTCACTTAGCCAGTTAATTACAGGGTCAACACTATATTTCAACATCTCAACAGTTATGTCATCAACTCCGGAAGCCTTACCACTATGAAGATTTCTTCTTTTTTTTTTACGCTTTCCAACCGTAGGTTCAAGAAGCGTATATGCTCCAGCTTTGTCCGTCCGTCTGTCGGCACGATAACTCGCGTAAAAATTGTTCGATTTCGATGAAAAATTTTAGTATGTGGTAGGGGGTCACCTGGGGACGAACCCTATTGAAAATGGACGAAATGGGGTCAAAGGTCTCGACATAGGAGCGGGATCCATTCCATTGCCCTTATGCGTCATAACTTGCGTAAATATGGTTCGATGTCGATGAAATTTCAGCATAGGTGGCGCAGTGGTCTAAGGCGCTGGCCTCGGATCATTCGTCCGTAAGGGGTCCGGGTTCGAATCCTGGTCAGGCATGGATGTTGTATTTGTCTTACGGCACTGGCTCTCTCCCTTCCCTGGAACCAGTGACCCTAAATTAGGGATGGGTGACTGCTTATAGCCCATTGAGTTGCTCACGGTGGTCGTTAAACCTCCAATCAAAAAAAAAAATTCAGCGTATTGTAGGGGACCACCTGGTGATGAACCCTATTGAAAATGGGTGAAGTGGGGTCAAAGGTCACGGCATAGGAGCGGGATCCATTCCATTGCCTTTATGCGTCATAACTTGCGTAAATATGGTTCGATGTCGATAAAATTTTAGTATATTGCAGGGGACCACCTGGGAACGAACCTTATTGAAAATGGGTGAAGTAAGGTCAAAGGTCAGGACATAGGAGCGGAACGCATTCCATTGCCTTTATGCGTCATAACGTGCGTAAAAATGGTTCGATTTCGATGAAATTTTATTATGTGGTAGGAGACCACCTGGGGACGATCTTATGACGTCACAATCTCGCGCTTGAGATGTTGGCGCGCGGTCACGCCATCTGTCTCATTACTTTTTTTTTTTTTTTTTTGATTTGAGGTTTAACGACCACCGTGAGCAACTCAATGGGCTATAAGTAGTCGCCCGTCCCTAATTTAGGGTCACTGGTTCCAGGAAAGGGAGAGAGCCAGTGCCGTAAGACAAACACAACATCCATGCCTCACCGGGATTCGAACCCGGACCCCGTTCGGACGAATGATCAGAGACCATCGCTTTGACCACTGCGCCACCGTGGCGGCGTCTCATTACTTCACGCGTTGTGTGCGTATGTCCGTCCGCACGATAACTCGCGTAAAAATCGTTCGATTTCGATGAACTTTTAGTATGTTGAAGGGGATCACCTGGGAAGGAACCTATTGAAAGTGAAAGAAATTGCGTCAAACGTTAGGACATAGGAGCGGGGTCCATTCCATTGCTCTTATGCGTCATAACTAACGTAAAAAAAGGTTTGATTTCGATGAAATTTTAGCATGTGGTAGGGGACTACCTTGGAACAAACCCTATTGGCCGCCTCGGTGGCGCAGTGGTCTAAGCGATGGCCTCTGATCATTCGTCCGAACGGGGTCCGGGTTCGAATACCGGTGAGGCATGGATGTTGTGTTTGTCTTTCGGCACTGGTTCTCTCCCTTCCCTGGAACCAGTGACCCTAAATTAGGGACGGGCGACTGCTTATAGCCCATTGAGTTGATCACAGTGGTCGTTAAACCTCCAATCATAAAAAAAAAAACCTATTGAAAATGGGCGAAATGGGGTCAAAGGTCAGGACACAGGAGCGGAATCACTTCCATCGGCATTATGCGTCATAACTTACGTAAAAATGCCTCGATTTGGATGAAATGTTAGTATGTCGTAGGGGCCTGCCTGGAGACGAATCCTATTGAAAATGGGCGAAATGTGGTCAAAGGTTAGGGCACAGGAGCGGAATCTATTCCATAGCCCTTATGCATCATAACTTACGTAAAAATGCTTCCATTTCGACAAAACTTTATCATGTTATTTCGGAGGTATACTGAACCGGTTCTGTTAAATATAATCGAAATGGGATCAAAGGTCAGGGCACAGGACCGAGATTTATTCCACAGCCATTATCCTTATAACTTGAGTAATGCTTTCTGGTATGTTGGAAAGCGTATTACAATCAATGCATTGCATGATTTTACTAGTTTTGTTTTTGGTTGGAGGTTTAACGACCACCGTGAGCAACTCAATAAGCTATAAGCAGCTGCCCGTCCCTAATTTAGGGTCACTGGTTCCAGGGATGGGAGAGAGCCAGTGCCGTAAGACAAACACAACATCCATGTCTCACCGTGATTCGAACCCAGACCCATCTCGGACGAATGATCAGAAGCCATCGCTTAGACCACTGCGCCACCGGGGCCACTGTGAAATCATCTGCTTCTGCCTCAGAATCACCTTTGCTTTCTTGATCTAATAAGTCACAGAAGTATTCACCCATCTTTCACTGAACTCATTGAGTTCCCATAACATTTCCTCGATCCTATTCTTCACACAACTTACAATTTAGGATCGGGCTTTTCCGTTTATTATGGGTTCAGATCGCGTTAAATGTCTATTTATAAATTACAAATTTTCAATGAAATTTCTGTCAGGCGGTGATACTTTGCTCCTTCCGTAAGACACCCAGACCAAAATTAGACCTCACCCCCTTCCCCAAGCTTTCACCAGTGGCGTTGCCACTGCTCATCAGCAATGCAACTCTGCCTTCCTCTTTACACTTCACCTTTAATCTCAACCACTTCACCTTTTAATCTCATTCGACATCCGGTGGGCCTGGTATTTAGCCTGAACAACTTGCATCGGGAAGGTTCCTCGTTTGTTTCTGTTTGCTGCTAAATATGTACTTGCCGCAGTTCAAAAGTTGTATTGCCGCCCCGGTGGCGCAGTGGTCTAAGGCGTTGGCCTCTGATCATTCGTCCCTAAGGGGTCCGGGTTCGAATCCCGGTCAGGCATGGATGTTGTGTTTGTCTTACGGCACTGGCTCTCTCCCTTCCCTGGAACCAGTGACCCTAAATTAGGGACGGGCGACTGCTTATAGCCCATTGAGTTGCTCACGGTGGTCGTTAAAATTCCAATCAAAAAAAAAAAAAAAAAAAAAGTTGTATTAAGCTGTTGTTTCCGGACTAGAGACTCGTCTTTATAAACAAGTCCACACCTTGTTTTGGAGCTTATACCTTGTCCGGGCTGTTTAGCTCATTGTACCATAGCATATGTGGTGCCGGGTCAGAATTTACAACCAATCCCATTCTGAGTTCTTCTCCACAGCAGCTCAGAGGGGTGACCCAGAAGCCCGGGCCCTTCCCGTGAACATGGGCGCACATAGCTCAGTTTTTTTTTTTTGTTGTTGTTGTTGTTGATTCGAGGTTTAACGACCACCGTGAGCAACTCAATGGACTATAAGCAGTCGCCCGTCCCTAATTTAGGGCCACTAGTTCCAGGGAAGGGAGAGAGCCAGTGCCGTAAGACAAACACTACATCCATGCCTCACCGCAGGATTCGAACCCGGACCCATGTCGGACGAATGATCAGAAGCCATCGCTTAGGCCACTGCGCCACCGTGGCGGCGCTCAGTTTTCAGAAGCGAACAAACAGAAACTGTAACTACGAAAAGCATAAACAAACACTGCATGCCAGTTTGTATTGTACCTTCTTGTTATCTAACCTTTTTACTACACTCGCAACACATAAATTTAATTGGAAATCAGAGGACCCAAAAACTTCATAAAAAAAGATGGATAAAAGAAATTAAACAGCATGTTAAGACAATAAGGAAATTTCTTTGTCGTTCTGTTGATTCTTTTGCCCATTTGTGTGACATCCCACATGTGTCACGAAATCCAGAGCTCACTTAATTAGTCACCAAGAAACAAAAAGAAATATCTTTGTCCAGCAGTGAATAGCTGCTGCAAAAGATTATATACTTTTCATTTTCTTGCCTTTCATACTTTTTTTCTGCCCGTATGTACGCTGTTCTCCAACATGCAGTGAGAAATTTCATTATTGGTTTCAACTGTAAATTTCCGCTTTTTTTACTGGGAATTCCTAACGTTTTTCATATTTTTACTCCATACATATACGTACCCAGAAGTTGTAAAGAAAAATCAGGAATCAAATTAATGTTTTCACGAAAATCTCTGTAGTACATTCCAAGAACAGAAAGGACATGGTCCGATTTCCAGGGGAGGAAAAATGCTACACTTGCCCTCCCCCTAATACGGGCGTCTATGCCCGTGAGATGTCTGTCACTTGATCCTTCGTTCTTTGTTATTTGATGCTTATTTTTAGATGTATTTGTATTTATTTTTAAACATACATTTTTCGAATAATTGGAAACGCATTTTATATGGTGGAGATATTTTTTTCGCTTCCCAATATTTTGGAAGATGTTTTCTCCTGAGTAATTTTGCCGTCTGTATCCTATAACCATTTTTACCACACACTGAATGAATTTAATTGAAAACCAGGCAACCCGAAAACTGCATAAAACAGACTGATAGGTGAAGTTCAACAGCATGTTGGGACAATAAAAAAATTACTTTGTTGTTTTGCATTTTGAATATTTTGGGCCGTCGCCTAAAGAAATCCTAGCATTGGTACAGACTCAGAATAATTTTTCTACACCACCAAGACTAGAGTGGTGAGTGAGCACAGTAAATTCAGAAAACGTTTTTACAGTAGGACGTTTATGTTTCTGAAGTTTATGTAATTGATTCCACGCAGTGGACAAATTTGACAGTAGAAAAACATACACATCATCAAAAAAGCATCATGTCATAATAAAGTGTCCCAAAATAAGATAAAGAAAAAGATTCGATTATCCCACGTTTTTCATAATATGCCTCCCCCCTCCCTCCCTCCTCCTCTCTCTTTCACCACCACCACCACCAAGGCGTCAGATAGTCAGCGACCTACTGCGTTTCTTTTTCGGCCACCGTAGTTCAAGGGTGATCAAATGGCATTTACATCACTCAAGTTACTCACCGGCTAGTTGAAGTGCTTGGAAAAACTGTATTGAAATTTGCATTTCTTTTTTGTGCGCTTACGGCAAAGCCACTTCTGTGCTCGTAGTATGCGCAATGTATCTTATTTCTGATTTGCTTTGCTTTTTCCCTGCAGCTTGACCAGTTCTGAATATGAGAACCAATTAATTTTGTTTGCGTATTCATAATTAACTAATTAACTCTTACTCACATTTCACCAGTTTCTTTTTTTAAAAAATTACAGTGTTTTAAACAGCAAAACGAATTTGCGTTACTTATTTTGCATTCATGCCTATATTGTTCCACTCAAGATTTTTAGCTCGTCTTTTGTAAAAAAAGAACGTGCTTATGTTACCGGTTTGCCCGTCGTTCCGTCCGTCTGTGGACACCACATCTCTGCAAGCTTATGCAGGTGATATCGAATTCAAAATACATTTTATTCCATATATTTGCTTCTAAACATCCAATTGAAAAATTTCTTTCACCTACAGATTCCATTTATGTCGAAGACTATTTTAGGCACAACCACTTTTTCAAGTTATGCATAGATTTTCCGCTAGAGGGTGTAAAAGTAAATTCCGTTTTCTCCGATATCTCTGCTTCTAAAACTCCGATTTGGAAAATTCTTCCTGTATCACACGCAGCTCTTGATGGAAAATGTTTTGCGTATAATTTCTAATATTTGGAAAGGAATGGTTTGACCACCAGGGGACGTAAGTGTTAATTTCTGCTTCTGATGTATTTGAGCAAAATCTGAACTCCTGAAAACTCGATTGAAAAAATTCTTTCGTCGACCGATGCCACTCACATCGAAAAAACCTTTTGAGAATACTTTCTTCTTAAAATAATGCATGGTTTTTCCGCCTGGGGGCGTAGATGCATATCTTATTTTTGTCCATATCTCTGCTTCTAAGAGTTCGATTTGAAAAATTCCTCCTTTGTTGGAGAACGTTTCCGCTGCGAAATGTTTCTCATATAATTTCAAATTTTTCTTAACGCCCAAGTCCTCCACCATAGGGCGTAAGTTCACGTTTCCGTTTACAGCAATATTTGCGGAACTAAAAACCCGAGTGAAAAACTTATTTCTTCGGTCAGATACTACTAACTATGCAAACTCTGTTTGCGTATTTTCTTCGCAAAATAATGCACAATTTCGCCGCTAGGGGCGCAAATGCTTAATTTTTTTCTCAATGTCGCTGCTTCTACAGGTGCTATTTAAAAAAAATTCTTTCAACACTGAATACCATTTACTTTTTAGAACACTTTAGACTAGTATATGAGGAATTTTGTAGTTCACAGTTCTGTCGGCAGGTGTCATCTGTGTACTTCAGTTTGCAGCTGTATCGCCGCTTCAAAAAACACTCTTGAGAAATTCCTCCTTCTCTGTATGCCATTCGCTACAATAGAGATGTGGAGCGTTACGCTGTTTAAATAATGCAAAGATTTCCCGCTTGGTACGTAAAGGTCGAAACCTTTTTTCGCTATCTCTGCTTCCCGGAGACGTATTTAAAAAGTTCTGTTTCCTTAGCATAGCTTTTATCCATGAATAATAATTTTCGCCTATTTTCAACTTTTCCATTATACAAAATTTTCCCGCTAGCAGACGCAGATTTATATCATGTTTCCTTCTATATTTCTCTTTTTAACTGTTCGATTTGAAAATCTCTTTGTCCCTAATGCGTTTCTTTTAACATGAGAAACTTTTTGTGCACCATTTGTTAATTTTCGTAACATTCCTTTTAGCTGCTGGTGGAACTAAGTAGATGTTTCTATTTCTGGATGTTTTATTGTAGAAACTTGTTGATTGTTTTCCTAACCTGTTTCATTGACTTTGAATAGCTTTAATAAGTTTAATTCGCGTCAGAACGGATTCAAAGGACGTGCTCATTACAACCGAAAATTCGGTGTAATCTTTCTTGGAGTTTTTTTTTTTTTTTTGACAACCCATAACTCTTGCGGCGTCATCTAAATTAGCGATAACTTTCATAATTAAGTTCAGTCATGTACAAATTTCACAACTTGAAATATTTTCTCCGTCAGATTGACATGTGCATCCATATGGTCTAACTTCGTACAGTTCATATTGATATTGAGTTATGCAACTACAATGGCAGAAAAACGTTTTGTTTTTGTTTTTTTGATTGGAGGTTTTTAACGACCACCGTGAGCAACTCAATGGACTATAAGCAGTCGCCCGTCCCTAATTTAGGGCCACTGGTTCCAGGGAAGGGAGAGAGCCAGTGCCGTAAGACAAACAAAACATCCATGCCTCACCGGGATTCGAACCCGGACCCCTTTCGGACGAATAATCAGAGGCCATCGCTTAGACCACTGCGCCACCGGGGCGGCAGAAAAACGTTCACGTACAAACATAAAAGTTAACACATCAACATAATGACTAGCTAGAATTCGATGAAATTTGGCTGAGCCCGTAAGAAAGAACATATGCAGAAAAGAATGTCCCAACTGAACAGTGCCTGCCCAGTTATGTGCAAAATGCTATGCACGTAAGGCACGTTGTAATAGAGAGCGCAGATACGGCGCTCGTCGTCTCGTATCTCGCGCATTTCAGAGTCCGTCAGCTTACAAGAGTTGTTGGGAAACATGCAGATGAACACCAAGAGAATAGTTTCCAAAATCCGTGTAGAGGTCAACAGCTATCGGTAGGATGTTGGCAGGACAGGATCTAACTGAGGTACCCAGAGTGCATAATGTCTATCTGATGGTCATCTTCAGGTTCTGGTGACTATTAGGAATACGGGAATGTGTTTCGACAACCAACTCCTTTTGGCCAAGGGCCAAAACCTCCCAGGAGGACTCCCGATATTTGACCTTAGCAGCACGCAGGGTGGGGAAAGAACATCTAAACAACTCGGTGTCGATCTCGCCCACCTTTTTAGGCATCATGATGTTAAGGAGAATTTTTTTTCTCGCGGATTAACGAGCACAAAGAGCAACTCAACGGTCGATAAGCAGTCATCCATCGCTAATTTAAGGGCACTGGTTCCAGGGAAGAGATAAGACCAGCGCTATCAGACAACCACACCGCCTATGAAAATCGAACTTGAAGCCATTTGACCATCAGTGGACACGTCGTGTGCTCTTTACGGATGCTGTTTTAAGTCGGACTGTCGATTCCCGATTAATATTCATCTGGAAATAACGCGGAACGCGCAACCATCCTCATAACATTCGGAACCCATATTGTGTTTGAGGGTGGCACTGTGCATGCTCAAAGGTATACATAGAGGAAATCCTTCAGCCATATTAAAGCTTTTCAGAGGTGCTGTAGACCGCGAGTTCATTTTTAAGGACGATAATGCTCGTCCTTGTAGGGCTCGGCTGTTCGACGATTACCTCGAGTATGAGGATATCCAGAGAATGGAATAGTCAGTCAGATCTGTAGACCTTAATCCTACTGAACATGTCTGATATGCTCTGAGGACAGATGAGGTCGTATAGAAAAGGCTTCAGCCCTTCCCATCCGACTTTATCTGCCCTGTTGTCACCAACATGCTTGGTCGCTGCGCAACATGTTTGGCTCTCAGGGTGTGATCATACTTCCTACTGATTAATTATTATCAGAACAACGCCTTTGTGTTACCACCAGTGAAGGACATATTTTGTCGCATCAGCATTATTCCTGGCCACAGGGGCGGATTTACAGGGAAGCCCTCGAAGCCCAGGCGCAGGGCCCCGCGATGCTGGGGCCCCCCAAAACAACGATTTTTTTGCCTTTCTCCCAAAAAACAAAAAATAAATAAAAATACTTAGAATGTAATGAGCATTTTGTTGTTCAATTCGGTATTTCATGTAACGGGCCATCTTATCCTTATAAAAAAATTCGATTCAGTACAGTTTAAGAGGCAGGCACAAGATTGTTACCGTGTGAGTATAATGGCATGTGAGGAACTGCTTTTACGGGGCATGCTAATTGGTTTCGCTATTGTCCAGGCTTCTTTGGGAAGTCGAAGCGATAGACAAGTGACGACGACTGATAGCTTCAAAAGAAACTGTCCATGGGATGGAATATGATGTGTGGATGCTGAAGGAGATCCCACGACGCCTTAAAGTATAATGACAATGAAAGCAGAGTCATAAACAAACCATTTGGAACATGTTAGGTGCTAGCAGGGCAGGCTGGTCTGAGCCAACAATTAAGTGATGAAAGTTCCGAATTTTCTCCCTAAAGAAAGGCTTTCCTTGCCACATGTAGCTTCAGCGATTTTTTTCCCAAAAAACCCTCTGGCTAAAGGAAATTACTGTCCAGCATCTGTGTAAAACGGAGCTTTCACTCCCCCACTCCCCCACGACCCCCTTGAAGTATCCCTGTCTTGTGGACAATGATTTCTATCACAACAGGTTGTATAGGTAGTGATCGCCAAGGCGTTTTTTTTTGTTTTTTTTAATCGCAAGGGGATTTAGGCATGGACTGACCCCAGTCCATCTCACATCTTTGGTATATTGCCTCCCAGCTATGTAAAATCAGCGCCGTTGACGGAGGAATACTGAAGTAGGACACTGGTAACTTTTTCTTTTCTCGCTATCTCTTTTGTTCGCGGTGCCTTATGAGTTGTTTTATTTGTTTACATGGAGTTTTCCGTGATTTCCACCACGACATTTTAATTTCATATAGTCTGTTTCATTTATCTTTTTACATAGAAATATCTTTGTTCACAGCAGTGTATTGCCTGCTTGTTTAAACCCTGGAAGGGTTTTACCATTACTAGATTTTTTTTTATTTAACAAAGTTTGGAATTTATCTTCTGGTATTGTGCGCGAAAGTGAAAACTAGACAGTAACAATGAAGTGACACTATGAGTCTGGCAGTCAAAAACGTAAAAAAAGTAAAATGAGACAAGAAAATGAAGTTAAGCAAAGAAACAGTTTGTTATCGTATGTGAAAAAACCTGAAGACGAGTCCAGTAGTGAACATTCATCGAAACCTACGAGAGATGAACTACCAATTGAAGAAGTGGACTCTTTAGTAGCAGAAGTATGTACTCCACCGGAAAGGATGAACGAGGAAATGTCTCAATTATCAGAGAATTTAGAGATTTCTGAGGCTGCTACACCGGTTGCAGTATCTGAACAAGTGAACTCTGAAATGCCAATGGTACTGCCTACTGATAGCAATTTTGTTGAAATGAGGGATGGTGCCTATCCTGAAGATATTGCATTATGGCCAAAATTGATTTCATCCGATATGATCGAATATTTTTTACTGAATAAACCGAAAAATGTAGAAAACACGGAAAATTTGAAAAAAGAGTATGAGGAAGGAGGGCAGATTAAACTCAGAGGTTTCAATGAGTCTCATTTTCTGAGAGTGAAGAAAAACGGAACAAAAGAAATGAGAAATTGATTGATTTTTTCGGAAACAACCAAGACAATTTACTGTTATATTTGTAAATTATTCCCTGACCATAGTTAAGAAAAACAGGCATTTGTGGACGGCTATTCAAACTGGAGAAACTTTGCTAGAGATATTACCGACCATGAAATTTCCAAATCTCATACCGATGCTATGTGCATCTTTGTAAAAAGGTGTGAAGTACGTGGAAGAATTGATTCTGCATTAACTACCCAGTATGAAGAGGAGTGCTCTTACTGGAGAAAAGTATTTAAACGAGTTGCTGCCACAGTCAAACTGCTATGTTCTTTGGGATTACCTTTAAGAGTACATGACGAATCAACAGCGTCCAATCGAAAAGATAATTTTTTAACCTGTCTTGAGTATATCTCAGTGAATTTGATAGTTTCCTAAAAGAACATTTCAGAAACTTTCAGTATTGTGGCTCAGGGAAAACTAACTATTTAACGCACCAAGTCTATGATGAATTCGTCACTTTAATGGCGGAGCGGGTCAGAAACCAGTTCTGTGACGAAGTAAAGAATGCCAAGTACTATTCCATAATACTTGATTCAACACCAGATGTGAGCCATATAGATCAATTAACGTTAATTTTGAGATATGTGACCGACAGCGGCGAAGTTGTAGAACGAATTATTTGTTTCGCCCCACTGAAATCGCACACTTTTGAATGTCTGGAGACAACTGTTTTGAAAATCATTTCAGATTTAGGATTGGACATAAAAAATTGCCGTGGGCAGAGCTTTAATAATGCAGCTAATATGGCTGGAAAATATTCAGGTCTGCAGGCGAGACTGAACAATGCAAGCCCCTCTGCTTTATTCGTGCCGTGTTCTAGCCATTCGTTAAATTTGATTTGCAACGCTTCAGCTGAAACACGCAAAGGAACGACATATTTCTTTGACTTTGTTCAAAACGTGTATGCATTTTTTTCGGTTACCACACATCGGTGGAATATGCTACAAGCACGCTTGCAAGAAGAAATCCTCTTTACCGTGAAGTGTATATACACTTCACGGCAAAGGGGATTTGTGACACCAGATGGTCTGCACACGCTGATGCTGTTTTATCACTGAAAATGGGCTGTAATAATATAAAGAAAACATGAAAAGACATAGTTTTATCAAATTCGGAAAAAACGCTTGCAAACATTGAAGCAAAGTCCTTAGCGGAAAAGTTTGAAAAGTACGCTATAGCGGTTTTTACTGTTTTGTGGAATCGCTTGCTCCAAAAAATTGATGCTGTCAGCAAATCACTGCAGAAAGTCGAAACAAATAAGCTCAGTGCTGTGAAACTGTTTGATTCACTTCAAAGTTTCTTTTTTGAAGTTCGAAATGACTATAGTTCGATAGAACCCGAAGTATATACTTTAGTGCAAAATAAAGCTTCTTCAGATATCTCTGATGAGAAGCGTAAAAGAAGCAGAGTTATTTTTCGATGAGACGAGAGACAATGAAGTCGATTTGAAAGGTAAAGACAAAATCATCGTTGAGACCGTCTACGTTATTTGTGACACAATAACTGTGCACTTGAAGAATAGAAGCATATCTCTAAAAAAAATTGACTTATTTTGCGTGTTTTTTGATAAAAATATGGACGAAAATCTTAAAAACAAACATGTTTACAAGTTAACTGAATTGTACCGAGAGGACATCGACGCAATTCTTTTTTGAAGATGAATTGAGACATTTCCTCCATTTTATAGACAACGAAGAAGCAGTCTGTCCGTTCCGATCACCTACCGATCTGTATAAATGTTTGCATGATGGTTTGCAGGCAACCTTTCTGAGTGTAAATACTATCCTAAAAATATTTCTAACAATGT
The DNA here is from genome assembly GCA_039090855.1 of Macrothele yani. Classification (NCBI taxonomy): domain Eukaryota; kingdom Metazoa; phylum Arthropoda; class Arachnida; order Araneae; family Macrothelidae; genus Macrothele; species Macrothele yani. The sequence continues at coordinate 169,596,017 of CM077011.1, forward strand.
AACAAATGCTTCCGCAAACGTTCTTTTTCAGTGTTAAAAAGAGTGAAAAATTATTTGAGGAATTCTATGACTCAAGAACATTTGACGAGTTCCGCAATTTTGACAATGGAAAGAAAGTGCTACTTCAAAGAATGTGAGTTACGATAGCATAATAGACGATTTTGTAAAGAAAAAATGTAGAAAGAAAACTATATGAATTCACTGAAGACTGAATCCAACTAGAACGGAAATATAATCCAGGTAACCTGACTTTATATTCATTTACATACTTCAGAATCAATTATTACAAAATATGTAACAATTTTTTTCATTCTGTTTTCCCTCTCATCCTGTTTTAATTTTATCCCTAAATACAAGTTCTGTAAAAGTGAACTGGAATGAAACACATAAATAATGCAATATCATAATGAAATCTTTCTGAAAAAAAAAAAAAAAAAAGATGTTGCATGATATTCTTAGACTTTCTTATTTATGCTCTATTATTATACCAGTAACACATATGCAGTGCAGTTAATAAAACACATTAATTTACTTCCTCTTATTTATATTCATAGCAAGCAAAAATATGTAAAAGGAAACTTCTACTCTATATACAAGTATTCGAAACATATGTACAATGAAATGTCATAATGAATATTGTTGAAAAATATGGATCTGCATATAGTTCTCTGTTCTTCTTGCTTACGGTAACAGCCTATAACTGTATTATAGTTGCAGTTGATAAAATGCTACACATATTCATTTACTTCCAGTTACTTATAAACCAAATTAAGGTAAAAAATAAAGAAGGGGGGCGGGGTATACATAGCAAAAAAGTTATTTTACTCTGTAACAGCAATATATTTGCGGTTGATAAAATGCTACACGTATTCATTTACTTCCATTAACTAAAAATCCAGATGAAAGAAAAAAATTGAACATTGGGAGGGGGGGAGAGATATACGACAGAAAAATATTATTTTTTAAGTATGGCAGTCAAAGTCAGAGGGACCCCGAAACCAATGCTGTGCGCAGGGCCCCGATGACTTTAAAACCGCCCCTGCCTGGTCATTCATTTCTATGCTTCTCGTGTTTGCCTTTGTTATTTGTCACGGTGTGATGTACCTCTCACCTGAATTTAATGAAAGTCTACTAAGTCTTTACGTAGCTATGTCGAATTGTATAGTTTTAATTTAACTTTTGTCCACCAGTGTAGCTCATAAAGCACTCGTAACTGGACTAAATTCACAAACTCACAACTAGATTTCTTAACAATAACTAGATTAATGAAATTTCCAATTACAATAATTTCCCCACTGCAATAATCCCACCTCAACGTTCTTAAAAACAGTAGAAAAAGGAGTTTCGAGGGACTGCCAAATCAGAATGGATTTAAGAGTCTAACTCTACCTTCAAACAAACTTGCGACGTTAATTCCACTAACTGTGCAGTTTTTCTTTAGCGTTTTTTTTTTTTTTTTTTTTTCTTTTTTGCTTTGTCGGTATCTCTGAACACCTTTTGTGGAAAATGATTGCCCGATAACCGACATGAGGAAATCTGTAGAAATTTTGTGGTGACAAACTACTTAGATTCGGCACAGGCACACACACTGACACACATGTAAGTGTCGAAGTTTCCTCTCTTCCTAGAAGCAAACTTGTATGTGTGCCTTGACTCACACCTGCCGCAACGAGGAGTAACGGGATAAATGACCATTTACTCGCACCCCAGCTCTACTACAATTGTACTTTGTTTTTACACAACTAAACAACTTTCCACTTATCCCATAATCTTCCAACATTCCATTAGTAACATGCCATAGCAGCACTCTGTCTCGGCTTATCGAGAAATCTAACCCAAATTTGTAAGAGAAACCCCTTGCAGGTACCTTCGACTGAGAATGTGTAATGAAAAATTTAGTTAATACTGCTTTTGCCTGAAATCAAAGCACTCTGTACATCAAGAAGTTTGAACTTACACCACGTGTCTTGCAAACGATACTTTTCTCAGCTGTCAGTCCTGGACACTCAGTAACTGACACCGTAGTAATTGCAGTTTTCTGGATTATTTCCTCATACAAAGGAACAACGACAACATTCCATTAGTAACATGCAACGCCTCTTTATTTTCCAAACATTTGATTTCACTAATCAGTAAAAATGCTTCTACCACATAGCAACATATCAGCTGCGATACCATCTGCTCTGTATGAGTTCGATTTTAAACTTCATAAATCATTTCTCTGCACAACGCGACGTTAACAAAATCTCTGTGAAACACAGGTTTAACTCTTACACAGCTTATTCGAAGAGTTTTGATTTAAATGAGTTTTCTGACACCAAAACATAACACGTGTTAATCAGCCATGTTGCAGCAGTTTTTGAAAGATACTTATGCCCATATGTTTTTCCGTTTGCCTAACACTCTTCAGTTAAAAAACATACGCCACTTAGCTCTTCATTTCCCTCCGAATTTCTAGGCCTTAATTTCTCCAGCGAGACAATATGTATTTCAGAATTTTCTGAATAGTTTCTCAAAGAATCCATTTTCTTACCTGTTTAGATGATTTGCATTTGACTTCTTTTAGGGGGGATGATCTGATCGATGACCCTGACAGGGTGTTTCCTCGACCCCAAAGATCCGGACATGCCAGACCAACTCCTATGGCTGCAAGAAGGTGTCCCACATGTAAACACACTACATGTGCCACTCCGAAGAAGGGAAAAGGTTTTACTTCACCTGGAATGAGACAAAAATTGCGTTCTTCTTCATACAAAAATTTCAGCAAATCAACACCAATGTTAATTTCTTTGTCCTTTTTTTCGTTTGTTGTCAGAAATATCAATTTTGTTTCATTCAAGGAATATATAAAACTTCATCGATTGCCAAAAATTACTTCATGTAAATGAAAACCATTAATTACTAGAAATTACTTTCTGTAAAAAGTATGGTATCCTGTAAAAGTAAGGTCGTCCGAAGGAAGTCTATTCCCATTGGATAGAGAGAGGTATTATGTAATAATCAGTTTAAACAAGAAGCAATACCATCAATACATTTCATACGGAGTTTTAACATCAAGCATAAACTTACGATTAATTACTATAAACATTAATCACAACAAAAATAACCAGAATAGAGTAAAAGAAATTTCTTGGCTGTGCAAAAGACAGATTAAAAATGATTCTTAGGGAGTAGTCTCACATATACATTATAACCCAAAGCACTTTCTACTTTGGTTCAAGAGTTCATAAACCTAAGCAATTGCTCCGCAATTCTGGTGATAACAGGTGCTTTTTTTTCAAGTGCTTATAATTAATCTTTGATTTTTTATGTTCTTCTTCTTTATTTTATAGATACCTTCAACTGAAAGAAACTACTCACTTAATTTCATCGAATGTAGCTTGCTGTCAACAGTCCCATCACCACACTCGGAGACATCAGCGGAGCTGAAGAATCACTTTTCGGCTGAGGTTGGTAATCTTCCTCACTCAGCATTACTCTCCGGACAATAACTTCTCTTCTACCTACAAAATGTTTAAATTTATGCCAGCTGCCCGCGAAAGAAAATATTCGCACAGTGCACTTTTGAAAGTCGTCTGCTCCTATGTTTACATATCAACGGCTTATAAATTATGGGCCCCCTTTTTCTGACTTCGTCCATTAGGAGGAACACTTGCAGATTCCATTAATACGTTTTCACAACTTAAATTACGAACTCACGACGAATTAAGAGAACGCCTTCTACCTCACCACTCGTCACTCCTGAGGCTTTTTCACAGCGTTTTATTGAAGCAAGGCGTAAAGCATCTTTGACGCCACTTATTTTCACTTAGCGAATTTTCGATATCCTGCTTGCTGCATTTCACTTCGTTTTCGTAACAAAGTCATGTCGATTATAGCGAAAATATTCTTTTATGCTGATGGTGGAATTCGAATCTTCCTACATCACGGGAACCGCTGTTCTACTGACTGAACTACGCCGACAAGGCTTATCGCTGCGACTTACGGTTTCGACTAATGTGTCACCTCAGCAGTACGTCACACGCTATGAAATAAATAACTGCTCGTACACCGCTTCATTCCGCAGTTTATTTTCTAAGTCATTTTCATTTTGCAAAACCTTCCATCACGAGGACAAATCAAACTTTGGCATCACTTTTAATTTCAAGCGAGCAGCATAGCTGTGAACATTTGAAACACACGAATGAAGGTTTAATCAATCATAAAAGTTACATGCTAAAAATATCAAGAAGAATAAAATGGCAGCTGTCTAAGCATGTAGAAAACTACCCAAAACGTACAATTAGAACTTTACTACTAAAAGGCATTAGAGAGGGCGTTGGCACGTTACCTTCGGCCTTTTGTCCAATCCTCACCTTATTCCATCACCAGTTCCCTCCAGGCCATTGCCCGTATTCGAGAATTCAGAGGCTTGGGCTCCTCTTTCATTTTGGCATCATTGGATGTGGAATCGTTATATCCGAGTGTTCCATTGAACGTAGCTCACGATTTGATTATTTCTAAGTTGTCCGACTTGGGAACTATTCCCCTAATGCAAGTTCAGGCAATTTCCGATGCTTTAAATATTATTGCAAAAAGATCCTTTTTTCGCTTCAATGGGACCATTTATCGTCAGGGAGGTGGCACTCCTATGGGCTCGCCTCTCTCTGCTGTTTTGGCAGAGGTGATCATGCAAGATTTGGAGGACGATATTTTAGCCAGGGCAGACAAGGTTCCAGCACTGTACTTGCGTTACATTGATGATATTTTTGTCGTTTGGCCACATTCTGGTGATGCTTTGCTTTCTTTTAGAAGCCTTTTGTCGTCTAAATATCCTACTATTAACCTGACGATAGAATGGGAGGAAAATTTTAAGATCCCTTTCTTGGACCTTCTAATCACCAGACATGTTAATAAGGATTTTTTGACTTTTGAAGTGTATCGGAAGGCCGTTGGTTCTTTTGATATCATTCCACACGCCTCTTTCCACCCGGCTAGATATAAACTTGCAGCTATTCGGGCTTTGGTGAATAGAGCGTATACCCATTCCTCGTGCATTGCTGCTCGGAATAAAGAACTTCTTTTTATTAAAACCATTGTGATGGAACATGGGTATGGTGTTGGTATTGTGAAAAAGTTGTGTGCTCGGCATAGGAGAAGTAATTCGTCTTCGTTGTGTGTTGAGCGCGAGCAGATTACTTATGTGGGATCAATGTCTTTCTTTCCACCGGTTACAAATGCATTACGGAGAGTGTGTAAAAAACACAAAAAAGATTTTGGTGATGTGGCCTCTAACCTTCGGAGCATGCTTAGGAAGGATCGTGAGCCCAAACCCATCCAAGAACAGTGGGGCGTGTACTGTGTGCCCTTGAAGACCGACGTTGCTGCTGCTCCTAATTCATGGTACATAGGATCCACTCTTCGTAATTTAGGAGTTAGAGTGACTGAACATCAGTACACTGTAAAGACTGGATCTACTACTACTGCCCTTGCACGCCTGGTTAAGTCTGGAACTCATCTGCCCTCATGGTCTGAGACTTATTTATTACTTAGGACCAGAGGTAGGTATATGACTCTCTTCGCCGAAAGTTTGTATATTGACGTTTTTAAGGACGTATGCTGTAACGATGACTTACCTGCACATGTACATGCACCGTGGATTCGCTTATTTAATTTTTTATGTCGTGCGAAGTACCCTACTGCGGGGGTTGATAACGGACCCTGTGCTTATTTTTCACTTCGGTGAATACGTATTTGTAATCTATTTGGCGTTTTCTTTCTTTGCTTTGTTTCTCGCTGTAACCGAGTTGTGACGCGGATATCATGTCACTCACCGGGATCGCTGTTGTCTTCGGGACTATCTATATATTAAGTGTGTGTTTTCTCTTAGCGCCAGTTCTTTTAACCTGATGACGCACAGGGCGCCTGTTGCGAAAGATCTTGTTTTTACCTAATATGCCTTTTAGTAGTAAAGTTCTAATTGTACGTTTTGGGTAGTTTTCTACATGCTTAGACAGCTGCCATTTTATTCTTCTTGAAGGTTTAATCTTTACTACAATTTTAACAATTTTTCTTGCACGAAGCAAAAAATTGTTAAAACTGTAGTAAAGATTAATAAAAATATGGACGAAAATCTTAACGACCATCGAGTGCAACTCTATGGGCTATAAACAGTCGCCGTCAATAATTTAGGAACACTGGCTCCAAGGAAGGCAAAGAGCCAGTGTCGTAAGACAAACACAGACATGCAAGGGGCGGATCCAGGGGGGGGCTCCCCTCAGGACCAACGAAAGGCTTCCATTTGTTAGGTTTTAATAACAAATTGAATAATTTTCGTGAAAGAAAGTATTACTTAAGAGTATATTGCTTTCCTTAATTAATTGGAAGAATTTATAAACATACAAAGAACACTTTTTCATATCTGTAGAATAAAAGTTTATACCGTCTAGGCACGTTAGAAAATATTTTAATTTTTCGCTAAAATACACTTGCGTTTTCGAAGCTATTATATGGTTTCATCATCAGGTGTAGAAATAATACACAGATCCTTTCAAATACACACTACTTAAATGACCCCTGTAAGATATATTACTTGCCGTTATAAGCTCAAGGGGTCATTTAAGTAGTGTGTATTTGAAAGGATCTGTGTATTATTTCTACACCTGATGATGAAACCATATAATAGCTTCGAAAACGCTAGTGTATTTTAGCGAAAAATTAAAATATTTTCTAACGTGCCTAGACGGTATAAACTTTTATTCTACAGACATAATCCGGTACGTAGTCAATCTCATCGAGTGCATGACTTCGTAAATCATCATTTCATACAAAATGCATCTCTTGGGGATATTTAACACTTTTTCATTTAAAAAAGAAATATCAGAAAGGTCCCCGACACTTGCGCTCCCCGCTTACGAAAGCCCTGGATCCGCCCCTGAAACATGCCTCACCGGGATTCGAACCAGGACCGATCTCGTACGAATGGTCAGAAACCACCGCTTAGACCACTGCGCCGACGAGGCGGATACGATAATGTTACTGAAACTTTTTAAGTACCTATTGAAAATTAAAATCGTTAATAAATGTGTGTGACACAAAGGGACTCTCACTTTTGTGTATCTCCTCATAAATTTCATGAATTCGACTCACGCGCATTTCCCAAGAACGCTTGTATGGCGTTGGTATGAACTTACCGAGTTGATATCGTTAGCAGAAGTTAAATAATGATAACGTTATAATACTAGGTAACGTGAATGGCAGTAAGAATGACATAACACTGAACCCTCTTGTACAGAGCACAGGCGACAGTGGTTCGTTTGATTTCTTTAAAAAAAAGAAAAAGATCCCAGGAAGAAAGCAAAAAAATGCTTACCTCGGATAAAGCCACGAGTATCATTTTAGTAGCATTTTTCTGGAAGCAACATCGAAAAATAAAGCCTAGAGTAGAGACAGTGGGACAGAGGGGGCAGCTGCCTCCATACTCAGTTGTGTGCAGGGGCAAACCATCACATCCCTCCCTTAATTTTTCTTCCTTTTTAATTATGTCCGTAATCGGAAATCAGACAAATATTTGGATTTTTTTAAATTTTCTGCCATTTACAATTTCTTCTGATAAAATTAAATTCATATTATTTTTTATTTTGATTATTAGCTATGTAGGAATATAAAAAAATTAATGCCGTTCCTGAGAAAAGAAAGTTTCATAAAGTTCCAGCCCCCCTTATCGCTATCAGGATAAGAGAAAGTAAAATAATAATAATTAAAAAAAGTCTACTCTTATTAAAAATACTTATCCTGAAAGGGAATGTGGTTGTACAAGAACATTACGAGCGTTTTCATTTAAACATAATAAAATCAGTCTTTCTATAAAGAAAGGAAAAAACAGTGGAAGGGCGAGGGGGAAAAAGGAATGTGATGTAGGTACGGTATGTTGTTTGATGTATAAACTCGAGGCTACGGTTCTGAGTTCATGCTAATGTGGAGCAGGCGCGACGCTACAGTGGACTCGGGTGGGCTTCAGCTCATCCAACTTTTCTTTGAGCCCACTCTTTAGCCCCTCTTTAAATATTTAAGATGTTAGAACATATGGCTGATGCCCCCTTCCCCGCCGTTGGGCTGACAGAGCGGAAAATTATTGCGTCGAAGTTTGAAACAAAAAATCCCGATAAGCGATCTACATATACTTCTTAATCATGTACCATATAATTACAACACAAAATAATTGTAAGGGAGTAGTTCTGTTAAATAAGTTTAGATAAACCAGGAAAAGAATTTCATCTGCTGCTTCTAATCATTTAACTTTCTTGCACTGAAACACACCATTTTTAGAATTATAGTTTAAAAGATGAGAGAGAGAGAGAGAGAAAGATTCCTTGTCAGGTTAAAAACTAAATTCATAAACAGTCTTATGATAGAGAAAAAAAAAGAAACAAAGAAAAAACGACGTAAGCTAAAATTGAGAAAAAATAGTAACTTGCCATAGACATCCGTATCCACGGTTACCTTACTACATCCGTTGAATAAATACTACATACAGTATGCGATTGAAAACTTGTTTTTGACTAGGGATAACATTTTCAGCGTCGGGCAAAACCGTATAAGCAGAATTTTTTGCCAAAATTTTGGCCTAACACATCAAAATTTGTCCACCTTCACCATGCTTAACCCCTTAATATACTAATAGCCCACCCAGTTCTGAGCGGCTTAACATTATTTTTATACCCAGTTCTGAGTTACTTTAACATTATTTTTACTATGAGTAAAATGTTTTATATCGATATAAAATAAGTTATATATTAATTTTGATTATATCGATATAATCGTTTTATCTATAGCATTTTCTAATGATGTCGTCACGTCCTGTTTTACAATAGATTAAGTTTTCTGCTATGAGCAAAAACTACAGTATCCTGATATCTTGCCTTCAAGAATAGTTCTTTTTAAACTATAGTTCTTTTAAAATTGAATAAATAGTTCCTTTTAAACTGAACTAAATAGTCTCCCCAAGAATAGTTCCTTTTTTAATGCTATTAATTATCTTCCAGTCAGTGGCAGCTGGTGCCGCCACTGACTGAAAGATAGATAAGACTGAAAGATAAGGTTGGGCTGCAAGGTTGTAGCTCTCCCACGCCCTACCCAAAACAATATTTTTAATTCATGCCGTACCGAAGTTTTCTGAACTCAGCTCAGAGTTTTTCCTGCAAAACGCGTAACCTTTTGTCTGTGCAGTTCGCATCCACTGGAGGCTGAACTGATCGCAGGCCTGAAGTCTATTGAAACCAACTCATGTAGGAATCCCAGTCTATTCTACATCAGTAATTCCCTGGAATAAAACCTCACCGGGGTTCAGTTGCCGACAGCCTGCCGGGCTCGGGCTTATCCCCATCTGCTCGACCAGTACAGGTCTCTACCCACTACCTCATTCTATCCCCTGTATGGAAATAAAAGAGTGCTATTAAAAGATGGTCCCTAATTCCCTATGGCAGGTCAGAATGAGGAAAATACAGACCTCAGTGCAGTTCATCGTCACAAGAATTTCATGTCCGAATAGAAAAAGATGAAAAAATAAAGGTACTAGTCAAAGAACATAGGTGCCATTTGCTGATTGCTGCTGTTATAGGTTTTTAAGCATCTAAATATTACGGCGGTGAAAGATATAACGCCGCCCTGGTGGCGCAGTGGTCTAAGCTTTAATCATTAGTCCGAGTTGGGTCTGGGTTCGAATCCCGATAAGGCATGGATGTTGTGTTTGTTTTACAGCACTGGCTCTTTCCCTTCCCCGAAACCAGTGACCGTAAGTTAGAGACGGGCGACTGCTTTATAGCCCATTGAGTAGCTCACGGTGGTCGTTAAACCCCCAATCAAGAAAAAAAAAAAAAAGAAAAATGTATAACCGATTACGCATCGGCAAGACAGGTCGAATGTTAACGCAGATGACGCAACTTTCCAGAGCATGGAAATCTTTCATATGAGCAGCCATCTACGGGATACTTGTAGCACGTTGCGTTGCTACATCTTCAACTCAAAACAGAATCTCTCGCGTCGTGGACAAAAAAACAAAAACAAAAAACAAAAGAACACGAAAACATAATCTCGTTGCGTTATCGCGATATCTTCCAGTGGTGACACGAGCAACTCAGAACTGGGGGTTATTAGAACCGGGCAGAACTAGGCTAAGTATCAAAAGGGAGATACTTAGCCTTGCTAAAACCAACACCCCTTCCCTCCGTAAAAAAAAAACACAGTAGAAATTTCGACCTTTGACCTCATCTGTAAGCAATAGTCTTAGCATCCAAATATAGCTCACTCCGCACCTACTTATAAAACTGCAACAGCCTGTGCAATTTCGCATTTTATTTTGGGATATGTGTAGTTCGTCTCGAGCTCCCTAAGGCAGGTTAAGCAATGGCAACAACGTAAGAGAAGTTAAAAAACTGCCAAAAGAGAAAAAGGCCCTTTTCATTTGACGAATTACTTACATCAGCAAACATTATCAAAACAATATTTATCCGTCAAAAATTATTATGTGTATTATTGCTGTTTAGGTGCCGAAGCTTGTTTTTAAAGTTTGGTGATTCATCGTAGATGCGCATGTAAACTTTAAACATCGAAAAGTTCGACATATCAGTATAGTAAATGAATCAAGACTTGCCATATCTGATGAGTGTGGACGTGTGTGATTCATTAAAAGAAGGCACTTTTCCTGAGTCCATTGCCTTCAATGCGAATTTTATCTTTGGCGATAACTTTAAGAGGAGTCATCAGAGCACGTTTAAGGTGACCGGGGGCTGGATTGGGGCCTGAGTATTAGAGGCACATCTAGGATTTCACTATAGGTGGATGAATAAAAATACCTGGGAGAAAGCATTCCCAAAACATGATGAGGAAGCCATAAAAATTATCCCCGCCGTATTGAAGTGTGTATCCCATGATTATGAACGAATCAGTGGTAGCAAGAAATGTGAAAATGCATGGATGAAAAATGGATACCAGTTCAGTTTTGCTTTAACCCCCCCCCGCCCTCTCCTTCCCCCAGGATTGGGTTCAGCTTGTTGAAATTATATCGAAGTAACATAATATGATCCAAATATCATGATTCCGAAATTCTTAATGTATGAAAATTTCCCCCGATTACAGATGTTTACAAAAAAACTTCTGTAATGCTTTCGAAAAGATTTGAGGATGGACTGGGAGAGACTAAATTTTTTGTGCAATCTCCTAAAAAGAGGAAAGAAATAATCTTTTTTTTTTCACAAGGCAGTTTCTTATAGTTTTTGCTGTGCTATCTGCAAAAAAAAAGAAAAAAAGAAAAAAAAAAGAAAATTGTAGCACTCTGTCCATTCTTCAAGCATCCTTCATAATTCTGGGGCCCCTTGAAAATGCGGGGCCCGGGGCTGAAGCCCCCTAGCCCCCCCCTCTGAAATGGACTCTGAGAGGAGTGCATTAATCGTTAAGACGGGATTGAAAAAGCGAGCTTATTACAGTTGCCCAGTTGTTTCAGCTCTTTTGGCTCTGACCCAGAAATTAAGAGTTTATTGCGTTTAAATTTCCTATTAGTCTCCAGTCACGAAATTTCTGCACCTATAAATCCGAATGAAGAAATTATTTTCATATAACACAGTTGTGTTCTTGAGAATAATGATCCAGGCATTGTAGTCTCAGCATTTCCGGCAAAATGTTTTTTCACTGGTTGGTGAAAATATATACTTGTAGGTTAATTCTGCAGCTAGGAATTCCTTTCTTTTTTCAGAGGGCAGTTGTATAATCGTTGCCAAGATTTTCTACCCCCCCCCTCCTCCTCCTTTTCTGCTTTTCTTAATGTGCAGTTTTTCCCTCGGATGGTGTAAATGCTTATTTGCCACAGTATTTTAGCTTTTCCAGAAGTAAAACTGAGAAAAATTCTTTTTTTTCATCGGATTGCTGTAACCATTCCCAAGATTATCTATTCATTTTCTAATTTTTCTGATGTATATCTGCATCTAGCGGGATCCAAAAGCTAAATTTAAAAAAAAGTATAAGTCGTCAGTTTTCAGGCAGCTACTAATTACGCATGGAAATTCCATATTTATAGGATTTTTGGGGTTTTTTGCCTGGGAATGAAAAATAGATACGCTATCTGAGGAGTTGTTTCAGGGCTTAATGAGTCATGGAACAAGGAGCCGTGCATCTACGGAATCACCCGAACCGAATCTGGGGCCACTTATTCCAAGAACGGGCACAACTAGTGCCATAAGGCAAACTCATCATTTATGCGTCACCCGAGACTCGAACCCAGACCCACCTGAGAAAATTCGACAGAATCCCGCGAATCTGACGACGCACAGTGGTCCGAATCGCTAAAAACCCGGACAAAAATAATTTTTCGAACTTCATATTTTAAACACACAATTCGCTTAATAATAATCCTCAGTAGTCATTTTAATATGACTGAGTGTTTTTGAAAGTATACTCTAATGGTTCTGGTCAATACTTAAGTTCAAAAGTGCTGTAACTCTTTCTTGATTAATTTTGCAATTCTGTAGGTGATTTTGTTTACATTGTTTCTGACTGAACAATGCAAAATAAAATACTAAGTATTTTTTGTGAATGTGTTATGGTCTTATATATAGGGCACAATTACAATTTTTAGTGTTTTTTGTTTCTAAGTACTGATAAAAAATACAAATTTGAATGCTCGCATTTTGCGAAAAAACAAAAATGTTTTTAGAGTTTTAAAAAAATGGCCAAACATGTCCACCGCGAAACTTACGAATGTATATTGGTAGATAATTATAAGTCTTACACTGAAGGTTTCATCTGCAACACCTTGCAATGCTGTGAACAATGACCTTTTGTTTGTGAAGCTTCCCTGTTATTTATGAGCAGCCAGCTGCTGACATCGGGAAGGTGTTCTCCCGCTGTACAACTCGCGGGCGCTGAGCACTGCCTGATATTTATGTTTGTTTACTCAAGGGGTGGCTTGTCGATGGTAAACCACAGACCCTCGATTTCTTCAGTTTCCAGAGAGCTGTTGTTTGTATCAGGTCAGTGAATAGTGTGTGACAATATAGTATGTGAAAAATGAATTTACATGTTAGTTGCCGAGAACTTTACGAGAAAATGAAAGAAAAGAATAATGAGACCAGTGGCCGCCCCGGTGGCGCAGTGGTCTAAGCGATGGCCTCTGATCATTCGTCCGAACGGGGTCCGGGTTCGAATCCCGCGAGGCATGGATATTGTGTTTGTCTTACGGCACTGGCTCTCTCCCTTCCCTGGAACCAGTGACCCTAAATTAAGGACGGGCGACTGCTTATAGCCCATTGAGTTGCTCACGGTGGTCGTTAAACCTCCAACCAAAAAAAAAAAAAAAAAGAAATGAGACCAGTGTGCTACAAGAACATGTTGTGCAATATGTGAAGAACAAATTTGAATTAAATTTGGACAGTCAGAGCACAAAATCTCTACACAGCGTAGTAAGAATGAGCTTTTTTCTTAAATACTATCAGCGTTGGAAGAAATGTCACCGAAACGAAAGCATGTGTCTTCGTAAATATTCAGACTGGTTACAGCAAGAAATTGAATTACCATTCACAGACATTCCTCCCACTTCTTCGAAAAAGCGTGGACGTCCTTCGAAAGTATTTCAGCAATTAAGTGAAAGAAGTAAGAGGTGGAAAATTCAAAATCTGAGGGAGAATGTGGGTGCTGCGGAGCTTTCATATGCCACAGTGATGAATTTGAGGGCTGAAGGTGACGAAAATGCAGCAAAATTATTAAAAGAAGTGACCACAACAACACCTACCAGAAGTAAACAAATTCGTGACTCAGGGTTGAAGAAAAGAAAACAAGCCACGAAGTTTCTTATCAATATATGTCTATTAGAGAAATGGCAATTAATCACAATCGTGACTTATATCCAAGTTATTATGCAATTCTGAAAGCAAAAGACGCAACTTATCCTCACAATATAAGTGTTAGTGAGAGTGCATGTGAAGTGAAAGTTCAGAATTTATTGGACCATACTGCTACTCGAATTTTGTCATTTCTACCTGAAAGTGAGCCGTCTAACAATGAAAAAACTTATATTTTACATTGTAAAAGGGGTTTCGACGGTAGCGCTGGTCATTCCTAATACAAGCAGAAATGGGTTCAAAGCGGCAGTAGTGATGAATATTTATTTATGACATCTACCGTTCCCTTACGAATGGTTGACAGTGAAACGGAAGATTCCGTATGGAAAAATGAACGACCATCATCAACCCGTTTTTGTAGGCCTATTCGTCTCCAGTGGCTTCATGAAACCCCAGCAGTTGCCCAAGCAGAAAGACAATACATGAACGAACAAATTAAAAATTTACAGCCATTAAGAAGTGACAACGTTACAGTACAGTATTCTCTCATATTGTCAATGATTGATGGGAAAATATGTAATGCTCTGACCCAGTCATCAAGCATGAAATGTTACATATGTGGCACGAAAGTGTCGGACCTGAACAAGTTAGATTACGTTACACAAGTGCCAGAGGATACCTCTTCCTTTGAGTTTGGACTGTCTATTCTTCATGCCCATATACGTTTTTTTGAGTGTATTCTGCATATCTCTTACCGCTTAGATTTTAAGAAATGGAAAGCGAGTAAGAAAGATGGAACCAGTGAGCGTCTGGAAAAAAGGAAAAGAATTGTCCAAGATTCCTTCAGGAATAGACTAGGACTTATTGTAGATGTCCCAAAACCAGGCTATGGAAACACGATTGACGGCAACACCGCCAGAAGATTCTTTCCAAATCCCGAAATAAGTTCCGAAGTGACTGGAGTAGACCAAAATTTGATTTCTCGTTTTGGAAATATTTTGACAGCTATTTCATGCGGCCACGAAATAAATGCAACGAAATTTAATATGTACTGCATGGAAACAGCACAGTTATTCGTGAGATTGTATCCCTGGTACTATATGCCACCCACGGTACATAACATTCTTGTTCATGGATCGTAATTGTGCAGGCAGCGATTTTACCGATTGGAGAGCTTTCAGAAGAAGCCATTGAGTGTAGAAACAAAGATATGAGAAAATTTCGAGAAAGCTTTACCCGAAAATTTTCACAAAACAGCAATTTGGACCTCTTTCGCAGGTTAATGTTGACTTCTGACCCATTAATTTCCAGCTTGGGAGGACTACCAAAGAAAAAACAAATAAAACTACCTTCGGAAGTGCTAGGTCTATTGGTAATATCCGATGAAGAGGAGGAGGGGGAAGAAGACGACGAATGTGAAACATCTGCTTCAGAAGACGAATGACCGACTAGATATCTGGACCCTTCTTACAGTACTGTGAGTAATTATAATTCATTAAAACACTTAAATAAGCGAATATTTAGTTATCCCACTACAGTTTCTTTCGTTTAAGACGTACAAATATTTTTGTCCGCCTTTTTTCCTATCCGGACCACTGTGCGACGCGGCCACCCAGGGAGAAGTTACACATGTGGGTAAAATACGTACTTCACTTAATAGTGTATAACGAAGTAAATTTCTCCGTCACTTTTGGTCTACGCCGGGATTCGAACCCGAGGCCGCTTATTCCGGAACAAGTCGCTCTACCAACTGAGCTACGCAGACGTTTTATTCTGATTCCTATCTGCCTTTATGTCTTGTGCGTCCTTCTGGCAGGTACGTCACATCTCCTGATACGTTACATCATCTCCCGCTTTTTTTTTTTTTTTTTTTTTTTTTTGAAGTGCTGGAGAAAGGATTCTCTTATTTTTCCTATCTCGCGGTGTGGAAAGAACATCACACCAATGCGAGATTTTGAACGGTCGGGTCATCCGGATAGTTCGGGCGCCATTATAAAGAAGTAAATTTCTCCGTCATTTTTGGTCTACGCCGGGATTCGAACCCGAGGCCGCTTATTCCGGAACAAGTCGCTCTACCAACTGAGCTACGCAGACATTTGTTCTGATTCCTATCTGCCTTTATGTCGTGTGTGTCCTGCTGGCAGGTACGTCACAAGTGAATAAAATTTCTATATGAAAAGTTTTTCGTTAGGGTCTGTTTATGCATGCTGAAAAACAGCAGAAAAGTTTTGGAAAGATATCGCGGAAGGCAGTCTGGGCCATCAATAGAAGCCAAATAAGGATTAAAAGTGCTTTTAGTCCTCCGAAGGGAAAGATAGTCCTGCACTAAACCACAAAAGCTTCTGAAGACATTTGTAACTCAAAAGTGTTTGAGGAAGCGGCATTTTACACATATTTAACATGTAGATCTGTTTATGCTGGAGATTTTTGTCACCTATTTTCTTTTTCCGTTTCATTTCAATCCACACTTTGCGAGTCTTTTATTAAGAGGCACCTTTCATTCAGTAACTTTGCGTTACTGAATAAAAGATAAAATCTCAAAGGATTGTGCTTTGGAAATTGTTTGAAATATGTAGTACTTAATGACCGCAAAACTAACAAATAATGATTTCCACATTCCTCGAAAAAGTGTATATATACTGGCGTATATCGAGTAGCATTTGGTACCATGGAAGGTATTTTTTTTTCCTTCTCTTGCTGTTTAAATAACACTCATAAAGCGCACCAGTAAACATGTAGAGCTACAACGATTCGTCATTATTCCTTGTGGGATGATTTCGTGAGATTTTAAGTATGATTCATTTTTGAATGAGAATATCATCATAAACAACAGAGAAATAGCAAGAGGATTTTTATATTATTATCAAAGCAAAACAAAACTACATTAAATGTATTAAGTCTATTAAGTAAATTTATTAATAATACATTATATTATACGCCAGTATTCAACGCGCAGAGCTAAATTTTTTTTTTTTTAAGTAATTCACATATGCGAAGGGTAGCAAAAGTGATGTTTTCATGAATCTCGGATACAGTAGTAGTAGTAGTAGTTTGGTTGGCGAGTTTTCTTCGGAAAAACCTTTGGAAGTTTCTCCTTTCCCGCCGTCACACATACAGAGGAAAAAGGCAGACATTAAGTATCACTTCAAAGTCCAGAAAGTATGAGGGCCATGTGCTTCATTCATTTATTTATGTAGAACTGATCAACAACAGACAAAACTCTGTAATGTATAGAACCACGACCAATTTCGTATTCGCATTTTAAAAAGTGTTTTTTAATTTATTTAAAATAGCCGAAAGCGGGTGTTAGTCAGTCGCACTCAAGAAACTGAGAAAAGGGTCTGTTGCACTCACAGCCTCTCCCGGTTCGGGACCCAACCGCACCCAAGAGCCCCCTACCCTCCCCCACCGAGTTTCTCCCTGGTGAGGGATTACTGCATTATATATATACACTGAAGAGCAATTGAATTAGAGATACCTGTCTAGTAACATGTGACACCACCTTTCGCCCTGATGACGGCGGCGATTCGTCTCGGCATGGACTCGACAAGACACCGGAAGCGTTGGGAAGCCGTACGGATCCACGACCCCTGAACAAGCTCGCACAGTTCACGAAGATTTGATGGAGGGGGTCAGAGCCTCGAACATCTCTCTCGATGGCATCCCAGATGTGCTCGATGGAATTGAGGTCAGGTGACCTAGCTGGCCAAGGAAGCGAGGTCACGTCGGTGGAGTGTTCATCCAACCATTCGGATGCAATTCGAGAGCGATGACACGGTGCATTGTCTTGTTGCAGGATGAGGTCCCCTGTGGGATGTTGAAGACGCACAAACGGGAGCAAATGGTCGTCCAAGATATTCCAGTAACGTTGACCTGTGAGGAACGATGTCACACGTACCAGTGGTCCCATTTCAGTCCACGTAAACAGTCCCCAGACGAGAATGCCACCCCCATCAGCTTGAAGAGTACCCAGCTGGCAAGAAGGATCCATCGCTTCATGTGGTTTGCGCCGTACTCGTATCCTGCCATCCGCATGTACCAACGTGAATCTCGACTCATCACTCCAGGCAACATTTTCCCACATGTCTAGGGTCCAGTGGCGATGTTTCCGCACCCATGCTAATCTTTGCACCCTGTGATGTGTGGTCAGCAGCGGTACCCTCGTAGAACGATGGCTTCTGTACTCCATAGCGAGGAGATGGTTCTGGATGGTGTGGCTGCTTACACGTTTTTGTGCACCAGCGTAAAATTGCCGAGTGATTTCTTGCACTGTGGCCCGTCTATCCGCTGTTACAATGCGAGCTAGCCGACGATGACCCCGCTCATCCACACGCTGTTGTCCACGGCAGTTGGCCCGTGCAGGGATGGTTTTACCGGATTCGATGTACTCACGGTGCACCCGTGACACAGTGGCTCGTAAAAATCCCAGTGCCTGCACGACTTCCGAGATGGAGTGACCCATTCGTCGGGCCCCGACAATTTGCCCACGATCAAATGCACTTAGGTCCTTCGTCTTACCCATACTGCGTCCGACTCTTACTGATTCCCGTCACATCACTCCTTATATTGTCGGATCGCTGCATACATCATGTCGCTTCCGTTTACAGGGCCGCCCACAGCGCCACATTTGCATAACGCCAGATGTCTCTAATTCAATTGCTCTTCAGTGTACATGATATTAATTGTATATATATATATACATGATATATAAAAAAATATAAAAAATGACAAGAGTGGAGGACATCATATGATCAGAGTAAAATCTCTGAAATGGCAATGGGCTAGACATATTGCCAGAAGGACAGACCATCGATGGACAGCTGAAATTTTTGACTGGATTCCAAGGAACAGGAAAAGAACCAGAAGACCACATGTGAGATGGGTAGATGAAATTCTAAAGTATGCGGGAGTAACATGGAGGAGACTGGCACAAGACAGACCGTTGTGGAAGAAACTTGGGGAGTGCTTCGTCCAGCAGTGGATTGATAATGGTTGACAATAATTATGATGCTGCTGCTGCTGATGATGATATACATTATCATAGGAGCCGACATGGGGGAGAGAAGATGAATCTTTCCTCCCCTCCAATAATTTTACTGGGGGGTCAACCAAGTTTTTGTTTTTGTGTATGTATGTCATTTTCGAAATGCGTGAGTTGAAATATTTCTATAGAGAACAAATTTTTCCCCATACTATTCAAGCTCTCATGTGCTGTGCTAATTGCAAAAAAATGCATTTCTTTTCTTCATAGAAATGTATTATACTTTATAAGATGGACCAAGCTCCACCTTATGAGGCCATAGCGATTTATTTCCATAAAATTAATACAGAGGGTGAGTCGAGAGTTTTGCAATATTTGCATAAACGCATGTGCTGCGGGTATGCCACGTGTTTAAACTAGTTCAAGTCGCGCTCTGCAGTCAGTCGAAAGGGATATAAAGTGGTGGTCGTTGCTGTGAACATCATTGCATGTCGTCGTCCTGTCAGTGGTTGGGACGCCTAAAAGATGAACAGCCACAACCAGCTAATTAGAGGCTTTTGCTTTATGAGTTTGAACTGGGCCATCACGCTGCTCAAGCAACACGAAACATTTATCATGCGAAAGAGAAAGGTTCCGTGGACCACAGCACCGCAACCAGATGTTTCAAGAAATTCCCCTCTGGTGACAGAAACTCGACGATCAGCCAAGGTCAGGTAGGCCGCGAACCGTGGATTCAGGGGCCGTGGGCCAGGCCGTAGAGGCAAATCCGACAACCAGCACTCGGAGATTATCAGGCGAACTGGGCATATTACAGAGCACCGTGGTTTGTCACCTGCAGGACCTCGGCAAGGTCTACAGGAGCTGCCGCATTGTCCTTCACGAACTGACGCCAGCTGAAGCAAACCGCCGAGTGGAAGTGTGCACGAAACTCCTAGAAAACCCGCGCAATGTATGTTTCATCAAGAGAATTGTTACGTGCGATGAAAAAGTGGGTCTATTTCTGCAATCCTAACACACAACGGCAGAGGGTGAACTTGAACCTGTTGTCAAAGTGGGCACTTCGAGCACAAGGTGATGCTCTGCGTCTGGTGGAATTTCAAGGGGATAACCCATTGCGAATTTGTTCCAGACTGTCGGATCATCAACGCCAACCTCTACTCTGGACAGCTGTAGCGGATGTATGCCGTTTTGGAGGAGAAGTACTCGGTACTGGTGAACAGAAAGCGCGCTCTCCTACAGCTGGACAACGCTCGGCGAACGATCCGGACACCACTCTAGGAACTTGAGAGCATCGAACTGATGCCACACACAGCATATAGTCCGAACCTTGTCCCGTCGGATTATTACTTGTTCCGGTCCATGGCCCACTTCCTTCGCGGGTGGAACTTCAACAACCAGGAGGAGGTGGTACCTGGGGTGAAGGAGTTCTTCCCCTCAAAGGACAAGAACGGGTACCGCCGTGGAATCAAACTGCCAGACAGATGGCTACAGACGGTACAACACGATGGCCTGTATTTTTGAGTGCTAGTCAGCTTCGGTCGTAAAGGTGCGTATGAAGACATAAAATGATCCAAATATTGCATAACTTTCCACTCACCTTCTGTAAATAAATAAGTAAAAACTTTTTTCTCATATTCAGCATTGCTTATTTGATAAGAAACTTGGTTGCCAGCCCCATATTGTGTTTGAAATGCTCTCGTGGTATGTAGTAAATGTTTAAAACAATTATCAAAAATAAAATAAATAAATAAAAATACAGAAACGTGTAATCTCTAGCGCCTTTATTTTTCTATTTATTTTTTGCGCTTTTCGTTCTTTGTTTGAGTAACTGCGTTAATTTATCACATTTTTTTAAAAACGTTTGGAAATAAAATCTCTAGATATTTTTATAAAATCAGAGGCTGAATTTTATTTTTAAAAATATTAACATTCAGCAAAAGAATATTTCTGTTTCCTGTTTCATTTGCTGATGAGCAATAACAATTGCATTTTGAAATATACGTCGAATTTCGTAGTTTATCGTTATGTCCTTTTTTTGTTGTTGGTTTCTTGACAAAATGCCCCACCATGTCTGATTCTTTCACGCCTGCCCCCTTGCCCCATAATTTGGTGAAGTTGGCGTCCCTGTACATGGTATTTCTCGATCTTTGTATAATTTGTGTCCTGAATGTATTAATAGCCCCCCCCCTTTTTTTTTGTTGTGCATAAAATCCATGTTACCTTTGTTATCCCTGTTTGAAGAGTAATGCAACGACAGGACTGTTTAGCAGAAAGCGGCTGGAGCATTGTATAGCAGACAGCATCTTATGCCGCAAGATCCCTGTTCCACCCACCGGTTTTTCAGATTCTCCTTCTAGTAAGCAAGGGCTGGGTGAGTGTAGTCGATAGCAATTGTTGTCTCTCTTTCTGAGTGCAACTGACTCATGCCGAACGAGGCAAGGAACGTAAAGTTTCGGTACTGCAGAAGTGAAAGAATTTTTACAAAGATTATTTCGATACTTAGCTCGCCACAAAACATATGCAGGTGACTGCGTTTCTTGTAGAAAATTGTAGATGGTGCAAAGGGTTAACAACGCTGAGTATAGTATGGATAGAAAATGCACACGGCTGCAATTGCGCGCCCAGAAGTAACAGAACGGAATGAACACCCAGTTGTTTATCATGCAAAGTATTTTTTTTTCGCACAGTATCAGTTTAAGCACTGATCAAAACGCAGTGCATCAAGTACGGAATAGTAATCTAAGGCTGCTTGAACTTGTGATTAATACAGCGTTAAATTCTGTTCAGGAAAAAAATAAGTATCCCCTAGTTTGGAACAGACATTTCATTTTGATATGTGACTTCAAAGGAGTCGCAATTTTTTCACTTGTGACCATAGGAATACAATACATACCATTATGGGACGTCTCCACTCTTATGGCGCAGTCCAGAGCATCAATATCCATGTACATGAAAGAAGTTCCAACGAGACAAGCAACAACAAACACTACCACTGGAAATTTCTCCGGACGAGACAATTTTAAGGAAGTTCCGTTGGCCTGCTTGGAATAACTGCGCGCTCTCTTCGGTGAATAGGCACAGAGACCACAAAGCCCGGCAAGCATAAAGCAATTGCCCAGAATAATTCCATGGCTTTTTGTGCACTCAGCACTGGTGACTTGCACTGTGAACACAACGATGCCGACAATAGTGTGCAGTATTCCAAAAATAAGGAAAAGCACGGACACTATTAAGCACGTTTTGTGGCGCTTAGACAGCCTTTCCCTTGGCAATGCCATTTCGTCCCTTTTCTACTTCTTTTTTTTTTTTTCTTTTATTGAAAAGAACGCTGCCAGCGAAATTTTGGCAAGCTTATTATTCCAAGTTCCTTTAGCCGTCCATCAACAGAGAGTACCACTCGAGCATTAGGTAACTTTCCATAGGAGAAATCCGACAATCCGCTTATTCGTGGAAAGCGTCGTAGCTGCTCCTCCGCTGGGCTAAGTTTTCGGTTCTCCCGCAGACTAAAATATCCTGCAAGCAGCTAATGTAAGATGAGGAGGAGGAGAAAAAAAGAAGAAAGAGAAGCTGTTGCTGCGACGAATGAAAATGCTTCGCTGCTTGCCTTTCTTCCTCCCTCGCTAGTAATTTAGACCCTCCCTACGTCGTCGTTGTGCGGTGCTTCCTTCTTTCTTGTTAGTTTGAACGAAGGACACCCTGCTAGAAGGGAATGTACGTAGCAGACGTCTTCAGTCAGTCACCCCCAGTGGAGTGTTAACACACAGCGGGTGCGAACAAACAAACACGTGCTGATACACGTGGGATGATTGCAATCAATTTAGTATTCACGTAGGTGCTGTTTTGTCGCATCCAAGTACAACAAATCAGCCGTATAAGCTGAAGGCCAAAAATCCTCCACAACACATTGAGTCGAGGGCGTTAGCTTTCCTTTGATTTAAACAGAAAGACTCTGCCTGGCCTTGGATTTCCGTTCACTTTCGAAATGTTCGAAAAAGCGCATCATTCTTAGTTGAGACTAACCGGAAGTGTGAGCTGGTTAATTAACTCACGGAGCTGATTTTAACGGACATACGCTGGGCATTTGACCCTCTGACACAGCTGCAGGCGGAAAATATTGCCCTACATTTTTGCACATACACTCCATAAGCCTTACATAAATTATTCACAATTAAAGACAAATGCACGAGTCTAGCTTTATTAAATAAATTTTATTATGAACAATTTCCAGTTCATGTATAGATTCCTGTAGACTCCTGATATCAACCGGACGAAGCATGTTCCAGAAAAAAAAAAAAAAGGATGCCCCCTACTGATCACAAAATTAGGAAAATGAATGGAAATTTTTGCTCACAGACCCCAGACGCTGAAGGAATTTTTCAAATAGTACTTTCAGACGTCGAGATACAGTGCCACTCAACTTTCGATGTCCTCCACCTTGCTGAAAAACTGCGCACTTGCAAAGTCAGAAATTAGTAATCATCGTTACGGGTATCTGACGTAAAGAACTGTTTTTTCCGTTCTGATATTTAGATATCTTTCACCTAAATATCAGAATTTACGCCAACTATAGGAAAAACTTGACTCTGGAAGAGGCTTTTAAAAAGACTCTTCCGGAGTCTATAAATAGCTGTATCTTTTTTTTTTTTTTTTTTTTTGTCGTAACTTAAACTTGATTTTGCAGAAGTGCAAATATACATTGAAGTTCCAAAAGTCATGGGATAGCAGTATGCAAATTTTTAACTGGTGCTGCCGTCGTATAAAGGCTTCGACGCACGCCACAATTTTCATCAGTTGCGAGGTGTAATCTCGTGAGTCAGGTTGAACAAACCGTCTGTAGGATAATGGCAAGCCGACGTGAATTATCGCAGTTTGAACGAGGCATGGTAGTGGAAGCCAGACGGATGGGACGTTCAATTTCCGAAGTTGTGCGGATATTCAACATTCCTCTATCCACGATGTCACGTGTGTACCGAGAATACCACTTACCGTGGACAGCGCAGTGGCCGAAAACGGGTGCTGAATGACCTCGACCAGTGGCGTCGTACCAGGATTGTCCACGCTGACAGACAAGCGACACTGGCTCAAATAACATCCACACTCAATGCAGGAGGTACCAGAGACATATCCATCAGGTCAGTGCAGCGTAATTTAGCGTACATGGGGTATGGGATCAGAAGACCCACCAGAGTGGCTTTGTTAACACCACGACATCGGTCGGGCACAGCGCCTCCTGGGAACATGAACACCACTGGAAACATGTGGCGTTGTCCGATGAGTCACGCTACCAGTTGTAACGAGCTGATGGTAGGGTTTGGGTGTGGCGCAGACCCAGGACCGTAAGCAAGCTTTTCTTATCTGGGAGGGCGAGACTTGAAATTACGCCCCTTCGAGTTTAAAATTACGCCCGCTCGAGTTCCACTCACATAATAGGTGGTTTTTACTTTCTCACACACCGCCGTTATACACTCGAGTGCAAAAATTAAGGACGAGACGGTTTTTCGAATGTAACGTCGTGCAGAAATGCTCCACATCGACTCAAATCATACCATAAAATCCCCAAGATGTAAGAATATGGGACAAGTGAGCAAAACCGTCCAAGCAAGGAATCCAAAGGATACAAAGATACTTTATTGAAAAGGTAGCTTCTAGCACAACTGGACAGAAGACAGAAACGTCCATGTGACATGCGGCTGCCCAGAAAAATTCAGTCTTTAGTAGGGGATATTATCACCCCTGACTGCGTTGCAGGATTTACAACGTCTGTCCATACTGAGGACGAGGTTTTCTAGGAGCTGTTGAGGCATCGCGGCCCATTCCTCTTGTAGCGCCAATCGCAGCTGCGGAATCGTTGCTGGCGGCTGGTGACGTGCTGCCAAGCGTCTCCCGAGAAGATCCCACACGTGTTCGATTGGATTTAGGTCCGGGGACCTTGTGGGCCAATCCATGCGTTGAATATCTTCACTCTCCAACAGCTCTGCGACAGCGACTGTACGATGAGGTGTTGCGTTGTCGTCCATGAAGAGGAACTCGGGACCCACAGCACTTCTAAACAGACGCACGTGAGGCAGGAGAACCTCGGTACAATAGCGGACACCAATGACTGAACCTCCTTGGAAGATGTGGAGGTCAGTACGGCTACCAAGCATGACACTGCCCCAAACGAGAACTCCGCCACCCCCAAACCGGTCCCTTTTGATAATGTTGGAGGTGTGATTGCGTGTTCCCTGCTCTCTCCAGATGTGTATACGTCCAGAATCGCTCGTCAGACTAAATCGGCTTTAATCTGTAAAGAGAACTCGACCCCATTGCTGATGTGTCCAGTTCTTGTGTTTCTGGCACCACAGAAACCGCCGTCTCCGATGAGCAGGCGTTAATGGCACACACCGTACTGGTCGTCGTGCAAATAGACCACCTTTGTGCAGCCTCCTGGCCACGGTAAAACGCTATAACGGACGTCCAGTTGTCTGTTGCATGTGCCTTGCGATTTCTCCCTCTGTCTGCCGTCTGTCTCTTCTCGCCAGTAGGACAATATACCGGTCGTCTGCCGCCGTGGTTGCTCGTGGACGACCACTGCTAAACTGTCGGACAGCTGTTCCTGTCGTTTGAAATGCTCTCCAAGCTCCTGAAACGATGCTGTGAGCGATCCCGAACTCCTCGGCAACACTAGTCACACTTCGAGCTTCATCCAACTTCCCAATGACGCGACCTCGGGTAAAGTCATCCAGATGTCGTCTACTGGATTGCCTGTCGGCCATATCACACTGTGGCAGCAACTCGACGTTGTTCAAACCGATGTACATCGTGCAATAGCTTTCACCGCCCGTGTCCTTTATACCCTTCCGACACTCCCCTCCTACGTCATGCTGCATATATGCGCATGCCATACCACAAAAAACAAACCAGCGCAGAACGAATGAGCATCTGATAGTGTAAGTGAACGTAACAATAGGAAGAAGTTTAGGGGTAGGGCTTGGAAAAATTCCGTTCAAGTTTAAACGCTCAGATAACTTTGTGCGACAGAGCACAGATGATTCAGTAACTCTTCATCCCAACAGCATGTGCGGAAAGGTCATGGAGGTTAGACATATCAGCGCACATAGGCGTAGCCAAGGGGTGGTCTTCGGGTCCGCCTTGAGGGGAGATTTAGAATGAATTTAAAGCGATATATATGTATATATGGGGGCTTTTATAAATGAGCCAAACCCATGGACCCCTCCCCCCGCCCAAGAAATTTCTGGCCACCCCACAGTCAGCGCATTGTTTTCTATGCCTTCATTAACTGTTTTGGAAAATTCCCTTCATGGATATGAGATGTTCATGTCCCATGTTGCTTCGTACCCTGGTTAGTCGCATGGAATATTGTATAAAACTAACTGAAGTTTTTAAAAAGAAAATACTGAAGGGTTTGTAACTTTCTTTTTTAGTTATAATTTCTATTTTTAGCATCCCCCAGAGCATGAATTTACGTCCCTGGAATGACCATTCTGGGAGGGTAACCGCCCTCCCTACCCTCCCGGTAGCTACGGCCCTGCTCAGACCCGATGAGGGCATGGACCCAAGATGTCAACAAGGCAGTGCAAGCTGGTGGTTGTTCAATACATGTGTGGGGCGTCTTTACGTGGCACGGTTTGGGTCCTCTGGTACTCGTGAACACATCCTTAACCGCTAATCGCTTTCTTGCTCTGCGGGTTAGACCATTTGCAGCCCTTCATGGACTTCATGTACCAGAACAACGATGCGATTTTCCAGGCGCATAATGCACCATGTCGTCGGGCCCAAGTTGTCCAAAATTGGTTCTAGGAGGATTCTGGACAGTTCAGACGGATGGTGGGGCCGCCATGTTCTCCGGACGTGAACCTAATAGAGCAATTATGAGACGTGGTGGAAATGTTCATTCGCACCCAAGATCCTACAAATACCAGGGAACTGTGAGCTGCTGTTCAGACGACACGGCTCAACATCTCTCCAGAAGTGTTCCGGCCATTTGTGGAATCGATGCCACGTCGAGTTGCTGCACTTCGCCGGGCTAGAGGAGGTCCTACACGATGCTAGGTACGTATCCCATGACTTGTGGCACTTCAGTGTTCATTAACGTCATCTTGCAGTAATACGCATTTACCTCACATAGAAGAAAAACTGTGCACCATAAATATGTAATCGAAAGTTTTGCATTTGCCTGGCACCCAGTTCTAAAAATAATTTTGGTCCCGTTATTAGAAGTGCATAGAGATATCTTCTGAAAATTGTATTAGAAAATATCCTTTTCATTCTTTTTTTACTGCATGCCATTCGCTACAATAAAAGTGGTGAAAATTTTCCTCAACTACTGCATGGTTTTCCCGCTAGGTGGTGTAAGTGTCAAAATATTTTGCTTGCTATCTTTATTTACCATGCACGCACTTGAAAAATTATTTTTTCTTACCATAGTTTTTGCTATGAACAATACTTTTCGAATATATTTTCAGCATTTCCATTATTCAAAATTCTTCCACTAGTGGGCGTAAAGTTGTGTGATGTTTTCCTCTATACCTCTTCTTCTAACTGTTCGATAGAAAATCCCTTTGTCTTCGATATCTTCCTTCAGCTATGAGAAACTTTTTTGTGACCACTTTGTCAATTTTTGTAACATACTTTTCAGCCGATAGTGGGAGATAGTAGCTACTTCTATTTCTGAATGTTTTATCGATTGTAGAAATCCGGTCGCTTTTTTCAACGGGCTGTTTTGACTGGAATAGCTTTGAAATATTTTAAAGACGTGCTCATGATAACCGAAAATTCGGTGTCTTCTATCTTGTTACTACTGTTGCTCTTCCACAGTCCACAAGTGCATAACAGTTTTGCTCATACTCGTACCCCTCCTCCGAGAGCCCTACTATCATCCCACGCTCAAAGTTACATGACGTCACTCCTTCCATTCGTTTGATTATGTAGTTGTAGTGACGTGACGACAATGAATGATGTATCCGCCCATACATCTTCTGGCCTTAATAAATTGGCATATAATTCAGTTTAAAAAATAGCTGAAGTTTTTTTTTTTTTCTGTCTCTCTTCTCTCTCTCTCTTTTTTATTTCTATTGAACGAAGGAAAATAGGATTTATCCAGATGTGGTCTGTGACGTGTATCTCTTTTAACGTTCCTTTTGCGTTCCTGTATTCTAATGTAAATTTGGTTTCTTCTCGTTAAATAGTTTTCTAAGTTTAACACCACATTTTCCTTCTCGATTAATTTGACTTTGGCAACAACCTGACATCAGATCAAAGGGCAGTTATGAAGTAGAGACTCGAGAGATAAGAACTAGTGTGTAGAATGTTCAGCAGGCAATGTTTCGAGAGCTCTGTCTCGAACAATGAGTGTGGTGAGTGTGTATAGGCTACTGTATATACTATATGTATATTTATTACGTCATCATCATTGTCAACTATTATCAATCCACTGCTGGACGAAGGTCTCCCCAAGTTTCTTCCACAACGATCTGTCTTGTGCCAGTCTCCTCTATGTTACTCCCGCATACTTTCAAATTTCATCCACCCATCTCCCATGTGGTCTTCTTCTTCTGGGTCTTTTCCTGTCCCTTGGAATCCAATCTAAAATTTCGGCTGTCCATCGATGGTCTGTCCTTCTGGAAGTATGTCCAGCCCATTGTCATTTCAGGGATTTAACTCTGGTCATGATGTCGTCCACTCTTGTCATTTTTCGGATCCACGAGTTCCTCTTCTTATCTCTCCTGGTTACACCAAGCATGCACCTCTCCATGCTGCTTTGAGTTGTCTGCAGCCTCTGTATGTCTCTTTTAGTTAAGGTCCACGTCTCTGCACCATACTGGAAGGATGCATTGATCAAACACTTTTCTAGCACTGGAAGGATGCATTGATCAAACCCTTTTATTTTAAGACATAATGGCATATTGCTCTTGAAAATTATGCTGTTTCTTCCAAAAGCTCTCCAGGCAAGTTTTGTATGCCGATTAATTTCTTCATCAATGTGACCCTCACTTAGTTTGTATACACCCGATTGGGAAAAGCAGAGAGGATTATTTTATTTGGATTGTTGATTTAGCAAGTCTTATAATATTTTCATTTAAAAACCACAGGTTTCTGGCTAAAAGTGTGCAATTTAGATGACATGCTAACGAACAGGATCATAGCAAGCCTTTCTTATCTGGGAGGGCGAGACTTGAAATTACGCCCCTTCGAGTTCAAAACACGCCCCATTCGAGTTCAAAATTACGCCCCTTTGAGTTCTACTCAAATAATACTTGGTTTTTACTTTCTCATACACCGCTGTACTGGAAAGTATTACGATCGTTCAAAAATCGCACTTCAGGTTTCTGACATAATTTTATTAAAAATGTAAAAACTAGGTAAATACCCAAGAATCACAGGTTGTAAATACTAAATAAATCGTAAACGTTATGTGAACTCTGATAACAGAACACTCCACAGAAAGACAGAACGAAAAACAAATCTGCGCAGAACGAATGGATATCGGATAGTGAACGCAGCAATAGAAAGAAGCTTTAGGAGTAGGGCTTGGAAAAAATCCGTTCAAGGTTAAACGTTCAGAGAATTTGATGATTAATTAGCTCTTCATCCTAACGACATGTTCGGAAAGGTCATGGAGGTTAGGCATATCAGTATATTGTTTTCTGTATGTCTCCATTCCAATTAAAAACACACATCACCTTCAAAGCACGACTCCACTCACTATTGATAAACCAACACATGAGGTTTAAAAGACATTTACTAAAAAGATAAAAGTTATATCTTTCGGTCTCACTTTGATACCATCATCAGACAGATTAACACAAGATGTTCGCTCTTAAATATCTCAATTATGAGCTATCGGTGACGGTTAATGCATTGGTAGCGTCCTCAGCAAAATAGGGAACATAATATTATCGACGTAGTACATACCTAAGCGGGTGTTTGAGTGACATTTTCCCCATTATTCCCTCGTTTTTGAACAGTGTTCTCCAGGCAGGCGGAATTTCACAGGGTAGATGATCATTACAACACTGCGGCCCTCTATCCAAAATACGCAAGCTTTCGGTTAAGAGCAGGGAAGCCAGGTTGGTAGAAGTTACAATAATTTTAGATTCTTCCCAAATCGGAAAATGCGTACCACTATGAGTGGTAGGAGCTAACGATGTAGAGAGAGCACCGACTTTTATATTGTAGACGTGTCAGACGAATTTTTAAATACCGCCTTATAGACCCAATGTATGACGTGGGTGTCTCTCGTTAATATCCATGGAGTTCATACGTATCACATAAACTCCATACTTGTCTTCCCCCTGAATAGTGTCTCGATCTTTCTTAATTGTTGAAAAAATGTTTGTTGTTCTGACACCAAAGTCAATATTAAATTTCTTGCAATGATCTTTAAGACCAAGTTCACGGAGGAGTTAAAGTCCAAAGATCCCACAAACCACATGCCAGGCTGTTCAGTTCAATGCGTTGTGGAATTAACTAATCTAATCCTACGTAAGATTTGGTTCGTAAGGTATTTTGGATATCCATGTAATAGGTCTGTCTCTTGAATTTTCTGGATTTCCGCCCTACGAAGATGTATATTAGAGGAGTGAGTGAAAGCCCTCTTTAAAGGAAATCTAAGGCCTGCCAATTTGTGAGGTAGTGGATGGGCTGATCGAAACGGAATTAAGGTAGAGTTGGTGGTTGGTTTCCTATGTACAAATTTTTTATTGAAAACGAAGCAGGGTCTTTGACCAACAAAAAGTCGAGAAACGGTAATGATTTATTGACCTCTAATTCCAAGGTGAAGTTAATGGAGACATAAGTTTGTGACAGCAAATCAACAAATTTATAAAGCTCATCAACAGGGTGGGGCCAAAATATCAGCACGTCGTCTACGTACCTCAAATAGAGAGTAGGTTGGAATGATGCTCTTGCAAGTGCTTACATCCCTAGAACGACAATTCTTGAAGGGCAACTGCCCTCCCGGTAGCTACGGCCCTGCTAATGAATTATAAACGATGGAACTGGTAAGTAACCTTGTTTGTCTCTGAACTTTTGTGGCCGTATTGTTGCATTCACATAGTTATGTGCTAGTTAAGATTTTCAGCTTTTACGACTGAGTAGAAAACCGAAGAATCACAGTGAAGCTATTTTACTACGGCAAATTAAACCCTTCGTGAGATAAGCTGTGTAGTGTTTTACAGTAAAGCTCAATTCAAAAGTAAACTAACAAGCTCAAAGCTTTAGTGTTCTACAAAGAAGAATGCTCAACGTTAAGATAACAGTTATAAACAAACCTTTATGTGATAACGAAAGGACGAGTCACACCACACCACACTGTCAGTAGCAAGCGTGTCTTTCGGAAAAAGTAAATTGAACAAGTTAACACTCAAATTTAGAGCGATCGCTCATTAGTCGACCTTTGTCGTTTGTGGGCCCAGTTTTTCGAGATCAACTGAAATTTATTTAAGTTTTTCATTAAATGACCGTGATTCTCAATAAAATCAAAGTTGAAATCTCAATGAAATCAATGTTGAAATCTTACCTCTATCCGATACAAAATGATTTTTTCAGTCCGTCTCCTGGAAACAGAGCTACTCGTATATTGTTACAAATGAACAACAATTTATGCCACCTCGAGGAAACATTTTGCACAAGGAACTTCATAAGAAACCTCAAGGACTTTCTTCTACCCGATACAAAAACAACTTTTTTCGCATGTTTTCTGCAGAGGCATCATCACATAAGAAACGTGCATTTATGTAATACAATGCAAAAATATTTTTCAAGAAAAAAAGAAAATACATTTATAATCTTGGGTATGCTTTCTGGAACAACTTTTTTCCCCATCTTAGAAATCAGTAATAATTGTTTGGTGTTAACTTATTATGTCCAGAGACAGTAAAAAGGATAGATTCGAATCTCAGGAAGGTTGTCCTATATTTGTAAGAAAAAGTAAACTTTTTTTTTTTTTAGTTTTTAAGAAACAGTTCGGTAAATTTTTTTTTCCAGTTTTTTTTTCGACACCGTTGGATGTTTTTTGCGCTCGGAAAACCACTTTAAAGTGCACTACAGCTGTTCTGCTCAGAATTCGTATGACAGGGAAGCTTTTATCACAGTACACTGCGTATTTTGATTTACTTAAGATCCCGAACATGCTTATCACTTGTCCTTTATTTCTTGTAGCCGTGTTCTCTTTCTCTGTGCTTTAAAGTGCGCTGAAACTTATATTCGTGTCAACTATTTGATTAACTTTAAAAAGTGAATCAAAAGACTCCATAGTGAACAAATACCCTCTCCAATCAGTAGCGTACTCAGAAATTTCAAGGCGAGGGGGGGGGGATGCATGGGCCGTAGCGCACACAATTTTCTTAAGGTGGGGTGATCCCCCTAAATTTAACGGAAAAAATAGTCAGGTGCCATATAACAATTAAGAAGGAGGTTGACTTTCGAACATTTTTTCTTATCCAGTTACTAGTAACGTTACAGTACAAGAAAGTTAAATGCTTAGAAGAAGCAGCAGATGAAATTCTTTTGCCAGTTAGATTTTTCTAAATTCATTTAACAAAACTACTCCCATATAATTATTGTATGTTATAATTATACGGTACATGATTAAGTTGATCACGTACCGTGATTTTTTGTTTCAAACTTCGACGTAATAATTTTCCAATATGTCAGCCCAGGGGGGGGGCGGCGTGCTTCCCCGTGGTGCGCCACTGTCACCAATACAGAATTCAGAAATTTGGAACGCCTATTTCTGTTTAACTTGTGTTGTCAATAATTTCGAAAATCCATCTTCCCTCATAAAAGTGCAAGACGCCCTTCCCACTCAGAAACAAGGATGTCAACGAATTATTGGGCACAATAAGCATTTTTCTTTTGAATCCTT
This sequence comes from Macrothele yani, assembly GCA_039090855.1. Lineage (NCBI taxonomy): Eukaryota > Metazoa > Arthropoda > Arachnida > Araneae > Macrothelidae > Macrothele > Macrothele yani. Next base: position 169,628,673 of record CM077011.1, read on the forward strand.
TCCTAAACATTTATAATCTTATAGTAATTTTTCACGGCACATTTTAAGAAAAAAAAAAATCGGCGAAAAAGAAAATGCATTTACGCCTTGTAGCGGGAAAAAGTGCGTATTATTCAAATATAAATCCACACAAGTTTACATGGTGTTCTTCACAGTGAATGTAGCCTGTCAAAAATTTTTTTCAACCAGACTTTTAAAATTAGGAAAACATTGACAAGTAAATATAGCTACTTGCGTTCATTAGTGGCAGAAATATGAATTACAAAATATCACAAATTGCACACAAAATGTTTCCCACAGCGGAAGATATTTTTGCATATGTCGTGCCCTTAGTATCATTCTTTTTATCCTAACTTTAAATTAATATAGAAAGTTATGATACTATATTACAACCCGGATAACCTTAAGTATGCCACAGATGTGGGGCTTGAAAAGCAAATCTTTTATTGAGGAACATTCTCTAGATTGCTCTCTTTCTGATCGCTCAGATTTCTTCTTTTTAGTCAACAAAATGGCATTTTTTATTTTTGTTTTTAAACTTTTTCTGAGTCGGCTTCAGCAGCTCTGCCCTTTCAAATACACTGGTCACAACAAAAAGTTAGGGATATTCCTGTTTTGAAGGCAAAACATGGTGATGTGCAAATTTAACAACTAGAGATCGCTTACCACAGTGGGTAGTTATGTCATAAATAAATTAACTAAACATCATAACATCACAGAACGTGGCGTGCGAGCGTCGATAAAACTACCCTGCGAGAAGTGGAAAACGGGACGTTTTTTGCTTGGTCTAGAAGTTTGCTGAATGTATTGCCTTCAGTGTGGGATTAACCTGAAATGATGTCCAAACGACGTTTAAGCATTGACAACAGAAATAGGGCTGTTGGCATGTGTACGGCAGATCGACGTGGCTGCTGTTTTAGGAGTTTTGCAAAGTGTAGTAAGTCGGCTGCAGACAAGATATCTACGGCATGGAAATGCTGTAGATCGACTCAGGAGTGGTCGCCCGAGGATAACTACCAGGAGGCAAGATCATTATCCGACAGTAAGTGCTCGAAGATGGCATAGTATAACCAGTAACCAACTCCAGGAATCATGTCGAACTGCTTCTGGTGTCACAGATCGACCCAGGAGTGGCCGCCCGAGGATATCTACCAGGAGGCAAGATCATTATCCGACAGTAAGTGCTCGAAGATGGCATAGTATAACCAGTAACCAACTCCAGGAATCATGTCGAACTGCTTCTGGTGTCACAGATCGACCCAGGAGTGGCCGCCCGAGGATAACTACCAGGAGGCAAGATCATTATCCGACAGTAAGTTCTCGAAGATGGCGTAGTATCACTAGTAACCAACTCCAGGAATCATGTCGAACTGCTTCTGGTGTCACAAATCGACCCAGGAGTGGCCGCCCGAGGATAACTACCAGGAGGCAAGATCATTATCCGACAGTAAGTGCTCGAAGATAGCCACAGTATGTACTCAAACGGTACGAAACCGTCTTCACAAGTACGGACTCACAGCAAGGAGACCGTTGAAATGTATAGCATTGACATCAGCTCACCGTCGTCAAAGATGTACCCGGGTCCAAAAGTACATGTCATGATGTCATGGAATACAGAGTGGCACCATGTACTATTCACAGACGAATCCCGTTTTGCTCTTTACCCTGATACTTGACGAGGACACGTGTGGAGGAGGTCCGTCACACGAATGCAATCACACTTGTTGCAGTCCTTCCACTCTTACCAGCGGCAGTCAGTTCTGATCTGAGCAGGAGTGTGTGGAACCGAAGCCTGTGTGCATGCTCACGCCAATAGACCTCCCAGTACGAGAGAATTGGGCTATCCCATTTGCTCCTCAGATTTGCTTCAGAATTTCAAAAATTCCCAAAAGTTTTAATTTCAAAGTTATCTTCAAACCTATAAATAAAGTGAATTTCTCCTGATCAAAAGACTATGTCGAAGACATAAATTCCTGGGGTATTTATCAGATCCCCTGTGAACGTGGATTTTCATATATAGGACAGACCTGCAGGGCTTAAAGTTTCCGTGTGAAGGAACATAATACTTACATGCGGAACTGTGAACTGAAGATTTCGTCTATTGCCAAACATTGTCACGAAAACAACCTTAAATTTTTGTTTGAAAACGCAAAACTTATTGATAAACCTGATTCGACTATCACGCTTAATATATTAGAAGCTTTCCACATATGCCGCAGATCTTCACGGCTTGTCAACGACATGACATCTACTCCATTTCTTCCAAGTGCGTGAAAACAATTCACCAAAATCCGTGATCATCAGACCGCTGATGATGTCACAATGATTTCAATGTTTCCGCTCCACTTGTTCTGATGAAGCCGAGCCAAGCGTTCAGCGAAACTATCGTAAATCTTAAAGTAAAATATTTTAATTGTGAAGAAACCTTGCTTTGTATGTCGCGTATTTTTTTTTTTTTTTTTTTATCGTTTTCTGGACGCTTGGTGCGTTTTTTATTTTAATAATAAATTTGCAAAAAAAGAAGATAAAAAAAAAAGACCGTTCCAAGCGTAAGATTTCTAAACGAAAGGAAAAGTTTGTAATTAGATTCAGTCTCACAAACCTGCAGCTCATTACTGAATGAGCCTTTTGCGGGTGGGGTCATAAAAGTTTAGGGGTGAGGGCAGAATTCCCAAATTGGAAAGTAAACACAGGAAAATAATTGAAAATTAGCGACATAGAATTATGCGGTTTCCCGTGAGGAATTGGAAGTTATATTATAATCTACCTAAATACTTAGCAATACTTTTACTCATGCAACTAAATTCTTACCTGTATTGTTACTGAAAAAGAACTCGGTAAGAGCAGAAACCTAAAACAAAAAATATTTTTAAAAAATCGCAAAATGCATACGTGAAAACACCAAAATAAACACCAAGAGCCGGGCTTTCCTTTGCGCCTTGTCCTTGCCTCTCGTAGTTTCTCCGAGTTCCCAAAGTAAGGAACTCAGGAGTTTAAAAGCCCCGTTTTCATTGGTTGAGCAAGAACCATGTTAACCATGCTGATTTACTCAGTCACTGGAGAAGTTTTAGTGACACTTCTGGCCGCTTTAAGAAAAATAAGTTGCTTTCATAATATTCGTTAGCATAGCAAAATTAGGTAAAGGAAATATCAGCAAAAAAATTAGAAAAAGGAGTAGTGCATATTCCTTTTTTCAAATTTTTTTTCTGATATTATATTGTAGGAAAATACTGCTAAAGATAAATGGACTTACCCTCCTCTAATATTTCTAAATTTAAGTGAATTCTGAACAATCACTTGGTTTTAATTCCTTTTATTTGTTCTTTTTTTGTTTTCCAGAAATTTTGTCCCAAATAGGTCCAGAAAGCTTATCTTTTTGTTCGGCTGTAGTGTCATAGGACAAAGGTTTCCTGACGAGAGGATTTGGACTGCCAGACCTATATTGGGCCTCACGTCTCTCTTAATCAAATTAACTCAAGTTATCCAACAGTACCTTAACTACAATATCGCCCGAAACTTAACACCAAACTGGGTGAACAAGACATCCAGAAAAAGTAAGGAATTGTTCTGTTATTCATGGAGACTAGGAGAATAAATTATCAACGTTTATTCACAATGAAGTGTTTTATTAACATCGACTATAGTTTCGCAGAACGTTTGGCTCGTCATCATCACGACGAATGGAGTGTAAACATTCAAATCATTATCATTCCGACGGTCACGGATTTTGGTGAGTTGTTTCCACGCGTTTGGAAGAAATGGAGTAGATGTTATATCGTTGACAAGCCGTGAGAGTTCCGGTATAAATAAAAAGCTTCTAGTATATTAAGCTTGATAGTCGAATCAGGTTTATCAATAAGTGTAGCACTTCCAAACAAAAATTTATGGTTATTTTCGTGACGATGTTGGGTTATTGATGACTTCTTCAGTTGATAGTTCCGTTCGTTTACCGGTGGCGCCTAGAGCCCACATCCTGCTCCGAAGCCAAATGCTTTCCCAATTAAGCTACTCCGGCGAGGGCTTGTCACTGCTACTTGTCGTCTTGGCATGTGCGTCACCTCTCTAGTACGTCACACAATTCATATCATTTGCGATGTTCTTTGTTTTTATTTAACTTTTTACTTGAACTCTTATCTTGTGTTTTAACAAGCATCAATTTTTTAGCCCGTCTTTCGTAAACCCCCCCCCCCCCCAAAAAAAAACATGCTTATGTTATCCCTTTGTCCGTTCCTCCGTCTTTGGACACTATACCTCTGCAATTATTGGTCCTATTTGAAAAATTCTTTTTGCACTGGGAAGCTTGAAATGTGAGAACGATTACCCTTGTTTTCAGGTTCGTTTTCTTCTTCTTTTTTATGTATAACTTCGTGGCTAGAGGACGAAAGTTCAGATGCTATCGAATACAAAATGCATTTTTTTTACATCATCGCTTCTAAATATCCGATTGAAAAATCTTCCTTCCCTTCGGTACCATTTAAAACAAAGACTATTTTTGGAACAAATTCTTTTCCAAGTATTGGATAGTTTTTCCGCTACGGGGCGTGACTTTAAATTGCGATTTCCCCGATATTTCTGCTTCTAAAAATCCAATTTCAAACATTCTGAATACGTCGAACAGTGCTCCTGGTGGAAAATGCTTTGCATATAATTTCTAATTTTTGGTAAAGAATGGTTTTCCCACTAGAGGGCATAAGTGTATAATTTTATTTCTGATATATTTGTCTCAATATCTGCGCTTCTGGAGACTCGATTGTAAAAACTTATTTTGTGATCGTATGCTGCTGACCACGAAATTTTTTTTTTGAGAATACCTTCTGTTCAAAATAATGCATAGTTTTTTTCGCTTGGAAGCGTAGATGTATTTTTTTATCGATGTTTCTGCTTCTAATAGTCCGATTTGAAAAATTCTTTCTTTGTCGGGGAGCGTTTCTGGGGCGAAATGTTTTGCATATGATTTCAAATTTTTCTTATTCCACAAGTTTGCCACCGGACGGCATAAGTTCCCGTTTTCGTTTACAGTACATTTACAACAATATCTGAAAGCCAAAACACCCAATTTTAAAGAAAATCATTTTTCGGACAGATACTACTAACTACGAAAACATTTTGTGTGCATTTCCTGGCCCAAAAAATGCACAATTTCCTTGCTCGGGGGCGCAAATATTCAGTATGTTTTTTTACGATATCCCTGCTTCTCTGTTAAAAAAATCGTTTAATATAAGATACCATTTACAACGTGGAACACATTGCATGTACTCGTAAGTTTTTTTAGTTCACAATTCTAGCGCTTGGTGGCGTTAATGTGTATTTATGTTTGCAACCATATATCCGCTTCTAAAAGTCCCATGGAAATATTTATTTTTTGTTTTTCTTTCTTCTTTGTTTACTGCATACCATTCGCTAAAATAAAGATAGAGAACACTATCCTTTTTAAATAATGCTCAGCTTCCCCCTAAGGCTGTAAATATGAAAAAAATATCGTTACCTCTACTTCAAAGAGACATATTCGAAACATTATTTTTCCTCAGCAAAGGTTTTGCTATAAATAATACTTTTACCATATTTTACTCAGAGACGTGTACCTTAACTACAAGAGACGTACAAAGGCTGCAGACAACTCAAAGCAGCATGGAGAGGTGCATGCTTGGTGTAACTAAGAGAGATAAGAAGAGGAACTCGTGGATCCGAAAAACGACAAGAGTGGAAGACATCATGATCAGAGTTAAATCCCTGAAATGGCAATGGGCTGGACATACTGCCAGAAGGACAGACCATCGATGGACAGCCGAAATTTTAGATTGGATTCCAAGGGACAGGAAAAGACCCAGAAGAAGACCACACGGGAGATGGGTGGATGAAATTCGAAAGTATGCGGGAGTAACATGGAGGAGACTGGCACAAGACAGATCGTTGTGGAAGAAACTTGGGGAGACCTTCGTCCAGCAGTGGATTGATAATGGTTGCCAATTATGATGATGATAATGACGTAATAAATATACTATATAGTATATACAGTAGCCTATACACACTCACCAACCCGCTTGGCCAGCGTGGTGAATTATGTACAAACCCCTCCAAAATGACTCCAACACTTAAATCTTGGTCCTCAGTCTCCGGCAGCTGGAATGTACCTGGCCAAGGCAGCGGCCAGTGCGACATGAAGGCAGAGGGTGCTAAGAATCCCCGGAGGACTGGACTAGGCTGCCATCTGATGCTGACCTTGGCTACGTATAATGGACGCTCCCTATCTTCTGATTCATCGCTTCTTGAATTGGAAGAGGAACTACAAAGGATCAAGTGAGACATCGTCGGGCTAAGTGAGGTAAGGAGAAAAGGAGAAGATCTCATTGAACTGAAAAGTGGACATCTCTTCTACTATCGTGGGACAGATACTGGCAGAACTAGTGGTGTTGGATTTGTAATAAACAAGAAACTGAAGGATAAAGTTGTACAAGTTGAAAGTTCCTCTGACAGAGCTGCACGACTCGTTATCCAACTCTCGAGAAGATACCAGGCCCTGATTATTCAAGCTTATGCACCCACCACAAGTCACCCTGAAGAAGAAATCGAAGAATTTTACGAGGAAATTCGGAATCTAAATAACAAAGGCAAACAACACTTGAAGATCATTATGGGTGATTTCAATGCAAAAGTAGGACAACAGCAACAGAATGAAACTTCGGTTGGTAAATTCGGTTACGGGAACAGAAATCAACGTGGAAATACTCTCGTGGAATTTGCAGAAGCAGAAAGGTTTTTCATCATGAACTCCTTTTTCAAGAAAAAGCCACACAGGAAATGGACATGGAGACATCCGAATGGGACGACAAGTGAAATTGATTTTATGTGTAACAAAAAATTCGTCATCGAAGACTGCAGTGTGCTAAACAAGTTCAACACAGGAAGTGACCATAGTTTGGTGAGATGTAAGATGCACCTCAACACTAAACTCGAACGTGGCAAGCTCAAAAGACAAACAAAATGTATTGCCATAACCAACCTTAAAAAACACCATAATACCTTCAAGTTGGAACTGAGGAGCAGATTCCCTGCTTTAGAAGGCCTAACATCGGAAGAAGTGGATATTTCTGAAGTTAACAGGGAACTCACCAAGGCTCTTTTGGAAACAGCAACAAAAATAGGTGGTACTAAGAACAAGTTACATATGAAGAAAATTTCAGGAAAAACAAAAATGTTGATGCATAAATAAGGGAAATGAGGACAAATAAAGAACTAGTAACTTCCAACGTGGAATATATAGAGCTATGCAAGACAGTGGGAAAAGGTATCACTGAAGACATAAGGAAATTCAATTGTGAACTAGTGAGGAAAGCAATTGAAAACAACCAGAGCCTGAAGAGAGCAAAATGACATCTCAGTAAGGGAAGAAAACAGATTATGGCTCTGTGAAGAGAAGATGCTACTGTAACAAGAAATAGAAGCGAAATTTTGACAAATGTGAAATATTTCTATTCAAAACTATTGTTACCCGTATGTCCTCCGGAATATCGTGTAACATTGGAGGACCATGATTTCGTAGGTATGAATTTCGGAAAGGGGGGCCTACAAATTAGTAAGTGTAGGAAAGCAATATATTCACCCAAATAATTCCAGCGGTATCACGTAGTACGAGGAAATAGTTAAACGAGGAAGAGTAGTTACCAAGTAAACAATTTAGAGAGCGCGGGAATTGGGAAAGAAAATCCGAGAAGCATAATGCGGACAGGCATTCTAAGAGGATAATTATATTACATATTTCATAATTATTCTAAGACCTGGCTGAGCAGATTTCTTTCTTGAGGAGGAAATGCCTTATTTTTTTTTTCATCATTCTTTTGAATTGCTGTTTTTTTTATTTATTTTTTGTGTTCCCCGAGCTCGCCGGAATTCACGTAGGGATACTCACGAAACACACCCCTTGGTTAGTAAAGAGAAAACTCGGAGGTTACAACAAGCAACGCTACGAGAGTGAAATCTCGCAATCACAGGTGGGGGCCAATTTACTGGACCTTTCTCTATTAACGAAGTCACGTTTTACGCACGCTAGCGGGCAACGAACAGGGCATATTTCTCGTAGTGGGCGTAACTGGTTGACACCAACAGAAAGAGTCACACAGGAAGCGTACGTGAAAATTCTAAGGCAGCGCGGACATCGCGCGGAGCAGTTGACAAGATAAAGGAATATTCATCTTCAAGAAAACTCCATGTTCTCAAGCCTTTGCCAACGAATCGGAGGGATTCCCATACAGGGATGTAAACCAATGCCGAAGCGAGGAAAACCGGCCCAACCAATAAGGGGAGAGCCATTTGGGTAGGACAGGAACACCCCCGAACCCCTTAAACATAGACGGGAGACAGAAACGTTTGGGGTTTTTCAGATATGATTTTTAGAGAACACGGAATGGAATGATGACTGCTAATTCTGGGTGAACGCAGAGAGGACAGAATGGACTCTAGATGAATCCTGGGCAGAATATCGCAGAGAAAATTAAGTTAGGAGGTTTTCCTGGGAGGACGCTCAAAATGGAGCAAGATGATTTCCAAGCAAGGGAAGTATGATGTTTTCCCTGAGAGTTTTTTTTACAATTTTTGGGTGAAGCATCGAGTGATCTCATGCGGGCAGTGTGCATCCAGCAGGACCGGATGAGGTCCCAACCATAGACTTTATACCTATAAGTAATACCGGACGACAACGAATGTGATGAAAAGAAAATAATTTGGTGAGAAAAATTTCATAATTCCCAATATCTCGTTAGCATGATCATGATTTTGTCTCCTATACATCCTCGGTAGAAAAGATAATTTTAATCTCTTGCAAGTGCTGGATAACATAATGGGTCTTATATTTTGCGAAAGGTGAACTTTAAAATATGATTGCGAATATCAAAAAGCATAATGAACTTAAAATATATTTTGGCTTAAGTTAATAGAAATCTCCACCGATCAGTGTAATTGATTTTAAGGAAACACTAATGAAAATAAATTATGTATTTTATAATGAAATTTACCCGAGTTTCTCAAATCTTTGAAAATTCAAAATAAGTGAATCTTTGTTTATTTTAACCTGAATAATTAAGTAGAACAATCGTAAAGTTTCGATAGAGTAGCAACTCCAAGATTTTAAGAAGAAAATAACTTTTAGCATTTAGCAAGCCCAGTCGCAGGATAAAAAGTCCAAATCTGACATCATGAGTTTTTTAAATTTCAAGCGGCATATGGAGGAATATGGGTTTCCCATGTTCTCCCATATGAAACACAACGCAATGCACCCGTCAACCCTGAGCTTGGAGACCCTCAATTAGGGAACCCAACTTCACGGTAGACAATCATAGGCGGAAGATAATAGAAGATAAAGAGTTACGAAAATTAACGGTCTTTTAAATAATTAATCCCACTGCAGCGAATAGGACGCAGCAGATGGTTCGCCCTCACATCGTGTAGGGGGTGGTAATATAAAACTGGTGCCGTGTGACCAGGATTTTTCAGTTCTTTGGTTAATTAATATAAAATTTGTGCTAGGACCAGGATTTCTTTGATCCTGTGGTTAAAAAAAAAAAAAAATTTGTTTTCGGTTGTCAGGATAATTAATCAAGTATACAGAATTAACAGAAGAATGCGATGTGTTTCTATTATCTTTCCTTCAATTCTGAGTAACAAGATGCAGGTTTTATAGAAAAAATTAAGGAAATTGTAGCAAGATTTAACTTAGAAAAAAATAGTGAAGGTGAAATGCAAGTAAGAATAAGTTGCAGGAAATCAGATTATGCTGAAATAAATTTAAATTTCTAAGCAAATAGGCAGAAAAACAAATAAGAGTGATACTGCTAATTTAGCAAATGAATAGATGAAATTTTACAGAAAATTCATATGAAAATTAATAGTACGGAGAAAATAAATGTATACAAGTGTAATTCATGAATAATTTTGATTTATCGTTGAAAATCAAGGGAAAATTCCTTGCAAATCAAAGTGAAATTTTTTTTTAAGTGTTGTTTATTTGTGCATTTGAGTGTTGTGATTTTAAATCGGTAACTAAGAATAATAATAGGTTCATTGATAACTTGGGGATTGTATAATTTAACGGTGAGGCACTGATAGAAGAGTAGTGATGAGAAGTTGTAGTGATATATATTTTAAAATCAAAAGTGCATTATTATTGAAGTGTGATTTTATTATGTGCGTTGATGCATTGATAAGAAACTGATAATTTAAGAAGGAATAGGCAGGTTCATTATTGATAAGAGGAATTAATTTTCTTTCTGCAAGATATAGGAGCTAATAGAAGGTTAAGCAGTAATCTTGATTTGTTTTGGAAGACTAAAAGGGAATGTAACATCAAAGTGTGTGTTTTATTGTGCATTTAAATGTGTAGAGGTACTTGGGAGTGTAGACAGAGAGTAGTTAAGTGGATTAATATTTGGGAAAGAGTAATAAAAAGGACTAGTGCAAGAAGAATTGGTAGGAGTAATAATTGAATAATGCTGGAACAAATTTTTGAAATGAAAATAGTGTTTATTGAAGTGTGATTTATTGTGCTTTAAATGTGGGATTGCATCCAGCAAGGGAAGTAGACAGAGTTTATTGCTAGTATACTAAAATTTAATGAATTTAGGAAGTCAGCATAGGTATTTGAGGTGTGGTTCTAATTTCTTGAAAAAGTGGTTATCGTATTAATTTTGTTGCAAGTGCATAATTTGATCTCAAGTGTTTCTAGTGTATTTATATATATATTTAAGACGTTCAAATTTATTACATATCTTAGTGTGAAGTGCTGGTTGTATATGTGCATATTTTGAGGGAATTTTGTATAGTGTATCGCGAGTTAGGTACAGTTAAGTTGAAAGCCGAATGCAATTTATGAGTAAGCTAGGAACGTTAATCGTTTTATTCGTAGACAATTGTTTTCTCATCATAAGTCAAGTGGGTTAGCAGACGAAGCAGCAAGTTACGTTAGAGTGAATTTTTATTTTTACGTGGTAGCTTCACCGGAATTTTTCTAATTTTATGTGACTTTACGAGACTACGAAGCATACAGTAGAAGCCGTGGGAATTTAATTTAGTAAGGTTAAAGAATAAATATATGGCTAACCAACAGAACGGAGAACAGAGCAACGGTGAACAGAATTTTGTTTCGGAAAATTGCATAGTTGATCAACAGAACCAGGAGAACGACCTTCAGGGCACTCTAGAAGGGGAAGCCGCGTCAGAAAATTGTGTAGTAGCCCAGCAGAACGTACCAATAATGGCGGGAATGTTAGCGTATATCCCCACATTCAGCGGATCGGATGAAAATCTGACCGCACGTCAATTTTTCGAAACGTTGGAGAGCACCGCCGAACTGTCAGGATGGAACGACGCCGTTAAAATTTTGTCAGCTAAAGCAAAATTCAAAGGAGCCGCCAGTCACTTTCTTTCGGAAGCCGTCGATATTAGGAGGGAGACCGAGTACGAACGATTTAAGCAGGCGATAGTACAAAGATTCGACGCATTGCAACCGGTTACCGTGAGAATGCAGAAATTTACGACTTGCCGACAAAAACCAGGAGAACGGGTGGCCGAGTATGTAGCTCGTCTTAACGGCTTAGCTTATTCCTACATGGAGACGATGGATTTAGAAAATGCGCAAGTGCGAGGACTGGTAGACAGCACTAAAATGTCGCAGTTTTTGAATGGATTAAACCCCAAATTGAGGCGCACGGTTTTATCCTTCGCCCCGGAAAATTTTCAGGCAGCAGTTCAGAGAGCGCTGGCCGAAGAGTCTCACAATCTCTTATTAGACCGGGACGTTAATGCTTACGATGCACAGCAGGAATCGAGTTCGATCCCAGGGACTTCACAAGGGCAACAGAGCCATTCAACGGACCAGATAGCCGATTTGTGTTCTATGATGGCGAAGCAGCTAGCAACTCATGAGATGCAGGTGAACGCTCTGAAAAGTGAGGCAGATAATTTGAGGGAAAGGCTAAGGCAAGCAGAGAATTCGCATCGGCCGCACACAAATCGCATGAGAAATTTCCCGAGCGCTAATTATCAATCGAGGGGAAATTTACCCGACGTAGGCATATAACGAAGTGAATTTCTCCGTCATTTTTATCCGCGCCGGGGTTCGAACCCGCGTCCACTCATTCCGGAATAAGTTGCTCTACCAATTAAGCTACGCGGACGATTATTCTGATTCCTATCTGCCTTTATGTCGTGTGCGTCCTTCTGGCAGGTACGTCACATCTCCTGGTACGTTACATCATCTTCCCCTTATATTTTTTTTTTTTTTTTTTCGAAGTGCTGGAGAAAGGATTCTCTTATTTTTCCTATCTCGCGGTGTGGAAATAACATCACACCAATGCGAGATTTTGAACGGTCGGGTCATCCGGGTAGTTCGGGCGCCATTATAACGAAGTGAATTTCTCCGTCATTTTTATCCGCGCCGGGGTTCGAACCCGCGTCCACTCATTCCGGAATAAGTTGCTCTACCAATTAAGCTACGCGGACGATTATTCTGATTCCTATCTGCCTTTATGTCGTGTGCGTCCTTCTGGCAGGTACGTCACATCTCCTGGTACGTTACAGGCATTACTTCTGCCATCTGCTATAACTGTGGAAATTTTGGCCATATCAAGCGATTTTGTTATCTAAATAATCGGGAAGGAGCAGCTCGTACGCAACCATCGCAGCAAGCTCAAAGAGGTTCATGGGACAGGGCACCCAACCCTTCTTACCCGCGACAGCAGAATAACTTCTCCCCTGGCGACAGCCGCGGTAATCAGTATCGCTCCTACAGGAACTACAGCGCCACTTACCGAGAGGACGCTCACGTCCCACAGAATCCAAGGAATTTAGGAAACAGAAGAGAAAACCGCGTTCGTTTCGAAGAGGATGCACCAGGAAGAGAGTGCAATAGGTATTCCAGACAAAATTCGCGTCCTTTAAACTAATTTCGGGTCAAGATAAGGGGACCGCCCTTGGCCGGAATTATAATAAGGTCCGTGGAGTTACTTTAACAAATTGTTACGTCCGAGGTGATGGAGCACTCCCGTTGGTGAAAGTTAGGATAGGAGATACTCACGCGTTTGCACTCATCGACAGCGGAGCTTGTATCTCAATCTTTTGTGCTTCACTATTAGAGGAGATAAAGGGAAAGATTCGTATACGTGACTTAGGATCAGCAGTTTTTAGTGAAAGGCATTACTGGAAACACTTTACCTACATCTCAGTGCTATGAGATACCGGTAGAAATCGGAGGAGAAACCATTTTACATCCCTATCACGTTACTCAGCGGAAGTTGCATCAAGATTATTCTCTAATCTTAGGCTGGGATCTATTGAAGGAGCACGGATACGTATTCGACGCAGGAAAAGGAATTTTGAAACGGGAAAGCAGAGCAAATTTAGCTAGAGCAGAGTACGGTAGAGGAAGGAATAACCGGAAAAGAAATTTTAAACGAAAAGCACGTCAGTCGAAAATTCGAACCCAGGCCTTGTCCGTACCTTCAGCGGAAAGGACCAACCCCATTAACCCCGACGTAACCAAGATAGGAAGGACCATACATAAGGAGCTCATCCCACCGTATTTGGAAAGGGTTATTCGGATCCGATGTGGGAAATTTTCGGGATGTCAGGTTAACCAAGTGCTAGTACAGCCGTTAGAAAGATACGCCCAGGGAAAAGTACGCTTGGGTCGTTCAGTAAACACGCTGGACAAATCAGGCATCATACCCGTATTGATAGCTAACCTCACAAATCGCCCCATTCACTTCAATAAGAAGACCAGATTAGCGAAAATTCAACCAAGTGTGTACGGAAATTTGAAAGAAGCTGCGGCGAAACAAGAGAAGTATGCAGACAGGCACGCTGCGGAAAAGAATCTACATTTAGGCGACAGAGTAATTTTGCACACCCCTTTTTCACAGCCACATTTATCGCGTAAGCTAGCTCGAACTAACTGCGGAGATTGGGAGATAGTTTCGTTCCCCACCCCAGTAAATGTTCAGTTGAGGTCAGTCGAAAATCCGAACAAATATCAGACCGTGCATAAAAATCGAGTCTTCAAGCGGACTGAACGCCTACCCCAGCTTATAGCAGAGTCACCGGTACAGGACAATATAGAGGTACAAGTACCCAGACAATCGCAGGATTTCTCTGACGACGGATCGGAGAGCACACAGGACTACGACTATCTGGATTGGGTCGATTTTCCCAGAGTAGTCATGCCGCAACCGACAAGCAGTAGAGCAATGCCGCCCGTAAGTCAACCGCCCAACATCAGAGTACCGATAAATTCGCCGCCCGCTACGTCGAGTTCAGCGCGAAGGGAGACAAGCAGGGAAGTACCGCTGCCCTCGCAACATGTTGAAGAGCCGAGGCGCACACAGGCAATCGCGGAACCAACGGAGGAGACCATACCGTCACAGGATTCTTATCAGAAAAATAGCAGCCGACAAACACAAGAAGCAACGCGCCAAAGGGTTATTAGAGATCCATATCTACTACGTTCGCAGGACAGAATTCAGCAAACAGCAGCAATACACCCCACAGCAAATTCACAAGGGCCCAACACTTTGGAAATAGGCCTGAATCGCACGTACCCAAAGGAAATTGTGGTCAGCGATTCGACCGAAAGACCTGAGCAGCCAGAAGATACTAGCTTAGTAAATAGAATGTTGAAAAGTCTCAGTCAACCCAATAATCCAGAGGGAACCTCTTGGTTCGATTTAGCCGACCGCTATTTGTCGCAGCGCATTCAAGAAAACCTAAGCGCAGGAACACCAGAAGGAGCACCCGTCAATAATCTTTATCCACAATGGAGAAAAATCATAGCGAAACCTCAGGAATCGTGGGTTTAAGCCCGAGGAAGTAGGAAGAACGCTGGGCGAAGATTTAGTTTTTGGTGTGTGTTGTGAAAAAAAGAAAAAAAAAAAAAAACAGCGATGCGGAATAAGTGGGAAGATCCCTGAATTTTCACGGTAAACGTTTAGCAGAAAATAAATTTGATAGGTGAAAAAAAAAAAGAAAACAATTTTTGCGATCTGATCAGTAATCGAAAATAATTCGTAAAGAGAGCCTAGCTAGAAAATGGTGTATAAACATGGAAGAATGTGCAGGAAGTAATTAGCAATATTCATAGGAGGACCGCAGCCTAGTACGTGCATCGCAATCTTTCCAGTTTTGAGTTCACGAACCACGGAAAACTAGAAAATTTTTTTTTTTTTTTTGGCTACGATAAGGGGAAAATTCATATAAAGATATTAAGTAAGGAAAAATATATTACGTAAGTAAAAAGAGAAAGAATGGGTCAGGGATTAAGCACCCAGCGAAACCTACGGTGAAAGCAACGTTTTTATTTCAGAGGAAAGACTGAACGGTAGCAATCATTCCTTTTACAAAGAAAATTTTTTTTTGTTGGAAATGAAGAAAAAAAAAGAGAAGAAATAATTTTTCTTCGCCGCTTGAATTTTGTTAATGATAGGCAGTCGGAGGATAAGCGAAGGTAATCGTAGGCAGAATGACGTCGCTCATGCACGGGGCTTGCAAGAGTAGAGGAACGGACGGACCGTGTTTCCAGTTTGAGAAACCCCGTACACAAACTGGCTGGCAAGGAGCAAAAGGAAGAATGGGAAGACGCCATCTTGGGCCGCCATCTTGAAGCAAGAATGCAAAGAAGGAAAATTTATCGGTAAAAGAACGGGAACGTTCAGTAAGATATTTTGTACAGCAAAGGCCGAGCATTTCAAAGGATGGAAACTATAAACGGGAGCACAGCACGACGAGAAAAATTTTTTTTTCTCTCAAAACTTTCTGTAGCAGAAGCATAGGCCGGAGTAATATATCACTAGAGAAAAAAAAAAACGTAGGCACCTTTTGCGGAGAAATAGCCGTGCGGAAACACCGACGAAATGCAATGAGATTAACAGCGTATCGGATAATGCAGTGGTTCAAAATTAGTATCCATGGCAGGTATTCAAAGCAATTAAAATACGCGAACCTGAAACAAAACATGGTATAAGAAAGTAGCAGCAAACATGATCGACGCGTAGCCTAAACGTCGCCTAACATAGCCTAACCATAACCTATCGAAATGACAGTAAAAGGCACTTACCTTGAAGGGAAATATCCAAAGGTACTATATTTTTTTTTGTTTTGGTTTTGTGGATAGTAGGAAAATTCAGTTTTAATTTATAAGGAAGGCAAGTATAACGGAAGGAAAGTGTAGAAATGAAATCGAGGTAGAAATGCACTAGGTACATCGTGAGGTTAGAGGTTGAGAAAAGCAGAAGAGGAAATGTGAATGACAAATTCACCAGGCCCAGCTCCCCATCCTCTACCACCGCAGCACACGAGGAGCAGTTGCAGATTCTCCCAAACCACAACTGGCGTCGAGCATGCGAAAAATGCGAAGATGTGAGATGAGGATTAATACGTGCAGACATGGTGCAACGATACCAATAGACAAAGAAAAAAAAGATAAAGCAGAAAAGGAAATTTGAAGGACAAGTTCACCAGACGATAAGAAGCGTGATGTTTCAATGAAATCCGTCAGCGAACTAAGCACTGACCTGCAGAAATTAGAGGGGTGGTATTAGCCCCAGGTAACAGAATACTCAGTGGATGCATCTACATAGGCTAAACAAGAAGCCTCCGATGTAAGCAAAACATGCAAGAGGCTACGCTATTGTGTGCTCACTTACACCCACAGGCATCAGCGCAGGTGTTTCAGATTTCGAGCCGAGAGAAACGGTCAACTTAGACACACAGGAAGGAACCAAAATTTTTGTAGCGACGAATTTGCAGGGGTGACATCGCCCAAAGGGGACCCTCGCAAGCATTTTCGAGGAAATCCCCTATTTTCCGGAAATCATCGGCGTTCCTTAAATGGTCGCCGCACACCTGCGAATACACGAGAAAAGCATCTGGTCGTGAAATCAGAAATAGCCAGGAATGAGAATACAATTGTAATACGCGGAAAAAAAAAAAAAAAAAAAAAGGAGAGAGAAGAAAAAAAAAGGGAAACACGAAAGAGAAAGAGTAAAGCACGAAAGATAAAATGACAAGAAATAGTTCAGCAAAGAACTAACGATTAAGTTAGACAACGTAAAAGGAAATAAGCGACTATACGCGGGTAATATCTGGTAGACAATACGACAAACACGAAAAGGGAAATTAATAATTTTTTCTTTTAGAAGTAGTAGACGCACCAGCGAATGGAAATAATAACTGCAGAATAGATAAATGGGAAGTAAACAACCGTTATTTAATTATAATTTAGTAAGCTTAAGAAACACGAGTGATGAGATTTTTATTTTTGTTGTTGTTGTTGTTGTTGGAGAAAACCTACAAGTAGGAAGAAAAAAAAATACAATTAGAGGAAAGGGAAGCCTGGGATGGAATGCGCTTCGGAATTTCGAAAAAAAAAATGTATAAATAAATATGCACATAAAAACCCTTCACTTCTCGTAGGTCAGAGTGAAACGAGCTTTTCGAAGGAAAATAACTAGTTCTTAATGTAAAGTGTATATAATGCATGTGCAAGAGAAATACCGAGGTGATAAGGAGTGATTTCATGTGTATGCTTGTTTTGAGATAATTATGGCTGACAAGTGTCGACAGAACCATTACCACTTTTAAGATATTTGAAGAGAGTGACATTTCGTCAATAAAACGGACAAGATGAACGTGATTGCGTTCGCCTTAGTAATCTAGACAGTTAGCGGAGTAGCTGCTAATCACGAACTTTGTCATTTCAAGGGAGATAAATATCAGTGCACTGTAGCATCTCGTGCCGAACTTTTGAAACTAGGAATGCCGCGGAGTGCTTGTCATGCACATTCATGTGACGAGTGCGTGAAAGCCTGGAGGACATTTATTACGCACAACCATGAGCTTATCGAACCGAGAAATTTCTTCGTTCAGCAGGAACCGAACCCACAAGGAGCCCTTTCATTAATGGAGTGCACAAGAGACGGTTTACACTGTGCCTGCACAGCCGATGCACCGTGCAGTGGAACGAGCGAATATTGTGCCCTGGCGAGCTGTGTGAATAAATCCGTCACTACGTGCAACTGCCGTCTGACGCCAGCAGTATCTACACTGATACATGAAGCGGAAGGACTACGGATTTCGAACCCAGCGCTGATCTCTTTCACAGAGTGCGTTGGAAAACCGCGCACTAATATTTTACCTCGGCGCCGTCACCAGAGACATTTGCTGTCTGACGAAGAGGCAGTATTTCAAAGGGAAAATATCAAAGTATCATACAACGACCCAATCATCACCAGCTCACTTCCAGGAACCCCTGGTGATTCGAGTTAGAGGTATGGAGCGGGTTATCACTTTAAGGAACGCTCCGTATCGAGACATCATTGCCACCGGAACTACTAGAGCTTTCTGCGGAACTAACTTTGATTTTCGTTACCACGGATGGAAAAACCCTAAGGGGTGCTTTGCAAATCTTAGGCAGAACAGCGTGTAGCTATTATGAGGACTTTATGAAATGCCACCGACAACAGTCGTATTTACTGAGTATGATAGAACAAAAAAAGAGCGCCTTACCAATGGCATCAGCATGGCATCAACTGAAGGTTGACGGAAATGGCCAACTTGTTTCGGAACTGTTACACTCAGCCCCTATAGTGGTAAATCTTCAATTCCAGAAGTACAAGTACTCGATCGAAACCAGAACTGTCTGCCCAAAATTCACGGAGGCAGAAATCAAGGTAACAGGCTGTTTTGCATGCGAGCCCTTGGCTACGGTAGAGATCGAAGCTTTCTCATCGTGCGCAGCCGGGATTGTGGACGTTCACTTCGAAAAACTCACGGTGTACACTCGTTCGGTAAAGCTACAGACGGAAAGACGAACGATCAAGTTAAATCTAAAGACGGACACTAAGTGCCACAGCGAAAAACTCTGCTTAAAGGCCCGAACCGTTACCGCTTGTACCACTAGACTTTTGCTTAGAACAACCTTCAGTTCAGCTGACTTATCCTAATATCTCCAGCGCATACTGGCAACCAGCAGGCCCACCCGAATGGAGCAGTGGGCTACTGTTCAACGCCTTCGGCACTTCCCTGTTCGGAGCTTTCAAAATAATCGCAGCCGGAGCCGCTGCGGTAATAATAATTTTGTTTATCGCATCGTCGGTCATCACTTGCTGCAGGCGGTAAATGTTACCAGGAACTATTCCTCGGCGTAATGGCACGACACCCTTATGAACTGAACGTGGAGATGGTGTTAGCCTACATCACTCCCGTCGGGGAGGCTGATCTCCAAAGGAACTCTGAGAAACTTGCTGAGTGCTTAAGAGATGGGAACGCCCAAAACCGAAACCATATCGCCGAACGGAGGCGCGTACCCGAGCAAATATTGTGTGTCGCCGAGAAGACGGCGGCTGAAGAAATCTGTCAATATCGGAAAGAATTCATATATATATATATATATATATATATATACAGTGCATATGTTATCTGTCAATGTCAAACTTAGAATTAGATTCGGTGGAGGAATTTAATATCTATTGATCATTATTATAATAATCTTACTCGTAGATTTATGTTTATTGTATGTGCTTATAATTACATTATGTGTCATATGTGTGCATAAGTTTTCGCAAATGATTGTAATTCATCGCATGTTGAAATGAGCGAAAACGAGCAGCCCTGCAAGAGAGGAAGGAATCCACAGCACCTAACTTTGGGGGACAACACTCTTCAACCCTATGGGAGAGGGAGATAATGTTACCCGTATGTCCTCCGGAATATCGTGTAACATTGGAGGACCATGATTTCGTAGGTATGAATTTCGGAAAGGGGGCCTACAAATTAGTAAGTGTAGGAAAGCAATATATTCACCCAAATAATTCCAGCGGTATCACGTAGTACGAGGAAATAGTTAAACGAGGAAGAGTAGTTACCAAGTAAACAATTTAGAGAGCGCGGGAATTGGGAAAGAAAATCCGAGAAGCATAATGCGGACAGGCATTCTAAGAGGATAATTATATTACATATTTCATAATTATTCTAAGACCTGGCTGAGCAGATTTCTTTCTTGAGGAGGAAATGTTTTATTTTTTTTTTTCATCATTCTTTTGAATTGCTGTTTTTATTTATTTTTTGTGTTCCCCGAGCTCGCCGGAATTCACGTAGGGATACTCACGAAACACACCCCTTGGTTAGTAAAGAGAAAACTCGGAGGTTACAACAAGCAACGCTACGAGAGTGAAATCTCGCAATCACAGGTGGGGGCCAATTTACTGGACCTTTCTCTATTAACGAAGTCACGTTTTACGCACGCTAGCGGGCAACGAACAGGGCATATTTCTCGTAGTGGGCGTAACTGGTTGACAACAACAGAAAGAGTCACACAGGAAGCGTACGTGAAAATTCTAAGGCAGCGCGGACATCCCGCGGAGCAGTTGACAAGATAAAGGAATATTCATCTTCAAGAAAACTTCATGTTCTCAAGCCTTTGCCAACGAATCGGAGGGATTCCCATACAGGGATGTAAACCAATGCCGAAGCGAGGAAAACCGGCCCAACCAATAAGGGAGAGCCATTTGGGTAGGACAGGAACACCCCCGAACCCCTTAAACATAGACGGGAGACAGAAACGTTTGGGGTTTTTCAGATATGATTTTTAGAGAACACGGAATGGAATGATGACTGCTAATTCTGGGTGAACGCAGAGAGGACAGAATGGACTCTAGATGAATCCTGGGCAGAATATCGCAGAGAAAATTAAGTTAGGAGGTTTTCCTGGGAGGACGCTCAAAATGGAGCAAGATGATTTCCAAGCAAGGGAAGTATGATGTTTTCCCTGAGAGTTTTTTTTACAATTTTTGGGTGAAGCATCGAGTGATCTCATGCGGGCAGTGTGCATCCAGCAGGACCGGATGAGGTCCCAACCATAGACTTTATACCTATAAGTAATACCGGACGACAACGAATGTGATGAAAAGAAAATAATTTGGTGAGAAAAATTTCATAATTCCCAATATCTCGTTAGCATGATCATGATTTTGTCTCCTATACATCCTCGGTAGAAAAGATAATTTTAATCTCTTGCAAGTGCTGGATAACATAATGGGTCTTATATTTTGCGAAAGGTGAACTTTAAAATATGATTGCGAATATCAAAAAGCATAATGAACTTAAAATATATTTTGGCTTAAGTTAATAGAAATCTCCACCGATCAGTGTAATAGATTTTAAGGAAACACTAATGAAAATAAATTATGTATTTTATAATGAAATTTACCCGAGTTTCTCAAATCTTTGAAAATTCAAAATAAGTGAATCTTTGTTTATTTTAACCTGAATAATTAAGTAGAACAATCGTAAAGTTTCGATAGAGTAGCAACTCCAAGATTTTAAGAAGAAAATAACTTTTAGCATTTAGCAAGCCCAGTCGCAGGATAAAAAGTCCAAATCTGACAGTAATACTATATGAAAGGGATGATACATCTATTCCAGACATTATGACAGGTACCAATGCCAAAGTCCCTCCAATCCTTCCTGCAGAAGTTACATATGCAATTAAGAACATGAAACGGGGAAGAACTACAGGAGAAGATGGAATTACCGTGGACATTATACAAGAAGCAAGTGGAGAAATTGAAACTACACTCGCCCAAGTTTTCACCAGATGTCTTAATGAAGGGAAGATTCCTGAGGATTATAACAATGCTACAATGATCTTGCTTCATAAAAAAGGTGACATTTAGGATCTCAGGAACTACATGCCCATCAGCCTCCTTTCAGTGGTTTATAAAATCTTCACTAAGGTTCTTTCACATCCCTTGAAGGTAACACTAGACATGGCCTAACCAAGAGAACAAGCTGGATTCAGGAGTGGCTACAGCACTATAGATCATATCCATGTACTGAGAGAACTAATTGAAAGAACAATAGAATATGAACTCCCATTATGCATGGCTTTTATTGACTATGAAAAGGCCTTCGATTCCGTGAAAACATCAGCAGTAACAATGGCTTTGAAATCCTGCGGTATTGAAGATGCATACATTAGCATTATTAATAAAATATATGAAAATGCAAGTGCAAAGGTTCGAATATTTGAGGATACAGCACAAATAAGAATTGGAAAGGGAGTGAGACAAGGTGACACCATATCTCCCAAGCTCTTTAACGCCACATTGCAAAATGTCTTTCAATCACTGAACTGGGAAAACAAAGGGATAAAGATTAATGGAGATTACTTAACTCACCTTCGTTTTGCTGATAACGTAGTCATCTTTGCAACTACCCGTTCAGAGCTGCAGAGTATGATCCAAGAACTTGCTGACAAGAGTAAAGAAGTGGGATTAAAAATGAACTTTCAGAAGACAAAAGTGACGTACACTGCTTTTACAAGAAACGAAGATTTATCGATTGACGGAGAAAAGCTTGAGACAACCGATTCCTACATTTATCTTGGGCAGCTGATATCGAGTGAGGGTCACATTGATGAAAAAATTAGTCGGCGTATAAAACCTGGATGGAGAGCTTTTGGAAGAAACAGTACAGTTTTTAAGAGCAGTATGCCAGTATGTCTCACAACAAAAGTGTTTAATCAATGCATCCTGCCAGTGCTTACGTATGGAGCCGAGACATGGACCTTAACTAAAAAAGACATACAAAGACTGCAGGCAACTCAAAGAAGCATGAAGAGATGCATGCTTGATGTAACTAGGAAAGATAAGAAGAGGAACTTGTGGATAAGGAAAATGACAGAAGTGGACGACATCATGACCAGAGTAAAATCACTGAAATGGCAATATGCTGGACATGCTGCCAAAAGAACGGACCACCGATGGACAACCGAAATTTTACACTGGATTCCGAGTGACAGGAAGAGATCCAGAAGAAGACCCCATGGGAGATGGAAGGATGAAATTCGAAAGTATGCTGGAGTGACGTGGAGGAGACAGGCCTAAGAGAGACAATTGTGGAAGAAATTTGGGGAGACCTTCATCCAGCAGTGGATTGATAATGGTTGATGATGATGATATACTACTTACTCGTATTTTACTCTTCCATTATTCAAAATTCTTCCGTCACGGAGGGGTCAGCGTATATTTCTATTTGAGAGAGTTAATTTAATTCTAAAAATCCGTTGGAAAAATGCTTTTATTGGTAGGATACTTTACATTATGAAGAGGGGTTTGAACCCATTTTCTTCTTAAAGTAACACATAGCTTCTCCGATAGGAAGCGTAAAGTTATATCATGTTTTCCTTTATATCTCTTATTCTACTTGTTCAATTTGAAAAATCCTTTGTCTCTGGTCTTTCTCTTCTGCTATGAGAAACTTTTTATGTACAATTTGTTAATTTCCGTAACATTCTTTTCAGCCACTAGTGAGAATAAGTATTTATTTCTATTTCTGGATGTGTTTCATCGAATCTAGAAATCCGGTTGATTCTTTTTTACCTGTTCCATTATGGCTGCTCACACTGCAGATTTTGAACTATGCGCGGTGTTTCCCTAAGTCTTATTTGCTTCTAGAATGCTTAGATTTTCTACAAATCTGCTTTGAAATATACTTTTCGTGTCGGAAAGGGTTCAAAAGACGTGCTTATTACCAACGATATTCCGATGTCATATTTCTTGCTTTATGCTCGGATTAAAACTTCCGTAAACTTTTACAGGCGGTAGACAACAGTTTCCTCCACGTTATTGTCAAGTATTCGAGAGATTTATGACATTGTTCCCTGTGCACCGCCGGAAATAAATTCAATTTATTATTATTATTTATCATTATTGTTGTTATTATTACAAGAAAACGCGGCACCACCACTGCCTCTGCAGACGAGACGCAATGTCCTCCCACGCTGATCTAGGAAGCAGTCTACAAATGAGAGTTGTGTCAAAGGTCAGGAGTCCCATGCAGACACTAAAAGCGTTGGGAAGAAGAACTCGTCATGAATCAGCCTTTTGATTGGCTTGAAATTTGATATCATTACTTCTTGGCACGTACTCTTGTTCCTATAAGAGGAAGGGTCATTACCAGCAGCTGCTATATTCCTCCTTCTGAAACCTGTAATACTACTGACGACGGATCTGGACGAGGAGGGGGTGCTGCAACAGGAATCTAAAAGAATAGCGTGAAATGTATCATCCAGTGAAAGCTTTTTATTTCTTCCAACTAAGTTTCCTTCAGTAACTTAAGATTATTTTTAAACTGATTACGGTTATGTGATTCTATCAGCAACTAATTTTATGAACAGAAAGCCTAAACTTACGTACCAGAGCAAACCCAGTTCTTAAGAAATCATTCAGATTATTTTTTTTTCATCTTTAACAATGTAAAAATTCAGCAACTTCTGCTATAACTTCTACTTGCATCCAAGTATCAGCAGCACCTTCTCAAGTTGCCCTAAAAGTATAACATCGGCCATTAGGGATTGAGATCAGTATTAACGGGTGGGCCAACCCGAGCCAAACAGGGGCCGCAAATTGGTAGCAGAGTTTATTTATTATATTTTTTTGTTTGTGATTTGTTTTTTATTTCGAAGTTTGGAGGTCGAAAATTAAGCAGTTCATAACGCAGAACAGACAGAAAGCGTTAAAATTTATTAATTGAAAGAGAGAATTTATTAAGTCACTACGTTTTAAGCATTTTTCATGTTGCAAGAAATCATGTCTCGCACTGTGTCAAGACTCAAATGCGCTTCCTTTCAATAAATTAGTCCTATGTTGAGCAAACCCAGAAAGAAGCATGAGGGGGAAGGGGGAAGCCTTACGAACGGAAGAAACTGAGAATAATTATGCATGCGTTTTCCAAGAACTTTTCTCTTTCAGTCAGTATGACCTGCTCTGAACCTCTTACCTGTTTGACCACCCATCATTTGACCCCTAATAAAGCAATGATCCGGTGATGTAACCTAGACAGTACAATTCAGTAGAAAACAACTTTATTAGAGATTAGAGGGGTGTCGGCTTCGTTCACTGCGAGCTGCTTGGAAAGCAACTACTTTCTCGTTTTCTCTCGTGATTGAGCGTAAAAAATGAAGCGTTCCTATCCAAGTGGTGCGTCGAAAAGGAAAAGGGCAGCACAGCTGAAAGATGAAATGTGAACAATTCCTAGCTTATCATCTGCCGAAAAAGTCCTTGCAAATTCAGTGTAAAAACTCTGTGATGTGGTTGAGCGCGGAAACAGAACTGACAGCACCTCTTCAGAGGGCCAGAAAGAGGCAGAAAATGTTGGCTGTGAAGAAACCTATTCTACGGATCCCGGGAAGTGGACACTGGTTGATGATGCTGTACGAAACTACTGGATTTTAAAATGCCTACTCGCATGCCGAAATTTCAGCCGATTCGCCTGCTTCTATTCAAAAACTGGTGGAAAAGTGAAAAAAGAAATCTGAATTCCGATGCCTTCTGTTGGAAATTACGGAATGGAGAAAGTGCTAACCGCGAGTGGTTCATTTATTCATCTTCAAGCGGTTCAATTTACCGTTTTGTGTGTGCAGACTGTTTTCTCATACAAAAAGTTAATTTTCATTATACGGATTTAACGACTGGAAACATTCATCAACTCGAACTGCGGAACATGAAAGCGGGCCAGAACTTCGCGCTTGCATGTTGAATTATTTGTCCAGACAAAAAGAGTCGAATACTAATTGAGTTTTATCTGTTAAGGCAATTTATAGAAGAGCGTCCGTACTGGGAACAAGTGCTGAGAAGAATCGTGGCCGTCCTAAACTTTTAGCGAGCAGAGATCTTTGCTTTTAGGGGCAAAAACCAAATATTAGGGTATCAGCACAACGGCAATTACATAGGCATTTTAGAACTGCTAAGTGAGTTTGACTCCTTCCTGACAGAACGCATTTTTAACAGGAAACTGTATAGTGGAAGTGGTTTCAGGCTTAAAGCAACTTGCATTTTAAGGATGTATGTCCCAAGTTATATAAATAAGTATGTATTTGCATATCCTTAGAATCTAGCACTCAAAATTTTTTATTTCACCCTCCGGATCTGATCATATTGAACATCTGGACAAAACCGTTTTAGGGATGCCCCAGTCCGATATGTGGCGGTGAGTGAAGGAAGATTAAAACAAATGTCGCAAGGAGACGCTATTGCGTCACACCGCGACTACGCTGTACAAAATGTGGTGCTGCACCAGATCCACCACTTTCTGAGAAAAAGATACACCATTGTGTGGTGCAAACAAAATCCACAACATGGTGAAACCTTACACATAATTGTTGTGCAGCCTTGTACCCAGGGGCGGATTGGCCCACCAGGATACCGGACGTCTCCCGGTGGACCACTCGAGAAATGCCGCACTTCTCGCATACTTTTTGGAACGAACGAATAATATTTTGGTATTTATGAATAATAATCGTTAATCTCATTTGAACTTTATTTGCACGTGTCGTGAGCTGGCTTAGAGGGTATATAAGGTGTGCTGTAGGCATTCTGTAAACATGTCACTCCTTTCTGTCATGGATAAAAGGAGCGAATTATCAGATTTGCAAAAAGTGATGATTATCGGCTTTCGGGCCAAGGGTGGCAGTATTCCTGGAACAGCGCAGTTTATGAACTGTTCGCGTGCTGCTGTGGTTAAAGTGTATCGTGATTGGAGAAATGGCACAATTGCGAATAAAAGACGTGGAAACTGCGGAGCACCACGTGCCATTGATGTGAGAGATGAACGTCAGCTTCGATGATGCCTGAAGGCCAATCGACACGCTACAGTGGAGGAACACACTGGCCGAATGAGCCGGGGAGCTACCGGAAGTGTGGCTAAAATAACAGTTCGGCGAACCCTGCTGCGTATGGGGCTCCGATGCAGACGGATGGTCACTGCACCTATGCTAACGAAGGTGCATCAGCAGAAAAGGCTTGCATTTGCATGGCAGTATCTGAATTGAACCTCCGCTGACTGGCGAAGGATTGCCTTCTCCGACAAGTCACGTTTTCTGCTTCATCGAACTGATGGACGTTGGCGTATAAGGCAAGAAACATCGGAGAACAAACACTCTTCAACCATTGCTGGAAGAACACAAGTTGGTGGGAGCAGCGTTATGGTCTGGGGAATGTTTTCGTGGCATTCCCTGGGTCCACTCATACCTGGGGAAGGCACTATGGGCCGAATTCGTTATGAATCCATCCTTGCAGACCACGTACACCCATACATGCTGAGAGTCTTCCCTGGGGCGGAGGAGATCTACCAGTACGACAATGTTACGTGTCACACAGCTAGAATGTCCGAGAGTGGTTGGAAGAGCACGATGGAGACTACAAAGTACAGGGTGATTCATAAAGAAGTATACAGTTTCCACGCACTATAAAACAAGAACAATGCAAGATATTTTATTTTACCTGTACAGATTGTAGGGGAATGTTTCAAGTTTTTTTAGAGACAGTCACAGATGTTCTATGTGTGCACCCTTAGTCACACGACACACATTGAGCCGGTAATCCATTTCCACCCAAACGCGAGGTAAGGTCAGTGAGATTTTGCAACATCTACACTTTGTATGGAATCATTTTCAGCTTCATTCTCAAAATTCTCCCGACAGTGGGCTGTAAAATCTGCACTTCAGGACTCGCCCTCCGCGTTGATTTTCCCGGGCTTAGTTGAATGGCGGTGAAAACACTATGGACAACTTCTTCCGATACACGCGGTCGTCCAGGACTTTTAAGTTTGCACAAACAACCCGTAGTTTGAATTTTTTTATGCCAATCGTAGATAGATTTTCTGGTTGGAGGTTCTTTTCCGAATCGTAATCGAAAATGCCGTTTCACAACAGTTACAGATTCCGTTTTGCTAAATTCAAGAACACAAAACGCCTTCTCCACGGCAGGCTCTGCCATTTTGACTGACTAGTCACGTGACACGCACGCTATCGCATACGTCACTTCCCTCAGTAGCGGGACACAAACTTTATGAGTACATCTACCTAACGGTTCGCAGTTGTGGTCCGTGTCTTCAACTGTTACTGTTTTACAGCATCTGGTAACTGTATACTTCTTTATGAATCACCCCGTACTTCCTTGACCCCCTAATTCCCCAGACTTAAACCCAATTGAGCATCTGTGGGACACCACCTCGATCGTGTTGTTCTATGGATCCTCTACTACGCACCCTCCAGCAGCTGTCAGATGCACTGCAGTCAGCATGATTCCACATACCTGTGAACACCTTCCAGCACCTTATTGAGTCACTCCCTTCCCGTGTAGCTGCTGTCCGCGCTTCACACGTCGGTTACTCTGGATATTAACTGGTGGTCACAATAATGTGACTCGACCGTGTATAAGGGAGTAGTTCTGTCAAATAAATTTAGAAAAATCTAACCAGAAAAAGAATTTCATCTACTGTTTTTTCTAATCATTTAACTTTCTTATCCCGTAACATTACTAGTAACTGGATAAGAATAAATGTACAAAAATCAAATTATTTCTTAAATGTTATGGCACCTATTATTCCCGTCAAATTTAGGAAGGATACCCCCACCTTGGCGTAATTCTGTACGCCACGGCACACACGCCCCCGCCCCCTTGGAAAGTTTCTGGGTGTGCTACTGGCTGTACTCTGTAGGTATGTGGGCTTTTGTAGTGGGCCTCAAAACTAAAATCCTCGGCCTGGTTTGGTCTTCCCAATCCGCCCCTGCTTGCACCATAATGTAATACAAAGTTACACCATGTTGTTGGGTTTTGTTTGCACCACACAATGGGAGCTACACCAACACCAGCTGCACCTTAAAAAGTGGTGCAGCTGGTGTTGGTGTAGAACCACTTTTTGGTGCGACCTACCACAAAACTTTTAACAGTGTACAGTTCTTAATACATATTTAAATGCCATGGGTGTTGTGTTTGCCCTACAGGAAAGTTTTCTCTGCCTTTCTTGGAACCAGCTGTCCAAAATTAGGGATGGACGATTACTTATAGCACATTGAGTTGCGGACGGTGGTCGTTAAGCAATTCCTCCCCCACCCCTCAAAAAAAAAAAAAAAAAAAAAAAAAAGAAGAAATTTTAAATGTTTAAAGTCAGTCATTCTACCACGAAACGTATGCAAATATATCCTCATTTTAGTCTGTTTAAGGTTTCGCAGATATAGTTTTAAATAAGTTCAGCATCCACAAACAAGGTTTGTGAAAATATTAGGACCAACTGTTTCAGCAACCCATGTTATCAGGGCAGACCCACGCGGTATTAGAGACGAGCTAGTGAATTGTGCGAGCATAAGATTAGTAGTGCATTTCTGGTTACTTGTTCTACATATTATGAGCAGAGAAGACTGCTTCGTAGAATCCATGTGGATAGAAACATATGTATATACATGCATGTGTAAATTTTTCTCTGGACGCCCCCGTCCCTGCCCCAAAAAGAAACCCTGGATACGTGCCTGTGTGCTACTTTTCCTGAAGTATGCTTTCCATTACACGCTAATCTCACTTCTTTGTGTTTGGTATTATACTTGTGTGGCGCCATCTGTCGACAGTTTCTGCCTTTTTCTCTTATATTTTAAAATCCATTATTATATTTTGTTATTTTCTGTATTCAGAAAATGACTTTGGCATAGTGACAAATCCCTAACATTATTGTAGTCTCAATTACCTTTTGCAACCTTATTTATTTGGCAATGATTATTATATCCAGGGCGTTTGAGCGTAAAATTCTGGGCGGAGGCAGAGGGCACGACTCTGAGAAGGTAAAAGTTCCGCGGTTTTTACTCAGCCCTTTTTTTAAGACGAAATAGAGAAATCTTAACTAAAAAAATGGAAAGGTCCAGAGAGTGGAGGCGTGACTTTTCGTTCGAGTGACAGAATGTAAAATATGTGAAGTAACGCATAATTATAAACTGGCGTTGTAATGACAAGTCGTTATCCTGCTTCTTTTTGTTTTGCTTCTTTCGATGATTTTTTTTATTTACCTTACTTCGTTTTAAGCACAAACCTCCATTCTCAATGTTTTTCTTAAACGCTGAGATCAAACCACAGCCGGATGAACTTTTGCGGGGCCTGGGGCCAAATTTCATTGCAGGATCCTAAGCAAAATTTAATTACAGGACCCTAAGCAAAAATTCCATTGCTGGCACTGGAAAATAAATTTCACATTTTGTAAAGTTTTTACATGAAAACTGTTCTCCGTAAAGACCATACACGAAATCTATCATATAAGGAAACATTATTGTTCCAGAAAAGTATTTGCTTTAAGCTTGAGAAACAGACCGTAACATGGATTGAAAGTTTAAAGAGGGCGAGAGTAAAAAGTTTCGAAATCTAGGATTTTCTTTCCGGAGAGAGGAGGTTGAGATTGCATTGTGATTCTCAAAAAAAAAAAAAATTCTTCACAAAATGATAAAAATGTAACTTCTACTAATCTCCGAGCGAATATTTTTGCACAGCGAATAATAAGGATTCCTCTAAAAAAATTCACATAAACATTTTTTTCCCTCCTGATACGTGTTTTAATGATTGATTTTTGATGCAAGATGGAGCAATTGACAAGATGGAGCAATTGACAAGATGGAGCAATTGACAAATTCTACACGATCATATATGAAAATTACCTTTTTTAAAATTTCCAGTACTGTTTTTAAATTTGTAGAAAAACTGGCCTTCATTCATACATAGCCGCAAAACAACTTCGATATTATTATTTTAATTTTTTTTAATTTAAGGATCTGCTATACACACAAATGTTTTAACATATAAAAGTAGGAGCAACAAAATAATGAAATTTAATTTGCTATTTCATGAATGCGGAATTTTGCAAATCTCGGTATCTGTACGACGAAGGGCAATAACCTATTTGAAATTAGGGGGAATGGGAAACTAAAAAAATATCTTTTTAAGGCCCTCGCGCCCTGGTTGCCCCGATGGTTGACCGTTCAGCCGACCCTGGACCAAACAAGATTTTATTCATTTGTTTTACCAAGCTGAGAGTCAAATTATCTGTGAAATTATCAACTCCAGAAGATATTTCATGACGACGCTGTAACATTCTGAAACTGTGTACATTGTGCCCAGAAGTTTTAAGCGTTTGTTTCTGGAGAAAATAGACCATACAGCGAGGGGCGGATTGAGACCATTTAACCAGGCCGGAAATTTTATTCTAGCTGTGCACTACAAAAACACACCTACCTACTGGGACACCTTATGAAACCCCAGTGAAAACATTTTTGTTAGATCCTGAATGAAAGAGATCTGTTGAAACACACATTGTAAAACGAATTCAGTCTTGAACAAATTTTACCACTTTAAAGGTGGAAGAATTTTAAAAATCCGCTCGCATGACTGAATGTAGCATCAAAACCACGTTACGTTCAATCATGAGCGGATTTTGAAATTCCAAGTGATTATTCTCCTTTCAAAAGGTTGGTTTTTACAGGTAAGAATAATCACGAATCTTTTGAAAACTCCATTTCCAGCTAAATCACCACGAAAATCATTCTGAATTTTTTTTTGTAATTATTTTTTTTTATTGGAGGTTTAACGAACACCGTGAGCAACTCAATGGGCTATAAGCAGTCGCCCGTCCCTAATTTAGGGCCACTGGTTCCAGGGAAGGGAGAGAGACAGGACTGTAAGACAGACACAACATCCATGCCTCACCGGGATTCGAACCCGGACCCCTTTCGTGCGAATGATCAGAAGCCCTCGCTTAAACCACTGCGCCCATTTTGAATTGAAATGTGCACATGCCACATAGCAATTTTCCAACGTAATTTTTTAATTTTTATATTTATTTGGTCATAGATCGGTTGCTGGGCTATGGTATTGGTATCTCCTCCCTCAGTAGACACATTGTTAAAGTCTACCAATTATTTTGGCCGATGAAGCAGTACTGGTAATCGTTGTTTCTTTTAAGATAAACGTGGATGGCACAGGGATTTCCGAATATCTCTAAGGTAGAATCGCTGTGTGTCAGTTATGTCAGTCTGTAAAAAAGGGAATGGGGGATGGTGGGCCATCGCAATGGGTACTAAGGCACCTTCAAGGTTACAAAAGGAGGGTAGGGCCCACCAATGACCCCGGGTTATAAGTTCAACGGTCTACGTCTAACTGTAGTTAGTTTCAGCTTAATTAATTTATAACAGCGTGCTTGGTCTGGCGGCACTTGACTCACATAAGTATTATGCACAGAATTTTGCTACATCATTTTAGAGCAAAAGCCTAACATATAGATGGAAGGAAACACTTTTCAGACAGATAGAGCTCAAATGAAGCTAACGCTTATTATTCACAAGCACCAAAATAATAATTCGTTCGCTCTGGAAAAATCCAGACAAAAAGGAAAATGTGGGCCATTTCCCGAGTGGTCCACCGGAAATTGTCCCGCGGGGAAACCACAAAATATTGCACCCCTATTACTATGTTAATAGTGTATATACACTCATCGTCAAAAAAATAGTTGCACCCAGAAGGAAGCAACCAACAGACAGGAATGAAACTTGGTGGGTCGGTTTGACATCGTGAGGCATGCAAATGATTCAAGTATCACGCTCAGCCGCGCATGAGACACAAGCAAGGAGTCGTCGTAGCTCTGTGCCTGACCGGCTATATAAGGTCGTCCCGTTGCGCGTGCTTGCCATTCTGACTCGTGCTGTAGTGTTGGCTGCATCCTTTCAAAGTAAAGTATGTCTCGGAGAAAAGTTCGGAAGCAATTCGAGCAGTTGGAGGACTTCGAGTGGGGCCGCATCGTCGGGCTCTGGGAAGCGGAATGGTCTTATCGCCGTATTGTGCGCCATACCGGTCGTGCGGATATCACCATTGCACGTTGGCGGCGGTGGATAGAACAAGGCACGCAGCAGCGACAGGAAGGGTCTGGGAGACATAGACGAACCACGGAGAGGGAGGATTGGATTGGCTTGGATTGGAGGTTTAACGACCATCGTGAGCAACTCAATGGGCTATAAGCAGTCGCCCGTCCCTAATTTAGGGTCACTGGTTCCAGGGAAGGGAGAGAGCCAGTGCCGTAAGACAAACACAACATCCATGCCTCACCGGGATTCGAACCCGGACCCCTTTCGGACGAATGATCAGAGGCCATCGCCTTAGACCACTGCGCCACCGGGGCGGTCGGAGAGGAAGGACCGACGAGTTGTCCGACATGAGCAGAGTGACCCAACAGCCACTATTGCGGATATTTAGGGAGCAGTGAGCGCTCCATGCATCGTTCGATTAGTGCCAGCACCATTGGCAGACAGCTGCACGACGCGACATAAGACTACACGCACGCAGACCGTTACAACTGCCCTTAACATCATTGCATCGTTGCCGAAGACTGCAATGGTGTTGTGCCAGACTGTCAAGGAGCCACTCAGAATGGCAACGGGTGATATCCTGTGACGAGTCACGCTTTTGTCTTGGAGGAGACGACCACCGAATCCGTATGCGGAGGCACCGTTGTCAGCGCTAAGATGAAAGGTTTGTTGCTGAGCGTCACACGTCCAGAAGGCCAGGTGTCATGGTGTGGGATGCAATTGCCTACGATACCAGATAACCTTTTGGTGTTCATTACAGGCACTTTGACAGCCGAACGTTACGTTAATGAGGTCCTGCAACCAGTGGCCCTACCTTTTCTGAACGCTCACTCCAGTGCAATTTTCCAACAGGACAACGCCCGTTCGCATACTGCTGCTGTCTCGAGAGATTGCCTTCAAGGCACCGACACTCTGCCATGGCCAGCAGCATCGCCGATTGAACATGTGTGGGATGCTATTGGACGCGCTATATACACTCCACCCCTACCGCACAATCAGTATGGCGTCGAGCCGCCATGTTTGCTCACACAGCATGCCAGACGTCTCGGCATGCGGCTGTACAGGTTCCTAATGGTGTCCTGCGATAAGCCATCCCATGCAGCTTGAATCTTCAGACGTAGTTCCTGCAGGAGAAGATTGGTATCACGCAGTTCCTGCACGACACCATTAGGAACCTGTACAACTCCATGCCGAGACGTCTGACATGCTGTGTGAGCAAACATGGCGGCCCGACGCCATACTGAGACACACTACGTATTGGCGTGTAGCTCAATAAATATTGTCCATATTAGTCTCAATATATAATGATTTATTGTTCCTGGTAACCTTTATCTTCCTCCCGAATAGCATTACAATCCGACACGTCCTTGTGGGTGCAACTATTTTTTTTGTTACGATGAGTGTACACAATAGAAACTAAACGTGATATCCCTGTTATCTTTAAGAGGGAGGCACAACCCAACTGTGACTGTTTGTACAGCTTTCACCGACTGCTTCGCATATCGAACCTTCGGTACTACATCAAACGGACCGAATGCAGCTGGCAGTCGCAGTAATAATCGAACGAAATTATCTTGCAGCATACGTACAGTCCATCCAACTAAAGAAAAACCGCAGATCTCATTGTTGTCAACAAAGACCATGGTTCTTCTTTAGTTGCTTACCCGCTCCTTCACTTCTAAATGTGAGCAACTAACATCGCTGAGCATTTTGAGGAAGAATAGTGCATTTCGAGCTACCAAGACTACCGAGATGCGGGGGGGGGGGGGCATGTAAGTAAATGGACAATGGCGCAAAAAAATATTAAAAACTTGTGCAAAAATTTGAATTACAATTTTAATCAGATTGTAAGCAGTGATTTTTGCGCCCTCTGTTGAGCTAGGTCCGGGGCAGCAACCTGCCCCTCCCTAGTCACGCCGCTGCTACTGCTGTTGAATTTGATGGTGTAAAATACAGCTTCAAGACAGAAATAAAATAAAAATAATCCGCAAAGTAATAATAAAACATTTGTCCACATGCGGTAGGTGCCTCGTAAAAGGAACACGAGAAAAACACGGGAATGGAAATGAAAAAAAAATGATTCACAACCTACGAACATGACGTGCATTTGTATCCAAATTCTCTACTGGTAATATGCAGAGTGTGCAGTGCAGGTTACAGCCACTCATGTGTTTCCGGTTGGTTTTTTTTTTCCGCTTTCTGCACAGAGACAGACAAACACATCACCAATTCTTCATCTGGAACTCCAACCTGGGCCCACTCGGTTAGAAGCTAACGCTTAGACCACTGCGTCGCCGCTATAAATTTCGTCTTTTGAGACAAAGGCTCACAAGACAGTATGACGAGAGCAGGTGCCTCACGTCGCCAATCCTTGGACGGTAACCACAATTCCATTCTAGAATGGAAAGCATAAGGTAGGAGAAACTGAAGAAAGCACACGAAAGAGGAAAACTCCTAGAACAGGGATGGCCCACCTTTTCCGACTTGTGTTGTGCCACTTAAAGTTTGCCTTACTGCTTTCAAGTGTTTATTGTGCCACTTCTTGTCTGCGTTTTTTTTTAAGTAACATTTCGTCATGAAACTTCTTTTGCGAATACCATAAAAACAGGTAAGTAGGTGAGTTTTAGGAGTAAGATAATTTCGGTTTGAACCTGATTTTTTTGTAAGAAGATAATCCAAAAATCATGCTTACACAGTCACATTAGAGTACACTTCAAAGGACTTCAGACTTGTTTTCGCACACAGTGCTTCCTGGTGCAAATGAAATGGGTGAAATGGAATTGCACAATATGATGCTGAACTTCTTCGCCAAGAAATTTTATAAACCTATTGTGTACGCACCATATTTGGGGCGCCATCAGTAATCACAGGCACTATTTTATTTGTCATTCCGTCGACCCGGTGGCGCAGAGGTCTAAGAGCTGGCTCACACGTCATAAAGCGGTTTTGCTGCATGCTATGCCATACAGCGAGCTATAGATGAAAACTAACCGCAGTGATATTATTCCTTGGCCTGAAAGAAAATGCGAAGCAATTTGATTGTTTTTAATATTGTTTCACTTTTTGTGAAATATACTCCTTTCTTTCTTCACTTGACATAAACAAACATTTTTATTATCCTCTCAAAATGACGCTTTACATTGAATGTGCGGGCCACTACTGTTTCTGGATACAGACAACAGAAAGCTTTATTGTTTTTTTTCAATCACTCCGAACTCCGATGTCCACTGCTCTTGAAATACTCGGCCACTATCTTTGGTAAGTTTGTTTTTTCGGCCCCGAAAACCATGTTTGCATGGTCCGGGTACAAAAACACCAGCAAAGAAACAATTCCAATACACAAGAGAAATACGCAGCAGCTACAAACAAATCAATATTCACTGATAAACTGAAGCTCTGGGCTGGCGCCGCAGTGTTGCTAAGTTATAAATCTGAAATCTCTCCTGTCATTGCTCAAGATTACTTTCAGTTGTCACGGGAACTCGCATCATGCACGTCTTCCTGTCTGGTTTCTCTCCTTGCCGCAAAGGTGCGGGGGGCGAAGAGTGGGAGGCTTGAGCAGAAGCAGTGTGGACGTCTCGTAGTGGAAGTCCGTAGGAGCGGAACGATAAAACGAAAAATATAAATTTTATGCGTGTGACGCTTATTTTTAGGGAATTAATGCATAAGGCGATTAAATCAGTGAGGTTGATTTTTATATTACCTCTTTGAAGGACACTTCTTGGCTAAAATAATTTTCTTCTCAGAGCTCGGTTTTTTGCAAAAACACACTACAGACATGCTGTCGAAAAATTATTGGCCCCGGTGGCACAGTGGTTTAAGAAATGGCTTATGATCATTCGTCCGAGATGGTCCGGGTTCGAATCCCGTTGAGGCATGGATGTTTTGTCTTACGACACTGGCTCTATCCCTTCCCTGGAACCAGTGGCCCTAAATTAGGGACGGCGACTGCTTATAGCCCATTGAGTTGCTCACGGTGGTCGTTAAACCTCCTATAAAAAAATTGTTTTCGAAAAATTAAATTCTTATTTAACTTTAATGTTCTCATACCGGTATGCTACCCAAATCGTGTTCGTGTGCCATCCAGTGACACGCGTATCATAGGTTCGCCATCCCTGTCCTAGGAGATGTAATCCACGAGCTCCGGCGAGGGCGATCTGAAGGGCACAGTGGTTTATGTTAGACCCCAGAGGTCT
This sequence comes from Macrothele yani, assembly GCA_039090855.1. Taxonomy (NCBI): domain Eukaryota; kingdom Metazoa; phylum Arthropoda; class Arachnida; order Araneae; family Macrothelidae; genus Macrothele; species Macrothele yani. Next base: position 169,665,576 of record CM077011.1, read on the forward strand.
TCGGAAAAATCGTTCGGGTTTGGACTTTCAGTGGGATTTGAGTGCTTCTGTGTTCTGGTTGGTTGGTTGGTGTGTGTTTACTGACGCAAGGGCCTCAAAATTGGCCAAAGATCGCGAAGTCCAACGGTTTAGAACAGTAACAAATACATTAAAACAAAACAAAAAAGGATGTCACAAAACGGAACGGTGTATAGAACATAAGACAGTGTACAGAACAAAAATGGGGTAGAGTAATTTTGGGTGCTCTGCTGTTTGAGAAAGAAAACGACTCGGTTTCTGAGTCGTCTGGTAGAGTGGGTAAAAGCAAGAAACGAGCACGTTCACGAACAACAGTCAAAGGTACATTACACGTCCCGCACATAGGGGGCAATGTCGCCTCACAGCAAATGGCGGTGAGTGAGCCAGAAATGCACAATGCGGAGGCATGCGAGTACAAATTCCTCCCGGCCGTTCCAGCGACAGGTGAAATCCAGACTCCGAGAACTGGCTTGATACGATGCAGTTTATTTTACACCTGTCGATTCCACAGACCCTGCCACATTCTCTTGATACGATTACGAACAAGAAAACGCAAATCGCGGTGAAACAGTGGCAAGGGTGTAGCAACCAAAGAAGAAACAGACTTGGAAGCAGAATCAGCTGACTCGTTATCAGGGATCCTACGTGGCTGTGAATCCATAAGTGGATCTGGTAACCGGCATCCACTAAAGAACGGAGTGTATCACATTAAACAGCAAAGGATGGTCAATTTTCAACATGCAGAGACTCCATATAAATCGTAGGCCACCCGGTGGCGCAGTGGTCTTTAGTGCTGGCTTCTGACCATTTGTATATGAGGGGTCCGGGTTCGAATCCCGTTCAGGCATGGTTGTTGTGTTTGTCTTACAGCACTGGCTCTATCCCTTCTCGGGAGTCAGTGGCCCTAAATTAGGTACGGGCGACTGCTTATAGCCCATCGAGTTGCTCACGGTGGTCGTTAAATCTTCAATTTAAAAAAAATCATAGCACGCTGATGAGAACTCGACTGAAGGTGACGAATACACAGCATGCATCTAAGCCGAAAGCACCGTGGCCTCGGCTGGGATCCGCGCAACAGAAACTTCATCAATACGGACGATTGGGATCCGACAACTCCACCCATCTTGGATCCATCGGTAAAAATCGGAACATGATCAGAATTGAGGAAACGGTGTTCAGCAGAGCTACTGGTATACTGACGCAGGGGTAGAGGTTTTACCATATTAAGTAAAACTGTATCAGCCATGACCCCAAATGGGTGTTAGAGGTTCAAGGCCCCTGGTCTCTCCAATCATGACAAGTTGAATCCTGCATCATGATCTACGGTCGACATACGAAGTCCGAATGCCGGTTCTCAAATAAACGAGTATGCTGGTGGTAGAAAACTGCATCATATAAAGGACGTTCTGAAAGAAACCAAAGCTTCAGATAATATTGATGAGACAGTTGCAAATCAAGTGATGGTTTGCTGGCGTCAGCATAAAGGCTGGGAACAGTTGACGTGCAAAAAGCTTCCGTACACAAACGCGCAACGCCCTATGATGAACGGTTTCCAAAGGCCGGAGAACTGAACGACGTGCAGAACCATAAACTACACAACCATAATGCAGTTTAAATCGAATCAAGGAATGGTAGATACTGAATAAAGATATCCTGTCTGCACCCCACGAAACCACCGAAAGGATCTTCACAACAGAGTCTTCAGACAGGAAATCTTAAGACTCCGAGCGTGCGCACGGTCGACGGTCAGACCAAGAAACCTGGTCTCCGAAAAAACTAGTATGGCTATAGGTCCCAAATGCAGTTCCGGATCAAGATGAAGGCGCCTCCGACCAAAATGGACACACGCTGTCTTGTCGGGAGAAAGCGCGAAGCCGTTGTTACTCGCCGTTTGAGATTTGATTAATAGCAGACTGCAACTGCTTTTCAATGAAATGCATGCTGGAGAATGTAGAGATCCGTAAGTCGTCAACATGGACGGTGGCCGAAACTGCAGGAAGACTAAGTAACAATTGATGCAAAGGATAAACAATGTGACATAAAATGCAGCCTTGAGAGACGCCCTGGTCTCTTTGAAACGCTGCAGAGAGCGTCACCAAGAAAAGTTGAAATAAAACTACGAAAATTTCACCGCAGACCACATTTGTATAAGTCACGGAGAACACTGTGCCGCCATGCACTATCATAGGCTCTCTCAGTGTCGAAAACGACTGATACTAGGTGCTGCCCGCGCACGAACGCCTCAATGCGCAGATGATCATGAAGCGAACGGTGTAACCGAAAGCCGCTTTGCGATGATTAAATAATTTGGTTGCTTTCCAAAAAACGAATTTACCGGGAATTTAGCATGCGTTCTAGTACCTTACAAAGACAGCTAGTGTGACGATAACTAGAAGGAAACTTGGGGAAAAGTAAAACAAAAACCAGTGTTGTTCTTGCTCATTTGTCCGCTCTCGTCCTTCCATCCACCCACCACAAGAGAGCGCAGGCACGGTAGATACGGAATAGTAGCACTGATCCTTCTAGGCCAGCAGCAATATTACGCAATTTGCAAGGTCAGTGGGCTGAGATACGTGCCCCAGTCTGTACTAGTAATGGATCATTCGTGACGATTCGTCACAATGAATGACTGTTCACCGTGAATGGTTCGCTCTCACTGCTGTGGATCGTCATTCAAAACGCCATTACTGCGACTCACTGAAACAGCACAACTTTCTTCTGCCCCCGTGACTTCGCAAACGAATTCCCAATAAGAAAAGTAATGTTAAGAATTAATAAGTGTCAACCGTTATGTGAGTGGGGAATAAGCAGTCAACAAGGAAATATGGTGCTTTTCATTTGGTGTGTCTGAATTATTCCCCACGAGAGATCATCGTAAATAGTGAACAGCTCCTGCTCTTTAGGGCAGTTTGCCAATTTCTGCTCGTCTCGCAGGCGGGCGCTTCTGCTTTGGTCGTAATTCAATGCCAATTTCTGTAGTAACATCGCTCCTTGTTGAGCCTCCATCTTCACTGTGCTACATCACTAGTCACTCATTCAATTAGCAAATGTTTCACAGCTATTTATTAGACCTGCCATCAATGAATACTGTGATCTCATTACAGTTCAGAATTGTGACTACGCCTGTAAAAACAGGAATCCCTGCAAATAATGATTTGCTCAGTGAGTGTAGTCAGACAACTAGGAGTGGAAAGTGAATGAACACATTCATTTGATTATTTGTTAACGACTCTTTTGCATTACTGATGAACTACAGCACCAAGGAATAACTTATGCAGCAAGTCTTCTTGATTACCACCACTGAAGTTTTAGAGGGAAAATGTTAATTGTCAGGAGTGCTTCACCTGGCCTGTGGATAAGATATTCTCTTCCTTCAGATGCTCGATGGCCTGCGTCTCAGTCTACTTGGAAGAGGCGGTGTACACACCCTCACAGTTAATGCAGTGCTCCAGGTCAACATCATTATAGCACATATTCAGAACAGCCACAGCACCAGTATTATATCTGTTGGAAGTGGCTGTAACACTGACATTTGAAAGATTCTCAGAGGGTTAGGAATGTATGTCTGTACCTTAAGATAGCACGCCTTATTTGACGTAGGTTAGGTTGTCAAAATTCAGCATCAGATTGTGTGTGAAAGGGAACAGACTTGCTATATCTCCTAAAGAAAACCCCTGTAAACCAAAAACGTGTTGGTTCACGAGCTTGTCACCACATTCAAGAAAATCACGAGAGGAATTGAAGTAGCCACGAGGAATCACTTTGGCGCAAATATCCAGCAGCTAGGTAATAGTGTTTGAAGGCACGGTGTCACGCCTTAGGCTTGATATCTCAAGACCACCATGAGCAGCTCTTAGGGCTATGAGAAGTCGCCCATCCCCAATTAGGGGCCACTGGTTCCAGGGAAGGGAGAGAGCCAGTGCCATAAGACAAACACAACATCTATGCCTCACAGGATTCGAACCCTTTTTTTTTTTTTGATTGAAGGTTTAACGACAACCGTGAGCAGTTCAATGGGCTATAAGCAGCCGCCCGTCCCTAATTTAGGGTCACTGGTTCCAGGGAAGGGAGAGAGCCAGTGCCGTAAGACAAACACAACATCCATGCCTCACCGGGATTCGAACCCGGACCCCTTTCGGACGAATGATTTTTTTTATTGGAGGTTTAACGACCACCGTGAGCAACTCAATGGGCTATAAGCAGTCGCCCGTCCCTAATTTAGGGTCACTGGTTCCAGGGAAGGGAGAGAGCCAGTGCCATAAGACAAACACATCTATGCCTCACAGGATTCGAACCCTTTTTTTTTGATTGAAGGTTTAACGACCACCGTGAGCAGCTCAATGGGCTATAAGCAGTCGCCCGTCCCTAATTTAGGGTCACTGGTTCCAGGGAAGGGAGAGAGCCAGTGCCGTAAGACAAACACAACATCCATGCCTTACCGGGATTCGAACCCGGACCCCTTTCGGACGAATTATTTTTTTTTTGATTGGAGGTTTAACGACCAGCGTGAGCAACTCAATGGGCTATAAGCAGTCGCCCGTCCCTAATTTAGGGTCACTGGTTCCAGGGAAGGGAGAGAGCCAGTGCCGTAAGACAAACACAACATCCATGCCTCACCGGGATTCGAACCCGGACCCCTTTCGGACGAATGACCAGAGGCCATCGCTTAGACTACTGCGCCACCGGGGCGGCGAACCCTTCTTGGACAAATGATCATAAGCCAGCGCTTAGACCACTGCCCTACCGAGGCGGCGTTTTTGAACTTCATTCCCCTTAAGGTGGACCTCAAGGAAATTTGCTTCCTATACTTCCAATGGAAAAAACTTTTGTACACATTTCCTTCACAATTAATGTGTTCCCAAGGATGAAAATTTAAACATCGATTAAAATAACTTCACATTATAACTTGGAATACTTAATATTTTGTAAAACATAACCATAATTATATTAAAAAACAATATCGTTTCCTTTCGTGGTGTTGAAACCAGAAAAAAGATGGCGCGACCTGTACTTTGATGACGTCAGTAGATAAATAAATGTTGGATTGCATAATTATGGTTATGTTTTTAGAAAATATTAAGTATTCCAAGTTATAAAATGAAGCTATTTTAATCGATGTTCAAATTTTCATCCTTGGGAACGCATTAATTGTGAAGAAAATGTGTACAGAAGTTTTTCCATTGGAAGTATAGGAAACAAAATTACTTGACGTCCACCTTAAATCAGCAGTATTCAAGACATGTTGAAAAGGTCAAACACTGTGAACTGTAAATGTACAAACAATCAGTTATCACAAGCTTTTGCAGGTATTAAAAAAACAAAAAACAAAAAAAAAAACCATCTTTTTATTTACTGATGTTGATTCCTACACTCTGAGGGATAAGTTTTTCTTACTACACCTGCATCCAAACAGGTTCAGATAAAGGCACATTGAACTTTTTACATCATTCACAAGCTATAGGAATGGAACATGGGATAAGAGAGCTTAAGTTCAAGACATTTCTTCAGCAAATGAAGCACAGATGGGCAAGAAGTATTAAAATTTTGTGGAAGACTAACACATATGCACCTTAGAATGGTTGTGCATGTATGTAGCTTTAGTATAAAGTGGAATTGTTTGACTCTTAAGGAGTAACTAAAGTGGAAATGAGATCACACACACACAAAATGAAATTTCAATTAAAACCAGTCAAAATTACTTGAGAAATTTAAAAAGAATAAATAAATTTGGATGCTTTGCTGCTCAGAAAGAAAAAAATGTAGAGCACACATTTTTCTTTCTCAGACAGCAGAGTATCCATATATGTAGTTCCTGAGTGTGGTTTGCACCAAGTTCAAACAAAAGGTCACCCGAAACCTCTTAGCCAAGCTAGATTTTCCACACCAGCTCAAGAGCTCTAATTGTCACAAACTGAACCTTTAAGGTAATGATTCAATACATTAAATTAACAAAATTTTGAGTTATAGAAAAAAAACTAAACTAAAAGTGTGTAATTGCATATTAACCTAAAAGGAAATTAAATTTCAGTTATGTTCATGAACGTTTAATTTACACTGGTCATCTTGTTTCTTGCTTCAATATTTAATTTCCAGCATCAATTAATCATTTGGTAGGATCAGAGGTTAAATCACATTCACTTGCATAGCCTGGAAAGCAAAATAACAAAACAAAACTAAAACAAACTGAAATGTGGGGTAGAGCACCCTGACTGGAAAGGTTTAGAGCAAAAAGGAATGACTGTACACAGGTTTTACAGTAGAGCGATATTTGAAGGGTTTGTATCTGTGAACATTTCAGTTTTCAAAGCACGTGAGATTACAATGTATCACATATCAGTCCTCCCAAATACAATGATCAGCCATTTGTTGGGGGAGCCTTGAGAAGATATGTTAGGTGCCTTTTCTTTATTCTCACATGCAGTCAGGACTAGGGGGGGGGGCAGCAGCTCAGGGGAGAAGTGCTTTACCTGTATTCTGGATATTTTCAATCATGTTTTATCAGAAAAACCAAAAAGTGTAAAAAAAAAAACCTCCTTCCCTTTTTTCTTTTTGAAATCAGAAAATTGTGTTATTTAAAATGTGAAGAACTTTAAAATACTTTCTTACTATTATCTTTCAGCCATACTGGACATTAGCACTATTCATCATCATCATCATTGTCAACCATTATCAATCCACTGCTGGACGAAGGTCTCCCCAAGTTTCCTCCACAACGGTCTGTCTTGTGCCAGTCTCCTCCATGTCACTCCCGCATATTTACGAATTTCATCCACCCATCTCCCATGTGGTCTTTTTTCTGGGTCTTTTCCTGTCCCTTGGAATCCAATCTAAAATTTCGGCTGTCCATCTATGGTCTGTCCTTCTGGCAGTATGTCCAGCCCATTGCCATTTCAGGGATTTAACTCTGATCATGATGTCTTCCACTCTTGTCATTTTTCGGATCCACGAGTTCCTCTTCTTATCTCTCCTGGTTATACCAAGCATGCACCTCTCCATGCTTCTTTGAGTTGTCTGCAGCCTTTGTATGTCTCTTTTAGTTAAGGTCCACGTCTCTGCACCATACGTAAGCACTGGAAGGATGCATTGATCAAACACTTTTCTTTTAAGACATAATGGCATATTGCTCTTGAAAATTATGCTGTTTCTTCCAAAAGCTCTCCAGGCAAGTTTTGTACGCCGATTAATTTCTTCATCAATGTGACCCTCACTTGATATCTGCTGTCCAAGATAAACATACGTATCTGTTATCTCCAGTTTTTCTCCATCAATCGATAAATCTTCATTTCTTGTAAAAGCATTGAACATCACTTTTGTCTTCTGAAAGTTCATTTTTAATCCCACTTCTTTACTCTTGTCAGCAAGTTCCTGGATCATACTCTGCAGCTCTGATGGGGTAGTTGCAAAAATGACTACGTCATCAGCAAAACGAAGGTGGGTTAGATAATCTCCATTAATCTTTATCCCTTTGTTTTCCCAGTTCAGTGATTGAAAGACATTTTCCAATGTGGCATTAAAGAGCTTCGGAGATATGGTGTCACCTTGTCTCACTCCCTTTCCAATTTTTATGTGTTGTATTTTCAAACAGCCGAATCTTTGCACTTGCATTTTCATAGATGTTATTAATAATATTAATGTATGCATCTTCAATACCGCAGGATTTCAGAGCCGTGGTAACTGCTGATGGTTTCACCGAATCAAAGGCTTTTTCATAATCGATAAAAGCCATGCACAATGGAAGTTCATATTCCCTCGCTCTTTCAATTAGTTCTCTCAGTACGTGGATATGATCTATTGTGCTGTAGCCACTCCTGAATCCAGCTTGTTCTCTCGGTTGAGCCATGTCCAGTGTTACCTTCAAGCGGTGTGAAAGAACTTTAGTGAAGATTTTATAAACCACTGATAGGAGGCTGATAGGTCTGTAGTTCCTGAGATCCTCAATGTCACCTTTTTTATGTAGCAGGATCATTGTAGCATTGTTCCAATCCTCAGGAATCTTCCCTTCATTAAGGCATCGAGTGAAAATTTGGGCGAGTACTGTTTCAATTTCTCCACTTGCTTCTTGTATGATGTCTATAGTAATTCCATCTTCTCCTGGAGCTTTCCCCCGCTTCATGTTCTTGATTGCATGTGCAACTTCTGCTGAGAGGACTGGAAGAACTCTGGTACCTTTCATGATGTCTGGAGTACATGTATCATCCCTTTCATATAATTTGGAGTAGAAATCTTTCACTCTTGTCAAAATTTCACCTCTATTTCTTGTTATAGAACCATCTTCTTTTCTCAGAGCCATAATCTGTTTTCTTCCCTTACTGAGATGTCCCTTTGCTATCTTTAGGCTTTGGTTGTTTTCAATTGCTTTCCTCACTAGCTCACAGTTGAATTTCCTTACGTCTTCAGTGATACTTTTTCGTGCTGTCTTGCATAGCTCTATATATTCCACTTTGGAAGTCACATCTTCTTTAGTTGTCCTCATCTCTCTTCTTTTTTTGCATCAACATTTTGGTTTTTCCTGATAATTTGTTTACATGCAACTTGTTCTTAGACCCAGCTAATTTTGTTGCTGTTTCCATAAGAGCTTTGGTTACTTTTCTGTTAACTTCCGAAATATCCACTTCTTCCGATGTTAGGCCTTCTAAAGCAGAGAATCTGTTCTTCAGTTCCAACTTGAAAGTATTATGGTGTTTTTTAAGGTTGGTTATGTCAATACATTTTGTTTGTCTTATGAGCTTGCCACGTTCCAGTTTAGTGTTGAGGTGCATCTTACATCTCACCAATCTATGGTCACTACCTGTGTTGAACTTGTTCAGCACACTGCAGTCTTCGATGACGAATTTTTTGTTACACATAATAAAATCAATTTCACTTGTCGTCCCAATTGGATGTCTCCATGTCCATTTCCTGTGTGGCTTTTTCTTGAAAAAGGAATTCAAGATGAAAAATCCTTCTGCCTCTGCAAACTCAACGAGAGTATTTCCACGCTGGTTTCTGTTGCCGTGACCGAATTTACCTACTGAAGTTTCATTCTGTTGCCGGTGCCCTATTTTTGCATTGAAATCTCCCATAATTATCTTCAAGTGCTGCTTACCTTTATTATTTAGATGACGAATTTCCTCATAAAATTCTTCAATTTCTTCTTCAGGATGACTTGTGGTGGGTGCATAAGTTTGAATAATCTGAGCCTGGTATCTTCTCGATAGTTGGATAACGAGTCGTGCAGCTCTGTCCGAGGAACTTTCAACTTCTACCACTTTATCCTTCAGTTTCTTGTTTATTATAAATCCAACACCACTAGTTCTGCCAGTATCTGTCCCACGATAATAGAAGAGATGTCCACTTTTCAGTTCAATGAGATCTTCTCCTTTTCTCCTTACCTCACTCAGCCCGACGATGTCCCACTTGATCCTTTGTAGTTCCTCTTCCAATTCAAGAAGCCTTGAATCAGAAGATAGGGAGCGTGCGTTGTAGGTAGCCAAGGTCAGCATCAAATGGCAGCCTAGTCCGGTCCTCCGGGGATTCTTAGCACCCTCTGCCTTCATGTCGCACTGGCCGCTGCCTTGGCCAGGTACATTCCAGCTGCCGGAGACTGAGGGCCAAGATTTAAGTTGTAGAGTCATTTTGGAGGTGTTTGGCCATAACTCACTACGCTGGCCAAGCAGGTTGGTGAGTGTGGGATAGCATTTCCTCTGATCCCGATGGTATAGTTATACCGCTATTTGCGGTCGTCAGAGCCCCTTTAGTGGGAACAGGATGCACCACGAGAAGGCGGGGTTGACATTTGTCAAGGAGAGGCTGTGATGTTACGCATCACCTGACCTTACATCCCTTTTGATCACCTGACCTTACATCCCTTACATCCATCACCTGACCTTACATCCCTTTTCTTACTATTATCTTTCAGCCATACTGGACATTAGCACTATTACCACACAGTAAACAGTAGTTTACTGTCCTGTGACAAGGTATTGACAAAAACTGAATGTATGTAAGCAATTGTACTTTGAAATGATGCTTCTTAGTTAGTTGTGCTTTAAGTTATGGAAGCCTCCGACAATTGTCATGCTTGGACACTGCAGTGTTACACATACACACAGAGCTGGTTGCAAGTAAATTGCATAGCAGTTTATAATTGAGAAATTATGAATTCACTGAGGATAACTTATGCATGTAAAGCAATTAAATAAAAAATCAATAATCATCTTTTTCTATTTATCAACATAAATCTTTGTACTACTGCCTACTAATCTATTTACTACTGTACATCCTTTTGGTGACCGCCATCAAAACTACTGTGATGCAGTGCTAATAAATGTTAGCAGACACCGATTAAGTCCGAAGAAGTGCGTACTAATAAAATATGTTTTAGTTGATTCTTAAATTTTGCACATCTTTCATGACCAAGTTGCTTCCTCAGAGACCCCCTCTTGTCGTTTTAAAGAGGATTGTTATGATGTGCAAGTTTTAACTAAGCAACATGCAAAGGATGATAAAGTTCGTATTACAAGTAAAAGCACTATACTTCCGAGAGTAAATCTGAATGACTTTAGAAATTTGATAACACACAGCTTTAATAACTGCAAGGTGGCATTTAACTAGGTTCAGCTTATAACTATTTTCAATACTTCAAATTTCAACTGTCATTCACGACGTGAAAACAAATCGTTTCGTGAACTGTTTATAGTTATGGCCCCATTGCAGAAAAAAAGTTCCTGGTCAGTCTGTGACATATTGTGCCACAAAATAATCTGTGGGTGATCATTAAGCAAAATAACTACTACATGCGAAAAACAAAAATTGCACAGACATATTTTTCTACCTAAAAGATGTCTAGCCTAAGTACTACAGCAATTGCAAAGATAAGTAGCATCAAGAACACTCTGCCCTCTGTATCTAAAATTCTGCCTCCATTTTCAATACAGACATTTATCTAATAAAATGATATTTAATTACCATATAAGGGCAGAGGAAATAAACATCGCAAGAAAAAGAATTTAAGATTACTGGGTTCCATCAAACTTTCATTTTCAGATATTGTTGCCACCATTTTCAAACCGAAACAAACATTTATGCAATAAAATATTTAACAACGTCAGTTCTCTTTGAGTATCGAGGGAACATTGTGAGAGAAAAAAAACATTACGATTACGAGAGAAATCCTCACTCCACCTAACTTCCGGTATCGGAAAACTTTCACCTGTGATAGGGTGTCTGCAAGATGATTTAATAGGGTTCTGGGGATATTGTTTTTGTCTGCAGGACCAAAATAAATTTGCGACATACATTGCCTGTCGCCGTGATTCTGCTAGGAGTCGTGGAAGCCTAACGGTAGCACATGATGTCTCGAAACCTGCACAATTATTCGTGAATAGGCAATGCAGAGAATGGCAAGGATTCAATCTAGTCTTTCATTTTTCTCTCAAGTGATTTCCAATTTTCTGATTAAAAACCTTTAATTAACGATTAATAAATTAAGCTTTAGTGCCTTTTTCTTTTTATCTCTTTTCACCCTTGTGCATAGTAGTCAGTGAGCCTGCAGCAGGAAAACAACAAAATTACAATGCTTCTACTATTGCAGGGTTCCTCAAAAGTGAAATTAGAGTGGTGTCATCCTCTTTCTGAACACATGCACCAATCACTGTTAAGTGCCAACCACATTCACCTACCCTGCACGAGGTTGATAAACATCCTGCTGTGAATCCCTTACAGTCTTTAGCGCCCCCTTCTATTTTTATAAACAGGGTGTGAAGGTCTTATTAGGATGACAATGGTGACAACTGCTGTTTACTGAATAACTTTTTGTGTCTACAGCGCTTCCGCCTCCAATGTTATTTGATGTGAGTTGTGAAAGCCATTTAAAGTGTATTTAAAATAATACACAGTTTTCCTAATACCTCCCTTTATTGCGTCACTCATCTTCGATGAAAGTCATACAATGTACTCTGCTACCACATCAGTGGAGGGCATAGAGGGGGTGGGGGGGGGGGGTTGTCAGAAAAAAATAATCCTTTTGTGATATGTTCATTCGTGGCTTTAAACTGGATGTGGCATTATTTGAGTAATTTCAATAACTAATCAGCGAGATAAATAGTACTGCAGTTATTTGAAAATACAGTAGCCTAATAGCAAACTACAACGAAACAAACTTTGAATTGGAATCGTGGAAATTTCTTCAATGATGCAACTCATCTCTCAATCTTTTTGCAGTGTTTACTGTTTACGTAAGATTTTAAAGAGCTAAAAACAGCACAAAATCTTGGCTATAAAAGAAACATGGAACTCAGCTCAGCATCACCAAGCACACGGACATTTTTAGAACTCTTGGAGCCATTAATCAATCCCAATAATGACATGGCCAACTGTGTGGTGAGGATTATAGCACACAAGTATAAAATTTAAATAATGAGTTTCATGATATGAGGTATTGCTTAAATATGTGTGTGATTATCATAAATTAACATCCTACATCACATGTGCAACAAAATTTCAAACTCATAGAAAAATTAATTTATTATAAACACAAACAATTTTCAGCATTGGCAATGTATAGAGAACAAATCACTGCAGTAAACAAAGCATTTGCAAAAATATAAACTATCATTAAATGTCAACACCATTCCTTCTTAATTAAGAACAGAACTAATTTGGGTCAACTAAAAATAATATTCAAACATGAATTTTTGAACTTTTCAGACATGAATTCACAGAACATATTTTTTTATATTTTTCCATGCTAAAATTAAATTGTATTATTGTAATTAATTCAACTACTTACTCTGAAAAAAAGCATACCCAATCATTTCTCACTTAAGAGTATTTATATTCAGCATAGTGCTACAACAAAAAGAGAAAAAAATGTATACATGTAATTAACAATAAAGATGGCAAAGCTTAAACAGCAAAATAGCAATCACAGTGGAAATACCTGTAATCATAAACCTAAACAATTTTTACTCTCTCACTCTGCTTCTCCAAAATATGGATGGTAAAATTTACAATACTGATGACAAGAACTTTCTCAAAATGACTGTAAACCAGATGTTGGTTAGTGAATGGGTAAAATACATGCCCATTAAATTGTTTCATAGCCTGATGCTAAACAGAAAAAGGAACATTTTATGCACTATTTTTAATCTATATTTAATACAGGTTATGCTTAAATTCTTGCATCTGAAAAAGGCACATTTTTTTTCTCATGACAACTTCGAGAAGCCATATTTAATTCTGCAAGGGAGTGGTGCATCACAAGTGCACATTGCTTCACATCAAGATGAGACAGTACCACACAGAAAATCACACAACAGCTGCTAACATATAACTGAGAATGTATTATTACATTATATGCAGAAGTAATTGCCCATTAATATGATTAAAATATAGGGTGAGAACTTTTTTTTTGCTTTTCAATTTTAATAGAAATTTTTTTTAATGTGACAGCTTAGTTTGTAAAACACTACAAGCTGATCCAATGACAATGAAGGAATTCTATGCATTTTTAAGACCCAAAATACCAACAAAAAAGTAGCTAACTAATATTAGTAACAAAAATTATGATTAACTTTTTGGATGAGTATGTGCAAAAACTGAACAAAACAGATTTTTCTTTCACTTATTTTAGGCATTCTTTAGTACGGTACGATGGCAAATATTTTTAAGGCTTTCCTCATGGAACAAATCTATAATCAGCATGCAGGGCATTCAAAAGGTTCTTGACACATATCTTTATATTTGGACTCATTCCTCTTAAGTTAATGAGCTGTAACTTGTTTAACATCTTGTCTAAACATGACGTATGTTTAAAACACAGGAAGGCTATATCGTTTTTCTTTTCATTGGTAGTGCTTCAAGTTTAGTCTGCAAATTCTATGCATTTTGCTCCAAGGATTTACATTTTCACAAGGATACAGCTTGGGGACAACACACACACACACACACACACACACACACACACACACACACACACACAATGTAATGGGTATTTATCACAAGTATACAGAGATCACGTCATCTGTTCATGTGGCACTGGTACAGGATGAAGGCACAAATTTACAGGACAGCAGAGTTTCAAATATTGCTCTTGTGCACGGAGACCAAAGGAAGCAGTGAACAAGAGAATCTACACTGCTGTTTGTGAATTCATTGAGTAAAACCCAAATATCATCATTCAGGTAAAATGTTTTGATGTTGATATATTGATTGGCAGTACAGAAACCATTATTAATTAACATTAAAGCACTGCATGAAAAAAAAAAGGGCTAGAATCAACTCATGTCAGATTATGCTGGCTGGCAAATACAAGCGTAATCAGCCCAAATGGTTTACAAGCACTGTCATAGGTGATGCAATGTAGTTTTGTTGCTACACAACTGCCAGAAAGAGTGACAACTATGTTCATGTTGCAAAAAATGAACTGTCCCCAAATCCTCCAACAAGTTATTTGCTCAAGAAAGAGAATGCTCGTGACATTTTTCAATTTCTAAGGAGTGGTAGCCGAGGACAACTGACCTGAAAAAATTACTATAAATGACCAATACTACATTGTTGTTTTGTGCAAAATGGTCAAGGAGAGGTAGGGGCAGCATCCAACCACAGGCATGTCAAGAGTTCTTCATGACAAAGCTAGTGTTCACAAAACAAAGGAAGTTACAGACTATCTGAAGCAGGCAAAATGAAACAGTTGCCGAATTCTGCATATTCACTCAAAACTTGCACCAGGCAATTTTGTTTTTTGTTTTCCCCCAAAAAATAACAAGAAACTTGCTGGGAAACATTTTTCAAAGGCGAAAGACCTTATAAATGCATTGATTCAGAGTTACAAAGTATTCCTCAAGAGAAATACCTTTAACACCCCAGAACTATAGTAGACACCTGCAACTTTGCATAGATGTTGGAGGAGACGTTGAAGGACAGTAAAAGTTTCACTGCAGTTAGTGAAACTGTTTTTGTTCTGAAGATGTATGTCAAGAACTTTTTGAATATCCTTCATAGTAACATTAACAAAAATAACTATACATAGTAACTAGGAGGGAACATATTTCTTCAAAAACAGATATACTGCTTGATCAATAAACAGTCAGACTACATTATAAAATAAACAGAACAAAAATAGGCTTGGTGGCTGGTTGACTTTTTGTGAACTCTTTACCAATAATCAGAAAATGCATTTGCACATCAATTCATATTATTTATTTTCATTCTTTAGATGCACACAAAACAATGCTTCACAGCTTTACAATTACAGATGTTCTGATGCACATTTTAAAACTGCAACTGTACAGTACCTAGAATTTCAAAAATGAAATGCAGGTTTAAAAATTCTCAAACTTGGAGAGAGAGAGAGAGAGAGAAATCTGCTAAAAAGAAATCAGAGTTCAGTGTATACAAGATTTTTGGGATCCATATATATATATATATACAAATCAGATTGAAAAATGAGTGTTCTGGGCAGATGGTAACTTTGCACAAATTTCATTCATGACAATATCCAGAAATCCATTTCACCCTCATCTGTATAGGTATATACCAAGAGCTATGATCTGAATGAAAAGTTTCTTCATGCCTCCAAATGTGAAGTAATTATCACTGAAAACAAACAAAAACTGAATGAATTTTTGTTTTATAATTATACAAGTTCTATTTGGAAGACTCAATAAATGAACAAGTTTGTTAGAACAGTGGTAAAATTCTATTAGAGCACTTTAAGCAGTAAAGAATTATCTAATTATGTTACACAAATTATACTGTGTATATATATATATATATATATATATATATATATATACAGTAAAACCTCTATGTTAAAGGATACCTCCGAACAACGGCAAGTTTTGGTCGTTACAGAACAGCTGTGGTAGGATTTACATTAGCAAAAGCCTCCAAACAACAGTTAACTGACACCCCAGTCTACCCAAAAGGAGGTCTGCGTGTACAGATTTCGTGCAGTTCGTTTGGTACTTTAGATGCAGGAATAAGAGGGAAACAAAGAATGTTGCTATACACACATTATGGTGGGCACAGTGGAATGTTTAACCAAAAATAAAGGAGTTAAAGTTTAATTCAACATGTGGCAGAAACTACTTAAGGTGAGTTCCATATCCAAGCATGTTTCAGTCCCCCAACCCCCACGTTAGGTGCGGGGTGGGTGGGGTGGGATGGTGCCTTAAATGCTGCCCGTTGTCAAGGGCCTCGATTGGTTTTGTCCCTGTGGGTTCTGTTCCTGCTTTCCACTTGCAGGCCAGCAAACTCTGCACTTACACTTCACTGTCTAAAATATTTTCTGTAAGAGCACAACATAATTGATTGTAAAAGCTTTGCTAGGACCATTCAACATCAGTGAGCAATATGGGAAACGAGAAATGATCATGCATTTAAACTGCAAGTCACACTCGTTATTCCTTTTCTTGCTTAAAAAAATTCAGCTGTAAACAATCAGTTGTTTTAGGCCTACTGTTCTGAATCTGGACAATGTCGCTCTTGAACTAAGTTCAGTTTCTTGTTGGTTAATACCTGCATTTGCATTCTGATCCCCACACTGCTAGAGGCTCACATCTGTCTCTAATTCCATATTAATTTGCTCAACCCAACTGATTGATGAATTGTTTTTGGCATACAGAAATTCTTTTCCCATGGACTGTCTCTTCTCTCCCCATTTTGCAGAAAGCTGGTTTGACATATGTACGCTCGGAAGATCTGCAATACTCAGGATGATATTTTGACATTCACAAAAAGTACTTTTTTCTGCAATTTAAATTTGCGAGTTCTTGTACTTTCTTAAAAAATAAGTAAAAAATGAAAGAGGAAGTTTTTGACATTAGCAGAAAAAGTGAAAGCTATTGAACAGAGTGAAGTAGGAATACATGTTCTATGCTTAGTAGAACGTCATGGTTGTGGAAGGACACAAATCAGTGATTTGCCGAAGAGAAAATGGTTAGTGCAAAGATTTCAGGGGATCAAAGTGAAGATAAATTAATCAGATAGAGACAAACTGACAACTGTAGAGAAAATTTTGCAAAATTTTAATGACATTCAGACTTTTGCACAACACAATGACAGTGATTTATATACACTGACGGAAAAAAAAAAATCCCACCACCACAAAAAAATAGTTGTAGAGGAATGAAATGGCGGCAATACATTTGTATAAGTAACATATTTAATCGATTAAGGTTTCAAGATCACAGCTTATTGTAAGCGCAAGAAGAGCCATTTTAAATGTGAAATGCTGGTACATTATTAACCAGTGTAACTGCCAGAATGTTGAATGCAAGCACGCAAACGTTCATGCATTGTGTCGTACAGGTGCTGGATGTCAGTTTGTGGTATGGAGTTCCATGCCTGTTGCGCTTGGTCGGTCAATAAAGGGACGGTTAATGCTGGTTGGGGGTGATGCTGGAGTTGTCATCCAAAGATGTCCCATACGTGCTCGATTGGTGAAAGATCTGGTGATCTAGCAGGCCACGGCAACATGTTGACACTCTGTAGAGCATGCTGGGTTACAACAGCGGTATGCGGGCGAGCGTTATCCTGTTGGAAAACACCCACTGGAATGCTGTTCATGAATGGCAACACAACAGGTTGAATCACCAGGCTGACGTACAACTGTGCCATCAGGTTGTGTGGATAACCACGAGAGTGCTCCTGCTGTCATAGGAAATTGCTCCCCAGACCATAACTCCAGGTGTAGGTCCAGTGTGTCTTGGCCGCAGACAGGTTGGTTGCAGGCGCTCACCTGGCCTCCTTCTAACCAACACACGGCCATCACTGGCACCCAGGCAGAACCGGCTTTCATCAGAAAACACAACAGATCTCCACTCCGTCCTCCAATGAGCTCTAGCTTGACACCACTGACGTCGCAAACGGCAGTGGTTTGGAGTAAGTGGAATGCACGCTACAGGGCGTCTGGCTCGGAGCTGTCCTACAAGTAACCGATTTGTAACAGTTCATTGTGTCACTGTGGTGGCAACTGCAGCTCGAATTGCTGCCACAAATGCGGTACGATGCACCACGGCCATACGCCGTACACGGCAGTCTTCCCTCTCAGTAGTGCCACGTGGCCGGCTGGAACCCAGTCTTCTTGAGGCAGTACCTTCCCTTGACCACCGCTGCCAACAATCATGCACAGTGACTACATTCCTGCCAAGTCGTTCTGCAATATTGCGGAAAGAAAATCCACCTTCTCGTAGCCCTATTACACGACCTCGTTCAAACTCCGTGACCTGTTGATAATGGCTTCTTCGTCTTCTTAAAGGCATTCTTGACTAACATCAACACACCATGTCGAATCTCAACGATAACTAACACTCACGAACGTTACAGCGCGTATTTACAGCAAACCTGCTTTGCATGTTCCGAGGGGCACTACTAGCGCCACACGTATGTGCCGAGCGCGAAATTTGCATAGATGTCATCTTACAGATGTACTCTCACCGCCTACCAACTGTCATTTATCTAACATAACCCTTTCTTGGTGTTGGGATTTTTTTCCCCGTCAGTGTATGAAATTTTCAGACGTGATTGCATCTATCGAGAAAGTAATTATCAGAAAGAAATCAAAAGTCATTTATAAGAAATTTCTTCAAGTGAATCTTCACTGATATATATACTGTATATACAAAGCATCAAGTTGAATAAACTCACCATAAGTGTACATACTTTCCAAAAGATAATTCTCTTGTAATAAATAACTTAATACATTAAGTACTTACACGTATTTACATATCACAGTAATTCTACCATAATATGCTCAATATTTTATTCATCATTTGATAAAAAAAAAAAAAAAAAAAAAAAACGCTGCAACTGTTTTCTATATGTTTCAGTTTCAGATACTTATGCTACTTTTATACAAAAGCAACTAACACAGAGCATTAACTTAGGCTTAACCTCCCAACAACGGTAACTTTCCCCCAGTTTGAATGGTGACCGTTGTTCAGAGGTTTCACTGTATTTCTTCTGTGACAACAAAGCGTCTGCACGTTTGAAGCCTTATAAGATTTGTTTCTGCTGTGATTCGAAACTATCATGGGCTATAACAAATGCTCTGCAAAAACAAACCTTATATTGCATCTTACCTTTGTTCAAGTAAAAAGTTGAACATCAAATTTCATACATTCTGTTAAACATCTTTCAAGTTGTAACTTATTTCATTTTGAGTCACAATAGAACTACTAATTTACTTCCTGAACCTTTCACCACCTATCAGTTTGTTGGCATTATGCCCTTTAGCTGGTCCTTCACTCAAAGTTTCCTCAATTTTCAAATCTTTTGGCTACAGGATTGCAGTTAAACCACCTCCACATCTTCTCAACTTCATTTTTAAAGACAAAGATCCCAATAAACCCCTGCATTTACAAGGCATCTACTCTTTCTCCGTCAACACTTCCACAGGAGTTACCCACTACTTTAATAGTGCAGGGTGTCCCACTCGCTACCGAACCTGACATTTTTTAAAAATATTAACACCAATGAAGATATTGCAATAAAATTTGAAGTGGACTTACCTCATTTCGTGCAAAATGTGATGACATCACAACATGGACTGGAAGTGGCCACCATTTACGTCCAGACAGCATCGCACTCAGCGCTGTCTGCCAGCCAGCTGGATGCGCCTCTCTGCTGCAATGTATCGGTATACTCTGGATGAGCGAGTTTTTATTGTTTGCACTTATTGGAAAGCAGAATCGATAGTCTTGCCAACAGCAATTCCTGGAGAGGTTTGCAGGCAGACATCCGCCGAGCAAGTCCACCATTTAGGCATTGTCGAAGAAATTGGAAACCACGAGGACTTTACTAGACGGCCATGCAGGAGGTCGTCCCCAAATGTTTGAGGAAAGGATCCATAATGTAAAAGGCCGACTACTTGCGTCTCCCAAGAAGTCACTTCGCCGACTGTCACAGGAAACAGGGTTGTCCAAAAGCACTTGCCAACGTGCTGTGAAAAAAGCAGAGCTTCATGCGTACCGTATCTCTGTGGTCCACGAACTGAAGGAATCTGACCACGTGAAACGAGTGGCATACTGCTGATGGTTTTAGACATTTCTTCAGGAAAATCCGGGCATTCTGGACTACATGTGGTTTCACCTGTCCGGATACGTCAATTCTCAAAATTCCCGTATTTGGGCCAGTGAAAATCCCAACAAGATACATGAAGAACCCCTTCATTCACAGAAAACTGGTGTTTGGTGTGGGATGACCCGGCGCCGCATAATTGGTCCCATCTTCTTCAACACAACCATCACAACAGCTGCATATACAGAAATCTTCAACACTTTGGTAAATCAATTGGACAACAAAGAACTCTCCATTGGATATTACCAGCATAATGGAGTAACATCACACACCAGTATGGCCAAAATTCTGTCCTTTTTC
Organism: Macrothele yani; assembly: GCA_039090855.1. Classification (NCBI taxonomy): domain Eukaryota; kingdom Metazoa; phylum Arthropoda; class Arachnida; order Araneae; family Macrothelidae; genus Macrothele; species Macrothele yani. Next base: position 169,685,955 of record CM077011.1, read on the forward strand.
GTCGACCCCGTCATTTCAAAGAGTCTATGGGCACCACACTTGCCCGATCTGACGCCTCCAGATTGTTTTTTTATGGGGGTTGTCCGATTACCGTATGAAATGAAACAAAAAACCCTGATCTCAGTGCTACATCAGTGGTGTATATTTGAGACTAGCTGCAAAGCCCAGAGAATGCACAAATAAATGAAAATTAAATATACACAAATAAAAGCCAATTATCAACGGTATTAAGATATGTTGATGCTTTTGGTGCAAAAAAAAAAAAAAACTACACGAGCGGATTTGCTTCCTTCAATTATAAGAATCAGTCTGGCGAGTGATGTCAACGGCATAACGCAAGTAGGTCTTCCAGAGCCTTCGCTGTTCTGGCGAAGAGCTTCCATACTATCGCCTGCTAGCGTTTCCATGACAACATGAATGAGCAACAGAGGTGAGTGGACCATTGCTTGGTGCAAAGGGTTCGCTAAAAAAAACGAAGCCTTCGGACTACCTCAGTCCTTCCATGCTTCCAGCGCATTTCGCGAGAGTTCTTTCAGTTTGTGTGAAGTGTCAATGTGTGTGTGTGCAAATTAAAAATCAGTGATATTATATCTTAAATTTGTGGCTTTGCTGGATTCGAACTGTTATGATATATTTTGTGAAAGCTTCCCTGAATATCTACTATCAGAGCTTAAAGAACTCTATGCTTCAAATTTTGATACAGCTCGATTAAAAAATGAACTGAAGGTGTTGTTCCTTTGATGAATAAAAAAAATCAGTAAGAGACATTACTTGTTACACAAAGTTGAATAATTGGACATGTTTATTGAGGTTGTACAAATTAGCAGATCTAATATTAAACTTTTCATCAACAACTGCAACTGCCAAAAGAAGTTTTTCCATATTAAAAAGAATCAAGATATATCTTAGAGCCACACAATGACATGCATATTTGAGCAACTTGGCTGGTTTGTTATTAGAGAAAAACATTTTAAAAAAAGTACCCGGAAGAAACATTTTTGTGAAAATGTAACACTCAAGTTCACGCAAAAGGAAAGAAGAATGGAGTTCATGTACAAATAAGCCTTCAAATCCTAATCCTCATAATTATTTGGTATCATGTTTGCAATAGCATGTACCTAAAATTTAGAAAAAAAGTGACTTCTATTACCTAACAATTAAAAAATAAACTTCAAAATTTTTAAGAAACAGTATTGTGTGTGTATGGGGGGGGGGGGGGTTAGCCTAGGTCTCGGATCTAGGATATGCCACTGTGTTACATACAGTAGTGGCCAAAATTGCGGAAACCTTTTAGAAATAGTGTATTTTTGAGGTTTGATGGCTCATAATACCACCACTTTTTTTTTTTTTTTTTGAGTAATACCATAAAATTACACACTATCTACCAACAAGTAATTGGACACCCCTGCAATCGACGATATCCGCGGTCCTGATACACGTCACGGCCGCCACCGTTAAATATCGTGTGGGAAACAACAACGCAACCAGTCGCATGCAAGATGCCACACAGTTCACAGCTCTCCGATTTCGAGAAAGGTGTACTCGTCGGGTATCACAGAAATGGCCGATCCATACGTGACATAATCAGCGAGTTGAAGTACCCAAAATCGACAGTGGCCTACGTGATTGGCAAGTGGAAGATGAGGTGACTGTAGGAATGTGCCCCGACCCGGCAGACCCACAAAACTGGGAGTAGAGACCGACGGGTGCTGGCCAGAGAAATTCGGAAGAATCGCCCCAAATCGACGGGCCACATTCACGAGGAGTTTCAACAGGCATCCAGGAGTGTTCTTTCAATGAATACCATCAGTAAGGAAGCCCATCTGCTCGGTTATCGTGGACGTGTGCCACCCACAAGCCTTTTATCACCAAGTCCAATAGTGCTTCTCAGCTAACGTGGTGCAAAGAACCATTGAACAGTGGAAACAGGTTCTCTGGAGCGACGAATTAAGGTTCACGCTCTATCGTTCGGATGGCAGGGTTTGGGGTCTGCTCTGGAGAACGCCTCCAGGCGAAATGTATTGTGCCAACTGTGAAGTTCGGCGGCGGTGGAATTATGCTATGGCACGGGGCCCTTGGTCGTAATTCCTGGTAGACTTAATGCCGAGACCTACTGCACCATTTTGGATGACCCTGCGCTTCCTACGTTGTGGCAGTTTTACGGGGTGGACCCATGTTACTTTCAGGATGACAATGCCACCTGTCATGTTGAGAGGTCCACCATTGCTTGGTATGGTGACAGTGGGGTTAATCGAATGGACTGGCCTGCACAGAGTCCGGACCTTAACCCTATCGAGCACCTCTGGGATGAGTTGGACCGTCGACTTAAGGGGTGCCCCCACCGTCCGAAATCGGTGAAGGAACTGACCTGTCTTCTCCAAGCAGAGTGGAAGAAAATACCGCTAGCCGTCGTACAACGCCTGGTTGAGAGTATGATCCGGAGGGTCGCAGCCGTAATCGCCGCTCGTGGAAGCTCCACCAACTATTGAAGGTGAATAAACTTCATTTTCCTTTGCTATCACAGGTGTCCAATTACTTGTTGGTAGATAGTGTATATCAATGGAAAGATAATTTAATCAAGTATGTAATGCAATAACTTTTATGAAGGATTTTATATTAGAACAGCAGTTATAAAGAAGAAAAGTGAAACACATAGAAAAATTAGATATACAAAAGTTCTCACCATGTCAGTTAATACTTAGTTCGGTAAACTTTAGCATTAATTACGGCCTTACAACGCCTTTCCATGGAGTAAACCAAGTTTTTTAGTTCTGCAGCTGTTATAATGTGAAACCAAGACTGAATTATTGCTTCTGACTAACAAGTTTCTTTAGTCTGCTCCATAGATTTTTGATGGGGTTAAGGTCATTCCAGCAGTGGAATATGATTATCTTGAAACCACTTTTTGCACACAGCAGCAACATGACATGGAGCTGAATCCTGTTGAAATATAAATGCTTCATTATCTTGGAAAAGATCATGTGCGGAAGGCTTCAGTTTGGGCTCAAGTATTTCATTAATGTATTTTTGGCCATTTATATTCCCATTAATCACGCAAATTCTGCCCACACCTTTTGATGTAATACAACCCCAGATCATGACACTAACTGGGTGTTTTACGGTACATGTAATGCAATCAGGATGCAAATCTTCACCGATTTTTACGTATTTTATGCCATCACTAGCAAACAGGGAGATTTTGGTCTCATCACTCCAATAACACTGTCCCATTGTTCCGCTGTCCAGTTAATATGGGTTTTAGCCCAGTTTAATCTTTTCAACCTTTGTTTGCAAGATAAAAATGGCTTTTTTCGTGGAATTCTAGCTTTTAGACCAAATTCCTGCAGTTTATGTCGAACAGTCCTTGCACTCAACTTCACATTGCATTACACCATTTCATCTTGTATACACACAGATGATTTTCTTCTGTCACCTAGGCACAGTCTCTTAATTCTTCTATTATCACTTGCTGTTGTGCACCTTTTTTTGCCTTTACCAGTCTGGTTTTGTAGTGACTGAGTCTCCTTATACCTCTTCAAAAATTTAGAAATGCCACCTTTGGTTAAGTTTCCACCAATTTTTATTCTAATTTCTTCATAACTGAAGCCTTGTTCACTTAATAGTACTATTTTACATCACTTTTTGGGTGACCATCAACTCTTTGCACCATTTCTTTAATTTTATTACGTTTTACAAGCTCACTAAATGAAAGAACACACACACAAAACCCAACTTGATAGCAATCACATAAAACACTGAAATGTCTTCCTCTCAGCTGCAATACACAACATCAGTAGCCGAATCCTACTGTGACCTGATTGGTTCATTGCCAAAACAAGATGACACCTGATTGGTTTTCTAAACACTCATGCTCATTGGCTACATCCAAATGAAGGAAAGCTACTTTTTATCAACCTACGGAAGTTGTGCTTCCTTTTTCTGGTTATTTGGCTATAACTTTTCATAGAATACAGATAATTGAACAAACTTTGTTGCATTACATTCTTGATGAAATTATCTTTCCATTGATATATAATTTTATGGTATTACTCGTAAACAAAGTGGTGTTATGAGCTATCAAACCTCAAAAATATACTTTTCCCAAAAGGTTTCCACAATTTTGGCCACTACAGTATATAAATAACGCATATTATTTACATATTACGCTGTACTAGCCTGCAGTCCTAAGATGGCTGCTTTTAAGTTTTAAATAAAAATTCATATATAGGGGATGTTGCCTGATCTAGGATGGGGTGAAATTTTTAATTGAAGCAGATTGAAAACATATCAAATAGACGCTGGATTTCTGTAAGGAAATATAGTAAAACCTCATTCATGTAAGAGCTGGAAATGTTTTTAGATGCAATTTTGCTCATTTTGACGTCACAAAATTTCAATTTTTATTGTAGGCTAGAGTGTTTTAAATAGATCTGGGTATTTATAATAACGCTGATTCCTTTTTATGAAATTACTGTGCGATTTTATTCCTTTTTATGAAATTACTCTGTGGTGCAAAGAAAATGAAATAAAACATGACATAACACCTACGTAGCAGAGCAAACGTCACAGACAGTTATTCGAGAACATGCTTGTTGCCACAGATGAAGTAGTTTGTCTTACTGTTTTATTTTCCGGTATTTCTCTGTGATTTTACGTGTTGTGCGACAGCAGTGAACTTAGTTCCAATTTTGGCCATCTGATAAAAGTAGATGACGCTACAAGTACTGAATGATGCCAGAGTGTTACTTCAGAACATTTAAACAAACTATGGAGATCAGTTCAGCTTCAGATGTTTAAGTCCTGCTACCCTAACATCTTACACCTACAGCAATTTTTATCAATTCTGCAATTAGCTCATTGGATTCTTGAATCTTATGTAAAGAATGTATTTGATTTAGATACAGCTGCCATAAATGATAAAAGTAACCTTCCTTTCAGCATGCACAACAGTTTTGAATCTGAAAAATTACCACTTCATAGCATTTTCAGGGGAGACTTGAGGATTCCAAAATTCTTACACAAAATTTTAAAACCCGGATTTCCGGGTTTAGAATATTACAAAACCTTGGATTCTGGGCTAAACCAGGATGCCAAACAGGCCTGGTTTATAGTAATCTTGTATCCAACAGCAGTGTTCCCAATCCCAGGCAAGGCACACAGCCTTGGGTCGTTGGGTCAGCTCCGGAACCCCAAAGAACACAGAGAATGTTTCACTATCTAAACGCTGATGCTACTACTGGCCCCAGCACTGAATTGCTCTGTGATTTACAGCAATGTTACAATCTGGGTGGATGTTACAATGCGTGCCAAACGCCACTGTCCATGATCATTCAAAGCATTTCTATGGCCATACCGGTCTCGCATTCTAGATTTTTTCCTGAGTTTGTGTAGTACAGGTACAACTTTTAAATTGTTTACCATGTAAATCCAAATTGTGGTAATTTTCAAGATGGAGTAACGCTTTTCCAGAGCGCTGACTACCAGTCCTAGTTTTTTTTTTTTTCAGAAAGCACAGAAAAATAAGAAACGGCCTTGTGAAAAAGAAATTTCTATTTCTTTTTACTTTAAGAATCTGCAAAAAATACAGTCTCCCCAGTCCATCCTTAAATCTTTAGAAAGCATTGCAGATGTTTTTTTGTACACATCTGTTATTGGGGAAATTTTCATACATTAAAAGTTTGTTTGAATCATGAAACTGTATTTGGATCATATTATTTTGCCTATTACTTCAATATAATCTCAACAAGCTGAACCCTGAGGGGGAATGATTAAAGCAGAACTGAACTGGTATCCATTTTTCAACCATGCATCTTTACATTTTCTTGCTCCCACTGATTCATCCATGAATCATGGGATAAACACTTCAAATGGCGGGGATATTTTTATGGCTTTATCACATTTTGAAAATTTTTTCTCCTGGGTATTTTTATTCTTCAACCCATAGTGAAATCCTAGATGTACCATTAATACTGGGGCCCCAAAACTGTCCAGCTCCCCCCTCACCTCTTTAAATGCGCGATGTTTCCAGTATATAATCTATACCAATTTATATGTATATGTTATAGTTATAAAGTATGAAATCCATTATTTCATAGAATACCTCGTTATTTCATGAAATAACTGATCAAGTCAGTTAAAGCATAAAACTCACTTGTATTCTATGGTTTAACTAGTTATTTCATAGAATAACGATCTACACACTGTTAAAGTGCAAAATAACCAAGTAAATAAATCCCAAATTCAAAAGGCTGTAAAGTGAGAACCACTGGTCAGAAATAGCACACCATTTCCAACCCACTATAAAGTGATATAATAATACTGATATTAACTTTTATGTTTCGTTTAAGAATATGGAAAGTATTACTTTCATTTACACGCAATATTTCTGTAATTAATGATAATTTGCTGAACTTAATAATATATAGAGATTACTGTAGCCAAATATTTTTTTGTCACGTTTCACTCAGGTATTAAAAGGTCCCCTTATGAGGCTATGTTTGATTGCGCAGCTAGAGTCGGACTGTCAACTCCTGTTCTGAAGGAAGCATTTGATTCACTGGATGATGAAGATCAATTACAAGGGGCTTTGACTGCAATTACTTCATCTCAACCTGATAATGAAGTGCTGGTTGAAAAAACAAGGTTAAATAATGCCATTAGTAAAGTATGTATAGTTTGTTCACAGGAATGCAATGAAAACGTAGTTTGTTCGAAATGTAATGGACCTGTCATGTTTAGAAGACTATGTTTTGGAAGACAAAGTTGTACAGAAGATCTGCAAATTGTGTTTTAATGAACTGAATGTTCAAAGGAGAGAGAAAACTCTAAAGAATGTTTGGAAATTCAAGCTAAGATGATGAAATTAATGTCAGATAAATCTCATTCTGAAGCCTCTGTGGGGCTTACAGTCTGTATCCCAGTACCTGAAGTTGACAGAGGAAGGGATAACACCAGATCTATTTTAGCTGTTATCATGAAAATAACCGAAGGATTTTTTCAATTGGGAACAAGAAACGGCCGTATAAAACAGTTATATTCCCGATTCCAGTTCAGCATCTGTGAGCAAAAACTAATTCAGATTGAAAAAGTGCCGGATATAGAGAAATCGCTCCGGCCGGTTGCTACAGCTCAAAGTTTAGGTACCGGTCAGGGATTTAAAAAACGTTCATGTAAAACGCAGTGTCAATAAAAAATGTATTTGTTTTAGAAATAATGTTCTATGCAATTCCAAATGCCATTTCAGTAATCCTTGTTGTAACAAATGATTATATTGTCTTTATATACATAACATTTTGTATGCTGTTAATTCAGTCAAATATTTTATTTTACACTTTAACTGTCTATCATTAGTTAACTTATGGAATACCTAGTTATTTCATAGAATAACTAGTTAAAGTGTGGAATTATTAATTTATTACATGCTTTAACTAACTTGATCAGTTATTTCATGAAATAACTGAATTATACTAACAGTAACATATATACCCAAAATTATTTTTCACTAAAAATTATAAGTAGGCTACTATAGTTTTAATAAGAGATCAGAACAATATTTTGTTTCCTTCAGACAACTAAAGGATATAAATGTCTGAACTGCAATGTAAAAGTGATAACTAATAACATCTACGAAAATAGTACATACGCATTTTCTTACAAAACATTTAAAAAAAATGAAAAGTGTCCTACAAGGGGGGGAGCAATTCAACAAAGAATAGTGGGAATGAAATAAACTTGGCAAGTCAGTAGACTCAACAAAATCTAACAGAACTTGAATAGTTATATGGATTTATTTGCTGATTAGATCAGAGAAGCAGAGGCCCTTAGAGTGACTGACATGCCATAAACACAGCAATTTAAGCACTTTGTATTTTTTGATTGGAAGTTTAAGGACCACCGTGAGCAACTCAATCGGCTATAAGCAGTCGCCCGTCTTTAATTAAGGGCCACTAGTTCCAGGGGAGAGAGAGAGCGCCAGGGTTGCAAGACAAACACACCACCCATACCTCACCGGGATTTGAACCCGGACCCCTTTCGGATTAATAAATAATCAGAAGCCAGTAGCAAAAGCAATGAGCCAACCTTTCAAACTTTATCAACACCAAGAAAAGTAAAAATGGCTGCTGTGCCCTATAGTCATTCAGAAAGACGATAGCAAGTACAAATGGCTGCTGTGCCCTATAGTCACAACAGAAAGAAGATACCCAAACTGACAGGCTAGTTGAAATGACTTACCATAAAAAAAAAAAACAAAAAAAAACGGGCCATTGAAAAATTTAGGAGCATAGTATGTTCGGTGACAAAACTAAAGCCAAAAGTTGAGGAGGGTCATACGTCCGCAACTATTGTTTTTAACTCAACTTCTTAAAGGGGCCATTCATCAATATGCGAACCAGAACACAAGGTTTGACCTAAAAGACTCTGTCTACACATATTTTATGGCGCAAGGGTCATATTTGAATAAATAGTGCAATGTCAAATATGATTTCCTTCAGTTGGGTAACAAACCCAAACTGACCAAAAAAAAAAAAAAAACAACAAAGAACGCCGGACGTTCCTGAAGCTAGTGTACGACGTTTCGCAACACTACATAATAGTACATTGGGGACACTAATTTTGAGAACATTACCTGTTTTCCTGCAAAGAAGAGTATTAAAATTTAGAACTGAAATGCGTGAAATCGTGATCTCCATGACATGACGCTAATACTGCATTCCAGTCTGTTTACGGGCATAACATCCTATGCATGCACATATACTAAGAATTCCTATGACAAGACCCAAAACCAGTGCTAAAGCATCCCCAGCATCAAAATTAGAAGCCAGTACACCACTCGGAAATACTGTAGCGACAATTAACAAAAACAATACTTCAACCCAACGACACGCCATCTTGCAATAACATAGCAAAGATACAAACTCATGTGACTTAAGAAAGCAGTCAGCGTTCTGCCAACACGGTTTGTGATTCATTTCGGCAGAAACGTGAAAAAAAAAAATTAATAAATAAAACAAATACTGCATGAAAGAAATACGGGATTACGCCATATAATACAAATTTTGAAGATGACAATCCGTTTTTTGGCGTAAATGTGACAAGGATGGTAAGTCAGATGTCACATTTACGCCAAAAAACGGATTGTCATCTTCAAAATTTGTAAAACAAATACTACTTGAAATTCCGTTGTTTGACAGAAGTCTCAAACTTTCTCGCTAACCGCATTTCGATGTTTGGGTTCAGAAATTTTACAGTACAATCAGAAACTCCAAGGAACATAAACAGTCTAATGTCCCCAATTTAGGGCAACTGGTTTCAGGAAGAAACAGAGACATTGCCACGGAACGAACATACCATGGAATAAATGCCTAATTCAGGACTCGAACCCGAACCCAACACCGATGATTGATCAAAAGCAAGCGGCTCAGACCATTCTACCACTGGGATCGCGCAAGATTTTCAGCACTAAAAAAACAGAGAGAGAGAGAGAGAGAAAGAGAGAGAGGGGAAGAACGATGGGCTTATGTTATCACTGTGTCTATCTCGCCGCCTGGGAACACCATAACACTGCGTCTATTAGTGCGATTTGAAATATCCTTTTCCAACAGGGTAGTCTGAACTGTAAAAGATAGTTGTCGCCCTGGTGGCGCAATTGTTCAAGCGCTTTCTTACCATTTGACCGAGATAGGTCCGGGTCCTAATCCAAAGTGAGGCATGGATATGGCGTGTTTGTCTTACGTTACTGGCTCTCTCTTTTCTATGTAACCAGCGACCTTAAATTTAGGGACGTACGACTGCTTATAGCCCACTGAGTCGCTCGTGGCGGTCGTTGACCTCCCAAATTAAAAAAAATATATATATAGGCGTAAAATATTGCTCTTGAGGGAGGGCGTGAAGCTCCGCCCGTGAGCAACCCCTTGTATTGCTGCTTTCACCGTTACTGAAGAAAAGGCAGAAGTGGCGCTTCCATGCTCGAGTGAATCGATGTCTTGAAACCATTCGTTCGAAACGAGCCCGGCTGGAGTCATGGACGTGGCATGGGCGATGCTCATGCACTACGCTACTTGGTCTCTTCTCTTTCTTCAAACAGTGGCTGCAAATTAGGGCAAACAGTGGCTCAAATTAGTGGCGCAGTGGTGTAAGCACTGGCTCATGGCCATTCGTCCGTGAAGAGTCCGGGTTCGAATCCCGGTGAGGCATGGATGTTGTGTTTATCTTACGGCACTGGCTCTCTCTCTCTCTCTCGCTCTCTCTCTTCCCCAGAACCAGCGACCCTAAATTAGGGTCGGGCGACAGCTTATCGGCCATTGAGTTGCTCACGGTGGTCGTTAATAAACCACCAATAAAAAAAAAAAAAAATTACAGCACTATTTATAGTCCTAAAAGTTTCTCATGGTAGTTATTAAATCCCAAATAGCAAAAACAAAAGCAAGAAAACGTTGATGCCCCTTTCTCACATGAATAATAGCGAGAGAAGTTTGGAAATTCCTCAGCAAAAATTTACCATGGTGGCCACGCCTACTCACTCCATCTATGTGTTTTATTAACAAAGCTCAAATCTAGATGACGCTTTATGTATTTACTTCAAAGTTAAAACTCAAGTCAACTGTCCCTCATGTCCCATGTGAGAGTGTGAAAGTTTGTTTTGTTTTGCTGTGGTGGATTTGGAGTATTATTGATCAGCTGTAGTAGATATGTAATATGTATTGGTTGTCCCCTTCCAGCTTGGAAGCTAATATAGAACAATGTGTAGACGTTGTTCCGGTTCGTAATTTTTAAAAAGTGCTGGATTGTGTTGTAATTTCATCGTGAAAATTTGAATCTTAAGTTGTTTTCTTTCTGTGGTAGTTTGATCTGCTGGATACTTGCTTCTTAGTAAGTGAAGATTATGAACATAGTGAATTGTTAAACAAAATCGGAACACCATGTCTGCTGAAGAGGACACAGAATTAAGAGATCTTATTATACAGACGTTGGAAACAAATGGTGTTATTGGTAAAATTAAAGCTGAATTGAGGGCCAGTGTATTTCTTGCTTTAGAAGAAGAAGGAAGTTTTAGGGATAAAATTCCTCTTGTGAATACAAAACTGATGCAGTTTTTATCTAAACCTGAGGGGATGCTTGCTGTCTCTTTGGTTAGAGAATTTTTGCAGTTTTTTAACTTGAATTTTACATTAGCTGTCTTTGATCCTGAAACAGCTGCATCTTGCAGCTTTCTGTCCAAGGAAGAACTTCGTCGAAAATTGAAGCTGGCAGACCCAGAAGTGGATTCACCAGTTGTGATGGGACTTATCAATTTTGCTAATAAGCAAGGTACAGTTTCTTTGGATCAGGACAATAAAAAAATTCAAGAACCCAATGTTGTGAAGGTGTCGGAAGGTAAGACCTCATTTGATGAATCAAGGTTGTCACTTGTAAGCAACAACCATTCAAAACTTATGCCAGATCTAAGTAACAAGTTGGCAGAAAATAATTATGAGGATCCAGGCAAGTCTTCTGAAGGAAGTGGAGATTTTACAGGAGAAGCAAGTGATCCATTTTTTGATGAGCCACTTCCTTTGGAGAAACGACCCTATTTTGCAGTGACTAATGATGATTCCCAGAAGGATATGAGTGGAGTTGCTTTGAACAGCCAAGTGGATTTATTGAGTTTCAAAGCAGAGACTAAGGGCTTAGAGAAAAACAGTTTATCATCTCTTAAAGATCTGCCATCACTCAATATGCGAAATAGTGATGTTTCTGACTGGGGTTTAGGCAACAAATCTACAAAAAGAAAGTTTCTTCTGTAGATTTGGATGTTATGGTTCATGCAAGTGAGGGGGACTATGAAGATGATGAAGATTTTCATTCATCAGCAAGTGGCCATAGTGCTAAATCCAGCCAAAATTCTCTTAATGTTGGGCTGCCAAGAGCAGATGCCACTGATAATCATGATAACTCTGAACAGAGTATTGAAGAAGAAATTGAGGAAGAACTTTCGGGTGGTGTGGATGATCTGCTGAATAGTAGTTTGTCTCTTGGAGATGATGCCACAACAGATCAAACAATTTCTCAAGTGAGCTTTGTTGGGGGTTCTGATTACATGGAACCATGCAAGCCTTTAAAATAAATGCACTTTATATATCCTAAGGGAAAAAGCCTGTTAAAGGTTTGTAGTATTTTTTTTTTTTAATCTAAATCTTGTTTCTGTTACTCCTACCACATGAAATGATTATCAAATAAATAAACAATTGTGCACCAAATTGATACAAGCTATTACAAAAATCCAAATAATTTTTATTCACATATACACCAATAAAAATGGATTTTTTTATATGGACATTTGACGTGGACTAGAAACATCAAACAGAGGTCATCGCTCTTTCCACATTTATAAGTGAGTCGCAGAAAAATTCTCTTTGGCCACCACTGTTTGATTGTTCTAGTCCATGTCAAATGTCTGTATTAATTGTTAATTCACCTTCTAATTATTTGTTCAGTTGCTGCTTACCATCTTTGGTGAATCCCCAGCATTGTGCGGAGTTCCAAGAAGCAACCAGCCAATTGGCTTGGCAGTTAGTGTATGTGAGTGTGGAGGAATTTGAAGCCGCTGTGGTGCAGTGGAAGCATGTCCAGCGCATAACTGGAAGACCCTGGGTTCGTTTTCCGGTGGCAGCGAATGATAATTTTTCCGTGACTCACTTATAAACGTGTAAAAAGTGATGACCTCTGTTTGATGAAAATTGAATTTTCAGTATATAAGTGGTAATGTTAGCAAAACTGTAATATCTTAAAGTCAGATGATATTTTAGTGCAATATTATGTTAAATGTGTGGCTGGGTTTATTTCAGGGTTTGAAGTAAAATTAGTAACTAAGGCATTTCTTTAGATAGTTTTTGTAAAGAAAAATGGGATGTTTGTGATATATAAACAAGATTTCTCACCAAATACAAAAACCTAAGACATGTTTAATTCTTATTTAATAAGAAAATGTGTATATTGGTGTAACTGCATATAAGGTGAACAGAAATAGACAATTTAAGGTCTAGCCTTCCAATTATCAGCACATCAAGTAGTTCTGCTAATGGGGTTAAAGAACTAGAAATAAATATGTTATTTGTTTTTAACATTTAATTTTTACAAAATGAATCTTGTTATTCTTTATGGATTTATAGTTATTAACATTCTAATTCAAACAAAAATTCATAAGAAATGTATGGAAATTATCAGCATCTGTTAACGGGGCAAAGAAACTAGAAATAAATAATGTTATATTTTAGTTGTAAATGAATTTATGGCACCTCTATTTTCATAGTGTACTGTGGAATTAACTTTTTTACGGGTCTTATAGAGGTTATTATTCATAAAAGTTTAAAAGTTGACGTAGTCCTGATGACGAACTAGGCTTTAGTTCGAAAATTTGACCAACTTTTATGAATAACCTCTATAAGACCCGTAAAAGTTAATTCCACAGTTATATTTTATTCAACATTTCATTTCTACGAAGTCTTTAGAGAATTCTACATATTCACATTCTAATTCAAACAAAAATCATCACTAAATCTACAGAGCTAATTGATGTGCTGACAGAAGGTTAGCCAATTTAAGCTGTAAATGTTTCCAACTATTAAAATATGACATATATGAGTTTTAAAGTACAGAAAAGAGTTTTGTGCATTGTTTTAAGTACCTCATTTATCTAAGCTTTATTTGCTGACCCAGATGATTATAGCAGTTTGAGTAGTTTCAGCTTATTGCCAGTGCTAATAGATATCACAATATCAGCTCTCTGCAAAAAACCCTTTTCAGCTGGCTGTCTTGTATTACTAAGAATAATATATTTAGGTAAATGTGTAGTTTAGCATCCTAAATTATTTCATCAGAAATGTTGAAAGATTTCAAAAGAGTGAGAGGCACAAATTTAAAGTACAGTAGCCGCCGATTGCATCGCGCATTCAGGTATATCACACTTTTTTTCATGTTTCCCAAGTAACCAGGAACAGTTAACATTAAATTACTATGCCCTCCCCCTCTAGATTAAAAATCAAATCAAATCCGGAAATGTTCTTATGGGTCATTCCATCCAAATCAAACCAAAAAATTTCAATATTCAGCCTGACCATCTCAGATTTCAATGAAACCTTCAGGGATCATTCTCCCTAATGATATAAATGAGAATATATTTAAAAAATTTTTTTATCTCATTGGGTTTTCATGTAATTAATTTTTAAAACTTTGAAAAATCATTGTTTTTTGGCTTGCATAAACTTTTTCAGTCTTGAATTTCTCAAGTTCTATAAGGCCTAGAGAGTTGTTTGACCCCTCATTTTAAAGAGAATTTCATAAGTTTAAATTTGATATGCAACTTGACTATGCTTGGTGAAAATTTTTTTTTAATTTTTAAGTGTTTTTTAAAAATTTTGAAAAAAAATATGTTTTTGTAATATTATAAGCTTTAAATCCTGAAACTTTTAGAGTGGGATCTTAATAGGATCGGGAGCTATGGCAAAAAACTTAAAGTTACTGTACAAGTAATAATGGATTATAATTCTGGCTTTAGTGTGTTTACATGATAACAGACACTGAGTTTTAAAATCTACATAATACATCATACTAATACATAGTCAAACATAAAACAAGGGAAGGATAGTCCCAACAGGCTAAAAGTTTTACCTGGTAAAATTAATAAAAGTTTTTTTAGTTAGCACTCAGAGTTGTAGTTACGCCAAAATAGCGACTCTTAGTATTTTAATTTAACAAATAATTTCTTGTTTGCCTTTTTGGTTTCTGAGTCTGTAAGTCAATAAACTCTTCCTGTAGCTGTTGTAGGATCAACTTTTGTTAAAACCTCACTTTTATGCACAACTAGTATGTCAGTAAATTGTGGGTATTTAAAAGATGGAGAAGGGCCATGTGGTTCCAAAAAACATATTTTTACTTCATCTCCTTCTATTCCTAACACACAACCTTTTCACCACTACTTGTCTGAGTATTGGTATGTAACAAAGCCAACAATGTCATCATCAGTGTCATCAGCTGAAACTATTTCTACACTTGATTCCTTTGAAAATGAGTAGCTTTTCACTAAAACTCTAGTCTCATTCACAGGACTGTAACTGTGAAATTGTTGAGTACCCTTTATTGTTGTTGCTGCTTCAAACCTACTCTTCAAGGTCTTTTCCTCTGCCTCATATTCGTCTGTAGTGGCATACAAAAAACTGATGTTGACAATATTGTCTTTAGCCCAATCATAAAGTTGGCAAGGGGTCATAATTTGATCATTGTAGACCATTCATAGACTGGCCAATGTCGCTAATCGTTTAACAGTGCCTCCGACACCATCACATGCATTTTTTCCATGTGACGATGCAAAGAAGTTCCATTCCACCTTGATGCCAAAATCTTTCTCACGATGGCAGAGATTAAGAAAGTTTGATTTGTTTTTGTACTGTGATGATGCTCCATCTGAAAAGTAATTTAGCTTTTTGTGTTTATGGGGCAGATTCTGTTTAAGAAAGTCAATCATGAGGCGTTGAAACAAATGAACAGCAACTGTATCGTGCACCATACAATCAGAAAGAATAACTAATCTCAGGTGCGCCAACTTTTTGGTTTCCTCATCAACGTAATAACAAATGAATGTATTGTTGCTTGAGCATTGTTCCAATGAAAGCCTTGTGCAGAATCTTGAAGCACAAATGCATAATTTTCAGCAAAATCACAAAGTACAATGCATTGGTTTTGAGGTAGATTTTTTTTCAAGTGTTGCAAATAGGAAAACTGTTGAGTAGCAATGAAAGAGTGTCTTAAAAGTTTTGGCAAACTCTGAAACAAATAATCCCAAAACTCTTCTGTCGGTTTTATAATAGTTTCCAGGACACACTTGTTATCAATCTGCATCCATTGTTTGAAACTCACATTTTGAATGCTATTAAGCTCAAAAGTTTCTTCAAACCGAGCCTTGAAATCATCACTTCCTGGGCAATTAACACAATTAGCGAAGTAACATTTAGATGTTGGCGTTTTGCAAATTATATTGCTTGTGTTACATATTTGTATGTTTTAATCGAGAGTTCACCATTTGTCAATTCAGGTATTTTACACTGAGCCACCATTATTAATATGGCATTCTGATGTATTGTGCAAACACACACAGAATGTGTTCCACTAGACCCAGGAAGAACACAATGCTTGGGACGAAGCTCACAAAATTAAGAAATTCCAATTCTCTGATCAGGGTAACACTCCTTAAACAGTTCATATGATTCTTTTAATGTACTTAGAATTAAATACTTTTGAACATGTACACGTTTGCCATCTTTTTTGACTGAAACAAAGTATTTTTTACCAGGCATTTGACGACTAACCTCATCATTTTGATAAAATTCTTTGACTAGGGCTACCGTTGCAGGGACCAATGTTCTTCCAGGCTTTGGGTCAGGGGATGACGTTATACCTTTTTCATTTAACACTGTTTTTGCCTTAAGAATTGGCAGGAAAACACGTAACACACAAAACATTAAAAGAATTGTTGAAATTGTAATCACATGCGTAAGTTACGTTGAAAAATTAAGAGCGGGACGTTTCGGTAGCAACTGTTATCAAAAATGCAATTGTAGAATCCATTGCAGAATTTGGAATAGTCAATTTTGAAAATAAATTAATTGGATTTTTAGCTGACGGAGCAAATGTGATATGGGACAGAAAAAGGATGTTGCAGCTCTTTTGAAGAAAAACTGCCCTTGTTTAGTGTCAGTGCACTGTTTAAGTCATTGCTTAGAGCTAGCTCTAAAAGATTTTATGCTGTCAATCTCAAGAGGTACATAAGTTGAAGGAAGACATTCATAATTTTTATGAAAACAGTGGCAAACGAATTAGAGACTTCCATGAGCTCTCAACGATACTCGATGAAGATACATCAGATACCAGCTTTGCGAGTCCATGGCACCCGATAGGTTTCACATATGCTAGTTGTTGTACAATAACAAATTATTTTGTTATTGTACAACAACTAGAAAATATGGTTGCAGATCCATCAAGCAAAGGAGAAAAAGCCAGGATTTCAGGCATTTTGAGAAAAATTAAGTCCATCAAATTTGTAACTTGGCTGCTGCTGCTTTGCAACATTTTATATTCTTTGTCGAATTTATCTCTTTCTCTGCAGTTGGATGATGTGGATGTACCGTGTATTTTTAATGCATTCGAAAAATTCTAATGCATTCGAAAAATTCTATGATTCTATCGAAATTATGACGAAAAGAAAGTTTCTGGCTGACCTGTTCAGAATTTTATAAGACTTAGCAACTGTATCAGCTTATGATTCCAGTGATTGTGATTCAGTGAAAACTGTAGAGTGCCGCCCCGGTGGCGCAGTGGTCTAAGGCGCTGGCCTCTGATCATTCGTCCGTAAGGGGTCCGGGTTCGAATCCCGGTCAGGCATGGATGTTGTGTTTGTCTTAAGGCACTGGCTCTCTCCCTTCCCTGGAACCAGTGACCCTAAATTAGGGACGGGCGACTGCTTATAGCCCATCGAGTTGCTCACGGTGGTCGTTAAACCTCCAATAAAAAAAACAAACAAAAAAACCTGTAGAATTTCATGGCATTGAACTGAGCGGTAATTTGACAGTAGATGTATTCTATTAAATTATGAATATCTTGTAAATCATACTCATCAGTGTGTGCATACCTGGCTTGGTGACTTGCACGAAAATCAGGTTTTTAATGCTGCCAAGCTGTTAGAACCTAAGCTTTGGCCAACAGACAAATTTACTCTTGCAAATTTTGGTGATGATCAAATTACTGTATTATCTGAACATTTCAGTGAGTTGTTGACTGTCAACAACATTGACAACGATAAAATTCAAGAGGGCGGGGATTATTTCAAAACTTTTTGGTTAAAAAATCTGCAACACCTGTCAAAGCAACAGTTATGGAAATTCTTTGAATAAAGCTCATGTTGAGAAATGGCTTCCTAGTTTAATTGAATTAATAATCTAAAGTAACTCATGGGATTTTACTAGGAAATTTTTTTCTTTAATAGCAAATTTTCGGAGAAAACTCTTCTCCTTCTTCAGGCTGTCTTGTTGTTGTCACTTTTTCCTTGTCACTATCACGGTTACGGTTAACCTTGACGGTTTAGGTTATTTTTCAACAAATCCTGCCAGATGTTAGGCAGGGAAAATCCTTTGCAGTCATTGATGATGGAATTTTGATTTTTCTCAATCTCTATTCCTTCTGAAAAATCAAAATTCCATCATCAATGACTGCAAAGGATTTTCCCTGCCTAACATCTGGCAGGATTTGTTGAAAAATAACCTAAACCGTCAAGGTTAACCGTAACCGTGATAGTGACAAGGAAAAAGTGACAACAACAAGACAGCCTGAAGAAGGAGAAGAGTTTTCTCCGAAAATTTGCTATTATGGAAATGTTTGAAAGAAAAGTTTGCAAGTGAATTCCCAAATCTAAACCACATGATAAATATCATGAAATTATTGCCCGTGCCCAATGCTAAGGTCGAAAGAGTCTTTTCTGCGATGAAAAGAATAAAGACAGATTTTCGTAATCAGATGAATTCTGATGCTTTGAACCATCTGTTGCGGATAACACTGGAAGGACCAAAACTACGCGAGTTTCACCCTGAACAAGCGGTGGAGGTATTTTTTGAAAAGAAGCCCCGACTCACAAATGTGAAGTCTTGCGGAAAAAGAAAGAACAGACGCAGAACCAGAAGTTACCACAAGTTCAGGAGTACTCTTACTGTCACTTGGCAGTAAGTAGCTGCTGCAAGGTGTGGCCAGGTAACATTTCGCCATGTATCCATAGAAAGAAAATTTGTACTTTTTACATATCTACTAAAATATTTTTAAATTTTACTTTTCATTACTGATTAGAATATATTCGATAGATACTGAAAGGCGCTAGGAATAGTTTTATTTGATAATAAATTATTAGTCACTTAAATCGAAAGAAAAATAAGTCTCAAAAGTGCTCCGTATAATTACTCAATTGCTCCGCAATGCTAAATTAAAGGAGCAACATTGCTCCCAAAAAAATTAGTTATTTTTCACCCTGCTACAGTGCACTGTACTTGTAACAAAAACATGGTTACATGCAACAATATATATGTATAGTGCATTTGACTGCTGTTGGAGGGTGCGGGCTGGAAGATCCATGGTAATTTGAACGCTGTATATATGCACTGAGTTGCCACTTTATTCTGATCACCTGACAGTTTTAAGCAAATGAGATATGGCTGCATGCTGTTGCAGCCAGAGGGCGAGGCTAGTATAAAAAGGGAAAACTTAGTGCTTGTGACAGTAGTAGAAGGGATTTTTGGGTGACAATATCCATATGGGTAAAAAGTGTGATTTGACAGACTTTCAACGTGGGACGATTGTAGGAGCTCGGAGCCATGGAACGAATATCACCGAAACCACCGCATTCGTGAAATGTTCCAGAGCAGCTGTTGTTAAAGTGTTTAAAGACTGGACTGTCAGCCAAAAAACTGGGTCTCTACGTGCAACGTGTGGTCGTCATCGACTAGTGACTGCTCGGGCGGAACGAAGAGCGTCCAGACTGGTAACAGACAACAGAAGGGCAACAGTGCAGCAAATTACAGACCATCTTAATCAAGGATCCCCTCAAATGATCACTACACCCACTGTTCGTCGTACACTGCATTGGATGGGATATGGCAGCCGAAGGCCTGTTCGAACACCTTTGCTTTCTGCAGTTAACAAGAGAAAACGTCTCCAGTTCGCACAGGAGCACAAGGATTGGACAGTCAATAATTAGAAACAAATTATGTGGTCCGATGAATCACATTTTCAGTTGCACCATGGCGATGGCCGAGTGAGAATTTGGCGGAAACAGCACGAAAGCATGGACCCCAAATGCATTGCTACAACCCTTCAAGCTGGTGGAGGCAACGTTATGGTTTGGGGAATGTTTTCCTGGCATGCTTTGGGCCCTTTAATTTGTGTTGATCAAGGTCTGTCTGGCACATCATATCTGAACATTGTTGCAGACCAAGTGCATCCTGTCATGTGGATGGTTTATCCCAATGGTGATGTCTACTTTCAACAAGATAATACGTCCTGCCATAGTGCTTGTATTGTACAGGATTGGTTTCAGGAACATGCAGGTGAGTTTACTTTGCTTAGGTGGCCCCCACAATCTCCAGATCTCAACCCCATTGAGAATTTGTGGGATGAAGTTGAACGAGCCATCAGACAGCTGGATCCACAACCCTGCATTCTCACACTCCTGGAAAGTGCTATTCATCAAGCATGGTTTCAGATTCCACAAACCAGCTATCAATATCTCGTGGAGTCCATGCCACGAAGAATCGACGTACTATTAAAGGCAAAAGGTGGCCCAACGAAGTACTGAGGTGGTGGTCATAATAAAGTGGCCACTCAGTGTATATATTAAAATACGTATTTTGATGGCAAATGGTGAAAAATTTTCATATTTAAATGCATTTTAAAGATTTTTATTGTAAAACTTATCTCCAAGTACGACGGCGTGAACACTGCTGCAACAGGCCTAACACAATGCCGCTGCGACCACGTCAAGCTTAGCTCCTGTGTGACAAAAGTCTTGCTCCTACAGCCAACTAACTGGTGGATGCCAGGAAAATGTTTCAATTTGTAGTGCTACCTGACAGAAAATAGTTCTTCATTTCGGTTGCAGTTTTTCAAAATATGTGGTTACAGTTGCTTTGTTCTTATGCATCTGATTCCCTGATACGAAATAAAAAGTATACAGATGCCTTTCTTTCTTCTAGAAAAGCGTTAAAGTAGATGTCATGTTCTCTCCAACGGAAGTTATATGGCATCAGAAAGTGAAAGTTGTGCTCCTGGTATTAATGCCGTGCTTTGCAATTCATTCAAATTGGATTACAAAAGAAAAAAAGACCCAGAAGGAGAAGTGAGTTCATACATTCGCATCAAAGAATCATATGCGAAAATAACAAGAAATTGTCAGATTCTGATATGAAAAACTGAGACAGAAATGATGAGCTATTTTCTGTAGTACTACAAAAATGGATTGCTTTCCTGGCAAGAATGTACCCAGTTCCTCTTGTACTCTTACGCCAGTAAAATGGCCGCCCGAACGAGACTATCGTTTCAGCGAAGCCAAGCTTGACGTGGTCGCTGCGGCGTTGTGTTAGGCCTGCCGCAGCTGGTGTTCACGTAGTACTTGGAGGTAAGTTTTACGTTAAAAATCTTTAAAATTCATTTTACGGATGAAAATTTTTCACCATTTGCCATCAAATTATATACTTTAACATATGTAGATATCATTTTTTTGAAATACATAGCCAAATAATTTAGGACACTGAACTATGCATTTACCTGACGATGATGGGCAAAACACGTAACAATATTAGCAAATAAAGGTAACTTGATCACGCTAGTTACGTTAAATGAAAACTTTTACAAAAAGCTCGTAAGTTGGAAGCTTTCGAACCTTATCTTAGGTCTTCATCACGCCAATGGAGGACTAAGATTGTTGCCAGATTCTACATTTGAATTTTTCCTATTTTTGTTGTCAAAACTTAGAATTGATCTCCAGATCATCGGAATGTAGAGAGGAGATTCGGAATTGCAAGTCATTGAGTTGAAAATAATTTCCAGGTTTTCACGGTAACGGAGGGCAAAACGATTGTCAAAAAGAAGCAATTCGTTTTGCTTCGTTCCAGCGGGGAACTACAGATGTGTCTTCCATTGTCAAAATAGACAAGGCAGTATTAGGATTGGCTTTCAAAACATCTTTTCTATGTTCTAAAATTCTATGGCTAATGCTCCTGTATGTGCATCCAATGTATAAGTTATCCCTAGTAGAAGAAGAGATAGGAATGCAGTAAACTCCTATGAGGTTCAGGCTTTTAACTTTGTCCCTATCCTTTTGTAGAAGTTTCAAGATGTTTGGGGTAGATTTAATGGCAAGATGGTAACCAAAACTTCTAAAAAGAATCTGTAACTTATAAGCATAGGAAGGATGGTAAGGAACAGAACCACAGAATTTCAGGTCTTCTTTCTTATGAGGAAGGAGGCATTCGATTTTCGAATGGTTTTCATATTTCTTTATGAGGGAGTTGACTGTAAGAGCAGGGAAACCATGGGAGAGGACTATTGTAGAAATTTTGGAGAGTTCTTGAAGAGAGAGTTGGTTGTTGCAAATGATATGAGCCCTGTGGATGTAGGACTTGAATGCTGCAAGCTTGTAGAGATGCAGGGTGAAAGAATTGTAGGGAATGATGTTAGTGGCCGCAGAAGGTTTACGATAGACGGAACGAGTAATGGAGAGATCAGCGTTTCTGCAGATAGATACATCCAGGAAATCAATTTTGTGGTTTACTTCCTTAGATATAGTGAGATTAATGGAAGGAAATTTTTCTGTAATGGAGTTGATCAGTCTGAACTACAGACACTGTAGTTCAGACTGATCAACTTTTTATAAATGCTTCAAGTTCTTTTTCAGCAATCTGAAAAAGAACTTAAAACATTTAAAAAAAAATAAAAGAAATACAATAGTTTTTATCCAACAATACAAGTTACTATGGAAAAAGAAGTTAACAGACAACTACACTATTTAAACATTTCTTTATTCAGGAGAAATAATATGATTGAATACGAAGTATATCGAAAACCAACTTTTACTCCAACGATAATTCCGATTGATTCAAATCATCCTTGGAAATATAAAAGGGCAGCACTTCAATTTTACATAAGAAGAGCATTAACCCATTCCTGTAATAAAAACAAAGAAAAGATAGAGATTAACTGGATAAAAAGAACAGCTATGAAATTTGGATACAAGAAAAAGATCATAGATGATATACTTGAAAATACAAAGAAATCTTTAAATGAAAGTAAAAATAAACAAAAAAATGAAATAAAATTTGCTGGTAAAATTCCCCACATTCCTCCAATAACAAATATCCTAAAGAAGGAATGCGTTAAAAAAAAAATGATATTAGCAGAAACCGTCATAGATAACGAAACTATATTAACTACAGGAAATGAAAGAAGATCAATGCTTGATAAAGCCGGAGTATATTCTATACCAACAAAATATTATACAGAAATAGAAAGAAATGAAAGAAATAAAGTATACATAAGAAGTACAAAAAGAAGGTTTAAGACCAGATTAAAAGAACATATATCCAACTGGAATAAAAAAGAAAACAAAACATCATTAATAAATCATTGTATTGAAAATGAAGCTTATCCTGATTGGTATGATGCAAAATTAATAACCTCACATAAAAACTAAAAATCAAATATTAACATAAAACTAAAAATCAAATATTAACCTCAGAAGCAGTAATGATTGAAAAAACTAAAGAAATAAATTGTAATAATAATGATCCAATGAGTCTACCGTACGCTTGGAAATATTTTATCGAACAAGAAAATAACGCTAAAAAATATAATAAAAGACCTTATTAATTGTTTTCAACAAACAAATGGCAACACCAAATAATTTAGAATCAGAAATTCATATCATCCAGTTATATTAAAACACGACTAAGAATGAGCATTAATACCAAAATAGCATGCGCAAGAGTACAACTGCCATGGAATGTCGGACGCCGCCAGTAAAATCGATGTAAGTGGCCGAGATACAACGTGTATGAGAAGTAGATCATAATACCCACTGAAGATGATTCCAAAAAGAAGGAATTGAAACTAGTGTGGGATATCGAGCCACAGAAAACGGAACATGCAACCATCATCTATAATAAGAAATTATAAGATCGAAGTTCAACTTGGAAGCTGATACCACAGGAAAGGAAAAATCGTGCCTTCTTCGATAACAAGATGGCTTATTGCTGATTCAACGCATCATAATCAAGAGGTTCGAAAGTTCTTTTCTATTGTATTAATTTCATGAACCATGAGTAAAAAAACTGAAATAATGTTAATCATTTAATACATATTGTCTGTACATATTGGAGGACTTTGACAACTTATGATGCATATGACTGTACATATAAAAACATTTTTTCATATAAATTTGTAATCTTCATATAATAAAATTCTAAACTATCATAAGGAACATCAAAAAGGAATATTAGTGACAAGTTGAAATAAATTTTTTTATTATATTGACGTTTTTCCCGTGCTCGAATTTCTAGTAATGTGCGAAACAGTAGATGATATGGAAACTATTTTGTTGACATATAGTTAATAATATAGTGAATCAAGTTGTTCTTCATCTTTCCACTTAAAATCACACCTACACCTGTCCTTGAACATTATCCAATACTCCAGACCACACACTCACCATTCCATTCATTTCTTTTATCCCGATTTCCTTCTTTTTGGTTTCACTTACACACAGCGCATCTTATCTATACCTATTAATTTCTTCAATCACCTCATTCATCTTGCAATTTATACCTCTAGTATTGCATGCACCAATCTTACGCTTACTCAGCCGAGATCTATTTCTCCTTTGCCTTTTTCAATTTCCATATTGTTTCCATGGTGGACCATCCTTCTATAGTGTGGTTCATCCACCATATCCCACAGTAAAGTTTTTTACTTTCCATGGTGGACCATCTTTCTCAAGTGTGGTAGGTCCATGTCCCACACTAGAGTCCTTTAATTTATTTCCTTGTTTTTTTAATCAGGTAAGTGCACCAGTGTGGGGGATTAGCCCACAGCTGATGCTTCTAGTTGGTCATTCAATTTAAGGATTTTGGAACAACCCAGTGAGTTGGGGTCTTTTCACCAATGTCACACAGAACTAGCTGGTACCTCTCCAAGATTCACAGATGCCCTTGTTGCTGTTATGTGTGTCACTGTTGCCCATGGAGTGCCCCGAGGAGGCAAACCCATCTCTCTCTAAGACCACCCATATCCATCCATTTAAATATAGCACTTACATTATACAGGGCGCTTAAAATTCAAATTGGAAATGGGAGGGAGTCTCGGTCTCCCCACGTGTGTTTGTAAATGGAGGGGATTGAAAATTTTGGGTGGGGTTTTGAATATGTGATTTAATAATATTAAAAGACTGGGAAAACAGTAGTAATGTTTAAAACAATATGAGCTATACTTGGTTTTTAAAACAAATGGGTGAATTGGATAAAAAATTTACTGCAATCAATTTAATACAAGCTAACATGATTCATTTTACAAAAACAGAGTTGTTGTTTTGCAGCCATTACAACCATTAAATTGGCCTTACATTATTTGTGTCTGTCTTTCATTCCTTGCTACAGTTAGCAAGCTGTGATCAGCTGTTTTTTTTTTAGTTTTTTTTTTTTTTGAGGGTTTATCTGTTCAATTGCAGAAATATGCATTAAGATTTTTGCTGCTCAATGATCTCTAGATTTTGACTCAATTCTATTTTGTGTGCTAAAGCCACGTCCACATGATACATTTGTTAAAGGCACACAAGACTTACTTGCAGAAGACCTTTGACCCTAGTGGAACTGTGTACAGATGGTTGCTTATAAAACTCTTACAAAACTTTGGAAATTGGCCCACATTCTCTTCATTCTTTACAGCTATGTTTGAATAGTGAATATTCCATAACTGCATCTTTATTAATTTTTGACAAAAAAAAAAAAAATCTGGTCTGCAAGGCTTTTGAAAGACTGTACTGAACTTTTTTTGTGTGTGAGTGCGTGCATGCAGTGCCGCCACAAGCTTACGCGAGGCCCTGTGCGAACTTTCCCTGCGAGGCCCTCTGGCTAACTAATAATTTTTGCTAAATCAACCTGGCCAACAGTATTTTGTGCACGTACACAATAGAATATTTTTATTTTCTGATAAGGTGATGATAAGCTTTTCACTCATTTATTTGTTATAGAAGGAACTGACATTTTTCTTAAACTTGTAACTGTAACTGCTATTATTATTAAGCTCAACCATCGCTCTCCTTTGCAAAATAAAAAAAAGAAGGTAAATGTTAGTAATACTATGCACTATGCAGTATGAATTTTATTTTAAATCTTTTTTACTATAGCTGTGTATTTTAAAAATGAAACCTATGCAAAACAAAAAGAAAAAATGTTTTAAATAGGTACATCAATTTCCTGGTGAACTATGACGCATTAAAAAATATCCTTTAAAAGTTAGAGTTAAACAGTCATCGTATTTCGTGAATATACTGGTATGTAAAAGGAAAACTTCACGTTTTACGTGTCACACAAAGGAGACCTTTCTCGCCTTTTGTCCAGCAAAATTTTCAACAATATCATCGTAATTTAGTTTTGATGCCACATTGTGTTTTCTATTGACAATGTAATGAGTGCAGTTAACCTTTCTTGAGACATGCTTGTCCTCAAATACGATTTGATTAATTTCAAGTGAGAGAAACTTCTTTCCGCACTCGCAACTGTTATCGGCACTGTTAACATGATTCTGTACGCATTAGCTATGTTAGGGAAGGGATTTTGTATTCCGTTCAAAAATTGCAATACTTGTATGGCAGTATTGATGTCGCCTACAACTAGTTATCTGACTATTTTCAATTCTGTGAATAGCTCCTCTCCGCATATATCGCGGGAATTTCCTGAACGAAGGGTCAAATCCAGGTTTTTACAATATTTCATTAGATCTTCGCCATTAATTTGTTTCATTTTTGGTTGAGAATACAAAAATCCAAACTTGTCATTGAACTCCTTATATTGTTCAAAACGAGATTTCAGAGACTGTAAAGCAGTATCTATAATAGGTTAAAAAATACTCTATTTTGAAGACTTCCTCTGCAGATTTTGTATTTTTCATAGGCTCATCGTCTACTTCGTAATCAAAGATTCTTCTTTTTTTACCCACTCTATGCTGAGAAAATTTTGGTTCAACACCTAACTGTTCACAAATTTCACGAGCGGACAGAATTGCTGAATTGAAGCCTTCATTTTCGAAATTGGTTCAAAAATTTAATAACCCCCTGAAGCGTATTTTCTGCCATGTTAAGCTGCATGCTCTTGACTGAAGTGGTTTGCCCACACTGTTTACAGAAAAGAGTATGTCATACCGTATAACAATACCCAATAAGAATTCATAACTCTGAAGTTCATCTACTGCCAATGAGCGAGCTTCACATTTGATTTTAGGATCATTTACTGTGTCTGCAACTTCAAGAAGTGCGTCCCGTACTTCTTTTGCTTGGTATGTAATGGGTTTAACACTTTCTACACGGCTTTCCCATCTAGTGTCACAGGACTTCTTAACAGTAATATAAGGAACATATTTGAGCATAATGTTCTATCGAGTAGGAGATGCTGCAAATATAGAATAGATTCTACCAATTACACCAAAAAAAGTAATTGCCTTTGCAGAAATTTAGCCATGTCTCCTAAGAGTAAATTTAAATTGTGGCATGCACATGGCATGAAACATGCTGTAAGATTTAACTGAAGAATTCAAGCTTGGGCACTATTATTTACTCCCTTCATATTAGGGCCGTTATCATTCCCCTGGCCCCTGCAGTCATTTAAGTTCAAACCAAGCTCATCCGGGCTACCAAGAAATGGTCAGAGAGGTGTTTTCTAGTAGATGACACAGTTTCTATAAATTTAATGAAGTGTTCCTCAACTATAAAAGTTTCCTTTGAAATATCAAACAAAGATCTTCGCTCTTTCCACGTTTATAAGTGAGTCACGGAAAAATTCTCATTGGCCGCCACTGGGAGTCGAACCCAGGGTCATCCAGTTACGCGCCGGATATACTTCCGCTACACCACAGCGGCCTCAAATTCCTCCAGACTCGCACACGCTAACTGTCAAGCCAATTTGGCAGGTTGCTTCTTGGAGCCCCGCACAATGCTGGGGATTCACCAAAGATGGTAAGCAGCAACTGAAGAAATAATTAGAAGGCGAATGAATAATTAATATAGACATTTAACGTAGACCAGGAACATCAAACAAAGATCTTCGCTCTTTCCACGTTTATAAGTGAGTCATGAAAAAATTCTCATTGGCCGCCACCAAGAGTCGAACCTAGGGTCTTCAATATTAACAGATCTAACGACCAACGACACTTGCTCCTGATGACTTAAATCGGGAGTGCAATCTAGTATAACTGAAAAGTACTTTGATTTCTTAACATGGTCTACATTTGATTTTGTTACTTTAGATGCCATTAGATTAATGAGTTCATTCTGAATTTTGCTACCCAAATAATGGTCGTGAATTTCGCTATTTTTGATGCGTCTTAAATGCTCTTGTAAAACAGGGTCAAATTTTGCAATCATTTGTATCAACCTAAGAAAATTGCCATTGTTGGACGAGTACAGAGTGTTGTTATCACCTCTAAATACAAGGTTATGTTCAGCCAAATACTGAATAACATATAAAATGCATTTCAAGACTTCTTGAAAACTGAGTGACCTTCGTTTGTCGTCAATGGTGAGGTTTTTCGCAAGTCTAAGCTCACACTCAGTCCACCTTTTGATAAATTCTATATGATTTTAGGAAATTTCATGATTCTTCAACCTATGACTTAAATGTCTCCAGTTGCAAAACCCTTCACGTGCTAACATGCCCCCATTTGTGTTTCTGCATAATTTACAGCAAAAACAGAACACTTTATCTTTTTCTTTGAGTAAATCAACCACCTCCTGTCTACTGTTTCTCCGTTGTGTAAAATACTCTTATAGTGTTCTGGCGAAAAGTGCCTCTTCTCATCATCACTTGGGTAATCATAGTTTGCCACACAAATCAGGCCCTTTTGCAAGATTACATCAAACTGTGTGTTGTTTAAAACAGGTGGCGACTCACCTGGATCTAACAGTAGAACAAATTCTTCACAAATCGGGTCCTTTTGCAAGATTGCATCAAACTCTGTGTTGTTTAAAACAAGCAGCCACTCACCTGGATCTAACAGTAGAACAAATTCTTCACTTGTTTGAAATGATGAATCACATTCCTTCACATCAGATATTCATGTAAGCTGGTCAGAGATACTTGCAGCATTGTTATCACTTGCTCTGACTTGAACCACATCCACATCATTATCACTGGATTCTTTATCTTCGATGCAATTTGAGGCAAACGATGAACTGCTGGGCACAGGAACTGAAGCTGAAGGTAGTAAAAATTTATCGAAGGCACCTTTTTGACTTCGTAAAAACATTTATCTTCTTTCCCTTTTGTTTGCTTTTTGATAGCCTGATTCAAATATATGGAACTTATCCCCTTCTCTAGTCATCTCAACTCAACTCACTTAACTCAAACTCTATTCTTAAAAAGCTAACTAGTTACATTCAAAATAGAAGTGAACCTAGTTAAAATGTTAAAACAAGCACGAATGAGCAATCGAAGAAAGTTAATAGATCACCAAATATAGCGCCCAGTCGACTTGACACACACCAACACCCCCACCCCCACCCCACCCCACCCCACCCCACCCCACCCCAACACCCTCACAGACACACACACACACACACACCTGTTTTTGCTTTGGAAAAACAGCTTGGGAAAATTCACAAAAAGTGGATCCCAAGATAGGAGGTAAAACTCAAAGAATGTCGCGAGCCACCCGTTAATCACAGTTTCCAGTGGTGAGAAGAAAATATATTGCTGTCGGGGCAGCGGTGTGTGTTGGACTTATCAAGGTAACACCATCTGGCCCCACCCACCAGACTCGGGGTCTCTCAGGGATACAGAAGCACCGATCTTAGCTCGCTGCACTTTGAATCAGGAAGGGGGAGCGTATGTATACGGACTCGCGGAGAACTGAAATGGTAATTCATGTTTTGAACTGTCGGATTTTTTTTTTTTTTTGTCTGTGTACTTAATATTATATTTTTCTTTCTTTCTCTCTTTTATTTTATTTTATTTTATCTTATTTATCCACCAGCCCAAGGCCCCTCAAAGCGTGGGGCCCCGTGAGGTTCAATGCGCGCACACCCTTAATGGCGGCTCTGTGCTTGTGTGTGTGTGTGTTGCTTTATAGATTCAGGTTCTACACACTCAAACTTCGAAAAGAGTTCCATTGTGGAGGAAGGAAATTTGCAGTCCATCTCAATCACAAAAGATGAAATAAATCGTCATTTGACATTGTGATGTGCAATTTTTAGCATTCCAAGGGTCAACTAATTTATTATTTTTTAGCATGTTTCCCTTCAGCTCTGAAAAAAAAATCTGTTCTTGAATACTACGAGATGTTTGCAGTTCACATTATCGAGACTTGGTTGATAAAACTATTCATCTGATATGTGTATTGTCCAGTTTTTCACTTTGCAACTATTTATGAGGGGGGGACATAATGTTTAATAATAATACAGGACAGTGGGAACATCGTGAAAAAAAATTATGGTTACGGAAAAATCTTCACTCCATCCGACTTTCGTTTTCAGAAATTTTTCCTCCCATTTTCAAGCTGAAACACAAACAGTTATGGAACAAAATTATATTTTGCAATAATACTGAGCAGAGAAAATATCGCGAGAAAATATTGGTTATATAAATAAGTTTTGAGGGATTTGAGGTGAACAAAACACGTTGTTGGAGAACAGAAACAATATTTTAATATTAATCGAAGTATGCTCCCTCTGAAGCTTCAACTTTACCCCATCTTTCGGGCAGTGAACATATGCTCCAAAGGAAGAATTCTGGTTTCTAGGAAGAGATCCAGTTGTCCAGCGAATTTTTGATGTCTTCATATGAACTAAACCGTTCTCCAGAAAGTGCTGACTGCATTGACCAGAACAAATGGCAATCTGATGGTGCAATATCTGGCGAATATGGCGGGTGGGGTAAAACTTCCCAGTCGGATCCTTCTAAGTACTTTTTCAAAGGTTGAGAAACATGTGGTCTTGCGTTGTCATGCTGTAAGATGACTTTGTTGTGGCTATTCTCCCATCCCGGCTGTTTTTGCGTGAGAGCTCATTTTAAACACATTCATTGGGTTTGATACTGATCACCAGTAATAGTTTCTGACGGTTTCAGCAGTTCATAGTGGATCACACCCTTCTGGTCCCACCAGATACACAGCATTACCTTTGAACCATGGATATTGCATTTTGGCGTTGAAGGACCTGGTTCACCTGGCTTCACCCATGCTTTCTGCCGTTTAGGGTTATCGTGCCATATCCATTTCTCATCGGCAGTAATAATACGATGCACAAAACCCTTTCTATTTTGTCTTTGAAGCAGCAATTTGCAAATGGTTTTTCGACGTTCAAGGTCTCTTTCCCTCAAAGCATGTGGAACCCAATTCCCTTCTTTTTGCACCATTCCCATGGCAGCTAAATGTTGTGAAATGCATGGTTGACTAACATTTAATGCTGCTGCTAGTTCTTTTTGGGTCTGGCACGGGTCCTCGTCGAGTAAAGCTTCCAATTCGGCATCAGCAATTTTTTTGGGTGGCCCAGAAAGTTCTTTATCACTGACATCGAAATCGTTCCTTTTGAATTGTCTAAACCAATACTCACATGTTTTTATGGATGGGGAATGTTCACCATAGATTTCTGACATTAAGCGATAGCTGTCGGCAGCACTTTTCTTGACAATAAAGTAATGCACTAACACTTCCCGCAAATGCTGTTTTGTCGGGACGAAAGTTACCATTTTCCATCGAGTAAAACAAATACGTCTTCGCACCTCAATCGAATGTTGTATACTGACTCTGACAGCTGGCGTCTCGTACTGCAATATCGCAGTATTGCCACCTTAAAATACATGCGAGCAGTAATAAGTACGACACTGAACGGAAATCCCTAAAAACTTATTTATATATCCAATAAATTATGATTGTGGATTATATCTGCAGTTTGTCTAACTTCCGTTTTTGAAAGTTTTGTAAGACGAAATTCTATCCACAGCCAGAAAACATCCCCCTCTCTTTCCACCCCTAACCCCCAAATTCACTTTAGTTTTGCATCGTTCTCGAGAATGACACAAATGAGGACAACAAAGGCGCAAGTTCTTCGAATCCGCAGAAGAAACTCACGCCTAAAGTTTATAAGGAAATGTTAGGTCCGTGAAACTTCTGTTATCGGAAAATGTTGCCTACACTTCAAGCTGAAATGCAAGCATTTCTGCAATAAATTGGTATTTAATAACAATACTGGACAAAGGCAACTTTGTGAGAAAAAGAAATTACGATTGCGGGAAGAACTTTCATTCCGTTTAACTTTTGTTAGCGGAAGTTCTGAAAAACGGAAAAACATACCCCCCACCCCCACCCCCACGCACTACTCCTCCAAAAATATAACATTATATTGAGCTTTGCTTCAACGACAAAAAAAAGCGAAATTCCGCAAATCAGAAGAAGAATCTCATGCCTGATTCGTAACAGTGCACAATATGCAAAATGAACTGCACATGTGGCAGCCGATTCACGTGTTCGTAAACTGATTACATTCCCGACATGAACGATGTATTCGATTACAATTTTCTGAACTTTGAAGGGGTCTATCTCTAACGTGCATACTTTTATGAAGGATGCATTTTTGACGCTTAAATGTCCAAAAACGGACCCAAGATTTTATATTTGTATATATTTTTTCTTAACATTTATAATGCGAGAAACTCATTCCTTACAACTTTATTTCGCGGGAATCCCGCCATTCCAACCTAAATTTTAAGCCCTGATTAAAGTTCCTATTACTCCCCTCTCTCTTTTATGCTGGTGACTTCTTTTTTGGCCAAGATTTGTTAACTTACCAGCCAGTTTTTTTGCCACTAATTTTTGTTGACTTACTGGCCACTTAGCTAAAATTTCAGTCTGTACCTATATTTTTAATATTAAGTGGTTAAATTTATAACCATATGTTTGATAAAATTTTGGAGGGGTTTGGCCATAACTGACCATGCTGGCCAAGCGGGTTGGTGAGTGTTCCTCTAATCCCGATGGTATAGTTATATTGCTACTGGCAGTCGCCAGAGCCCCTTTAGTGGAAACAGGATGCACCACGAGAAGGTGGGGTTGACATTTGTCAAGGAGAGGCTGTGGTATGTTGTGCATCACCTGACCTTGCTTTTGGAAGAAACAGTATAATTTTCAAGAGCAATATGTCATTATGTCTTAAAAGAAAAGTGTTTGATCAATGCATCCTTCCAGTGCTTACGTATGGTGCAGAGACGTGGACCTTAACTAAAAGAGACATACAAAGGCTGCAGACATCTCAAAGTTGCATGGAGAGGTGCATGCTTGGTGTAACCAGGAGATGTAAGAAAAGGAACTTGTGGATCAGAAAAATGACAAGAATGGAAGACATCATGATCAGAGTAAAATTCCTGAAATGGCAATGGGCTGGACATATTGCCAGAAAAATAGATCACTGATAGATAACCAGAATTTTAGACTGGATTCCAAGGGACAGGAAAAAGACTGACAAGAAGACCACATGGGAGTTGGGTGGATGAAATTCAAAAGTATGTGAGAGTAACATGGAGGAGACTGGCATAGGACAGACCGTTGAGGAAGAAACTTGGGGAGACCTTCATCGAGCAGTGGATTAATAATGGTTGACAATGATGATGATGAATAATTCTATAAAATGTTAAACCTAATTGTGGAATAACTTTTTTACGGGTCTTATAGAGGTTATTTTTCATCAAAGTTGGTTGTCAAATTTTCGAACTAAAGCCTAGTTCATCATCAGGACTATGTCACTGGAGTAGTTGCTGCCACTCAATTGGATCGAAATAGCAAGAAGAAGAAGTACCACAATTAACGATAATTGCGGATGGACTCTTCCAATTGAGTGGCAGCAACTACTCCAGTGACATAGTCCTGATGACGAACTAGGCTTTAGTTCAAAAATTTGACAACCAACTTTGATGAAAAATAACCTCTATAAGACCCGTAAAAGTTATTCCACAATCACTATGAATAGAGGTGCCATAAATGCATTTACAACTAGGATTAAACCTAATATTTTGCAGAATATAGAGATTTATTAAGGTGCGACGACCTCAGTTGCTTAGAAAACATATTCAGCTGTGGATCATCTAAAAATATAATTTATTTTCTCAAGTTTTTTGAAAAATATGTTTTTCTTTATTTTCATGTTTTTAATGGGAAATATTTTTGCGATGTCTTTGTTCAATGTACAGTCAACCTTGTAATCTTATTATTTGTGATTTTTAATGCACTTCTGAAGAGCTTAAATATGAATTAATTATACACAAATTAACTAAATTACTCTACGTATTACACTGTAAAGAGTTTATGAAATGCAAAAAAGTATAAATAATCACACACACACACACACACACACACACACACACTCTCTCTCTCTCTCTCTCTCTCTCTCTCTCTCTCTCACTCACTCACTCACGCTTCATTTTTAGGCTCTCCCCAAGAATCATGAATCCAAATGATTTTACTTAGGATTTGTTTTTACTTTCACTTAGGATCCTAAGGATTTTACTTCAGTTTTCCCCTCTAAAGTTCTTGATGAAAATTATCATTTCAAGAAAGAAATCTACTGAATTAATTGCAGTTGCTAAATGTTCAGGAAATTAAAAGATTACGAAAATTTCACCGGAAAGACCAAAAAATAGGAAGCACACAAAAAGAATTTAACCGATCGATTGTGCAAATTTCTTGAAAGCACGTTAACAATCAGATAAGCTCTCCTTCTGTTTTGTTCAACTACCGCATCCTGTAGGAATTGTGGGTAAAAGTTTGCCCTGCCCCCAGTTCCATCATGAGAAAGAGATTGGAGCAGCACCCATTTTTTATATGCAGTGTGAAGAGAAGTTCAACACACTGCAAGCCTTGTGGACTGCTTGAGAAAACCCAGGGGGGGGGGGGGTTGTGACGTAAGCTGCAGGAGCAGCCACACTATATCACCGTGCTGATAAACAAGTAGCACGTAAGACCGGACACTGCGACTTCAGTTTTTAGTACAATGATTTTAAGACCGATCGGTGTACAAGAGCTTTCTTTGTCTACAGCCCAGTTAAAAGTTAGATTTTGTGCTGTCAGTAAATCATTGATTAATGCATGTACTTTCCACTAAAATGATTTGAATTGTAATTCATATTGTTTTAATACAAATAAAATTCAAATTTTTTTAGCATGCTACAGCATGGTAGCACGTAGTCACCAGCTGCCATTTTGTATGAGTGGTTTGTTTGTCTTATGGGATGGTACCACTTCCCCTTCTCCAAAATTAAATAAAGATTTAAACAAAGTTAAAATTATTTATATTATTTTATTAGTGATTTAAGTATTTATTATGTACATAAAGTTCATATTGCTAACTGCTATAATATTTGTATTGCTAATAAACATGAGTCTATGCATGGGGGCCCATATGGGGACGGGGGCAGGGGGCATTTGCCCTCCCATGGAAATCTGACCATGACCTTTTTGTTTTTGGAAGGTATCAGAGATTTTTGCAGTTATACTAATTTTGATTGCTAATTTACCGGGTCTTATAGACCACCAACTTTTTCAATAATAACCTCTGTAAGACCTACAAAAAAGTTATTTCCATAGGAAAATTGTTAGATATTTACAGTAGAATGTAATCACAAAATTTCCCATTGCATGTTGGAGAACAGTGTACATGTATACAGTATGGAAAAGTATGAAAGGCCAAGAAATGAAAAATATATCATTCTCTGCAGCAGCTACAGACAACTGGACAAAGATCTCTTGAAAATTTTCCCAGAAATTTGTCTGTATTTTTTTCATTTTTGATGACCACTCGAGTAATGTCTGAAGTTTCGTGGTGCATGTGACACACATGGCCAAAATATTCAAAATAATGATAAAGATATTCAAAATAATGATAAAGTCTTATTGTCCTAACATGCTGTCTAATTCCATTTACAGTTAGTTTTTGGGTCTTCCGGTTTCCAATTAAATTTATGTTTTGAGAGTGTGATAAAAACTGTTAGACTTAGAAAGCAAGAAGGCACAGAGAAATTTTACTGTGGTGTTCGTATATGTTATTTGTTGTTGCAATTTCTGTTTGCCCCCTCCGGAAAACTAAGCTATGGGCACCCATGAGTCTACAGCTGCACTTACAAAGTGTTATGTATATCCTTCCACTGCAGTTATCAGTTGTCGGGGTGTTTGTTTATATTTTAGACCGTGGCTCTCTATTTGTCACTATGTGATAGTTTTTTTATCCACAGCTGTATCCTCCCCTAAAAGCAGGAAGGCATTAGTTTTCCTCCCCTAAAAGGGGAGGGCACAGCTGTGGATAATAACTGGCATGTATGATTATTTTGCTCTCAAGACATTGTAGAGAAATGCCAGTCCTTCTGTCAGCCAATGGAATACACTGAAGTGCCAGAAAAACTGGTACACCAATCTAATACTTGGTAGATCCCCCACGGGAGCGCAGGACTGCAGAAATATGATGGGGCATGGACTCCACTAGCTTCTGGAAATATGCTATAGGCAATGCTCACCATACTTCCTGCAGAGCGTTTCACAATTTGGGTGTATTCCAAGGTCTCAGATTCCTGTGTTCGATAGCATGTTGCATGACATCCCAAATGTGTTCTATCACATACAGATCTGGGAACTTGGTTGGGAATGGCAACACCCCAAACTCAGATGAATGCTCCTCTAACCATAATGTGGCATCCCGACACTTGTGTGGAGGTGCATTGTCCTGTTGGAACAGGCCTAACCCATCAGCATGAATGCAGGACATGAACAGGTGTACCTCATCAGATAGGATGCGCACATAGCGTTGGCTGGTCACAGACGTTTGTAGACGTACCAGGGGTCCCAGTGAAGTCCAGCTAACCCCCCCTCCACCATCCCTGTTGACAGGCAGAATTCATGGCTTCATGGGGTTTGCGTTACACACGAATCCTTCCATCTGCCTGATACAGTTGGAAACACGATTCGTCAGACCAGTCTACTTGTTTCCAGTCGTCCAGTGGCGGTGTTGCAGTGCCCAAGCGAGGCACATAGCTCTGTGTCGTGCACCCATCAAGGGAACTCGAGTTGGCCGTCGGCTCCCATAACCCATATCGTGCAGGGTACGTTGCACTGTCCGGACGCTGATGCTTGTTGAGGCTCCTGCATTGAATTCCAATGATACCTGCTAGAGTGTTGCATGCCTATAGCATGAAACAATTCTTGACAGCTGACGATGGTCACGTTCATCCAATGCCTTTTTACGGCCACACTGGTATCATAGGTTGGAGGTTTTGCCAGAATTCTTGTAGTCACGGTACACCCTTGCAATGGTCGTCCGTGAAAATCCAAACTTCGTTTCTACCTCAGAAATACTATGGCCCATCTCAGGAGTGCCAACTATGACACCGCATTGAAAATTGCTTAAATCGTTATTACTTGTCATTCTGATGCCGAAAACAGCCCTTACAGCTGGTAAGGATGTCTGTCGCTTTATATACGCTTTGGCGGACGTAACCGAGTACACGAATAGGTGACGTTGCTATGTATTTTGCATAAGCTCTTCTGTACCAGTTTTTCTGGCACTTTTCAATGTACATGCTTCACAGAAGGAGTAATTGATTTCACACAAAAGTTATCACCTATAACGATACACAGGGTGCTGCACAAGCGCTTGCATCTGACTACCTACAAAGTGCATTTGGCAAAGGCACTGTACCCTGGAAATAAACCAAAACGTTTGAATTTTGCTGTTGATATGCTCCACAGGATTGATAATGAGGAAGGCTTCCTGAAACATGTTTTATTCAGCGATGAGTTAAAGCTTATGTCGGTGGTGTTATCAACAGGCATAACTGCAGAATTTGGGGGTCTGAAAACCCACGTGCTGTCCGTTGCAATTGAACGTGATAGCCCTAAGGTTAACATCTGGTGCAGTCTCTTGCACAACCACATCATCGGTCCATTGTTTTTCGCAGAAAACACAGTCGCATTCAATGTTTATTTAGGCATGCTGAGTGAGTTTGTTTCCCATCCAATTGGTGGGCCTGCAACCGCCTGTCATCTTCCAGCAGGACGGCGCACCCCCGCACTGGGTACTTGATGTTAGTTTCTTGATGAAGACTTTGTGGCGTGATGGATTGCATGGAATGGTCCAATTCCTTTTCCACCACGTTCACTGGATCTTACCCCCCTAGACTTTTTTGTGGGCCTATGTGAAGGATATTGTGTACTGCACAAAGGTTGTGGAGGAGCTGAAACACAGGATTACAGCTGCGATCACAACAATTCCTGAGGACATGCTTGGGAGAACATGGCAGGAATTCAGATACCATCTCGACGTTATTCGTGCAACCATCGGTGCACACGTGGAGCTCTACTAGCATCCCAACAAACTTTGAAACGTACTGTTCAATATGCAATGAACTGATTTTTGTTCACTTATTCTGTTTCTGTTTTATTGCGGGTCAAAGTTGTAAAGATAATTTTAGAACACCCTGTGTATGTATGCCCATGTCTTATTTTGTTCTAGTATAGTTAACACACACAGTTTTACTTAAATGAAATGGACTGAGAAGCTTCTCAAGTTATTTGAGTTTATTACTTTATGGGCCAGTGTAAAACTACTCTTTATTTTGATTTGGGAATTTAAAAAAAAAAGGAATAAATAATGAATTGTTATTGTACACTGCTGCAATTCTACATACATGAAGAAATATAAAATATATTGTCTGATGTATGATAAAATTTTTCAAATTTGTTTATGCCTTGCTAATGAATGTTATTCTACTTTTCTTATACAGCCATTGTTCCACTGCTTGCATCTACAAAATCAAGTCAGTCACCAGCTGCACTTCTGTTTGGTACAAAGCACCACAGCTAAAAACATGAAACTGAATGTAATTTTTAATAGTTAAAAAATTTCTCACAATGTTAATTCAGAAAATACGTCATGCTAAATATATTGAATAAAGATCATTTAAAACTTGTCATATGTTTTATTCTTTTGAAAAACACAATTGCATGAAATCCTCATTACTAAGGGGTGTCAGTTCATTGACTATCATGTCTTATTTTCATGACACTATATTATCATTATGAATAATTCTTTGGTCTTATACTGTATTCTGAACATGGATTAACCACAGAGAAGAAAATTAAAAAATAAATAAATCATTGAAAAAAGATAAAAAATGACAAGGATGAGAAGGCCCTTAGACTGGCGGCTTTAAATTGTGTAGAATGTCAAAATGGTCTGAATTGATCTCAAAGAATGGTATTTCAAATTTTAATTTAGGGATTTATGAGTCATGGCTTGTCAGCACAGTTTTTGAAGGAGCATAGTTATGCACATCATTATACAGAACTTACTTAAGGAACAGTGGAAGCACAGAAGAGCAGTATAAATAATTTTGTAGGGGATGAGACCTTGTGTATGCAAACAAATTTTTACCTTTTAAATAAGTCTTTTTTAATAGCTTTCCCTTTCACATGCTGATATAACAATAAATGTGACTTAGAGCAGTTATTGTAATATCACTAAATTTGAACATAAATCATTGTTAGAAAAATATGTGTGTGGAACTTAATTTGGGTTTGGTGTGGTGTTCACAGTTATTGTGCTGTGTGAACATTTAATTTGAGTCAAAGTTGCATTAATAAGTGCTGCTCAGTGTCAGCATATTCCAGTTCAATTTTTTTTTTTAATCTGTTTTGAGTTATTTTTTTTTTTGCTAATTATTTATTTATTGCACACATTTAAATCTTACAGTTATATGAAATTGCAATACACCAGGAGGAATCTGAACACATTGGTTGTAAGGCGATTCCCCCTATCAGATGTAAGAAAAAGAATAAAACATATGGCATATATGAAAGCAAGTAAGATGGTTATAACAGAAGCATCATTGTTAGCAGCATGCTTGGAACTACAATTTAATGATAGGGTTGAAATTCGTTATGGAGATCAGGGTGATTTACAATGTAATTTCGCAGAGACAAGGAAAACCTTTTGATATTTTCCAGGGATCTGATGCTCTCTGGGAGATTATTCCATAGGATAACGGCTTTACACAGTATGTTATTTAGACCATAATTAAGTCTAACACATGGCTGACATAATTTGTTGTTAGCAACAGATCTGGTGAAGATAGAATAATCGAGATATTTGATGTCAGATTGAAAAATAGGCAGTTTAAGATGCATTTTTAAAAAACATGATACCTAGTTTCAAGGTAAAAATTTCATGAATTTTTAGAATATTTAATTTTAGAAATAATGGTTTTGAATGAGACATGTAACATGTCCAGTTGCATAATTCAAAACCTGAGTTGTCCAGTTGCATAATTCAAAACCTGTAGCCTTCCAACATGGTGAGCTTAAAAGATTGTAAAAAGTAGATTTTCTTAATTTTTTTCTTTATCCTGGTGTGTATTAATGTTAATGAATATTATTCATTAACAATGAATGTTATTTGTTAACATAAGCTGAAATTATGTCTTCTTTAAATGATAAGAATAATCGTGAACTTTTTTTATGGCAAAGTTGCTTTTGTTAAAGTTGCAATGGATGTGGTAAAAATAGATAATGTACACTTTGCAACTCTGAATTATGTTTTCTGTACTTGTCATCCTTAAGCAGTGTTCATACTCTTTACATTAGAATGGGCCACGATGTTGGCTTGGTAAAATCCTCAAAACTGTGTCCTCTTGGGGTTTGGCTTTCTGCTCATTATGCTTCCCACCTCCCATTGCAGCATGGCTCATCAAGAAAATTTTATTTTTTGAACAATACTGAAGCTCACTGTGCTATACGAGGGTTGTACTGAAAGTAATGCAAA
Organism: Macrothele yani; assembly: GCA_039090855.1. Lineage (NCBI taxonomy): Eukaryota > Metazoa > Arthropoda > Arachnida > Araneae > Macrothelidae > Macrothele > Macrothele yani. Next base: position 169,726,576 of record CM077011.1, read on the forward strand.
AGTGGGCATAACTTTTTTATTAACTGACAGAGGTCATTCAAATTGCACATGTTGGTAGAGGAACTCTCCCTCTACAGTAACCCTTCTTCTTCATTGCAGGTAAATACAGATTTGATGGAGAGAAGGGTGGAAGTCTGCTCTGATCTGCTGGAATAGTTCGAAGCCAATGAAGCCACATTTTTTTCCGATCTGGTGATGGGATGAAGCGTGGTCATATCTTGATTATCCGGAAACAGAGAATCAATTCACGGAATGGCACCACACCTCTTCACCAAGGCCTGAGAAGTTCAAGAGTTAGCAATCAGCACAGAAAGTCAGGATGGCTGTTTTTGGGATGACAGGGGTGTCATTCTCCTTGATTTCTGGAACGTGGCCGTGACCAGTGAGTGGTGCATTGAGACACTCAAGAAGCTTAGAGAAGCCATAAGGAGGAAGACACCAAACAAGAATCTGAAAAGGATCCACATTCCCCATGACAATGCAAGACCACGTGCATCTTTGGTGGCAACAAATCAGGCGATTACCAAATTAGGCTGGTAGGTGGTCCCCACCACTGTACAACCCAGACTGGTGTCCTCCAACTTCCACCTGTTCGGTCCAATAAAGGACAGTCTGCGGGGATAACGAGGTGAATGTGGCTGTGAAGAAGTGGGTACAGCAGTCCACATCTGAATGTTTTCAGAGGATTCGAGAGTTGGGTTCAACGATGGTGCAAATGCATCGCTTTTGTTGGAGACTATATTGAGTAGCACCTTTGTATAGAGAAAGAGTTACTCTACCAACATGTGCAATTTGAATGACCTTTGCCAGCTAATAAAAAAGTTATTCCCACTTTTGCATTACTTTCGGTACAACCCTCATATTACCCCTCTGCAATCCATTGCTTTGCATTTAAGTGATGATATTGCACAAAATAGGATACTGTAGTTTTCACATAGCATACTTGTAACATCTTTTCCAGTATAAGTGTTTGGTAGTTTCCAGGCTGGATTATAAAGGGGCTTTCACCGAAATCAGATTCCTTATGCTACTGAATCATACGTAGAATATTTTCACTGAAATCCAAGCAATTTTGCTGATGCAAAGTATTTTATATCAAGAATCTACTATGCATGTAGTCTCATAATTTATCAGCAAAACCTGGTTGTGCATGTTGTTCACAACAGTAAACCATTGAACTTGAGTCTTTTGGAAAGAGAATGCACACCTAGGTTTTCTACAGGAAAAAACAAAGATTGATATGCAGCCATAACAAAGTTTAGGAAGAGATCATGGTAGTATCACATAACTGAATTTAAAAAGAATGTGGGTAGTATCACTGACTACAGCCTCTTGCATGGAGAAAATGTGATTCTTTTGTAATCTTGTCAATGAACTGAGGCATTCACAAGTAATAAAAAACAAATGTGGTAGTGTGGCAAAATAAAGGAGGATATTAATGAACCCCTTTGAGATGGGTAGTGTACATGAACACTGTTTCAGAATGTAGTACATGTGCAAATTTTTGGCAGTATACAAGGCTACAAGGCAGTGAAGTTTTTTTTTTTTATCACATCCTATTGTCTTACGACAGATGGTGAAAACATAGAACCTAGTAAGTTCCAAAATATATGACAAGTATATAGCATCATTACTTCTTTAGCACAGAATTTCCATCACAGTCTGTCTCATGTGAGTAGCTCCACAGTAAACTTGAATGCTACTTTAAAGAGACAAGTGAAACCTCAATTAGTGCAGTATAGATAGTTCTTGGGATTCATAGCCTTCATTTGCATTGAAATGCATTATCATTGGTAGTGTATGTGTAGCATGCGTGGGCAGAACTTGGGACTTACAGGTTCAGTTCCCACCCCATGATGATGCATTTTTCAAGTTTTTTCAGGAGTTGGCCCCATAAATGACAGTTTGCAACATCTTTTTAATAAAAAATAAATAAAGCTGGTTTGCACACCAACAAAGATTTAATTATTTATGATATAACCACCCTCAAACCTTGTATATTTGACTTCAGTTTATGAACTGTTGGTAGGTTTTTTATGTGAACATGTTTCAGTTTTTTTATATGAAACACATTTATATAAAAAACCTACCAATAATAATAAAATGTTAGACTATCAGTCAAATTATCCGAGCTACATAAAAACAAATGTGGCCACTCAATTTTTAGAAAAAGTAAATGTTCTAAATTCTTGAAAAAATTTAAAAACTGCTCAAAAGGTAGAATTGAAAAAAGTTTTGGAGGAAAATAATTACTCTTCTCTCTGCTAGTCACCAAAATCCTTAATAAAAAAGAAAACAGTCAGAAGTCAAAAACTAAGTTTCAATTAACTAGAAAAACTACTTCCCATGAAAGACTGTTTAAAAAACTTCTGATGCTATATACTTGTCATATATTTTGGAACTTACTAGGTTCTATGTTTTCACCATCTGTCGTAGATAATAGCATGTGAGAATTAGTGAGGTTTCTGGTCAGACTGGCTCCAGGATTACAAAATAACATTAATAACTACCTTCCAAATTTAAAGCAAAACGAAGAAAACATCTTTTTACAGGAAGGTGTGGTCTCAGCTGTGTGGGAGAGACAAGCAGACAGCTTAAAACCAGATTGGCAGAAAGAGAGAGAGATAGGAAACATAAAGTTGCAATTAAAAATATGACAAACAAAAACAGGTTTGGGCAGACATGCAAAATACAGGACATAAAGTGCTTTGGGACAGTGTAGAAATTCTGACACATCAACAGCATTTTTTCGAAAAACAAAACAAAACTGGCAGGGCTAGAAATAGAGAGAAAAAAAGGTACTACATTAAATGATTTGAAAGGTTGGAATTTACCTCTTGAATGGCAACACCTACTATAGCTGTAGTAGTTCTTCGGAAGGGTAGTACTACCCAAAAATTTGAAAGTAAATATTCTTTTTGTTCCTTAGTAAAAACCCATAATTTTGAGATAATTGCAGTTCATTAAGTCTAAGAATATCCATTTCATCAATTATTACAAAGTTTGTATGACATTGTGTATGCTTTTCTGAAAGAGCTACATATCTTGCTAAATGCTAATTGGATCGGTGATTATTTTTTGCACCTGTGTAAAAATTGTCTACATGAGCATTATCTGAAGAAGCATCAACCATGAACAGTTGCATAAATATGCCAATGTGATGTGTTAGCCCCTTGGCAAAAGAGGGCCGTTAAGACTGAATAAAAGAGGTGGAAAGTGGAGTAGCATAAAAAATTACATCCCCTTTTGTCCTCTTCCCCTCCAGAAAAAAATGAAGTGCCTTCATTAATTATTCTGATTGATGCCCAAACCATGGACATTTCACTCTTGTTAATGAACTTACTTTCATGAAAGCAAGACAGAAAAGGCTAAAGATAAGAATTTTCAACTTTAATTGTGTGCCATTTGTTACTCAGTTCAAAATGACAACTGAATTTAATTAAGTCATCGTACCCTCGGTAGTTTTTGTTGTAAATTTCAACCACCATTTTTTCACACATTGGCAATATCCATTAATTGGCAATATTCATTTTTACATGTATTAGCAATATAAATACGATGTGCTTAAAATTGGATGGGGCCCATAGTCTATTGTTGCATTGGGGCCCTTCAATTGTCTGTATGGCACTGACCATAAAACAAAGTTCCTTTTTTTTTTTTTTTTTTTTGATTGGAGGTTTAACGACCACCGTGAGCAACTCAAGGGGCTATAAGCAGGCGCCCGTCCCTAATTTAGAGCCACTGACTCCAGGAAAGGGAGAGAGCCAGTGCCGTAAGACGAACACAACATCCATGCTGTTTCACCGGTATTCGAACCCAGACCCATCTCGTATGAATGATCAGAAGCCATTGCTTAAACCACTTTTCCACTAGGGCGGCCAAAGTTCCTTTCCTTCAGAAGCCTGAGTATATGTGCTTGTGCAGTTGTAGACTGCAACTTTTTTATTATTATTATTGGAGGTTTAACGACCACCGTGAGCAGCTCAATGGGCTATAAGCAGTCGCCCATCCCTAATTTAGGGTCACTGGTTCCAGGGAAGGGAGAGAGCCAGTGCCATAAAACAAACACAACATCCATGCCTCACCGGGATTCGAACCCGGACCCCTTTCGGACGAATGATCAGAGGCCATCGCTTAGACCACTGCGCCACCGGGGCGGCACTGCAACTTTGTATTCATTGTTTTCAGTTTTTCCTATAATGGAATTTTTTCTTACCTGTATTCATGAAGAATGTTGACTCCCCATGAATGGAAATTCCATCTAGTCTGTCATGCCCATAACAATCATTTTTGTGTAATTTCATCCAAGAGTTCCTCACTGGGAATTTAAAAAGAATGAGCAGATTTGAGACAAATGTCTGAAAAGGATAACTGTTTATTTCTGCTTCTGATATATTTGCAGCAAAATCTGAGCTTCTTAAAACTTGATTGAAAAATTCCTTTAGTGGACCGATACCGCTCACCTCGGAAAACCTTTTCAGGATGTTTCCTTCTTTAAAAAATGCATGGCGCAGTGGTCTAAGCAATGGCTTCTGTTCATTCATCCGAGATGGGTCATCACCCCCTAATAGCTTAACAGGCCCGTGCACCAAACACCGGAAGCTGCGTGACGTAGGGGAGAGTAGGCTGATGTCCGTGGTGGGTGGTCGAGCATGCATGTGCTGCTCACTCTGTGTAAGCGTGACTGTCGATGTGCGTGGTTGTTCTTGTCAAATTGTCAACTAAGTTTATTTTCATAAAGGGATATTAAGTGTCTTAAAAGTCGCTACTAATGGGGTGGTTCTCAGAAAATGGATTACAGCAATAAAACGTGAAAATTTTCAAGTGACCAAGAACTCTAAGGTAAGTGGAAACCTTTTGTTAACCTTATTTAAACTACTCATAAAATAAAAATTTTGAATTAGAAAATTTAAATTTGGCTAATTTTATAATCTAATGCATCTCACAGCGGGAAGTCAAAGCACTGAAAAGATTTTTGAAAAATGAAATTTACGTTTGTAATGGAAAGAATAGATTACTTGTGTTGTTATAGTAACCCATAACATGTTTTTGCCAATGTATCAAATAAATTCAAAGTAAAATATGTATATTTAGGAAGGGATTTTAAACTTTATTATGGACACAGAATAATAAGGGTCGCATGTTTTTGATCCCAAGAGTAATATGTTGATACATTCGTACTTAGTTATTTAAGTGTTTAGGCAGTGACAGATTAACTTTTTTGGGGTCCCTATTTCTGGGCACAAGTGCTTGTAAAATACCTATATCCTATACGAAATATATGTATGTGATGTACACATCTAACATGCCTATGTCCTTTATATAAATGCTAAGGCCTTGTTGCCATGTGAAATACATCGTTTGTGTTTGCAGACATGGAGAGTTGCATTGAATTATCATTTTTAATATTTATTACTAAAGGAACACAAACACTGAATCAAGTATACTTGACAGCAAAAATTAGATATGAATGCACAAAAACAGAAGTTCGCACATAGTTCAGGAGTAAGTTTGCCTTTAAAATGCCTGTTTAAAGATTTTGAAGCATTTTTGTTCAAACCAACACATTGAAGACCCAGACGAATGATTTACATGCTCTGGGCATCTCGGGCATGGTATTTTTAAGCCTTGGATATTGTTATTTTTAAGAGAAAAAAAAGTACCTGGATCGACATGAATCCACATATTGTGGAAACTATGTTCTAAACAAACAAGATTTTTAAAATACAAGTAGAAATATATACTTGCTTTTTTTTTTGTAAACATTTGCTTAAAATGAGAGATCAACTTTTTATTCATTTATCTAGACTTATCTGTTTCCAGACTTCCTGCACTGTGTCTTCACAAGCTACAGCTATATTAACTGGAACTAATATATCTCATATTATCCGATAACTACTGGAAAGTGTGCTTCCAAACGTGGGGGTGGGTGTCAATTTTTGTACGGGGAAAAACTTCTTTAATCCTTCATAGAATTTATTTTGAAACCGAAATCATAAAAAAAGGAAAAAAGCAATCTTTTTCAATAGCTTTAGTAATGACAAAACATTTGTGCAAAATTTTATACCATTGCTTTTTATAGTTTCTGAGAAAATGGTACATCAAGTTAGTCAATTTATAATGAAACATGTACATCTTTTAAAATACGTACTATAGTACCAAAACAATCGCTTAGATTTATTCAGTACAATAACTGCATGTGCATTTGTCAGGCTCTCAAAAAATATAATAATTATCTGAAAAAATACTTTAAGAAATTATTGGAACAAATTTCAGATTTTCTTAGAAATGTGTCTTTGAAATTCTTCAAGAAACAGCTAACGGACACATAATCAAATTGTGTTTGTGATACACAAAGAACTACACAACCATAATTATTTGTACATTGGCAGTTTTCCTGAATACTTCTTGAAAATCAAATTTCAGGAAATTTCTGCCAATAAGTTACTTGTATTTTTCCAGATAAAAAGAAATGCTTATATTGTGGATCCAAATAGTTTTGCTTAATGCTACTAATATACTTAATACAGATGTGTTGAACTTTGACAAGGTAACTTTTTTGAAATAGTGCTCTGAAAGACAAAAATGAGAAACTTTATATTTGCTTATCAAAATGAAGTTGTTTAAACACTTTACTAGATGGTACTAAAATTAGGAAAACTTGTTATGTCATTATTGTACGTTTGATAATGTAGCAATTGCATAATTTTCTTGAAATCTTAATTTATTTGATGCAATCAGTAGATCAAGCAGCATTTTACTGTATGTATGTTAAAACGTGTTTTATTGAGCCTTTGGTAATAATTAAAAAACACAGAAAAAAATTCAGTTTTTCTTGACTTTTTTTATATATTAGTGATCACGGATTGCATATAAATTGCTAGTTACTGTCTGATGTGAAAATACATTTTCACTAAAGGAATTATTTCATTACTAAAATTTTCATAGTCATAAGTTTGCAATGAATGAAATATCTGATTCCTTAAATTAGTCAATCGACATTTTTGAAACGACGGCGATACTTCGTAATGAACCCTCAAACTAATCTTTCAAGTACAAGAACGATTTGTTCACAAGTACAGGAATCATTCGGTTAACTATAAAGACACTATAACTTCAAGTAAAACTACGACAACAGTTTATAATTTCGATTATAGGAATGGTTTATCACTTCCAGTGAAATGACAGCGATGCTTTCATTTAGTTGACGAATCTGTCTTGCTTACCCTTTCAAGTCGAAATTATTGCTACGCTAAATTTTACGCTGTAATTTCTTTTTCTTCTGTATTTTAAAAGATTATTAAACAAACTTGTTAACTCTGCAGTTATTTAAAAACTAACACACAAGTTCTTATTTAGATGCAGTGAAACTCTAAAAGAACGCACGACCTTATTAGTTGGTGTACGTAAGATGCGTTTGTTTCGCACATTGCCGTAATGCTCCTCTCCGCGACTACGGACTACTCTAGTGACGTCACAAATCGGTGCGCGGGCCTGTTAAGCTATTAGGGGGTGATGGATGGGTCCGGGTTCGAATTACGGTGAGGCATGGATGTTGTGTTTGTCTTACGGCGTTGGCTCTCTCCCTTCCCTGGAGCCAGTGGCCCTAAATTAGGAATGGGCGACTGCTTATAGCCCACCAAGTTGCTCATGGTGGTAATTAAACCTCCAATCAAAAAAAAAATAATCGTAGATTTTCCGCTGGGGGCACAGATGTATATTTTATTTTTGCCGATATCTCTGCTTTTAAGAGTCTGATTTGAAAAATTCTTTGTTGGAGAGCGTTTCCGGTGTGAAATGTTTCTCATATAATTTCAGATTTTTCTTAGCGTATAAGTCTGCCACCAGAGGCCATGTTTCCATTTACAGCAATATCCACGGGACTGAAAACCAGATTAAAAAATTTTTTGATCGGATACTACTAACTATGCAAACTCTTTGTGTGTATTTTCTTCCCAAAGTAATGCACAATTTCACCGCTAGGTGGCGCAAATGCTTAATGCGCTTTTCTCAGTATGTGCTTTTACATTCCCAATTTAAAAAAATTCTTTCAACACCAGATGCTATTTACCTTGTGGAACATTTTAGGTAAGTGTTTGAGGAGTTTTATAGTTCACAGTTCTGTCGTTAGGTTGCGTTGGTGTACTTCAGTTTGTATCTCCGCTTCTAAACACCCTATTGAGAAATTCCTTTTTTACTGTATACCATTCTCTACAAAAGAAATGTGGAGCACTTTTTTTTTTTGATTGGAGGTTTAACGACCACCGTGAGCAACTCGATGGGCTATAAGCAGTCGCCCGTCCCTAATTTAGGGACACTGGTTCCAGGGAAGGGATAGAGCCAGTGCCGTAAGACAAACACAACATCCATGCCTAACCGGGATTCGAACCCAGACCCCTTACGGACGAATGATCAGAGGCCAGCGCCTTAGACCACTGCGCCACGGGGCGGCGGAGCATTATCGTCTTTAGATAATGCAGATTTCCTGCTAGGGGGCGTAAAGGTCAAAACCTTTATCCTGTTATCTCTGTTTCTGGGAAACATATTTGAACAGTTCTTTTTTCTTAGTATAGCATTTTCCGTGAAGAATATTTTTCGCCTATTTTCAGCTTTTCCATTATGCAAAATTCTGCTAGAAGGCGTGGAGTTATATCATGTTTCCTTCTATACATCCCTCTTTTAAGTATTCGATTTAAAAATCTCTTTGTCTGTGATATCTTCCTTTTGCTATGAAAACTTTTTGTTTGCCATTTCTTATTTTTCGTAACATACTTTTTAAACACTGGTGAAAGTAAGTAGCTGTTTTTATTTCTGGATGTTTTATTGATTGTAGAAACCCGGTTGATTTTTTCTAACTGGTTGCATTGACGTTGAATAACTTTGATAAATTTACTTCGTGTCCGAAAGCATTCATGAGACATGCTCATTACAACCGAGAATTTGGTGTCACCTTTCTTGTTTACTACTATACTACAGTGGCGGCTCGTGTTTGGAAAAATAGGTGAAGAGGTACAAGAGCAGTATGAAAAGATATATACTGTCTACAATGAAAATCCCTTAATGAGGACTTACTTATTTTTTGTATATTAAATCAATTTTTCTTCCTTTTAAAGCTGCAAATTTGTCGATTATGTCGTCATAAGATGGATGTTTCTTCGTGAGTATCAATGAAATGTCTTCCTGAATAGAAATATTTGCCAGAGAAGCAAGTCTATCTTGGGAACTAGTGTTCCTTGAGCAAGGCACACTTGTAGATGGAATTGTTAAACTGAGGAAAACCAATTTTATAATCTTCTGTAAAAATGTCTTTGTCTCCGTGAAACACTCGATGGAGTTCCTGAGTCAATATATTCCTTAATTTTTCATCGGCATATACAAGACTCAATTCATTTTTAAGGCGCTGGTGTTTAGTAAATATGTTTCCGTAAAAATGTAGATTTTCAAGAGCGCGAGTGGGAAAGCATGCATTAAATTATTCGAATTTGGTTGTGTCAGCAAGTCAGACAAATTGAAGTTTCTTACAGTCTTGAAATCTTATATCAATTTCCATAAGAATGTGGTCCAAAATTTCAAAATACAATTGTTTATAATTTTGAAAAATTGTTTCCTGTGTAAGAGCAGCATATTCCCGTGCTTATTTCTGTGATTTTGCTAGCTTTTCCAAATTGTGTTTCAAATAACTCATCGTTCCTTTTATGGCTCAAAATTTCACGAGGTTTTTTTTTTTTTTTTTTTTTTAATTTGAGTTACACAGTAGTTTATGTTTAGTTATTTTTTCTTCAAAAGTTCGAATAATAGATCGGTGGAGCCAAAAATGTAAATTCGAAAGTGTTCATATCATTCAAAAACCCCTTGGCAAGATGAATTTATTTTTTGTCTGATTATTCGCTATTCGTCAGAAATCCGAACACTTCCTTCAATTTATCCCAATCTTCAACAACTACACTTACTAATTTCGAAGTGGAGGACCATCGAGTTTCTGTTATGGTTGGTCTGCATCTTGCGGTTGTTGATATAAGTGTATAAGACCGCTTCGCAGAATGGTGAACAAACGAAGCAATTCCACTGAGGCTTGCAGAAAGTATTCGACACTTGGAAATTTTAGAAAAACTCTGGTGTAACACAAGATTCAAACGATGAACTAAGCATTGAACAAAAACAGCTTGAGAAGCTTTATCCTTGACTTTTTTTTCTGTTGCCCATTTAAGTGTCCAGACATTATACCTACCCCATCGTAGCATTGTCCTATTTATTTGTGTTGGTAATCAGACTGTTCCAAAAAATTTTCTAGCATTTTTTATAAAGCTCCTGACGTTCTATCTTCATTCACATCATGGAAACCCAAAAATCCCTCAACCAATACACCTTCCGAATCAACAATAAAAAATTATTTAATTTTTGACGTGATCGTTTATATATTCAGAAATACATTCAATTAATTCATTTTGAATAGTTTTTTATCCATTCGTATTGATTTTCAATTTCTAAAGAACTTCTTCATATCAGCAATGAAAGTAATTCAATGAAATTTCCACGATTTATCGAGCCCATGCTTTCGTCATGGCCATGGAATGCTAGTTCTTGTTTGCTCAAATACAGTAGACTAATACTGCATCAATCACTTTCTGGAGGGAAAGTCTATTTAAACGAACGTTTTCGTTAAAATGCGTTTTCAAAAGCCTAGCATTCTCCCTCAGGGCATCGGCAATGGTGTTTTGAATTTTTCAAAATTCCTTAACATTAATCCGCATTTCAGGTGTTCGCTAGAATCACGATGTTTATGAAGTGACCATGTTACGCCTAATAAATCTGAGAATCCGTCTTTATTCCACGCCGAATCGAATGTTTATTACTAAAAATTAAGCAGGGCCAAAAAGAAAAAAAATTAACAAAGAAGTGCTGCAAATCCATTTATATTCAATAAACCAACAATTTTTAAAATTAATATTGTTAGAATTTACCGCTCTTCTTGATTTCGTTCTTGGCAACAATTGTCAGTGAATTCGTTGGTCGTCCTTGAAGCAAAATGTCTCTTTTATCTTCATCTTTCCACAGAGTACATGTAGTTTGCAATAAATTACAAACAATGTCGTCCACAGGATGCATACTAAAACCTATCACTATCAGTTAAATTGTACACAAACCTAAAATATCAGTTAAAGCTTTCAACAAATAATCACAAAGCACGAAGGAACAAATTCCTTTCGGAAAATAATGTACCACAGCACCACAAGGAAAAAGCCCTAGCAGATTGCATGGTAGCCTGGTAGTCCGCACACTCCACCGTGATCTCTCACGACTTTACGCTCAAAAACTGAAAGATGCAGAGGTAAGGCGCGTGAAGCTGAAACACTTCACTTGAGCGAGCAGATTGGGGAGGGTGACGTCACGGTTACCATGAAAACCATGACAACTCGGCGGAAAACTGCAGACTTCCAAGCATTCTCATTTCGGCTCTTCACTTGCACTGTTTTGCGTATAAGGATTTGTTTTCCGTATTGAGCGCGCCATGCGAATTAATATCTATTCAAAATTTTGAGTATTTTGGAACTGAATAAAGGCAAAAAACAATATATTATAAAAAAATACTGAATAAAACTTTATTTTGAGTAAAATAGGTGAACAGGCACTTCACCTACTTCACCTGAAAAGCCGCCACTGCTATACTACTAGCATCAGCAAAAAAAAATATCTTTTAACTAGTGTTCTAAGGCTATTTAGTTTTTGTTTTATTTTTCATTTCGGGTTTTAGCAACCACCACGAGTAGTCTCCTCCTCTAATTTGGGTCAACTGGTTTCAGGCAATGGAGAGAACCAGTGCTATGTGCAATACAAACACACCACCAGAGTCCATTTAAAATGGGGGCTAGAGGGGCTACAGCTCTGAGCCCTTCATTTTTCTTTTTTTCGATTGGAGGTTTAACGACCACCGTGAGCAACTCAATGGGCCATAAGCAGTCGCCCGTCCCTAATTTAGGGTCACTGGTTCCAGGGAAGGGAGATAACCAGTACCGTAAGACAAACACAACATCTATGCCTCACCGGGATTCGAACCCGGACCCCTTACGGACGAATGATCAGAGGCCAGCGCCTTAGACCACTGCGCCACCGGGGAGGCCCCTTCATTTTCAAGGGAACCTAGAGTTATGCAGGATGCTCGAAAAATTGAAAGAGTTTTACAGTTTTTTGTTCTTTTGCAGATAGTGCAGCAAAAACTTTAAGAAACTGCCTTGTGAAATTTTTTGTATTTCTTTCAGCTTTTTTAGGAGTCACAAAAAAGTGCAGTCGTTCCCAGTCCATCCTCAAATCTTTCGAAAGCATTACAGATGGCTTTTTTTTTTTACACATCTTTGATTGTTGGAAATTTTCATACATAAAGAATTTGTTTAAATCATGATATTTGGATTATATTATTTTGCCCACTACTTCGATACAATTTCAAGACGCTGAACCCTGGGGGTGATTAAAGCAGAACTTAACTGGTATCCTTTTTTCAACCATGCATTTTAACATTTTCTTGCTACCACTGATTCATACATGAATCATGGGGAACACACTTCAATGCAGAGGGGATATTTTTATGCTTCCTCGTCATATTTTGGGAATGTTTTCTCTTGGGTATTTTCATTCTTCCACCCATAGTGAAATCCCAGATGTGGCACTAATACTGGGGTCCTCTGTCACCTTAAATGTGCTCTACACACCATCCATGATTCGTCCGGTGCTTGATTCCAAGCCCATCTCAGATGAACTGTCAAAAGCCAGTGCTGAGGCCATTTAGTATATAATATGCTGATAAATCATATTATGATTCCATGGGTGTGCAAAATTACTTGGAATCAAGATGGGAAGGTAGCATTCTTTTCTGAATACATGGTAAGATTTCTGCAGTCAGAAATAAATATATGAAATCTTTTTTTAGGCTATCTGTGAACTAAGACATAAAGCAAAGTAAAAAAATTCCAGAAGGCACATGTTCTGATATTAAGAATTTCACCTACAAAATAAAAAAAAATGGCTATAAATTAAATTTAGACTAAGACAGTAGTGAAAACTCAAAGAGTTGTAACATGAAAAAAAGAGAAAGATGCAGCTCAAAATTTAGAAGAAAAAAGAAAAAACTTTTGCAAATTCCAACAGTAAGCAATAGTTCACCTGGGAAAAACATATACAGGGTGCCCACTAAAGTCCGTTCTCAGCCCGTAACTTTCGAACGCCGACAGCTATTGCCATAACAACGGTGTCTAGGTATAATAAAGTGGCTATGCGCTATTCGATGAGGCCACTTACAGCGCCTCCTAGCGTCAAAGTCAGGAGTTAGCGTGCCGATCTTGAAAACTGTACAAGATACGGGCAAATAGTCAATTACAAAGTTGTAGAGCAGCATCGATTTAATACGAAAAGACACCTTGCGCACATGAATGCTAAGAATAGAACGCGTACAACGCTCGTTTGTTTGTTCGTGATGTCGAACATTTACTTCGCGAAACGCGTCAGAAAGAAGATAATATCGCCTTCCGCAAAGCAATAGCCCGACTCAACTGCTGAATGGTTCGGTTCCAACATGACGGCGCCCCTCCGTACCAGCCAGGAAACGTAAGAAGGTACCTGGTCGAGACATTCGAGCAACAAATCATCAGCTATGGTGGTTGCGTAGAATGGCCTGCACGCTCACCGGACCTCACCCCATTGGACTTCTTCCTGTGGGGCTACCTCAAAGAGCAGGTGTATCAGACCCCTCCGACAACGTTGCAGGATCTTCGACGCTGTATAACTGATGCTTGTTCCAGCGTGTCACCTGACATGCTGCAAAATGTGCAGCGTGAGATTCAATCTAGAGTCCAAATGTGTATTGTGGCTGACGGAGAGCACATTGAGCACCGACAGTAAATGTGCCTAGTGACAACTAATTGCGCCTTTGTGACGCGTTTCGTGACATAACAGTGTTCGACATCGCGAACAAACAAACGAGCGTAGTACGCGTTCTATTCTTAGCATTCATGTGCGCAAGGTGTCTTTTCGTACTAAATCAATGCTGCTCTGCAACTTTGTAATTGACTATTTTCCCGTATCTCGTATAGGTTTTGAGATCGACACGCTAACTCCCGACTTTGACGCTAGGAGGCGCTTTAAGCGGTCTCCTCGAATAGCGCATAGCCATTTTACTATACCTAGACACCGTTTTTATGGCTATAGCTGTCGGCGTTCGAAAGTTACGGGGCTGAAAAAGGACTTTACTGGGCACCCTGTATAGAACATCAAAACCGCTCAAAATACAGACTCAACATATTGTATGCCAGACTGAAGTAAAAAAAAAAGAAGCTATCTTATACAATATTGTTAGGCCAATAATTATAAATAAGAACATGGAATAAAGTGTAACCCACAACAAAGAAAACCAGATCTACTTCACAGGAAGTATAATGATTTGAAAAACAGGAAGCCTCATCGCAATTCTAATAACCCCATGAAAATACCTGTGCCATGGCAAAGAAAGACTCCGAAGGAAAAATATAAATAAATAAAGTTCCCATAGCACCAACAGATGGTGACAACATTACGCCAAAAGTCACAGAGCACATTCAACTCAGGGTGACCCCTTATTCAGTCTTATGCCTCGAAAGAGAAAGCTTTCAGTACCTATATGGAGTTGACCTGGATTGGATTGGAGGTTTAACGACCACCGTGAGCAACTCAATGGGCTATAAGCAGTCGCCCGTCCCTAATTTAGGGTCACTGGTTCCAGGGAAGGAGAGAGCCAGTGCCGTAAGACAAACACAACATCCATGCCTCACCGGGATTCGAACCCGGACCCCTTACGGACGAACGATCAGAGGCCAGCGCCTTAGACCACTGCGCCACCGGGGCGGCCGGAGTTGACCTACTGTGGCCAAAAACACAATGGTTAACAGGTATCAAGTTTTCATGAACTCATTCCATCTTCATATTGTGTTGTGGTACTGTGCATTGTTCTTATCTGCACTCAAGAAAAATTACCACCTCATCAGAAATCCTCATATTTTGATTTTGGACACCCATTGAAAATGTTTCATGTTGACTCAAGAAGATGGAAAATATGCCATGTCAAGTACAGGATTCTGTCTGTCAAACATTCTCATGATTACATAAGTTATCTCCTCTCATTTTTAATAAGGTTTTTCCAAAAACTTTTCAAGGCTTTGAACAAGCTTTTAGTTTTTAATTATTTTTTTAAAAATTAAACACAGGTAGGGAGAAACAACATGTTCTAGTGCTTTCTTGTTCATATCTAATTATTCAAGAAAGGAAGTGCTTATTTCACATTTATGGACAATGTGAAATAAGCACTTCCCTTCTTGAATAATTAGATTTCATATATTCTTCCATGATGGCTCATACTACTTCTTCTTTTCTCCGTTTTTTCTTTCTCTGTACATGTACGAATTTTGGCTTTGTTTGGCCAATTTTTCTGTAATCCCCGCACAAGTCCAGAGAAGAATAGTAAGTAATACTGTATATACCATGATTTTCATAACTCAGAAAGTATGACTGTCATTCTGACTTGTTTTTTAGACATACTCTTGTATTGGATTTGAATATAACCAGTGATTCAGATTGAAAGGCTACTATTTAAATGTAGTTAGCTGCTGTTACAACTACTTTTTTCAAAAAGTAGCTTGCTACAGCTACTTTCTCTGAAAAGCAGCTAGCTACACTACTTTTTGCGAAAAGTAACTACTTTGGCTATTTTTTTATTAGAGGTTTAACGACCACCGTGAGCAACTCAATGGGCTATAAGCAGTCGTCCGTCCCTTATTTAGGGTCACTGGTTCCAAGGAAGGGAGAGAGCCAGTGCCTTAAGACAAACACAACATCCATGCCTCACCGGGATTCGAATCCGGACGAATGATCAGAAGCCATCGCTTAGACCACTGCGCCACGGGAGCGGCCGCTACACTTTGACGTTGAGGTTTAAGTTAAGGTGGACGTCAAGTAATTTTGCTTCCTATACTTCCAATGGAAAAACTTCTGTACACATTTTCTTCGCAATTAATGCGTTCCCAAGGATGAAAATTTTAACATCGATTAAAATAGCTTCATTTTATAACTTGGAGTACTTAATATTTTCTAAAACATAACCATAATTATGCAATCCGAGATTTGTTTGTCTACTGACGTCATCAAAGTACAGGTCGCGCCATCTTTTTTCTGGTTTCAACACCACCAAAGGACGTTGAGGTTTAAGTTAAGGTGGACGTCAAGTAATTTTGCTTCCTATACTTCCAATGGAAAAATTTCTGTACACATTTTCTTCGCAATTAATGCGTTCCTAAGGATAAAAATTTTAACATCGATTAAATTAGCTTCATTTTATAACTTGGAATACTTAATATTTTCTAAAACATAACCATAATTATGCAATCCGACATTTGTTTGTCTACTGACGTCATCAAAGTACAGGTCGCGCCATCTTTTTTCTGGTTTGAACACCACCAAAGGAAAAGTTATTGATTTTTAATATAATTATGGTTATGTTTTTGAAAATATTAAGTATTCCAAGTTATTTGATCGACGCTCAAATTTTCATCCTTGGGAACACACTAATTGTAAAGGAAATGTGTACAAAAGTTTTCCCATTAGAAGTATAGGAAGCAAAATTACTTGACGTCCACCTTAAAGGTGACAAATTCTGAGGACGATCTTTATGTGTATATTCTTGCGCAACACATTGAAAGCTGAATACCAATGTAAATTTCCCAATTATTTTATCTTTGTGCAGTCAACCCTCGATTTATCCCTAAACTTGTAAAACACCATCCCTTTTGTCTGAACAAACGTGCTCTATGTAAAACATCCCTTGATATACCACCCCACCATTGTCATTTGCCAGCCACCAATGTACACTCACGGAAAATGAAATTCACGCACCTAGAAGAAAACATGCTACAACCGCGAAACTTTGCATATAGCTAGAGTGCGTGCTGGTATGCAAATGATCCACGTTTGGCGCGAGCGTGCATGACTGCCCATTCTGTGGTGGCGCTGCAAGCACGAACCGGCAACCTTATAAACCGGGGTGTGGTCGATGCCCCATGAAAGCGAAAAGCACCGGCCGACGCAAGCAAGAGTACAGAGTGACAAGAATGCCGGGTAGACGCCAGAGACGTCGATTTACGCAACGTACGGACTTTGAGAGAGGCTTGATCATCGAGCTAAAAACCGCAGGGTGGTCGGCGCGCCGTATAGCCCGCCACGTGAATCGTTCTGACCATACCGTACGACTGTGTTTGAAGCAGTGGGCACATGACGGCACTGTCACACTGCGGAACGGCTCCGGACGGCCTAGGAGAACCACCGGTAGAGAGAATCGATGGTTCATGCGCCAGGCACGAACGGATCCCACGAGGACCCGGTCTACTATACAGGCAGATGTAGCGGCTCCTGTGTGTCAACGAACCATTTCCCGACACCTCGCGGAAGCGAATCTGAGATCCCAGCTCCCCTTACGTGTGCTGCCATTAACACCGGAACATCGCTGACTACGTGTGCAGGAGTGCCAGGCCGAAGCAACGTGGAACGCCAGAGACTGGCAACGTGAGGTGTTTAGCGATGAGTGCTGCTTCGTTTTGGGGACAGGTGATCATCGTGTCCTGGTGTGGAGGTCCCCGGGTCAACGGCACAATCCCAACCTCGCTATCGAGCGCCACACCTCCCCCCACTGCAGGCATTATGGTCTGTGGAGCCATTGCCTACGATAGCCGATTAACTTTAGTAGTGGTACGTGGATCATTGACGGGTCAGCGGTATGTGGATGAGATCCTACGGCCTCATGTTCTCTCATTCCTGGCTGGGATTCCAGATGCGCTATACCAGCAGGATAATGCCCGCCCGCACACGGCTCGGGTTGCCCAGGACTGCCTATGCCATGTCCAGACACTTCCATGGCCTGCCCGCTCCCGGGACATGTCCCCTATCGATCATGTGTGGGACCAGTTGAAACGCCGGCTGCCGCCGTGCCACACTATCAGGGATTTGGAGCACACCGTCCAACACGACGTGGGGCAGTCTGCCGCAGGACAACATCAGGCGTCTGTTCGCCTTCATGCCAGACCGTATTGCAGCATGTATCGCCGCACGAGGCGGTGCGACGCGCTACTGAAGATGACCGGACTGCGTGCCACAGATCTCTCTGTAATTATACTGCAGCTCTGTTTTTGCCATCATGTGTATCATTCATCTGTATTATTACGTCCATAAAACTTGAGTTCAATCCGATGCTTCCTTCTTGGTGCGCAAATTTCATTGTCCGCGAGTGTATATTACTGCATCAACCTGCTTTTATCAACACAAAACATTTTTTCTTTTGATGTATGTTCACTTGCAAGCTGTGTGAGAATTTCCTTCCTGTTTTTTCGGACCATGATTCAATTGTGGATAACCTTAATGTTTCAGACACTGACCTCACCAAAGATGTAAGTCAGTGCCTTTTAGTAGTACGAAGATTCTTTGAATCAAACTCACAGGATGGAGATACTTCAAATGCACTTTTTAAATTAGACTGTGCTCTGAAAATAATTGGATTGAAATCAAAAACACAAATGAAAATACATGAGGTTTTTAAAAGGAACTAAGGTATGTAAAATGGTTTTGTGTACTGCTATTAATTTTCTCTTGATAAAGTTTCAGTAATGTAACATTACTTTTTTCTCATTTATAACTAAAATTTTAATTTTGTCTTCCTGTTATGCAAAGTAAATTTCCGAATTTAATACATACCAGAAGCTTCCGGGATGGAAACGGACACTTCAATCTACAGTGTGCACTAAGTACACAGAATGCAACTGCATTTTTCTAATTAACATGCTTTTAATTTAATACCAATTATGATTTTCGAGGAAGCATAATAAAAAAAAATAGCATTATTTAAAAATAATTGTCAAATTTGATATAACGCCGCACTTGATGCAGTGCCACAATGTAATGTAACAAATGGTGGCGATACATCAAGGGTTGACTGTATTTACCGCTTAGCTCTGATCACCATATGTAACACATTTTAACATATTAATTCAGAAACTGCAGATTTCTGATGGTTAAGATATGTAAAAATCTGATAGAAATGTGTATCTTTTGAACATGGAATGTTCAGTTATCCGTCGTCATTTTTTTTTTTTTTTTGGAAGGAGAGCAGGGCTAACGACCAGCATGAGCAATTATAAGGGACATAGTTAGTCACCCATCCCTAAATTAGGGCCTTTCATTCTAGGGAGGAGAGAGAGAGACAGTGTTGTAAGTCAAACACACCACATATGCCTGCATCCGGGACTCTCGGAAGAATGGTCAAAAGCCAGCGCTTAGACAACTGCGTCACGGGGAAGCTTACCATCATCTGCTTTTCAGAGTTTTCTGTACATACGCGTGCATTCTTGTCTACAACGCCGCCTTGATGGACAAGTGATCTGAGGTGCGGGCTTCCGATAAGTAGTCCCAGATGAGGTACTCATGCGAGCAGGGCCGGAGCAAGCTTTTCTTAGCTGGGAGGGCGAGACTTAAAATTACACCCCGTCGATTTCAAAAGTTCCTTCCGCTCAAATGGTAAGCAGTTTTTACTTTCTCACTCCTTTGTAGGAAAGTGTTACGATCATTAAAAGTCTTACTTCCTGTTTTTGACATAATATTACTAACAATTGAAATATTACGTAAATACTCCGTTTTCCTTGATATCTCGTTTACTGAAGATATTAAGTAAAATGTAAAAGTTATGTGAACACTGACAACACAGCTCATGTAGAAATGATGAATGGTAACAAACCATCACAAAATGTGTGTGTATCAGATAGTGAATGCAACAATAGGAAAATGCTTTCGGAGTAAGACTTGGAAAAATTACGTTCAAGGTTAAACGCTCAGAGGAGCAATTAGCTCTTCCTCAAAGGTTAAACGCTTAGAGGAACTATTAGCTCTTCCTCCCTATGACAAATTCGGTTAGGTCATGGAGGTTAGTCATATCCGCATATTGCTTTATATAGCTAAATCCACTGTTTCGGATAACTTCATTCATGGATATGGGGGTGCACACCTCATATTGTAGGTTACTCGGAATCCTGGTTATCTGAGCGTAATGCTATATGCCGCTAACTTAAGTCTTCACAAAAAAAAAAAAAAAAAAAAAAATACTGGACAGTATAACTTTCTTTTTGAGCTAAAATTTTCAGCAAATTTATTTACACGCTGTTCATTTTTATTTCTTACGCTCTTCAGACCGTGAATTTACGCTCCTAGGGTGACCATGACCACCCTCCCAGTAGCTACGGCCCTGCATTGGAGATGTGTTTGTCTAATGACACTGGCTCTTTTCCTTTCCTGGTACTAGTGGACCTCAATTAATGACAGGATACTTCTTAAAATAGTTGGTAAACCCCGAAACATTTTTTTCTGCAAACAAAAACGGCCGCCCCGGTGGCGCAGTGGTCTAAGCCATGGCTTCTGATCATTCGTCCGAGATGGGTCAGGGCTCGAATCCCGGTGAGGCATGGATGTTGTGTTTGTCTTACGGCCCTGGCTCTCTCCCTTCCCTGGAACCAGTGGTCCTAAATTAGGGACGGACGACTGCTTGTAGCCCATTGAGTTGCTCACGGTGGTCGTTAAACCTCCAATCAAAAAAAAAAAAAAAAAAAAAAAAAAAAAAAAAAAAAAAAAAAAGAAAGCGCTGAATTTTTTTCAATGGATTTTGAGCAGGATGTTGCACTTTAAAGAACAACATGTATTCGAAAAATATTTTTGAACAAAATGGAAAAGAAGATATTCATTTCTTTTTTTCTCCCTGCAAGTGATATAGTAAAGTTTCACCATACACGGATGCTTTATTACACTACTTACTGGTAAAAGAAAAATTTTCTCCACAATTAGCGAGAGGAAAAACTTACCTCCACATTTCAAGAAATATGTTTCTGGATATGGTTTTGTCACTTTGTTATGTGACCTTTTTAAATAGTAAATACACACTATGTAGACAGAAGTATTCGGACACCTAGGCTGAACAAAAATAAGGGCATCTGTTAGCCAAAATCAGTACATAGTGGGCCTATCTTTGGTGATTCTGACTACAGCGACTCCTCTACGCATGTTTTCCACAAAATATTGGCAGGTCCGTACCGGAATTGTCCTCCATTCCTCCCGCAAAGCTTCCCTGAGAGCTGCAATAAATAAAGGTCTTACTGGCCAAGATTGGATTCAGAGATGCAGATTGCCCCACAAATATTCTATTGGGGTTAGATCGGGATTTTTGGCCATCCAATAATACTTGAGCGTTCAACTCCTCAAACCTGGCCTAGACAGACCTTGCAGTGTGGAAAGGTGTTTCATCTTGCTGAAACAAGCAGGGATCTGTGCCGAAGTAGTGCTACAGCGTAGATACTAAAGAATTGTCTAGAATGTCTTCATATCACTACAACATTTTTGCCCAGCTGAAATGGCCCACACCATCGCAAATCCTCCTCCAAATTTTAACTGTTGGGACAATGGAGTCTTCCTTACAGTGTTCCCAGGGCAAACTCCATATCTAAATGCTTCCATCCGAATGAAAGAGGGAATAGCATGATTCATCACTCCACACAATCCACTTCTTTTACCCACGAACGGCGAGAGAGGTACTACTGCAGTTTTCTGGCACTGTCTGGAGTGATGAAGCGTGTGTGCCCAGCTGACCTATCAAGGTAATTGTGTACATTCAGTTCCCGATGGGCTGTTCTATATAATGGCTTTTGAGACGTCATTTCCAGGTGTGTGGGTGAGGACGTATGTGTCTTCACATTCCACACCGAGCTTCGTTTGGCACAATCAGTCAGTTTTTATGTCCTTTCAGAGCTGGGTTTTACTGTTGTGGCCTCATCTGCTTTCCATCAATGAAGAATATCATTCACAGTGGATACTGCGAATCCCAGAAAAGCGGGAATACTACGCACTGACTGCTATTCATATGACACCCAACAACCATGCCCCTTTCAAAGACCGTCAATTCAACTCCGCGCGGAGTAGTCGCTTCCAATACAGTCTGACAGGTATGAACTGAATAGGTAGTTTTAGTAAGGGAGTATCTGTTCAAAAGGTCTATAACTGCCTTAAGGAAATTAGAAGATAAAGGATGTGAGTGAGTGAACTCTATAGGGTCGCCCCGGTGGCGCAGTGGTCTAAGCGATGGCCTCTGATCATTCGTCCGAACGGGGTCCGGGTTCGATTCCCGGTGAGGCATGGATGTTGTGTTTGTCTTACGGCACTGGCTCTCTCCCTTCCCAGGAACCAGTGACCCTAAATTAGGGACGGGCGACTGTTTATAGCCCATTGAGTTGCTCACGGTGGTCGTTAAACCTCCACCCCAAAAAAAAAAAAAAAAAAAAAAAAAAAAAGAAGAACTCTATAGGAAAGAAAAACAGAAAATGAGGACAAGGTAGAGAAAAATAAGTCTTCCAAAGCAACCGAGGTGATAGGACCAGAGGACAGGAACTGAAGCACCGAGCTTAGGGGAACCACCGCACCCACAACACCACAAGGCTAGCAACCACCACCACCCGGGGGAGCGAAAACCCTGGAAACCCTATCCGGAGCAGGAACAGCTACCAGAATTTACCATCACCACTAACATGTATAAAGAAAAGGTTTAACCTAGACAAGGCACTTGTCTGGTGGTCTGTCTAACACCCACCTGTCAAAGGCACATGGACTTATCACTCTATCTGATCCAGGGTCTCCTTTACATGCGGTACCCAACACACACTGCGTAAGCTTATCTGGTTCTGCATACACATGCTTAGTTGCATATATGGAGCTTCCCGAATACGTTTGTCTACATAGTGTATATGTTCAGTAGGTATAAGGTGTAAGTAGAACAATGGTTAACTGTTTGGCTGGCTTTCACAATGTATGTCAAATCAAGTATGCGATTGTAGGCAGCGCACACTCAGTCCGTATCACAGCCAATAATGCTCCAGAAAATCTGGAAATGTCACGCAATATGAAGAATTTTTGCATTTTTTTCTTTAAGTAGCTCGATTTGTTGCATAATTTTTTGCTACAAGTTACTTGATTTTGTAGCGTGCTACTACAACTACATTTTTTATTTATAGCGGTGCTACATACAACGCCACTCTAAAAGTAACATGCTACCGTAGCATCGCTACTTGCAGCAGATCACTGAGTAAAACTGATTACCATAATGCCAAGTAATCGTATTTGTAAATAAAATATCTGGCTGCATTTCTGTGAGCGTATCTTGTTTTGAAATATTTTTGTACTTTATTTATTTATTTTACATACGAGGAGTGAATACAAAACACTAGGCACATTGATAGCTGTTTAACTTGCACTGCTTTTTACTTTTCTGTTTGCTTTAATTGAAATAATTTAAACTTGGTTCTGAACCCGGTAACATTTTGACATGTTTGCTTTTCCAACTTTTGTGTTCTTTGAGTAGTTATATAAAATTATTACAAAATATTTCTGCAAATATATGTTTAAAGACCACATATTTCTGTATGAGTCATATACAGTTACAATTGAAATAATTTGAGTCAACATTTCTCATTTGTAAGAAATTCTGTGTGAATCATAAATATAAATTTCAACAGCAATATTTTATATGTACAAAGAAAAAGAATATTTGCTACATAAATGGCACCAAAACACAGATTTCTGATTTTGTTTACATCAGTAATATAACTCAGTTCTGTTAATAGTCAACTACACCTTGCTGCATTACAGGACCTGGACATCTAAAAATACATTCACATATCCATTTGATTTCTTTATTAAATATTCATATAAGTTCCATCTATCAATTGCTTAACCATTTGTTCTGAGCAGACCTTTTTAACATACTATTTAGCATTCAACTGGCCCAAAGTTAGTCCTAAAAATATGGCCGTTTTACATGATGATACAGCAAAAACATGGATTCAAACTACCTGCTCGAGGGTTCAAAACATTGAACCTCTGACGCACCTGGGCACCGAACCTTCGATAACCCACTGTAGTATCATCTGCTAGGTTCCAGAGTTCTTGTTCCTGTGAAGAAATTGACAGAAAATATTTGAACTTCTGAAATAAGTGATGCACCAAGTTTAATTTGAAATAAAACCAAAATTAGGACTATACCATGTTAAACATTTTTAATAAGATCATGTGAAATTATGCAACTTTGTTCCATTAATTCATTTTATGAAATATCACAAAACAGAGCATTTAAGAATCAAGTAATTTGTGACAACTTGAGGAACTTCTCCTGGAGGGAAGCGTTGGTACTACCCTTTTGTCACAATGACTTAGTTACCAAAGGTAGTGGGGTCAGGGACCCAGAGATATTTCTGATGCAATAGGAGCAACATGTCTTTTTCTTAGGCTCAGTGAATGTTAATAATTTTGTATTTCAAAACTTCGTGGCACAGATGCAAGAAGCATTTCAGGGGAAATACAATGTATGTGTTGCCTCATAAGATGACAATTTTGTGAGTTGTAGATGTTTTACTGTGGACTGGAAGTGTAGACATCAAAAGGGGCAAAACACATTATTAAAAAAAAAGTGATCTGTGAAATGCTGCCTGTTCAAACTTTTACTGCAGGAGCTGTGGATGAAATCTGTGTGTCACAAAGGCATAACTGGTCATTTCTGAGCAAAGCATAAAATATTGCGCCCCCATCCGTTTTTCTGATTTATAAATAAATAAACAATATGTATAATTTTTTAAAGCATTATTATATATTGTGACAAGTTTAAAACCAACTTACATTTTCCAGAGACAGGATTGCTTCAGTAAGCTGGGGAAAAGAATTTATGCAGAGGGAGAAAAAAATATTTTGAAAGATTTCATTGTTATTATTTTTATTATTATTATTATTATTATTATTATTTTTTTTGAAAAAAAAAGCAGTGAAAGGAAGATACAAAAAACTATTCTTGATGCTGGAAAAGTAGTTAATAAAAGCAACCTGGGAAAAGCAGGAGTAAAAGGAGCCATTCAACGTGGCTTTTACAAAGGCATGGCATTTCAAATATTTCTTCACCACGACCAAGTAGAGTTTGGGTTTTTGCCTGCGGTGCATTTTTTTAGTAAATTTTTTAAACTTGTTAGCAGACAGGACTATCTAAACTAAAATTTGAAATGTGCGGAGCCAGTGACTTACTAGACAAAATTTTTGCAAATTCATTGCAGGAAGGTGAAGTGTGATTAAAGGGAAAAAACGAACAAGCGGAACTGAATCACTTCAATCATATATATGTATATAAATTTAATAGCGTACAGTAGCAGCAGCGGCGCACTGAGGATTTCTTTATGGAGGTAGCCCAAAAGATTGAAGATGCAAATGCCGCAGTGGTCTGAGCGATGGCTTATGACCAATCGTCCGAGAAGGGTTCCGGGTTCGAATCTCCATCAGGCATGAATGTTGTGTTTATCTTACGGCACTAGCTCTCTCCCTTCCTTGTAATCAGTGGTCCTAAATTAGGGACGCGCGACTGCTTGTAGCCCATCGAGTTACGCATTGTAGTCGTTAAACCCTCAACAAAAAAAAAAAAAAAAAAAAAAAAAAGAAGAACAAGAAGATGCAAATAAAATACACCGGAAGAAACATCTTCCAATATATTCGGAAGCGGATGAACATACCATAAGTAGCCAATAACAAAGAACGAAGGACAAAGTGATATTTCATGGGAGGAGGTGCTCGGCCTTCTGAGCCTTCCTCCGTACTGATTGTACCACTGTATGATAGTTTATATATATATATATATATATATATATATGGGATGTAAGGTCAGGTGATGCGTAACATCACAGCCTCTCCTTGACAAATGTCAACCCCGCCTTCTCGTGGTGCATCCTGTTCCCACTAAAGGGGCTCTGACGACCGCAAATAGCGGTATAACTATACCATCGGGATCAGAGGAAATGCTATCCCACACTCACCAACCCGCTTGGCCAGCGTGGTGAGTTATGGCCAAACACCTCCAAAATGACTCTACAACTTAAATCTTGGCCCTCAGTCTCCGGCAGCTGGAATGTACCTGGCCAAGGCAGCGGCCAGTGCGACATGAAGGCAGAGGGTGCTAAGAATCCCCCGGAGGACCGGACTAGGCTGCCATTTGATGCTGACCTTGGCAACGTACAACGGACGCTCCCTATCTTCTGATTCAAGGCTTCTTGAATTGGAAGAGGAACTACAAAGGATCAAGTGGGACATCGTCGGGCTGAGTGAGGTAAGGAGAAAAGGAGAAGATCTCATTGAACTGAAAAGTGGACATCTCTTCTATTATCGTGGGACAGATACTGGCAGAACTAGTGGTGTTGGATTTATAATAAACAAGAAACTGAAGGATAAAGTGGTAGAAGTTGAAAGTTCCTCTGACAGAGCTGCACGACTCGTTATCCAAGTATCGAGAAGATACCAGGCTCAGATTATTCAAACTTATGCACCCACCACAAGTCATCCTGAAGAAGAAATTGAAGAATTTTATAAGGAAATTCGTCATCTAAATAATAAAGGTAAGCAGCACTTGAAGATAATTATGGGAGATTTCAATGCAAAAATAGGGCACCGGCAACAGAATGAAACTTCAGTAGGTAAATTCGGTCACGGCAACAGAAACCAGCGTGGAAATACTCTCGTTGAGTTTGCAGAGGCAGAAGGATTTTTCATCTTGAATTCCTTTTCAAGAAAAAGCCACACAGGAAATGGACATGGAGACATCCAATTGGGACGACAAGTGAAATTGATTTTATTATGTGTAACAAAAAATTCGTCATCGAAGACTGCAGTGTGCTAAACAAGTTCAACACAGGTAGTGACCATAGATTGGTGAGATGTAAGATGCACCTCAACACTAAACTGGAACGTGGCAAGCTCATAAGACAAACAAAATGTATTGACATAACCAACCTTAAAAACACCATAATACTTTCAAGTTGGAACTGAAGAACAGATTCTCTGCTTTAGAAGGCCTAACATCGGAAGAAGTGGATATTTCTGAAGTTAACAGAAAAAGTAACCAAAGCTCTTATGGAAACAGCAACAAAATTAGCTGGGTCTAAGAACAAGTTGCATGTAAACAAATTATCAGGAAAAACCAAAATGTTGATGCAAAAAAGAAGAGAGATGAGGACAACTAAAGAAGATGTGACTTCCAAAGTGGAATATATAGAGCTATGCAAGACAGCACGAAAAAGTATCACTGAAGACGTAAGGAAATTCAACTGTGAGCTAGTGAGGAAAGCAATTGAAAACAACCAAAGCCTAAAGATAGCAAAGGGACATCTCAGTAAGGGAAGAAAACAGATTATGGCTCTGAGAAAAGAAGATGGTTCTATAACAAGAAATAGAGGCGAAATTTTGACAAGAGTGAAAGATTTTACTCCAAACTATATGAAAGGGATGATATATGCACTCCAGACATCATGAAAGGTACCAGAGTTCTTCCAGTCCTCCCAGCAGAAGTTGCTCATGCAATCAAGAACATGAAGCGGGGGAAAGCTCCAGGAGAAGATGGAATTACTATAGACATCATACAAGAAGCAAGTGGAGAAATTGAAACAGTACTCGCCCAAATTTTTACTCGATGCCTTAATGAAGGGAAGATTCCTGAGGATTGGAACAATGCTACAATGATCCTGCTACATAAAAAAGGTGACATTGAGGATCTCAGGAACTACAGACCTATCAGCCTCCTATCAGTGGTTTATAAAATCTTCACTAAAGTTCTTTCACACCGCTTGAAGGTAACACTGGACATGGCTCAACCGAGAGAACAAGCTGGATTCAGGAGTGGCTACAGCACAATAGATCATATCCACGTACTGAGAGAACTAATTGAAAGAGCGAGGGAATATGAACTTCCATTGTGCATGGCTTTTATCGATTATGAAAAAGCCTTTGATTCGGTGAAACCATCAGCAGTTACCACGGCTCTGAAATCCTGCGGTATTGAAGATGCATACATTAATATTATTAATAACATCTATGAAAATGCAAGTGCAAAGATTCGGCTGTTTGAAAATACAACACACATAAAAATTGGAAAGGGAGTGAGACAAGGTGACACCATATCTCCGAAGCTCTTTAATGCCACATTGGAAAATGTCTTTCAATCACTGAACTGGGAAAACAAAGGGATAAAGATTAATGGAGATTATCTAACCCACCTTCGTTTTGCTGATGACGTAGTCATTTTTGCAACTACCCCATCAGAGCTGCAGAGTATGATCCAGGAACTTGCTGACAAGAGTAAAGAAGTGGGATTAAAAATGAACTTTCAGAAGACAAAAGTGATGTTCAATGCTTTTACAAGAAATGAAGATTTATCGATTGATGGAGAAAAACTGGAGATAACAGATACGTACGTTTATCTTGGACAGCAGATATCAAGTGAGGGTCACATTGATGAAGAAATTAATCGGCGTACAAAACTTGCCTGGAGAGCTTTTGGAAGAAACAGCATAATTTTCAAGAGCAATATGCCATTATGTCTTAAAAGAAAAGTGTTTGATCAATGCATCCTTCCAGTGCTTACGTATGGTGCAGAGACGTGGACCTTAACTAAAAGAGACATACAAAGGCTGCAGACAACTCAAAGAAGCATGGAGAGGTGCATGCTTGGTATAACCAGGAGAGATAAGAAGAGGAACTCGTGGATCCGAAAAATGACGAGAGTGGAAGACATCATGATCAGAGTTAAATCCCTGAAATGGCAATGGGCTGGACATACTGCCAGAAGGACAGACCATAGATGGACAGCCGAGATTTTAGATTGGATTCCAAGGGACAGGAAAAGACCCAGAAAAAGACCACATGGGAGATGGGTGGATGAAATTCGTAAATATGCGGGAGTGACATGGAGGAGACTGGCACAAGACAGACCGTTGTGGAGGAAACTTGGGGAGACCTTCGTCCAGCAGTGGATTGATAATGGTTGACAATGATGATGATGATGATATATATATACGTATATACTCACAACAAGAAGAAGCAATTTGAAATATATATATAATCATTGTCAACCATTATCAATCCACTGCTGGATGAAGTCTCCCCAAATCTCTTCCACAACTGCCTGTCTTCTCCATGTCACTCTGGCGGCATGATTTCGAATTTCATCTATCCATCTCCCATGTGATCTTCTTCTGGGTCATTTTCTGTCACTCGGAATCCAGTCTAAAATTTTGGTTGTCCATCGGTGATCCGTTCTTCTGGCAACACGTCCAGCCCATTGCCATTTCAGCGATTTCACTCTGGTTATGATGTCGTCCACTCTTGTCATGTTCCTCATTCACGAGCTTCTTATGTTTCCTGGTTACACCAAGCATGCATCTCTCCATGCTTCTTTCAGTTGTCTGCAGTTTTTGTGCGTCTTTTTTGGTTAAGGCCCGTGTCTCTGCTCCACTCGTAAGCGCTGGCAGCATACATTGACGGTTATCCAGCTTTTCCCCATCAATCGATGAATCTTCGTTTCTTGTAAAAGC
The DNA here is from genome assembly GCA_039090855.1 of Macrothele yani. Lineage (NCBI taxonomy): Eukaryota > Metazoa > Arthropoda > Arachnida > Araneae > Macrothelidae > Macrothele > Macrothele yani. The sequence continues at coordinate 169,756,056 of CM077011.1, forward strand.
ATTATACATCACTTTTGTCTTCTGAAAGTTTATTTTTAATCCCACTTCTTCAGTCTTGTCAGCAAGTTCTTGGATCATACTCTGCAGCTCTGATGGAGTAGTTGCAAAAATGACTACATCATCAACAAAACGAAGGTTAGTTAAATAATCTCCATTAATCTTTATCACTTTGTTTTCCCAGTTCAATGATTGAAAGACATTTTGCAATGTGGCGTTAAAGAGCTTGGGAGATATGGTGTCACCTTGTCTCACTCCCTTTCCAATTATTATTGGTACTGTATCCTCAAATATCCGAGCCTTCGCACTTGCATTTTCATACATGTTATTAATAATGCTAATGTATGCATCTTCAATACCGCAGGATCTCAAAGCCATTGTAACTGCTGATGGCTTCACGGAATCGAAGGCCTTTTCATAATCAATAAAGCCATGCATAGTGGCAGTTCACATTCCCTTGTTCTTTCAATTAGTTCTCTCAGTACATGGATATGATCTATAGTGCTGTAGCCACTCTTGAATCCAGCTTGTCCTACTCGTTGTGCCATATCTAATGTTATCTTCAAGCGATGTGAAAGAACCTTAGTGAAGATTTTATAAACCACTGAAAGGAGGCTGATGGGCCTGTAGTTCCTGAGATCCTCAATGTCACCTTTTTTATGGAGCAAGATCATTGTAGCATTGTTCCAATCCTCAGGAATCTTCACTTCATTAAGACATCTGGTGAAAACTTGGGCGAGTGTAGTTTCAATTTCTCCACTTGCTTCTTGTATAATGTCCACGGTAATTCCATCTTCTCTTGGAGCTCTTCCCCGTTTCATGTTCTTAATTGCATATGTAACTTCTGCAGAAAGGATTGGAGGGACTTTGGCACTGGTACCTGTCATAATGTCTGGAATAGATGTATCATCCCTTTCATACAGTTTTGAGTAGAAATCTTTTGCCCTTGTCAAAATTTCGTTTCTTGTTACAGTAACATCTTCTTCTTTCAGAGCCATAATCTGTTTCTTCCCTTACTCAGATGTCCGTTTGCTTTCTTCGGGCTTTGGTTGTTTTCAATTGTTTTTCTCATTAGTTCACTATTGATATTCCTTATGTCTTCAGTGATACTTTTTCGCACTGTCCTGCATAGCTCTATATACTCCGCTTTGGAAATTACGAGTTCTTTATTTGTCCTCATCTCCCTTCTCTTATGCATCAACATTTTTGTTGTTCCTGAAATTTTCTTCATATGCAACTTGTTCTTAGTACCAGCTATTTTTGTTGTTGTTTCCATAAGCGCCTTGGTGAGTTCTCTGTTAACTTCAGAAATATCCACTTCTTCCGATGTTAGGCCTTCTAAAGCAGAGAATCTGTTCCTCAGTTTGAACTTGAAGGTGCTATGATGTTTTTTAACGTTGGTTATGTCAATAGATTTTGTTTGTCTTATGAGCTTGCCACGTTCGAGTTTAGTGTTGAGATGCATCTTACATCTCACAATTCTAAGGTCACTACCTGTGTTGAACTTGTTTAGCACACTGCAGTCTTCGATGACCAATTTCTTGTTACACATAATAAAATCAGTTTCACTTGTTGTATCATTAGGATGTCTCCATGTCCATTCCTTGTGTTTTTCTTCTTGAAAAAAGGAGTTCTTGATGAAAAACTCTCCATGTCCATTTCTTGTGTTTTTTTCTTGAAAGAAGGAGTGCATGATTCTGCTTCTGCAAACTCTACGAGAGTATTTCCACATTGATTTCTGTTCCCATAACCGAATTTACCAACTGAAGTTTCATTCTGTTGCTATATATATATATATATATATATATATATATATATATATATATATATCATCATCATCATTGTCAACCATTAACAATCCACTGCTGGACGAAGGTCTCCCCAAGTTTCCTCCACAACGGTCTGTCTTGTGCCAGTCTCCTCCATGTCACCCCTGCATACTTTCGAATTTCATCCACCCATCTCCCATGTGGTCTTCTTCTGGGTCTTTTCCTGTCCCTTGGAATCCAATCTAAAATTTCGGCTGTCCATCGATGATCTGTCCTTCTGGCAGTATGTCCAGCCCATTGCCATTTCAGGGATTTAACTCTGATCATGATGTCTTCCACTCTTGTCATTTTTCGGATCCACGAGTTCCTCTTCTTATCTCTCCTGGTTACACCAAGCATGCACCTCTCCATGCTTCTTTGAGTTGTCTGCAGTCTTGGTATATCTCTTTTAGTTAAGGTCCACGTCTCTGCACCATACGTAAGCACTGGAAGGATGCATTGATCAAACACTTTTCTTTTAAGACATAATGGCATATTGCTCTTGAAAATTATGCTGTTTCTTCCAAAAGCTCTCCAGGCAAGTTTTGTACGCCGATTAATTTCTTCATCAATGTGACCCTCACTTGATATCTGCTGTCCAAGATAAACGTACGTGTCTGTTATCTCCAGCTTTTCTCCATCAATCAATAAATCTTCATTTCTTGTAAAATCATTGAACATCACTTTTGTCTTCTGAAAGTTCATTTTTAATCCCACTTCTTTACTCTTGTCAGCAAGTTCTTGGATCATACTCTGCAGCTCTGATGGGGTAGTTGCAAAAATGACTACGTCATCAGCAAAACGAAGGTGGGTTAGATAATCTCCATTCATCTTTATCCCTTTGTTTTCCCAGCTCAGCGACTGAAAAACACCCTCCAATGTGGCATTAAAGAGCTTCGGAGATATGGTGTCACCTTGTCTCACTCCCTTTCCAATTTTTATGTGTGTTGTATTTTCAAACAGCCGAATCTTTGCACTTGCATTTTCATAGATGTTATTAATAATATTAATGTATGCATCTTCAATACCGCAGGTTTTCAGAGCCATTGTAACTGCTGATGGTTTCACCGAATCAAAGGCTTTTTCATAATCGATAAAAGCCATGCACAATGGAAGTTCATATTCCCTCGCTCTTTCAATTAGTTCTCTCAGTACGTGGATATGATCTATTGTGCTGTAGCCACTCCTGAATCCAGCTTGTTCTCTCGGTTGAGCCATGTCCAGTGTTACCTTCAAGCGGTGTGAAAGAACTTTAGTGAAGATTTTATAAACTACTGATAGGAGGCTGATAGGTCTGTAGTTTCCGAGATCCTCAATGTCACCTTTCTTATGTAGCAGGATCATTGTAGCGGTGTTCCAATCCTCAGGAATCTTTCCTTCATTAAGGCATCGAGTGAAAATTTGGGCGAGTACTGTTTCAATTTCTCCACTTGCTTCTTGTATGATGTCTACAGTAATTCCATCTTCTCCTGGAGCTTTTCTCCGCTTCATGTTCTTGATTGCATGTGCAACTTCTGCTGGAAGATATATATATATATATATATATATATATATATATTCTATAAAGAAGATACCTAAGCAAAAAAATACAAATATAATTTTGACTCACACCTAGTACAACATAGAAAAGGTTATGTATCTACCTGTGTGAGTAAAAGGAGAAAAGATAAAAAAATAAAATAAAACGACTGAATGTAGAAGGTGTCGAGAATACTGAGCCTTGGCTTTATCAAGGACCAGCAAAAACTCTGCATTTTCTCACTTATATATATATATATATATACAAAGTGTTCGTAAAGTCTTTCCCACACTACAAAAATTAATATAAAAAAATGTGTTACAGGTACAAGAAAGGGATTGCGCGACAATGATGGTGCACAAGTATAAAGTTTTTTTCCAGTGTCAATACACCTCCACATGGGCGTCATTTGTGGCCCGGAGGACATCTAAGCAATATTCAATTTCACGCTATGTTTCGTTTAACATCTCAGCTGAGACAGAACCAATGACGTACGTTCTGATCTCCAACGTCTGGACATCCGGAACACTGCTAGAATAAACTTGGTCTTTTACATAACTCCACAGGAGAAACTCTAGAGGGGTTATGTCAGGCAATCGAGGTGGCGATATCATGGGACCGTCGCGGCCAATCCATCTGTCCGGAAATGTGGCATTCAGGAACTCACGAACCATTATTGGCCCATGTGTTGCGGCACCGTCTTGTTGGAAAATAACCGAAGGTTGGAGTGCATGCAACTGAGGTGCTACAAAAAGTTCTGGCAAGTCCAGGTACACGTTACCGTGGGCTCTAAAAAAGAAAGATCCGATGATTTTGTCCTGCATCAGACCCCACCATACGTTCACTTTTGGGCTAGCGCTCTGTTGTTCGAGTACATAATGGCGATTTTCTGATCCCCAGATTCGCACATTGTGCCTATGTACTGTACCAGAGACGTGGAATGTGGCTTCATCTGAGAAACGGACACTGTGCAGATAATCACTATCATGAGCTACGTGCTGCAACATCTCCGTCGCAAATGAAGCCCGGTGAGGCCGGTCATCAGGCTGAGGAGCTTGAACGATCTGTACCTTATAAACATACAGATGAAGACGTTAGTGTAAATTTTTGTGAATTGTGGCACGGGGAATCCCAGTTTCCAGTGAAGCACGACGAATGGATGTCGCAGAAATGTCTCCTGATTCAGTGAAGCACGACGAATGGATGTCGCAGAAATGTCTACTGATTCAGTGAAGCACGACGAGTGGATGTCGCAGAAATGTCTCCTGATTCAGTGAAGCACGACGAATGGATTTCGCAGAAATGCCTGCCGAACAGCTGCAGTTGTCTCTTGTGTAACCGGTTGTCGGCCTGCTCGGGGAGATCGCCAACACTACCCGTCGCTTTAAACTTTTCATACCAAGCTTTTATGCTTTGTTTTGTCTTTTTGCCTGGTGGTGAATGTCTGTGCTATTTTCTGAAATGACTCTGGACAGATAAACGCCGATTTGGTCTCATGGAACTACAACACGCAAACCGCTTTTTCTTGCATGGGAGCCCTTATTGATGAAGTGCTCCTCTTATTCAGCAGTACATCTAAAGAACAGAAAAAACAACAACTTTATGAGTGCTGCTATATTATGTTGCCAACCATTTTATTTTAACTTACATATATTTTCTTATATAAATTTTTGTAATGTGGAAAATACTTTATGTACACCCTGTATATATACAGGGGTTGCACTGCCGATCGCATTCGTCGCAATTTGCGAAAAAAGCAATCCTTTTGGCGATGGAAAAAAAGTTTTGACGAAAATGTTGGCGATTACATTTTTGTACTATCATAACACTTTGGCGAAAAAAATTGAATTTGGCGAATGGGTTGGCGAAAACTAAAAAAAAACTAGAGCAATCGCTGCCGCACACGCACACGCACACGCACACACACACTTGGGCAAAAAATTCCGCTCATGCGGATGCGGATTTTACCCGACGCTGATATATCACAAGTTAAAAAGTTTTCAGGTGCATACTGTAACGTTGTATTTATTCAGCGTATGAACTTTGGTAACCATGAACACGAATCTCTACGGTAAGTTTCTGTTTCTTCGCAATTTTAGCTGACGTAGTTTATTTGTTTCTTTTTTTCTTTTGTAATAAGGCTGTTCATGGATTTTAGTTTGTAACCAAACAAGGAATATTTATTTCTCTCTCTCTCTCTCTTTCTCTCTCTCATCTTTTAAACTGTAATTATAAAAATGGTATGTTTCTACTTCTGTCTTAGAAATTCGCTCAAAGCACTCCTCCACGAGCGGCGGTTACAGCTGCGACCCTGAGGGGCATACTCTCAACCAGGCGTTGTACGACGGCTTGCGGTATTTTCTTCCCCTCGGCTTGGAGAAGACAGGTCAGTTCCTTCACCGATTTTGGACGGTGGGGGCACCCCTTAAGTCGACGCTCCAACTCGTCCCAGAGGTGCTCGATAGGGTTAAGGTCCGGGCTCTGCGCAGGACAGTCCATTCGATTAACCCCATTGTCACCATACCAAGCCAGGGTGGACCTCGCAACATGACAGGTGGCATTGTCATCCTGAAAATAACATGGGTCCACCCCGTAAAACTGCCACAACGTAGGAAGCGCGTGGTCATCCAAAATTGTGCAGTAGGTCTCGGCGTTTAGTCTACCCGGAATTGCGACCAAGGGTCCAGTGCCATACCAGGATAAACACCCCCATAGCATAATTCCACCACCGCCGAACTTCACAGTTGGCACAATACATTTCGCCAGGAGGCGTTCTCCAGGCAGACCCCAAACCCTGCCATCCAAACGATAGAGAGTGAACCTTCATTCGTCGCTCCAGAGAACCTGTTTCCACTCTTCAACGGTCCACTGTCGACGTTCTTTGCACCACGTTAGCCGAGCAGAGCTATTGGACTTGGTGATCAAAGGCTTGTGGGCGGCAGCACGTCCATAATAACCGAGCAGATGGGCTTCCTTACGGATGGTATTCATCGAAAGAACACTTGCGGATGCCTGTTGAAACTCCTCGCGGATGTGGCCCATCGATTTGGTGCGGTTCTTCCGAATTTCTTTGGACAGCACTAGTCGGTGTCTAACTCCCAGTTTTGTGGGTCTGCCGGGTTGGGGCACATTCCGATAGCCACCTCTCATCTTCCACTTGCAAATCACGTAGGCCACTGTCGATTTTTGGTACTTCAACTCGCTGGATATGTCACGATGGATCGGCCATTTCTGTGATACCCGACGATTACACCTTTTTCCAAATCAGAGAGATCCGAACTGCGTGGCATCTTGCATGCGACTGGGTGTGTTGTTGTTTCCCACACGATATTTAACGGCGGCAGCCGTGACGTGTATCAGGACCGCGGATATCGTCGATTGCAGGGGTGTCCAATTACTTGTTGGAAGATAGTGTAGTTGGTGCTCGTGAGATGGGCCATAGTATTTCGGAGGTAGAAACGAAGTTCGGATTTTCACGGACGACCATTGCAAGGGTGTACCATGACTACAAGAATTCCGACAAAACCTCCAACGTACGATACCAGTGTGGCCGTAAAAAGACATTGGGTGAACGTGACCATCGTCGGCTGTCAAGAATCGTTTCACGCGATAGGCGTGCAACACTCTCGCAGGTATCATCGGAATTCAATGCTGGAGCTTCAACGACCATCAGCGTCCGGACTGTGCAGCGTATCGTGTACGATATGGGCTTTGGGAGCCAACGTCCAACTCGAGTCCCATCGATGGGTGCACGGCACAGAGCTAAGTGCCTCGCTTGGGCATGGCAACACCGCCACTGGACACTTGATGACTGGAAACAAGTAGCCTGGTCCGACGAGTCGCGTTTCCAACTGTATCGGGCAGATGGAAGGATTCGTGTGTGGCGCAAACCCCATGAAGCCATGGATCCTGCCTGTCAACAGGGAACTGTACTGGCTGGTGGGGGTCCGTAATGGTCTGGGGTGTGTTTAGCTGGACTTCACTGGGACCCCTGGTATGTCTACAAACGTCTGTGATTGGGCAACGCTGTGTGCGCATCCTTTCTGACAAGGTACACCCGTTATGTCCTGCATTCATGCTGATGGGTTGGGCCTGTTCCAACAGGACAATGCACCTCCACACATGTGTCGGTATGTCACATTATGGTTAAAGAAGCATTCATATGAGTTTGGGGTGTTGCCATTCCCACCCAAATCTCTAGATTTGAACATGATAGAACTCATTTGGGATGTCATGCAACGCGCTATCGAACACAGGAATTCGAGACCTCGGAATACACCCGAATTGTGGAACGCTCTGCAGGAAGTATGGTTTGCATTGCCTACAGAATATTTCCAGAAGCTAGTGGAGTCCATGCCCCGTCGCATTTCTGCAGTCCTGCGCTCCCGTGGGGGATCTACCAAGTATTAGACTGGTGTACCAGTTTTTCTGGCACTTCTGTGTACATCGATAAAAAAGAACAAAAGGCAAGGATAATCGTTCTCATAGTTCAGGCTTCCCAATGCAAAAATAATTTTTCAGATCGAACTAATAAGTGCAGAGGTATGGTGTTAACAGAGACAACGGCCTTAGTGATGGCCAGGAACGTAGCAAACTTTTCTTATCTGGGAGGGCGAGCCTCGGAATTACGCCCCTTTGAGTTCAAAAGTTCCTTACTTCCACTCAAACACTATGCTGTTCTTACTTTCTTATACTTTCGTTATATGAAAGTATTATGATCGTTAAAAAATCTCACTCCCGGTTTTCGACATCATTTTACTCAAAATTAAAAAATTAGGTGAATACCCAAGAGACAACGGTTTCAAATATCAAGTGAAACGTAAAAGTTATGTGAAGACCGACAACACAACACATGCAGAAAGGCAGAATGAAATCAAACCAGCACAGAACGAACGAGTATTAGATAGTAAATGTAACAATAGAAAGATGCTTTCGGAGTAGGGCTTGGAAAAATTCCGTCCAAGGTTAAATGCTCAGAGGAACATTCGGCAAGAGAGTACAAAGGACTAATAATTAGATCATCATCCTTACGACGCATTCGGAATGGTCACGGATGTTAGGCATATCAGCATATTGTTTTACATACCTCCATCCACTGTTTCGGACAATTCCATGTATCCACATGAGGTGGTCAACAACTCATAGTGTAAGCTCTGTACGCTGGTTAGCTGCACATAATAGTGTATGCTGCTAACTAAAGTATTTACAAAAGAAGATACTAAAGTGTATAACTTTATTTTTGAGTTAAAATGCTCGGCAAATTTATTCACACTCTGTTCATTTCTATTTTTTACGCTCCTCAGAGTACGAAATTACGCTCCTGGTATGACCATCCTGGGAGGCAACCGTCCTCCCTGCCCTCCCGGTAGCCACGGACGGCCCAGGTGATAGCATAAGCACGTTCTATTTTTTCAAAAGTGCTAAAAAGTACAAGTATTGTTCTTGGCTTTGCAATGCCCAGAATAATTGTAATCCACGTTAAATCTTCAGTGCACTAGAATCAACTTTGACCGTCCTGAAGCGTAAATCAAACTCTGGTGATTTCTGTCTGAGTATGTTCCTGATGTTGTAAATAGCTACACACTGTGATTTTCTGATAAAAAGGGAGGCAAACGTTTTCAAGCTTGGTGACGATTTAACTTTGGATTACACTTATTTTGGAAATTTTTACATCAACTATAGCACTTGTCATTTTCCGAAATGCCCCTTTCGCATTTGCAAGATTAGTATTCGTGAAATATGGAAATAAAACCATTTGCAATTAGTCTTTTCTTGAAAAGAGAGGAAAAGGAAGTGTGAACGCACACCATGGGTAAAAGTTGTTAGTTTTGACAAAGCAATATTTGAAAACTCACCTCACTCTCCGAAAATCCAAGTCTACCGTACACTGACTCCTTTGCTTCTTCACCGATTTCATCGCCGGAGTCTTCAGACTGTACTCCGCTGTCTGCAGTGCTAATGCGAGAGTGCCGATGTTCTGGATCGTGATCACTCCCCTCCCGTGAGTAGTTAACAGGTGCTGCCCTTATTTGGTCGACAATCCTAAGACTCGACTGCGGTGAGGTTTGGACAGGGATATGAATTTTAGGACTAGAGTCGTCAATAAACGCAGGATTTATCGCCCCAGAAGAAACGTATGCTGTTGTTTTGTTCGACCGGGATTTGGAATTGACATCATCCCCTCTGTTTCCACACTGAGTGTTTTCCATTTCATCGTCCACAACTCTTTTGAACTCGTCGTCATAAGGCAGTTTTTCATGAGTTCTAAGTAGCTCGACGGCCAAAGACAGCTTATTAACGTAAAGATGTTTGTCTCCGCACTGGCTTTCGTACCTGTGGGGTATAAGTTCGACGTCTTCTGATCCTGCTTCACTTCCACTGTCCCCTTCGTGCACAATGATCTCTGACTTCTGGACATCCTGCCGCATTTCCGCCGAGACAGAGGCAAAATCCTCGGAGCCTCCACTCCTGTCCTGACCATTTGGTAGTCCGAGCAAAGGGGAAGGGATTGGAGTTATCGTGTCTTCCGTTTCTGATTGATCTGTGAGGTTTTCATCAAACGCAAATTTATAGATAGATTGGTTAGCTTGCAAGGGTGGCCTTGAAGTGAGATGTTGTATCTTGCTAAGTTCCAACTCAGTTTCTCGAATCAGAGCTTCAGAGTTGGCCACGTAAGACAGAAAGCTGTGAGGAGACGATCGATGAGAATCATAAGGTTGTTTGTCTTTATCCTGACTACACTCGTTGGACGAGGGTGCAGACTCATCTTCACCATAAGAGCTCTTTACTACCAAGGTGTTTCCTTTATTTCCATCATCATTTACGCTACGATTTTTTGGTACTAAACTACTATCCGTCTTGCATTCCTCAAATTTTCCTAGCCCTTGGTTTTCAGTTACAGCGTTGTTCTTTGTCGGTGAGTGGTGCCTTGCACCAGCTACTGTATAATTGCTCGAGTCATTTTTTCTGAAACCCTGAAAGCGTCTCTTTGAATTTCGGTTTGCTGCTCATTTTCATTGGGACTTTCATACTCTCCAACGTTGTGTGCTGGTGTCTCTAGATTCCCACTTTCCTCCCACGATCTCCCTTCCCCACCAAAATCTTGGACGTCTGCTTCTGCATCGTCAAGCGAGACACTGAAAAAATTGTTTTCTTCATTTATGGAAAGTTCTGCTGCTCTGCATTTAAGTAAATTTTTTTCATTTTCATTTTGGATGTAACTGTCACATGAGATTTTGTTATTTTGCCAATTCTTTGGGCTGGTGTAGGAATCAGAATTTTCTACTCTTAGATCCTCGTGTACTTTCTTGTGCACGTCGGGGAAATCGGGATTTTGATTTTTTTCTCAGAACGTTTTCCATTTCAAAGTGTTCTGGTTTATCTTCACATTCCCATAAGTTTACCGTGGTTTCACTAGATTTTCCCACGCTTTCTGTCCTTTTATTTAATGCGTTGCACCGGAGTTTTTTGCTCTTTGAACTGTTATCTTTATGGGGCGAATTCTTCGAATTTGAAAAATTTGCTCCTGGGTTTTTGACTTTCGTTGTTTCATGGTTTACCTCATTTTCTAATTTATTTTGGATTCTTGGATTTTCTTCACTCACCTGTTCTTCAACTTTCAGAATCAAGTCAGTAAGAATTTTTTGTATGAGGTCCTCTTCCGTCTCTGAAAGCGTTTCACCACAAACCTGAAGGAGAGGAGAATTATAACTAGTTTCCTGATCAATTTTTTTAGGATACTGTGTATTATCCGTGCTTGCAACGCTTGTTACTAAATTTTTAGTACACAGCAGAGCTTCCTCCCGGTGGTTGAGACGTGCAGACTCTGCAGCAGTAGCTTTGTCTTCCTGATTGTTTAGTACACAATCATATTGTTTTGGTTCTTTAACGTGCGACAGTGAGCCATTTCCTGTTGCCGGCAATGGAAGGGGGATCTTTGCTCTCTGTTGTTGGTTGCAACTTTCATTGTTTAGTGTTGTGTTCCTTTCTGCATCAAGGTCGCAGCCGTTGTTCTTCGTCGCTGTTGCACCAGTACTTCGGACAGAAGAAGTTTTCGCTGCAGGAATTACAGCGTAGTCGGCGTTATATTCCTAAAACGAACAGAAATGAAAAGTATTCAATGAAAACTATACATCATTTCAAGGGAGCACATCAGCATAATATTTTAGCAAAAAAAATTGTATGTTTGCATGATTCAGATGAAGAATTTGGTCTTTCTCCACCACGCTTGTTTTTTTAAAAATAGCAATAACAAAAATAAAAAACACTGCTTTCACACTTTGGACATTTCCATTCGATCTCATGTAGAGAGTGTGGGAAAGAAAGCTGCAAAATTTTAAACTAGGGAAAATGTTGCTCCGAAAAAATGAAGGAAAAGAGAAGCGAAAATTTTTAACTTATCACGCAGGACAGGACCGTAACTAGGATATGGCCAGTGTATCCCGTGCCGTACGTGTCAATTAAACGAGAGCGCCGTACCTGGATTCAAATAGTTAAACGAATAATAAGTAGTAATGTAAGGTTCAGAAGCGTAACAAAGCCGGAGCAGGAGGGGCGGCTGTCCAGGGCGCAGCTCAAGAGACAGCTCAAAATTCTCTGCGTACAATATGATTAAAACTGGAATGGAAGCTTTTGCACTAGTTTATGGTATAACTTTTTCGCTCCATACTTCGTCGTTTATCCATTTACCAAATTTACTTATAATATCTTTCACCAGTTTTGGCAGCTTATAATTCTCATTCCTTCCTCAAAATGTATAGGGGGTATAAGCTGTTCACATACAGAAATGAAGGCGCCTTTGTACGTACACTGCAAGATAAGAATGTTGTTCACATTGCTGAATGTTCTATTGAGGAAATTCGATCATTACTGCTACTACTGCAAGCTGCATTCGGTCCACTTAATGAGTTACCAAAAGGTCCGAACTTCGAAGTCGTCCTATTCATCTTCTGTATTTTACAGATATAATGGCGTTCCACGTCCAGTTCGGCTTCACTACTCAAAACATTACTGACGTAAGGGTAAGGAAATCGCTCGAAACCCTTACCCTTACATCAAGGATGTTTTGAGTGCTGGCCCCCATTTCCTAGCTTCTTCCAACGCAATTAAACTGGAAAAAATGGCGATCCCGTTTGGGATAAGAAATGAAACCTATAGTAGCTCCATAAAACCCTATTTACTGTACATACCCAATAAAAATGTTTATAAATATTTCTGGACAGATAAACTTTTTCTTACTTTTGCTAGAAAAGTATGTAAAGAAGACATCTTAACGGACTTAAAAGCAAGGAATACGCGAACCAATACTGAATCTTACATTGGCTACTTAATTTATATAGCGGTTCCAAATGAACTGGAGACAATCAATTTGCACGTGTTCAAAGTGCACGTGTTTTTTTTCTAAGACAATCAACTTGTACGTGTGTTTTTTTCTTCTGAGACAATCAACTTGCACATCTTATACATATTGGCTACTTAACACAGCGGTTGTAAACCAACAGCAGACAACCAACTTGCACATCTTACATTGGCTACTTAACACAGCAGTTGCAAATCAACTGCAGACAATCAACTCGCACATTTTACATTGGCTACTTAATACAGCGGTTTCAAATCAACTGCAAACAATGAACTTGCACATCTTACATCAGCTACTTAATACAGCGGTTGTAAATCAACTGCAGACAATGAACTTGCACATCTTACATCAGCTACTTAACACAGCAGTTGCAAATCAACTGCAGACAATCAACTCGCACATTTTACATTGGCTACTTAATACAGCGGTTTCAAATCAACTGCAAACAATGAACTTGCACATCTTACATCAGCTACTTAATACAGCGGTTGTAAATCAACTGCAGACAATGAACTTGCACATTTTACATCAGCTACTTAATACAGCGGTTGTAAATCAACTGCAGACAATGAACTTGCACATCTTACATTGGCTACTTAATACAGCGGTTTCAAATCAACTGGAGACAATCAACTTGCACGTGCTCAAAAGTTCCAGGCTACTAAGTTCAATTTGCGGTTTTCCACCTACTGCTTTCAATAAAGACTGTTTTCAACGTTTTATGTTTAAGAAACGTATCTTGTTACTTGAAAATGGAGTACAGGTTGAAAATTGAAAATTCATTTATGTAAGAGAGTGGTTAGTTTATCGCAAAACGGAAAATCCTCCCGTGAGATAGCTGAACTGCTGTCAATAGGAAAATTCACAGTAAACTATATTTGAAAAAGCATCGAGCTGGATATGGTATTTAAGACATGTCACATAGTGGAAAACCACGGAAAACCACCATTTAAGGACAGAACAACGAAATGAAAGTCAACTGCTGACGCACGTAAAATTGCTGTTCAAATTGCACAGAAATTAAAGGAGACAAATCTTGTTGATGTTAGCCGTGTCACAGTTTTCAGGCATTTATACGTGAAGTGGGATTTTTGGTGGAGTTCGCGAGAGAAAACCTTAAAACTTTTTGTTAATAAAAAACATCAGAAGGGCAGGCCGGTGTTTGCCAAGATGCATAATCTCATGTGACAGTTACATCCGAATTCCTACAATAAAGTACGAGGGAGGACATGTGATTGTTTGGGGAGAGATTTCTTCAAAAGGTGTTGGTCCTTTAATACAAAGCCGTGGTAAGATGAACGGAGCTACAGGGATATTTTACAAGGCAATTTACTACCATATGTGCAAAGAAATTTGAGTAGAAACTATGTATTTCAGCACGCTAATGCCTTAACATACTGTACGTGTAGTACTGTGAAGATATGAATGTCTGCCAAAAAAAATTCACGTAATGAAGTGGCCATCACGATCGCCTGAATTAAACCCCTTACAAAACCTTTGGAACGAATGTGCGGGCTCATAAAACTCTAATTCGATCAATTTTTTCAAACATTGAAGGAGGAATGAAATCAATTTATTCTCTACGACATTAAACCTCTTACTGTATCTACCTCACGTATTGTGCGGTTGTAATTGCTTCTGAGGGTATGGCAACAAAGTACTAAATGTATATTATTCTTGTACACTATTATGTTTTATTACATCCCTTTATTTTATCATGGGCCAATGTGACCGGATATTTTTGAACATCTGTATATGTTATAAAATGTAAATTTCTCAATGCAAATAATTGAGATATTTATGTCTTTCGTTAAAATAAATTTCTTGTTATATAATGGAAATACTGCATATTCGTGTTAGTTTCATACACCTAAAGATATAAAAATATTTCAAAGGATAAACGAAGAATAAATACTGGCTGAAACTTATGAACGTCATTGTACTTTAGTTTGTTAAACTACGATGGAAATGGAAATGAGGGCAACGGTAAATTTGCAAATGTGGGCCTCCTTCTGGTCAGCCGAAAACTAGCTGGTTCTTAAAATCTATTGCACAACCGTTAATGATTATTAGTTATCAGTTAACTACAGGAGAATATGGCAACAAAAGAAAATATAAAATTCAGTGTGAAACGAAATGTCAAAGGCAACTCCCATGGGATAGCGTTAGTTATTTTGAAAAATTGCAATTGCATATGTGTGTTGATACCAAATAAAGCAAACTTGTGCGTAATTAACAGAGAAGAGACTGTAGTTGTGCCTTAAAACTCATGCAACATGCATAATCAAAACATTTCAAACACCAAGCGCTACATATTTTTTGTCTTAACGACTTCGGCGTGTGTGTGTGTGGAGGGGGGGATTTTTTTGTGGTTTGGCTCGGACGCAGTTACGCTTCTGGTAAGATTTAAAAACAGTAACGGGAGCACAAATTTTCTATATATGTGAATATTTTCATTATTTTTACACACAGTCGAGTCACATTATTGTGACCACCTCCTACTTTTGACGTCAATAACGCGTAACCAATGAAAAGAAGACACGTGTCGTGAGCTGGTTTGGAGGGTATATAAGGTGTGCTGTAAGCATTCTGAAAACATATCACTCTTTACCCACATGGATAAAATGAGCGATTATTATCTGCTTTTGGGCCAAGGGTGGCAGTATTTCTGAAACAGCGCAGTTTGTGAACTGTTCGCGTGCTGCTGTGGTTAAAGTGTATCGTGATTGGAGAAAAGGCACCATTGCGAATAAGCGATGTGGAAACTGCTGAGCGCCATTGATGTGAGAGGTGAACGTCGGCTTCGAACATGCGTGAGGGCTGATCGATACGCTACATTGGAGCAACTCACTGGCTGAATGAACCAGGGGGCTAACGGAAGTGTGTTTGAAACGCCAATGCAGCGAACCCTGCTGCGTATGGGGTTCCGATGCAGACGGATGGTCACTGCACCTATGCTAACGAAGGTGCATCGGCAGAAAAGGCTTACATTTGCACGGCAGTATCGGAATTTGACTTCTGCTGATTGGCAAATGATTACCTTCTCCGATGAATCACGTTATCTGCTTCATCCAACGGATGGATGTTGGTGTATAAGGTGAGAAACAACGGAATACAAACACTCTTCAACCATTAATGGAAGAACAAAAGCTGATGGGGCAGCGTTATTGTCTGGGGAGTGTTTTCGTGGCATTCTCTGGGTCCACTGATACCTGTGAAAGGCATTATGGACCGAATTCGCTATGAATCTATCCTTGTAGATCACGTACACCCATACATGCTGATTATCTTCCATGGGGCGGATGGGAGCTTCCAGCACGGCAATGCGACGTGTCTCGCAGCTAGAAATGTCCGAGAGTGGTTGGAAGAGTACAATGAAGACTTCAAAGTACTTCCCTGGACCTCTAATTCGCCAGACTTAAACCCAATCGAGCCTCTCTGGAACCACCTCGATCGTGTTGTTCGCTCTATGGATCATTCACCACGCACTCTTCAGCAGCTGTCAGATGCACTACAGTCAGTATGGATGCACATACCTGTGAACACCTTCTGAGTCACTCCCAGCCCGTCTAGCTGCTGTCTGCCCTGCACACCGCGGTTACTCTGGATATTATCTGGTGGTCACAATAATGTGACTTGACCGTGTACATGTTTGAATTTTGCGTTTCAGTGGCGACATGAACTCACGCTGTTTCTCCAGAAGTTGGCTGCAAGTCTTTCGCTTACAAGGCTACAGAGAAAATATTAATTATTTTCTTGACTGTCGAACCAAATTGATGTAGCCCCGCATTATAACGGCTGAGCGAATGTGTGCTTTGTATTCCTTGACAAGGGAACGGGGACGGGGCCTGTGTTTTGGTAGGTCAAGTTCTGAGCGGGAGGTCGAATTGAACGATCAGGCGTGAGTTATGCAAGTGACTGAAATAGTAAAGAGATTATAGATGGCTCCCAAAATGATTTGTCTATAGAAACAGATTTTGACGATGTTACTGTATAAGAGGTCTTAAAGATAGGTCCAGAAGATACTAAATACACCCTAAAACTGAGAACACAATAAATTCATATAAATCCGTAAATTGGTGTAGTAAGAAAGAGCATTTTAATTAGCCGAGCTTTTGCCTGATAACAGAAGGCTTTATCAAAGCGAGTGAATTTATTGTCTTCTCAGTTTCTCAGCAATTTACAAGACTGAAGGCACCTAATTTAATTTGTAGTAGTTATTTGCTTTTGTAATGTGCACTGATGATAGTAATAAAATACTTTCCTTACCAAAAAGACTATATCTTTATTGTTCATAAGAGAAAATTATATGAGTATAATTATTTGGATAAGTATTGGTTTTCGTAGTTGAACTTTAGCTGTTATTTTGTGATGATTGCGTTTTAAATTGATGTTTCCTTCATTAAGGTGAACGTCAAGTAATTTTGCTTCCTATACTTCTAATAGAAAAACTTTTGTACACATTTCCTTCACAATTAGTGTGTCCCCAAGGATGAAAATTTGAACATCGATTAAAATAACTTCATATTATAACTTGGAATACTTAACATTTTCTAAAACATAACCATAATTATATTAAAAATCAATAACTTTTCCTTTGGTGGTGCTGAAACCAGAAAAAAGATGGCGCGACCTGTACTTTGATGACGTCAGTAGACAAACAAATTTTGGATTGCATAATTATGGTTATGTTTCAGAAAATATTAAGTATTCCAAGTTATAAAATGAAGCTATTTTAATCGATGTTCAAATTTTCATCCTTGGGAACGCACTAATTGTGAAGAAAATGTGTACAAAAATTTGCGCAATGGAAGTATAGGAAGCAAATTTACTTGACCTTAAGGCGTGTTTCTAATGTATGGCCATAAGAGCCAAAAATCTTAGTTACGGCTTTGACATAGGACAATATATAATCAAATCTTAAGAATATTTTAAGAGGGAATAAGGTTTCAACATGGGAAAATGCAAAACATTTCAATGATATTTTCACCGAGGGACTCTAATACTGCTGCCTCATTAATTATGGATACCGCACACACAGGCACGTACTGTGCCGGACAGATTGATAGAAAATAGCCTGTTTAAACATTTATTTTTGTTATTACTTTTTCTTTTTGTTTTGTGCTCGAAAAATCTTAATTCGTGTCTAGTTTTCATGAAAAAATATGAATTCATCAAGAAGTTTCCATTCTTGATATTATACTGACTGCCAAAAGGACTTCCTCCTGTTTATGACAGAAGTGCATTGCTTCTCATGCAACGCAGGCATTACACAGGACAACCACTAAATATGTTAACCAAGATTATTTTCTTATCACTCAGATTAACGACATTAATATAACTTACAATAACTTTCTGTATTTGTGAGTGGGATTAATTGAAATTGTAGATTTTCACTCCTTTTTTCATCTTTTTTGACATTTTCTGCTTTAGAATTGCTATTTTACATTGTTATTTTCCAAGCAATACGGTTATTGACTTACAAAAAATTAAAATAATAAAATATATCAGCCAGGTGATTCAGATGCTCAAACAGAATAGCAGTGATGTTTTGTTTTTCAAATTGTCAAAGTAAGTGCGAGGAATCGAGGAATAGTTCAAAAAGAGAATTGAAAGTCATGTCACAGCATAATCCTACGCACCAGTGTCTATCTAAGACCGTTTCTGTTGGAATTCCATAGTGATAAGGTATTTTTGTCTGAAAGTGATGTTATGGCAAAATGTGTATATAAACTCCACGAAAGCAAATGGAGATGAGAAAAATTTTCGATGTTATTCCTAAAATTATGAATATGAAGAAGGAATGTAAAAAAACCAACACTGAAATCGTAAAAATCGGTATACACAAAGCAATAGTTGGATGGCAATTTAGAGAAAAATGGCAGAACTGGGACAACCGCTCACTGGAAGAACAGGCAGATATGAAAGAATATGCTTCTTAACACTAGGAATAGGAAATTCTCTTCCTGGTACCTGTCTGCAAGATACATTTGCTTCCTGGAAGTATCTCCAAACATTGGGAAGAACCAACTGGAACCGAAGAAAATGAAACTGTAAGCAGTAGTGGCTGGTGCTATGAGGATGCAGTCTCCCGCTCCAGAGAAAGAAACGGGTCAGCGGGTCGACAATTTCTTGCTGGTCAAACGGTCGGGTCAAGGTGCTCCTGACCCGTTTTCGACCTGGTATTATTCCCGTTTTATTTTTGAACAGAAAAAATATTTAAAGAAAAATGCGTACTGTGAAAGTTCGTGCTCGATACTGGTGCGAGCGGACTGAAAAATGATTTGTCATGCAAAAACATTATCGTCTCTTTCTTAAAGCAAAGAAGATGCAAAGGAGGTATCATATTGTAAACTGATACCTCCTTTGCGTTTGTTTTCAGTGCGATTGTCCAGAGCAAGATACAGGCAAACACTTGTTGGCTGCTTCTCTGCTATTCATTCTCTCACACCCGAGTGTCACATTGTAAGACAGAGTTACTTTTCACATCGCATCTTTTGCATTGAGCATTCAGAGATTTTCCTTTGACGTGTTAATATCCCGTTCCCATTGCATTGCATGTCGTGTCGGAATTAATGCCTTATTTTTTTTTTTTTTTTTTTTTTATGTAGAGGATTTTAGGAAGGTAGTGTCTGACCCCAGGTCTTAAACAACCCTTAGAAATAGGAAGTTAGGAGATTTGGGTTAGAGTGCCCGATAGGAAAGTGACACGGAAGCGAAGTAGACAGGGAGAGTAAGACGCCCTTATTTATTACCGGGGGACCAGTATCCGGGGTCCGACGGCTTAACGTGCCCATCCGATGCACGGCGGATATTTAGTGGATCGAGCGTTTGTACCTGCCTGGGATCGAACCTGAGGCCCTTTCTGTGCCAGTCACGAGCGTTGCCCACTCGGCCACCCGCGGCCTAACGCATTATTTATTAATATGGATGCATTTAATATTAAGGAGATTGAAAAGGTGTCGAGGCCAACAAACACGTTCTTGCTGAAAACAAAAAGGGGAAGGGTGAATGCTGGAAATTGTTTCATCTCATTAAGGAACTAGAGCATGTTTCACAGCAACGCTAATTTTCACAAGCCTGTGATGAGTTGAAAATTTCCAAAATGTGAATGTTGATTTCATGAGTGTCCCTTTCTTCTGAGGTGCAATGATGAAATCAACATCCACATTTTCAAGTCATCAGATGCTTGTGAAAATTGGTGTTGCTGTGAAACATAATCTGAAGCTTGATATGTTATCAAGAAATCAGCAAAAACTGAAATTAAGCATACAACAACTTAATTCAAAAACAAATTCACTGTAACGCCATCAGAATTAAGTGGAACAGCTTTAACATTACTTCGGAGGGACTTTTTGACTCTCGCATATGTGCTTGAAAACATGTAAATCAGTTAGATTATGTCTTGCGAATGACGGAAGACAGTTATTTATATATATACAATTGTGTATAATTATAAATTGAGTTTCGAATTCATAGTTCAAAACAGATTTGTCTGGATCAGCCACGTATCCGGGTCGGGTCCAATTATGTAACGTCCGGGTTGGTACCGAGTCCAAAATTTTTGACCTATTTTCAATTGTGCCCCACCTCACTCAAAGCAGTTGTTTTTCTTTGTGCGGTACAGGAGTTTTCTGAACTCAGCTGGGAGTTTTTCCTGTATGACGTGCTACTGTGTGCCTGTGTAGTATCCTCCACAGGGAGATAACCACTGGCTGAATAGGTGAAAACTGTGGTCTATTGAAACAATCTGATGTGGAAATCTCAGCCTATTCCCACAGTAGTTAGTTTCCACGGGTAAAACCTCACTCGGGCTCAGTTTCTTTCAGCCTCGGCTGGGATTGAGAGGTCCTAGGACTGCGGCCAGTGACATAACTGGACTGCATCGCTGTTTTGCTTTGTGCTGACTGCAGTCAGTGTAACGTTTTAAGTAACGGTTTCAGAAGAAGGAATGCACTTTCTTCAAGTTGAGCTTGATGTATCTATCAATACCCTAAATATTAAATCAGTTATTTATTAAAATGTGAATATCTAGGAACTCGAACTTTTGAGAACGATCTGTGCAGGAAGTGAATTTTTCACCTGATTCTGGATAAAACGTAAGCGGGAATATCTTCCACTCACACGTTTCCACCTATTAAATTCATACAGGTAATGATTTCGTTGTCATTTCCATCTAAATACAATTTTGAGAAATCTGTGAAACAAAGCACTAACCACACAGTTTGCTTTAACATATTCAGGTTTCTTTATTGAAATGCGATAAATAATTGAAAGTAAATTCGAATGTCTCGCGTTGATTTTGTCTGTTAGTCTGTTAAACATAACTGTTACATACATCTGTTATTTCAATGATTACACCCATCTGTGCGTTCATTTTTACAGACGCAATGCAGCTTACATTCAGTCGGCTGTGCATGTTTTCTCATATGTTTCGAATATAAACTTATTACTTGTTCAGGATTAGTATTTTATGATAAGTTAATTATTGACGTCATACTCTTAATAATATATGTGTCTCATTGCTTAATGACTAATCTTGGAAACTCAATGAGCTCATTTTCATCTAGTTCCATTGCGACGACCGAATTTGATTATTTTATTCGTCTTCAAACATGTTGTGCAACACTAAAGTTTAACAGCCTGCAAGCGAAACCTTTCTGCTTTAAAATTTCATTTGCCTGTAATGGATGTCAGTCAGAAGGAATAGAGCATAAAGAGTTATAAATGATTTCGATTGTGCTAAGAATATTAGATATAGCATATCTTGTAACCTGTTGTAAGAGTGTTTTGTACGCTAACCCCAAGGATATGGATTCGAGTTCCGGATAAGACATGAGTTAATATGTATGATGTTTGTTCTTAGAATCTTCTTTTTCCACTCATCCTTGGAACCAGTAATTCTAAATTGCAGTTGAAAAGATTTTCGTAGTCTGTTTCATGTTCGTCTATTATTTTAAACATTGAAAAAAAAAATCAATATGCTTTTGAGAGGAATAGGACAAATTGCGTAAAACGTAAAAACAAAATTCTTCTTCTTCATCAAAGAAATTATTTTCTTTTTGTTAAGTAGCTCTTCGCAACACCGACAAAAATTAAAGCTCATTGTTCGACTCAATTCAGAAAGAAATGCTCCATTCATTGTCATACCTTTCGCCTTCTCCTTCTTTTCCTCTGAGTTTGTGCTGAAGACCAAGGAGACCTGGGAATGGTCCTCTGAGTGTGAGGGAGTAATGGGTAAATTGGTACTATAATACAGAAAAGAAAAAAAAAGAACAATTAAAAAAGAATTACTTCAGCTAGAAAAAGTACTCGAAACTTACGTTAACATGCAAAGAAACGCGAAATATACAATGTTACTGTTAATAGCATGTGCACAATAAAACATAACTTGGTAAACTTGAGGATAATCAGTATTACCGTATGAATTACAGTCGAGTAGAATGAAATGTTGCACATGATTCATAGAGCATTATTGATATCAGTGTCGTGCAAATCACTTAGATTTGGTTTTAACGTTTTTTGTTCGATAAATTACCTCATGTATAGTAAGTATCTCACAGATGAATAATAAGACTTATTTTCTGAGAGAAAAGAAGCGCATCATTCACCTTTTTTATTTTTTTACTTTTTTACTACAAACATCCCAAAATAATGACGCTGCCTAAACCAAACATTAACGAAAAAATAAATAAATAAATACATAAATAAAAAGAAAGAAAGAAAACTACTCTGAAAGTTTTTTTCTCCACATTAGCCATCACACTATATTAACTCTCTTCAGTAGACCCGAAACGAGATCCTTTCAAAGAAATCTTTAGTGACGGATAAGTAAGCTTATAACGTAATGTCTTTTTCGTGAACAAGATTGGTTTTACTTTATGTCTAAACCATGACTAAGGAATGTTGAAATAAAATAAAAATACGATGCAATAGTTCATAATTAAGCTTTTACGGCCAGACGAAACATAAACAGAAGTCAACCTACGGTAATTCTTTCTTTATTCCAACACTATTTCAATAGAACATCACAACATAGCACTAAAATTGTTAATTTCACATTTAACTTAATAATCGAACGTCTACACACACACACACACACACACACACACACACACACACACACACACATCAGCAACTGTCGTATCGTCCTTTTTATCTATAGTTCTTATCACAGTCATACGTCACTTTCTCTCTGACCTCAAATGTGTGGCCAACAGTATTCTCGTGAGAGAGAAGATGTCACGTTAAGTTTGGAAGTATAACGGAGAACAAACTAAAATTTACATAGGAAAAGAAACTAAAAATGAAAGTTAATTTAGAATATACGCCACAAGCTACATGGCGAATAAGCAGCAGCGTATGATGGCTCTTTGAACAATTCTAGAAGTTTCAGAACATCTTGATATAGACATTCTTCGTGTTTAGATTTTCTATCAAAGATTCTCGTGTTCGCTTCCGAACCATGAACTGATGATCATTACCTTACATTTAAATAACTTTCTGATGTCTGAATAAATCTTTAAGATATCGAACTGGCAAGAAATAATTCGTGAATCTCTCTCTCTCTCTCTCTCTCTCTCTCTCTCTCTCTCTCTCACACACACACACAAAGCTATTCTCTGTTAATTTACATATCTTCATTACCTAGCGGTAGCACTTCGTAAATTTTTTACCATTTTTCTAATTCCCCAAAACATTCATTTACCTTTATCACTGATTTCTTGTTGTAGCCATTTGACAAATATTAGAACAAAGGGTAAAAATGCTGCCACTAACGCCGAACAAACTGAATCCATCCAAACGGCTGAATTAAAGAGTAAAGTTGGCTCCCAAAACCACGCACACATTTTTCTTTTTTCTTTTTTCACAGTCTGTGTTTTGCCAGCTAGAAGAGCGGTTGTTTTCCGAGCTCCGTTTCAGCAATCACCGGCTTTTATTGCAAATTTATGTTGCTATTTTTCCTTTCAGGTTTTCAGGATCGTTGAAAGACCAGTAAATTCATGGACGTGGATAGTGCCTACAAGAAATAAAGAAAACGGAGAGGACGGGCACTTTTCACTACATTGTGTCACTTACAATTACGACAATTCCAACTATGATAGGTATGTTAAACCATTGGTCGCGATTTAAATGCCATCAAACCCTCTTGGAACTGGAGACGTACAAATAAGACTGGAAGATTATTAGCCGAATGGTACTTCGACTATATCTGGGAACTGCACCCCCTCCTCGCCGAACCTACCAACATTTCTTTTCGAAGATGACGATAATACCCTACATGCTGCTATATTGGACTTCCTTATGAAATCCAAATACTCCATAAATTAGAATTTGAACATCTCGCCGTCTCAGTAATTTTCACAAAGCGCCTTCCCCGTGACTATAAACAGGGAGCTCCTCAAGAAAATCTCAGAGACCTCCCCCATACACATGCACACACGCACTTTCAGTCCATGTAGTTCTCCCGCTGAAGTAGAAGAGGAAACTTATAAAATTCCAAGATCCTTTAAACAAATTGTTATTAACTCCTAATTTTCTACGATCGCTTCAAAAATTCATATACCATACCAGATTAGACCAAACGGAAAATTACGGAACGTAATAGGTTTCGCCGTAAATGGGGACATTCTTAGACTCCTCGCTGACAAAATTATTACAACAGATGAAACTTCGAAATGAAACATCATGTCCACGAATCCTACAATTTTTTTGGGATAAAGCTTTTGAAAAAGTTGGTGAAAATTTCACGAACCTCACCCAATGAGGCTTTGCCAGTATGATCAGAAATGTGACCAAAATAATTTTTTCCCCTTCGGAAACCTGACAACGAAATTATTTGTTCCGACGACGAAAAAAATTTCAAGTATTGGCTGAATTTCTGGTTGAGCAATTTTGCATAAACGAACATTTTAAAACCAAAATTTCTCAGACATGGTTCAGAAACAGGAAATTCATGGCTGCGGCTAGAACTGTAGAAACAGAAAAAGCAAAAAGGCAGAGAAAAAGGAACATTTTAGCTCCTAGTGCAGAAAGAAGATTAAATAGTTTATTCAGAGTTATTACGAACTTATATCTGAGATTTTTCCTATATTCATGTAATCCAAAGATATGACTGCATTGCTAATACGATTTTCACACAAGGAGTGTATAAAAAACTATAATGTTACGTGATTAGAGTGTTAAAAATCAGAATACGCACGTTGTATCTAAAACATATAGCGAAACACAAATTTGCCGGTGGAGAGAAATCCGAAAATCGAATCCACGTCCTTCTACTTCAAAGCCGAATGTTTTCCCAGTTAAGCTACACCGACGGAGTTTGTTGCTGCAACCTTGCCATCTTGACAGGTGCGTCACCTCTCAGGTAGGTACGTCACATATCTCCGTCTTGAGAAAGGGTTGGGACGGAATCGTAGGTTTCTGGGTCAGCCGACAAACCACACTTGAACGAAGTCACTGCAGAAGAAGAAGGAATTCTCATTAATTCCAGATGATATGAGGAACGAACATCACGCATTTTTCGAAGAACCCAGAAATGAAACATTTTTCGAAGGCCAGCAGATTTATTTTACGTTCGGGCATCAATATAGCGTAAAATCCATTTGTCGGTGGCTCGGCTCGATTTCGCATCTTTCTGCTTCTGAGCTGAATGCTTTTCCAGCTAAGTTACACTGACGGAGGTGTTGCTGCAGCTTTGCCGACTTGACATGTGCATCACCTCTAAGGTATAGGTACGTCACAAACATTACACCCGGACAGCGCCGGGTACAGTTGAAATGGTGTATAAATAAAAAAATTTACCTTGTCACACACACACACAAACGTGCGCACGCGCGCGGATTTCGCACAGCCGTTAACTATATGTCCCATTAGCGTCACCGTAACAAATTTTCATGAAATGGTTGCGAGATGAAGGAATTTTTTTCGGGGAGCATTGGGGGATGAAGTTTTTTTCGGGGATTAACGACTACCATGAGCAACTCTGCCGGCTACAAGCGGTCTCCCGTCCCCAATGAGAGAGCCAGCGCCGTTGGACAAACACACCACTCATGCCTCATCTAGAGATGGAAACGGGTTACGGGTCGGAAATTTTTGGCTGGTCAAACGAACGGGTCAAGGCGTTTCTGACCCGATTTCAACCCGGCTTTATTTCCGTTCTGTTTTTGAAAAGAACAAAAATTGTTTTTTTCAAAGAAAAATTAGGACTGTGGAATTTTGTGCTCGATACTGGTGCCCGCGGACTGAAAAATGATTTGTCATGCAATATGAAGGAAGAGTGTCCTCAGAAGGAAAAGTGTCCTTTCCTTCTGAGGGACAATGATGGAAACAATATCCACATTTTCGAAACTTTCAACTCATCATAAACTTGTGAAAATCGGTGTTGCTGTGAGGCATATTCTGAAACTTGATATGATGTCAAGAAAACAGCAAAAACTGAAATTAAACACATAACAAGTGGCTTAATTCAAAAGTATATCCTGTACCGCCACCAAAATTAGGTGGAAAAACCTTAATATTACTGTGGAGCGATTTTTTGACTCTCGCAGATGTGTTTGAAAACATGAGCAAAACAATTAGGTTATGCTTTGCAAATGAAGGACGACAGTTTCAATACTTTCTCTAAGTAATTGAGTAAATTATACGTTCCTATAATACTCGTACATTTGTTTGATTTCCATATAACCTAAGATACTCACTGCGGAGAGACATTTTGAACGCCCTATATACACTATATTGACAAAAGTCACCGGGAACCCCTTCAAAAGCAAATGAACGGATCTGCTGCGTTGTTAAAATGTGCGGTACAGTTGCAAACGGTATAAAAACAAGCCTGCAACTGACCGCGGTCATATCGCACTGTGAGGTTGAGAGGAAATGTCGCGGCGGGAGATAACTGACTTTGAAAAAGGAAAGATAGTTTGGTGTTATATTAGTGGGTTGTGCACAACAGAAGCCGAGAGGCGTTTAAACATATCCAAGTCAACTGTTTTGGATGTACTGAATAAGTGGAAGACACACGGCGTGCCTGAAGCAGCATAACGTACCGGCAGTCCAAAGAAAATCAGTGATAGAGGACATCGGAGCCTCAGGAGAGTCGTCACAGCTAATCGACGGAGAACTGCACAAGACCTCAGTGTACAGGTGAGTAAAAATGCAGGAACCTCGGATGTACACGTACCATTCGCAGAGAACTTCATTCCATGGGTTACTGTGGTCGTGCGGCTACTCATAAGACTTTCATCTCCACTCGGAATGCTACCCATCGTTTAGCATGGTGTAAAGAACATTTATCGTGGACCGTAGATCAATGGAAACGGGTCCTACGGCCTGATGAAGCCAAGACACACGATCCATCAGTCTGATGGTCGTGTGTGGGTATGGCGGAAGCAGGAGAACGCTATTTACCACAGTGCACTGTTCCTACGATCAAGTTTGCAGCTGGCAGTGTACTCGTATGGGAGTGTTTTCCGTGGTATGGTACCGGCCCATTGGTTATCGTGGGCAAACCTGTTAACCACCACGTCTTACCTCGATATTTATGTCCTACCAACTGTGTGGCAATACTATGGAACTGAGCCTTGTTGGTTCCAGTAGGATATTGCACCGAGCCATAAAGCAAGGAACTGTTACGGCGTTGTTTGACGATAACGCCGTATCGTGTGTGGACTGCCCAGCACCGAGCCCTGATCTTAATCTTATAGAGCACCTACGGGATGAATTAGAGCGCCGCATAAGAAGTTTGGAACCAACGCCTACTACTAGGCAACAGTTAGCGGCAGCATTATGTACTGAATATAATCGCATATCTGTCGCTGTGTTTCAAAACCTTGTCGAAAGCATGTCTCGAAGGGTCAATGCATGCATTAAAGCCAAAGGTGTACCGACATCGTACTAATGTATGTCAATAAATGCTATGTTGTGTTTCTCTTCTTGGTGTCCGGTGACTTTTGTCAATATAGTGTATATTATAGTTCTAACGAGATTTGTCTAGGTCGGGTCTAATTAACAACTAGTACACAATCCACAATACACGGTACATCTAAAAGGTTCCCAGATACAGAGAGCTAATGTTTTTATCCTGGACGTCTGGGATTTCTGATCGGGGTCACAGTCCCTGTGCTTCAATACATAATTCAGCTTTCCTGTACTAGCTGTTAACACATCCAAAACATTTTCAGATTTCTAACAATTTGTTTCCAGATTTACGAAAATTCTTTACTCTTGAATTTACGGCTATAGGATGTATGGATGTGCGAATACACCCGAAATTCATCAAACTTTTGAAGGCACTGCGTCAACAAATCATGGAAAAGGTGGAGATTTCATACGCCATTTGCAGTGTTAATGACTGTTGTCAATAAAGCTCGCTAGTAATCATCAGCGATTCAAAACATAATACGTTGCACGTTTAGCAACTCAAACACAACAAAAATATTCAAAATATGCCTGTATCGTACCAAATCGGTTGACCAGAAATTGAAGTCTTAAAAATGACTAGGATATTAGAAACTATTTGAAAAGGATAGACAACAAACACCGCATTAACGTACGCTGCTCGACAAAGAAAATACCGCACCAGGAAGCTTTGTCCGAATGCCATGCAAATTGACGCAGATCTGTTGAGGCAGTTGGATTATGTAAATTATTGCAGTGGCGAACCAATCCCGTGACAGGCAAGAGACATAAAAGGGCAAAGCAGCTCGACACAGCTAAGTGTGTTCGTCCTCACCTGGGCGTGTCAATCACTGCAGGGCCAATCACGGTTGAAAAATCACGGGTAACGAGTGAGGCAAATAATCGGGAATCCAACCATCACAGACCCACCTTTATCAGAGGCTTCATCATAGAGCCACGTACGGTTGGTTTGTCCCTGCGTCGCATCGCTGCGGAAACACATTGGGATGCGAAAAAATTCATCCGATTATGGCGACTATGGTTGGAGGAAATTAACAAGCGTTGCATGGTGGAGCTGGCGTACGTAGGCGGACGACTGAACACATAGATCGTCGCATTCAATGGCAAGCTGTCGCAGCCCCACAATCCTCAGCGGACGATACTCGATGAGGTATATAGGCAGCTTTGGGCATTCCCATATCGACATAAGCCGCGGATGGCTTAGTGGTTAGTGTTTCAGACTATCGATGTTGAGTCCCCAGGTTCTAGCCTGGGCTGATCTTTCAGAGATGGTGTGATTTACTAACAATCGCTGAATATCCGCCGTGCATCGGACGAGCACGTAAAGTGACGGCCCCCAGGCTGGACCCACTGGTTAAATGGGTATCCTTTCCTATGTCCTCCCTGAAATTCTCTCACCCATCTATGTGCAATATCGTACTTGTACGGTGGCGCCATCTACTGTACTCTAATCTCACTACAAACTGTTCTGTCAAAGTCGCTAGACTTGCTCTCATTCCTTCCGTTTCTGTTTCCTGCCCAAAAGGCGATCTCGCTGTAGGTGGCTGGGACCTAAACTCTACTACCTGTGGACGGAAGTCCTACATGAAAATGACAAATCCTCAGTCCCATATCGACATAGACTGTGAATCGCGAACTCACTGAGGCAGGTTAACGCTCTCACCACCCATTGCGATGCCTGCAACTCACCGCAGTACATTGTCGCGCAAGATTGCAGTGGTGGATTACCAGACATGCGTGCCGGGACGAATGGAGCCATGGCGTATTTAGTGACTAGCCTCGCTTCTGTCTCAGCAACGATAATTTACGATTGAGAGCAGGGATGTCGCCAAGGGAATGCGAGGGTGGGTTGTATCCCACCCTGAAAATTGTCTTGTCTACCCTACCACGCACCCAGTTCAACAAGTGCCATATTTTAATTTCTGTTAACTTGAAAATATAACCTGTAATTTGCCAAGGAATAACGACTCTGTATTTCTCGTTGTGTAGCACTACGTATTTTACCCTAGGAAGTGCGTTGTTAACGTCTCTGTAGAAAGGTTATCAAATAACTTACGCAGGGACATGAAAATTCACTTGTTCTCCACTCCTAAATATCCTAAATTTGAGCATTTTTTCAAGTTAGTGTGATCAGAGGCGAATGAAGAGGGCGAATAGGAATTCGCTGAGGTCATTAGTAATTGTTCTGCTGTTGTTAGAGGTCATTAGTGATTGTTCTGGTGTTGTTAGAGGTCATTAGTAATTGTTCTGCTGTTGTTAGAGGTCATTAGTAACTGTTCTGTTGCTGTTAGAGGTCATTAGTAATTGCTCTGCTGTTTGCTCGTGCTACTAAGTAAGGTATTCCAACACGGAAAGTGGAGTCTACCCCCCCCTCCACACAGACAGACTTTTAACTTCGCGCGGATTACGGTTGACAACCTGTGGTCAAAACTTTGATTACGCTTGACCACCTGTGGTTAACCGTAATCAAAGAAAAAGAAAAGAAAAGAAAGAAAAGTATATATAAACGAATTTTCAACTACAGGTTGTCGAAGGCGAGAAGGATGTCGGAAAATGCGTTTGGATTTTTGGCTTCGACGTTCAGGATTTTCCACACAGAGACAAATGTTTCTCTGAAAAACTTAGACCGCATTGTGCTTGGGACATGCATACTGCACAACTTTCTACGACGAAACTCAAAAAGTACATATATGCATCGTACCTCTGTGACTTGCGAAAACAAACTAAAAATTCAACCGACGCAGCTGAACAAAGCCGTAATATGTATTCGGATTATTTTAATAACAGAGGGAAAGTACCTTTAAAAGACCAAATGGTGGTAAATGCATAATTTAGAAATGTTAAATGTTGGAGTGGTCAGGGAAGTTATTGTTGATGATTCTTTCAGTCCGAAATATGTTAGTATGAAATTTTGGAAAATGATGTCTTAAATAAATTAATAGCAATATTTTGGATATCCATTATTTTATTTATTTTTGTAATTCTTCTTCTCTTTGATATTACAGAAATGTTTATGCGTTTACAAACGTAACAGAAATATATACTGAGGAAACATTTTCACAGTAAATCACTGCTTCAAATTAAATCACGCTCTCATTTTATGAGCTACTTATTCTTTTATAAGATAATTTAACAAAGGACAACTAAAGAAGATGTGACTTCCAAAGTGGAATATATAGAGCTATGCAAGACAGTACGAAAAAGTATCACTGAAGACGTAAGGAAATTCAACTGTGAACAAGTGAGGAAAGCAATTAAAAAAAAACCAAAGCCTAAAGATAGCAAAGGGACATCTCAGTAAGGGAAGAAAACAGATTATGGCACTGAGAAAAGAAGATGGTTCTGTAACAAGAAATAGAGGCGAAATTTTGACAAGAGTGAAAGATTTCTACTCCAAATTATATAAAAGGGATGTTACATGTACTCGAGACATCATGAAAGGTACCAGTACCAGAGTTCTTCCAGTCCTCCCAGCAGAAGTTGCACATGCAATCAAGAACATGAAGCGGGGAAAAGCTCCAGGAGAAGATGGAACTGCTATAGACATCATACGAGAAGCAAGTGGAGAAATCGAAACAGTACTCGCCCAAATTTTCACTCGATGCCTTAATGAAGGGAAAATTCCTGAGGATTGGAACAACGCTACAATGATCTTGCTGCATAAAAAAGGTGACATTGAGGATCTCAGGAACTACAGACCTATCAGCCTCCTATCAGTGGTTTATAAAATCTTCACTAAAGTTCTTTCACACCGCTTGAACGTAACACTGGACATGGCTCAACCGAGAGAACAAGCTGGATTCAGGAGTGGCTACAGCACAATAGATCATATCCACGTACTGAGAGAACTAATTGAAAGAGCGAGGGAATATGAACTTCCATTGTGCATGGCTTTTATCGATTATGAGAAAGCCTTTGATTCGGTGAAACCATCAGCAGTTACAATGGCTCTGAAATCCTGCGGTATTGAAGATGCATACATTAATATTATTAATTACATCTAAGAAAATGCAAGTGCAAATATTCGGCTGTTTGAAAATACAACACACATAAAAATTGGAAAGGAAGTGAGACAAGTTGACACCATATCTCTGAAGCTCTTTAATGCTACATTGGAAAATGTCTTTCAATCACAGAACTGGGAAAACAAAGGGATAAAGATTAATGGAGATTATCTAACCCACCTTCGTTTTGCTGATGACGTAGTCATTTTTGCAACTACCCCATCAGAGCTGCAGAGTATGATCCAGGAACTTGCTGACAAGAGTAAAGAAGTGGGATTAAAAATGAACTTTCAGAAGATGAAAGTGATGTTCAATGCTTTTACAAGAAATGAAGATTTATCGATTGATGGAGAAAAGCTGGAGATAACAGACATGTACATTTATCTTGGACAGCAGATATCAAGTGAGGGTCACATTGATGAAGAAATTAATCGGATTACAAAACTTGCCTGGAGAGCTTTTGGAAGAAACAGCATAATTTTTAAGAGCAATATGCCATTATGTCTTAAAAGAAAAGTGTTTGATCAATGCATCCTTCCAGTGCTTACGTATGGTGCAGAGACGCGGACATTCACTAAAAGAGACATACAAAGGCTGCAGACAACTCAAAGAAGTATGGAGAGGAGCATGCTTGGTGTAACCAGGAGAGATAAGAAGAGGAAACATGTGGATTCGAAAAATGACAAGAGTGGAAGACATCATGATCAGAGTTAAATCCCTGAAATGGCAATGGGCTGGACATACTGCCAGAAGGACTGACCATCGATGGACAGCCGAAATTTTAGATTGGATTCCAAGGGACAGGAAAAGACCCAAAAGAAGACCACATGGGAGATGGGTGGATGAAATTCGAAAGTATGCGGGAGTGACATGGAGGAGACTGGCACAAGACAGACCTTTGTGAAGGAAACTTGGGGAGACTTTCGTCCAGCAGTGGATTGATAATGGTTGACAATGATGATGATGATGATGATGATATATTGTATGCATACATACATACATATACTGCATATGTTATATATACATATATACCATGTGCATATACACACATACCTACATATACATGTAGCCCCCCCCCCAACAGGAATTCCTCGGTGCGCCACTGGTACCGTGAGTTTTGAAAAAAACTTCACTTTGGAGGACGCAGGTTCACTTTACCTGAGACGCAGGTTTTGAACGCCTGAGACACAGGCGTTCAAAACCTGCGTCTCAGGTACCAAAAATTTAAACGTCGCCAGGAATCTGAAAAACGTCCTCACCCCTCTCCACGCGCCGCCTCAGGGCGCTTAACCCTGTGTTTCGAGGTGAAAAAACCTCGGTAAAAGTCTGTGCGTGTGTGTGTGTGGGGGGGGGGGGACTTAAAGCTAAGCTATACCAGCGGTCTTAAGGATGCCCTAAAGCAATGAAGGAGCAGGACCAGGCTGACGACTGCTTTGGAAAAAATGAGTGCAAAACAATGTTGCTGGCTTGAAGGAAAGAAGTTAAGGAGGGGAAAAGGTATTATCAGCGTGTCCTTATTTCCCCTCAGACCTAATCCACGAAATCACACCTTTATCCTAGGCATGAATTTTTTTTTAATTCAGGGCGTGTTACTGGTGCTGATGGCAGTGTGTCATGTTTATTATACGGGTATGTAACTCTTTAGGTTTCACTAATTTTATTAAAAATGGATGGACGGAACATTAGTCAAATTCTTCTAAAGGAATTGTCCATCTTCTTTAAATATTCAATGCAGGAGTCATACACCAACAAAGTTTCCGGAACAGAAGCATTGCATCTTTCCTCTAAGCCTTTTCTTTGAGAGGAAGCAGGATACTTCTTACCTTCAAAGGAAGAAAGTCTTCCCCTCAGTCACCGTGCAACAGTTCCACCACAGACTTATACATGATCTTACTTCCAATACTGAGTTTTTCTCTCTTTGAGTTCCTTCTACTCTAGCCTGAAAAACTGACATCAATGAATGAATACACCAGAAATGTCATCCTCAAAATATTTCTTTATTATTTTTGGAACTTTTGCCTGAGAAATAAGGGCGGGGAACAATTTAATGATCCTTTCAGCGGCAGGAAAATGGCTCAGGAACCTAGTTTTGCAGTTGTAGAGTTACTGCTGATACTGAACATCCACGAAGTCACAGAACTCTTTTACGGCTTCACTGCGAACAGTGAAAATAGAAAAAAATTTATATTTTCATTATTAATGACTCAATGTCATAACTGAGCAATAAATGAATACATAAGAATAATTGAAATAAGTGAATACATTTTAGCGGTGGATGGATAGGATTTATGATTTAAATAAAAGGATTTGATCAAAAAGTGTTTGAAATATTACTTATTGAAAAAGCCGGACATTTGGGCTATTTCCCTTAATACCTGGAGGACATGGTAAGAAAAGAAAGACATGTCCTCCAAAAGCCAGACGTCTGATCACTCTGTGTCCATCGCTTTCATGTTCATGTAATCAATTCCAGAGAAATTAAATAAATTCGTTCTCTCCTACTTGTCTACATGCGTGGTAAGTTTCATCACATTTCGTTCATTCCTTCATGGTGTGGCATTTCCTATCCTATGTCGAGCAGTGTATTTTTCGTTTTAATATGAACAAACAACTTTTTTACCACAAACGCAATTATTAGTTACTTTAACTTCTACTATAGTTTCGTGGGGAACTCTGGTCCGTCCCGCTTTCTCAGGACAATGGCGTGTTGATTACTTGCGTCTGTTTAGTTGTCATGCGTCACCTTGGTGGTTATCGGTTTCGATTAGTACTTTCCAAGCGCTTGAGAGATATGGAAACGAATTTGAATCATTCACCAGAGAAGGGCGATTGCGTTGCAAAAAGTGTGATAGCCTTCCAAAGTCAAGATCAAACACTGATCTGGGGTTTTCCAACAATTTTGCGTCAGCAAAGAGAAATTTGTTGCCTCTCTCGACAGTCGTGCTATGGAAGATTTACTGAGTTAAGATTTTTTAATATGCGAGTGGTATAATAAAATATTAAAATGAAAAATATACGACTGGTGCTCTTTCAGGCTAAACACAAATGCTGTATGTATCTGACCTACGTACCATAACTCGCATTGGCACTAGATGTGATAGATTCCCCGAGAGTTTCGGCCAGGAATTTGGTCCTTTCAGAACAAATCATTTTATTAAGTGAAAATCACTTTGAAATTGGACTTCAGGATTTTAGCTATTTTTAAGCCAACTCTAAGAATAAAAGGAAAAACTGCCACGTTTCTGCGAAAGTTTGGAGAGATCGGAGCCGGAGGAATTATGGGTAGGCTTTAGAAGATTTTATAGCTGAACTTAGCAATGAGGTTTTGAAGCCTCTGTTGATACCAACACTTTTTCCTGTAATCAAGTTCTTTTTGCAGACCTACTTCTGTAGATTAGACGTTTAAGTCTCTGTGGACATTCGACGGAATAGATTGATCTTACGTGAGGGGTTACTCTAACAGCAAACGGTTAGTAATAAACAGTTGTGATGAATGAATTTTCCCATCGCGTACCTATTTCATCTAGAAAAGGAAGGAAATTATTTTGCTCCAATTCAAGTAAATTGAATATTTGGATTAATGAGCTGATCGTTGGCAACAGCTCTAGAAATCTCTCTCTTCCAGAGGATTAAAATGTCGTCTACGTAGGTTGAAGATGCGATTGAAAAGCTTTTCTTCAGATTTTTTCGTGTGAATTTCGCAAAGCATTGGGGATAGCACGGGCTTCCCATCGTTACGTTACATCCTTGTCTATAAAATTTGTCTTGGAAAACGGAATAATTTTGGGAGAGGCAGGTAGTGACGTGAATTCAGAGCTCTTTTATTTCAGGTTGGGTGAAATGAAGTTCTAAGGAACTTCTTAAAAAAATCGTAGCGCCTTGTATTGGAATGCTATGGAATATAGAAGCGTTATCTAGCGACATTGAAGTTTAATTTTTTGGAGAGTGTAGTTTTAGCGGGGTCAAAAATTGTGTGCAGTTGTTGATAGAATTTTTATCTGTGGAAAGCAAGAAAGATAACAGCACATAGATTTAGCCGGAGAGAATATCAGTCGTATGTTAAATAATGCGAATTCTTATAAAATTTCCGTAGCCCAGCACTGTCGGAAAATCAACCTCATTTCTCTTTGATGACGCAAAATTATTGAAAAAATATAGATCAGTGTTTGTTCTTGACATTTTTGGAAGTTTGTCATATTTTTCGAAACCGCCCTTCCTTGTGAATAATCCAACCGTGTTGCAGTATCTCTCAAGCGCTTAGAAAGCGCTTATCAAAACCGATAACTGAATGTAAGAAATAAACACGCCATTATCCTGAGGAAACTGGGCTGGGGTCCATTAGAAACAATAGTTGACGTTAAAGTATCTAGTATTTACATTTATAAACGTCATTTTTTCGTTTTAAAATGAAAAATAATACAGAGTATTACTGCAGTTTTGAATCACTTCGGGACCATAAAAAAAAAAGGCGAGCAAAGTTATCCAGTATGGATAACAATAATAAGAGCTATTCGACTCCTGCGTTTTGAAAAGATAAGGAAAAAAGAGAAGAAAACAAATATTGCCATGAAAATATTCGACAGTCATACTTTTTTAAAAATTAGCCTTTAAGTATACACGAAAGGGCGCAGTTCACTCGAACTGAAAATGTGGTGAATCTGTTACTGATTTCGCAGGATTTTATTTCTTGCATCATGAATTTATTCGTACAACAGTAATTAATTTCGTGCATCAGTAATCTTTGTTGATCAGCTAATACCTGAAAATGAAACGCTTGGTGTTTTGAAAGATCTAGTAGTGTGTCAATGATCAAATAAAGATATTTATCTGGTTGCAGGTGGTTTTAAGATCTTTTCCGGATTTGAATATTTAGATTCAAAATCTTCATCGTGTATAGACGGTAAAATAAAATATAGAATTTATTCGTAATTGAAGAGTTGTAAAATTCATTATTCAGATCTCAGTCAGAATTTCAAAACTGATGCAAAATCAACACTGTGGAAGGCTATCGAAAAACCTCGTGTGCCAACGCCGACTGCGAATAAGGAAATAAGGAATATAGTGTAGGAAATTGTGGTAATCATGATAAACACTTGTTTTTGGATTCGTTTATGTTTTTTCTCCCAAAGAAGAAGCTAAAGAAATGTTAAAAGAGGTTATTACGATTTCAGAATTTCTTCCATCAATAACAAAATTGAGCAATTTAAGAAATTAGTTTTGCTTTTTGATTTATAGGTAATTTTAAAAGTGACATAAGTTTGCAGAAAATATACACAGTAAGAAGAAATATGTAAATTGCGCTATATCGTTTCGATCATTATGGGAACATATATTGTGTAATAAAGGCTTTGTTTAAACACACTGTTGTCAAAAACTTAAGGATGAGGTACATTTTGATCAATCAAAATTTGTAAAAATGGTTTTACACCAATAAGTAATATCAGCGGCGCACCGAAAGTTCTTTATAAGAGTAGTCCAAAATATTGAAGATGAAAAAAAAAAAAAAATCAGAGAAACATCTCCCAAAATATCAGGAGGCGATAAAAATATCTTCGCCAAACTGCGTTTTCAATGCTTCGTAAAATACATATTTAAAACATTTACAAATATATTTTAAAATAAGCAGCCAACAACAAAGAACGAAGGACCAAGTGATACTTCATGGGGAGGGCCCTAGCCACCCCCACTGAGTGCGCCACCGAGTAGTACAGATGGTAAGAGCAACAGTAAAATAAATGCACAACAAAAATCATGAGAAGTATGTAATACAGATCGAAAAACAGAACAAATTTACGAAGGAGCTAAAAGCTCACCAGTCGTCCAAAGACACTCTTCTATCATCAGCGCTGCAGAAACAGCCTACAAGGGAAGTCCTCAGGAGGGGACATATCCACCCCAAACCGCAATGTGTGTTTGACACCGGTGTGTCACGCTTAGCTTCCGTAGTGGTTGAGGAGCTCTTGAGGTAAATTTCTTCACTCCTGCTGGACAGCCCTGATAAGTGCTGAAACGGTTTCTGGTGGAGGATTCTTCCGCGCAGCACCTCTCCCTAGAACGTTCCATGAAGGTTCAGTTGGACTGAGGTCAAGGGAGCCTGCTGGCAACTCCATTCGATGGATATTCTCAGTAGTCAATACTTCATCCACAGCTGCTGTGCGGCGAAGACGGGCGTTAGCGTCCATAAAAATGAAATCTGTACCCGCAGCACTATGGAAGAGTCGACTCTGGAGAAGAATTACTTCATTGCTGTACCGCTGTCTGATGATTGCCCCTTGATCTATCGCCTTCAGTTCGGTACGTCAATTGACCATGACGCCTGCCCGCACCATGACGCTGGGAGTGCCACATCTGTCCCTTTCAAAGATGTTCCTGGCATCACACACAGTCCCACATTCCCTCCAGATCAATTGCCACATTTAATCCGATAAAAACCTAAAGCTGCTTTAATTTGTGAACATTACGATGGATCATTGATCTGAAGACTAGTCAACGTGAGACATACGCCACTAATGGCGCGCTGTGGGATGCGTTGTAGATAATGATAGATAGCGTACGGGTTTCTGGGCACATAGTCCTGCTGCATTTACAGTCATTTGCAAAAGTTTAAGACCACCTGTCAATTTATTGAAAATTAAGATTTTCAAAGAAACAAATAATTACTAGTCAGAGATATTTGAAAAAGTGACACTACAGATGAATACTTACATTTTTTAGAACGCAAAGAGACCGAAATCAGTACTTTGTGTGGCGACCTTTGTTTTTTGTAACGGACAGAATACGATGTGGCATACTCTTAATGAGGGATTTGCAGTGGTCACTTGAAATGTCTTTTGCTACACATGCACTTTATTGCGTCACTCAAAGCCTGGGTATTTGATGGCTATTTGTCTGCTACCTTGTCATTTAAAATGGTCCACAAATTTTCGATGGGGTTAAGGTCGGGAATATTACCGGCCCAGACAAGCACAGTTATGCTTTTTCTTCTGCAGGCAGTCCTTTACTGTCTTTGATCTGTGGCATGGAACACCATCACGCATAAAGATTGTGCATCTGTGCACTTTCATATGAGTTAACAGCTTCTCACGTAACATTTCCACATGAAAAGGACAAGTCACGGTAGTGCCTGTTGGCAAAAAGGATAATGAAACAGTGCCGGATGCTGACATAGCACCCCATATCATCTGATTAGGCGAATGTCTTACGGTGCCAACGATGTATTTTTCATCAAACCTTTTGCCTTTTGGTGATCGAACATGTGCTTCACGTGATTTAAATGGACGTACAGTTGATTCATCGGAAAAAAGAACTTGGCTCCAATTTTCAGCAGTCCACGATTGATGACGCTTCGCAAACTAGAGTCTTTTCTTTTTCATGACAGAGGTTAGTGTAGGTTTATGTGTAGGTTTATAAAACTTTAATCCAAAATCTTAGCTAAGATGTTGGGAAACAGTGCTGATACTAATATCAGACCCTTTTGAATGTAGAAAGGCCTTGATTTTTTTGCACAATCTCTTAGGAGAATGCATAACTATTCACCTTATGGTATTGTCATCACGTGGGGTTGTTTTCCTTGGACGTCCACTTCTCTTTCGGTCTCTAAATTCACCTGTATCTCGATATTTCATGATCGTATTATGAACAGCAGTCTTGCTCACATTCACCTTTCTGCTTATGTCACGTTCGGAGTATCCTTCATGATATGAAGTCACTATCTGTGCTCTCTAAATAGCATTTAATGACGCTTTTTTGCCCATTTTCGTTATATATATAAAATACGTACAAAACCTCTCAGCGTGAAAATTAGCTGCAAACTGAAACTCGCACGCTTCCCCGAACTCTATCAACAGCTACCGCTGTAGCATGATGCAACACCGACAGGAAGTTGAGTAATACAGACAGTAGCTGACACAATTGGCAAAAACTTCCTAATACTAACAGGTGGTCTTAAACTTTTGCGAATGACTAGCCGCATTGACGGTTTGACGCGAAATTTGCAGACCTGTGCTTGCTTGAAAACGATTAGCCAACTTTCCGGCAGTATTTTTCCGATTCCGTTTTGCTCTTATGGCCAGAAGTAAGAGTCACAACGTTGGATCATACAGCGGGGACGACCTCTAGATTCCGTTTTGCTCTTATGGCCAAGGCTGTCTTATGGCTAGATGTAAGGGTCACAACGTTGGGTCTTACAGCTGGGACGACCTCTAGATTCCGTTTCGCTCTTATGGCCAGATGTAAGGGGGGTCATAACTCTCTGTCGTACAGCGGGGACGTCCTCTAGCAAAACATTTGGCAGTGGTTCTGATTCTTCTCAACGCTGACCAAAGCCGTGACATTATGATATGTTCTACTCCAATCTCTCTGGCGACATTGGTCATAGTTCGGCTTTTGAGTTTGCGAAAATATGGTTTCGAGTAAAATTATCCATGTGATGTCTGCAAAACACCCTTTTGTTGCCCTAGATACGCAGTTTTTTTCTCCGTCGCTGAAACTTAAAATAAACAGAATGAACTCATATGCGACACCTGCACCTTGTAAATTGGGCATTTAAATAAAATGGACAAAATTTCGGACACTTCCCTCCCCCCAAAGAATCCTAAAAATACACACAAAAAATATAAACGAATACATTTTAAAGCAGTAGGCTAGAGAAATGCGCTATCACAAGACTCTCTGCTCCAGAATAAGAAAGTACACATGGTGAGCTCAGAAAGTCTCAAAAGACTAAAATCAAAAGCCTGAAAAACGCAGACGAAAAAAAGAAAGAAAAATAGAAACAAATTTGCGCAACGAATTAAGCATTCCAAACCCTCCCTTTTTTTCTACTAGATCAAAAAGGAAAAAAAAAACGAATTAACTGCGCAAAAGCCCTCCCTCCGCCCAGAAAAATCACCGACGAATGCCCAGAGAAACAAAAATGTAACTAGGGTATTCTTTTTCTTTTTAGAAAAACACTTTTTAGCTTCAGCTACATCTAAATTTTCTTCATTTGAAAAGGAAGAGGGGGGGGGGGGATCTCTTCCTAAAACGTTTATGCGAATCCCTTCGAGAGCGTCGCAGATGAAGTGGATGCAGACAGATTTACAGGCCTAGACAAATTCTTCTCCCAGGAAGCTTAGTAATTATACGAATTGTCACGGAAGAACTGATCACTTCTGAAATTCGCGGGGCCTTGGGGATACAAAAGTAGACCATAAGAAACCCCATGAGGCTCCTGCTGTCTCATGTTAAATGTTTGGGACACCAAGGTGTTGCTAGACTAAATGCATTGCGTGCTCAAGAGGGCTTCATTTCTTTCACTCCCACCTACTCATCGTAATGAAAAAAAAAAAAAAACCCTACAGAATTTTAAAACTCATAGTTGTCCTTTAATTGCGTTTTAAATTTAAAATAAATCAATTGATTTAGTTTCACTTACAATCAATGTAACCCCGAGATCTTCAGTTTTAGTGCAATAATTTTAGCACAGCATTAACACTTAAATGTTGATCTTTTTCCTCATAATCGGTGGGTTTTTGAGAATATTTAGTTTGTCCCCAGCTGCTTTGTTTCGGTCAAGAGTATTAATCAATGA
Organism: Macrothele yani; assembly: GCA_039090855.1. Taxonomy (NCBI): domain Eukaryota; kingdom Metazoa; phylum Arthropoda; class Arachnida; order Araneae; family Macrothelidae; genus Macrothele; species Macrothele yani. The sequence goes on from CM077011.1 coordinate 169,797,232, forward strand.
TGTAATGGGTTCGCCTTTCTTCTGTTTAAGATTTTTTTGAGGTCTTCATTAGGACGAGCAACAGATTCTGTATGCTGACAGTATGGGACCCAAAACTTTAGTCTTATAGTCCTCACATTTAAACTAGTAACATAGTGAATCCCATGTGTTCTCTGTGTGTTGGCTGGGTGATCTGGTTTATTTGGGTGGAGACGCCAAGGGATGCCAGGCTTCGGAGACATACAGAACATCGGTAAATTAAGTGCAATTGAAAGCAATAAAGAGAGAGACCCACCGCAAGCCAAGAAATTTAGCTCTGTAACACCAAGGTCAGCTTACGAAACCCAAACTTTCTGAGCGTCTAATTGATGTCTACGTCCACCAGCAGCATACAGTGTTGCGAACTCTTGAAAAGAACCTATGACTAAAAAAAAATAATAAATAAAAACCGCATTACACACCCGACGCTCCTCGGGGGGTAACTTCAAGCAACAGTAGGTTCCGTACGCTCCTTTTGATAGCATATAATGGTCAAATTTAAATCTGTCATTAACTTTTGTCTTCTACGTATATTTATTTGTTGATGATAGATCACTGATTTAAAATAAATAATAATATTCTAAAAACTCAGTAAAGTTTTAGAAATTTAGTTTTTTACCTTAACGAAAAAATTATTTCGAGATTATTGGGTGGCTTCATCCCCCCTACCCTCAAGGGTCAAGAGATGCCTCGGCGTGGCATCCTGAGCGCTAGGACAGAGTTCAGGTACTCCTCGTCGGAAACCGATGCACAAAGCCCTCTAAGGAGAATTTCGTATGATACACGACCCTGCGTCTTGCCTATATACACCTTCTGTAACTTGTCACGTGCTTACTGAAAATTCCCATACGGGCTGCGCATCATGGAATGTTTTCATACATCACACTGCACTAGTGTGCATACGTTAGCAAGCTCGTTTAGTCTCACAAAACGATCTGTAATTGTCAGATTTGATGTTTGTCCTTAAGCTTAAATTAATTATTCACAAAATTCGTTAAGAAAGTAAATTGGAATTTCAGACGTCAGGAATAAACCATGTGTTTGATAAAAAAAAAAAAAAAAGAAAAAGATTGCAATGTATGTTCCATGAATTTCACAGACAAGCTTCTAGAAAATCCCAGTGCAAGTGGAATATTGCATCTACAAACAAACACAATATTCTCTTATTTTCTTTGGTATGTGTGTGTTCTCTATTTTATTACTATCTTGCCGAAAAATTTTTCTTGCGCGGAAATCCGATTAAATTTTCAGCCCGTCACTGTTTCATAAAGAAGCTTTTCAAATCAGTCTTTTACTAATGCATTGGCAAGTACGGATAATCATTTGTGCAACCTAACTCGAAAGTCATGCATTAGAAAGAGGTGAAACTATATGGAACATGGTCATGCATTCTATGTGATACGAAAAAGGATTTCTCTAGTCCGACGTCTAGAAGCGGAGATATTAGATCTACAGACAGACAAACAGACAGACAAACTGATGATACAAGATCGTTAAATTTTTAAAATAAATGCATGTAGATTAAAACACGTACTGCAAGGAAGACAACAGCTACATGTCCAACCCACGAAACACAAAGAAATGAGAATTAAAAAAAAGAAAATGCCGTATCACTAAAAGAAGGAGGGGGGGGGCAGCCGTCGTTTCTCTGTAGCAGTGCCTGGATGACGTAAAAGAAAAAGGAAGAAATTCCCTGCGCTGACGCTGAAATGAACACCAGCGAAATACTACGTCATCAGTGGCTCAACTGGCTTCTCATGAAACGCAAAAAAAAAAAAAAAGAAAAAGTATGCATTCTCGTGACTGTGGAACGATATCAGATGAAGGTTGTCTTAATTAGGTTTAACTTCGTAGAAGTAAATGAACGAGTTGAATCTCATCATCAACAAAAATGAGTGAATGAAACTTAATTTAGGGCTCAGGAAAGCTCTGAGGTCTTCTCATTTATCGTATGATAACCACGGCCATGACTCAAGAATATCCTCTTAAATTCGCCTTTTGCACGAATTTCCAGCACATAACAACTGATTTCTCGTGATTTTCTTAACGCGTCATTGAGAGGAGAAGTACACTGTGTTGCCAAAGTTCTGAGGCACCCAAGAAGTACAGACAAAGATGAAAATACTTCATTTTACATGTATAGACAGTGGAGGAATGAAACTGTTGTGTGTGTGTGTGTGTGTGTGTGTGTGTGTGTGTGTGTAATATCGTGAACAAATTTAACAACAATTTAACTGTGAAAGAACTTCAAAAATCTGCTCATGACTGAATGTAACATCAAACCACGCTCAAAACGGGGTGTTGTATCACATGATAGTTTTCCTTTGAAATATTTGGTTTTGATAAAATCACGAGTCTCTTGAGAACCTCATTTCAAACTAAATCACCATGAAGATCATTCTGAAAGTTAAAATATTAACATGCCACATAACAATTTTCCTACGTAATTAATTGTTATATTTATTTGGTCAGTGATCACCTACTGGGCAGTGATACTGGTGGCTTCTTCTTGAATAGACGACTTTTTAAAATCTACCAATTATTTTGACCCATGAACCAGTATTTGTAAATTTTTGTTTCTTTTCAGATAAATGTGGATTTCGATATATTTGTGTTGAAGGATCGCTTTGTGCCTTGTGTCAGTCTGTGGCTAAAGGTGTGGGGATGACGGTTGATTTCTTTGACTGCATTAGACATTTCTTTCTCTGTTTATTAATTTACTGCATTTCTCCATTTTATTCTGGGAGTACAAGGAAATAAAATTTCATGTTGCAGACTTTGGTGTGTTATCTGTGCTCTGTTATTTTGTTATTTGAAAAGAAATACTGTAATTCTTTGCTATATCTCTCCGAAACATAAGATATTTTCTCGAAGCTTCTATGTACCCTTCACCCAAGTTTAAAATTACTGAAGCTGATAGGGGAAAAAAGACGACAGTGTCCGATTGTATACAATTAAATCTCCTATAGCAATCGCAGGTGAAGTCTGTAATTTTTACAGGAAATAAATATTTCTTTCCTTTACCTATAGAATGGCGGATAGTATACTTCATGGCTTGTCTAAAACACCTAGCTAGATATTCTTGTACCTGCTTTTATTTTATTTTTAAATTTCCCCCTGATTTTGTGTTGCTTTTTCAATTGTAGTAGCTTTAAACACATGCTTCCCCAGTTAGTCATAGTTGCTACTGTATTTCCGTGACCATCAGTGGAATAGCAAATTCGTCAGTTTTCTGGAAGGCGTTACCTTAACTCGAGCTGATCGTGTGACCTACCACCATCGTATTACATTGTACCGATTTTGAACACTTCATTGATAGCTCTTCGGAAGTTGTGCCCGATATGTGACAATTTTCAACTCCACTAGCCGTAACAACGCCTTGTGTGTATGGATGTAACGTGAAAACCAGTGGATATTTCAGTTTTTAACCAATTGCTCAAAGAGTCAGTGCTTGCACTTGTCATTTAAAAATGATCTTCCTACAGCTTGCGATATTTCCTGATTTAGCAATTCTTTTCTCCTGTTTTAGTTTGTACTGTATCAGGCACATTTTAACCTTTTCACCTTCAGTTTCTAAACTTTAGTCACATACGTATCTTGATCCATTGAAACCCTCTCATACATCGATTCGATAAAAGGTCAAAGTCAAAAGAATATACCCTTACCCTTCTACCTTTTCAGCGAAGCAATAACATTTACCCTTCCCTCGTTTTCTGTAGGCGAAAAGTGTGATTCCATTTACGAAAAAAAATATGATGATTAAGTAACAAGTTTCTCTGCATAGTTTTTACACATACTAGGCTGAGAAAAAGGAAATCTTTCCTCAAAAACACATCGAAGTAACCCTGCAATTTTAGGCTTCAAGGTTCGATTCCTTCACTCCCCTTTTCACTTTCAGAAGTTATTCTACAGTGCCAGTTTACTCTGTTCATGAAGCCTAACATGCTTACATGCAATACTGTAGGGAATTTAATCACACCAAAGTAACGACTAAACTTTTCCCACTTATTCTCTGTATCCCTGGGAGCAGAAATGCATAGCATAATACATGAGCCGGTTCACGCTGCCACACTAAGAAGGCTTGCAGTAGGTAGCAGAAGGTCGACGTGTATGCGCAGTTCGGTACAGATACATTGTAGTTGATTTCACGATCCCGTGCACAATACAACTGGATGAAATCTTCATCTCAATAGAAACACACACACACACACACACACACACACACACACAAATGGTACCACATGAGCAGTAGTAGCAACGCAAGCATTCAAAGCTGGTATGGGAGACTAATCAGGAGATAAGGATTCTATTGGAGGGATGAACTCACTTGTATGGTGTGATAGATTGATAGAAAATTCATGTTTCATTCATATTTAACCGGATCCGTACTCAAATGGAAAATAAACGTTTATGGATATGACTCTCCATAGGGTTAATGGTACATACATTTACAGAGATTTAGGTTTGTCTATTATATATACAGGGTGCATAGGAAAGTCCCTTTAGCCTGAAATAACTTACGAACGGAGAGAGGTACAGTTATGCAAGTGAGATAACGGTATAGTAAAGCGACTACGCCCGATCGAATACAACCAATAGCAGCGCCCCTAGTGGCAAAATGCGGAAGTTAGCCATTGCAAATCGAAAACGAAAAGAAATAAAGCAAAATTTTCAACTACAAAGTTGTAGAGCATCAATTAATTAGTACAAAACGACATTTGTTTTACAAGGATAAGATACATTGTCGCCTGAATACCCTAAAATGTCCGAAATCGATGCACGACGATTCGAATCTGCATATTCACATTTCGCAAATGTAGCCGTATGCAAATGCAGATTGTGACGTTGTACCGTTCTTACGATATACAAACTAGTAGCAGGATGTACCCTGATCAGAAGTTTAGGTCTACGTACGCTGTGTGAGAATAGCGAGCTTTACTCAGCCGCAGTGCGACGCTTCCTCACAGATTGTTTTGGGCAACGAATCATCGGGTATGGTGGTGCTGTTGAATGGCCTCCACGATCGCCGGACCTCACTCCGTTGGATTTCTTCCTCTGGGGTTACGTAAAAAATCAGGTATATAAAACAGCGCCTGCAAGTCTGCTGGATCTACATCGTCGTGTTACAGATGCTTGCAATAGTGTGACACCTTCCATGCTGAGGAATGTGCATGCAGAGTTATATTTACGAATACAAATGTGTATCGTGGGCAATGGCGAACTCTTCGAACAGACTCGACATTAACTTTTTATCACTGTGCGCCAGTTTGCATTTTTTGTTTTTGTTTTGTCTGACGTCATCAAACTGTATTGACATATGTACGCATTTATGTAATAAATTGTGTGTATTTGCTCATACCAATACCTGTTCCCTTCAAACGTCCACACAAAAGGTCACACATCGATTTCGGACATTTTAAGAGTATTCAGGCGATAATTTATCTTACCCGTGTGAAACAAATATGTCGTTTTGTACTAATTAATTGATGCTATACAACTTTGTAATTGGAAATTTTACTCTATCTCTTTTTCGTTTTCGATTTGCAATGGCTAACTTCCGCATTTCGCTACTAGGGGCGCTGCTATCGGTTGCATTCGATCGGGCGTAGGCGCTTTACTATACCGTTATCTCACTTACATAACTGTACCTCTCTCCGTTCGCAAGTTACTTCAGGCTAAAGGGACTTTCCTATTCACCCTGTATATACTGTATATATTGTTTTTGAATTTTTGCTGCTATAAAGCTGTTTCTGAGTTTCAGTTTGTCATTTTTGAAATAAGAAATGCAACCATAAAAACAGTATTAGTTATACAAATTACGCGTATCTGTGTGAGTTTGTTGAAATTAAAATCGCCGCATTCAGCATCTGTTCTAAATGTTTTGAACTCTTTTGAGGCGGCTAAAGGACAGGCAGATAAAGAAGTTGTAGGAACTGAAGCTTCTGCAGCGTCACGCCCCGACACGAGACTGAATATTTTCACAATCTCAGAAGCTGTGAAGTTAAAACATTTTGTGCTGTGTACACTCTCGTCTATTGATACTGGTCTAAGTACTTGCTACTTTTGAGAACTATTATCACTCTTCGATCGTTGACGATCGGTGTTTCTTGTTTACATGCTGCAAGACTAGCCCAAAGTTGATATATTCTAGTTTGTCTTTTTGTTCGCTTTTTATCGTTGCTTTAGCTGGCAAGACCAAAAAATGGCTGACATTAGCGTGAAAACTATTGTGTTGCCAAATATATTAATACACCCTTAGCAAGTGGCATAAGGATCGAAAGAACACGCAAACAAACGTTAAGCGATGTGAATCACGCTCTTGGTTGCTCCGCATGTAAGGGAGACGCAACTAAGCACCAAGTTTAAATATAACTTAACCGCCATTTCCAAAATGTATAGGTTGTCGGATGATAATGGTAATAAAAAAAATGAGTGCTGCAAATTTTCGTAGGGGTGCTGCTAATAATAAACAAGAAAGATGACACCGAATTTTCGGGTGTATGAGCACACGTCTTTCGAATCCGTTCTGATACAAATTAAATTAATCAAAGCTACTTGTTACTTATACTCGCCAGACTTGTTAGTAACGTCCGCAACCCTTGAGAAAGCCTCCCGGTTCGAGAGCGAAAGCTCGGGAGATACAATTTTCCCTTGTATTCATTCTTTAATTATACTTTCACACCAGTAAACAAGAGTTTGTATAGATTTGTTTACTGTATTTATCAAAGCTATTCAAAGGCAATGAAACCGGAATGGAAAACAATAGTATCTAACCGAAGGAAGAAGTTTTCAATCGGGTTTTTAATCCCGCAGATATTGCTGTAAACGGAATCGTGAACTTAGGCTCTCTGGTTGCAGACTTGTGCGTTAAGAAAAATTTGAATTTATATGAGAAACATGTCGCAGCGGAAACGCTCTCCAACAAAGAAATAATGTTTCAAATCGGACTCTTCGAAGCAGAGATATGGACAAATATAAGATATGAATTTATGCCCCCTGGCGGGAAAACCATGCATTATTTTAGGAGGAAAGTATTCTCAAAAGATTTTTCGATGTGAGCGGTATCGGCCCAAGAAAAAAAAAAAATTAGTCGAGTTTCAGGAACTCAGATTTTGCTGCAAATACACCAGGAACAGAAATTAACGCTTATGCCCTCTCGTGGCCAAACCATTCTTTATCAAATATTAGAAATTTTATGCAAAAGATTTTCCCATCAAGAGCTGTATCCGGCGCAGGAAGAATATTTCAAATCGGAGTTTTAGAAGCAGAGATATCGGGGTAAACGCACTTTACCTTTACGCTCCCTAGCGCAGAGTCTATGAATTACTTGAAATTTTTGAAATTATATGAAAAAACATGTCACACTGGAAACTATTCAATAAAGAAAGAATTTTTCAAATCGGACCATTAGAAGCAGATATATTGACAAAAATAAGATATACATCTACGCCCTCTGGCGGAGAAACCATGCAATATTTTTAGAAGAAAATATTCCGAAAAAGGTTTATAGACGTGAGTGGTATCGGTCCACGAATAAACTCTTTTAATCGAGATTTCAAAAGCTCAGATTTTATGGCAAATACATTAGAAGCAAAAATTAACACTTACAAAGCATTCTTTACCAAAAAATAAATTATATGTAAAAGATTTTTCATCGGGATGTGTATCAGCTGAAAAAAATATTTTTCAAATCGGAGTTTTAGAAGAAGAGATATCGGTGACAATGGCGTACCCAGAGGAGGTGCAAAGGGCCATATGCACAGCCCAAAATAATTTTGTCTGGTATTAAAAACTGATAAAAATTGTCGGTGACATTATTTTACTAGTGTCGCCACTCTGGTCTTCCTTAAATATTGCTGTTAGTTACTGTACTTCTTTATTTGGAATGGTCGGACGAGGTTCACATATGCTTATTGTTAATGCCTACGCCCCCCCCCCCCCCTCCCATGCGCTTTTCCCACTTGTTGTCACCAAAGAAAGAAGACATCAAACTGGTGTTGTTAGGGCGTGGGGCTTAGGGGAGGGATGGTTTAAGGCTTTTTATCTTGAGTACATACCAAAGCAGGAAAACATAAACGCAGGATGAACATTAATTCGTAATTAATAATATTTGAGAACAATAAAAATGCCTATATATTAAGATAATACAACGTAGTTGTCACAAATGTTTATTTTTTCAAGCCGACCATGGTTTCGCTGGGTATTGACCTAGCTTCATCAGTACGAAGGTCAATGCCCAGCGAAACCATGGTCGGCTTGAAAAAATAAACATCTGTGACAACTACGTTGTATTATCTTAATCTATATACAATCGTCACAAGACTGTAGTCTTTGAGATAAAGAATAAAAATGCCTGTTCGCATGCACATTTTTTTCATCATTTTAGGAAGGAATGATATCGTAGCTGCAGTGATAACACCAAGAATGTGAGAATTTTTCGATTGTTGACTTGACATCGTATAAAATTTTATTCACTGATGCATAATAAAGATGCAACCTTGACATAAATATTATGTATAGTGCTAGAACAGTTTGATGTAATAGCAAAAGTGATTCTTTGATCAAATTTAATTTTTAAATAGTGATAATTCAAACTACAAAATTTTGCATTCGTGGTTTTGACATTGTGGCGACGTTATATGCACCCCCCCCAAATTAATTTCTGGGTACGCCACTGATCGGGGAAAACGTAATTTACTTTTACGTCCTCTGGCAGAAAATCTGTGCGTAACTTGAAAAAAGTAACTATACCTAAAATACTCTTCGACATAAATGGAATCGAAAGATAAAAGAATATTTTCAATCGGATGTTTAGAAGCAAATATATGGAATAAAATGTATTTTGAATTCGATATCATCTGCATTTACGCCCTCTAACGGCGAAACTACATCGTAAAAGAAAAAACGAAATGAAGGATCATCGTTCGCATCATATTTCAAGCTTCTCAATGCAAAAAGAATTTTTCAAATTGGACTAATAGTTACAGAGATATGATGTCTGAAGACGGACGGACGGACGGACTAACCGATAGCATAAGCATGATCTTTTTTTTCAAAAGACGTGCTAAAAGCGGATGCTGCAAATTTTTTTTTTTGGTGGGGGGGGGGGGTTGCTGTCGTGATAAGAATTCATTCCCGCAGTTGTTGCAGTGGTACTTCAACTGCGAAAACTGGTCTATCGAGGACGGAAATGGTACTATGGAAAGATAAATATCACGGCAATATGTTTTTATTAGATGGGTGAATCTGATCTGGTGGACATGTCTAAATTGAATCGGTAAATTCCTTTAAACGAGGTTTCAGCATCAGTTCTGATTTCGTGGAATTTCTTCTTTCCACGATTCAGCATGATTTATTGCCGAAGCAAGAACTAACTGCTTTGACTAAAGGAAGATGCACAAACCATGTCCCAAACCAAAAACTTTGCTTATCATACACAGTGACATCAAAAACAGGCTACTATTCAAAATTTCAATTAAAACAAATGATTTAGAGGATGATTCCGCATCACTGCGAATTTGAATTTCGCTCAGAGCTTCCAATATTGGGATAAAAAGTTCCTCAAAGAGAAGAACAGGATCCAGGTGTTCAACCCAACGCGTTCCGCAGCACTTGAGGAGGCGTCCGTGCCAATCGTTCATCACTGTTTTCTTTGAGAACAAAGTTTTTCAACATTGTGCCATGTTTTGTTGCAAATCTAAAGAATTAATATCAAGGTCGCTAAACTGTTGTGTTCCTTATAGCTGGAACTGAGCATAAGTGACAAAGAACAAAGTTGAGTGCATGATTGGAGCACTGGACGTAAATTACTGCAAGAAAGATTTTACGTATGACTGAAGCGCTATCTTTGAGTGTGCGCTTATCGCTGTAGAGCCATCATACTCTTGACCTCTCAAAAATTTCATGTTTACGCTCATTTCTGAAAACTCTCTTTGTAAAGTCTTTGCAGAACTTCAACTGGAACAAATTTTAAAAAGTCTTCTTTTAGAACAAACTTGCTATCTATTTTTTCTGTATACCTGCCACAAAGAGAAAATTACTCAACGACCAGAAATATCTGTACTTTCATCCTCCAATATACAAAAACATTAAGATGTATTGATTTTGCTTAAGATACTCGATAAAATTATGTCCCCACATGTTACAATGATTTCATTTTAAACTTGTGGCCAAGTATAAGATGAGTCATACCCGCAATTCTCTAACTGGTTCTTTAGAGTTTCATCGCAACTTTCAATTCCAAATCGTAAAAGGGCTCTACAATTTCTTTCATTTTTTCTTGAGTAGGGAAAGTCTACTGTTTTTACTGGCCCAGAATCAGAGTGAACACGCAGGGCAATTTCCTGTCGGCCACAAAAACATTACTGTCTTAATTATCGGCACAACACTTTTTTCCTATTTTCCAAAATTTGTTTTTGTCTTCCTTGACCCAGTTTATTTAGAATATTATCACTTTTATTTCCAAAATCTGCTAAAAAGTTTTGGGCAGAAATACAACATTTTTGGTAGTAGGCACGCTTTGTGCCGTCTAAAATCTTCTTTGGCGTCTTTCCACCGTTTAAGCGGGTGTTAATAAATGCCCCCAATTTAACATGGTTACCCTTGCACTCCTCAGAATCTTTAGCGAAATTAATGCAATTCTACAAAAGGCCCGCCCCTTTATTTAATCCCGAATAAGAAAGCCACCGGAAATTCGATAGCCATTTTTCCTAAAATTTTGAGTTTCGTTGACCAAATAGAAACTTGTAGAGAGCATAGAAACCCAGGCATTTTGAAGAAAATTATATTTTTCTACATCTGTACATGATATCCCCACCAAAATTTCAATATCAAAAGGGTTTTGGGTTGCAGAGTACCAGGTTACGGGTCTTTGTAATATCAAAAGGGTTTTCGTTGTTTTAGTATCAAGTTACCGGCATACGTATAAGCGGAGTAGGCCTATTACTTAAGTGGGGACTTTGGGGCGATGTATCCCGATATCACCCCCTTGACTAAGCCCTTTCGGATTACGTTAGTCGTTTGATGTAGATTTAATCCGTTTTAAATTTACGGTTCTCTACATATGTAATAATTTTACTTACCACAATATAAAATATTTTGCAAGTGATTTTCTTTAGTTTCTAAAAGTTTTAAATCTACGATTATTTTGGTGTTTTAAGGAATGCATTTTTGTTTACCACAAAGTGAGACTCTTATTGGAACACGAAATTCAGTTTTTACGCACACAAAAGACACGACACGACACGACACTGGCGCGCTTTGTAGACTCCAGTCTGGTGTCCATCCACGACAAGCCTCTAACGGCAGTATTCAAGTGTATAAAATTTGTTTTTGAACATGCGCAGTACATTCCTTAACACTGCGAGTGCGCCATCTGCGCTGAGTCATACATCGGCATTTCGAATCTTGTGATCGACTGTCCATAAATGCGTAAAGCAACTCCAGAGCGGAGGTGTTTATGCTGTCTCATAAAAAAAAAAAAAAAAAATCGAAAATGCGTTTCCAAGAAGCGAAATTAAACTTCGCACTGAAAAATTTGACAAAGAAACGGATACAACATGCGAGTTGGGTTTGATTTGAAGCATAATGAGAACTCGTGATCAAGATTGGTAGAATTCGGCGAAATTTCCTTTATCTATATTATTCTACGCATTATGTTTTATTTCCTATATGTATCCTTGCATTAATCATATTTTACAGAAGGCTAGGAAAAATGGACAGACATTAATTAAATATTTTTTTGTTAGTTTTCATAAAATGTAATTTAAAATCGTTTTAAAATACTTCATTGATTTGCAGGACTTCCTACAAAACTGAATGCTTCGATTTAAAATGCATACCTCCTCTCAGGAGTGAATGAATTAGCATCGGTGACCTGCACATGATCGCACAAACTGCTCTTGAAATAAATAGCTGACATTTGGGTTTATATTTGGGGTTCAGCAGTGAATAAATTAAAGTAATTCCATTTTAAAAAGAAACACAACACGAAATATACTTAACGACTGAAAATTTCTTACTTTGTGCCGACTTTCGAGTGTTTTCTGAAGGTTGGGGGTGTCTGAAGTGTGTCTACGCAAAAGGCAACTGCTGTACGGCTCAGCTGTTGCCCAGCGGTGAAAGCCAGTCTCTCTCTTTGTAAGAATCAGCTCCTGCAAGGGAAGGCGTAGGAAGAAACGGGCAGGAAACACTCCATTTGGATTGCCGTAAATATCGGGGGAAGAAAAAAATAGGTTGACTCAGTAAACTAGCAAACTCACGACGCAGGAGATACTGGCACGCTGACAGGATTCAGCTCTCTTGCAATACAGGACGGATAGCGACAAACCATGGGGGTCGGTCGCATCTACACAAACACTCAACGGGACATTTCGCACGAACGGTTCTCCTGAATGCACGAGCACCCCAATTCGACGTAGAAGCAGCAGCACTTCACTCTCATCCACATGCATGCACGCACACACAAGCGCGCGCGGCTGTCTGCTGGCCCGTCTTCGAACAGAGTGCCTTGCTTTTCCCACTGCATTAGCGACCGTCTGAGTACCGCTTTCGTCATCAATTCACGTGCTTTCCAAAGCTTTTGAAATTTTGGAGCCTTTCAAAAACTCGTCGAGGGTTCGTAAACTATGTCCTTAATTTATCAGCAGCAAACTGTAGGGGCTAAATCAACAGCATGTGTATGATTCAAAGCTATGGAGGACGATGTTTCGCGATATAAACCTTCGAATTTCATAATGAACAGGAACGAAAAATAAAAGCAAAACAAACCAACAAAACAACACCGACATAAAAGAAAATAATATTAAAAGAAAAAAAAAAAAACAGTTGAGTGCTCCATGCTACTTCGAACAGAGAAAGTAATAATAATATACAACTTCTGTAACAACGAAATAAAACAGTCACAAAAGTTCTATATCTTGAATGGTAATACATTGACACTATGTGACTCTTCCATTCTTTTAGGACACAATGTTTATGTTTTATAATTACACATTTATCGAAAGAAATATTTCACTATCCTTTAAAATTTCAGCTCTGTCTCTGCTTGTTGCAAACGTGTTTTTGGCAACAGGATTCTTAAAAAGCACTTCCGTTCTACGATTTTTATCTCGCACTAAACGAATAAATGTATTAGTTGTTCGACAGCTCTTAGGTTCATTTAAAAGATGTACGAATTAATATATGATATATGGGTTTACTTAAATGGAAAACGAATGCCAAGGCAATTATAGTACAATTTTTGATACGTTGAAAATATTAATTCGCCTTGTATCTGGTGATTTTTTAAGTTAAAGGTGTGTACCTAAAAAACTTCGCTGTCCATAAAATTTTCTCTTCCCGACGTGAAAAACTTCCGTATATTAGCAACCACGTCCTTCAATTTCTCAGCTGTTTGTTCATTTTCCTATTTGATTTTGATGTTTCTGATTTTCCATTTGGGATTGCAGGGCTGTTCGATGCTGGAGTTACTTTGAAACATACGGTTCAGTAATCAATTCTTTCTTCTGATTGACTGGTGCCTTCTCTTCCCGAATCAGACGAGAAAGGTCTGTCTGCCTACATGTTTGCCGTGTTGGATCCCATTAGAACAAAGAGGAAGTCATGTGGTACTATTCGGAATTATAATGACATTCATTAAACATTAAGTTAACTTTTCGGAGGCACATACAGTACACCTGTCAAAGGACATTTTGAGGCTATGAAAATACATTACCAGTCAGCGGCGTCGGAACCGCGGGGGGTAGAAGGGGGCAATTGCTCCCTCTTTGCCCACTCACTTTTCTTCCCTTTCAATTTCGTACGTAATCAGAAATCAGATTGATACTTGGTTTCTTTTATTTTTTTGCCATTTCTTTCTTATAAAACAAAATATAGTTTCCTATTTTAATTATTAACCATCTAGAGCTCTAAATTCCGCAGACGTGAGACGCGAATTAGGCTAACTTCTCTTGTCCAGTATGAAAACAGAAAAGTTGCATGGAGTATTTAAAAACAGTTTTCCTCAAATTTCTGAAAATTATTGTTTTTATAATAAGAGCAGATGCATTTCTGCTTCATTTCATCATCATCATCATTGTCAACCATTATCAATCCACTGCTGGACGAAGGTCTCCCCAAGTTTCCTCCACAACGGTCTGTCTTGTGCCAGTCTCCTCCATGTCACTCCCGCATATTTACGAATTTCATCCACCCATCTCCCATGTGGTCTTTTTCTGGGTCTTTTCCTGTCCCTTGGAATCCAATCTAAAATTTCGGCTGTCCATCTATGGTCTGTCCTTCTGGCAGTATGTCCAGCCCATTGCCATTTCAGGGATTTAACTCTGATCATGATGTCTTCCACTCTTGTCATTTTTCGGATCCACGAGTTCCTCTTCTTATCTCTCCTGGTTATACCAAGCATGCACCTCTCCATGCTTCTTTGAGTTGTCTGCAGCCTTTGTATGTCTCTTTTAGTTAAGGTCCACGTCTCTGCACCATACGTAAGCACTGGAAGGATGCATTGATCAAACACTTTTCTTTTAAGACATAATGGCATATTGCTCTTGAAAATTATGCTGTTTCTTCCAAAAAAGCTCTCCAGGCAAGTTTTGTACGCCGATTAATTTCTTCATCAATGTGACCCTCACTTGATATCTGCTGTCCAAGATAAACATACGTATCTGTTATCTCCAGTTTTTCTCCATCAATCGATAAATCTTCATTTCTTGTAAAAGCATTGAACATCACTTTTGTCTTCTGAAAGTTCACTTTTAATCCCACTTCTTTACTCTTGTCAGCAAGTTCCTCGATCATACTCTGCAGCTCTGATGGGGTAGTTGCAAAAATGACTACGTCATCAGCAAAACGAAGGTGGGTTAGATAATCTCCATTAATCTTTATCCCTTTGTTTTCCCAGTTCAGTGATTGAAAGACATTTTCCAATGTGGCATTAAAGAGCTTCGGAGATATGGTGTCACCTTGTCTCACTCCCTTTCCAATTTTTATGTGTGTTGTATTTTCAAACAGCCGAATCTTTGCACTTGCATTTTCATAGATGTTATTAATAATATTAATGTATGCATCTTCAATACCGCAGGATTTCAGAGCCGTGGTAACTGCTGATGGTTTCACCGAATCAAAGGCTTTTTCATAATCGATAAAAGCCATGCACAATGGAAGTTCATATTCCCTCGCTCTTTCAATTAGTTCTCTCAGTACATGGATATGATCTATTGTGCTGTAGCCACTCCTGAATCCAGCTTGTTCTCTCGGTTGAGCCATGTCCAGTGTTACCTTCAAGCGGTGTGAAAGAACTTTAGTGAAGATTTTATAAACCACTGATAGGAGGCTGATAGGTCTGTAGTTCCTGAGATCCTCAATGTCACCTTTTTTATGTAGCAGGATCATTGTAGCATTGTTCCAATCCTCAGGAATCTTCCCTTCATTAAGGCATCGAGTGAAAATTTGGGCGAGTACTGTTTCAATTTCTCCACTTGCTTCTTGTATGATGTCTATAGTAATTCCATCTTCTCCTGGAGCTTTCCCTCGCTTCATGTTCTTGATTGCATGAGCAACTTCTGCTGGGAGGACTGGAAGAACTCTGGTACCTTTCATGATGTCTGAAGTACATGTATCATCCCTTTCATATAATTTGGAGTAGAAATCTTTCACTCTTGTCAAAATTTCGCCTCTATTTCTTGTTATAGAACCATCTTCTTTTCTCAGAGCCATAATCTGTTTTCTTCCCTTACTGAGATGTCCCTTTGCTATCTTTAGGCTTTGGTTGTTTTCAATTGCTTTCCTCACTAGCTCACAGTTGAATTTCCTTACGTCTTCAGTGATACTTTTTCGTGCTGTCTTGCATAACTCTATATATTCCACTTTGGAAGTCACATCTTCTTTAGTTGTCCTCATCTCTCTTCTTTTTTGCATCAACATTTTGGTTTTTCCTGATAATTTGTTTACATGCAACTTGTTCTTAGACCCAGCTAATTTTGTTGCTGTTTCCATAAGAGCTTTGGTTACTTTTCTGTTAACTTCCGAAATATCCACTTCTTCCGATGTTAGGCCTTCTAAAGCAGAGAATCTGTTCTTCAGTTCCAACTTGAAAGTATTATGGTGTTTTTTAAGGTTGGTTATGTCAATACATTTTTGTTTGTCTTATGAGCTTGCCACGTTCCAGTTTAGTGTTGAGGTGCATCTTACATCTCACCAATCTATGGTCACTACCTGTGTTGAACTTGTTTAGCACACTGCAGTCTTCGATGACGAATTTTTTGTTACACATAATAAAATCAATTTCACTTGTCGTCCCAATTGGATGTCTCCATGTCCATTTCCTGTGTGGCTTTTTCTTGAAAAAGGAATTCAAGATGAAAAATCCTTTCTGCCTCTGCAAACTCAACGAGAGTATTTCCACGCTGGTTTCTGTTGCCGTGACCGAATTTACCTACTGAAGTTTCATTCTGTTGCCGGTGCCCTATTTTTGCATTGAAATCTCCCATAATTATCTTCAAGTGCTGCTTACCTTTATTATTTAGACGACGAATTTCCTCATAAAATTCTTCAATTTCTTCTTCAGGATGACTTGTGGTGGGTGCATAAGTTTGAATAATCTGAGCCTGGTATCTTCTCGATAGTTGGATAACGAGTCGTGCAGCTCTGTCAGAGGAACTTTCAACTTCTACCACTTTATATTTCAGTTTCTTGTTTATTATAAATCCAACACCACTAGTTCTGCCAGTATCTGTCCCACGATAATAGAAGAGATGTCCACTTTTCAGTTCAATGAGATCTTCTCCTTTTCTCCTTACCTCACTTAGCCCGACGATGTCCCACTTGATCCTTTGTAGTTCCTCTTCCAATTCAAGAAGCCTTGAATCAGAAGATAGGGAGCGTCCGTTGTAGGTAGCCAAGGTCAGCATCAAATGGCAGCCTAGTCCGGTCCTCCGGGGATTCTTAGCACCCTCTGCCTTCATGTCGCACTGGCCGCTGCCTTGGCCAGGTACATTCCAGCTGCCGGAGACTGAGGGCCAAGATTTAAGTTGTAGAGTCATTTTGGAGGTGTTTGGCCATAACTCACCACGCTGGCCAAGCGGGTTGGTGAGTGTGGGATAGCATTTCCTCTGATCCCGATGGTATAGTTATACCGCTATTTGCGGTCGTCAGAGCCCCCTTTAGTGGGAACAGGATGCACCACGAGAAGGCGGGGTTGACATTTGTCAAGGAGAGGCTGTGATGTTACGCATCACCTGACCTTACATCCCCTGCTTCATTTAAGTATAATAAATCAGTCTTTTTTTAAGAAAAAGCAAATGGAAGAGGAAGAGAGGAGAGAGAGAGAGCGAGAGAGAGAGAGAGAGAAAGACAGAGAGAGACAGAGAAAAAGAGAGAGAGAGCGAGAGAGAGAGACAGAGAAAGACAGAGAGAGAGACAGAGAAAGAGAGAGAGAGAGAGAGAGAGAATTCATACCAATATGGAGGTGTTCAAATTAATACAGTTTAACATCGTTTATAATATCAGTAAAACGTTTTATATGGAAAACCATGTAATATAGATATAAAAATCTAGGTTTATATTAATTTTTATTTTATCGATATAATCGTTTTACCTGCAGCATATTCAAATGACGTCCTCACACCCTGTTTTACAAAATCGTAATACGTTTTATTATCTGAGAAAAAATGCATATCCTGATATCTTGCCCCCGTTGTCAAAAGATAGTTCCGATGCCCCTGCTACCAGTATGGACAATAGGCATCTGAAGGTCTACCTCCGAGTGTCTATCTCATCGATTTTTCCTGATACAGGGTATCTGCTAGACCCCGACAAATTCTCATTTAAAATCAGTAAACAAGAAATTATGAAAAATATTTTTTTAATTCTGTTCCTTTTGTAGCTTATGAAATTTTTGCAAAATAGTGTCCTGTGAAATTTATGTACACACGAGTATTGCAATCCCTGTAATCCCCCCCCCCTCCCTTGGTTACACCTACCTAAAAGACATTTTTGTTTAGCAGACCGGAGTTGAGGTTAATAGACACTACTAATCTTGGACCACAGTATCCTACTCACCACACAAGGTAAATAGACAGTAAGGTTTGCTCATCCTGCCTCCCTCGCAGCGGAAGTGCCGGTCCCTTACGTAGTGACGTCATGTACCACACGACGCAGCCAGCAGGACGGATAGACTGTTAATACAATTGAAGCACTCGCGGGAGAAATGTCAACAACTTTTTACTCAAATACGCTCTGAATCTGAAAGCTTGCAACCAAGATGTAATGCAAAAGCACATCTGTAATATAATCAGGAAAAACGGACATCCATGTGAATATTTTATTTAGAGTAAACCGAGAATGTGAAGAAACTTATTATGCATTTCTTTCATTTTTTTTTTTCAAATCTGTTTAATCTAAATATCTAAATAGGATCATGAAAGAAATACGGGATTACGCCATATAATACAAATTTTTGAAGATGACAATCGGATTGTCATCTTCAAAAAATTTGTATCTAAATAGGATATTCACATGACACTAAGGAAAAGTGCAGGGGCAGTGATTATACCTTTTAATTTATTTATATGCAACTGTAATACTGTCTTTAAATAAATTCAAAAGAAGGAAAAAAAAACTTATAAGATTATGCTGTCAGAACCTCATGAAGAAATCCTTTTATGCGGAACAAATAAAAACTTGAGTAGCATTCCACTAACTTGCTTAATTAAAAAGTTGGAAATTAATTTCACTAAATGCTCTGTTATTATTTGTAACTAATCGCTGAACAGAAAAAGTTAAAATCATGGATCTTTGCAATTTTTGTTTGTTTGTTTCTTTAGTCATATTTTATTCGCTAAATTTTGAGAACTTTAAGAATCGGGACATTATTAAACGTAAAAATTCTTTCTTCACTTACCTTTGTCATGTTCCTTAGGTAACTGTTTTAACCAGTTTTCTCTTCTTGGGTTGGCAATATATTTTTTGCTGAGCGTTAATATGGCGCATACGGATCATAATTCGGGTTTTCATGAATAGTTTGATGGCAGGGTGCACATTTGGAGGCAACTGTAGGGCAGTAACTTCCACTGCGGTGTGAACAATTCTTTTTAACTTTCCTTAAATTATTTTCCCCATGTAGTTTTAAAAAAATTCTTCTAGTTGGATAACCATGCTCATTCACTCATTTGTTGGATTTTGCAAGCAGCCTCTGCTTATGACGCTAATCCCGTCGCAAAGAATTCCTTTTTCTTGCACTAGGTCCAGAGGTGCATTTTTGTCCCCAGCCGAGGACACGTTGTTTGGCATTTAAATGCAACATATCCAGCAAGGTATCGTAAAGCTTGGTACGATATGCTGTCACTAGAAGAATTCCAGGTGAACATTTAATTGTAGCTACCCATCGGTGCAACGTTGACAAAGCAGGAAGCGGAATATTAACTTTATTTCTCAAGTAGTGATATGCTCTGCTGGAAACAGTTCTTAATGTTATTGCAGCTGCAATATCAGTAGAATTCCAAACAATCCGTTTTTGGCCTAACAAAACCCTTATCTGTCCTGGAGTAAACACTGTAGAAAGCAAATTTTTTATGCACATTTCTCTGTCTTTTTTCTCATCTTTCCGTAACCTTCGCAATTCTAATAATTCTTTTTGTGCATTTGATTCTGTTTTACTTTGAGGACTTCTACACGTAAAGTTAGACTATGGTTTGAAAAGCTCAAATATAATATTTGTTTTTTTCAGCTTTTCATTTTCCTTTATCAAAATATAATTTTCCTTCAATAGAATTTCATTTTCTGTTTTCAGGTCTTTCATACATTCAATTTCAGTATTTTTATCACTGGCACTCCACATGTCTTCCAAAATTTCCTCTGCATCATCAGAGTTTATCAAATCGCCAACAAGATCAGTTCGTTTCCTTTTCTCCTGTCTGTTCTTTCTCTCTGAATTAGAATTTACATTAAAGTTTCCCGGGAGGTTTAAACTTAATACAGCTGTGTCCTTTAGCATTTTGCGGATAGGCACATATAGAAGTTCATTCCTTATATCGCGTTCGTAGTCTTCCTCAGGAAAATGTTCCGAACAAATAGCTGAATTCATTTCGTTGAAACTGTAAGCTCGTTGCATCTTAATTTCCATGTTTTAAGCAAAACTTCATTTTTCGGAAACCTATGGTAATGAATGCCATTCCTTCTGGTTTTCGAATAATAATTTTGACACGTTGCTATTGCGCACGAACCAGGCATGTTCAGTGTTTAACGTATAACCAAGGAAAAGAAAATTTGTTTGCTACAAATACCTAGCTTCAAATGAGACAATGTAGCTTTCAGACCCTGAACCAGAAAAACGGGAGCAAGCAGCTTTAGGCGGATGGGGTGTGGAGTTCTCCGGGACTGTGACGTCACGAAGGCGACCCCTGAGACAGTGCTCAGCGGAAGTGTCGGATGAGCATAACCTTGGAGTATACTAACCTTGCTCACCACACACATCAGCTGACACCCAGAAAGTTTAGAACCTTCGAAAACAAACAGACCTAACTGCTCAGAAAATAGGCGAATGCATGACTATGAAGGAAGTGTGACTTAGGGGTCAAAAGCCTGGCAATGTGAGAACAGCTGAGAATTTCTACTGCTTTGTTGAAAAATAATATTTGTGATCTTCCATATTGCAGACATCTCAGCTTATGGTTCCATGATTTCTTGTTTGTTTCTTTCGTCGTAGGTTGCGTGATATGCACAATACTCTCAATAAATTCAGTAACATGCACATTGAGTGAAAGAAAGAGTGTTACGATATTACCGCATCATGCAGTATTATACTTAGTTGTCAGCGAACAGCACACAGTGCAAATAATTAATATTATACCTTTAATTTTCAGTTTTTTATTTATAGTGTTATTGGTTAAGAAAATAATAATAAAATATTTGTCAATTAGTAATGTATTACCAGTTTTTTTCAGTAAATGATGGGACACGATGAAGAAGCCTGCTAACGATTGCCACGTATGCTGCCCCTCAGTGAGTTTACAGCTTATTGCAACGCAGAAGAACTGGGAAAGTTCATTAAATTAGAGATTTCAATTTCACAGTTTTGCGAACTATAATACTTTCTTTTACCATTTACTATTTTTTCACTTAATTTTTATAAATTATGCTTCTCCAGTTTATCCATGTAGCAAAAAAAAAAAAAAAAAAAAAAAAAAAAAGAAGTAGCGAATCACTGCACTTTCCTCTACTGCAGTTCAAAAAAAAAATCGTCCTCCCTGGAAACTCAAAAGAATTTTTGTTTTTTGTTCTCGTCACAAATGTTGAGATGTACAAAATATAACAACACACAATCCACTGTACTGCTGGGAATAGGCTGCTCAAAATTATAGTCTTGCTGGGAATAGGCTGCTCAAAATTATAGTCTTGCTGGGAATAGGCTGCTCAAAATTACAGTCTTGCTGGGAATAGAGAGTTCACAGTCACAGCCACAGCACCTTTGGCAATATGTATACTACTCATAGTCACATCACTGTAGGTAATATAGTGCTCAGGGCTACCATATTGATGACAATAGAGCATTCACGTACACAACATTGTTAGTAATGCAGTACTCATAGTCACTGCACTGTCAGTGATAAAGGTCACAGCATTGCTGGCAACAAAGTACTTACAGTCACTGCATTTATTGCAATATACACTGAAGAGCAATTGAATTAGAGACAGCTAGAGTTACGCAAATGTGGCACTGTGGGCGGCCCTGTAAACGGAAACGACATGACATATGCAGCGATCTGACAATATATGGAGTAATGCGATGGGAATCAGTAAGAGTCGGACGCAGTATGGGTAAGACGAAGGATCTAAGCGCATTTGATCGTGGGAAAATTGTCGGGGCCCGACGAATGGGTCACTCCATCTCGGAAGTCGTGCAGGCACTGGGATTTTCACGAGCCACTGTGTCACGGGTGCACCGTGAGTACATCGAATCCGGTAAAACCATCCCTGCAAGAACCAACTGCCATGGACAACAGCGTGTGGATGAGCGGGGTCATTGTCGGGTAGCTCGCATTGTAACAGCGGATAGACGGGCCACAGTGCAAGAAATCACTCGGCAATTTAACGCTGGTACACAAAAACATGTAAGCAGCCACACCATCCAGAACCATCTCCTCGCTATGGGGTACAGAAGCCATCGTCCCACGAGGGTATTCTGCTGACCACACACCACAGGGTGCAAAGATTAACATGGGTGCGCGAACATCGCCACTGGACCCTAGACATGTGGAGAAATGTTTCCTGGACTGATGAGTCGAGATTCACGTTAGTACATGCTGCGGATGGCAGGATACGAGTACGGCGCAAACCACATGAAGCGATGGATCCTTCTTGCCAGCAGGGTACTTTTCAAGCTGGTGGGGGTGGCATTCTCGTCTGGGGACTGTTTACGTGGACTGAAATGGGACTCCTGGTACGTGTGACATCGTCCCCCACAGATCAACATTACCGGGATATCCTGGACGACCATTTGTTCTCGTTTGTGAGTCTTCAAACATCCCACTGGGGACCTCACCCTGCAACAAGACAATGCACCGTGCCAATGCTCCAGAATTGTATCCGAATGGTTGGATGAACACTCCACCGACGTGACCTCGCTTTCTTGGCCAGCTGGGTCACCTGAACTCAATCCCATCGAGCACATCTGGGATGCCATCGAGAGAGATGTTCGAGGATCTAATCTCCCTCCATCAAATCTTCGTGAACTGTGGGAGCTTGTTCAGGGGGCGTGGATCCGTATGGCTTCCCAACGCTTCCGGTGTCTTGTCGAGTCCATGCCGAGACGAATCGCCGCCGTCATCAGGGCGAAAGGTGGTGCTACACGTTACTAGACAGGTATCTCTAATTCAATTGCTCTTCAGTGTAGTCTCTAATAGTCTTGACCTTCTCGTGGTGGAGGGTTTGTATGTTCCAGTGACCCGGAGAGCTATACTGGTTGTAGGGCTTCCCAAGTTGGACAGGTCAATGGGTAGGGACTAGGGACCGGACGAAAGAAGACACCCGGAAGAAGACAATGGCAAACCACTTTCGTATGCGCTAAGAAAACTCATGAATACAGCTCTTTCAAAAAAACAAGATATAGTGCCGGAAGATGAGCACCTCTGAACTAAAAAGCATTTTTCCAGTTACTAGGAGATGAGCGTCGTAGTCCCTTGAGTACATCTTGTCATGATGACGTAGACACGCCAAAGCAGAAAGGACGCCTGGCTACTGATGCTGACAGTGTTGAAAAAGGAGGCTCTCGTCGCACAATGTTACACATGATTGGAACCTGGAACGTGAGAAGCATGTGTCAAGAAAACTTAAAATTTTCAAGGCTGAGATGAAACGTACCAGTCTAGACATTCTAGGTATAGTGAGTTCAAGTACTAGAAAAGGTGTTTAAGATTTAGATGACTACAAAATTTATTATTATGGCCATGAATCTATGGGTAGGAATGGAGTGCCTTTGATATACTTAAGAGGAACAT
Organism: Macrothele yani; assembly: GCA_039090855.1. Taxonomy (NCBI): domain Eukaryota; kingdom Metazoa; phylum Arthropoda; class Arachnida; order Araneae; family Macrothelidae; genus Macrothele; species Macrothele yani. Next base: position 169,820,739 of record CM077011.1, read on the forward strand.
TACTAACTATGCGATGAGTCATTACCCAGTTAGTGACAGGATTGTTCATATCAGAATTAGTGGACGTCCAGTGAACATTAATATCATTCAAGTGTATGCCCCTGCCACTGATGCAGCAGATGAAGACATTGATGAGTTCTGTGGCTATCTGCAAAGTTCTCTTGATGAAGTGCCGAGAAGGGATGTTTCATTAGTTATTGGAGATTGAAATGCTAAATTTGGAGATATTGAAGAATCTGAGATTACTGTGGAAGACTTGGTTTGGGCACTTGTAATGAAGCAGGAGAAAGACTTATTGAGTTTTGTGAAGAGAATTCGTTGTCTATAAGAAACACTTGCTTCAAGCAACATAAGCGTAGACTCCACACTTTGACATCTCCAAATGGATTACATCGAAATCAAATTTATTACATAATTTGTAGTAAAAGACAGAGAAGTACAGTTCAGTTAGTTAAAACACTTCCAGGGAAAGATTGTGTAGCAGATCATGAACTGCTTGTGTCAAAGGTACAAGTTAAGCTTAGAAAGTTCAACAGATCAGGTACACTAGTGCGGTATGACCTGGCGAATATTCTTCCACAATATACATTTACAATAAGAAAAAGGTTCAATGCCCTTGACCTCTGTGAACGGAAACCTGAAGGATTCTGGAAGGAGATCAAAGAAATTGTCATAAGTAAGGAAAAATGTTCCTATGGACAATGAGAGGAAAATAACTAAGCTTTCTGAATATGCTATCAGAATCGCTGTTGAAAGGAGGAGAATTAAAGCGTTAGGCCTCGCAGATTGAATACAGATTCCCAGCATCAAGCACGAAAGGAGAATGAAAATTACCTCAACCAAGAAGGTCAACAAATAGAAGCACACAATACGAAAGGAAGAACAAAACACCTTTCCAAAAAGATAAGAGAAATTACTGGTACGTTTATCGCAAATTTTGGAATGGTCAAAAATAGACAAGGAGGAGATATTGTGAAGGTTAATGAGGTTAAAGATAGGTGGAAAGAGACTACACTGAAATTCTGTACAAACGACATTATGGAATGATGGATGCTTCGTAGAGAATGCGTGTAATCCAGGAAGGTTTCACAGGAGAGCGAGGTAGAATGGGCATTAGAACAGCTTGAAAACAGAAAAGCAACAAGAGAAGATGCAATTCCCATCGAATTGTTTAAGGCAGTAGGAAGGAAGCTATTCAGGTTCTAACTGCTCTTTGCCAACGAATTTGGAATACAAATAGGTGGCTTTCTGATTGGAAGAGATCAGTGTTTATTCCATTGCATAAGAAAACAGGTCTCGAAGAATGTGCAAATTATAGAACTTCTGCATTGATTCCTCATGCTAGCAAGATTTTTTAAAGATCACGCAAAGAAGGTTAGAATCAAATATGAATATAAAATTGCCAGTACGACAAGCTGACTTCAGAAGAGGCGGAGGAAATCCTAGCATTAAGTGGATAATGGAGACAGCGAGAAAATTTCAGATGGATGTTTGCATTTGTTTCACTGACTATAGCAAAGCTTTTGACTGTGTGAACAAAAGATTGTGGAATGTTTTGAGATTCCTGGAAGTGCCAGCAGAGTCGGATTAAGGGGAATCTAACGGGGCTATAGCCTAGGGGCCCACCATTACCAAGGGCCCACAGGGCACACATGCCACTACACCACGTGGAATATATACCCTTAGTGAATCACAGCTTATACTGTATATTTATAGAGACACAGAGCTCATAAAATAGTTTTAAATAGTCTCGTATGATTTCAACTGGATCACAAACAGCGGCTAGAAGACGAACCAATTTCAAAGCAGTGACTCACTAAGGGTAAGGGTTTCATGTGGCACAGCGGGGTCGGTGCGATAGTTTCAGCTTTTTCGCTACCATCCACTCACACCTCCCTACTTGCACTTGGAAGCATTAATAGTTCAAGTTCACGGGGGCTTCACATTGCATAACAAAAACGATGCACCAAGAAAAGTGTACAATACTGAATCATTAAAATACTCAAGATAAAATCTAGGAATCTTAAGCTTTTAACTCATGATCTTGGGAGAATAGTTGAAAATTCAGTGACTTGTTATAAAAACTCTGCATGTCATATTAGTTTGAAGAAAGCACTATGTGTTAATTATCATCAGCATATTGCTACAGATTCTTGTTTTGACGGATTTCATAATGATTCTCCCTCATAATTCCTTGGGGGGGGGGGGATTCAGATATCTTGGCTTTGGGGACCCACTCAGATGTCTTAGCCTAGACTTTAATCAGGCCCTGAGTGCCAGAGCATCTAATTCTTCTTTTGAGGAATCTTTATAATGAACAAGAAGCTATTGTAAAAACTGAATTTAGTGAGACTGATTAGCTTACATTAATAAAGGAACTGCGACAGGGTTGCATTCTGTCTCCATCTCTATTTAACTTGTACAGGAGTATATTTTTATAATGGCAGACCTGAATGAAATGGCAGCAGATATTAATATTGAGGGTGAAAACATTAACAATTTAAGATATGCAGATGACATCACACCTTTGGCAGAAAGTACAGAAGACTTAGAGGATCTCATCAAGAAAGTCAAAGTGGAGAGGCCAAAATCAAATTTAATGTTCAATATCAAGAGTACATAGAAAGTGGAGGACATTTCTGAAGTTAACAGAAAGCTAACCAAGGCTCTTACGGAAGCAGCAACAAAAATTGGTGGTACTAAGAACAAGTTGCATATGAAAAAAGTATCAGGAAAAACAAAAATGCTGATGCAAAAGAGAAAAGAGACGAGGACAAATAAAGGTGTAACTTCCAAAGTGGAATATATAGAGCTAAGCAAGACAGTATACGAAAAAGTATCTCTGAAGACGTAAGAAAATTCAATTGTGAGCTAGTGAGATAAGCAATTGAAAACAACCAAAGCCTGAAGAGAGCAAAGAGACATCTTAGTAAGGGGGAAACAGATTTTGCAACTGAGAAAAGAAGAAATAGAGGCGAAATCTTGATAACAGTAAAAGATTTCTACTCAAAATTATATGAAAAGGATGATACATCTGCTCCAGACATTACGAAAGGTACCAGTACCGAAGTCCCTCTAGTCCTCCCAACAGAAATTACACGTGTAATTGAGAATATGAAACGGGGAAAAACTCCAGGAGAAGATGCAATTACCGCGTGGACATTATGCAAGAAGCAAGTGGAGAAACTGAAACTAGACTCGCCCAAGTTTTCATTGGATGTCTCAATGAAGGGAGGATTCCTGAAGATTCGAACAACGCTACAATGATCCTGCTACATAAAGAAGGTGACGTTGACGATATCAGGAACTACAGGCCCATCAGCTTCCTATCAGTGGTTTATAAAATCTTCACTAGGTTCTTTCACATTGCTTGAAGATGACATTGGATATGGCTCAACCGAGAGAACAAGCTGGATTCAGGACTGGCTACAACTCTATAGATCATATCCATGTATTGAGAGAACTAATTGAAAGAGTGAGGGAATATGAACTCCCATTATGTATGGCTTTTATTCATTATGAAAACGCTTTTGATTCCGTGAAACCATCAGCAGTTACAATGGCTTTGAAATCCTGCGATATTGAAGATGCATACATTAGCATTATTAATAACATCTATGAAAATGCAAGTGCAAAGGTTCAGCTATTTGAGGATACAGCACCAATAAAAATTGTAGAGACAAGGTCACACCATATCTCAGAAACTCTTTAATGCCACATTGCAAAATGTTTTTCAATCATTGAACTGGGAAAACAAAGCAATAAAGATTAGTGGAGACTATTAAACTCACTTTCGTTTTGCTGATGACGTCGTCATTTTTGCAACTGCTTCTTCAGAGCTGCAGAGTATGATCCAAGAACTTGCTGACAAGAGTAAAGAAGTGGGATTAAAAATGAACATTCAGAAGACAAAACTGAGGTACAATACTTTTACAAGAAATGAAGATTTATTGACTGATGCGGAAAAGTTGGAGATATCCGATACTTACATTTACTTTGGTCAGCAGATATCAAGCGAGGGTCACACTGATGAAGATAAAACTTGGCTGGAGAGCTTTTCGAAGAAACAGCACAATTTTTAAGAGCAATATGCCATTATGTCTTAAAAGAAAACGACTTAATCAATGAATCCTTCCAGTGCTTACATATGAAGCGAAGATATGGACCTCAACTGAAAAAGACACCGAAAGACTGCAAACAAGTGAAAGAAGCATGGAGAGATGCATGCTTGGTGTAACCAGGAAAGGTTAGAAGAGGAACTCGTAGATAATGAAAATGACAGGAGTGGAAGACATCATGATCAGAGTAAAATCCTTGAAATGGCAATGGGCTGGACATATTGCCAGAAGGACGGACCACCGATGGACAACCGAAATTTCAAACTTGATTCCAAGGGATAGAAAAAGACCCAGAAGAAGACCACGTGGGAGATGGGTGGATGAAATTCGAAAGCATACAAGAGTGAATAGAGGAAACTGACTCAAGACAGACGGTTTTAGAAGGCACTTGGGGAGACCTTCATCCAGCAGTGGATTGATAATGGTTGACAATGATGATGATGATAATGATTTAGAAGAGATAGGTCATGTCAAGCTCTAACCTTGCAGATTTTATAATTGACGGGAGGAAACGGAGGTCGTGTACATTTTTTTCTGTTGGGTTCTAGAATAGGTAACAAAGGGTAGTGTGCTGGAGACAAGGAGGAGATTTTGCGTCGGGAGAAAGGCAATGACAAATTTTTAGAAGATTATGAAGGATAAAGACAATTCAATGATAACAAAGATCAGATTTGTTAAGGCAATGGGCTTTCCTGTGGTAATGTATGGTTATGAATGCTGGACATTGAGTAAGGGTGAAAGTAAGAAAATAGGTGCTTTGAATTATGGACCTAGAGATGGCTATTTAGAATTCCATGGGCTTCTAGAAGAATTAATCGATCAGTACTTGACAAAATCAAGCCTAGCTACTTCCTTGAGGCGATAATCTTTAAGCAAAAACTCACATAATTTAGACATGTGATGCATTCCAATAATGGATTTGAAAAATGATCATGCTTGTTAATTTTGGAGGACAAAGAAGAAGAAGAAGGGAAGACAGAGAACAAGATGGTTGGATGGAATCAAAGACGCTGGAAGAACGACCAAGGAAAAGTTGCGAGATCTTTCTGAGAACAGATCGAGATGGAGGGCTTTTTTTCATACAGCTACCAAGAGTCGAACACGGCTCGATGGAATGTAACAGCAACAAAGTACTTAGAGTCACAGTATTGATGATAATAGAATGTTCACGGTCACAGAATTTATGACAATCGAGTGCTCACGGTAGCAGCAAAGTGCTTCGTTTACTGACTTAGAGGAAACGTTGCTCAGCGATTTGTACTCCTGAAGAAAGCTGAACTTTAGTTCTATTGAAACATGTCTGACATTCATTTAAATTAAGTGAATATGTATTACTCTATGCAAATAAATACTTGTTGTAAAGGCAAACTTTGTTTTATTTTTAAACTGGTTTTGATCCAAATGTGCCTTCCAGGTTTTCAGCTTCAAAGACTTTTTCATTGGCGATAAATTTTGATTTATTTAATAAGTTAAATAACTTACCTGTAGGCGAATCCATAAAGTCTGTATTGCTTGCTGATGTTTATATACCAGTTAGAAAATAATTAGACACACCGGAATAAGCCCCGTATATGCAACTGTGAAGTGCTCCAGGAGAAGATGAAATTACTGTGGACATTATACAAAAAGCCAGTGGAGAAAAAGAAACTAAGCTCGCCCAAGTATTCACTAGATAACTCAACGAAGGGAAGATTCCAGATGACTGGAACAATGCTGCAATGATCCTGCTACATAAAAAAAAGGGACATTTAAGATATCAAAGACTACAGATTCATCAGTTGTTTATAAGATCTTCACTAAGGAGAAACATTTGTTAATATAAACAACGCTGAAATGTAGAAAACAATGAATTTGGTTCAATCAAGAGAAAAGAAAAAGAAGAAAACTCTGGATTCTATAGCAATTACAGTATTATGAATCATACCGATGTACTGAGAGAAACTAGCTGGAAGAATGAATGAATATGAACTCCCATTATGTATGGCTCTTATTGATTTTGGAAAACATTTCGTTCGGTGAAAAAGGGCTTTTTAATGTCCAGCAGTTTTAATGACTTTCAAATCCTGCGGTGTTGAAGATATATACGCCAACATTATTAATAACATCGATAAAAGATGCAAGCGCAAAAGGTTCAACTGTTCTAGGAAAGTTCATTTATAAAAATTGGAAAGAAAGTGTGACAAGGTGACACCATATCTTTGAAATTCTTCAGTGTTGCACTGAAGAATGTCTTTCAAGCGTTGAACTGGGAAGACAAAAAGGAAAAAGGATAATGGAGATTACTTAACCCACCTTCCTTTTGCTGACGACAACGTCATTTTTGCAAGTTCCATGCAGAGGCTCATGCCAGCCGGGCGCAGGCAACGAAAAAGCGTACTGCAGACTCTGCTAGTTAGAGTTTATGAAGAAATCCGAACACGCACAAAAACAAACAAACAGACAAATAATTAATCCAAAGATTCATATTTTCCTTTAAGATATACGATTATAAGAGGGTGATTTCTTCAAGTGATTTATTTTAGTTTTGGACAAAACAATTACACGTTACTATTGCTTTTAGTTGTTCCTTATTGTAAATATATCCATCTCACTCACTGTTTGGAAACTTTTATACACTGACGGAAAAAAAAAATCCCAACACCAAGAACGGGTTGTGTTAGATAAACGATAGTTGGTAGGCGGTGAGAGTACATCTGTAAGATGACGTCTATGCAAATTTCGCGCTCGGCGCACACCTGTGGCGCTAGTAGCGCCCCTCGGAACATGCAAAGCAGGTTTGCTGTAAATACGCGCTGTAACGTTCGTGAGCGTTAGTTATCGTTGAGATTCGACGTGGGGTGTTGATGTTAGTCAAGAATGCCTTTAAGAAGACGAAGAAGCCATTATCAACAGCTCACGGAGTTTGAACGAGGTCGTGTAATAGGGCTACGGGAAGGTGGATTTTCTTTCCGCAATATTGCAGAACCACTTGGCAGGAATGTAGCCAGTGTGCATGATTGTTGGCAGCGGTGGTCAAGGGAAGGTACTGCCTCAAGAAGACCGGGTTCCAGCCGGCCACGTAGCACTACTGAGAGGGAAGACCGCCGTGTACGGCGTATGACCGTGGCGCATTGTATCGCGTCTGCGGCACCAATTCGAGCTGCAGTTGCCAACACAGTGACACAACGAACTGTTACAAATCGGTTACTTGAAGGACAGCTCCGAGCCAGACGCCCTGTAGCGTGCATTCCACTTACTCCAAACCACTGCCGTTTGCGACGTCAATGGTGTCAAGCTAGAGCTCATTGGAGGACGGAGTGGAGATCTGTTGTGTTTTCTGACGAAAGCCGGTTCCGCCTGGGTGCCAGTGATGGCCGTGTGTTGGTTAGAAGGAGGCCAGGTGAGCGCCTGCAACCAACCTGTCTGCGGCCGAGACACACTGGACCTACACCTGGAGTTATGGTCTGGGGAGCAATTTCCTATGACAGCAGGAGCACTCTCGTGGTTATCCTACGCACCCTGACGGCACAGTTGTACGTCGGTCTGGTGATTCAACCTGTTGTGCTGCCATTCATGAACAGCATTCCAAGGAGTGTTTTCCAACAGGATAACGCTCGCCCGCATACCGCTGTTGTAACCCAACATGCTCTACAGAGTGTCGACATGTTGCCGTGGCCTGCTAGATCACCAGATCTTTCGCCAATCGAGCACGTATGGAACATCATTGGACGACAACTCCAGCGTCACCCCCAACCAGCATTAACCGTCCCTGTATTGACCGACCAAGTGCAACAGGCATGGAACTCCATCCCACAAACTGACATCCAGCACCTGTACGACACAATGCATGAACGTTTGCGTGCGTGCATTCAATATTCTGGCGGTTACACCGGTTATTAATGTACCAGCATTTCACATTTAAAATGGCTCTTCTCGCGCTTACATTAAGCTGTGATCTTGAAACCTTAATCGATTAAATATGTTACCTATACAAATGTATTGCCGCCATTTCATTCCTCTACAACTATTTTTTCGTGGTGTTGGGATTTTTTTCCGTCAGTGTATACAACCAAACAACATCTGTTTACAAAATGTTACAAAAGCACGTCCAAGTGGAGCACGGCAACGGAGAAATTAAAAAGGAGAGCGCGCCAAGAAACTTCCAAAACTTGATCAGTTATTTTTGCCGCAGAGTCAGTTAAGTTCAAGCGCCGTTTCTGATGAAAAGAATGATTTGTTTCGCACGTCAGCTGTTAAAAGTTTAGAAGCAGACATTTTACAAAAACCAATCACTTGAGAAACAAGTGAAAGGAAAGTAAGTGATTATGAAGTCTTATAGTTATTAACATTAATCATTTAAATATATTATACAGAATTCCTTTCTTGCGATAAAATGTGTAATCATGTTCATGCATCGGACCGCGCACTGTGCTAATCTTGACTGGCTGATTGTACTGCCTTGCATTATGTACTTCTGTTCCAAAAATTATTTGAAAAGTTAAAACTACAGGGCTCTAGGTACCCCCCTTACTTTTACAGACACACTCTTCCTGATTTCCTGACCCCCCACCCCCACCACCACCAACGCCACACATATACACACACACACACACACACACTGCAAAAAACACACCCTCCCTTGTGTTTGAAATCCTGGGAAAATTACTGTGTTTAGGGGTGCCGAAGTAAAACTTGCGAGGGGCCGCACGTTGTTCTAGTTACACCACCGGTTAATGCTTGGTATAACCAAGAAAGACAGGAAGAGGAATGCATGGATTAGGGAAATCAAAAGAGTTGAGGACATCATGATCAAAGTAAAGATCCTCAAATTACAGTGAGCTAGACATACTGTATTGCGAGAACTGACCATGGTCGGACAACTGAAATACCAAATTGGATACCGTGGGACAGGAAAAAAACCAGAAGAGGACCATGTGAGAGATGGGTGGATGAAATTCGAAAGCACGCTGGAATAACTTGGAAGAGATTGGCTCAAGATAGAAAGTTGTGGAAAAGACTTGGGAAGACCTTCATCCAAGAGTAGATTGGCAATTGTTAATGTTGAATATGACCATGATAATGTAACCTTTTCATGAAGTTATTCTCAATGTACTTATCGTAATTGTACGCTGCAAAGCAATGTACGCTGGAAGCATTTTAAAATAAGAAATTAGGTAGCTCAACCACCTTATTTATTATTTTAAAATTGTTTATTGGAGTTTAATAATTGAAATCTTGACAGTAAACTTGGCTAGATAAAAGCGAATGGATCTCAGAATAAGTAACTTCATACACACAGGAAATTAAAGTCCTCTGTCTACAGAAAGAAGAAACCCTTGAACTCTTGCTACCAGCCATCACTTATCGAAGTCAGATATCGAGGATGACCTTGCTGTTCCTGTGCGAAGAGATGAAAATCCTGAAATTTATTCTTCCTCTTCTATTTACGATCTCAAAAGTAGCTTAGATTAAGCTATAAAGATTTATCTCTGACATTTTAGTAACCGTCAAAAAAAAAAAAAAAAAAAAATGCCCTGTTGATTTTATCTGCTAACAGCCGCGTGCAGTTTATGTGTAGCACACTAGCTTTTGATAAGAAGTGTTTAGTTAAAAAACTTACACTTACATGTTAATGGGTTTGAAAAATCGTGGCTGTTTCATAAATGAAAAAATGAAGTCTTAAAAGTTTTAAAAATTGAAACTCATAATTTTGCAAACAGAGTTCCGGTTATGCTAGCGTTTTCATTGCTGCCCGATAACTTGAGGTAAATGACATTAAAATTCTGTAACAAATTGTTCGGCAAATTTGTGCTAATTGGTATGTAAAATCAGTAGATACAATCTTTAAGTGTTTCCAATTCATTTCCCGAGGTTCTGGGGATTTGCATGTGGGTGGGCGCTTAGACAAAGAGCTGATAATTTGTTAGGTTCACCTTGTCAAAGGTTTAAAGCTTTCTATCATGACACAGAGTAGTTAGGGTGGCACGAGGTCTTGAGCGCAGTGGCGCACTCAGAGGGGGTGGCTCAGAGGCCAAGGCCCTGCCCATGAGGTATCACATGCTCCTTCGTTCTTTATTATTGGCTGCTTATTTTTAAATATATTTGTATAATGTACATGCTTTTAAATATGTATTGAACGAATCATTGGAGTGGAAACGCATTTTAATATGGCGGAAATATTTTTATGGTTTCCCAATATTTCTGGAGAAGTTTCCTTCAGAGTATTTTTATTTGCATCTTCAATATTTTGCCCACATTCAAATAGAAATTCTGGGTGCGCCACTGCTTGAGCGGAATGCCAAACCTCGCGAGAAAGACAATGCGGGGATTTTGCTGAAAGCTTTTATCCATAAACGCGCTTTTTTCAAGTGGTTAGATATCTCGTTGCATGGCCTAGAATTCTGCTTGAAACAAAGGAAATAGTTAAGCAAACGTAGGGATACATCTGGACAGAAGAAACCGTCAAACGAATTCATGCAGAATGTGTCGCTGTCTGGTGCTAACTAAGAAGAAAAAATCTACAGCAGCCGACGAATTCCCGACTCTGGAAAACCAGCGAAACGCTGGGTGAAAGGTGACCAGCGATCGGGTTGCCTAATTCGTCGGAAACGCCAAGTACGAAGGCGTCAGCAATCTTCTTTCTCTGAAGGGGAAGTATTTTCATACAGGTCTTGAAATCCTGCGCAGTCGGGAGATTAATGAAATACCCTTGGCCTGCCCTAGCGTTGTGCAACGTATGTACGTAAGCTTCACTGCCACCTTTCCAAGAGAGAGGATCCCCTACGGTGTCTTTTTTCGTCCACCACTCTTTTCCGTCTCCGCCTGGCTGTCGGACGGAGGGGCCGAGAAACCGCAAGCAATCTCCTGGGCGTGTATAATAAAAGTTTTTGTGCAAAGGCTCTGATGTTGCGAAAATATGTGTGTGAGTGCAAGAGCTAATTCGGCCGTGCAAATCATGTGTGCGTTCGGCATTCAATTCCGTATAACTTACAATGATAACGCAGTAAATACATTTTGGATTTAAGTTTTGTTGACCCTATCCAATAAGTTCGGAACTCATTAACTATTCCGATCATTGCCTTTGTTTTCCAGGAAAGAAACAGAAGTAAAAGAACAAGACTGGAAAGTGAGTTTCTTCACTCAAAGCTTGCGAAATTTCCAGGCCGCTTTCCGTTAGCGGAAGGTTCTAAAAACAGTAGATCTGACAATGCTCCGGCTTCAGACTATTGTGAAAGGAATAGATCTGTCAGTACTCCGTAACCAGAATGTTCCTTGGGAAAAGTAAGCAGGTTCCCTGAGGGTTCAAAAGGACTCCGTGGGTGCAACGGCACAAACTCATGGGTACGTACTAGTGGGATGGGGCACGAGATTACCAAATGTATTTTCAACATGCTTAAAACAAAGCTAGTTAAAAGCATGTAATGAGCTACGCAGAGTGTTTAGGTGCAGTAGGAAAGAAGGACGGGATTTCGTATGACCACCGGTGCTGCGAGCTAATATAACACGTAGATTACCACAAAGTAAACAGTTTTCCCTGAAGGACTCCGTGGAAGCAATGGAGCAAGCTGATGAGCTATGCCATTGGGAGGAGGCATGTGACAGGTTTTTAATATGTTTAACACAAAGTCAGGAGACAGATTACAAAGACTCCCTCAGAGTGTTTTGTTGCAATGATATAGAAGGACGGACTTTTTTAGGACCACTGGTATCACGAGCTAATGGAAGATTAACGCCATCGAAGTAAGCAGATTTCCCTGAGGATCAAAAACGGCTCTCCGTGAACGTAACGGAGCAAGCTGATGGGCCGTGCCATTGGGTTGGGGCACGTGACCCACAGAGTTTTTTTAATATGCTTAACACTAACATAAATCCAGGAGACTAAAATCATTCGGAGTGTTTTGGTCAATGAAAATGAAGGACGGACTTTTGTAATTAAACCGGTACTTACGAGCTAATGAAAGATTAACGTCATCAATGTACGCAGGCATCCCTGAGTGTCCAAAAAAGACTCCACGGGTAATACGGAGTAAACTGTTGAGCCGTGCCAGTGGGAAGGGGCACGTGATCACCAGAAATTGTTTTTCAATATGCTTAATACAAATCCAGGAAAAAGCTTGTAATGTGTCATGCAGAATGTTTCGGTGCAATGGAAAAGAACGGGTTCTTTTAGGATCACAGGTACTAAGAAATAAAGTTTAACACCATCAAAGCAGGCTTCCTTGAAAGTCCAAAACGGGTTTGGTTGAAGCAACGGAGCTAGCTGATGCGCCGTGCTAGTGGGATGGGGAACGTGATCACGATACAGTTTTTTAATATGCTTAATACAAAGCCAGGAAAAAGCATATATAATGAGCTATGCACAGTATTTTGGTGCAATGGAAAAGGAAAACGTGGTTTTGTAGGACCACCAGTACTACGAGCTAATGGAAGATTAACGCCATCAAAGTAAACAGACAACACTCCCTGAAGGGAACGGAGCAAGCCGATGGGCCGTGCCAGTGAGATAGTGCTTGTGATCAACTGATATTGTTGTTCAATATGCTTCATACACAGCCATGAAAAAGCTCGTGACGAGTTATTCAGTGTTTTAATGCGACGAAAAAGGACGGGCTTTTATACAATGACCGGTACTTCACGATAATGGAAAATTAACACCATCCACGTGAGCAAGTACCCGTGAGGTCCCAAAAGGACTACGACGATGCAGCGGACCAAGATAATGGGCCGTGCTAGTGGGATGAGGCACGGGATCACCATATACTGTTTTTCGATATGCTTAATACAAAGTCAAGAAAAACCGTGTAATGCGTCATACAGAATGTTTTGATGCAATGGAAAAAGACTGGCTTTTCTAGGATTACCAAGAGAATTATTAACGCCATCAAATACAGCGGGCTTTCGTGTGGGCAGGACCATAGCAGGCTTTTCTTATCTGGGAGGGCGAGACTTGAAATTACGGCATTTCGAGTTCAAAATTACGCCCCTTCGGGTTCCACTCAAGTAATACGTGGTTTTTACTCTTTCACACACCGCCGTTTATGAAAGTATTATAATCGTTCAAAAATCGTACTTCAGGTTTTTAAATACACTGCTGGCCACCCAAAATGCAACACCAAAAAGGACACGAGATAGCAAAGCCAGATTTACTGGACACATAACCGATAAAAAGATGAAACGATTGAGCTTACGGGCCCGTGCGACTTGCGGAACACGCAGACATCAATAGTTCGTGTGGCCCCCATGGCTCGCAATAACGGCCGCTACACGCCGCGGCATCGAACGACAAAGGCTTTGGATGTGGGCTTGGGGTATGTTGGTCCAGGCTGCTTCCACACGTTGCCACAGTTCATCAGGCGTAGCCACAGGTGGTGCTTACCGGGCCACTCGATTGCCGATCAGCGACCAGACGTGTTCGATGGGTGACATATCGGGAGAACAGGTGGGCCACGGCAGCAGTGACACCTGGTGGGCCGTGAAGAATTGTTGCACGATGCGTGCCACGTGCGGGCGCGCATTGTCCCGTTGAAACGTGGTCACTGGCAGGTCCTGCTGGTAAGGGAGGACTACAGGCTCCAAAACGTCGGAGATGTAGCGGTGGCTGTTGAGTGTATCGGTGATGCGCACCAGAGGGGTGCGGGTGTCATATCCAATTGCTCCCCAAACCATAACGCCAGGCGACGGACCGGTATGGCGATTAATAATGCAGGCGTCATACAGTCTTTCGCCGCGGTGCCGTTACACGCGGATCCGACCATCGCGGTGTTGCAGGCAGAAGCGGGATTCATCGGAGAAGTCAATGTCGTGTCATTCCGTAGTCTAGGTGCGACGTTCAACGGCCCACTGCCGCCGCACTCGCCGGTGGTGTAACGTCAATGGTAATCGGAGCAATGGGCGCCGTGCGACAAGTCCCCGGTCCTGCAGACGACGTCGAACGGTACGTGCTGACACAGGTTGTTGCGCAACAGACCCTAATTCCTGCGCTAACGTTCCTGATGTGTCGTTGCGAGCCGTCAATGCCCGCCGCACAACATGCCGGTCCTCTGGTTTGGTGGTGTGCCGCGGATGCGGCAATCACTCACGTCAGTCCGTCCGTCCCTCCTGCACCCACCGAATCCATACTCGCCTCACTGTGGCTGAATGTCGTCCCGCACGGGCGTAGATGTCTCGGTACGATAAACCGCTGTCGCGATAAGCCACTATTCGTCCTCTGTCGAACTCCGAAACGTGCTGGAATGACTGCCGCATTCTGCAACGAGGCATCAGGAAACTTCCCACGCACAGGTCCGGCAGCACAACACACTTCCACTACTTACGCCCCGCCTTCTGTGCACCCTTCTTATAGTGTTTCTCGGTGGCGTGCTTGCGCACATGATTTGTATATGCCTTGCAATGCCAATCGTTTGCATGTCCTCTCGCGGGCGACGTATGCTGCGAATTTCAGGCCAATCGGATGCTTCCTCCTTGGTGTTACATTTTGGGTGGCCAGCAGTGTAAATTTACTAAAAATGTAAAAACTAGGTAAATACTCAAGAACTACAGGTTGTAAATACCAATGTGACGTATATTCTGATTTAACTTTCATTTTTAGTTCCTTTTCCTATGTAAATTTCAGTTTGTTCTCTTTTACACTTTCCAAACTTAACGTGATATCTTCTCTCACACATGAATGAGGTTGGCAACACTTTTGAGGTCAGAGAGAGTGACGTGCGAATGTGATAAGAACGTTAGATAAAAAGGACGATATAGCAGTTGCTTGGTGGGTATGTGTGTGTGTGTGGGGGGGGGGATGTTTGATCGCTGTTAAGATAGATGTGAAGTTTACAATTTGTAGTGGTATATTGTGGAGTTCATCAAATATTGCTGAACCAATAAAAGGTTATCGTAAGTTTGACTTCTGTATATGTTTCGTCTGCCCGTACAAACTTAATTAAAGTTATTTCGTGCAGCTATTGCATCGTATTCTCATTTAGTTCAACATTTCCTTAGTCATGGTTTTAGACATAGAGTAACACCAATCTCGCACACGAAAAAGGGTTGCGTTATACCAAGTAAAGCGTAAACATTATGTGAACGCCGACATCACAGCATTCCACATAAATGCAGAACGAAAACAAACCAGCGCAGAACGAATGAGTATCGGATAGTGAACGTAACAATAGGAAGAATCTTTAGGGGTAAGGCTTGAAAAAATTCCGTTCAAGCTTATACGATCAGAGAACTTTCTACGACAGAGCACAAATGATTAATTAGCTCTTCATCCGAACGGCATGTTCGGGAAGGTCATGGAGATTAGGCTTATCAGCATATTGTTTTCTATGCCTCCATTCACTGTTTTGGAAAATTCCATTCATGGATATGATATGTTCAATCCTCAGTGTATGTTACTCTGTACCCTGGTTAACTACATGGAATTGTATGAGACTAACTAAAGTCTTTAAAAAGAAAATACTGAAAGGTGTAACTTCCTTTTTTTAGTAACAGTTTCTATTTTTTACATCCTCCATTTACGCCTCTGGAGTGTCATTCTGGGAGAGCAACTGCCCTCCTTGCCCTTCCAGTAGCTGCGGCTTTGCATGTGGGTCCAAAACTATTCCGTAGAAACAAGGGGGCAAGTTAGTGGTACGTGCTGTTGGGATGGGGAACGTAAACGCTATACATTTTGTTGATGTGCTTAATACAAAACCAGAAAAAAGTATGTAACTCACGCAGATTGTTTTGGTGCAATAGAAAGGGGCGGCCGTTTTAGAAAAACCGTTACTACGAGCTAATGGAAGATTAATGCCATCGAAATAAGCAGACATCCCTAAAGTTTCGAAACTCCATGGACGAAGGGGAGCAAGGTGATGAGCCGAGACGGTGCAATGGGTCAAGTGATACCCGGATTCAATATGCTTAATACAAAACCAAGAAAAAGAGCTTGGTGAATGATGCAAAGTGTTTTAGTGCAACGGAAAAGGACGGTGTATCGTAGGATCACCTAAACTACGAGCAAACTAATAATAATAATAATTTTATTGTTTTAGACATTATATCTTACATCAAGTTTGTATTTACATTTGAGTGTAACAAAAGTAATTATTAACAAAAAAAGTTGAACGCCATCAAAGTAAGCAGGCATCCCTGAGGGTCCAAAGTACTACGTGGACTCAACGAAGCCTGCTGATGGTCCGTGTATGCGGGATGGGCACATGCTCACCAGATAAATATTTTAAATAAGCTTAATACAAAGCCGAAAACAAGAATGCAAAAAGCCATGCGGAGTGTTTTGGTGCAATGTAAAAAAAAAAAGGACGTGCTTTTTGTAGGAAAACCGGCACTACAGAATACATGGAAGACACGCCATTAAAGTAATCAGGCATGCCTGGTCATTCAAAAGAACTCCATGGATGCAAGGGAGCAAGCTGAAGAGGCTGTGCGAATGAGATGAGGCACGTGATCAACACTGTTTTTCAATATGCTTAATTCAAAGCCAGGTAAAGTTTGTGATGAGTCATGGAGAGTGTTTAGGTGCAATGGAAAAGACAGGCGTTTTTAGGGTCTCACCGGTACTACCAGCTAATGAAAGATTAAAACCACCAGGCCTTGAGCTTCCAAAAGGATTCCATGAATGCAAGGTAGTTAGTTAGCTGAATGTCCCTGCCACTGTGAAGGTGCCTGTGATCAGTGCATACTTTTCTCAATGCGTTTAATGTAAAAAATAAATGCCTGTGATAAGTTGATAATGCAAAGTGTTTCGGTGCAGTGAAAGAAAAAAAGGAGAGCTTTCATAGGAACAAAGGGTAATGAATGTGTACTGCCATCTAAGTAGACCACACTAGCTTAAAGGAAGCCGTGGGCACACTTAAGCAAGTTGAAGGGCTGAGCCAGTAGGTTGGGTCCCTTGACTAGTTGATTCTCTTTATTTGTTTTTCAATGGATTTAATATCTGTGGGTAGATGGGGGGTACGAAAAAGAAAATACTTGGCGCAGTTCTTGGTATGTAATTTGTAGTTGCAGTCGCGTGAGCAAGACCAGTGAAGTACTGTATGGCAATTTATGAGTTAGAACAGAAACGCCTAAAAGACAACCACGATGTTTTGAAAGATTTGGGGGACGTGTCACGTATTTTGCGTTGTTTTACCGTTTTGGTGAAAGGGTGTTGGATGGGAGTGAAACCTATCCAATATGTCAGAAATATTTAAGGGCCCTGGAAGACCATGTGGCCTTGAAGGAGCAGGTAAGTGGGGTACATTGCAATTGGGTGGTGCTATGATCGGAGGACGGGATGACGAATGCATCAGTATTGTGGTAGGCTATGAACCCCGAAAGAAATAATGGTCGCAGTGCAAGCATCTATGCTTAAAATGAAGGGGATGAGGAACGCGTCAGTACAGTAATACGCAATGAGCTCCGGAAGAAAATCCATTAGTGTGTATATTGAAAGGGTATCGTGGGGCTGAGACCATGAAACGTCGTTCACCTGTTTATCAGATGCACGCATCTTATCGTGGTGCAGCTGTATTTTTGATTGAAATAAAGGAAGAGATGAGCTACACATCAATATAGTGGTAAGTGTGAGCCTCGAAAGAAAAGCAATCCCCAAATTTGTATTAAAAGGGAAGACGGATGTGTGGAAATCTCATGGGTAAGACCATTAAACGCTGTTAACATCTTCATCAAATGCAACTACTTTGTTAAAGTAATACTGTATATAATGGTAAGTACGCATATTTATGCACATATAGTAATGTGTGCACCGACTTGCAAAAAATCTTGCCAGAGTCAATGGCAGGATTTTTTATTAGCTAGTGCACACATTTTGCTTTCCTTCATGATCCAAAATCAGGGTTCAAATACTATAATACTGGAAAACATTTCACAAAATTGGCACTCGAACTCGGTAATTGTATGTGATCAGCAGGCAAATTAGTTTGGCAGCCTCATTTCATCATAAAAGATTCAGTGTTATATTGTAACGGACCCCAGTGGAAAAAATGAATTCCACTTCGAAACACTAACTGTAACGCAAATTTGACCTTATTACACACATATACTGGATATATAAAATTGCCCATTTTTGCTAAAGGGATAAAGACTAAATCAAATTACTATATTACAAAAAAGAAACAGACAAAAAACTGAATCATACAGCACGTGATCCAAAATGAGCAGTTTTGGTGTTGCCAGGTGAAAAACAATCTGAGCAGTTTTGGTGTTGCCAGTTATAAAAACAATCTGGCTATTTTGCTGTGATGCATGTAGCAGACTGTGACAAGACAACGGTATTTCTTGTAAACTATTTTTAAATAATGTAGTACAGCTAAGAACAAAAGACTGGAAATTTTTCTTACCGCTATACACTGGCTCTCCAAAGCTGTAACCAGGATACTGATACAGAATAGCACTGTCAGTGTTGGTTTCCGGAGTGAGTGGTATAGGCTGATCTTGATCGGTACCATCGCAGTTCGGTTCAGGTTGCGTCAGCTGCTGGTTTTCAGGCATGTCTCTGCTGGAAGTTGGTTTGCTGACGTTCTCCTCTTTTTCTCCAAAGGTCTGGTCTCCTTCATTGTTCGCCGTCTGTGGCCGGGTAAAACAGTAGTAATAGTGCGGATCCGATGGAATGCCAAACTGTGGGAAAAGGGGAGCGTCTGATGAGTGACCAGGACGGTAATGAGGAAAAGGTGTGGAGCAATATGGCAACATCGGAGGAAACAGAAACACCGGAATCTGTCGACAAAACGGTTCATACACTGGCGGCTCATTGATGCTGTTGTATTGATCCAAATCTGATTCAGGAATCCAGAAACCTATAAATGACAATAAGTGAAATGTGATTCATTTCAGAGGAAGGCTTATGCCTACTCAGAACAACTAAAATTTTATTTTGCACGAGTTGTTTTATCACGAGTGATAGGTACCTAGTACATGTATGAAACAGTACAGATTCGTATATGCAACAGTTACTTTTTGTAGAAAAATGTTTTAGCCTACCAGACTACTTCATGTTTTCAACGGTTCATGCCATACAACTTCTAGAAACAAAATGGTAGAGGGAAAAGAACCGTTGCAGAATTTCTAGATACAAAATTTTAGAAGAAAAGGCCCCGTCCTGTATATTCTAGAAACAAAATAGTAAAAGACACGAGACTGTGATTCTCACAGACCCGCAGAAGGAAAAGAACATAGTCTTTAAAATGTGCATGCATTCTTCAAATGCATCTCATCTGCTACCCGAGAAGTATAAAATAAATAAAACAAATAAATGTTGAATTTCAATTTTTTTTATTATTTATATTGGAGTATTAAGATTTTTTCATGTATCTAGTATAAAAATTAATACGAAGTTCCGCTTTTCTTTAGGAAATAAAGTCTTATTGTTAAAGTTCTAAGAATATTATGTAAAGTTCTGAAAGCGGTATCAATTAAAAGAGATGTAATTTCAAAAAACATGGGAAAACAGCGCTGCTTCATATCTCGTGTAATAGAACGTGCAAAAAAATCTGTTAGGAATTTTAAAATGCCTGTTTATTTGGATTTCATAACATATTTTCTTTTTCGTTATTAAATCTGGAATTCCTATTACTTTTATCTCACGTTCGTCTTAAATTTCACCATTTAACTAAAAAAACTGCTTCAAAGAAAATGTGCGTTATCCAATTTTTTATACTATTACTATAAGTTACAAAATAGGACATGCTCTTTTATTCAATTTGAGACAAATATTGTTTGAAAGTGAGTGAAAAAAAAGGAACAAAAACGAAAAAAATGGCCATTAAATTTTTGTAGCACTCTCGGGAAATGTTCTTGCTTTAAAAGCAAAATCTGCTTATATTTTTAGTCTCACTTTTACATTTAATGAAATTGCAAAAAAAAAAAAAAAAAAAAAAAAAGGCTCATTTCAATCAGCTTCTTCCTTAAAGAGAAACTTTATACGTTAGAAAAACGATTGGCGTTTATAAGACTTCCGTTTATTGTTTTCAGTGAAGCATACCAAATTAACAAAATTTCGCTTCGGAACGAATTTCTTTATCAAGAGAAAAGCTACCACTGAAAACAGTGTACAACGCAGATAAGCACAAATCCTTTATAAGAATAAACGTGATTTTTTTTTTTAACATTTTTGCATGTGATAATCAAAGGGCATCATAATTCTTTTTCTTACACTTTTCTTTCTTAAATGAAGGAAGAAATATTCTTCATGATACATGAGAAGTCGATAGAATATTCAAA
Organism: Macrothele yani; assembly: GCA_039090855.1. Classification (NCBI taxonomy): domain Eukaryota; kingdom Metazoa; phylum Arthropoda; class Arachnida; order Araneae; family Macrothelidae; genus Macrothele; species Macrothele yani. Next base: position 169,841,045 of record CM077011.1, read on the forward strand.
GCAAGGAGATAATAAATTCTGAATTTGCTTGTAACTCTTACTGGTCATCCATGTAACACCAGTCAGAAAACTTAAATTTTTTGGATGATCAGTAGTAGCTACAGGCAAATTCAGAATTTATAATCTGTTTGCTTTGAATATTCTATCGATTTCCCATGTATTATGAGGAATATTTCTTCCTTCATTGATTTATCTGTGAATGACCAGTAAGTGGTACAAGTAAATTCAGAATTCATATTCGTTTGCTTTGAATATTCTATCGATTTCCCATGTATTATGAGGAATGTTTCTTCCTTCATTGATTTATCTGTGGATGACCAGTAAGTGGTACAAGTAAATTCAGAATTCATACTCTGTTTGCTTTGAATATTCTATCGATTTCCCATGTATTATGAGGAATATTTCTTCCTTCATTGATTTATCGGTGTTTCTAGTGATTTCCGACGTACATCCGTTTCCGGATGGGAGTTGGGTCGAAATAACGCTGTGAGGAAGCAGCGATGCTTTGACTAGCGCAAATCTGAAGGCTATTCAGATTCCTAATCTATGGTTGCTTAGTCTCAGTTGCTTGGAGTTTTACTGGCCTAGTTTGTGTAACGGTTAGAATACTCGAACGGAAGTCGCAGATACGGGTTCGATTCCCGCTCCAGAGCGATGAAGTTTTCTAATTTTTTGAGAGATGTTACATGGGTGGCCAATAAGAGTTACAAGAAAATCCAGAATTATAATCTGTTTGCTTTGAATATTCAATTTCCTTCCTTGTTTAACAAAAAGGAAATCCAGTCGAACCCATATGTTAAAACTAATACGAAGTTGAAGAGAAAGTCAAAAACTTTCGATATAAGCGAACTTCGTTATAATCCGACAGATAAAAAATGGAAGATTTTTGGTATATTAGATTAAAACTATACTATTTATCAATTAATCGAAGATAAATAATACTTCTTAATAAAAAAACTGTAGTTAGAAAAATAGTATGAATTAAGGAATAAAAACTATAGTTATTGTTGAAGTATAGTTGAAGTTTTCTATAGAATAAAACTATAGTTATAAAAATAGTATAAATTAAGGAATGTAAAAATTAAAGTAACTCCCAAAAACTTGTAATTTCAGAGTTGAAGAAATATTCTTCTCATAAACGTGGTAAATACGTCATGATAATTAACACAGCAATCGGACATCGCCGAATTGACTCTAATTACTGTTTCACACGTAAATTAAATCACATCATTCGTGGGTGGTGCAACGGATAGGGCGCTAGAACGGTAATCGGGTGATGCGTGTTCGATTCCCGCTCCACGGCGATGAAATTTTCAAGTTTTCTGATGTGATTTAATTCACGTGTGAAACAGTAATTACATTCAATTCGGCGATGTCCGATTGCTGTGTTAATTATCACTTGTAATTTCACCTGTTACATGTTTTTTTTATTGAAGGTTTAACGACCACCGTGAGCAACTCAATGGGCTATAAGCAGTCACCTGTCCCTAATTTAAGGCCACTGGTTCCAGGGAAGGGAGAGAGCCAGTGCCGTAAGACAAACACAGCATTCGTGCCTCACCGGGATTCGAATCCGTACCTCTCCGGGACGAATGGTCATGAGCCATCGCTTGAAATATAACAGCCACCGGGGCAGTTTTTTTTAAACATGTAACAGCCACCGGGGCAGCTGTTACATGTTATATCGTATATATGAGCCAATTCTTGCTCGTTTTGCGTTTATCGCGATCGCTGTTTTAACTGTTGTTTAACTTTCTCTGGAGCGATGATTAAAATGCTTCTAAATGCAAAATCAACTCTAAGATTTTTCAAACAGAAATTCAGTATTTGAAATGTAAAAGGCAGAATTTTCCCAGGAGATATATGTTTAACAAGCGAATGGGGGAGGGGGGGTAGAGGTAGTAAAAGAAAAGTATCTGAAACATTCTTGTCTTCATGCGACCTGACCTATCTGTAAAGGGAGCCACGGGGGTTGTCAACAGCAGGTAATTCCTTGTTTTTCAGTGAAAAAAACTGGGTGAATGACCCACCCTCTTTTTTTTTTTGGTTGATAAGAGTGCTGAACTTTGACATAAGCAGTTTCTTCAAACAATATTTTTCGTAATATGCAATTAAAATAATAAGGAAGAATATTACGAAGTTCGAGGGACCCATAAAAACTTGGGCTGCTAGGTGGACATGATGCTTCGAATGGAATTTGTATTTTTAATTAAAGGTATGAAACTGGATGAAGTAGCAAGTAAAAATTTAACATTGCGAAAAAAGAATAAAAATATAAAGGTATTTTTACATTATTTGTTAGGCAACAGAACTGAACAATTCATTTGTATACTGCAGTTAATACATTGCACCCAGAAAATAACTGATACGTAAGCTCAAAAAATCATTGGAAATACCAGAAGGACCTTTTTATTTGACTGATTTTTTTTTCGATGTTTCTGAGAATAACTACAAATTTGACTAAAATGGTTTTTCGTGTTTCGGAGATGAGTCTTTAGAAATCTAAATGATTAATGGTCAACACGTGCTTGTCCCGTAGTTTGTAATCTGCGTTCCAGGATACCTGCTAACATACTATTAATATTTTTACATCAATCGCAGCATCAGTAGATTTCTTGATATATGCGTGCACCGCGAATATCTATCTACCGGTGAACAGAACTATTTACCAAAATCATCTGACAGGGCACGACTAGTTGGAAACCACTATATTGTTTGGTTAGGAAGGGAAAGCAAAACAAAACATTTACGTTTTACCAAGATTCAAACTCATGCTACTCAGAGCAGTGTAAAATGCTTGTGAACTAACTATTCCACCACGAGGCGTCAAACAATGAATAAAAGTGCAAAAATTTCAGTAACGCCTTCTGGCGTTAAGAAAAGAAACGTATCATGATGTCTCCATCCACCTTCGTGACAGCAGAAAGTAACTTCCTAGCATGTTTTTTTCTTTTTTTCAAATTTCAAAACTGATTTTGTAGAACCATTTTTCAAAAAAGCGGTTCATAGCCATTAAAACAAAAGATAAATTCATTTCTTACCATTGCAGAAAATTCCGGGCTTTTCATCATTCTCGTCCGTTTCTCCTTGATTTAGGTCATCTTGTCCTTCGGCAGTGTTGATAGAATAGAAGTGAGGTGGTCCCACATTATAGTATCCTGTAACAGAAACGTTTCCTTTTGGTAAATCAAGTCTTGGATAATGCCAAAATGAAGAACACCTAGCTGTTTTTCGAATATTTTTACAGGCTTTGCCAACAAAATAACTTAGGAATAAATCTTTCAGGTTCCTGTACATACAATGAAACTCACAGGAAGTAAGAATAATCGGAAGATTCCGTTACAAAAATTAAAAGAGACAATAGTACATTTATGTAAAATAGCGTAACTGTACTAGAAATCCAAATTTATTGGCGTAAAATAGATATCAAAGTTCCCAAACTTTCGTACATCAACCAGATGGGGTTTTCAAGCAAGTTAGACAAAAAACTACAAACTGAATAATACAGTTTACACTTCAACAATTTGAACACGGGGACTTGACTGGACAATAAATGAATAAATGTGAATGTAATTATTCATTCGAAGAAAAGAGACGTCATGCTGGGCACGCTGTACCGTGGAAGGAAAAACAGCATTATTTGAAGAACTGGTTCCAAATTCGTGGTAATTCTAGAGAGACGCTATCATTGCACGTCTCACTTTTGGTAATGATCTTTAAGGTTTAAGGTTTCGCGAATGGCAGTAGATTTAGGCGTAGAGTAGGAAGCTAACTTCTTTATATCACCTCACATAGGATCAACAGACTTGATCTTGACTTGTCAGGATAGGGCAGTGTTTACTTTTCCGTCCCTTGTGTCTCTTTGATGTCAGTTGCCTTTCGGATTTCACGCGGGACGGTAGCGCGTTAGAGCGATATCCTGTGAGTGGCTGTCGATGCAGCGCTATTTCTTCGGCTGGTTTTGGTCTGCGGTTTGAGATAGTTTCTGGCGTCCCCAGTCTATCCCCCACACCCACCCCCGTTTGGCGCCAAGCTCTTCGTTAAAATTAAATCGCACAGGATTACCAATATTAATGTCGTAGAGAAGAGATTTGATGCCGGAAAAATTGCTGTCGTCTCTTTCGTTCCTGCCTTTGCCACTGATATTCGAGAGACAACTGTTGATGATGGAATTAGAAGATCCAGAAAATTTTCGAACCATCCCCTGAAATTCAAACTAGTATCCAGAAAAGAACTAGAAGAGCAACACTGGTAAGTGTGAAGAGCTTTCTTTCTCACTCTGTGCGTGCGCAATTTCCAGGCACGTCGTCTGCGCAAATTCCAGATGACTCTTCTTGTGTATCTCCGCAGTTTCCAAATATCTCTTCTAAAAAGCCTGGGCAATTTCCAGGCTGATTTCCACAAGTGAAACCTTCTGTAAACAATAGATCTGTCAATACTCCGGCAACAGACTATTGCTTTGTGAAAAATAGTTCTGAAAATGCCCCGGCATCAAATTATTATTCTGAAAAGTGATGTAAATCTGTGTCAGACTGGTTCAGAAATGCAGAGGTCCTTTTTAAGGCCGGGTACTTTTTTTCAAAAAGGCATGTGCTTAATTTGCTTTGTAGATTGAGAACCCTGTGGTTCCAAAGTCTCACACAAATTCACGCACTTGAAATTAATTTTTGTAACAAAACTGCAGAAAAAACTCAAATTATTAATTTGAGTTAAAACTTAGAATCCTGCACCGAAAAAGAATGTGAGGGAAGTTTTCGTCATCGTTATCGTCACTGGCTAATAAGATTAACGGGAAACCATATACTTCTACAAACTCTAATTTTTTCTTCACTTTTTCTTTATTTTATTTTCCTACTTCTATTCTTTCAGTATTTTCTGCCTTTCCAAGAGACTCAGAGAGTTGCAGGTCTAAGGGCTCCGAACCTTTTAAGGAATTCATTACCATAAACATTGCACGTGTTTTATTGATATTCCAACATTAAGGACACTTCATCTTTTGAACTGCATAATTCTTCTTAGGATTGTTCTGTTTTCAGTTTCAATTTGTACGTGTCCAATAATGCTAGAAATCTTGCCCCAATTTCTTGGAAGGTTTTTCCTGATGTGTTTATTGAAAAAAGGAATCAAAATTTATTTCCGAAATGCACAGTACGCAATGTGCTTCGAATTAAATTGCTTTAATTTTTGCAGTCACGGCTGCTTTTACATGGTACTTTTATAGTGCCATGGCACCAGTGATGTAGAAGGAACTTAGCGGCGATAAGGCACTATTTTTCTTGGGTTAACGACGCTAAAGCACTTTTTTTTGTTAGAAGGTAAGAGAAGCTGCGTAAATGATCAGGTATACAAAAAATAGGTAATACTGTACTTTATATGCAAATATATTGGTATCTAAACAAAATGTCCTACTGCAGAGGTGGCCGCTCTAGTAGTCAAGTCCTAGCTGGGCCCAAGCTCGAGGCATAGGAGAGGGGGGGTTGTCTCACGGCGCAGGATCTGTCCCTTCCCCGGAACCAGTGTCCCGAAATAAGGGATGGTCGACTGCTTATAGCCCTACAAGTTTCTCATGGTGGTCTTTAAACCCAGAAAAAAAATTATCGCAGACATGAGACGTTACAGCTGGATCACGCAGTAGGGCATCTTACAAATCTTAAGGGAATGTGAGCTTCATTGTCTTGACGGCAGTTAAAATAAAGTTATGGAGATGGTTACTTCGTGGTGTTAAGATTGTATTGGGCTGGTGTGAATGAAATGTCCGGCAAAGGACCAGCACACGTGAACGGCGAAAACGGAAAAGTAGCACAACTTACTTAGGCAAAGTAATCTTCCTCGGCATCGACACATAGTTGCCATCTGTCCGGCAAGACCATGATCCTGGAACGAAAAAAGTCTTGTGGCTGGGGACCTGAAGAAGTCATCAACTGCACGTTGAACCTCGTTGCCTGTCGTGAACTGTTTCCCGGACAGGAAGTGATCCAGGCGACGAAAAAGTCCGGGGAATAGGCAGGATGAAGCAATGCTTCATAGCTAAAGGCACTTAGTGTCAGCATCGTTCGTTATGCAACATGAGGGCGAGCATTGTCCTGGAGCAGAAAAACACAATGTTTGTTGACCAAAGCTGGTTGTTTCTGCAGCAATTTCCGTGCATCTGGTGTAATTCAGCACAATAACGTTCTTCAGTGAGGATTTGGCCTCTTTCCAAGAAACTCCGATGGATTATTCCAGTTGTGGACCACCAGGCAAGAAACATCATCTTCTTGGTGTAGTGGAGTAGCTTAGGATGCCATCCAGCAGGTTGTGCATTGCTTAACCATTGTGCAGGTCGTTTCCGATTATCATAAAGGATCCATTTCTCGTCGCAGGTGACGATTCGATGCAGTAGAGGTTCCTGTTTATTCCTGGCAAGCAGCGACGTGCAGACTTCCAAACGCCTAGTCTTGTTGGCAGTTGTCAACTCATGCGGCAGCCACATGTCCAGCTTTTTGACCTTACCCAGCGCAGCCAGACGCCGAAAAACTGTCGTGTGGTGGACACGTACCTCTGACGCTATCTCACGACACGTTTTTCGGGGGTCCGCTTCAACCATACGTAACAGAACATCGTCAGAAATAACAACAGGTAGATAACCACGTGCTTCGTTTTGCAGGTCCGTATCCCCGCTTCGAAACTTCACAAACCATCGCCGAATGGTTCGTTCGTTGGCTGTATTCTCCCCAAACTTTTTGTTAACGTTTCGAGCTGCAATTCCTGCAGAATGGCCCAGTTTAAATTCATACAGGAAGATGACTCTCAAATCCGGTGTCTGCATGTTTCCTTTGCAAGCCACGTTACGTCCAGACAAACCACACCTGAATTTTGTTCTTCACACACGTGCTAGCTATTTATAGCAACTCTGTGACGTAATACATGCAACACCTGTGGGTGGTTCCATCCCGCTGTGGTGGGGGGCCTGTCTCCACTGCTCGTTCGCGACGGACATTTCATTCGCACCAATCCAATACTGCTCGAAGAGAAAATTTAAACAATCATGAACGTTGAGTGACAAGTTGCTGTCTGAAGGTCATATCAACTCAACTGCTAGGCACGGGCTATGTGCTCTAATAAAGTAATCCCTTGAGACCCCTGATCCTTAGGGGCAGCACAAAAGAGATCTCCTGCATGCAACTTATAATTTCAGGGAAAATGGCGTACTAGTCACATTAAACTGATGCAACTATGTTGTCGCATGTGTGTGTGTGTGTTAAGTGCAACTAATGCATGTTATTCTTAGTAGAGGAATGCTGCAAGACGCACGAGAAGTATTTACATAAAAATATGATATTCGCGTCGTATGACTTACGCAACATTCTTTTTTTATTAAAAATAGCCCAAATTAAGAAATATTAATATAAATTGGTAACTTAATTAGCAATGAGAATTTAAAAAGAATTACTAAATCATAAAAACAACAAATCTGATTTTGAAGGGCTTTTGAACATTTTGAAGGTATTTTTCCCGAGTTGTTTTTACCAAATCCGTTCACCACTCAGGCATTTTTACATTTAGAACTACACCACTGCGGGATACCATAAAAACGCTACAAGTAGCACTTAATTCCCAGCTCTTCTCAAGATTCAATGTACGTACCAAACAATTCTGAAATTTCACACAACACTAAAACTTTAATTGTTATTTTGCCACCTGCCCACGGGCGCAACGCGACGCATATCAATTCATGGGGACAGAGTGATGTTTTGTAGCACAGGTTTTGCGTGTGCTTCTGGGTGTTGGTAGATATTTTCTGATCGAAAAGTCTGCTAATTCTTGTTAACAAACAATGTTTTTACAAATTTTGAAGATGACAATCCGATTGTTGGCGTAAATATGACAAGGATGGTAAGTCAGATAATATCCGAAAACTTGAAAATTTTCATCGTCCTGGAGCGGGACTCGAACCCGCGTCTCCCAGAAAACTCCCGGGTATGCTAACCACTACACCACCCAGAACGACCAAGTTTCAAGTTCCCGATCAATTTGAATTTAACCATCACAGGATTCGTTAGTCGAAGCAACCGGCATTCATGTTTAACGAATCTGGAGGTTAAGAATCTTATCCCGTGTTTGCCCGGAGAAGCAGATAAATCATGAAAGAAATACGGGATTACACCATATAATACAAATATATAATTAAGTTCAAATTGATCGGAAACTTGAAACTTGGTCGTTCTGGGTGGTGTAGTGGTTAGCATACCCGGGCGTTTTCTGGCAGACGCGGGTTCGAGTCCCGCTCCAGGGCGATGAAAATTTTCAAGTTTTCGGATATTATCTGACTTACCATCCTTGTCACATTTACGCCAAAAATCGGATTGTCATCTTCAAAATTTGTATTATATGGCGTAATCCCGTATTTCTTTCATGACAAAACAATGTTTTTATTTTGAAGAATCAGTCTAGTTACATTATTGCCAGATTTTGTATCGCATGAAAAATCTGAATGAAAGTTCATGGGAAAGACGATCCTAAAACTGGTTTCTTTTCCGTGATAGCTCACGCCCTTAAAATAAGCGAATTTTTTTTTCCTTTGCTGATTCTCTCCCAAGTAAGGACGATTACATACTCTCCTGATGTTATGTTGTGACAGGAATAATGTCAGGAAAATTCCTCATTTATTCCCACTAATATTTACCTTTATGTCTGGTTTCCTTCCAGGCATGTTCATCATTGGTCAGATCCCCATAGTCATTGCTGGAGCCATTTTCCTTAAATCGATCTGAACAGAAAAGAATGAAAGAAAATTTACTGTGGAGTTTTAATATGTACAATATCATTTTAAATTTTCTTAATTCAGAACTTAACATAGAGAACTACATGTATTTCACCATTTCAAAAACTGGAGTTTTTGTAACTATTAGTATGCACACATATGCGTATGAGGTTATCTACGGTTGTAGGAAAAAATTAATCCTTCCCCACTAACGTGATCAATGGCCTGACGGTACGTATCTAACCGTTACGCACACCAGGCAAAGGTTCGCGGAATCGAGCATCCATCTTGTCTTCTTCGTCACAGCGTGAAGCTATCCGCTTACGGTAAAATCACTTACCTTGGCATCTGTTCGAGGAACAGGTAATCCTAAAGGTCGTAGCTTGTAATCCTGCTTAAAACTTAAAACGTTCTTCTGTTAACAAATAATTCAGTGGTGCACAACAGGAAACACGAACACCATTTCTTGTAGCTAACTATTTAATTACAAACACGACCACAAACACATAATTCTATTATTCTAAGACATATTGTCAACGACGACATCTTTCATGTTCCATCTTGCTACCTGTCTCCGCTCGACTCTCTCCGCCGTGCTGCTGCCATCTACCGAGAGATTCGAGAAACAGTTCAGTCTGAAACTGTACAACGGTGATGATATCAAATCGCCCATTCAACATCACATTTATTCCAAAGGCAGTATGATGATGAGACTTAACAGAAAACAGAGCCACAAACTAAAGAACTGCGTCTCTCCAAATACTCAGCAGAACGACTTCTTCATGAAAATGAAATTTTCTTGAAGGCCTTATTCCCCCCTAATATACACTCAGTAGACAAAACATTAGAGATAGGAGTCATGGGAAGTTGCATCCCCGCGCAGAGGGGAACAGACTTAAACCAAACGCATGCGATAAATAGACGGACATAATAAATAAACAAAGATATCGCTCTTTTCACGTTTAGCAACGCATAGCAACAGAAAAATTATTATTCGGCGGCCGCCGGGGAATTGAATCCTGCATCTCTCGATTTCTAGCCGAGCGCGTTAGCCTTACAACACGGTGGGCAACAATTCACAGCGCTATGTGCGTTTTTCTGTCAGCATCTGACATTATAAATCCGTAAGATGGGCTCAGCTACTGAGACGTCTTCATCTGGTGGGCATTAACGGCACTGGCTATATATTAATTACAGCAGTTAAATCCAAAGTGAAAATCCTCCAAATACGTGGCGTCAGTGAATAAACAAAGGCATCGCTCTTTCCACGTTTAGCTACGCACAGCAACCGAAAAATTGTAAAAAAAAAACCGCACATAGATTTTTGGTGATGAAAAATTGCGTTGGAAAACGCATATAGATGAAAAATTGTGTTGGAAAAATGTACATAGTGCCGTGAATTGTTGGCCACCGTGGTGTAAGGCTAATGTGCTCGGCTAGATATCGAGAGATCCGGGATTCAGTTCCCCGGCGGTGACCGAATAACAATTTGTCAGTTGCTGTGCGTTGCCAAACGTGGAAAGAGCGATGTGTTTGTTTATTCACTGACGCCACGTATTTGGAGGATTTTCAACAGACAGACAGCAGGATTTCCAACGGTGTATCAAAATCGACGAACACAGGTAAACGTGGTGATCTGAGCGACTTTGACCGTGGACGCATTGTCGGCGCAAGGCAGATGGGTCATTCTATTGCCCAAGTGGCAAGAACCGTAGGTTTCCCGTGTGCAATGTACCATGAGTATACCATCGACGGACGTACCAACGCTCAGAGAGGAAGCGGTGGTCAACCACACGATATTGATGACCGGGGTCGACGTAGACACTCCAGGCTCGTACATCCCCACCGCTTGGAAACGGCGGCGCAAATAACATCCATCTTAAATGTCAGAGGCCCAACCAGCGTCACAGAGCAAAAGATACAAGCTGCGCTGTATACCCTGGGCTACGAGAGCCGACGCCTTACTCGTGTGTTGTTGACGACTCGTCATCGGATTATGATTTGCCTGTGCCGGGAACATCAAAACTGAACTTCTGCAGAGTGACGCCAAGTGGTTTAATCAGATAAATCCCGTTTTCAGCTGTACCGAGCTGACGGGAAGGTGCGAGCGTAGCGTCGACAACATGAGCTCATGGTCCATTCATGCCAGGTCGGCTCTGTTCAAGGCGGTGGTAGCTCTGTGATGGTTTGGGGAGACTTCTCATGGGACACAAAAGGTCTCTTAGTGTGTCTGGAGAGGTTCTAAACGGCTGCGCGCTTTTAGCATGTGCTGGCTGATCATCTACACTCCTTCATGACCTTCGAACATCCGGAGGCCGATGGTCGATTCCCGCAGGACAATGCGCTGCCCCACAGGGTCACAACCACTCAAGGATGGCTTGAGAAACACTCATCTGAGTTTGGAACCCAAGGTCTCCAAAATTAAACACTGTGGGAGTTCCCTGGGCGCCGTGGAGGGCAACATCAGATCCATGGATCCTCAACCGATGTCTATGGGGGAGCGGTGGACAATGTTGCAACAGGCATGGCCGGCATTACCTCTGGAAACCCTCTGGTGGAGTCAGTGCCTTGGCGTGTATAGGCTGTTATTCGCGCTAGACCAACACGCTATTAGGTAGGTATCTCTAAATTTTTGTCCATTGAGTGTACTCATAATGAAATTGTTTCCTAATGAGAAGCACTAAAGCAGATAAGCTGTATGTTGCTACACCTCGAAAGCAAAACTTGAAAATCAAACGCTATTTTAGTGAGTACACTGGTCAACCACACTGTTTAAATGACGAATCAGTCTGAAGCATATAGTCAACGACACTTAACCCGACGAAACAAAAAACCATTGCCAGACGCCGTGACCCAAGCGCTTAGCACAGTACTGAAGAAATTTGTGAGATAGATGCGCTCACGATTTCAAAACCTTTTACGCCCTAGCAAAGCCGAAGGAGCTCACAACGTAATGCTAGATGTGTAAATTTCTGAAAGCCCCTATTTAGAGAGTTTTGAATTTTCTGAAGTTTAAATGATTAATCAAGTAGCTAGCTAAAGTTTCCACTCACACAATATATCTCACTGGTTTCAACACAAATCTCAGGCGTACAATAGTAATACTTATTCGTCGATCAGATATAGGCTAAGTAGTGCGATCAAAAAGTTCGGAGGCTAGGTATGTAGCGCGCCAACAGATGGCAGTACGCGGATTATCAGCGGTCGAGAGCAGTGACCTGCATGCGTCATTGTGCCGAGTGGCGTCGTTCTGTGAACATCGGGAGCTGTGCTACACCATATTTGGTGACCACGTGCAAAACAGAGCTGTGATTTCGGTATGGACTGCAACTAAAACAGCGAGCAGACATCAAATTCTGCGTCAAACTCAGCAAATCGGAAACGAATGCGCATGAAATGTTGCGACAGGCTTACGGCAATGAAGCAATGAGTCGTGCGAGGTGTTTTGAGTGGCACTCGCGCTTCAAGAGCGGCAGAACGGCACTGGAAGACGACGAGAGGTAAGGGCGACCGTCCGCGAACAAAACCCCCGAAAATGTGGACAAAATTAGGGAACTGGTGCATGACGATCGTCGCAGAACCATTCGAGACATTCCTACCATCGTCAATGTGCCATACGGAACAGTGCAAAAAATTCTGATGTCGGTTTTGAACATGCACCGCATTGCTGCGAAGTTTGTGCCAAAGATTCTGAACCCCGAACAGAAGGCGCTCCGTGTCGAACTCTGTCAAGAATTTTGTCAGCAGGTGGTGAATGAACCAAAGTCTTATCGCGGGTCATCACTGGGGACGAGACTTGGATCTACGGTTACGACCCGGAGACCAAACAATACTCGTCGCAGTGGAAGAGCCAGGAATCTCCATGACCGAAGAAGGCCCGACAGGTCCGGAGCGCAACCAAAAGCATGTTCATCGTGTTCTTCGATATTCGTGGGGTTGTGCACCGTGAATTCGTCCACCAGGGCCAGACCGTTACCGCCCGTTTTACTGCGATATTCTGCGACGTCTTAGGGAAGACATTCGCCTCAGACGACCTGAACTGTGGCGCAGAAGCGATTTCCTGCTAAATCACGACAATGCAGACGCTCACAGAGCGTTAGCAACACGCCAGTTTTGCAGCCGCAACAGCATGACTACCCTTCCTCACCCGCCTTACTCGCCGGATTTGGTTCCCTGCGACTTCTTTCTGTTCCCGATGATGTAGCTGAAGCTCAAGGGTCGCCATTTTGAAATCGTGGACGAGATCCAGCGCGAATCGCAGACGGTGCTTGACACGATTCGCGAACAGGACTTCCAGGAAGCGTTCCAACAGCGGCAAAAACGCTGGCACCGATGTATCGCTGCCCAAGGAGACTACTTTGAGGGAGATCAGAGCCAGACTTAAGCAACGTAAGTACTATGTTGTATATCGCCTTAGTCTCGGAACTTCCAGGGAGCGTTCCAACAGTGGCAAAGCCGCCCCGGTGGCGCAGTGGTCTAAGCGATGGCCTCTGATCATTCGTCCGGAAGGGGTCCGGGTTCGAATACCGGCGAGGCATGGATGTTGTGTTTGTCTTACGGCACTGGCTCTTTCCCTTCCCTGGAACCAGTGACCCTAAATTAGGGACGGGCGACTGCTTATAGCTCATTGAGTTGCTCACGGTGGTCGTTAAACCTCCAATCAAAAAAAAAAAAAAAAAACAGTGGCAAAAACGCTAGCAGCGGTGTATCGCTGCTCAATGAGACTACTTTGAGGGAGATCATAGCCAGACTTAAGTAACGTAAGCACTTTGCTGTATATCGGCCTAGTCTCGGAACTTCCAGGGAGCGTTCCAACAGCGGCAAAAACGCTGGCATCGGTGTATCGCTGCACAAGGAGATTACTTTGAGGGAGATCATAGCCAGACTTAAGTAACGTAAGTACTATGTTGTATATCGGCCTAGTCTCGGAACTTTTTGATCCAACTTCGTATATCAAATAGCTTTTAATCTTTTTCACAATATCAATGCTTTACAACTAATCGCAATTTCTCTACATTTCTACAAAAATCTCCGCTATCTCTATCATATCTATATTTTCAGCGTCGTCATTTTATGTTGTTCTGATTCACTATCAGCTTTGTCAAAATGTAAAAGCTGATTGGAGAAGTAATGTGCCGTTCAGTGAGAAAATGTTTAACCGAGGTGAACCAAATTTACATAACAGAACAGAAACTCAAAAGGAAGATTATTTAAAGGAATATGTCATATGGTTTTCTTTTTTTTTCTTTTGGTATTGAAACCCTACTGAGCATGCTCACCTCAGGAGGTAGCATTTTTGTTTAAACATATTTTTCTCTTTAATTATCAAGTGTTTCTAACAGCTGTTATCTGAGTAAAATATATCCTCTGCGTTGCACTTAAGTTCTGCTAATAATAGCATCTGTTTGCTGCCTGCGAGGAATGTAGGCTTCTAAATGCTCGGCAGTGATTACTGTTTGGGGTGAATGCAAGGAAATTTATTTCTATATTGCAAGAAGTGTTTTAGTAGGACGTGAAATATTTTTATCGACGCTTTCGCTTCTTAGTAACGTAACAGTGACACACAGGGCCGCATTTACCAGGAACAGGTGGACGTAAAGATAAAAGCAAAGCCTGTCCAGCACTTCTCTATTTTTGAAAAGTTCTACATTTGAAGCAAAGGGGTAACCCTATTTATATTAATTTAATTTCAATTTGTAATAAAAAAAATTAAAAGAGCACGATTCATTTAAGGATAGCAATACGATATGGCACAGATTATGAAAGAATGTTTCAAGAAAACGAAAAGCACAAAACTTGTTGTTTTCTTAAATCAGTTTAGTGGGTCAGTATTTGGTTCCATCTGCAAGAGCTCAGATTGCTGATCCGCCTGCCCAATCAATCTCTTACGGTATTTAGTTTCAAGTGGCCCTGGGAAAACGTTTTCGTGCTGATGTTTTGCTTTTGAAATGGTGAGACCACATTTTCGCACAAATGTGCTCGATAAAGGTATGACAGTTTCGACAGCTATGTGGTCAACGTCAACGTGTTCTTCTCGCCGTAGTATTCAGAACTTCGACAACGATGTTTTTTGATTTTCGTACATAAACCGATGAGCCATTAAATTAAGACCACCCCAACCTAGATAAGCGAGCGCGATTGGAGACCGAACGATGGCGCAGGTGAAATTCACAGAGCAGTATATATGCAACCCGTGGACCGGCTTTCGGTTAGTAGTGTTCGGAGTCAGAATGGGAAAAGCTGCTGATTTATCGGAGTTTGATGAAGGACTCCGATAAATCAGTTTGATGAAGGACAAACTACGATCTCAGAAACGGCGTGGTTTGAGGGTTGTTCACGTGTCGCTGTTGTGAGTACGTATCAAAAGTGGTGCACAGACGGCCAAACGACGAATCGTCGTCCAGCTGTGTGTCGTCCGCAGCTCATTGATGCCGGAGGGAAGCGATGACTGACGCGCATTGTTCACAGCGATTGCAGGGCTGCAGTGCGACAAACAATGAGAGGTCACATGTTTATTGTGCTCCGGCGTTAAAGGATTTTCTTTTTTTTGAACACCGGGGTGTCACATTCATTGAGTGATGGTTTAGTGTTGATTGAGGTCCGTGCATTTCTAGTGTTATTTCGCTACCAGCTGTATATTACTTATTAAAATGCCGCCGAAGCTGCACAGAGAGGAAACATCTGGTTCTACTCCGTCTGGTGACAGCAGAGTGTATTTCTGAAGAGTTGTCGATTTTCCGAAGGCAATACGCATCGGACTTGGAGCAGTTAACAAAAAATTTGAATGATAAAATAGATTCAAGGCTACGCTCCAGTTTTACATCAACAGACAACATGGAAAGCGTTGGTGCTGCTGCGATAAAAAAAGGAGTTAATGGATGATTTAATAGCTGTTATTAGGGGACTAGAGGAACATTGGTCCAAATGTCTCAATGAATTTGAATCCAGGATAAACACTTTTCGGTCCTCATTGCGAAGCATGGAAAACTCCCTCGATGAACTTGAGCAGTACAGTAGACATACTTGCCTTGTGCTCTATAATCTACCCGAGTCTACTGGCAGTCCAATTGATGAAGTAGTTGACTTATAAATGAAAAAATTAAAAACAATTTGCTTGCAACAGACATTGTTACTGCTCATCGTTTGGGTCGTGAAGTGGCTTCTAGTTCAAGACCGCTTGTGGTTAAGTTTTTGAGAATGTCGCAACGAGACTTCGTATTCAAAAATAAACGTCTACTCGTGGGATCTGGGACTGTGATTACTGAAAGTTTAACATTGCCCAGGCGTTTGTTCTGCAATTAACTGAGGGCTGGAGGATTCCGATTTTGGACCCAGTACGGAAAAATATTTCTGCCTAATGAACCTGGCCAAACTAGGATCTTCAGGACTGTGACGGATATTTCGAATTTTGCTGATGACTGTATTAAATAGTAGGTGTGTGGACTATTAACGTTAATATTGTGCATTTATTACCCCCTTGTTCTGTTTTTACATTCTTGTTGTTTGTGTGCATTATTTGTCTGACAACAATGTAATTGTTTGTATAATACTTTTTCATTTCTTTCTTCATAACTTAAATATACAATTGTCTTGCTAAATGTAAGTGGTATTTTCTATATATGTAATTTTGTGTGTTGCTTTCAGCGTATTGCATTGTGATTGTGTGGCCTGGAGCTCGCATGTGTTTTCTGGTACAGCATTTAGTGAATGGCGCGACATACCGCTTTGGAGCGTTACAGTATATTTCAATTGCTAGAGCGACTTCTTCGTGATTCATCACTCTTGATATTGGTTTCATTCTTTCACAGCCTACTAGCTTGTATATCTGTAGGATTCAACGTTTCTTGGATTTTTGCTGCATTTCTGCGGGTTCTTTTATTGTTACTTCAGAGCTTTAAACTATGTGTATTTTGTTTTGATTTGGTGCCCTGATACTTGTTTGCAGTTAAACTGGCATCGGGCTTCCTGGGTAAGGCCGGGGAGTGGGGAGCCTAGTTGACTTGATTCTTTCTGCTTTATTGTTTTCTTCAAATTACAGACACTTTGATTGTAGTAGACATTGTTACTACTCATCGCTTGCGGTTGTGAAATGATTCCTGGTTCAGTACCGATTTTGTTCAATTTCTCCGAGTGTTGCGGCGTGATTCATGTTCAGTAATGGGTGTTCACTTAGGGAATCTAAGAATGTTATTACTGCGAGCTTAGTATTGGCCAGAGGGTTGTTTCTGTAACAAATTGTGGGCTGGTGGATTACTATTTTTAACCCAGTGCGTGAGGATCTATCTGCAATAGGAGGTTGGCCAAACTGTAATTTTCTGTATCTTAACGGATATTTTGGATTTGTCTGATGAAGGTATTAAATAGTTAGCATATGAACAATTAACTTAGACATTGTTTATTCGCTGTTTCTGTGGCATTTTTTTTAACTTATGGGTGCGAATCAGTTGAAGGCAATATAATTCTTGGTATAATTCTTTTTGATTTCTTTTTGGTTCTTTATAATATAGCTGCTTTATTAATGTTTGCTGTATATTGTTATATTACTTATTTTGTGCGTAATATTTGGGGTGGTGCATTATGATAGTTTGGCCTGTCACTTTGCTTTGAGGTTCAAGTGCAGCATAGTGCATGATACGACCTTACTAATTTTGAATCATATACAGCATGTTTTGATTGTTAGGGTTCTAACAATTGGGGCGTGCTGGTGAGGCAGTCGATTTCTTATAGGTGAGGCTGTTGACTTTAAGAAAAAAAAGAAAAAAACAATTGGTGAGGCAATTGACTTCTTAAATGAAAAACGTAAAAGCAATTTGCTTGTAATAGACATTGTTACTGCTCATCGTATGGGTGTGAAGTGGTTTTAGGTTCAAGACCGCTTGTTGGTTAGTTCTTACGAATGTCGCAATGCGATTTCATATTCAAAAATAAGCGTCTACCAAAGGGTTCTGAGACTATGATTACTAAAAGTTTAACATTGCCTAGAAAGTTGTTCAGTAATAAATTGAGAGCTGGTGGATTCTGGTTTCAGACCCAGAATGGAAAATTTTATTGGCTTAATGAGACTGGGCAGACTGGGATTTTCAGGACTTTGACGAATACTTCAAATTTTGCTGATGACGGTATTAAATAGTAGGTATTTGAAATATTGACGTTCATATTGGGTTTTTGTTGCCCCCTTGGCCTATTTTCACATTTTTATTGTTTTTGTATATTAGTTGTCTGACAACAATGTAAGTTGTATGTATAATACTTTTTCATCTATTTTTTTATTACTTGAATATACTTGCTACTATAAGTGGTATTTTCTATATGAGTAATTTCATTGCTTACAATTAGTCTTGCTTACTATAAGTGGTATTTTCTATATGAGTAATTGCATGTGTTATACGTATTTGGCATATTGCATTACGATTGTGCGGCCTGTCACTCGCTTGTGTTTGTTGGTGCAGCATATAGTGAATGACATGGCAAACCGCTTTTGGAGTGTTATAGTATGTTACAACTGTTGGGGTTACTGTTTAGTGAATTCCCTTTCTGGATATGGGTTTCATTCTTTCACGGCCTATTGGCTTGTTTATTAGGTAGTTATTTGCACTTTAACTGCTCGTTTGAGGTAATGGGTTTACATTTTATGGTTCTGCGAACGTGGAATGTGGTGTTTCCCAGATATTTGGCACACCTTCGTGGTTTCTTCTGATTATTTGAATACATATCTGTATTACTTATAGTATGCGGTAAATTTAGGTGTATTGTATCATGATGATTTTTTTAAATATTATAATGATGCTTGGGTTCTTGTACGTCATTCTTTTGAGAATATAACCTAATGCTTTCTGTGGTTTGGTATATGTTAGAATGTTCGGGTTTCTGCTCTGAGTATTTCACCTGATTATATTTTGTCATGATTTCGTGGCCTGATACTCGTTTGGGGTAAAAATATAGCATTTTGCAGTTAACTGGGCATCGCACTTTCTGGGCGAAGCCAGAGAGTGAGGGGCCTGGTTAACTTGATTCTTTCTGGTTTTTTTCCTTCAAAAATAGACAATTTGTTGGTAATAGACACTGTTACTTCTCATCACTTCGGTTGCGAAATTATTTCTGGTTCGGGACCGATTTTTGTTCGGTTTCTCCGTGTGTTGCGGCGTGATTCATATTCCAAATATGGTTGTTCACCCAAAGGATCTAGGATTGTTATTGCTAAGTGTTTGGTATTGGCCAGTAGGTTCTTCTGTAACAAATTGTGTGTTAGTGGATTCCGATATTGAACCAAGTACATGAGGATCTTTTTACTGAACAGGTTGGTCAGACTAAAATTTCCTGGACATTAACGGATATTTGGGATTTCGCTGATAAGTGTATTAAATAGTTGGCATATGGACAATTAAGTTTGATATTGTTTATTTTTGTTTCTATGGCAAATTTTCTTAATTATTTTTCATATGTGTGCGAATCAGTTGAGGGCAATGTAATGTTCGGTATAATTCTTCTTGATTTCTTTTGAATCTTCATTATACATATGCTTTATTAATGTATTCCGTACATTTCTACATTACGTATTCTATGCGTAAATTTTGGAGTACTGTATTATGTTTGTATGACCTGTTATTCGCTAGAGGTTCTAGTACAGCGTTTTGCACATGATATGACCCTCCGCTTTTTGAATCAATATATCATCTATTAATTGTTAGGATTCCTTCTTTATAGTTTCTTATTTTGGATATTGGTGCATGTTTGTCGGGTAGTTATTTGGACTTCCACTGTTTGTTTGAAACCTTAGGGTTACATTTTTGGGATGTAAACAGTTTTCTGGCTTCTTTTGATTACTTATAGCTGCATTTCTTAGGGTAAGTGATATTGCATATTCTGTAACTTCAAAGCGGAAATTTGTCATGATTTTGTGACCTGATATTGGTTTGTAGTTTTTTATCTTTCAGCACCTTGAAGACAACTATGCCTCGTGCATTCTTAGGACTAGGTGCTTGTGTATTTCAAATGTTAGGGTTACGACGCTCTAAACTGTGATGCTCTGTTGCTGTATGTCGTGTCTTTCATACACATGTTTTACCTAATTTTATTGACTATGTCACTCTGGACACGAGCGGTGTCATTGTTTGGGTCTTTATCGGTGCTGGTTATTGCATTGTTTTAGTTACTGCTAGTCTCTTTAAAGAAATGCTGAGGTTTGTTATTCGTGAATGACAGGTTATTAATTTTTTAGTTTTTGTTTTTATGGTGAAATTACATTAATTCACTTGCATTTCACACTTTGTAAAGTTTCGATGTTTTCATATTTTTATGTTATGGCAGTGCGGTGGTTGGCACTGATGGGGAATCGATGGATCAGGATTGAGAACTGCGGTTCTTTTGGGGATTCGTCTACGGCTGGTGGCACATCGCAAACTGGTAATGGCATGGTGTGATGGTGTGTCATCACTGATGACTGCTGCTCCGGCGGTGCTTTGATGGTCGCATAACATAGTTCTGGGATTGATATATCATTGAATCAACATGTGGATTATTATTATTATTATTATTATTATTTTTAATTTCTGCTGGGACTTCATTTGCATTATAATATCCTTCGTTGCTATTGCTAGTACATTTTACTACCTGATGATTAACTTAGTTCATTTCAATTTTTTTATCCCATTGATGTGATATCCCCGGTGTTTATATCGATTTGTGATTCCTACTAATTCTACATTTTTTTCCCTACTTGTTCATTTTTATTCTCTACCAGTAATTGAATGCAGTGTGAATATTACTTAATACAAAATTTCATCCACCTAATAACGACTTATTCACTCAACAGCCTAAAGTTAATCCATATCAATGCTGGATGACTAATTAACAAAATTACCTTATTGGAATCACTAATTCAACTAACAAATTTAAATCTTGATATTAATTATATCTCTGAGACTTGGTTTCCTTCACATTGTTACTCATTGCAAATCACTAACTACAAAAGTTTCTACTTAAACAGAGCTTACTCAACTGGTGGAGGGGTTCCAATTTTTGTAAAAGATTTCAATTATTCCAAATTTCACAGTATCGAATCAAAATGCCGAAATGCAAACTATTCATAACCAATTTTATGTAATTATTGTGTGCTATAGGCCACTCAATTCAGACCTTACAGCTTTTCTATCATTACTTACTGAATTACTTAACTACTCTAACCTTTCAAAGAAAACAACGTTTCTTATGGGGGGTATGAATGTCGACTTATTACAAAGCACCAATCACTCTTTTCAACTTTTACAATCACTTAATGCTTCTGGACACAGAAAGATGATTTCAGTCCCGACTCGTATAACCTCCACCTCACAGACATTGATTGCACTTCACAGACATTGATTGATCTCTCTATCCCAAATGCATTAACTGAGACTGCAATTTCAGGGGCTTTACAGTATGATTTTAGATATCACCCACTATATTTACAATTTACCCTCTTAAACAACAAACTACTACACCTGAAGACTGCTACACTTTTAGACAATTAACAATGCAAATACGGAAAGTTTTAAAATACAATTAGAAAACACTAACTGGATCACTAATTTGGTTCATGGTTCTGCAAACAAAAATTATGAGTCGTTCATCACAACTATTACACAACTTTATAATCAATCTTTTCCAAAAATTCTAAAACAAAATAAACTGAAATTTTCTTTCGTAAGCCATGGATTACCAATGATCTATTAAAAAGAATTAAAAAAAAAAAAACTTTTTTCCAAATTCATAAAAAGTGAACCACCTCCAAAATTTTAAAAATATTCGTAATAAACTAAACAGCGACATTCGGTACACTAAGCGTAACTACTATCACGGCATTTTTTCAAATACCTCTTCAAAACTAACGTGGAAATATTTAAACTTGCTAATGGGTAAAAATACAGATTTAACTGCTCCTCAATATTTAACAGATTCTAATAACTTTCAGCTTACAGATAAACAAGATACTACAAATAATCTAACTACCCCAAAAATTCCATTCACTAACTACCTAGGGAGCACACACAGGTCTAATAATTTTTATCTTACTGAAATTACCGAAACAGAACTATTAGAAGAATTTAACAACATAAATTCCAGGTCTGGCCCTGGACATGATGATATTCAACCATTCATTAAAAAAATTTCGCTAATCTTATTCTTGATCCTCTTTTGTGAATATTTAATGATATACTGTATTCCAATCTGACGAATTTTCTGATCTACTTAAAATCACAAAAAATAATCCCAAAATACAAATCTGGATCAATAAACGATGCAAACAACTACCGCCCTATACCCAATTTATCAATTTTGCTAAAATTTTGGAGAGATTGACTTACAATAGACTAATCTCGTACATTCATCCAAATCAACATGGTTTTCAATCTGGAAAGTCAACAGAATGAGCCTTATTATACCTACAACAAACAGTCCAACATAATTTTGAACTCAACTTACATACCATCGCATTATTTTTAGACCTATCAAAAGCTTTTGATACCATAAATCATATCTTACTACACAAATTACACACGATAGGAATTAGAAACAATGAACATTCTCTTTTTAAAAGTTATTTATCAGATAGGCAACAATATACACAAATTAACCAACATCAATCCACTGTTCAACTCATACCAACTGGTGTTCCACAGGGTTCAATTTTGGGACCTGCACTTTTAAGTATATATATTAACGATATTTTTATTTCAATAAGTGATATAGACCTACTCCTCTATGCAGACGACGTAACCATCCTTACCTCATTTAATTTAGTGACTGACACTACTAGTATTATTAATAGTCAACTTAATAACATCTCAGATTGGCTAAATTCCAATGAATTAATTATAAATACTACCAAAACAAAATCTTTAACTTTCTCAAAACAAAATATTTCACAACCTCCTATCACATTATCTATGAATGGTACAAACATAGAAGAGGTTAACTCCTTACTTTATTTGGGGATTACCTTATATAGGGACCTTAGATGGAACCAACATGTGGACTCTTTTCTTCTCAAACTGTCTAAAAACATTGGAGTTATCAGCTTGGTATTTACAAAACTTACCTATAAAACACTAATTCATTTATATTATACTATATTTCAGACTCATATTTATTATGCTATCTTATCGTGGGGACAGACAACTAAATATAATTTCAAAACACTTCAAATTCTTCAAAACAAATATATAAGATTAATTGACCTAAAATTTGATAGAAATAAAAAAATAACACTATATAATACCACAAGAGTTTTCCCAAACAAATATAACATTCTTACGATTAACCAATTATATTACTTCAATATCGGGGAAATTATGTTCAAACGCATTAAGAATAATCTACTCGCCGACATCATACAAATTATACCCCAGATACACACATATGACACACGCACTAAATCACATATTCGGCCTATTCATCCGAAAACGGAGACCATGAAGCAAAGTTTAAATTACATTGGCCCACACTACTGGAACTCATTACCTACGGAACTAACTTCTTTAAATAATTTTAACCTTTTTTTAAGAAAAACTAAAAAGCTTTATAATGAATTGCAGCTCTTCAAATTAATGATTACAGTGGATGGGAACTATGACTAATATTACGACTTGTACATCGTGATGTAAATTGCTCTTTCAATGGTATTATCTGTAATGTTTGTTATCTGCTCATATATCATTACCTTTTTTTTTGTTACTCTTGTTTGCAATTATAACTACTGACCTCAGTGTAAAACTAACCTAGGGAGCATGGGACCCTGCCAGGCCTGGTTGACCTTTTCTTCCTGCTTCCTTGCTGTGCATTGTTTCAAGTTTCAACTGCTTTTTCTGTAACACTGATTTTTTTTTTTTGGCTCAGCAAAATAAATGAATTGAATAGTTACAACAGTGGTGATCAGGGCAATGTCACAGCACAGAGTTCTTCGCAACCTTCTGCGCAAGGACCTGCGTAGCCAAAGACCCAGTTGGGTACTCATGCTCAGTGCACGTCTTCGCCAACAACGCATGAAATGTGCCCAAGATCATCAAGATTGTATCGTGGATGATTGGAAGAAAGTGGCCTGACGAATCAAGATTTCTGGTGCATCACGTAGACGGCCGTGTGCGGATAACCCGATTACCAACGGAAGTTCTTGCACCTGGATGCACTGTTGGGCGGAAATAGGCCGCAGGCGGTGTTATGCTGTGGGCGATGTTTACTTCAGACACTATAGTCCCCATTATCCCAATAGCACAATCCCTGACAGCTGTCAGGTATCTGAACATCGTTGCGGACCAAGTTCTACCATTCATGGCAACTGTGTTCCCTGCTGGTGATGGCCATTACCAGCAGCATAATGCGCCATACACTGCCAGAATCATCAAGGAGTGGTTCGAGGAACATATTAGTGACTTTCTGTTAATGCCATGGCCTTCAAATTCATTTAACATGAACGCAATCGAACATTTGTCGTTCGACTTGGAAAAGAGGGTTCGCCCTAAATCACCCCCGAAATGTACGAAAACTGGTGGACTTGCTGTTAACATTATGGTAGCAGATATCCCAGGATTCCTATCGCCATCTCATCGAATCGATGCCTCGCCGAGTGGCCGCTGTTTTGTGTTTTAAAGGGGGTCCTACAGCTTATTAGGTAGGTTGTCATAATGTAATGGATCATCGGTGTATGTGTCACAAAAGAGTCAAATAATATTATATAGAGGTTTATATTTTTATGTAGAGGTTGATGGGACAAATTTGGAACTAAATGATGGCAAAACATCTGCCTTAGACAACAGATATCAAACGACAGCGATATCGAAGAAGAAATTAATAGACAATCGGATTAATAAACTAATAATAAACCAAAATAATTAATAAACCAAATTAATTAATAAACCAATCAGATTCGTTCCTTATTCCTGGAAAAATAGAAATTTAATGTAATTTAATCAGAAATATTGAAATTCGGAGCAAATAAAATCAGCAATAAAATGCGATTTTCAAAGAGTTCTAAAATTTTAAAATAGGAAATATGTTGCAAATAAAACTTTAAAAAAAAATGGATAGATTTGAAACCAATAGTTTATAGAAAAAGTAATGATATTATTAATAAAATATTGGAATGAAATAATGTTGAATACGTCACGAATTCATAGTGGGATCCAGAGTCAAACTTTCATTTTTCATGCGTTGGAAACTGTTTCTTTTCCTGTATCTGTATTGTTTTCGTACTTTCACTTTCTGTTATTGTTATTATTATTATTTTTTCTCTCATTTTTAAAGAATCACTTCAATATGGATATCTTCATTGTGCTCCCTGATGGAGTAATTCTAAATAAATTATATAAAACCTGCTCCGGGTGGAGGTTTTTTTGGACAGGCTCCTCCAGCATAGATGTTTTGACAGATCTGTATGAAAGATGTGAAAGAGTATTGCTATGATTTATAAGTACTTATTGCGAGATTTTTTCTCTTGGATCCGCATGAAATTTAGTTTGAATAGTATACCTGTGAGAAATATTTAAACTTGGATTTCTTTGGTTTTTTAACGCAGAGACTCGTTTATAGTGTTCCTTACCTATTTGTTCTGCAAAATAGTAGCTTAAATAAATTTCGCATTTTTAGATAAATCTTTAGATTAAGTAAATGGTATGAGAATGAGTAAAAGATGTGTTTGAATATGATTCAGGAAAAAAAAAAATAAGTCCTTAACAATTCTTTATAAATTCCTCATGGCCGGCTTTCACTGAAGTCGGGCATGAGATATAAAACAAGCAGAAATTAATAGACGCAGAAAACTTGTCTGCATTGCATTTGGAAGAAACAGTACAATTTTCAAGAGTAATTTACCATTATGCTTTAAAAAGAAGTGTTTAACCAGTGCATTCGTCCAGTTCTTACTCATGGGTCAAAGACATGGGCCTTAACTAAAAATGACATACAGAAGCTGCGGGAAATTGAAAGAAGCATTGAGAGATGGATGCTTTGTGTAACCAAGAAATATAGCACAAAGAACTCCTGAATCAGAAATATGACAAGAATTGATGACATTATGACCAGTTTAAAGATCTTCAAGTGGCAACGAGCTGGACATATTGTTTGAAAAACTGTTCACTGTTGGACAACTTAAATATTGGACTGGATTCCAAGGGAGAGGGAAAGACCTGAGGAAGACCACATGGGAGAGATAGATGGATGGAACTCAGAAGTATGCCTGAATGACAGGGAAGAGACTTGGGGAGACTTTCATCCAGCTGTGAAATGGGAATGGTTGATGTTGTTGATGATGATGTGCGTGTTAGTGTGTTCCATAATAAAAATCCTGTTATTTGTGCAAGCATTTCCGCTTCAATTCTGGATAAAAAAATTCTCTATACCGTTCCAAGTAAAAGTTTAAGAAAAAGGATGTTCATTTCTCAGCATTCATAGTAAATCTTATTTTCCGACAAACATAAATACATCTTTTATGTGGAAATGTCTAAGTGCGTTCAGTACACGCGTAAGTTCGAACCTGGGGCAAGTATATTCACAGGTCAAATTCTCATCTTACCAGGAAAATCTTTAGATAAAGGAACACGTTGCGACAATAACTAAGGGAAACACTATCTGTATATACTGTACATGTATGTATGAATACGGATGCGCCGAACAGTTTTGGTTTTACAAATACGATTGCGTGTTCTATGTTTTTCCCGGAATCTGAAAAAGAAGCTAAATATTCAGAATACGACATAGCTTTGTTATGAGATCTTTTCCCTTAGCTCTTCATCATAAAATTTATCTTTTGAATTTAGCCTTTTTTCAAGTTCGAGAAAAAAAGGAAGGATCTGTTTAAAAATTTCAGTTGGAAGTTCGTGCTTAAATTCACAATGATTTATAACATGGGGCGGGGCTAAGCTAAATCTAGTACTAAGTAGGAAGAAGGCAGATTTCGGCTGTGTGGGAACGCGTGTGAACATTTACAATAAGGAAGTTACATTGATAAATGATAGAAAATGTACTCACCTGTTTGTTCCCTCAAACTTCCTGAGTTGGTGCTCCCTCTAGCGTCATCTTGTTGAGTCAACTCCCCTGGAATTGAAAATCGAAAGAATCGGATGAGAACGCTCTTGTGTGGTGAACCAATGATGTATTCACATTTATATCCAGCTTTCCACTGCATCTTATAAAAACAGTGTACGTAACTTAGATTTCGCGCACGCAAACACTAATGCATTTGTCCTCTGAAAGACCTTCAGGGCTGTTTTAAAAATTATCTTGTGTTGCTCGACTTTAAGCAGCAAACCTTCGGTCATTCTTTTGAATGTTTCGAGGTAACGTCAGGAACAGTACTCCGCACTGAAATTAACGGAAAATGCTGCCCAAACTGACAAAATATTACAGTACATGAACTTCTGAAAATGGCTCATTTCTAAAAAACTCACCTATCCTGTTTTCTCTTCTCGGAGCTCAAAGTTACTTTTATTCTTCCGAAAGGTGGCAGCACAGTCTGCATTTGATAATTGTTCGCTTCAAACGTACACGTTGAAGTAATTTCTTGACTTGTACAATATTAACATTTTCAGGTAATGATAAGAACGCGAATTTCAGGAAGTAACTCTACTAAGTATTTGTCGTCCACTATCCAGAAAGTATCATCAGTTTAAGCATCCACATCTTTTCACAATTAAGAAGAACTCATGCAGATATAGTTGGTGTTCGTTACTTCCCTGTGTAAGGTTCGTTTTCCAGCACAGTTCTGCCAGTTGAGTGAAAAGTTTCATCATTGTTCTCGAAGTTACGTGCATTTCCTCAGTTAGTTTTATTCTACATTGTAATGTAATGTAGAAAACGCGCTAAGATGAGAGTCAGCGTTAAATCAAGCATTCTACCACGCAGACAAGAATGCATTAAGAATAAATTTTCCACGTTAAAGGGGAAAAAATATTTCGGAGTTAATTTTATTTATGAAAACGCTAATCATGTGATGCAAAGGCGTTTTTGAAAAATAATTTGATTATCATCTTCAGAATAGCAAAACAGCTTAAAGCTTTCACTTTGCATTCAGACACATTCTAGTCTAGTTGGTCACGATGTTGTTGGAAACCAATTTTTTCAAAAAAAAAAAAAAAAAAAAAAAAGGTATTTAGGATATTACATTTGTCTTCTTAAACACAATCAGAAAATCACATTTGGAGAAACAACGTTGTGTGATTCTCGTTGACTACGAACTTTTAATTTAAAGATCTTAGTTTTATCATCGCATCTTCTTACGACGAAGATACCCTTTACTTGACGATTTTAAAGAACCAGAAGCAATTTCTTCTTGTGCTGGTATGGCATGAAATTTTTTCATTAGATTTCTAAGTTTCATTACTGTTCTGTTTCCTACATTTCACGATGAAAATATCGTTTATTTGCTATCAGATGTTGAAGTAAAATACCTTAAATCATGGTGGACATTGTTATCATTACACTGAAGAACAGTTTGTCTCACATGGGTCTGGATCTGTTATTCAAGACCACATTGCAGTAGCACAGCGCCCGTGATGCCCTCATAAACATAGGTCCAAAGATTGGTTATTTTATACCCAGGGGTTGTGGAAGAGTGTAACTCAAGAAATAAGAAATAACATAAGACCAAGAAACTTCATTGTCTGATGATGCTTCAAAGCAAGCTGTTATATTCAAAAACATTTTTTACCTAGATTTAAACAAAAGAAATTTCAGTGACAGCCGTGGCACAGAGACGGGCAGGTTAAGAAAGCATAACACCAAGAAATCATTATTTTTTTAGTTGTTTCATCCAAGTACAATGAGCTGAAAAACACTTCGACTTCAGGCAGACGAGCGCCGAGAACTCTCAGTGATTGGACAACATCGGGAGTGCGTGCATGTGCATGGGCATCTATATTTAGACTTACTCCACGGAGAGAGGTTAGGGATGACACACACGCAGACAGGCGCACGCACCATTGGGACGTGCTTGTGCACTTTTTTTTTTTTAAACTGTTAGCATTCTTCCTGCAATCCACCCTCTCTCCAATCTGTCCTCCAGTTCTTCCTCTAAGTTTACAAGGATGTTTGTTCCAGAAATAATATGAGGTCAAAAAGTAACACACGAGGGGAAGCATGACATCATAACTGCCTGTTTTATTCTTTAAGTACATGAAACATTTCAATTGTTTTAAAATATTTTAAGTAGAAATCAGTTTTTTTGCTTGATAATTCTTTTTCTTAATCACTGGCTACTATGCTTCTTTGAGAAACGTACACAGTGTTCTTCAGTCACAGATTTGTATGCAAGAGAAAGCATGGTCTGAAAACTGAGTCACAAACTTTTGTACGTAACACAAGCAAAATGTGCACACATGAGGGTACACATTGCGTAGTAGGATATCAAGCAGGAACAAATTTAAATCAAATATTTAATTTCGTTGGAACTTCGATAGCGCAATCAAATAACAACGGAATTGCACTCCTAAGAGTAGCGCTTAAACACAGGAAAGCAAAGCCTAATATACAAGAAAGAGCCTTTGTAAGCAAATATCCATAGAAATTCTGCACTAAAGAAAAACAGGACGCGATGAATCTTATCTGAGCCACAACACAAACTTACGCAGGGACGGCTTTAGGGTGGTGCAGCCGCATTGATCGCCTAGTTCATGCAGGAATGGGGGGGGGGGGGGGGTTCCGAGCTGACCATTTTTATTTAATTTTCTTTTCGGGGGAGGGAATTGTGGTGTATATAAATAAACGCAAAGAATACTCTGCGAGTACTGCAATTCGAGAAGATGAGTGTTGATTTTTGGAAACGATTGAAGGTTTCGCTGCCACTGGAACAATAAAAATCATCACAGCACAAAATTGTTATATTAAGTGCAAAATAACAAAACAAAAAAAACAACAACGTTGTTTTGGGCGTTGACCTAGGAATCAACGTGGCCTGTTGTTGATTTACATTGTGTATGTGTTTCTGAAAAACCATACAATCCAGCGCACACACCGTCACACGCACGCACACACACACACACACACACACACATAAGCAACAAATATTATCGTACCGGGCGTCACGAATGCTAAAGCCAGCTCTGAACTTAGTGTTTTTATACTGCTGGCCACCCAAAATGCAACACCAAGAAGGAAGCATCCGATTGGCGTGAAATTCGCAGCATGCGTCGCCCGCGAGAGGACATGCATTGCCGGGCATATGCAAATCATGTGAGCCCGACACGCCACCGAGAATCACTATAAGAAGGGTGCACAGAAGGAGGGGTGTAAGTAGTGGAAGTGTGTTGTGCTGCCGGACCAATGCGTGGGAATCTTCCTGATGCCTCGTCGCAGACTACGGCAGTCATTCCAGCACGTTTCAAAGTTCGAAAGAGGACGAATAGTGGCTTATCGCGACAGCGGTTTATCGTACCGAGATATCGGCGCCCGTGTGGAACGACATCCAGCCACAGTGAGGCGAGTATGGATTCGGTGGGTGCAGGAGGGACGGACGGACCGACGTGAGCGATTGCCGCAGCTGCGGCACACCACCGAACGAGAGGACCGGCATGTTGGGCGGCGGGCATTGACGGCTCGCATCGCCACATTACGAACGTTAGCGCAGGAATTAGAGTGTGTTGCGCAACAACCTGTATCAGAACGTACCGTTCGACGTCGTCTGCAGGAGCGGGGACTTGTCGCACGGCGCCCATAGCTCCAATTACCATTGACGTTACACCACTGGCGAGTGCGGCGGCAGTGGGCCGTTGAACGCCGCACCTGGACTACGGATTGGCACGACATTGTCTTCTCCGACGAATCCCGCTTCTGCCTGCAACACCACGATGGTCGGATCCGCGTGTGGTGGCACCGTGGCGAGAGATTGTATGACACTTGCATTATGCATCGCCATACCGGTCCATCGCCTGGCGTTATGGTTTGGGGCGCAATTGGACATGACACCCACACCCCTCTGGTACGCATCGCCGGTACACTCAACAGCCACCGCACCCCTCTGGTTCGCATCGCCGGTACACTCAACAGCCACCGCACCTTCTCCGACGTTTTGGAGCCTGTAGTCCTACCTTACCTGCAGGACCTTCCAGTGGCCACGTTTCAACAGGACAATGCGCGCCCGCACGTGGCACGCATCGTGCAACAATTTTTTGCGGCCCACCAGGTGTCACTGCTGCCGTGGCCCGCCTGGTTTCCCGATATGTAGCCCATCGAACACGTCTGGTCGCTGATCGGCAACCGAGTGGCCCGGCAAGCACCAACCGCGACTACGCCTGATGCACTGTGGCAACGTGTGGAAGCAGCCTGGGCCGACATACCCCAAGCCCACATCCAAAGCCTCTTTCGTTCGATGCCGCGGCGTGTAGCGGCCGTTATTGCCAGCCATGGGGGCCACACTAACTATTGATGTCTGCGTGTTTCGCAAGTCGCACGGGCCTGTAAGCTCAATCGTTTCATCTTTGTATCTGTTGTTATGTGTCCAGTAAACCTGGCTTTGCTATCTCGTGTCCTTCTTGGTATTGCATTTTGGCTGGCTAGCAGTGTAGTTGTTCCTGCACGTCTGAGGTTTACCGTTTCTGAGATGATTGCCCCTGACCACCTCGTGCCCACTACCATGCCTCTTTAAAAGTCGCTTAGATCACGAGGCTATCCCATATTGTCGCTATCGACGCCTCGTTCACATCTGAAAACTTTGCAGTGTGTTATATGGAAATATTTAAAATATAATTAAATAGTGATTTTGGTTATTCAATGCGCGAACAGCAACTAGAAATTCGCCTTCAGTTAAAATAAGGTGCTCAACATATCCTTTGGGAAAAGCCATTCTTCACGTTCTGTGGGACAACTCACGAACAAAAGGATCCCACCCCGCCTTTGTTCGCCCGTCGTTGGAAGACATCCTTGCTAGAGAGTGCCCGCCAGTGACAATTCGTCGGTAAGCAATTAAGGGCAATCAGATTCTTAAGTCAGGAGCATCTTCCTTCGGGGAAAGAGAGTGAAAGGGAAAAAAACAGTCTGGCTTGGGATTCGACGGAACAAAGAACGATTTTGCACAGGGATGAATGAGAAGAAATTTTAGCGGGAATTACAGAAAGAAAGCCACCCTATACCCATCTCTCGCTGGAAGTATATACTATTTATCCAGCTAACTGATATTTTCCCTATTCCCCCAATTCTGAAGAATATACACCCGTGCGATCAAAATCATCTCTCTTTGCATTCAATTTGTTTAACTATTTATTTATTTGCTTTCCTGCTCAAATGACAGGAACCTGCAAACAACGATTCTTCTGATAAGTTGGCGTCCGCTTCATACTTAACAATAACCACGCCAGCAAGTGAGCTGTTTATAAAATCATTTCAGCCTTATAGTTATCTCTCAGACCCTACATTTAAGCGAGAAGGTGTTGCTTCTGTTCTTTCCGCTTATTTTTTTGCGTTTGAGCAAAGTGTTTGTGAAGGGCAAAAGAGGTTTCTCCATTAACAAAACCAGCTAAGTTCCTCACGAGATGGGAAGTCATCATAGATAAATACTTGCTAGTCCGCGCTTAAGCAACATAAACTACTCGATGCTACAACCGCAATCGCTCAAGTACACTGAAGTGCCAAAAAACTGGTACACCAGTCTGATACTTGGTACGTTCCCCACGGGAGCGATGGACTGCAGAAGTACGACGGGGCATGGACTCCACTAGCTTCTGGAAATATGCTGTAGGCAATGCACACCATACTTCCTGCAGAGCGTTCCACAATTCGGGTGCATTCCGAGGTCTCGGATTCCTCTGTTCGATAGCGCGTTGCATGGCATCCCAAATGTGTTCTGTCACGTTCAGATATGGGGACTTCGGTGGGAATGGCAATACCCCAAACTCAGATGAATGCTCCTCTAGCCATAATGTGGCGTCCCGACACTTGTGTGGAGGTGCATTGTCCTGTTGCAACAGGCCATGAATGCAGGGCATGAACGGGTGTACCTCGTCAGAAAGGATGCGCACATAGCGTTGGCCAATCACAGACGTTTGTAGACGTACCAGGGGTCCCAGTGAAGTCCAGCTAAACACACCCCATATCATTACGGACCCCCCACCAGCCAGTACAATTCCCTATTGACAGGCGGGATCCATGGCTTTATGGGGTTTGCGCTACACACGAATCCTCCCATCTGCGTGATACAGTTGGAAACGCGACTCGTCAGACCAGGCTACTTGTTTCCAGTCGTCCAGTGGCGGTGTTACCGTGCCCAAGCGAGGCGCATGGCTGTGTGTCGTGCACCCATCAAGGGGACTCAAGTTGGGCGTCGGCTCCCATAGCCCATATCGTGCAGGGTACGTTGCACAGTCCGGACGCTGATGCTTGTTGAGGCTCCTGCATTGAATTCCAATGATATATGCTAGAGTGCTGCACGCCTTTAGCATGAAACGATTCTTGATAGCTGACGATGGTCACGCTCACCCAATGTATTTTTACGGCCACACTGGTATCGTAGGTTGGAG
The DNA here is from genome assembly GCA_039090855.1 of Macrothele yani. Classification (NCBI taxonomy): domain Eukaryota; kingdom Metazoa; phylum Arthropoda; class Arachnida; order Araneae; family Macrothelidae; genus Macrothele; species Macrothele yani. The sequence goes on from CM077011.1 coordinate 169,874,264, forward strand.
GTTTTGTCGGAATTCTTGTAGTCGCGGTACACCCTTGCAATGGTCGTCCGTGAAAATCCGAACTTCGTTTCTACCTCGGAAATACTATGGCCCATCTCAGGAGTGCCAACTATGACACCGCGTTGAAAATAGCTTAAATCGTTATTTCTTGTCATTCTCATGCAGAAAACAGCTCTGACAGCTGGCAAGGATGTCTATCGCTTTATATACGCACTGACGAACGCAACAGAGTACGCTCATAGGTGACATTGCTATGTATTTTGCGTAAGCTTGTCTACCAGTTTTTCTGGCACTTCAGTGTATGTTTTCCCCCGAGAAGCCCTTTTTTTGTGCATCTTTATACCCGTTTTTCTCTTCCTCGTGTATCTTATAGGGATAATTCTTTTACAGAAGTATCCTTGCTTGTAAAAAGCAAAATCATCTCTTGTCTCGCAGAGCGGTGCAATTGGATATTATTTTATACACAGTTTCCATGTACACCATCCAGGTATTTTTTTTTTTTTTTTTTTTTTTTTTTTTTTTTGATTGGAGGTTTAACGACCACCGTGAGCAACTCAAATGGGCTATAAGCAGTCGCCCGTCCCTAATTTTGGGTCACTGGTTCCAGGGAAGGGAAAGAGCCAGTGCCGTAAGACAAACACAACATCCATGCCTGACCGGGATTCGAACCCGGACCCCTTACGGACGAATGATCAGAGGCCAGCGCCTTAGACCACTGCGCCACCGGGGCGGCATTTTTTTTTTTTTTTTTTGCATGGAATAGATGAGTAGTGGTAATAAATCATGCAAAGCTTCGCCTCTTGAGGCTGAAATCTTACTGAGTACAGTTTATTTTATCTTCACCAGAAGCAGGTGTCCAATCCTTCAGTTCTTTATCTTGGCTGATGATTCATTCGTGTGAAATTTGGATTATGGGGGTGCGATCACAGTCAACTAATTTGAACGAAATTCCTTATGGGAAAAATATCATTCAATGCATAGAGTTACAAATTTTTTTAAGGGCAAAATTTGAAAAACGGCTGGGACAAAATAAATACACACACATTCGAAAAATGACAGACACAAATTATGCCTCCTGGGAATTTGTAGTGGAAATGATATTAAACAGAGGAACCTTTATCTCAGTAGTGTCTCACAACAAAAACCTTAGGAAGTTAATGAGCGGTGGTTAAAGTGGGATTCTCATGCACAGACTTAAACTGTTTTTACGTTGGCCATTTTCAGCTGTATCACGTGTTTCACAAAACTTGGACCGAAGACATTTGGGATAAAGTAAACAGAGTAAGTGAAAAAGCCAGTTTATCAAACACATTACATTTCTTGACACATAAACACACAAGTACTAAACAATTCTAGTGTTTTTTAGATATTTAGATATATCAAAGTAAAATTATAGTTGTAGAGTAGTGGCTTGATGGGCCATTAAATGGCAGCTGCAATTATCTCGATTCTATGTTAATCTCTCTGGGCTTACTGCTAAGGAGCGAGCGTTATTTTTCTTTCCTTTTTCTTTTGAGAAAAGTGTTTGTGGAAGGCAAAAGTGCTTTCTCCATTATCCAAGACACCTGAGCTCTTCTCCAGGAGGTCGGAAGTCAAGGTGGATAACGACTTGGATCTCAACAGCAGAAAAAGCTCCATGGGGTTTCTTCTCATTATATGGACACAGAGTAGGTCTGCATTGCACATGTGATCAAGCAGCAGAGCTGCTGTGATTGGTCAAGTATGTCTTTCCCAGGGAAACCTCTTTTCTGCAGAACTTTGTACAGGGTGTCCGAAAAATAATTGTGTACTGAAAGTAACAGTTACTATGTCGAACTGGTTCCTACAGGAGGTGTTAGAAATGGACCCCACCGAAGTCCAGACATGTCTGCACACGCTTCTGCATGTTGGTGAAGACCTTTCTCAGGGTATGCGGTGTGATTTGTTGGATGTGGGTCGTTATTGCAGCCTGTAGCTTTGAAGTGTATACGGATTATTTGCGTACACCTTCCTCTTTAGTGCTCCCCACAGAAAAAAGTCAGGCGGTGTCAGATCGGGTGACCGGGCAGGCCACAGTCCTCGGGAGATGATGCAATTTCCGAAGAATTCCTCCAGAAGCTGAATTGATGTGCCAGCGGTGTGAGGAGGTGCACTGTTTTTCTGGAACTATTCTCCGTTGATTTCCAGTTCCGTGAGTTCGGATATGAAGGTTGGATAATATGGGCATGGTACCGTTCTAAGTTAATGGTTTCACTGAAGAAAATGGGCCCAATAATGCGTATACGAGTCATAGCACTCCAAACACCGACCTCCTGGTTGTAGAGAGGCACTTCCTTAAATTCGTGGGGATTTTCAGTACCCCACAGACCAGTGTTTTGGTTGTTGATGTACTCGGACAGGTGGAACCATGCTTTATCTGTAAAGAAAGTCACGTCCAGAATTACCTCACTTTCTTCAAACAGGAGTTCTTGGAACCATCTGCAGTACCAAACAATGGGCCTCGTGGTCTGTTTCTTTCAGCTGATGCACGGCAGGCACTTTGTACGGATGGAAACGCATCTTCCTTTTCAGAATATCGTGGGCTGTACTCTTAGGTACATTAGCTTGTTGTGACAGCCGCCTCACGGACTTGAGTGGACTTCTCTGTATCCTGTCCTGGATATCCTGTACGGTCTCGTCGGCCGTGGATGACCTACCGGGGCGGGGGGGGGGGGGGGGGGCATCTAGAACACTACCAGTTTCTTGAAACATCGCTATGAGCTGAAGTACCGCATTACGGTGGGTGACGTCTGCATCACAAAATTTCCTAGGAGCTGTTTTTGCACTTCGTCCGTGTATTTGTCATCATGGCGAAAGACATGTTCCACCAAATACACTCTCTTTTCAACCGTGTCCTTGTGCCGAGACGAGTGATCAATCGACCCGTCTGCCTCCGTTGACCAAGCGCTCGGGAATGACCTTCGCTCGGAATGACAGCTGTGCGTGCCTCGGGGTATAGAAACATTGTTATCAGACCCAGAGCGCTTTCACTTGGCGGGTCACCTCTACTGTAATTCCATTCAACATTTCTTTATTACTACATTACTGTAGTTCGTACATTCAGTGCACAGTCATTATTCGGACACCCTGTACTAGTTTCTTTTATTTCTCATATCTTCGAGGTGTGATTCCTATTCCTTTAAGATCAGATTGTTCTGTCTTTTCTCACTGAGGTGCAACTGGATGTTATTTTGCATACTGTATATTTTTTCGTTGTGTGTCATTCAGGGATTGTGTTTTTGCTTATGTAGAATAAATAGAAGTGATGATCACTCATACAAAGCTTCGCCTGACAAATTTTTCTGAATATTTTATTGAGTTCTGTTTTTTCTTTGTCCTTATCAGTCCTTGAACTTCGTATGAATTTATTCACCAGCAATTCCATATATAATTAAAAAATTAAAAATGCTAGAAATAATTATAAAATCGTTTCAAGGTTAAGCAGACACAATTGGTATGATACTGCTCAACTGAAAAAAACACCAGATAAATTCCATGATAAGAAATGTATCTGATGAATTTCATGACACAAACAATTTATCTGATGAATTCCACGTCACAAGAAATTTATCTGATGAATTTCATGACACAAGAAATTTATCTCATGAATTCCATGTCAGAAGAAATTTATCTGATGAACTTCATGACGAGAAATTTATCTGATGGATTTCATAATCCAAGAAATTTATCTGATGAATTTCATGACACAAGAAATTTATCTGATGAACTCCATGTCACAAGAAATTTATCTGATGAATTTCATGACGCAAGAAATGTATCTGATGGATTTCATAATACAAGAAAATTTTCTAATGAATTTCATGACACAGCATTTCTTCACATACACCAATGTTCACACACTTTTCTTTCGCAGATGAAGTTTCTGAACGAAACTGGCGTGTTTAGTAAAATTATTTACCTCACAGACGAGTTCATTTTTCATCAAGCTTTCGAAACTGTTATAACGAAGTTAATTTCTCCGTCATTTCTGTCCACGCCAGGATTCGAACCCGGGTCCCCTCATTCCGGAATAAGTCACTCTACCAATTGAGCTACGCGGACGTTCATTCTGATTGCTATCTGCCTTTATGTCGTGTGCGTCCTGCTGGCAGGTACGTCACATCTCCTGGTACGTTACATAATCTCCCCCTTATTATTATTTTTTTTTTTGTCGAAGTGCTGGAGAAGTGATTCTCTTATTTTTCCTATCTCGCGGTGTGGAAATAACATCACACCAATACGAGATTTTGAACGGTCGGGTCATCCGGATAGTTCGGGCGCCATTATAACGAAGTAAATTTCTCCGTCATTTCTGTCCACGCCAGGATTCGAACCCGGGTCCCCTCATTCCGGAATAAGTCACTCTACCAATTGAGCTACGCGGACGTTCATTCTGATTGCTATCTACCTTTATGTCGTGTGCGTCCTACTGGCAGGTACGTCACATCTCCTGGTACGTTACACTGTAAAGTTAGCACGAGAATTTAATTTGATCATTTATCTCAACAATTTGTATTGCGAGACTGGGAAATTTCAATTATCGTTTAGGAGATAGTCGTTAGTCGATTGTTCATTCAGCCTTGGAGTATTATTCTCACATTTTTGGTAGTGCACCCAAGTCAAGCCGAACTCCTTGCTGTAATACAGAAAAATGCTCTTTGTTGGATTAGCAACTTTTCACTCACGTGTTATCTCTAAAATTACATAAGCTCGAAGTAGAAGCTGTATGTATTTTCCTGATACTAACATATGCATTATACAAATGCGCTGTTAGGACTTGTTCTGTGATACTCCCTGCAGCTTTCTGCTGCACTATATGCAATACATCGTGATTTGCACTGAACTGCTAGCTAACCCATTCATTCTTACAACCTAATAAATCTTGCAGTTGGTTGGAATTATTATTCCTCAGAATAATAGTATTCATCTTTTCGAATCGAGAACGTCATTTCAATCAGTTTCACGGAGGAAAAAATACAGCCGTTCATGCTGCCAAGAGCTATTAGCTTTGCTTTTCACGATAAATTCTTTGTTAAAAAATAAAGGATGTGAGAAATGAAAAGTTAAAAAAATCTTCTGCGGTTGGACGACTTCTGCAGAAGTTATGTAGTTCGAAGAATCCATATTATGCCGGAGCACGGCTTGAGTTTCGCGGCTACAGTCGTTTCACAGCTGCATTGCCCTCTGCCATTACTCACCGTGCAACTTCCCTCCAACGACCAAATATAACTTGCTGACATTTCTCTGCTACTGCAGGATCCCTTTTGAATTTTGATTTCTCTTCCCACTATTAGTAGCACGTGTGACGTCACTTTCTGTTGTTTCGCAAAGAACATGTACCCGCCATAACAGCAAATAACACGATAAAAGCTCTCCACAGTTTTAATTGGCGCTATTGTCTCTGTCTCAGAGTGCTACGCAATAATGTCATTTAAGAGATATCCGGGCGACAGGGTTTATGTATTATTATTCATCTCAAAAGCACAAAGCATGAGCATAAAGAACTCAGTTAATAATGGTTGATCATAAATCTCATTACGGAGCGGAAGGGAGGTTTTGACTTCTGTACCTACTCCAAACTTCAGACGGGAAAGTAGGGTAAATAGCAAATAAAATACAACGACCCTTCACGAACGCAAATAAAGTACAGCAACGCTTCCCCCATCTAAGCTGTGCCAGAGACGCAGCTAAAGGTAGATGAAGATTTTCAATATTTTAGTATTTTAGGAGGAGGGGGGGATAGGTGTCTTTCTACTATTCTCCTACGCATTTGCCGAGAGGACTCCCTTCATTTCACAGAATAGTGCAACACTAAATTTAACAAAAAATTCATCTTATATAACAAAATTTCTGCAAATCCGAAAAATTCACATACGTTATACAACTTCCTTAAAATCTTAGATGGTGCACTCGCCATGTGTTCTAACTGCTATGTTGTGTGAAAACAAAGATTTGTCGGTGACGTATCGAATTCTCGCCCCCTCACTCTGGAGTAACTGGCTCTCCCAACTAAGCTACACGGACGGAATGTATTGCTGCAGATTTGTCGTCTTGACACGTGATTCACCTCTGTAGTACGCCATATCATCTCACTCTTAATTTTTTTTTCTTTGAAATGAAGTAGGAATTTTTTATTAATTCCAGACGGTGTGTGTACCAAACATCACACGTTTTTCGAAGAACCCAACTGCCAGTAGATCTATTTTTACGCTTGGGCGCCCATGTTAAAACACAGATTTGTCCATGACGGAGATCGAAATCGCGCCTTCTCACTCCGGAGTAAGTTGCTCTCCCAACTAAGCTACACGGAAGGAATGTACCGCTGCTTATTTGTCGCCTTGACAAGTGATTCAGGTCTGTAGTACATCACAGTTGGGAAGGAGGTGCTAAAGAGATGGCTCAAAGAAAAGTTGGGTGGACTGAAATGTGAAGTGTAGCACCTGTATGGGTGACAGGCGAAAGGAGCGAACTGGTCACACAGCGCATTAGGCAGCGTGCCGCCCCAGTTGGTTTAATCACTTAAATTTGAACAAGTATATCTGCATTTTCAGAAATTTTGGTATAACTTAGATAGGCCAATGGCAAATTCAAGTGTTCTTCTTGCGGATATGTTGCGATATTATTAGAAAAAAAAAAGAATCGATTCAACTTATGCATACCCATCAGTTACACCTATTTAGAAAGTCTTTTGAAAACCATCCATAATTATTTGAGAACATCTGTCTAGTTCTCAGGAAAGAACGACTGCATTTGCAACTTTGTCACTTAATTCAAGCATTGTAGAAACATTGGCATTTGATGACACCATAATGGAAGATTTTGCCACAAAGAAATCGTGAAATTTTTTTAGCTGTAAGTGATGTTACTAATCTAACGTATGTTTATTCATTTCTTTTCAGTCATTTAATCGATTTAAAATAAGCATTGGTAGCAGCCATTTGTTTAAAAAGGAAATCCTAAAAGTAGTATTGCTTTCGTTGAAAATTTAAATGTAAAATTTACAGGCAAATGTTTCATAAATATGTTTAAAATCCGGCAATTTCTTCATTTCCTTTATCTCCGTCTGGCAGGCTTCAGGAACGCAATGATGTTGTGATTCGAATTATAACAGTATTGTGTGCTACTATTTCTAAGAAGGCTTTGATAATCTAGCCCAGAGGAAACGTCCCGATGGATGTGTATATAGAACACATTACTAATCAAATGGTACAAGCCCCCCCCCCTAAAAACTTTGAAAATTTAAAGCGCCCAAGGCTGCGCAAAAAAAAATTTAAAACATACAACGACAACAAGGGATAAGCAAGCTAAAAATATTTTAAACACATAAATATATAAAAAAATAAAATAAACAATAAAAAAAAAATAATGAATAAAAAATAAAAAAACCAAAATTTGCAAAACAAACATGTACCAGTGCAAGCAAACAAAACGAAATTTCAAACAGGAGAAAAAAAGGAATTGCAGAACATGTGGCAGAAATTATTCATGGCTTTGTCAGGGGCAATCATGAAGAAAATCTCTCACATTTCTACATAGATCAGAAGTGTGGGTTTCTGTCTATTCGGTTTGCTATAATGGACAAAATGAAATTAAGGATATACTCAATGAAAAAAACCGGGACGAATACCCCTCCCAGCAAACCGAATAGCCATTGCCTGAAGCACACCCAACAATGAGCAGTTCGAGAAAATTCATGCTAAATACAATACAAAACATAACGAACACCCAAAATACCACAAAATAGAGAGAACAACCACTAAATGATAAAAATATTTAGAGCATTGCTGAAAAAAGTTTACATATTTACCATTTATTGTTCGAATCAGTCTCAAGGTTGAAAAGAAAAGCAAGTTTTAATATCATTTGATTAGAAAAGGACCAGAAGAAGACCACGAAGGAGATGGGTGGATGAAATTTGGAAGCATGCCGAAACGACATGTAGGAGACTGGCTCAAGACACATGTGGAAGAAACTTCGGGAGATCCTCGCCCAGTAGTGGATTGATAATGGTTGACAATGATGATATGTGGGAAAATTTATGGAGCATTGTAAATGCTATACATTGCACAGTGAGATAGTCGCCAAACTAAAGACATGATTGAGTAGTTAAATCTATTATTTATTAACATTAAAAAAATCATAAGAAGTTGTAAACATTTAAAAGAATAATAGAACACGACTATGACTACTGACTTCAACCTTATGCCACGAAAGCAACAACAGCTCTGAAGATACATTTTGCCGTTATAGCACGTATATCAATAGTGCTTGTCACGAGAACTATGCGTGACATGATATATACAAATCTCACTTGATTTGAATAAACAAAACATAATAGCATATGAACAATTACGTCATTACATGAGATTAAACAGCAAAATAAGGATTGCTTTCCTACATGATATATATAGTGGGATCCGTTCTATTTCTCCAAACTGTTTGCTGCCAACATTTCATCAGCTTTGTCTGTTCTTTTAATTACGCTGTTACCGTTGCACCGATACCAGGACGCCTATATTATTATGTGTACAAATAAGTTTTAAAGCGTTTTAAGACAACGCAGCATGTAATTTGAAAGAAAACAACAATACCTTTACGAAACAAAATATGCGCCGTCATTATCTATCACTTTTCGTCATCGGTCGGGCAGCTGATGGATTCCAGCCATGAAGAATACTTCGTCGTGTGACGCGAGGAAGTCGTCAACCAATTTCTGCACTTCGTCACATGTCCGAAACCGTACAGCAGACAAACCATGTTGCATCGATCCGAACAAATGATAGTCTGAAGGGGCTATGTCGGAACTATACGCTGGGTGCTCCAAAACTTCTCATCCAAGCATCAATAACGTTTCCTTGACCGATTTCGCAACATGCGGCCTAGCGTTGTCATGCAGTAATTTCATGGGACGCAATCCGTTGCCTGTGAATGGACGTTTGCGACAGATATCCTGGTTCAATCGCAGCAATTGTTGCTTGTAGCGATCAGCAGTAACAGTTAGACCCTGATCTAATAGTTCATAAGAGAGCCCACCTTTCATATTCCACCAGATGCACATCAGAACTGTCGTGGAGTGAGTATTGCGTTTCGGTGTCGAAGTCGTTGCCCCACTGGTATTACCCCGTGTTTTTTGCATTTGGGATTGTCGTACTATATCCACGTTTCATCACCCGTAACGATTTTCTCCAGGAAAGACTTTCTGTGTTGTTTATTCAACAGATTCAAACACTTCATGACACGCTCATCCTTATTCTTCTGGCTCAGGTCATGTGGCATCCATTTTCCTTCCTTCTGAATCATTCCCATTGCGCGTAAACGATTGGAAATAGTTTGTTGAGTTACCCCCAGTTGTTCAGCTTGTTCTGTTTGCGTTTGAAACGAATCTTCATTTAGCAATGCTTGGAGTTCCTCATGTTCAACCTTCTGCGGGGCGCCGCTACGTTCTCGATCGCTAACATCAAAATAACCTGTTTTAAACCATTTAAACCAAAACTCACACGTGCTCTTCGATACAATATTCTCCCCCAGAACAGAACAGATCGATGCACATGCTTTTGCAACACTTTTTTCTTGATGAAATTCGTAACGAATGCAGTATTGCTTGCCATCTTTCATCTACCGATGTGCAAATGCGTTTCACTCTTGAGCAAACTTCTGTAGTATCATATTTTATATTCTGGACTAGTTACGGTCACATGACAACAACGCGGGGGAATGTCTGATATGTAAATTAGCGGTATACGTCACACAAAAAACGCTTTAAAACTTATTTATACACTTAATACAACTTTGTCTGTGTATATCTGAACTTTTTCGTCTCCTTTTTTCAATACGTATTATGTGTACAAAACTCGTATTAAGCACACGGAAAAGTATATGTGATTAGAAAGGAATAGAGCAAAATGCAAAGCTATCTTATCAGTGGGATTCATAGATGAGGGTGTGGCTAATGCTTTCAGAGCAGCTCTTGAGGCGCATGCCCGTTGAAACCATTGACACTGACTTTGGGATCTCAAAGTAGGTGGTATGCTAATCACCCCTAGTATCTTCCTCTGTTCCTCTCTGGTAGGGACCTCATCTGACACAAATTTGTTATGGTGGTCAGGTGAGAGGGAGAAGGGTGGGGAGGGCGTGGAACAACCAAATTCGGAAATAAAAAATTGCCGCCTCGGTGACGCAGTGGTCCGAACGCTAGCGTCTGACCATTCATTCGTCCGAGTGGGATCCGGGTTCGAATCGCGTGAGACATGGATGTTGTGTCTGGCTTACTGCACTGGTTTTTCCCTTCCCTGGAACCAGTGGCTCTAAATTAGGGACGGGGGCGACTGCGTAAAACACATCGAGTTTCCTCCGGCGATCGTCAATCCCCCCCCCAAAGACATAGGAAACAAACAAATAAATAAGCTGACAATGTTGACCTAAATTAGAAATATATAATTTGTACAGAAAGGACCTATGCTCCCTTAAATTGGACACGAATAGCTCCGCTATATCTTCGATGCTCATGGGACTCGTTTAACTGGAAACGGAAAGAAAAGAGAGGGAAAAAAAGAGGAAAAGGTGTTATGAAGAGCTAAGAGAGAAGAGTCTGTGAAGGAACTGTTCAAAAATTGAATTATGTGCTTTTTTAAGAACATGGAAAATTTATGTGAAGTGTGCTTTTTTAAGAACATGGAAATTTTATGTGAAATGTTTATGAAATTCTGAAATAAAATATAATAATATCATTTTAAGAAAATTCGTAAAGAAATGCTGATATTGATAATACTGTATTATTTCATTTGACTTTTGACACGGAAGATGTAGGATTATTCCTTTCCCTACCTTCTCCAAAAGACGACTGTGAACGTTATGGTCATTGCCAGGCAAACTTTGCTCCAGTAACAGATTTTATGTGCATCCATTGCACATTTATGAAAATCAATTTTAACTGATGCAATGCCTCTTTGCTTCGTTTTTACAATGAATGCGTAAAAAACACATTAGCTTGAAATAAAAATGTTCTTCTCCGAGTAAAGGAATTTTTAAAATCTTCATACCCTGTTTGCATGTTCATATTAGTAGATTTTCCTAATTCACTAATTGCGGTAGCCTTGAGTTTCGTTATGTTGGGAACACCGAAACTTGGTTCAAATTTTAATATCTGATATATGATAAAATTTTAATTCCAAAAAGCGAATATTTTACCGACGCTTTAGATGAAGCAGACACATATGTGGCTAGATTTGTATTCATTTATGTTTCAAACTGGGAGGGAAAATAATGTCTTTTAGAATCTGAAATCAAGTGCTAAAACAGACTAAAGGGGAGAAAATAATATGAAATTTTAAGCTTCCTCTCTCAGTATTAAACTAAAATTTTGATGGGAATGCAGAGGTACAAAAGTTTCCCAAAATTGTGTTCTGGTTGGAATTAAATTATTTGTAACTTCCCAGAGTAAACCGATCTAGAGGTCCAATGCGTGCGCTTCTTTCTGGCTTACCACAATGTCGGGCATCGGTTTAAAATCTGGATGAGACACGAATGTTATGCTTTCCCTTTCACAGCTGGTTCTGTTCCCTTCAGGGATTCCGTGGTCTCAAAATAGGGACGGTCTAGCCCTGGCCCCTCATCAAGATCTTCAATCTCCCTTCCCTCCAGAAACACTAAATAAGAAAGAAAAAGAAACAACTTGTCATGACTTTCATGTAGAAATGATCGTTCCCTTATTTGCTGTACCACGTAACATTCTGCGGTTAGGCTCATACTGGCATTGTAGGCAGTGAATATTTGCTTTTGTAGATGAGTTGCTAATAATTAAACAGGTTTATATATTTTGATGCAAATTTCTTTCTTACTTTCAGTTAGGATAGTACGGAATTGTACTTTTTTTTCGTCATTATTACCACTTTCTAGCACATTTTTGCAACTTCAACTGACTTCTGTCCGTGTCTGTAAATAAACAGAATAATACTTGAAAATACAGGAATGGAGCAGCTTCGTGAATTTTTACAATGTTTGGGAAATGCAGAAAAACAGTAAAAGAAATCCTAGTATTTGTGTCATTTCTTGATATCGCATTAATGCATTCAACACTAGCTTTTAAAGGATAGTTTGGACTAAACTTCACGTGTGAAGGGAGGTTGCGGTCGTCTGCACTACGTGAGTCAACAGATTCAGTTCTGTATTTCATACTACTAACCCATTAAGAAAATTTTAGCACCAAGTAAGAAGAATTTCTTTCATATTAGCCGCAATTAATCGCGTGTCTATTCACTTTTGAATTACCTTGTTTGCTTTACTCAAAAGCTTTGGTAAGCCACGAGTCGAGAAATAACCTCGAGAAGAATAAAAATAAAAGGTGATGCACTTACCCAAGGGGAGTTTTCTCCACTTTGTCTTCTTCTTACCCCCCATGCCATCAAGGCAACAACATCCTACGCGCGCGCACTCCCAAGAGCCACACACGCCGCCTTTCCAGCCGGATCGCCCGGAAGTGAACTTTCCCTTTTTTGAAGGGCGTTCTTCATCACCAACCAATCGCAATCGTCTATGCCAAAACGGGCGTTCACACGAGGCGCATGTACGGATGTGACGTGAACCTCACCGTGTGGTTTCTTTTCATTCTCTTGATCATCGCGTCCTTAGCATTTATGTCAAGACCTCAGAGTGGCTGTGCGAGACGAAGGAAGATGAGATGTATTAGAATTCTCAGGAGAAGGACGAGAAGGCAAGGATAGATAAAACCGTGGATGCTCTCCGAAAATTGCGAAGGGATGAGAGAGTGGAACGGGGAGTAATGGCAACGCCAGCACCTCAGAACTGGGGGGAAGGGGGAGACATAATTTTTTTTTGGTTGGAGGTTTAACGACCACCGTCAGCAACTCAATGGGCTATAAGCAGTCACCCGTCCCTAATTTAGGGTCACTGGTTCCAGGGAAGGGAGAGAACCAGTGCCGTAAGACAAACACAACATCCATGCCTCACCGGGATTCGAACCCGGACCCCTTTCGGACGAATGATCAGATGCCATCGCTTAGACCACTGCGCCACCGGGGCGGCAGAAGAAATTTTGAAGTGCTTGGCAATCTGTTCATGCAGGTTAACCCAACGCTAATTATATTATCCCCAATAAAAAAGTTTTCAGGTACATACTGACGTAGAAATGAACGTAGCACTGGAAACCATGGATACGTATCTCCATGGCCCATAACAAGCTACTTTTTGCAATTTTAGCTTACTCGCGTAGTTTTCATCCTTTTTTTATTTTTGCTGTCATAAGGCTGTTTGTGAATTTTAGTTTGTAACCTGACAAGCATTATCTTAATCTTTCTCTCTCATGTTTTTTAATTATCATTACGAAATGGCGTCGTTCTGCTAACCTCTTAGACATTCGCTCAGAGAGTTCGTCCAATCCACAGAACAGTACACTATCTTTATCAAAAAAATCATTTTACATAGCAAAATTTCTGTTAATTCGAGAAATTCTCATACATTTACTGAATTCCCCAAAAATGCTTGACGATTGCACTCGCCATGTGTTCTAACTATTTCAATATTTAGGGGGCTAAAGCGGGGGAGGTGCTCAAAGAAAAGTTGAGTGGCTGAAGCTCGCCCTTCGCGTCGTCCCTGGAGGGGAGAGATTCTGCGTCGAAATTCTGCATTCAGTATTGCTTGTAATTATAGGGAATTGAATCTGGAAGACCAAAATTTTAGGAGATCTCTCCGCCCCCAGGAGAATAAGTTCACGTCCATAATGAGACATGGGGCAGGGAGTCCCGTTTCTTCTGTAATTTTAATTATTTTATTCCTTAAAGGAAGTAACTCTAAATTTTGGGGTACGACACCGCCTGAATTAGAATCCCACACAAGGTACGCGTGGCATATGTGTTGTATAGTTTATATTCTTTCCTCTTCGTGCACCCCTAAATTAGGAACGGGTAATAACTGACACCTTTGGAAAAAAAAATAGGACTCGTACCCCCTAACAGATAAACGCAGAAACTGCAATGATAGAAACTCTCTTTTCTATTGCTGTTCACGGATTTCGGATTTTTGGATATCCGGATATCTTAATATCCGAAAACCCAATTTTTAGCATTCGAATAGTTCGAACTCTGGATATCCGGTTTTTTAACTGCGGTTATCCGGATTTCGAACTTCGGAAGTGCTGTTCACGGATTTCGGATATTTTACTATCCGAAAGCCAGATTTTAGCATTCGAATAGTTAGAACTCCGGATGTCCGTATTATCAACTTCGGATATACGGATTTCGAACTCCGGATATCCGGTCTTTTAACTGCTGTTATCCGGATTTCGAACTTCGGAAGTGCTGTTCACGGATTTCCGGATATTTTACTATCCGAAAGCCAGATTTTAGCATTCGAATAGTTAGAACTCTGAACTTCGGATATACGGATTTCGAACTTCGGATATCCGGACTTAGAATACCGAATATTCAGACATCTCAACAACATAGATCTGTCTGGCCATGATAGACTGCATGCCTCAGGTTGAAACCTTGACGCAGCAGTTTGTGAAGGTGCGTTTTTTTGCTGCACGATGTCCGTTTGATTAGACAAAGTGATCTTTCGTGACATTGATATTGTACTAAGTGAAGAGATAATAAATAAAATTCCAGTGTTTTATCCTGTAGCAAACTCATGCGGCAATCCGGATTTCGGATTTATGATGTTTCGGATATTTTGAAATCCGGATTTCGGATTTAAGATATTTCGGATATTTTGAAATCCGAAATCCGGATTTCAAAATATCCGGTTTTTGACAGCACTAGTGCTGACTGGAAGTAAGTACCCATTTTTTTTTAGTTTTGTTTTGGTCTAGTTTTATTTTACCATCCCCGGCCCATTTCGTTTTCTTTTTTTCGTTCTTGATTTTGTTATCTTTCCAAATGTTGTAATTTTTCGAACTACGCTCAGAGGAGTAAAGCGATCACACACACACACACACACACACACACACACACACACACACACACACACACACACACACACACGACAGAAAGGAAACTGAGGAGAATGAGAAAATTTTAGAACGTGTACCTGAAGCATGTTTTCCAAATTTTTGGGTTTGTCCATGACATAGATTTATGTCTAAAAAACTATTTGTGCCATTTAATCAAATCTACTCTAATGACTACCGTCTGTGCACGATTAAAATAAGAGTAAAAACCTATAAAACCTTTAATGGCTATAGATAAAACCTTACATAAGACCTTTCGGATCGTAAAATACGATCCATCATCAGATGTTATATGTGCTGGCAATACACAATATATATATATATACATGTATACAATATATATACATGTATACAATATATATACATATATACAATATATATACATATTATAACGAAGTAAATTTCTCCGTCATTTCTGTCCACGCCAGGATTCGAACCCGGATCCCCTCATTCCGGAATAAGTTGCTCTACCAAATGAGCTACGCGGACGTTTTATTCTGATTCCTGTCTGCCTTTATGTCGTGTGCGTCCTTCGGGCAGATACGTCACATCTCCTGGTACGTTACAATATATACAATATATATATACATATATACAATATATATACATATGTACAATATATATACATATGTACAATATATATACAATATATATATACATATGTACAATAGTTTTGCTCTTATGTACAATATATATACATATATACAATATATATATACATATATACACAACGGGAACAGCCCTCAACATAATTGGCGTGATCGCTGGGAGGAGTCAACATAATCCGAAATCTGATTGGATATTGTAGTTGTTGGAGTCAAAGAGTTGTTTGTACAGGAATTCCACCGGGAACAATGGTGGGTAGAATCCGGAAGTGCCGATTTCCAAGGAAGCGGTATGACTTCCGATCTGTTATTGTTACACACCCTATCCCCGAAAGAATAAATGAAAATGCTTTCTGTAAACCTGAGGTGTGATCTGGACACTGGAACGTTCAGTACAGAAACATGATCCCAAACTGGAGCGTGGGATCCCTGGTTGACTAAACGTGACATAGCGGTCGAATTTGCTTTCATTTTTATGTCAAACTTATGTTCAGCCAACCTACTCCTGAGAGTCCGAAAAGTAGATCCTATGTATACATTTTCTGTTTCCGTGGGCAGCACAGGCTCCAAAGGTATCATGTATACTCCATGCTTATGTGTTAAGTCCACTGAATCACGATCACTCTTGATGGAAGAGAGCAAGACTGTGGAGCTGCAAGCTGCTACAGCTTGCAGCTCCACAGTCTGCAGCAGACGACATTCGACGAGGTGTACAAGCAGTTACGGACATCGCCGTATCGGCACGAACTGTTAATCACAGGTTGGCTGAGGCAGGTTTACGCTGTCACCAGCAATTGTGACGCGCAAGGTTTCATTGGCGACGCTTCAGACGTGCGTGATGGGCCGAATGAAAAGTGTTGTACTCAGCAACGAGTCTCGCTTCTGTCTCAGCGCCGTAGATCTCCGGTTGAGAGTCTAGAGACGACGTAGTCATCGGACTGATCTTGTTTCCATTCGTGAACATCTTATGGCTTCTCAGTCTGGTGTCATTGTTTGGGACGATATCAGTTTCAACAGCCGTTCATCGCTCGTACGCAGAGTGGGTATGATGACAGCGCCACAATACGCCAATGAGGTTCTGCAGTCAGTTTTGTTTCCATACCTCCGTGGTATCACTGTTACCCAGTTTCAACAAAGTAATGCCCGTCTGCACACTGCCAACATAAGCAGACAGTGCCTACAAAGAGGCCAAGTGCTGCCATGGCCAGCGCAATCCCCAGACTTCTCCCCAATAGAGAACGCGTGGAACGTCATTGATAGACCACTTCAGTGGCACATTAAGTGGGGGTGGCTCAGAGGCTCTGAGTCCTTCCCATGAGTCATCATCTGATCCTTCCTTCTTTGTTTTGGTTGCTTATTTTTAAATATATTGGTGTGTGCTTTTAAATATACGAGGGTTGATTGATAAATGAGGTCTCCAATGGTATAAAATAAGTTTCCGACAAATTAAAATAATGAAAATGGTATCAAAATGAAGGAAATTTATTTCTCTTAAACATAACAGCCTTAGTTTTCAACATAGTCACTACTTACTGCTACACATTTTTCCAAACGCGTTTTCCATTTTTTCATTCCGTCCATGAAGGAAGTTTGTGGTTAGCTTTTGATCTCATTTGCGCACAGCAACTTCAACTTCGGCATCGGATGAAAAATGTTGACCTTCCAACATCTCTTTCAATTTTGGGAACAACCAGAAGTCGGACGGTGCCAAATCTGGGCTGTAAGGAGGGTGTGAATTTCAGGCTTGTCACTGCTCCCATCGTGTGTCGATTCCAATGAGGCCTTGCGTTGTCGTGATGCCATAAATTGCTTTCATATGTCTGTGAATTTTGATTGGCGAGCAACTTCATAGTGTCAAAAACTCTACTCTATTGCTGCTCAGTGCTTTATACGTAATTCGGAAGTAGCAGTAATGACTAACGAACGCTATTACTCAAGGACGTCAAACAGTGACCTGAAACTAAGCACGTTTTCACTACACAGTATCGGCTACCGAACGCATGCGCAAACGTTTTCTTCTCCAACTACCAGCGACGCCACGCGGTAGGAGACCTAACTTATCAATAAACTCTCGTATATTTTACGAATCATTAGGAACGCACGTTAAAAACTGGCGGAGACGTTTTTATCACTTCCCAAAATTTTGCAAGACGCTTTCTCCGAAGTATTTTTATTTGCATAGTCAATATTTTGGGCCACCCCCAGAAAGAAATCCTGGGTGTTCCACTGGACGACTTAACACCTTTGAACGACCCCCTCGTAATGTCAATGAACTGTGGACACAGGTCAACGATACATAATCAGCGTTATCTCAGGACATCATTCGGGAACTGTTTTACTCCCTTGTTATCGAATGTATAACTTAGTATCGATGATCATACGACATATTGGCTTAGGTCATATCATACTGTCCTGCCTTCCCATCCATCGCATTCATGTAATCCCTCAGAAATTAAATTGCTTCATACTTTCTGATTTTCGTATGATCCAAATGTTCAAACATTATGTCATCCTGAAAACTTTAACGTATGTGCAGTGCCCGAAATGGAAATTCTGAAGTGCCGGAATGCTCACATTTAACTAAAAATCCCCGGAAAAAATACCATCGCCAAAATATCTCCGAAACTGAAAAAGTAAAAAAAAAAAAAAAAAATCCCTGGCACAAAAAATTCCTTTGTTTAAAAATGTAATTCACAATTCCATGGGATATTATTTCACCATAAGTCACAAAAGATGGCGGTCGTTTTCAGTTGGTTGGTTTGTGGATCCAGCGAACACTACTTATGTTACACCAAGGATCGGGGTTAAGCTTGTTTATAGCGAGGAGTCTCTACCCCGCCGGGACCAACGGATTAACGAGACCTCTGAACCTCGGCCAATCATTAGCGAATCAGCTGGCCTTGAACCTAGATCTTCAAGGTCGCGAGCCGAGAAGACAGTCCGCGTCTAATAAGGACTTTCGGGCAATTAGAATCTCCGCAGTCAGAATGAATATCTTCAAGGTCGCGAGCCGAGAAGACAGTCGGCGTTTAATAAGGACTTTCGGGCAATTAGAATCTCGGCAGTCAGAATGAATATTCAGTCTTAAATTAATAGCAATCTCACTACCCTCAGAAAACGAACAAGCAAACACACACACACACACCAAAAGAAGTCCGAAGTGGAAAAAAGTTTATACTCGTTGCTGCAAAACTAAAATTTGTGTTTAATCTATTACTCCCAATTCTTCATTCTATTAAGAAGCTGTTCAAACTGAATATCTTAGAGTAATGATATAATAAAAATTACAGACATCTTTAATGGGATGATCTGGAGCTTTAGCAAGATGTGATCATGCGCTATGTGTAGGTTGTTTTCCATCCTTTGAAGTATTGAACTTATAGCTGATGTGTACACCAGTACCCTACTCTTTACGGTTCCCACACAGCTATTTCTCAAGGGCATGCGGCAGATGATGTTTAAGAATGCGCGCTCGTAAATCAGGAACTAAAAGAAGAAATTCATTTTTGCAGTTCCCACTACTAGAATTAGTGCCGGTATATAAATTCCTTGTAAAATAAGTGCCGATATGAAATGCCAAAAAAAAAAAAAAAAAAAAAAACGTATATGAAAATTTTACTAGGATTCTGCCAGATACTATGTGATACGTTATTTATTTATATATGGAAATTTGATGGCAGTTTACTTATACTTTGGAAAAAAAAAAAAGCACTGTGCGTATGTGTGTTTGCCCACGAGCGGCCGCGTGCGGTGTCACTTAATATCAGAGCTGAACGCTGCAAAGCATGCCTTAACTTTTCCGGGAGATCAAAGTGATACTGAAGTTGGCAGAAACCTCGTCGTTTTATCGATGATTCCAAATTATTTGGCCTAGAAGGATTGGATGCGGTTATGTCTGGATGTATATTCTTTCTAGAGAAAACTCGATGTAGATCATACATAATATGCCCCTCTTTTCGGCTAAAAGGAAACTCTCCTTGTTCATTTTTCCTTATTGCTCTATTTCTTCTGAGGAAACTATTCTGCGGTATTGTTCCATTACTTCTCTGGAAGAAGCAGGTTGGATGGAAATCCCTTGAACGCAACTCTATTTCTTCTCATGAAAAGTTATTTCTGTTCTCATGTACACGCACGATAAAAATACTTAATTTTGACAATTCTTCGTTGAGTATTGTTTCGTTTCTTTTTTAAAAGGTGAGGCTCGTGGTATGTCCCATTATGCATTATTGCGGATTCTTTTGTTAGGAAGTATGGTTCTCTTAACTTCTTACTGCCCTTCAAAAGAAACTATGGGCCGCTCCGGTGACCGAGTGGACGGAGACGCTGGCTTCTTGCCATTCTTCCAAGATAGGTCCGAATTCCAGTCCTAGATGAGATATGGGTAGTGTGCTTTTCTAATGGCGCTGGTCTGTCCCTTTCCTGGTACCATTGGCTTAAAATTAAGAGCCGGCGACAGCTTACAGCATCCGGAGTTACTCACGGTAGTCGTTAATCCCCAAACAAACTGACAACAGAAACGGTAGTTTTGTTTACATGTTCTGTATTTTTGTATTTTATTTCTGTAGGAAGGTCCTTCTGGCTGTGTCTCGAGGTAAGCTGGTCTGTTCAGTAGAGTCAATTTTTTTATTCTTCTGGCGTAATTTGCATTTCTTCTCTAAAAATAGGCAGAGAATTTCCGAACATATGAAGCATCAAAAACACCATTTACTGCCACTCTTGTTCTCATGCGATTCATTTTGTCAACACTTCGAGTGCAGTCTTCTGTTCTCTTCGTGGAAAATCCTCAATAACTCGTACATTGCCATTTTTTACTTCAATGCAATGATTTTTCTGAAACTTATCGGTCAGGAATTGACACAATCTCCCCTCCCTCTCTCTTAGGTACTATTCTCCAAAATGTTTACAGTTATGGATTTAAATCCGCTTTCAAAAGGAAATCTGTGAAAGCTAAATCCATAACATCCAAAAACATGTTATTTCTTGTAATATTATTATGTGAATTAGAGAAAAAAGTCCACACAATTCCAGGAATAATTCAAATAAAACATAATAAATACAGTATTATATCGCTAACACAAAAAATATATTTGTTGTACAAATAAGTTTTAAAGCGTTTTTTGTGTGATGCATACAGCTAATTTACAAATACAACGTTCCCCCGCGTTGTTGTCATGTGACCGTAACTGGTCCAGAGTATAAAATGTGACACAGAAGTTTGCCCAACAGTCAAACGCACTTGCACATCGGTAGGTGAAAGGTGGCAAGCGATACTGCAACGCTGCATTCGTTACAAATTTCATCAAGGAAAAAGTGCTGCAAAAGCATGTGCATCGATCTGTTCTATTCTGGGAGAGAATACTGTATCGAAAAGCACGTGTGAGTTTTGGTTTAGACGGTTTAAAGCAGGTTATTTTGATGTTATCGATCGAGAATATAGTGGCGCCCCGCAGAAGGTTGAACATGAGAAACTGCAAGCATTGCTGGATGCAGATTCGTCTCAAAAGCAAAAACAGCTAGCTGAACAACTGGGGGTAACTCAACAAACCATTTCCAATAGTTTACGAGCAATGGGAAAGATTCAGAAGGAAGGAAAATGGTGCCACATGACCTGAAGCAGAGGAACAAGGATGAGCTTGTCATGAAGTGTTTGAATCTGCTGAATAAACAATACAGAAAGTCTTTCCCGTGAAAAATCATTACGGGTGATAAAAAGTGGATATAGTACGACAATCTCAAACGCAAAAAATCCCTGGGTAACCCTAGTGAAGCAACGACTTCGACACCGAAACGCAATATTCACTCCAAGAAAGTTCTGATGTGCATCTGGTGGAATTTGAAAGGTGTGCTCTGTTATGAACTGTTAGAACAGGGTCAAACTGTTACTGCTGATCGCTACAAGCAACAATTGCTGCGATTGAACCAGGAAATCTGTCAGAAACGCCAATTCACAGGCAAAGGATTGTGTCCCGTGAAATTACTGCATGACAACGCTAGGCCGCATGTTGCGAAATCGGTCAAGGAAACGTTATTGACACTTGGCTGGGAAGTTTTGGAGCACCCGGCGTATAGTTCCAACATAGCCCCTTCGGACTATCATTTGTTCCGATCGATGCAACATGGTTTGTCTGCTGTACTGTTCCGGACATGTGGCGAAGTGCAGAAATGGGTTAACGACTTCATCGCGTCACACAACGAAGTATTCTTCATGGCTGGTATCCATCAGCTGCCCGACCGATGGCGGAAGGTGATATAATGACGGCGCATATTCTGATTCGTAAAGGTATTGTTGTTTTCTCTCAAATTTCATGTTACGTTGTCTTAAAATGCTTTAAAACTTATTTGCAAACCTAATATAAAAAAGTGTTTGTTTTGAGGATGCAAGGTCAGGTGATGCGCCACACATAGCCTCAGCTTAACAAATGCCGACTCCGTCTTCTAGCAGTGCATCCTGTTCAACCTAACGGGGATCTCATGTCCGACAAATAGCGGTATAACTATACGATCGAGATTAGAGGCAATGCTATCCCACACTCACCAACCCGCTTGGTCAGCGTGGTGAGTTATGCCCCCCCCCCCCCCCAAGGATATTTCACAACTTGAATCCTGGCCCTCAGGCCCGGCAGCTGGAATGTACTGGCGAAGGCAGCGGCCAGTGCGACATGAAGGCAGAGGGTGTTAAGAATCACCGGAGAACCGGGCTATGCTGTCATCCGATGCGGACCTTGGCTACGTTCAATGGACGACCTCTATCTTCTGATTCATTGCTTCTTGAATTGCAAGAGGAACTCCAAAGACTAAAATGGGACATCGTCGGGCTAAGCGAGGTAAGAAGAAAAGGACAAGATCCTACTGAACTGTAAAGCGGGCATCTCTTCTACCATCGTGTGACAGATACTGGCAGAACTCGTGGTGTTGGATTTACAATAAACAAGAAACGGAAGGATAAAGTTGTAGAAGTTGAAAGTTACTCTGACAGAGTTGTGCGACTCCTTATCCAACTCTCTAAAAGATACGAGGCTCAGATTATTTAAGCATACGAGCCCACCACAAGTAATCCTGAGGAAAAAGTTGAAGAATCTTACGAAGAAATTCGGCACCTAAATAATAAAGGCAAGCAGCACTTAAAGATGATCATGAGAGATTTCAGTGCGAAAATAGGGCAACAACAACAGAATGAAACTTGTTTATGTAAATTTGGACATGGGAACAAAAACCAGCGTGGAAATACACTTGTAGGGATTGCAGAGGCAGAAAGGTTTTTCAACATGAACTCCTTTTTAAGAAAAACACCCTCATAAGAAATGGATATGGAAGCATTCCAGTGAAATGAGAAGTTGCATTGATTCTATGATGTGTAACAATAATTTGTCATTGAAACTGCGGTGCGCTGAACAGGTTCAACACATGGAGTGATAATAGAATTGTGAGATGTAAGATACACCTCAACACTAAACTTGAACGTGGCAAGCTCATAAAACAAACAAAATGTATTGACCAACCTTATAAAGCATCAAAATATCTTCAAATTGAAACTGAGGAACAGATTCTCCGCTCTAGAAGATCTAACATCAGAAGTAGACATCTCTGAAGTTAACAGAAAACTAACCAAGGCTCTTACGGAAACAGCAACAAAAATAAATGGTACGAAGAACAAGTTGCATGTGAAGAAAATATCATGAAAAACAAAAATGATGATGCAAAAGAGAAGGGAATTGAGGACAAATAAAAATGCCTCTTCCAAAGTGGAATATATAGAGCTATGCAAGACAGTGCGAACAACTATCACTGAAGCCGCAAGGAAATTTTACTGTGAACTAGTGAGAAAAGCAACTGAAAACAACCAAAGCCTGAAGAGAGCATAGAGACATCTCAGTAAATGAAGAAAACAGATTATTGCAGTGAGAAAAGAAGAAAAAGTGGTGAAATTTTGACAAGAGTGAACAAAAAACTGTATTAAAGGGGTGATACATCTACTCTAGACATTATGAAAGGTAACAGTACCAGTCCCTCCAGTCCTCCCGGCAGAAGTTACACATGCAATTAAGAACATGAAACGGGGAAAAGCTCCAGTAGAAGATGGAATTACCGTGGACATTATACAAGAAGCAGGTGGAAAAATTGAAACTAGACTCTCCCAAGTATTCACTAGATGTATCAATGAAGCGAAGATTCCTGAGGATTGTAACATAACTACAATGATCCTGCTACATAAAAAAGGTGACGTTCAGGATCTCAGGAACTACAGACCTATCAGCCTCTTATCAGTGGTTTATAAAATCTTCACTAAGGTTCTTTCACATCGCTTGAAGGTAACACTGGACATGGCTCAACCGAGAGAACATGCTGGACTCAGGAGTGGCTACAGCAGTATAGATCATATCCATGTACTGAGAAAAATTAATTGAAAGAACGAGGAAATATGAACTCTCATTACGCATGGCTTTCATCGATTATGAAAAAGCTTCTGATTCCGTGAAACCATCAGCAGTTACAATGGCTTTGAAATCCTGCGATATTAAAGATGTAAACATTTTATTATTAGTAACATCTATAAAAATTGAAGAACAAAGGTTTGGTTATTTGAGGATACAGCACCAATAAAAATAGGAAAGGGAGTGAGATAAGGTGACTCCATATCTCCCAAACTCTAATGCTGCATTGCAAAAGGTCTTTCAATCATTGAACTGGGAAAACAAAGCGTTAAAGATTAATGGAGATTATTTAAGTCACGTTCGTTTTGCTGACGACGTAGTCGTTTTTGCAAATGCTCCTTCAGAGTTGCAGAGTATGATCCAGGAACTTGCTGACAAGAATAAAGAATGTGATTAAAAATGAACTTTCAGAAGACAAAAGTGATGTACAATGCTTTTACAAGAAATGAAGATTTATCGATTGAGCTGGCGGTAACTGATAAATGCATTTACCTTGGACAGCAGATGTCAAACAAAGGCCACCTTGATGAATAAAGTAATCGACGTATAAAACTTGTTGGAGAGCTTTTGGAAGAAACAGTACAATTTTTGAGAGAGTAATGCCATTACATCTTAAAAGACAAGTGTTTAATCAATGCATCCTTCTAGTACTTACGTACGAAGCAGAGACGTGGACCTTAACTAAAGAAGACATACAAAGACTGCAGACAATTGAAAGAAGGCATGGAGAGATGCATGCTTGGTGTAACCAATAGAGATAAGAAGAGGAACTCATGGATAAGAAAAATGGCATGAATGGAAGACATCACGATCAGAGTAAAATTCTTAAAATGGCAATGGTTTTGGTTTTGGTAAGTGTGGGTACCAAAGTGGCACCCAGTTTATTGCTATAATGGGATTACAAACATAGGAGATGTCGCTGCATATTGCAGTACAGAAAATGTAAAGAGGAAAGTACAGGTATATCTACAATGCAACACAAACTGGAGAGCAAACATAAAGAGCACATTGCCAAGGCGCAGTGACATCGGTATCAACAGAGATGGAATCAGTTGGATAACACCAACACTAGAGAACAGCTCTGCGTGAAAGATAAACAAATTAGGGGTCGGACCATAACATCAGGGAGCCGACAGTGTGAGGCAATGCCGGCAAAATATCAATTTGCACATATAGTAAAAATACGATGCACACAACGAAGGAATAGCATAACAGCATATCATTCAATACGAAGTAACACAAGTACAACATTATAAACATATGTAGAAGGGTATGATTAAACACCAACCGAGTAGAACATAACGACGGTCAAAATGCAGAGCACAGAACAGAAACACACCAACTACATTATGAGAACGAAGTTAACAATGGTAGCACTAATATAAACCCCGACGGGAGGGAAAACACTAGTACATCAAGGACATAGAGAGCAAAAGAACAACACAAGGCAGAATAACAAAATCAGGAAACAACAGTGAAATGCGAGAATGATAACATGAAGGGAACAGCACACAATTAATGAAACAGTAAATAAAGAAACGCCAAACCAGAAAATCCTAGACGACCACAAAGTGGAAAACGTCACCGGAGGAAACCAAAAGTGTTGGGTTAGGAAGAAGCGCTAAAGTTCATCGGCTTGAGGAAGTAAAGTATCACAAAATTGCTTCTCAGCAGGGTCTTTCAAGGAGGAGAGACGGCGAGTGTATCGTCTCATGAAAACCTGGTACATAGGATCTGTGACATTCAGAGATTTGAAAAATGACACATAAGTTTCAAATTGCATCACCGCTATACATAGATAAAGATCAGGTGTGTGGAGAAATTCTTCAGTACAGTCAACCGTACGAGCAGATTGGAAGAGACGTAAGAGTTGCTGTCTGGACAGTGGTCCAGGAACTAGAGGAAACTTATCAATGGCCTGTATAACCTCATCGTCGGAGGGAGGATTGACAGGACCAGAACGGAGGTGCATACTGTTCGAAGAGTCATCAGAAGGAGAAACATCGGAACAGGACATATCGGGAACGCTAGATGAGGCCACAGAAGGAGTAAAAAAGACGTTTACCTCATTCTGTTTCAAAGAGCATTTGGAAGTTCCAGTCCGTTTCGAAGACAAAGTTGAGGTGAATGAATCCATTGGTGGATCTGGAAGAACACCCGAAACGGGAGACGAGAACACAAGTTGCGCCGAAGAATAAGTATGCATCCGACCAACATCGGTGGACACTGGAACATCAGCCGAGTTAGCAGGAAGGTGCGTTGACAGAGGAACAGCAGAAATGGTCGTAGTTGGAGATCCGATATGTGAGAGACACGGAGGAGAGCCAGTCGGCCGGAGTGCCGAAGCACTGCTCGACACATTTGAGTCGAATCACTCCGCCGGAGACACATCAGTAGCGGATGACATCTCTGCTTACCCAGAAGGAGGATGCACTACCTTACGGCGAGGAAGAGGTGGAAAGGGATCATTGTCCTTGACTGGAAGGTGCGTTTGATGGAGAGGAGAGATCGCGTCAGGTGAAACACTGAAAGAGGGAATGGTAGAAGGACCAATGTGATCGGCATTGGGATGCGAGCTGGAAGAAAGACCACGGCGTATGCGCATACAGGAGGTACTGCTGTGATCCTGTGTAATACAGTGAGTACAATAGTCAGCGGTGAAAATCTTGAAACTGTACGTGCGTGAGCCAATTTTAACAGTAGCTTCTTTAGGACAATCGCCCAAGGCATTCTCAGTGGAAATGACAGCAAACAACTGACGGCGAGGTCCTGTAGCATTTGCAAATAGAGTTCCGCGTGGAGCGTCAGAAAGGTGACGGACCTTGCCAACAATTTTACAAATATTATTGACACGGAGAGGAAGCGCAGTATCAGGCACTTCCTGTGGAACAGGATAGAACGTGATGTTCCCCGGACGCTTGGAAAGAGACGAAGGGATGAGATGATTTCTTCCAATCGAAAGTCCATGTGCAAGAAATAAATCAGCATCCTCCTTGCGCTGGAACTGCACTGAGATACCTCAAGGGATACGAAATATTCCTGCAATAGACGCGGACCACACATGATCTGAGAATTCCCCCATGTAGCGTGGCAAAGGAGTGTTCGGTAAGGCATGAAAACGCACACCTCTATGCAGGAGTTTATGGAACTCATGGCCAATCTGTGAATTGTCATCAATCATTACCTTCACCTTGTGGTTGGATACCTGAGTAATAGGTGTTGATTGCAAGAGACAATCAGGTTGAGAAGAAGTTGACGCAGAAGCAGCGCCTCGCTGCACTGTAGAGGCAAATGACATTCTCGGAAGAGAAGTCTGTGCTCAGCCGCCTGGCACAGAAGGCAGTGAAGGAAGAGAAGGACAGGCAGAAGGCAAGGCAGATGTCGTAGGGGTACCCAGGGAGGGCACCGCGGCAGAAGAAGAAGCAGACGAAGGAGGCGCAGCCAAATGTAGTGATGGCACCGGAACAGGAGTGTCAGGAAGCTGGAAAGGCACCTGAGCAGACACATCTGAGGACGAGAGTATGTCAACTTCCATGGACGTGGGAAGTGTGACGAGACATGCGTCCGCCACGCCCAGAGATTTTTTTTTTTTTTGATTGGAGGTTTAACGACCACCGTGAGCAACTCAATGGGCTATAAGCAGTCGCCCGTCCCTAATTTAGGGTCACTGGTTCCAGGGAAGGGAGAGAGCCAGTGCCGTAAGACAAACACAACATCCATGCCTCACCGGGATTCGAACACGGACCCCTTTCGGACGAATGATCAGAGGCCAGCGCCTTAGACCACTGCGCCACCGGGGCGGCTCGCCCAGAGATGATAAGGATAGACTGGAAGCCGCCTTGTTGGCAACTCCTAAACATAAACAAACGAGCTAACGATATGAAAATGGAGGAATATAAACAAATACAAGGACGATATCGCCAGAAAAGTAGCTCAAAATGTGCAAAGTACCTTTAAACAGGTGGGGCACGCAACAGGTGAGTGCGAGACGAGGTATATCACACTAGAATGCATAAAATGTAGGAGCCACCAACACAACGTCTGTCAAGGACGAGCACTGGGCTGGACAAATTGTCAGAAGGATGGACCACCGATGAACAACCGAACTTTTAGACTGGATTAGAAAGGACAGGAAAAGACCCAGAAGAAGACCACATGTGAGATGGGTGGATGAAATTCTAAAACATGCGTGAGTGACCTGGAGGAGACTAGCGCCAGATAGACCGTTGTGGAAGAAACTTAGGGAGACCTTCATCCAGCAGTGGATTGACATTGGTTGTTGATGATGATGATCGCTAACACACACACACACACACACAAAATAATCAAAAATATTTTAACAAAATGTTTTATGTTTTAATTCTTTGTGACCTGAGTTTCAGCGAGCAAAATAAAAATCTGCACTTTTTTCTCCCTTCAGTATTTTGCTATCTGGTGAAATAAGTGGTCCTTAAAATTCTTTAAAAGTGTTCAAGAAGGAATAAAGAGTTGATGTTGGGAAAAATTATGAAACGTAATTTTTTTCTGATCCCAGAGAGTGTCAGGTACATATCGAATCTTGAAGGAAATTACCACAGGGAAAATAATTAAATATGTTAACTAGCTCTGTCCATCGAAATATTTTGTGTACGCCGAAGCAACTGTTATCAGTGTGTGAATTTCACTTGCCCACGTATGTAGAAACGGAGATTAGAAATACGTAGCTTTGCTCTTCTTCGGCACTTTGAAAGAAGTTTCACAGCATAAATCATAACCTTACCATAACGAGACTACACATAGAAAAAAATAATTTGGTGGACCACCACTTCATGGTTATGGCATGGCTGAGTTGACTAAGAGTAGACAAATCTAACAGCACAGCCAACTTCTGCACTGCAAAAAATGAAAATTTTGTTATTAACTGAAAATAAAGTCACAATAAAGTTATTTTTACTTCTTGACAGTGTCGCTCACACGACAACGGTCAAGGGGTAGGAAAAAAATTGTGACAGCCTTAATTCCAGAAAACTTACTGCCCAGATAAATGCTAAGGAATAGCTTATGTCAGTTACAGCATGTGGGGTTTTACTTGAAATTGTTAAGAGCCTACAAAAAATCCTGTTGTGACTTCAAGAAATATTATGTTCGGTCATTCTTCTATATGTGTCGTATTTTAGCATCTATCTGCAGGTTGCATCCGATGCAATCAGTATGTTGGAAATTCCTGTCGATGAAACAGCTTATCTCGTGAAGGAATGAATAAGTTGAGATTTGAGGAGCAACCTGTCTCATCACATTACCCGAAAGCTAACAAATGGTCAAAAGTAATATGCGAATAAGTGTTGGCTGTAGGCTACATCAAAATTCGGCGCGAATGATTCTTTGTGAAGTTCTAACGGGATAGTGGGTCAAATTAAGACTGAACGTTACCCACCATGGAAGGAAAGGCCTACGTGGAAGGGTTCAAGTGAGGCACGGAGTGAGTTGATAGGAAATTGTCCCGCTCCGATAGACCTACGAAGGTGATTTCAGTGAGATCAGACACCGTGAATTCGTAGAAAAGGACGTTCACTTTAGAAGTCCTAAAGAAGACGTCTAAAGTTGACGTCGTTTCTGTCCAATGATGTCCACTTTAGACTATCTACTTTGATTCCGGGAATATACCAGAAAATTATGTCGGACAGAAGTATGGTCTGTGTAATTTTTCAAAATGCCTATTCAGATTGCGCACAGTATTATTAAATAAATTAATAAATAAATAAAAATGTCTGCTGCATAATTCCTGCGAAAGTGATTTTTCTGGATAGTTCAGGTTAGGAGTGAAGAGTCTGTAAAAGATCGCGCATAGCCTGATCAAACCCATGGAATATGAAACCTGCGCAAGGATTACTGTGGAAGTGAATACTCCAGAAATGCGACAGGAAAGTGAAGATAGACCTTCATGTCTTTCTTGTCTGCAGACTTGGACGACTGCCCAATGTCCCTCTCTTATGAAGGCCAAGGGTAGCAAACTAGAACAATATTACATAGTGTGAAACAAACACTCTCCAGTACCATGGGTAGTGGAAATTTGCGTGACATACAAGAAATGCACTGGAATCCGTTTATTGCTCATGTGTTCAAAATCGACCCAGACTTAAGAATGGATTAAAGAGTGGTCAAGGCGAATGTCACGTTTAGTGGCCTCAAGACTACGTTCATCAATGTTACTTGCAACCTGCACTGTGAATGTTGTTTACCATGACAAGTTTCCACCCGTGGCTATTTATCCCACTAATCTCCAGACTGTCCACAATGTGGGGGCCTCGTGGAATCTGATGGATTTACAGCTGTGTGGGGTGTAGCATCCTCACTCCAAGCCGACATTACATATATAGTGTATTTAAAATGCTGTTGTTGAGTTTTCGGAAGAGGAAAGGTTTTTCATCAGTTAACTCTTTTTTCAAGAAAAAGTCCCATAGGAAATGAACATGAAGGCACCCGAATGGTGTGACAAGAAAAACTAAAAATCATCTAAATACGTGGCGTCAGTTGAATAAATAAATTCATCGCTCTTTCCACGTGAAGCAACGCACAGCAACCGAAAGATTGTTATTCGGCAGCCGTTGTTTAACGTGGAAAGAGCGATGGATTTATTTATTCACTATTTCTTATTTAGATGATTTTCACCTTGGATCTCGCCCTTTGGATTATTGCTATAATTATATATAGCCAGTGCTGTTAATGCCCACCAGATGGAGACGTCTAAGTAGCTGAGCCCATCTTACGGAATTATGATGTCAGATGCTGACTGAAAAAGGAAAACGCACATAGCACCGTGAATTGCTGGGCGCTGTGGTGTAAGGTTAACGCGCTCGGCTAGATATCGATAGATTCGGGATTCGCTTCCCCGACGGCAGCCGAATAACAATTTTTCGGTTGCTGTGCGCTGCTTAACGTGGAAAAAGCGATGCATTTATTCAAGTAAAACTGATTTCATTATATGCAGTAAAAAATTTATGATCGAAGACAGCAGTGGGTTAAACAAGTTTAACACGGAAAGTGAGCATAGAATGGTGAGATGAAAGATTCACTTTAACATAAACTTTAACGATGCAAGTTCATAAAGAAAACTAAAAGCATTGACATGATAAATCTTAAAATATATATACAACAGAAACTTTCAAATTGAAACTCAGAAACCAGTTCTCCATACTAGAAGGTCTAACAATAGAAGAAGTAGATACGTCCGAAGTTAACAGAAAATGTATGAAGTTACTTATGGAACAGCAACAAAAATAGGTGATACTAAGAACAAATTGCATATGGAGCAAATACTAGAAAGAACAAAAATGCTGATACAAAAAAGACGTGAGTTGAAGATAAATTAAGAAAATTTGACTTCAAAGTGGAATACATATGCAGGACAGTGCAAACGTGTCATTGAAGACAAGGAAATTTAATTGTGAAAGACTGAAAAAGGTAACTGAGAACAACGAAAGCCTAAAAAAAACAAAGGTTCATCTCAATAATGGAAGAAAACAGATTAGGGCACACATAGAGAAGATAGTACTGTAACAAGATACAGAAGCAAAATTTTAAGGAAAGATGTGAAGGAGATGAATCATCCATTACAGGCATCAAGAAATATGCAGACACGAAAGTTTCTCCAGTCCTCCCGACAGAAATTGGCCATGCAATTAAGAACATGAAACGGAGAAGAGCTCCAGGTGAAGATAAAATTACAAGGAATATTGTACAGGAAGCCAGTTAAAAAATGGAAATTAGTTTTGCACATTCGCAACGTCTCTAATTAAATCTTTTGTATTTAAATTATCTTTCTCTTGGGCTTAAAAAAGCAATTAGTAAAAGATGCTTCAATAGCTCCTGCCACATTATATTTCGCAAATAATTTTTGTAAAGTTCCATTTTGCTGAATGATTTTTCAGAAATAACTAATGTAGCAAATAGTGTTAGATATAAAAGAAGTGTTGTAGAAACGCCCGGTAGCTACATGGCAAAATGTTAAAATTATTTTTAAAAATTCTGCTAGTTCTTTTAATAAATTTATTGGTTTAATTTCATTTTTCATGAAGCTATTTGAAACTATTTGCAAAAGTTCAATGGATAAATTTTTGCTTAGATCTTTACAAAATACTTTTTGTAGATTGCATATTTTAAAATATCACTTTCCGTTTGTGTAAGCAAGTTCTGAGGCTCCGAAAGTAGAAATTATTGATAAATTTTTGCATACCGATAAATCTTCTAATTTGTGTCATACATATATCTAAAATTTTGTAAAACAGATTTACCCTGAATTCATCTTCAGTTCCTTTAAATCTACAATCTAATGCCTGGCATCATGCCAAGGATCCCCTGCACCGATGCCGCAAGAGACGAGGGAACCGAAAAATGTGGTTTCCCTTCTCTCCCTCTCTCTCTCTCTCTTTAGCTTGCTGTTTGTAATTATTTTTCTTTCCCTCTGCATCTCTCACCTTCCTTGCTTGTTGGAGGATTTGAGTTAAAAAATGTATTTTCTCAGTTCCGTTTCTGCCCGCTAAGGTCGTGGCCCCATCGCTTTACCGCGTTTAATAGTAGTTACACCCAGTGCTGTAGTCGAAAAATCAACAGAGGGTATACTATGTGCAAATCCTAAAAAATCAGAGGTTTATACTACATGGATAAAAAAAAAAAAAAAAAAAAAAGGCACCCTCGTGGGGGTACCGCGCCTTTTTAACAATTATGACTATGAGCTCACTTACCGATAAGAATAAAGTATCTTCTCCTCTTTCCTGTCAATTATGGCATGTTGAAGAACATGCACAAGATTGTT
Organism: Macrothele yani; assembly: GCA_039090855.1. Taxonomy (NCBI): domain Eukaryota; kingdom Metazoa; phylum Arthropoda; class Arachnida; order Araneae; family Macrothelidae; genus Macrothele; species Macrothele yani. The sequence goes on from CM077011.1 coordinate 169,907,072, forward strand.
TTAATTTTTATTGAAATATATCCCATAAAGCCTGAGCCGCCCGGGTGGCGCAGTGGTCTAAGCGACGGCCTCTGATCATTCGTCCGAAAGGGGTCCGGGTTCGAATCCTGGTGAGGCATGGATGTTGTGTTTGTCTTACGGCACTGGCTCTCTTCCTTCCCTGGAACCAGTGACCCTAAATTAGGGACTGGCGACTGCTTATAGCCCATTGAGTTGCTCATGGCGGTCGTTAAAACTCCAATAAAAAAAAGCCTGACGAGATAAGTCCTTATAGCACTGTTCTTCTCCAGAAGAAACTCTTGATCTACTACCAGTTACTGAACGATGATTCATCAACCAAGATCTTACATATTTTTTTGGATTAAATAGTTCAATGGGCGGTCCATTTGAATTTATGAACATCAGGTTAGATACATTGGAGGTTAACAAAGGTTAGATACATTGGAGGTTAACTCTGAGATCTGTTATAATGTTGTTCATTAAATTGAATCCTCGTTCGCATTCAGCTGTCGAACAAGGCAGAGTTGAAATCGTTCTTAAGAGGGGTTTTAAGTTTTCTGGTACGATTTGGACGGTTTCAGTATATTCTCTCAGTGTCTGAGAGAGTACAACTTGGACGTTTTCAGTATATTCTCTCATTAATAACATTTCATCAACATTAAAACGTCTACAGATTCGCCTTGTTTCGATTATAGTTCTTCATAGCGCACGTCGTCTGTTTTAATATTTATTCGCTCTAATGAAGAAATATCTTTAAGAAGTTGTACATTTTCTTTGTTTGAATCTGAACACAGTCTTGATTTTATTTTGTCAGCCGTGTTTTAATTAAACTGGTTTGGTTAATAGGTACAATTTTGCTGATAGGAATCAATGGGATATTTTTAAATAATAATTCCTCGTTCGCTGTTAATGCTAAATAAGTTTTTTTCCCCAGGATTTTCTCCGAAGCTCTCTATGATTCTTATGGTTTTTTTATTAGATGTTCAGCTCTTGGCAGCGATATTGTTCGAGATTGAAGTTCTGTTGATAATATGGATTTGGAAGGTATACGCTATTTCGTCAAACAAAACAACAAAAAAAAAAACAAAAAAAAAAAAAACAGAGGGTATAAGACGTATACCCTCCTCTACAGCCCTGGACTTACACCACTGATAACAAAGATTATGTTAGAGATATCCAGGGCCACCAGGAGGGCAGGGAGAGCGGTTGAACTCCAGAATGGTCATACCAGGCACATAAGTTCATGTTCTGGGGGAGCCTAAACACATAAATGCACGATGTGCGAATAAATTTACTGAACACTGTAACTCAAAAAGAAAGTTATACTGTATTTTCCATTTGTTAAGGTCCTTTTTTTAAAGCATACAGTGTTACACACGTAGCTAACCAGTGTGCAGAGTAATCTAGTCTGTGAAGTGCGAACCTCTCATATGCATGAAAGGAATTATCTGAAACAGAGGATAGGCATATAAAACAATATGCGAATATGCCCAACCTCCGTGATCTTTCTGAATACCCAGTGAGGATGAAGAGCTAATCAGCCATCCATACTCTGCAGAGAAAAGGCCTGAAAAGTGTTTAACCCTTAATGAAATTTTTCGAAGCCCTACTCAGTGATGTAGTGCTAATTGAAAAAGTTTAAAAAGTACAAGAACGCGCGGTGCTCTTACCCTTTCAATTCCTTTCCCTTCTCACCTTTCCATTCCGCCTCTCACCCTTCATACTTTCCTATATTTGTAGTATAAGAAAGTATAGTGATCGGTCGAAATCAGACCCGGATTTACGTGTTTTGGCATGGAAGAAACAAGATTTCACCATGTTGGTAAGAAAACACTAAAATGTTGGGGCCCAAATTGGGGCAGCTTTGGGGTGCAAAAACTAAAATCAACCCTATGTTATCGAGTAAGATGTCGTTGGAAGCGGAAACTAATTTAGAGTGCAATAGCCATTTATTACTGGGAGTCTTAGTTATCGAGACATTTGGATAGGAGTAGTTTGGGTGCAAACATGCGACGTCAATTAAACTAACTGCGCAGTTTTTCTGTTGTATTTTTTTTTATTGGAGAAGAATTATAGGACATTCGCATTTTAAAAAGTAAAAAAATTATGTTGTATGAACTGAACGTGTGCCGGCTAGAAATAAAAAATTACTGGAACGACGTTCCCGCCTCACTACACCACTGGTCCTATCCCTAAAGTATTTTCTATTCTTACGTTCATTATCTGTTACTCATTCGTTCTGTGCTGGTTCGTTTTCATTCTGCTGAAACGGTTTCGTAGTCGTTTATATAACTTTATTGTTTTACTTGATATTTATAAGAAATGACTCTTGAGCTTTTTACTTATATAATTTTCACATTTTTAGTACACGATTATGTTAATAACCGGAGGTGTGATTTTTAAGGGATTATAATTCTTTACTATAACAGTGCTGAGAGAAAAGTAAAAGCTGCGTGGAGATAAGGAACTTTTGAACTCTAAGGGGCGTAATTTTAAGTGTCGCCCTTGCAGACTAGAAAAGCTTCCTCCGGTCCAGGAGATATCCCAGAGACGAATAATCAAACTAGGTGAAGTACAGAAAAGAAAACTGACTTAGTACTAAAGTTTGAAGCGTCGTAGCACTAGCATGTTTGAATTTCACCAGCCTAACCTAAGGACCAAAAGATTTCGCTCAACATTTAAGTGCATGGATTGCAAAGGCCAGTCAGTGTATTTTGGTTTAAATATTATGAAAATTTACTTGAAGAAAAAGGAGTTTAAAAAACGGAAATATTTCCAGCTTTTGGATTTCATGTTTAGAATTTTTTGAATAATGTTTTAAAACCTATGGAAGAATATTCGGATAAAATAAGCAATAGATGTCGCCACAAACAAGGCGTTATAAATTATTTTTTTTTACTACAGCCAAGAAAAGATAATTTAGAGAGAAAAAGATTAATTTGAAGCAAATCTGAATCTGCTGCAGGATCAGATTTGTGACTAGGCAAAGCTACCAGGTAGGTAGTAGGGGCCGCGCGAATTCCTAAATGAACTTCGTGCGAAGCAATTAATTTCACTCTTTACTAACCTGGATATTATACGTTAGGAATTTTCTTGAGCTTAATGACTTCGAACGCACCGGGTGAAAGATCTTTTAATGTTCTTAAAAGAGTTAAGAGTTACTTAAAAACTCATCCTCGGGTTTGAGACTCTGCATTTTGGCAAGTTGTGTTGCAAATGCTGAACTTGTAAAAGAACTTGATTTTGATGACATCATTAAAGACTTTGCTGATATGAAAGCACGTCGAGGGGACTTGTAAGAAGAGGTACCAATAAAAGCGGTTTTTTTTTAAATATTAATACTAATAGTTCAAGAAAAGTTTCAAAACTTTCATGCACTCAGACTTTTTAAACATGTTTTTCACAATTAAAATCTTTGAAGCAGCTGTTTCATTAGCATTTATTTAAATATAGGAGGGAAATATATTTTATTTTCCTCTCAGCGCTTTTATTATGATAAAACACATTCATACGCAATTTTAAACAAATTTGAAAAATCATGCAATGCATTTATTATGATACGCTTTCCAACATACCAGAAATCATTACTCAAGTTATGAGGACAATGGCTGTCGAATAAATCTCGCTCCTGTGCCCAGACCTTTGACCCCCATTTCGATGATATTGAACAGAATTGGTTCAGTATATCTCCGGAACAACATACTAAAGTTATATCACAATAGAAGCATTTTTAGTAAAGTTATGAGAATAATGACTGTGGAATGGATCCGGCTCCTATGTCATGACCTTTGACCCCATTTCGCCGATTTTTAATAGGGTTCGTCCCCAGTTGTCCCCTACCACATACTCAAATTTCATCGAAATCGAACCATTTTTGCTCGAATTATCGAGCGGACGGATAAACAGACAGACGGACGAAGCTGGAGCATATACGCTTCTTCAACCTACGGTTGGAAAGCGTAAAAAAGGCTACGTGAAATGTAATCGTATATTGCCTAAACGATCAGTGATACATTTATAAAATATTTTCAGATGAGGAAGGGGTGCTCCAAGGAGGAACGCCGCCAAGGGAATGCGAGCCCTGAAATTTTTCTTGCCAACCCAGTTCAAGATGTGCCATTTTTTCGTTTTTTTACGTTTTTCAACCGTTGGTTGAACAAGCGTATATGCACCTGCTTTATCCGTCTGTCTGTCTGTCTGTCTGTTTGTCCGTCCGCTCGATAATTCGCGTAAAAATGGTTCGATTTCGATGAAATTTTAGTATGTGTTAGGAAACAACCTAGGAAGAAACCCTATTGAAAATGGATAAAATGGGGTCAAAGGTCAGAACATAGGAGCTGATCCATTCCATCGCCTTAAAGCGTCATAACTTAAGTAAAATTGCTTTGATTGCAACAAAACTTGATCATATTGTTCCGGAGATGTACTGAACCAGTTCTCTTTAATATATTCGAAATGGGGTCAAAGGTCAGGGAGCGAGATTTATTCCACAGCCATTATCCTCATAAATCGACTAAAATTGCTTCTATTGCGACAAAACTTTAGTATGTTGTTCCGGAGGTATGCTGAACCAATTCTGTTTAATATAATCGAAAGGGGGTCAAAGGTCAGGACACAGGAACTATATTTATTCCCCAGCCATTATCTTCATAATTTGACTAAAAATGCTTCTATTGAAACAAAACGTCACTATGTTGTTCTGGAGGTTTACTGAACCAATTCTGTTTAATTGCATCGAAATGGGGTCAAAGGTCAGAGCACAGCAGCGAGATTATTATCCTCATAACTTGACTAAAAATGCTTCTATTGCGACAAAACTTTAGTGTGTTGTTTCGGAGGTTTACTGAAACGGTTCTGTTGAACACAAGCGAAATAGGGTCATAGGTTAGGGCACTGGAGCGAGATTTATTCCACAGCCATTATCCTCATAACTTGAGTAATGATTTAAGATATGTTGGAAAGCGTATCATAATGAATGCAGTGCATGATTTTACTAACTTGTTTAACTTTAAAATCTAATCTGTACTTTGCCAAGTAATAATAAATCTCGTGTTTTTCATCGTGTAGCCCTACGTATTTCCCCTTAGAAAGTGCGTTGTTTACGTCTCTTAAGGAAGGTTATGAAAACAGCATCCGCAGGGCCATAAGAATTCAGTTGTTCTCTAATCCTCCAAATCATTAGTTTGAACCTTTTTTAATGTTAGTAGGACCAAGGTCGAATAAAGAGCGTGGATAGGGAATCACCGAAGGAGATTATTAGTAATTGCTGTGCTGTTTGTTTGCGCTACTAAGTAGGAGTTTCCAGCACGGTTAGTGGGGTCTAAAGTTACATTATGGGCTTCAACGAAAGCTGAATTTTCGTTTATACCGGAAAATAGTTTTCCGTTTGTATACTTCTATTTTCTTTCTTTTTTTTTTTTTAAATAAAGCACGTCCTGGAAGCAGTTTTTTTTTTTTTTTTTTTGCTGAATAAAGGATGTTCTTGGCCTTGTCAAAAATGTCAAAGAAGCGAAAATAATTTTCCATTTCAGCAAGAAATGAAATGAAATCCTGGTAACAGGTAGATGAATCAGCGAAAGTAAACCAAGCATCAGGCCATGGAAAAGACAAAAAAGATGACACCAAGTAATGTGAGCATGACTTTTGAATCTTTACAAATATGTAAAACCTATTTTAAAGCAGATTTTTAGAAGAAAAAATTCAGCGGAAAGAGAATTACACCTTATAGAAAAATTCTGCGGTTAATTTAGAAAACGAAATGTACGCAGTGTTCTTCATAGTGCATTGAACCAGTCACAAAAACAGCAGACAAAATCTTCCGGATTTCTACACGATTGCAGAAACGTCCACTAATAGAAATCACTACTTCCGGCCATTAGCGGCTGAAATTTATGCTGCGAAAAATCTCAGCTTGTGTACAAACCACTTTTCATAGCGAAAATGTCGGCAAAGAGTATTTTTCAAATCGGGTTTTTAAAAACAAAGATACGGTTTCAAGCATGGTACAAATAGAACTTACACCATATAACAGCAAAACTGTGTTGTACGAAACTTGGTACATATAGGGAAAATATTCTCCGCCGCAAAGTCTGTCAGTAGCAAAAACAATTTTTTAGATCGGAATTTTAGAAGTGGAGATATAATCAATTCAGAGATTTACATTAAAGCTCTCTAGAGGGAAAATGAAAATTATTTGAGAAAAAAGTGTACACATAAATGCTTCCGTGGTGAGCGGCGTTTGACTGAAAAAGATTTTTTCAGTAACAGTTTAGAAGAGAAGATACGATTACAAACATGTAAAAAATAGAAACTTGTCCTAACACAAGCTCCTAGTGGGCAAGCTGTTATAAAATACTGCAAAATTCATGCAAAATATTCATCATCGTGAACTCTATCTAACGCAAAAATAATTTTTAAAATCAGGTTTTTAGAAGCACAGATTTCGAGAAGAAAAATGCAAAATAACGTTATGCCCTCTAGCAGAAACAAGATGAATTATTTCAAATAAAAACTGTACTTGCAAAATGGCCTTCACGATAAAAAAAATAACTGAAGGTAAAAATATTTTTTGAATTCTATTTTTTTAAGCAATTATATAGAATAAAATACGAGTACATTTTGAATTTAATAACATGTGCATTTATGGCCGTGGTGGGGAGGTCATGAATCGAAAAAAGACTAAAACGTATAAATCGTCGCTCTCAGAGTTCAGGTATTCGACTGAAAAAAGAGTTTTTCAAATCGGACTAATAGTTGCAGAGATATCGTGCCCACAGAGACGGACGAACAGACACAGTGATACTGTAAACACCTACTTTTCTTTCAAAAGACGTGCTAAAAAAAGGCATAAAATTTTTCTCAGTATGAAGCTATACTTGATATTGACTAAAACTGATAGAAATAATTTGTGTTGAAGAAGTCATGACAAGGGAATAATCAGGTATATCCAATTACGACGGAACACATAATTCAGCGTCGAAAGCTTTATTAGCGAGGATAACAAATGCAAGAATTGTGGATAGTTATATTAGGTGTACAAATAAGTTTTAAAGTGTTTTTTGTGTGACGTATACCGCTAATTTACATATCCGACATTCCCCCGCGTTGTTGTCATGTGACCGTAACTGGTCCAGAATATAAAATGTGACACAGAAGTTTGCTCAGGAGTGAAACGCACTTGCACATCGGTAGATGAAAGATGGCAAGCAATACTGCATTCGTTACGAATTTAATCAAGAAAAAAGTGCTGCAAAAGCATGTGCATCGATCTGTTCTGTTCTGGGGGAGAATATTGTATCGAAGAGCACGTGTGAGTTTTGGTTTAAATGGTTTAAAGCAGGTTATTTTGATGTTAGCGATCGAGAACGTAGCGGCGCCGTGGCATCCGTCAGCTACTCCACCGATCGCGGAAGTTGATAGATAATGACGGCGCATATTTTGATTCCTAAAGGTATTGTTGTTTTCTCTCAAATTACATGTTGCGTTGTCTTAAAACGCTTTGAAACTTATTTGTACTCCTTATATTAGGAATTTTTGTCGGAGTGCCAGGCAAAATACATTCTACTACACTACTGCTGTGTGAATCATCGTGAACAAAATAAAAGAGAGTCTATTGCGTATATGGAACTGTCAGCTTCGCAGTCGAAAAGTTAACATACGCTATAAGTACGGAATATTTGCGAACATTGCATTTATAACAGAACGGCAAGTATAACAAAAGAAAATGGTGGGAAATAAGTGCTTTTAGATAAATGAGAGGAAAATTATTTACGGACTAGCAATTAGACTCTCAAGTTAAGTTACGAATCTTTTCTTAAAGTCGGTGAGGCTTGAGTTGCGGCGGCAAGCTCAGGATTTGGTCACATCTTCGCGTGCAGTGATCCTACCTGTTCTCTTCTTTTGTGTCATATAGGAAGCCTTTACTTGGGTCGTACACGTGAGAGGAAGACACTCTCATCTATTTGCAGTTTGATTTGTCAACGGTTGTTGACCTTTACCATTTTAATCCTGTTTATTTTATTTATTTATTTATACTTAATGACCAGCTTGAGCAACTCCACCCATACCTCATTAGAGCATCGAGTCAGCGCCTAGTTACACGGCCATCCAAAAACCAGTGCCTCTGACCGCTCGGGCCACCGGAGCAGCCCCATGTGTTGAGGGGTCTTTAATTAGGGTCACTGGTTCCAGGGAAAGTACAAAGCTAGTGCCGTAGGTCTGGGGTTCATGCTGTAAACAGTAGGACCCAGCACCCCCGTCACATCCGGGTCTCGAACCTGGGTTTATCTTAGACGATTAGGAAGCCGGTGTCGTAAGTGGTTTCCAAAACTACTTATGACGCAAGCTTCCACAGGGTTTAAATCCGAGGAGCTTGGGGAGCACAGGATGTTTCCAAACTCAGATGAGTGTTCTTCGAGCTACACTTAAGTGGTTGCAGCCCGCATGGTCTTGCTGAAACGGACCATCGGCCGCGGGATATGCGAAGGCCATGAAAGCGTGTATGTGATCAGCTAGAACATACTAGTAGCGCGGAGCGGTTTAGGACCTCTCCAAACACACTAAGGGACATAATGAGCCCCATGAGAAGGCTCCCTGAACCATCACAGAGCCACCTCCGCCTTGAACACAGCTGCCAATTTGCACGACGATGCCATGGCCTCATGCGGTCGACGCCACACCCGCACCCTCCCTTCAGCTCGCTACTGCTGAAAACGAGATTTATCTGACCACACGACGCGGCGCCACTCTGGAGAGGTCCAGTTTTAATATACCCGGTACCTGGCGAGGAGTAATTTCCGATGCCGAACAGTCAACAGCACACAAGTAGGGCGTCGGCTCCCGTAGTCCCAGTATAGCGTACGCCGAGCCGTTCGCTCGATGACGCTGTTTGGGCCTCCGATATTTAACCTGGATGTGATTTTCGCCGCCGTTACCAAGCGGTCGGTCTGTCTGTACGAGCCTGAATAGCCTACGTTGACCCCGGTCATCAATGGCGTGTAGTGTGCCACAGCTTGCTCTCTGGGCGCTGGTACGTCCGTTCATGGTATACTCGCGGTTCACCCTTGATACGGTTGTCCTCGGGAAGCCTAGGGTTCTTACCACTTGATTGATAGAATGACCCATCTGTCTTGCACCCACAATGCGTTCCCGATCAAAGTCGCTCAGATCACCACGTTTACCCGTGTTCATCGATAACGATGCACTTTTGGGAAGCCCTACTGTCCGCCTATTTATCGATTGCGTTCGGGTTGGGTCTGTTCCATCATGCGCAGGGGATGCCCATGGAAACTGCCCATCACCCCTATCACTAATGTTTTGTCCTCTGAGTGTTCTTTTTCATTGTCGTACAGCGCATTTTTTCAATAGGAGTTAGCCTTTACATGAATTCCTCGGCTTTACCTTGAGGTATCTTCTACCATAATGCAGTACTTAATATATAAATATTTTACATATTTTTTTCTTTAATTTGAAGTCTATGTGTGTATGAGTGTATATGTAAAAAAAAATTGGGGAGGGGGGGGAGCCAAAAATTGCATTTTTTTGTAATCCATCAGGACAAAATAAAAGCTAATGAAAAATAGAAGAAAAAATGAAAGTATTTAAAGTATTATTCTCTAATGAAGTTGATGCATTTTTATTGAATAAAAGCATTTTCACTACTTTCACCCCGATCCCCAAACGTCTTCAGCACATCCACAATTAAAAATTCTTCGATAAACCCTGGAATTTCAATTTAAAAGTTTCCTCCACTTTTAAATTTACTTACGTTGAACATGTACCGACTTCTTCACCCCCGATCCCCAAACGTCTTCAGCACACCCACAATTTAAAATTCTTCGATGAACCCAGGAATTTCAAATGAAAAGCGGTTGATTAAGACTTTCTCATATTTTTATTAGGTGTACAACTTAATTCTCGGCCCCTAACCGCAAGCGATCATAGAACGTCAGCAAATGCAAATAGCTGTGTTCTATAAAGGCTGATTGCAGCGCCATCCAACAGCTTTCCAGGCAACCGTAACCGCTCACAGCTGTAATGACAGAAGGGATGAAAGTTGACGGTGAAAGCAATGTCGTTCGAGAAGCAACATTTGAGACACTGCCTCCTGTTCGCACTTCAGCTGAAAAAAAGTGCCGCGGAAGCCCAGCAAATGATCTGTGCCGCTTTGGGTGAAGCTGCTGTGTCCTACAGTACCTGTTAGAAATGGTTCCAGCTGTTTAAGCAGGGACATTTTGATCTCCGTGATGCCGAACGTCCGGGACAGCCACAGAAAGTTGACGATGAGGAACCTTAACAACTGTTGGAAGCGGATCCCTGTCGTAGACAGTCAGAGCTCGCCCAGGAACTCGGAGTAACACGGCAAACCATTGCAAAGCGCCTGCACAAGTTTGGACAGATTCACAATGAGGGCCGTTGGGTGCCCCACCAACTCACAGCTGCGAACAAGTCTAGGAGATACGATGTAGCTGTGTCCTTGCTTTCCAGATTCAAAAGAAGGATTTCCCCCACAAGAGCGTGACCTGTGATGCGAAGTGGATCCTCTACGATAATGCTAAGCGGCGCAAATCGTGGGTTTATCCAGGTCAGCCTACCACCAGTACCGCCAAATCGAATATCCATGCCAGGAAGTTGTTGCTGTGCATATCGTGGGATCAGCGCGGTGTCGTACAATATGAGTTGCTCAAACCTGGTGAAGCGGTCAATGCTGAGCATTATTGTCAGAAACTAATTCGTATGTGTGTGACGCAATGGAGGCGAAAAGACCATACACCGGCAAGGGCAGAAGGTCGGTCCTGTTGCTTCAGGATAACGCGCGTCCTCACACCGCGAAAACGACTTTAAACACAATTTCCGACCTGGGATGGGAGATTTTGTCCCACCCGGCGTATTCTCCAGACTTCGCCCTGTCGGATTATCAACTATTTCGCTCCCTGCAACATCACCTGAGTGATACGCACTTCACTTCTGTCCAGGAGATCCACACAAGTATTGATGACTTTATCAACACGAAACAGCCCTCTTTTTTTCGCAATGGCATTCGGCAGCTCCCTGAACGATGACTCAAATGTATCCAACACGACGGGGATTATTTCCCTGATTAGGTACGTATATTCGATTTGCTATAATTTGCTGTTAACGTGTCTTGCCTGATGCCGAGAATTAAGTTGCACACCTAATAATAACTCAACATGTCATTTTTGAGGGAGAAACAGAAAAAGGTCTTTTATGTTCCTGGAAATTTGGGTGCACGTAGTTCTAAACCCCTCAGACGAAGCATCAAGACTCCTGGTGAATCTTCCATGAGATTTCAAGGAATGCACTCAAGGCCGAGCGGGGCCTGGCGTTACCAGTCTACTGTTTAACTAACTGAATTTGACTTTTTTACTTTATTTATTCAATCATCGCCCATCAGAATCGATATTTTTTCAACCCAAATATAATCTTAACCGAGTTTTTTTCTCTTCTTCTCTCTCTTTATTAGTATTATGAATATTACTTTTTTCATGGCGGTTGTGCACAAATCCGTAGATCTTCTGTTTACCGAAACCACCTTAGAAACAGTCAGTGAAGTGGGTACCAGACACCAGACAGTATACATCAGTGGTGCAGTCCAGGAAAAAAAATCAGTGGTCAGTGTCTCCGAAAACCGGCCGAAGCATTATCGACTCCAGTAGGTATGCGGCGGAGGAAGGTGGGGGGGGGGGTCAACAAACCTTTGAAATCGAACATACGTATATATACACCGATAAGCCATTACATTATGACCACCCCAAACCTAGAGAAATCAGCGCACCTGGAGACCGAACGGTGGCGCAGGTGAAGTTCACGGAGCAGTATGTACACTGACGGAAAAAAAATCCCAACACCAAGAAGGGGTTTTGTTAGATAAACGACAGTTGGTAGGCGGTGAGAGTACATCTGTAACATGACGTCTATGCAAATTTCGCGCTCTGCGCACACGTGTGGCGCTAGTAGCGCCCCTCGGAACATGCAAAGCAGGTTTCCTGTAAATACGCGCTGTAACGTTCGTGAGCGTTAGTTATCGTTGAGATTCGACGTAGGGTGTTGATGTTAGTCAAGAATGCCTTTAAGAAGACGAAGAAGCCATTATCAACAGCTCACGGAGTTTGAACGAGGTCGTGTAATAGGGCTACGAGAAGGTGGATTCTCTTTCCGCAATATTGCTGAACGACTTGGCTGGAATGTAGCCACTGTGCATGATTGTTGGCAGCGGTGGTCAAGGGAAGGTACTGCCTCAAGAAGACCGGCTTCCGGCCGGCCACGTGGCACTACTGAGAGGGAAGACCGCCGTGTACGGCGTATGACCGTGGCGCATCGTATCGCGTCTGCGGCAGCAATTCGAGCTGCAGTTGCCAACACAGTGACACAACGAACTGTTACAAATCGGTTACTTGAAGGACAGCTCCGAGCCAGACGCCCCGTAGCGTGCATTCCACTTACTCCAAACCACTGCCGTTTGCGACGTCAATGGTGTCAAGCTAGAGCTCATTGGAGGACGGAGTGGAGATCTGTTGTGTTTTCTGATGAAAGCCGGTTCCGCCTGGGTGCCAGTGATGGCCGTGTGTTGGTTAAAAGGAGGCCAGGTGAGCGCCTGCAACCAACCTGTCTGCGGCCGAGACACACTGGACCTAGACCTGGAGTTATGGTATGGGGAGCAATTTCCTATGACAGCAGGAGCACTCTCGTGGTTATCCTACGCACCCTGACGGCACAGTTGTACGTCGGTCTGGTGATTCAACCTGTTGTGCTGCCATTCATGAACAGCATTCCAGGGAGTGTTTTCCAACAGTATAATGCTCGTCCGCATACCACTGTTGTAACCCAACATGCTCTACAGAGTGTCGACATGTTGCCGTGGCCTGCTAGATCACCAGATCTTTCGCCAATCGAGCACGTATGGAACATCATTGGACGACAACTCCAGCGTCACCCCCAACCAGCATTAACCGTCCCTGTATTGACCGACCAAGTGCAACAGGCATGGAACTCCATCCCACAAACTGACATCCAGCACCTGTACGACGCAATGCATGAACGTTTGCGTGCTTGCATTCAACATTCTGGCGGTTACACCGGTTATTAATGTACCAGCATTTCACATTTAAAATGGCTCTTCTCGCGCTTACAATAAGCTGTGATCTTGAAACCTTAATCGGTTAAATATGTTACCTATACAAATGTATTGCCGCCATTTCATTCCTCTACAACTATTTTTTCGTGGTGTTGGGATTTTTTTCCTCGTCAGTGTATATACAACCCAAGAACCGGCTTTCGGTTAGTAGAGGTGTTCGGAGTCCGAGTGGGAAAAGCTGCCGATTTACCGGAGTTTGAAAGAAGACAAATTGTGATGACACGGCACCTCGGAACTACGATCTCAGAAACGTCTTGTGGGTTGTTCACGTGCCGTTGTAGTGAGTACGTATCAAAAGTGGCGCACAGATGGCCAAACGACGAACCGTCGTCCAGACGTGTGTCATCCACAGCTCATTGATGCCAGAGGTGAGCGGAAATTATCGCACATTGTTCGCAGCGACCGCGGGGCCACAGTGCGACAAATCACCCGGAGCTACAACAATGATGATCAGGGCAATGTGTCACAGCACACAGTTTATCGCAGCCTTCTGCTCATGGGCCTGCGTAGCCGAAAACCCATCCGGGTCCCCATGTTCACTGCACGTAATCGCCAACAACGCATGAAATGGGCCCAAGATAATCGAGATTGGACCGTAAATAATTGGAAGAAAGTGGCTTGTTCTGACGGATCAAGATTCCTGGTACATCACGTAGACCACCGAGTGCGGATACGCTTATTATGGAGGCTACGGCCCTTGAATGGACTGTTGGGCGGAAACAGGCCGACGGCGGCGGTGTTATACTGTGGGAGATGCTTTCTTGGGACACTTTAGGTCCCATTATCCCAATAGTACAATCCCTGACAGCTGTCAGGTATCTGAACATCGTTGCAGACCAATTTCACAAATTCATGGCAACTGTGTTCTCTGCTGCTGATGGCTATTACCAACAGGAAAATGCGCCAAGCCACCCTGCCAGAATCGTCAAGGAGTAGTTCGAGGAACATGCTGGTGACTTTCTGTTAATACCCTGGCCCCCAAATCCACCTAACATGAACCCAATCGAACATTTGTGGTTCGACTAAGAAAATCGGTTTCGAGTTAAATCACCACCACCCCGAAACATACGGGAACTGGAGAACCTGCTGTTGACATTATGGTAGCAGATACCCCAGGATACCTATCGCCACCTCATCGAATCGATAATTCGCCGAGTGGCCGCTGTTTTGCTTTCTAAGGAGGTCGTACAGCTTATTAGGTAGGTGGTTATAATGTAAGGGCTCATCGGTGTATTTACCAAGGGTCATAAAAAGACCCAGTAGAAGACCACATGAGAGATGGATGGGTGAAATTCACAAACATGCCGTAATAGCATGGAGAAAAGTGGCTCAAAACACACAGCTGTGGAGGAAACTTGGGGAGACCTTCACCCAGCAGTGGATTGACAATGGTTTACAATGATGATAATTTTTGTACTCTGTCTGGTACCCACTTCACTGACTATTTCTGAGGTGGTTTCGGTAAACGAACGATCTACGGATCTGTGCATAGCCACCACAGAAAAAAAAAAAATAGGGAAAGAAGTAGAAAGAGGAGAAAAAACTAGGTTAAGATTATTATTCGTGTTTAAAGAAATATTGATTTCGATGGGCGACGATTATACAAACGTGAATCGTCTACAAATACAACATGGTGTCACGAGGGGTACACATAACAATCAGTATCTGGTGTAGCCACCCTGGGTGGCAATTACAGCTGCTACACGGCCCGGTATCGAGAGGAAGAGACGTTGGATGTGTGCCTGGGGAATGTCCGTCCATGTAGCTTCGTATGATGCTACAGTTCCTCCGTTGCAGCCGGGGTGGTCTCTGGCGTGCCAGTCGTCCGGCGTTAATGAACCACACGTGCTCAATAGGCAACATATCCGGGAACCGTGTGGGCCAAGGAAGACGTGACACATAGTGACGATGCAGGATGTCTTCGACGTTATGTGCCACATACGGTCGCGCACTATCCTTTTGGTAAATGGCACCAGACAGTCCCTGAAGATATGGTACAACAACACGCTCCAACACCTCAGTGATGTAACGATGGCTGTTCAATATACCGGTAACGCGGACAAGGCGCGCGCGGAAGTGGAGTCCAGTGGCACCCCATATCATAACGCCGGGTCCCGGGCCGGTATGGCGCAGCATAATGCAGGACTCTCTCAGCCGGTCACCGTGGTACTGCCAGACATGGATTCGTCCATAATGGTGCTGCAAACTGAAGCGGGATTCGTCGGAAAACACGATGCCTTGCCATTCGTTCCTCCATGTGCGACGTCCTTGGCACCATTGCAGTCACAGACGCCTGTGTTTTACTGTCAAATGTAGCAGAAGCTATGGGCGCAGTGCAAAAATGCTCCGCTTCTGCAGACGACGTCAAACCGTCCGTGCGGAGACTGCGTCTTGTGCCACACACCGAACTGTTGAGCTACTGTGGTCGATGTGGCTGTGCGATCCGTCAGATCATGCTCACCAAATATTGATCCCCTCGTTCAGTGGTGTGACGAGGCCGTTGGGACCCCGCACATCGGCTACATCGCTCCACCGCTACCCACTGACGCCATATTCTCCCCACCGTGGCCGAATGCTGTCCTACACGAGCACCGATGTCTCGGAGTGATGATCCGCAATCCCGATATGTCACAGTTCTTCCGCGATCGAAGTCGGAAGCCTGCTGGTAGGGCTGTCGCTGTCTTCGAGGTGGTCATGTTGCAGCTGTTCGGGGCCAGGGACGGCGAGCAAACACACTTCGAGTGCTTAATGCCGGCTACTTGTTCACCCCTCTTTTAGGACTTCCAGGGGAAGTTACTGTCTGACATGATTTCCATATGTTCTGCCCGGTTAATCATTTACATGTGCGCCCGTGTTCTGCCCTTCTGCCAACTTTCGATGGCAGAAGGGCAGAACACGGGCGCACCTAGGATACGGTCTTCCTGGTGTTGCAGATGTAACGGCCAACAGTGTACATATATATTCGATTTCAAAGGCTCGATGGTCCCCTCCTCCCATACCTTCTGGAGTCGATAACGCCTGGGCCGGTCTTTGTAGGACCAGACCACAACTTTTTCAGGACTGCACCACTGGGGATATCTTCACCAGACTGAGTGTGGCAAGGGCGGCGGAAAGTGAAGTTCGTTGACCGGGCCCGAAATTTCGCAGGGTGGTGCACTCTCTAAGTTCCCGGTTCCCGAAACAAACAGAAGAAAACACCTAAGGAGCTTTGTTGGGAATTAGAACCCCCAACCACTTACCTAGAGGAACTTTCTAAGGTATATCACAACAATCGCAGTTTGTCAAATAAAAATAAAAAAAAAATCTTGGCTGAAATTATTGTCCGGGCACGGGCGGTTCCTCCGCCACTGGAGTGTGGCACGGATAAGAATGACGGCTGGATGTTACAAATATATTTTACCTATTGCAGTATTCTGAACATGATATTTTATGTATGGCAGTATTCTATCATGTGTCTGTTGAGACATGGCAAAACATTCTTTGTAAAAATATTCTAATAACTTTTGTCTGAGTTTGAGACAAGTTCTTCAATTCGTCAATCCTTTAGCATATTGAAAAAAGAAATTAAAAAAAGGTGGTTGGAATATCCGTGGAGCGCAAAACTGGAGGGAGGAGGGGCTACGTCGAACACAGCATTCGAACTTGCGATTCGAACCCTAAGGTGAGAGAAACCATTTGAGTACCGAACTAATACAGTCACACAATGAGTTCGTCGCAACTTATTTACAAGAATTTCGGGCATTTTTCCAAGAATTAGTTGAAACTGAAGCTAATAGATGGCGCTACATGCAGAGATTCTCTGTTCCTCCGTCAATGGCGGCCATTCAACTCGAAGCTGCATGATCGTCCGGTGTGGGGTTGCTGGTAGCGTTTGCAATCTTTCACTTCGTACCAACGCGTTCGTCACGCAGTCACGCGTGCTGGAATATTTGAAGGTTTTTCTGAAGATCACTTTGGAATACCACTCATAAAATGTATTGTGTAATGGATTAATCAACCGCTCCGCTAAAAGGTAATAATATCTGTTGAATTTTCTTTTAAATATTAATCCGTAGGTAATTATTAGAATATTTATTTCCTGGCAGTCGCAGGTCATGAAATAGCGGTTTGTTTACCTGTCAGACCTGCAACAAACAGCAACTAGTGGTCCCGTTGGCCTTGCCACCCACGAACTTGTAGAGGCACGTAACCGCGAACTGATCGGTGAAGTGCTCCAAACCCCAAAATTTTGCTTATGAGTCAAAAAATGTACAATAATAAATAAACTGTGTCGCAAGGACTTGCCTTTGGTATTTCCCCGCCCTGGGTACCTCTAAATTTGCCGCCTCTCTACTCCCAGTCATGGAACGACAATTTATTTAGGTGACATTTTTATATTAATCAGCTGTCGATAATATTGACTCCTCCCCAATGCAATTCTCTCCACCTCCTAACTTTTACCATTGTATTAATTATATTATTTTTCATTCTTTCTGTTGTGAATATTTTTCGTTCTTTCACGTTCTGCCTGTCCTCTTTCTTTCAAAGCCTTCTTTTGTTTTCTTTTTACATCCTCCAAAATTATGCCACCTTGGGCTGTAGCCCACCTAAGACTACTAGCAAATAGGGCGTTGCAGTATTGGAATTAATTAATTATTAATAATTTAGGAGAAAATTTTAAACGTGGAATAGTGCCCGCCTCCCCGTTGGCGCTAAGCGCTGGATTCTGACCATACCATTCGTCCTGGTTCGAATCCCGGTAAGGCGTTAGCACTGGTTCTCTCCTTTCCTTGGAACCAGTGGCCCTAATTAGGTACCGGCGACTGCTTCTAGCCCATCGAGTTGCTCACGGTGGTCGTTCAACCTCCAATAAAAAAAAAAAAAAAAGAAAAAAGGGTGTTGGAGTCTAAGCTCTAATGTTTCGCAGCCATTTGCTTTCAAACTGCTCTTTAATATAAACTCTTAGACACGCAAGCGAGCCTATTAGCATGTTATTCATTCTAGTTCTTTTCGACCCTGGAGATAGCAACCGTTTATTTCCCATTGCTTTGAACCGAGACTTAGCAACTTAAATCATCTGTGAAAGGGGGAGGGGGCAGATTGCAATCACTTCATGTGACTAACCAACTGCTTTGGACGACGTGGCATAAATTATTTCGCAGATGATAAATGACAATGTACATAGTTATAAATACTCTGTACATTCGTATTTAACCTGTTTAAATTACGGTGAAAGATGGCAAATAAAAAAAGAAAAGATTCAGCTTTAAAAAAAAATCAGTTGATCTTATACTATTTGAATTACGAATGCAAATTCTGCAACTTTTAAACCACATTAACGTACGCGTTTGTGTTTTGCATGTTAGTCTTAAGTTTGAATAAAACGTGAAGGGAAGTTAAGAATTAGTACAGGAGAGTGGTGGTTGTAACGATTAGTAAGGTTTAAAGTACGTACAATGGCAGCGCAGTGGTCTAATGGGTGACTTCTGACCTTTCGTTCGAGAGACGCATTCAAACTGCAAACTGTGGTTGAAAGAAAATTGTTGAACGGGTCAGGATTCGAATGACGATGAGGCACGGATGTGTTTGGTTCACTCCCTTCCCTGGAACCAGTGGCCCTGAATTAAGGACCGGTGACTACCGCTTATAGCCCACTGAATTGTTCACCGTGGTTGTTAACACTCTTCCTCCCCAACCACCGGAAAAAAAATGGATTACTACCTAGATGGGTGCAAACAACACGTAACCGTCTGAATACGTGTGCCTAACATTTTCAGATGCAATGGCATTTTAACTACAACTCCAGGACACTACTGGTTTTTTGTGCTATTCTAGAGAGAAAAAAAAACAAGTTAGTAAAAATCATGCGATGCATTGATTATGATACGCTTTCCAACATACCAGAAATTATTACTCAAGTTATGAGGATAATGGCTGTGGAATAAATCTCGCTCCTGTGCCCTGACCTTTGACCCCATTTCGATTATATTCAACGGAACCGGTTCAGTATACCTGAAGAATAACATACTACAGTTTTTTCGCAATAGAAGCAGTTTTACGCAAGTTATGCGAATAATGGATGTGGAATAAATCTTGCTTTTGTGCAATGACCTTTGACCCCATTTCGTTGATATTCAACAGAACCGGTTCACTATACCTCCGGAACAACATAACGTTTTGTCGCAATCGAAACATTTTTAGGTAAGTTATGATGCACAAGGGCAATGGAATGGATCCCACTCCAGTGTCCTAACCTTTGACCCCATTTCGCCCATTTTCAATAGCTTTCGTTCCCAGGTGGTTCCTTACCACATACCAAAATTTCATCGAAATCAAACCATTTTTACGCAAGTTATGACGCATAAGGGCAAGAAATGGATCCCGCTTTTATGTCCTGACCTTTGACCCCATTCCGCCCATTTTCAACAGGGTTCGTTCCCAGGTGGTTCCTTACCACATAAATACATTTCATTGAAATCGAACCATTTTTACGCAAGTTATGATGCATAAAGGCAATGGAATGGATCCCGCTCCTATGTTCTGACCTTTGACCCCATTTCATTTATTTTCAATAGGGTTCGTTCCCAGGTGGTCCCCTACCACATAATAAAATTTCATTGAAATCGAACCATATTTACGCAAGTTATGACGCATAAGGGCAAGTGAATGGATCCCGCTGTTATGGAGTGATCTTTGACCCCACTTCACCCATTTTCAATAGGGTTCGTCCCCTGGTGGTCCACTACCACATACTAAAAGTTCATCGAAATCGAACCATTTTTATGTGAGTTATCGTGCTGACAGACTGACGGACGGAAAAAGGTGGAGCATATACGCTTCTTCAACCTATGTTTGGAAAGCGTAAAAAAAGAAAAAAACATACTGATCGGCGGTTTCAACGTGCAATTAAACTTTCAAGGAAAGACCCAGTTAGTTTGATGTGTAAAGCAGACACAACTTGAATCTTCATCTGCTGCCATCGTCGCCAACTGGTCTGAGGTGTATTAGAGTGTGCGTTGCTAGACTCCTCCCCCCCTCCAAAAAAATAGGACATTTTTTTTTGTAAGGAATTGCCAAAATATTTCTTCGTTTACCTGTGAAATCCTGATTTGGATTTGTTTTAATAACTTGCTGCAGTACGGTGGATTTCTGTTACTTACAAAGAGTGATTATACGGAACACGGTTTGAAATTATTTTTTTTTTACGATAATCTGTGCTCTTTAATAGATTAAATTATAACATGCTATAGTGATTGTGCTTCCTGCAAACCAAGTTTCTCTTGCTTTTTATGCTGTTTTCATATATATTTATTTATCGTACTAAGACATAGCTATATTTTCATATATTCCTACGATACCAATACTGCGGTTTGTTCTTTTTCTTAACTGGAAATAATTCTTATTAATAGATTTAGTAGTTTACAGTGATCTTACCTTAGTGCTAAGTGAAAAAAGTACAGGAACGCTCGGTAAATTTACGTCTTTAATACCTTTACCTTCTTACCTCTCCCATTCCGCCTCTCCCCTTTTTACTTCCTTTATATTTATAGTATGGTGATCAGTCAAAATCAAATTTCCGGATTTACACATGACCAGATTTATTAAATTTCCAATTACAATGATTTCTCCACCTCAACTTTCTTAACAGTAGAAAAAGGAGTTTTAACGGAGTGCTAAGTGAGAATGGATTTAGAGACTAACTCTACCTTCAAACAAACATAAGGCGTTAATTCCACTAACTGCGCAGTTTTTATATTGTATTTTTTTTTATTGGAAAAGAATTATAGGACATTCTCATTTTTAAAAGAAAAATTATGCTGTATAGGGTTTACCGGAACTCGTGCTGGCCAGAAAAGAGAAAAAAAAAAGTACCGGAACGACGTTCCGGCCCCACTACACCACTCCACATAAAAAGTTCTGCTTTTCACTCCTTCAATTTCTGTTAATGTGTATTCAGTTGATGTCCATAATGCGGTATGCTTAAATTAGTGTGTTCTAAATGAGAATACGCTCTAGTATTGGGTAGTTACCCCTTCACTAAAATTCCCTTTGGGATAACTCTCTGAATTAAAAACACTAATTTATTTAGTAACATATCTTTGTATCATTTAAACAATGTTCGATCTTCAGTATTGTTACCATGGCAATAAATAACGTAATGGGAAATTTATTTTCAGTTTAAAATACTAACAAAAGGGCTGATGTGTAATACAGGGAAACGACGCAATTGTGGCATATGGAATTTATTATTACAGCTCGCTGGTAGCGAAGATCTACATACTTATAGAACAGTAATCGGGAGATGCGGGTTCGTTTCCCGCTCCAGGGGGATGAAATTTTCAAGTTTTCTGATGTGATTGATATTACGTGAAGAACAGTAAATACAATCAATTCAGAGATGCTTGATTGCTGTGTTATAATTATCATGTAGTTACAGCAGGTTTGTGTTTGGATGATATAAATCACCGAGCTATATTTGTTTTTCTTTACTAACAATTAAAGCAATAGGTGAATAGCAAAAACAATATATGTATATGGGGGGGCGTTCAACGACCACCACGAACAATTCGCTAAAGTTTAGTGTTAGCCTAAGATGGCGGTACTGTTCGAATGCAAAAAGTGGAACTGGACACAGAACTACTTTAATTGCTTGAACGAGAAGTAGTGACATAGGCTAGGAAGTTTGCTTATCTGAGTGCACTTAAGATAATTCTAGTCCTGGTGCATGGGACTGGGAAGCAGAGGGTAAACTACCGGTTTTGGGGTCTGAGATGTCGTTCAGATATGCACTCTTCTGCATGATGTTTCTGCCAGCATTTCCTCATCTATCCGCCTTTGTTGCGGAAATCTACTGCCACCATGTAACCTGCATATTGGGTTGGCCAAGCACGAATATCCACGAAAGCGTACACAGCCGAATGTCAAACTCCTCCTAGAAGTAATTAAAAGTTAATTTAGCAACAGAAAATTTGTGTACTGATAATTGCACGCAAACGAAAAATATTTGAATGCTCCTGTCAAAACACAAAATGCGTTGATATTACACGCGTTTGCTGAAAGTCCCGAGGTTTGACCGCAAGAATCGACTTTGCGTTCCAGGGTCTACTACCATTTGGAAATAAAGGCTGCTATCAGGGGCGTATATAAAACTTTCTTCGGGAAGAGGGGAGCAGGGCGACAAAAATGGAAGTTTTTGAAATCCACCAGGACAAAATAAAAGTTAATGAAAAATAAAAGAAAAAATTAGCCTTTTTTTAATGTAAGTTGCATTTTAACAAAAAACAAAGTGAGCCGCTTTCGGGGAGGGAGGGGAAGGGGCACTGCCCCCTCTAAATACACTCCTGGCTGATATGCTCCTTTGTTCTTCCAACCACATAACTGAATGTGAATTGGCTCTAAACCTCAGAAATTGTATTGCATATGTACAGTATATGATCAAGGCAGAACTGCTACGACTAATACTTAGTTATGATTTATTTCAACTATGCAAACTAACGAACTATGAGAAAAAAAAAAGGAAGCACGTTTTGCAGTTTCAACGGGAGGGGGTTCATGTACGTCTGATTGATGCATGTCTATGAGTTTCACGAAATATTTTACTTTTGAATATGATAAATGTATGAGATTCAGGATATCAATTTAAATCACTTGCTGAATACACTCGCAAACATTCAACTACAGAAGTTTGCGTGCTGTTACGGTGACCCGAGTGGTCAGAGGCATGGGATTTCAAGCTAATCAGCTGTGTTATGCCCGCCCATGGAGGGCATAGGTAGTGTGTTTATTCTACGACTGATTATCTTCCCACTGGAACCAGCGCCCCTATATTAGGACGGACGACTCCTTACAGCCATAGATCCTCTTGGAGGTCATTAAACTTGTAAACATACGTACAAAAGAGAAAAAAATGCCTACACGCAAACAAATTTTAAACAGCTATCTGTTTAACCACAGTGTGTATTTTGTAGAGCAGTGCCCTGTTTCTTCAAAGCAGATGACCTTAAGGATCAGTTCGCTGATACATCATCCAGAATCATTCGATATTTCAGTATTGGGGTATTTCTTTTTCACCGGAAATGATTCTTGAAATCCGACCTTTTTCTTTACAATGTTCTGACTGTAAAAACTAAAATTACTTTTTTTTGCCGTTTACCATCTGATGAAGAATTTAAGCTACTGGAAATGATGCACCGTTTAGGTAAAAAAAAAAAAATTTGAAACAGATCGTACTTTCAAGATATTTATATTTTGTCACATGGAGATAAGTAAAACACTGAAGTTATATCCGTTTATGAAAAAAACAAAAAAAAATCTTATGATAGATTCCCGTCTGAATATTACGTAATGTCAGTAGCAGGTCGAGAATTGGCCATAAGCCATGGCTAATGGCCATTCGTCCGAGATGGGTCTGCGTTCAAAAAATCCCGGTGAGGCATGGATGTTATGCTTATCTTACGGCACTGGCTCTCTTACCTAGAACCAGTGGCCCTAAATTAGGGACGGGCGACTTCTTGTAGCCGTCGAGTTGCTCACTCTGGTGGTTAAACCCCGAAACAAACAACAAAATTGTTCTTGACTGCTGTGGAAATTACTTTGTGCTTTATTAAATGTTGGATGAACGTCTTCGCGCTTATGGCCATTAGTCCGAGAAGAGTCCTGGTGAGGCATGGATGTTGTGTTTGTCTTACGACACTGGCTCTCTCCCTTCCCTGGAACCAGTGACCCTAAATTATTGACGGGCGACTGCTTATAGCCCATTGAGTTGCTCACGGTGGTCGTTAAACCTCCAACTAAAAAAAAAAAAAAAAGAACGTCTTGCTTTCTTAGTCATTAAGAGTATTGCGTGATCTTAGTCTGAACGGTTTTGTCTCAACGAAATGTTGTTGAAACGTGAACTCTTTAAGAAATCGGGGGTCTTAAATCGAAACCTATGTATGGTTCCAGTTTGTGTCAATTACGATTTGTCTGTTTAAAAGTAAACCTTTATTAAAGAATAATGTAACTCAAATTAGTATTGTTATTGGCAATCGTGGTGTATGGGGAAACTCCTCGGCACTTGGGCCCCATGAGTAATGTTTCCCAGAGTTCTTATAAGCATGTCTATTGATTCTCGTGGAACTGTGAAGAAAGGATATGCGAAGCCTGTGCTGCCCCGGTTGACAATTATCGAGAGGCTCGGACTTCTTGCTTATCTGGATTGTGTCCGAGCCTAAGTCCCGGATGAAGCATGGATTATGTCCATCTCTGGAATCAGGAGCCCTAAATTAGGGCGGATGACTACTGTTTAACCTCTTTTGGTGGGAGGCTGCTTGTGAAGAAACCAAATTTTACGCCCGAGTCTAGGAATGTTTCTAAGAGCTTAATGGTTTTGGGGACTCTGGTCCTTCTCTCAGAAAAATGCATCCATCGATAAGATTTCTTCTATAGTCTTGAATTCTTGTCTTGAAGTTCTTTTTTTTTTTTTTTGATTGGAGGTTTAACGACCACCGTGAGCAACTCAATGGGCTACAAGCAGTCGCCCGTCCCTAATTTAGGGTCACTGGTTCCAGGGAAGGGAGAGAGCCAGTGCCGTAAGACAAACACAACATCCATGCCTGACCGGGATTCCAACCCGGACCCCTTACGGACGAATGATCAGAGGCCAACGCCTTAGACCACTGCGCCACCGGGGCGGCCAGTCTTGAAGTTCAGTTGCGCCTGATTCGGTTCAATGCAGGCGTGTTTTCTTCACCTTCCTGATTCATTTCCAAACGGTCGCGAACAAGTGATTGTGTTTAGTTTAGCATTCTCCGGTATGACAAGCTAATGTAAGCCAGATTGCTGTTGAAGTGATAGATCCGCGTAATACAATCTACGCAGCACAACGTAAAAGTGGAAGTAACCTCGATTTTCGTACGTGAGAAAATCGTTGACAAATGCTGCTAGCTTACTTTTTGGATTTTGCGTTGTATGACGTGGTGAGAGGTTCCTTCCTTATGATAACACGTTAAAGACTATGTTAAAGTTTTGTTAGTGGGATTGGATGACTCTGCGACAGATAATGCTACAGTGTTCTGTGGAGATATTGTGTTGTCGATAATGCCAGAAAATAACCCTATCCCGGAATTCTTATTCTTGAAGTTTGGCACTTCATGCGGAGAAGGAAGTGCCCAATTTCAGGAATAAGAATTCAGGAACACAACACAGCTTACTATGGATGGGAGGTTATCAAGCAAGGATTCCTTACATCTTAGTTGTGAATGTCAACCGAAATTGTACCAAACCTGGACACGTGGATGCTGCTTGTCCTTCAGTACCGAAACAGTTATGACCTGACTGTGCAGTACTAGGCGTATCAGAAGGTGTGGTGTCAGCTCCTGAGTCTAACTAGCCTGAAGTTCAGTGAGGATCATTCTGATCTCCAAAGGTGAGAATGCACTTTAGAGTTTACAGGAAGCTTTTGTATATGTTGTAAAAAAGAGCTACTTAAAACCGTAAAGTCATGAAAAAAATGAAGAAACAGGTGTTTCGGGAGACTACGAACGCTAATATGGGTATTTCATCTGGTAATGTTCAGGGCCCGACTTACACAGAATTGGGCCCTAGGCACAACCCAAAACGAGGCCCCCTCCACTCGACATTTACTTTACGGAGTCGAGTAGGTAGTGTGACCGTTTTGGGCGACTGTATTACAATCCAGCGTAATAATTTAATAAACACAATACATTTATAAGACTGACATTAAATTACGGTAGTACCTGGTAAAAATATTGTTTTCTCCTAGATTTTTATGCTGTCCTACTGATTTGCATCTGAAAAGACTTCAACCTTCATCGATGAAACAGTTGTGTGTGTGACAAAGCCATATGACGGGTAAAATTCAATTTAACATTGGATTTTTTGTCAGGTGTGTCTAAACTATACTATTACCATATTAACCAGGAGTGTATTTAAGAGAGGTTTGTGGGGATTCAAACCCTGCCCGAATTAAGTCCAAAGATTTTTCAAATATAACTTTTGGGAGCTAAAATGTCAAAATGTTTAAAAATTGCTTCAGAATCATGCAGTATTTGAAATTGAAGTATATAGTTGATCTTAGTAAGCCATAATTACAAACATACACATACTGCTAGTTTTTATTACACAACACGACAATGTTTTGTTTAATCTCACACAAAAAACCCCTCCCCAAATTATATGGAAAATGTTACTGATATTAACTAGAAATATCACATATTATATTGCCAGTACTTGCTTGTGTTTTGCCAGCGATTTATATATAGTTACTCCACATAACATCTACCTATGTATAAATATTTTAAAAAAGGAAAAGTTTTTTTTTAACCAAGATTTTGGGGCCCTTTCAATTTGAGGGCCCTAGGCATGTGCCTTGCGTGCCTAGGCGTAAATCAGGCCCTGGTAATGTTGAATTTGATACTACTCCTGTTCTGCAGAACGTGAGGCAGTGCAAAGACTTTGTGGACGTTCCTGAGGATACGTCACGTGATATTGTTGACTCTGAAATGAGTCAACATCCGTGGAACCCTAGAATTTCGTTGCTGCGATAATTATCTAACACATATCAAAAGCCAATATGGTAGTTCCTTACCTCACCAGGTGGAGAGGTTGCTCTACTTCTGAAGACACTTGGTAACATGAAAAACAGCTTGCCCGTCCGCATTTAATAAATAAGTATTTCAAGTTTCCGAACGGTTTCAGTCTCGACAACGAAGAATTTATTACGACTGTGTTGTGAAAAAGTACTGGATCTGAATGTCATTCTGTTATGAGGAAGTAATTACTCTAATCTCACGGAATTTTCCGGTTATTCCAGTTACTGGCATTCGGCACCCCCACCAAAGCCTATCGTATGGCCTGTTTAGACCTTCTAAGATCCTATCTTTTTAGGTCAGGAATATTGACCTGTTCCTGATTCAATTTTAAAAGTCTTCGAAAGAGGTCTAAAACATTCCTTCCTCAAAAGACGGGATCTAAGAAAAATTACCCCATAAATAGGGAATCTACTGTTCAAAACACAAGGTTCGCAAAACCCCATCAGGCATTCAGTTGAGCAAAAATTGAAGTTTCTTCTCGATGTACGATTAACGGATAAGCATACCAATACCATAATTAAACTACAGGAACTCAGCAAGGACTCTAGCAATTACTATTATTGGAAAATCTCAGTCATGAACAAAACAACTCTGATTACAATTCTAAAGTATATGAACTCATTAAGGAATCGGACTCAGTGCCCCTTCATAGGAATCCGACAAATACTTTAATCAGCAAAATTGAAGGGTTTCCGATTGTACAAAAAACTCGGCTAAAAATGCCATCAGGCGCCAGGGTTACGTGAAATTTTGAAAAACTGAAACACCACAAGCCAGATCTAAAGATTCGACCTATATCGTGGCAAAGTACAAATCCTCTACTGCCTTATTAGTGAAAAGTCTATCAAGCTTTATGACAACCTTTCTGCTGACCTCTAATAGTGTACTGTTGTCAACACATGATTTAGCCGTCCCGGTGACGCAGTGATCTAAGGACTGGCTTCTGACTATTCGGCCGAGTGGGCCCGGGTTCGATTCTTTGTCATCCTTTACATCATACAGAGCAACTTTATCAAGGGAAACTATCGAGATTTTGACAAAACAAAAAATGCGTGTAACAAATATCTCATATCAGTTACATGCACTATGGTTTAATCTGCTCATACGATGAGGCTCTAAAATTAAGAAATTGCAAACATTTACATAATTGCATTACGTAATATACCATCACGTTATTTTTTTCACATCTAAGTTATGCATTGTCAAGACTAACTCTCGCGACCTAAATTTGAACTATCTGTTATGTCTTTCGAAAAATTTTCTTTTAAGGTTTATTCTGTTGCTGTCTTAATCTTATGCTGTGAAAAAGACATCTGTTGGTGCTGAAAGCTTCGTGAATAAAGAATATTCATGGTATCTACACGATATACAGTTCTAGATAACTATCTCTTACAACTAGGAAGAAGTTTGTGAACTTGGTTATTTCTGAAAGTACGGAGCGCATTTTTTTGCCGTTTTGAAGAATACGGATCAAGATTTGGTGCATGTTGACTTTTTTGTGGATGTTTGTTAATTTGAGTGATTTTGCATAATTGCGAAAGCGTTTTGAATTCCTTGAATAAAAAAGGCGAAACAGATCGTTATGTGTACTACGTTACAAGAAATAATTTAATGATTCACGTTGAATGCTTTGTATTTTTTTAACGTTTTGTTCTCGGTCGAAAGCATACGATGGACACTGTGTTTTAGTACTTTCTTTTTTGGCCATAAAATTTTCACAACTAACCAAACCTGCTGAATGTAATCACACCAGAGCGATACTGCTTGCAGTTTAGCGTAAGCCTTGAAAAAAGTCTTTTTCTTTATGAAGTTGAAAAACGAATGAGGCTGTCAACAACAACATGCGCTTCCAGATTCTCAAAGGTTCTTTAAGTAACTACACACAGTTTTGAATTGAAGCCTTTTGTTTCTGAGAAGTGTAGTTCACAGACTGAGGCAAACCGCTTCTCGATACTTGGTTGTATAGTCAAACTAAAAATTTCGGTCTGTATCATGTTATGCCCCTCTCCTTATGTGGTTTTCTCCTTTAATTCTTTAACATTTTTTTTTCTTTCACACTCTGAGAGCATGCTGCACCCTATGTGATGAAATGTGCTTTCTCTCAATGAGGAGCAGTATTATCAATGGAGATGTTTCTACGAAGACGTAAAACGATTGCATTTGAGATGGAAATAACGCTGTTCCTCTAGCGCAAATTGCTTTATCACGCAAGGATGATTATTTTTCGGTAGAAATTCGTTATATCGCTCTGAGTAAATTAAAGTTTTCTGCGAAACGGGTAAAAACAATTTTGAAAGTTGATTTCTGAAAGTGTCAAAGTCTTGTTGCTTAGTTGAAGGAACTATATCAAGATAACTTCCAGATACAGTGTTTCCGTAAACTAGGGAAATCGGAACGACGAAACTTTATCTATTTCTGATTGCTGCGCTCTTTTTGAACGAAAAATGTTTAGTAATGCGTTAGAGCAGGTGAACATTTCTTAATGTTAAAGATTTTTATATTTTTATGTATCTGTAAAGCATTGTGTGTTTCAATAAATCTCATAATCAGCGCTTCTTGCCGTACTAAAAGTTTTGCTTCAGTAAAAATCAAACTAAAACACTACGCACTTGCAGCTAAATACGTAAGTTGGTGAAAAGGAAATTTTACCTGTGGCACCATCTGCACTTTTCGAAAGCTGGCGTTCTAAAGTTCCAGCGACTGGCTCTATGTAATTCTTTTCAGCTTTTCCTTTCCATATTTGTTAGATTCCTTTTTTTTTTTTTCGCTCATCCATGTGCCCTTGACTCGTTAAATCTTATCACTTGCTTACTTTCTTCGACTTGCATATTGGAAAATTGTGTATGCTTGATAATGAGCACTTGCATGTTTGGGTTTATCATACTGTAGATGATCATGCAATTCTGTTCTTTTACTTCTTTGCGTGTCAGCCTTTTCGAGCCCATAGAGAAGAATCTCGTGTTGTTTTGTCTGATGAAGTAAGCAGCTCTGAAAATTGTTGGTAGTTTTTGAAGGACAACAGAAGGTCCTTTCTTCTATAGATACAGATCAGAACACTGTAATTTGTTTTCATATAAAAATTATTTTCTACTTCTATGGACTTTAAAGTCAGTCTACCCTTTGAAACTGCTTTCAACCAACTTCCACTAGAGCAACACTTCCGTTGACATCATGACATCAGTAATTTTTAATCTAAGCTACCAAAGGTTTTGTTTAAAAACTTACTCTTTTCCAAAAATTAATTTGAGAAACGTATTTAGGTAGCAAAACACGAAGTAATCATGAAAAACACTAGACGCATGTGACAAAGCATTCAAATATTGCAGTATGTACGATATAAGATCACTGAATTCTCTAATTCTTGTCTTACTCAGAGGAACCTCATCATAATTGACTTCAATGTCTCATTAGTTGATGGTTGAAATAAACCAGGGTGGAAAGCGTTGGCAAAATTCTTGGTACTTTTCAGTATATTTCCAACCCAAATCGACCCGTATGCAGTTTTCTGTTAACCCTACAGAATGATGTACGGTTCGGATCTTTGTGAAATCATTTAACAACGGAGAGTGGACGTGAATGAATCGACTAACACGCAAGCTTTCAGGGATCTACAAGGAAAGCATTCCTGCTGCTTCCATGGTGTTTGCGAATGAAACAGATGAGTAATTTTTACGAGGTAACGTGGGTATGGGGTTTCCCTGCTTTTTGAGAAATTGAAAATGCAGGGGCTTTGATGGGCATCGGTGTTCCAGAAGTGAAGCGTGTTCAGACAGTATTGTAAGTGTGTAAGTAAGTAATCAGTTTGGTAATCAAATAGATGTTACGGCAGATGGATGCCAAATTATTCATGCAGGTGAACATGTCTCATACAACTTTAAATTTACATCATTCTGGAACGGGAACGACGTAATGTAAGTTTTCGTTCCAGGACGATGCAACTTTCAAGTTTTCTGAGGCATGTCTACTTGCATGAGTAAGTAGGTATTTTATAGTTGACATGTACATACATACATATCACTAAGCTGTTCTCCGAGACTCGGAGGTTAGCTCCACAAAGAAATACAAACTACCGGATAAATTCTAACTGATTATATACTTACTATTGCCGTATCAAACTTCTCCATTTACAGCGATCCAGACACACAACTCGGGCTTCACTGACATCCATTACACGCCGTACACAAAATCTTCTATACTTCATACTCATAATCTTTTTCTCATGCAGACACTCATGAATCTGATCCTCCCACGACTTCTTCTGCCTTTCCTTCCCCTGCCACTTGGGCTAAAAAAATGTTCTTAGTAAGCATCTAATCACCCATTCTTTCAACATGGCCAAACCACCGAAGCGTATTAGTCTCCACCTTGCTAACAACATTTTGCTTCACGTTATACAACTGCACCACATCTTCATTCCTCACACGATCAGAACGTGTCTTGCCACAAATTCCCCGTAAGTAATGCATTTCTCCAGCACACAAACGACTCCTATGTTTCTTCTGTAGTATCCAGGTTTCACTGCTATACATCAGAGTAAGAATAAATATACTATCATTCTGTGAAACAGAACCCATCATTCCTGTGAAATCCTCCTAAAGCAACTATGACTTTATGAAGAATTGACTTGCCTACTAACTTCACCATCCAATTTGTTCTCTCTGCCATACATGCTTCCTAAATACACACTCATTACCGTGGTCAATCACTGTGCCATTTAGTTGACATGAACTTTGTTTTATTCACGAAAAGCATGTATTTATTGTCAGGCCAAACTATTACTTTAGTTTCAAGGTATTCTACGCTTTCTGCTTGAGCGCATTTCTCTTTAATACGTATTTTGTGCACTCTAGTGCTACTTAATTAGCATAAACAGGAGTTAATAGCCAAGGAATTAAATCCTGCATATAAAGAATGTGGTACAGTATTTCCTGAGCCCAAGGTTGATCATGTCTTTGTTAAATTTGCTGCAAGAGGACGTGCATTGTTATGCAGTAACATGATTCCCTCTGAGAGCTTCCCAGAGCAGTTCTTGAACGCTAAGTATATGCAAGTTACTGTAATTTTGAGCATTGATTGTTGCACCCTATCATGGAAATTCAGCACTAGGTCTTCCATATTCCATGGAACATTTACCATAATTCTGCCTGCTGAAGGCTGTAGCTTAAAATTTCATGACATATTCTTTTTGTTGTTGGATTCTGCAATAGTAGATCTCTTGGACTACAGAGTTAAAGTGGTACACTCACGTTTTTTTTTTTTTATAGAGTTTTATTCACTACAGAATTGCTTTTCCCTGTAGTTGAGTTCGGTGCATATGCACTACGTAAAGTGTTCATGAAACTTTTGTCTTCTTTCAAAAATATTCGCGTACTTAGAATGTAATATCACGCATTTTAATTCGCCTGTTTTGAAAATCAGCGTCGTGAAACGAAGGGTATTTACTTTTGTGACAGCTTCTCTATAGCTGCAAGTTTACATGTATTTAACAAGAAGAGAATCTAGGCTGGTTTTACTTTTACCGGGAATTTGATGATAGAGTTCTTGTTGAGTGATAGAACCTAAACCCCCTGGTAATGGGCGCGCACAGGTACTGGGGTATGATTGCGTATGAGGGAGCCAGGGCAGAGCTCCTACTGCCGGCCACATAAGGTAGTTTTTCATGCTTCTGCAGTTATCTTTAGCACAAGAAGATAAGGCAACCGATTAACCACCTTTTACGCGTCTTTGGTGGACCAAAGTTTTGAATATCCTGTTACGTTATATCAGCGAACATCTTTAAGTGCCCAATCTTCATTTATTTTTATATTATGAAGAATGGAAGCTAACAGTTGACAATTTAGTCCTTAGGATATACACTGACGGGAAAAAAATCCCAACACCACGAAAAAATAGTTGTAGAGGAATGAAATGGCGGCAATACATTTGTATAGGTAACATATTTTTTCGATTAAGGTTTCAAGATCACAGCTTATTGTAAGCGCAAGAAGAGCCATTTTAAATGTGAAATGCTGGTACATTAATAACCGGTGTAGCAGCCAGAATGTTGAATGCAAGCACGCAAACGTTCATGCATTGTGTCGTACAGGTGCTGGATGTCAGTTTGTGGGATGGAGTTCCATGCCTGTTGCACTTGGTCGGTCAATACAGGGACGGTTAATGCTGGTTGGGGGTGACTCTGGAGTTGTCGTCCAATGATGTCCCATACGTGCTCGATTGGTGAAAGATCTGGTAATCTAGCAGGCCACGGCAACATGTCGACACTCTGTAGAGCATGTTGGGTTACAACAGCGGTATGCGGATGAGCATTATACTGTTGGAAAACACCCCCTGGAATGCTGTTCATGAATGGCAGCACAACAGGTTGAATCACCAGACCGAGCCGCCCCGGTGGCGCAGTGGTCTAAGCGATGGCCTCTGATCATTCGTCCGTAAGGGGTCCGGGTTCGAATCCCGGTCAGGCATGGATGTTGTGTTTGTCTTACGGCACTGGCTC
Organism: Macrothele yani; assembly: GCA_039090855.1. Lineage (NCBI taxonomy): Eukaryota > Metazoa > Arthropoda > Arachnida > Araneae > Macrothelidae > Macrothele > Macrothele yani. The sequence continues at coordinate 169,940,289 of CM077011.1, forward strand.
TCTCCCTTCCCTGGAACCAGTAACCATAAATCAGGGACGGGCGACTGCTTATAGCCCATTGAGTTGCTCACGGTGGTCGTTAAACCTCCAATCAAAAAAAAAAAAATCACCAGACCGACGTACAACTGTACCGTCAGGGTGCGTGGGATAACCACGAGAGTGCTCCTGCTGTCATAGGAAATTGCTCCCCAAACCATAACTCCAGGTGTAGGTCCAGTTGTCTCGGCCGCAGACAGGCTGGTTGCAGGCGCTCACCTGGCGGCCTCCTAACCAACACACGGCCATCACTGGCACCCAGACAGAACCGGCTTTCATCAGAAAACACAACAGATCTCCACTCCGTCCTCCAATGAGCAACGGCCGCCCCGGTGGCGCAGTGGTCTAAGGCAATGGCCTCTGATCATTCGTCCGAAAGGGGTCCGGGTTCGAATCCCGGTGAGGCATGGATGTTGTGTTCGTCTTACGGCACTGGCTCTCTCCCTTCCCTGGAACCAGTGACCCTAAATTAGGGACGGGCGACTGCTTATAGCCCATTGAGTTGCTCACGGTGGTCGTTAAACCTCCAATAAAAAAATGAGCAACGGCAGTGGTTTGGAGTAAGTGGAATGCACGCTACAGGGCGTCTGGCTCGGAGCTGTCCTTCAAGTAACCGCTTTGTAACAGTTCGTTGTGTCACTGTGGTGGTAACTGCAGCTCGAATTGCTGCCGCAGACGCGGTACGATGTGCCACAGCCATACGCCGTACACGGCGGTCTTCCCTCTCGGTAGTGCCACGTGGCCGGCTGGAACCCGGTCTTCTTGAGGGAGTACCTTCCCTTGACCATCGCTGCCAACAATCATGCACAGTGACTACATTCCTGCCAAGTCGTTCTGCAATATTGCGGAAAGAAAATCCACCTTCTCGTAGCCCTATTACACGACCTCGTTCAAACTCCGTGAGCTGTTGATAATGGCTTCTTCGTCTTCTTAAAGGCATTCTTGACTAACATCAACACCCTACGTCGAATCTCAACGATAACTAACACTCACGAACGTTACAGCGCGTATTTACAGAAAACCTGCTTTGCATGTTCCGAGGGGCGCTACTAGCGTCACACGTATGTGCCGAGCGCGAAATTTGCATAGACGTCATCTTACAGATGTACTCTCACCGCCTACCAACTGGCGTTTATCTAACACAACCCCTTCTTGGTTCTTGGTGGTTTTTTTTTCCGTCAGTGTATTTAGAGTGGGCAGTCGGTATTATCTGTGTGAAGACTCGATTCAGTTCATTATTTTCCAGTAATTTTTTTCATGATCAACGGAGAATCCAATGACGAAAAATATTCGTTTCATGTGGAAGTCATAAAAAATATTTTTGTTATACATCCACATGGGGTTAACTCTTCAGAGATGTTCCAGTGGCCGATTGAGCAGAGGGGAATTTTTCAGCTAATCGTTCGAGCTGAGCTCTGGTTCAAGTCCTGGAGGAGGAATGGTTGGTAGTTTTTCCTACAGCTCTGGTTCTATCCTTTTCTGCAACCAGTGCCCCAAATTATGAACGGGCGACTCCTTATAAAACTGGATCTTCTGGAACAGAGATCGAATGCTTTTCCACCGATTACTGTCGGAGTAGTTTACCTTTAAATCACCCAAGATGACGAGCATTGGAGCACCAGAAGTCTATTTAATAATAATCTGAACATACTTCCAGGTTTCGCAAGTCTAACACACCTGCGTCCTGGTATATTATTTAGATTCCGATACAATGGGCTTCAGTTTGAAAATTAATTGTCGTGGATGTGTGATTGTAACAAGCTCAGAATAATAGGTAGGCACAGACCCAATTCTCCCTCTAGGGCGATTCAGATTTCAAATTCTCCGAAGAGTTGGAAACACAGATGAGAAAGTTATTCATGTTATGCCATTAAGTGGTGAACCTGTATGGAGAGTTATGCAGTGAAATTTATTATTTCCTATTTGTTCTCCATCGTTATTATTGGATTTAACCATTGGAAGAGATCCATTTTCTCCGTTCCCCACCTCCCAGAACTTCTTATTTAGAAGCTATAGACACCCGCAGCCGTCCCCACTCCCCGATTATGACTTATGACACATACACACCCACAGGGGGACTCACCTCACAGCCACTTAGAACAACTAGCTGCTTTGCATCTGCCAAAAACTAGTATGCCAGACATTTCGCTTCGAATCGATATTTTCTTCAGACTTAATGGCACCTTAAAACGTTTTATTGCATAATTTCATTCACGTCAAGCGGTGGTTGTCTGAAAATTGCTTAAAAGCCGTTCGTTATATTTGGTCATTGAGGTCTGCACGTGACATGGTTGGCAGTTCTGTACAAACATATTGGCGAGAAGTACCTAATTAACAATCGCAGCTAGAAATTAGGATCAAGTGGTAAATTAATTTATTCCTTATTGAACCAGTCAAGTTCCTAAGGGTTCAGTCTAAAACAATTTTGTTCAGAAGCGCTGTACGTAATATTCTCATAACGACTCCATTATTCAATTGAGACAGCACTGATAGTTGTAGATGAAATATTTCCGGAGATTTTTCCCCACTGATTTCGCCGTGCCATTTATGGCCAAAAGTGCTGTCATAAAATGTTTTGTGATCCATAGCTAGTTTCAGGCTTTTTCATAATGTGAATGACATCTTCATGACCTACACAGCAGTTTTTTTTTCTTGGAGTCCATTTTGTTGGTGGCCAACTTTGTACTAGAAACTATGAAGCATCCTATCACCATCGTCAAATGGTCATAGGATGCTTCATATTTAAATCTCTTGATATCTTCAGGAATTTCAATGCTAAATTAAATTTTCTTTCATAATTTTATGATATTACTATTTTTATCGTGAGGGGAAAGTTGAGCTGACAATGTTTATGATAACGAGATCTGGTTTCTGTAGTGACGAAGGAAAAAACACAATGTAATTAAAATAAACATATCAAGATATACCGTAGATGTGTCATTGAGTAAGATAGAGGCACTGAGTTAGTCCACTGGTAGATTATGCAACTGATCTGTAATCTGTAGATATTATCGTTAACTTGGACGTTGCGCTCGGTATCTTACAGCACATGCACAAAAAAGATTCAGCAAAGATTGTGCTGAGAAAAACTGGAAAAGTATGTGTGTAGCTACTGAACAAAGATATTTAGAAAATTTGTAATAAATTTCACTTTTCATATTGACGGCATCGTAATCACCATCCATTCTTTTGGCTGAAGGCATAACACAGTAAAAATAACGATTTCACAGACTCAAAATATGGTGATTGAAAAGCGTTGCGAATCTGCCAGTGGGATTACCTCAGTAATATTATAACCTTTTCATGGGCTGATGTTTGCCATTTTTAGCACGTCTTTTGTAAAAAAAGATCGTGCTTATGTTATCGGTCCGTGCGTCCGTCAGCTGTACCCACAGTATCTCTGCAACTATTGGTACGATTTGAAAAATTCTTTTTGCATTCGAAAGCTTGAAGTATGCGAATGGTGATCTTTTATTTCGTTTTTTTTTTACGATGAACAATTTCGCCGCTAGAGGGCGTAAATGCAGATGTCGAATTCAAAAATACGTTTTATTCCACATATTTGCTTCTAAACATCCGATTTAAAAAAATAGTATCTTTCGATTCCATTTATGTCGAAGAAAATTTTGGATATAGTTTTTTTCAAATTACGCATAGATTTTCCGCTAGGGGGCGTAAAAGTAAATTGCATTTTTTTCGATAACTCTTCTTCAAAAACTCCGATTTGAAAAATTTTTTTTCAGCGGATACATCTCCTGTGCACAATCTTTTGCATATAATTTCCAATTTTTGGTAAAGAATACTTTGGTCACCAGGGGGCGTAAGTGTTAATTTCCGCTTCTGATGTATTTGCCATAAAATCTGAGCTTCTAAAGTATCGATTGAAAAAATTCTTTCGTGGACTGATGCCACTCACATCGATAAACTTTTTCGGAATATTTTCTTCCTAAAATATTCCACAGTTTCTCCGCCAGGGGGCGTAGATGTATATCTTATTTTTGTCAATATCTCGACTTCTAAGAGTCCGATTTAAAAAATTCCTTCTTTGTTGGATAGTGTTTCCAGTGTGACATGTTTTTCCTACAAATTCAAAATTTTCAAGTAGTTCATAGACTTTCCGCTAGGGCGCACAATGGTAAATTGCGTTTTCTGCTCCTAAAACTCCGATTTGAAAAATTATTCCTGTATCGCATACAAGACCTGACGGAAAATTTTTTCACTTAATTTCTAATGTTTGGTAAAGAATGGTTTGGCCACCAGGGGTCATAAGTGTTAATTTCTATTTCTGATGTATTTGCAGCAAAATCTGGGCTCCTGAAAACTCGATTAAATTTTTCTTTCTTGGACCGATACCGCTCATATGGATAAACCTTTTGTGAATACTTTCTTCCTAAAATAATGCATGGTTTTCCCACCAAGGGACGTAAAGTCACATCTTATTTTTGTCGATAACCCTGTTTCTAAGAGTTCGTAAGCTCACAATTCCGTTTACAGCAATATCTGAGGGATTAAAGACCCGATTGAAAATCTTCTTTCTTTCGTCAAATACTATTGTTTTCCATACCGGTTCCATTGACTTTGAATAGCTTTGATAAATTTAATTTGTGTCAGAACGGATTCAAAGGACGCGCTTATTACACCCGAAAATTCGGTGTCATCTTTCTTGTTTACATTTCCAACAATGGCTGGAACAAACCTTGGCTCATTGAAAACTGTTGCCGGGTTTTAGAAAATAAACAAATAAATAAATAAATGAATAACAGTAAAATTTCTACTGTGAAAAAATCACTATCAACGGAATCCTGGTCCGCTTTAGTTGATGCCCGCAATAAATATAAATAAAGAATTGATCAAACTTCAGTAGTAGCAAATATGAAAGTTTATACACAAACTATGGTAATTCGATTTAATTCCTTACCAAGGCTTCTCATCGATTTTTGTTTGTATTTCTCATCGTATTTATCCAGTTGGCTGAGCCATTTATTCACTAACGAAAATTTCGGATCCTCATTTGTACATAGAACTGTTCTCTGAACGATACAGATAAGTATTTCTCATCGTACACTTTTTGACTCTATCACTATGCACATCCAGTTGTTTCACCATCCTAAGATAGCCCAAACACTTGGGACAAATAAAGCCTCCTGTTGTGATGATTTAACGAATTAAGAGTCGCTCCTCCCCCAGTCAATCTGGTACTTTCTGTTGATTGGGAGTTGGCATCCCCACGATACGAGCTGACCTTTGTATATTATTCGTATAAGTTTGTTCCCTCTTTTACCCAAATATGTTCCTCGCATTATTACTTTTTTTGTTGTTGTTGTTGCTAAAAAGGCTAACTATTTTGATGATTAGTTGAAAGTCACTCACCTGATCAATAGAAGTTGCAGTCGTCTACACGATTCGTTTCTGACTGTTATATGGTAGTCAATTATGTTTTGGTGGAAGTTCCCCTGAATTTGTGTGTGTGTTCGTTATTATGGCTATATCCTCTTTTCGCTATTCTGGCACAGTGAACATTTGCTAAGTGCTAAACTCGTGAAGGAATTTGTTGCTTTGGAATGCACCCTTGTATGACCTCGGCTCAAGTACTGAACTGGAAATATTTTGATATTTGTTTTCGAGATGTTTACTATTCCCTGCTGATGGGCCGATGATGCGAAACATATAGGCTCTCCTTGTCAACCCCTCTGTCACTCGTGCAGCTTTTCTTACTGTAGTTGGAGTATTAGTGGTCTAATTTCAACATCTTGTATGAGAAAATACTATACCACTCTCCTCCAGGATGCAGAGATACAGTCCATTCCTAGCTTCTTTGGACAAAAGAGAGAGTTGAAGGAAGAAAGGACAACCGATCATAAAATGTGTCATAATTATTTTAAATGAGATTCCGTGTATGAAAAAAGTGAAGGAAGGAGGATTCGTAACAGTGAGTTCACTTAATTTTGTGACTACTGATACTACACAGAAGGTGCTGTTACTATTGTCAGTTTGGGTGCTTTATTATACCCCTAGAGTTGTTGATGATTGCAAAAGTCTTTGTCGCAGTGTTGAACTTGCTGAATCAATATTTAATGAAAAACTTTCCTGTAAATACAAGTAAGAGTCATTTTCTTCAGAGCAAGTCTAGCGACTTTGACAGAACAGTTTGTAGTGAGATTAGAGTACAGTAGATGGCGCCACCATACAAATACGATGTTGCACATAGAGGAGTGAGAGAATTTCAGGGGGTGGGGCATAGGAAAGGATACCCATTTAACCAGTGGGTCCAACCTGGGGGCCGTCACTTAACGTGCTCGTCCGATGCACGGCGAATATTCAGTGATTGTTAGCAAATCACACCACCTCCGCATGATCAGCCCAGAATCGAACCTGAGGACCTTGCATTGGTAGTCTGAACTGCTAACCACTCAGCCATTCGCGGCTGAAAAACTTTCCTGTTCAGTATTTTATTCTTTTCTCAGATACTCGTATGGCCAGTCCTGCAACAAAGAAAACTCGGTCTAGTTTTGTATGTGTGATTGCCAAACTTTAGTCACGTTGTTCAGCAGCTCTGCCGTGGCATAAAGAGAAAAACTGCTGCTGGAGTTGGTGCCCTATATGGGTTTCCTTGACCATTCAAGTGAAGCTTGTAGTAAAATTCATGATTACTATGACTCAGCTGAGCATAGTCCTTCATGTAACATTAGCTGGATTTGCGGATATGGTGGCTGAGAAGCCTACGGATATTTCGGTTCCAGATATTACGAAGTCAGTTATTGGTGATCTCTAGGCTATTGAAAGCACATGTTAATCCCGAAACTCGTGCAAAGAAGAAACAACATGTAGATTGTTTGCCGCCCCGGAGGCACAGTGGCCAGAGGCGTAGGTTTCTGACTAGTCGTCCGAGGTAGGCCTGATATCGAATCCCGGATGAAGCATGGTTGGTGCGTTTGTCTTTTGGCGTTGGCATTCCCCTAGAGCCAGTGGCCTTAAATTTGGGACCAATGACCGCTTATGGCCTAAGAGTTGCTCACAGTGGCCATTAAACTCTAAAATGAAAAAAGTAAATCTAGTTTCTGACATGAAGGAACCACATAATAGGGCAGACTATAGTGAAGCATCCGAGTACGAACTGTGTGATTTCGAGAATTTCTACCCATGTTCTCAGGAAATATATTTGACGCCTTAGCGTGGAATCTTAAGTACCAAGACAAAACATAAGAGTATATTTCTCGCTCGATTGTAGAAAAATGACATGACATGGCTTGTCTTTTAAGTAGTTCAGCACAAAATCATTGTCAGTATTTAAGACTCGTGTCCTTAAATGCCGAAAAATGTTTTGTTTGTGAACAAAAATTAACACTTTTTGCTGATTAATTTCTTTGCTTTTCCGGTGAAGCAGTGGTCTAAGCACTGGCTACTGACTATTCGTCCGAGATGGGTCAGGGTTCGAATCCCGGTGAGATATGGAGGTTGTTTTTTACACTTTCCAACCGTAGGTTGAAGAAACGTATATGCTCCAGCTTTGTCCGTCTGTCTGTCCGTCAGGGCGATAACTCGCGTAAAAATGGTTCGATTTCGATGAAATTTTAGTATGTCGTAGGAAACAACCTGGGAACGAACCCTACTGAAAATGAACGAAATATGGTCAAAGGTCAGGACGAAGGAGCGGGATCGATTCCATCTCCCCTATGTGCAATAACTTACATGAAAATACTTCTATTGCGACAAGACTTTAGTATATTGTTCCGGAGGTATAATGAACCGGTTCTGTTGAGTATAATCGAAATGGGGTCAGGGCACAGGAGCGAGTTTTATTCTACTGCCATTATCCTCATAACTTGAGTAATGATTTCTGGTATGTTGGAAAGCGTATCATAATCAATTCATTGCGTGATTTTACTAATTTGTTCTTAAGGCACTAGTTTCTCTCTTTCCTGGAGCCAGTGGCCTTAAATTAGGAACCGGCGACTGCTTATAACGCATCAAGTTCTTCACGGTGGTCGTTAAATGCCAATAAATAAATAAAAAAAAAGTACCGTCTTTAGAAATTTGCGGATTTTAATTATTTCGTATGGTTAGAAATGTCTTTTGAAGCACTTAGTTGTAGTGAAAAAAAGTCGTTGTTTAATCTAAAAATAGGAAAATTATTTCATGATTCTATTGAAACTGTTGCAGTTAGCGTCGATCAATAGAATTGTCAGATTTCTTAACACCACTTTCTCTTGGCGTCCTTATGCCAAAAAGTTCAAAATCTAAAATAAAAAACGCAACGAAAGTACGAAAAAACGGTGTATTGCTTTTTCAAAAACACGGAAGAGAACTGTTTTTTTTTTCCTTTCAAGAAATTGGTGAATTTAAGCGACTTTAGATGATTACGAAAGTGTTTTTTTTCACTTATCCCCTACCTATTCAGATAAATTCTTTGAGCAGTCTAGCATTTAATGGGAAACAACAGCAGTTTAAAGTTATGGTTGAAGAGGTCTTCTCTTGACTTTCCGATATGCTTCAAAGTAATGTGACCCGTTCGAAGTCTTGCTAATCTCGACGAGTCTGCTCTGGCGAGTTTCCACTTTAGGGGTGAGTCTCGTTGATTAGAAAGTCTGTATTAGTGATGGGAGGAGCCTGGAGATGATTGTATTTCTTCTTTAAGTAGATGAGTTAATTGCACAGAGCTGAGGATGAAAAGAAACACGAGATTCAACAAAAATGCCCGCTCTCTCTCATTTCCAGAGATATTACCAACATGGGAAGGAATCCAGTGCAGCAGGATCAGCATTGAGTTTCACAAGACGGGATGCAATTTGTTTCAGCAAGTAATCTAAGTTATTGTAGTAGTTCTTGATTGTTTCAAGTTACTTCAGTTTGGGAAAGGATGGCCCCTTAAAAAGACAAAAGTTTGATATCTAAACCTGAATCCTGTATAGTCTTGATCCTGCAGTGCGTTGTTGACTACGGGGGTTCTAACAAAAGTTCTGCACACTGTCCATTTTTGAGAAAAGTATGAAGTAACAGAAAACTTACCTTATTGCCGTTCAATGTGCTCCCCTCCGCTGCTAATGACAGCTTGCCAAGGTGAGGTATGTCCTGGGTGCCCCGTAGTACTCAATCTTTGTTCAGCGGTCGTATTACTCGGGTCACGCCCAGTGACAGATCGTCCAGCGATTTGTAACGGATGCCACGGAGCCGATTTTTTAACTTTGGGAAAATATCAAAGTCGGGTGGACTGAGATCAGGGCTGTATGGTGGGTGGGATGAAATTTCCAAGCCATATTTCGACAAAAGTCCCCGTACCGACGCTGCACCATGGCACGATACGTTATCGTGCAGCAAGATAGCTCCTGCTTCAAACAAGTTGGGGCGATTTTGACGAATTTTCGGTCTCAACTTTGTCCTCAGAAAGTCACTATAATATTGTGCGTTGACATTTTGCCCTACCGGCGCTCAGAGACCACAACACCCTGGGCATCGTACGCAAAAATCATTTGCTTCACTTTGGATTGTTGCCGACGACACTTTGAGGTGCGTGGGGAACTGGGATGCCTTCATTCCGCTGATTGTGACTTCAATTCCGGCTCAAAATCATGCGTCCACGTCTCATCAAATGCGACAATTCTGTTCATGACGGTGTTTCGAACCTGTGGAGGAGGATCCTGTGCGATGCTCACTCTGGCTGCCTTCTGATCGGTGGTGAGTTGATGGGGCATCAGCGCGGCGTTTTTTCTTTTTCCAAATCCTCCCACGTCCATACAGAAATGATGTCGCGTCGTTCCGACACCACTGCGTTACTCAGTATGACCTTGATATTATGCAATCATTTTCCCGATTGCATCATCTGCTTCTGTTTTAGATTAACGTGTGCAGAACTTCTGTTAGCACCCTGTATCTGTTGTCCATTCCATTAGAGGAATGTTGTGCGGCATGGATTTCTTTCTTCTTGTGCTCCAAAGTCTGGGTTCGAAACCTGTGGCAAAACACGGATGTTCTGTTTGTTCTATCGGCGTTGGACCTATTCCTCCGTTGCCTTGGAACGAGTATCTCTTAATTGCGGGTAGGCCAATTCTTTATAGCTTTAGATGCACATGGAAATTGTTAAGCACAGAAACAAGAACAACAACCGGCGATTAAACTGTTTTTTTTTTTTTTTTTTGTAGTTAAAGGTACAAGTGATGATGCAGGTTTACTTAATTCAGAAATACTCAAGGATGGTTCTCTCAAACATAATTCCTTCTGTAAATTAATGACTTCTTATTCTAATGTCGAACTAATCCATAGCGTTTCGATGATCATATCGATTGTACTTTCCATTCATGTTAATTTTAAAGATCGAATCTAACAAACATGACGCTATGGATTATATTTATGATATCTGTGTTTTAAATAGGGGCTGTTGACTCATTCTTATGTTTTGGGATTTGAACAAACTGTAAATAAACTATTCAAAATGAAAAGATCTTACTCACGCTTATCACGTCTATTTTGAGGTATCAGCCCAAACACGTGAATAGTGTGTGAATTTCCAATTGATTATTATTGATACCTACAGATCACCCAGCTCCTAGTTTGCAATACACCTGAAAAGTCTGCAGATTTCGAGCGTTTGATTCATAATTCTAAGATCTTCCGATTAAGAAACAATTTTTGTGTCTTTGGCCGATATTTCTAGTAAACAGCTCAAAATTCAATCTCTAATTGTTTACAAATGCTCCTAAGGTTCTTCGTTACCGATCCAGTTTCTCTAACCTCAGAACTCTGCTGTTTTAGATTTAATACTTGTAAGAAGTATGAGTTCCGAAACAAGAGAATTATCTGAATTGATGAGCTTTTTTCTAGGTAGTTTACAGAAAACGTATGATTCAGTGTCAAAATTGCATTTCTTACAAAACATCAGCAGGAACAACTATGACAATAAGACATCATGAAACTGTTAAACATGTAGGCCTTTTTGTGTTCATCTCAAAACTCTGATGTTTCTGATAGCGTACGGAAGTTCATGGTTGATTAATATTAATGGTAGCTGTCTATAGAAGACAAATATAATTACTTTGCCCCATCGAAACTGCAGTCCGTAGTTCATATCACAACGAGAAAGGTTATTTCGGCTTCTATCGAATCTACCGTATTCGAATGCAAAAGAAAAACAAACTTGAGATTTTAATACGGATAATGTGCCCTTGTAAGTTCATTATTTTGTTCGCAATGTGAAGTGACAAAACATTGAAGTTGAATTTCTAAATGCACGAGCTGTGACAACAAAATAAGCAGATTTTTTTTTTTTTGTGGGATATTCGCAACCACAGCGCAAGTTCGATAATCTGTTTAGACTAATTAGATTTACTCTGTAATGAAGTAATTTGGAGTATTTTTTTGTAGCAGTACATGTTTTGACCCTTTATTAAAAAAATATGCGATAAGATCGTTCGTACCACTGAGTTTTCAATGAAACTGGAATTTAATAACTATGGAAAATTATTTTCTGATTATTTTTACATATAACTCGCATATTTAATTTTTTTTCAGTATTATCAGTCGGGTTCCGATTTGGGTTCACCCAGCATAATATTGGGAACCAAGGGGGTGTCGAGTGGATTGTGATTCTGCGATTCCCTGATTTAGGGCTGACGCAGCTTCAGGATCCACTGCGTTGTGATTCACACAGCAGATTTTAATTTGGGAGTCAAAGGACCTGCTGTGTGCCGCAATGTTTTCGTGATCGTCTAGAATTAAAAAAAAACATAAGTGAAAGAATTTCTGAGTCCCGGTCGTAAAATATATATGTATTATCTCCAAAAATCCAGGGTTGAGCACACAATTTGCAACTAAAGAAACACTCATGATAGTACGTAGGCAAATTAACATACAAAACAATTTATTAGTTATGTTTTGGCATAATAATAAAGATACACAATAGTTTAGGACCCTGGGCTCATTACTTCAAGTATGTAAGTTGTTATATGTATGTGTTAAACTTGCAGTCACCTTATAATCATATATATTTATATAAACACTTCGCTTAATAACACAAGATACTAGCAAGAATGATAGACTTTCTGACAGGAACTTGTGCTCATTGACTACTCGCTTATAAAAAAAAACATTAATTCTAGCGGAAGACTCGTATGCACTGATCGATAAACACATATTATGAGGGGACACCAAAAGAAAGAATAGGATGGAATTCCTACCTTCACATCCGAATTTGGCCTGGAGACCGCGCTGCTACTCACATACCACACGGAAGAAATGGAACCACACGAAAGTCCAGTTTTCTTGTTACTTATCGTCCGTAAAACACTACTACCGCTGTTCTTCCACCAAGGGTACTGGCCTGCGCTGGGTATCCCGGTCTGTCATAATTGGTGTGGGCCCTCATCGTCCTTAGCAGGGTCCCTTTCCTTGTGAGCCTCGGTTGAGATCCTCCATCCGCGTCGGGAAACTGTACGCAGTTACGGATACTTTAGTCCTGCCGTAATATTTTGCAGCGACTACGTTGCCAGTCTCTGAGAAATTATCGCGGTGACCAAGTTTTGGGCTACGCACAAATAAAACGAAATGCAGGCAAAGGGCAAAGCTTTACATAGCAGCTCCTGTATGACAGTCTTGAAGGAAAGTCGCCAACATTCACGGCAAAAAAAAAAAGTCACAAGGAATAAAAGATGCTTATCGATCAAGTAAAAGTGAAGAAGTGCCTCTTCCCTTGGAAGATTTTCGACAGCCTCCAAGAAGACCCCCATTACCTCAAAATATTCCATCATCCAATCACAAAACGGGGACGCAAGCCTCCCTCGAATTGAATCCCAGTCTAAATTCTACTGGTCATAGAATCAACATTTGGTTCATCCATTCGTTAGGGGGTCAAAAATGGCCACCGTGTCCCGTGCAGATTCTGAGAACAGCTCTTCAAGTTACGTTAGCCGCGTGATATAACCACCGGGCCATAAATTCTAACACAATAAAACTGTTAGTTTTGGTTCCAAAAAGTCTGCAGTCTACCCAACGCATTGTGGAAGCCAGACAAGGACAGTTTGATAACCCCATAAAACTCTACCAACAATGCCGGTCCCTTGATGGATGTCGCCAACGCTGTTTATCTAGTCTTACGCTATGCGACGCCTCGTGCTGTCCCACTGGCACTATCCATGGGAAAGGGGGAGGAAATAAGAAAAAATTAGAACCACACGAAAGTGGGGCTACTGGCAAAATAAAATAAAAAGTAAAAAACGTACTCTTTCCTCAAAAAAAATTCATTACTCGAATTTATGAAGATGAATGAGCCGCCTCGGTGGCGCAGTGGTCTAAGCGATGACCATTCGCTCGTAAGAGGTCCGGGTTCGAGTCCCGTGAGGCATGGATGTTGTGTTTGTCTTACGGCACTGGCTCTCTCCCTTCCCTGGAACCAGTGACCCTAAATTAGGGACGGGCGACTGCTTTATAGCCCATTGAGTTGCTCACGGTGGTCGTAAAACCTCCAATCAAAAAAAGATGAATGAATAAAGAAATAATTCAATAAATAAACTCGGGAATGGATTTTCCACCTGAATGTGCAGCCTCGTGGTAGCGACCGTTGTCACATCAGATCTCTGAAGGCGAAATAATAAGTTCGGTACAGATTTATATGCGTATTTTAAAATTTTTTAGGAATATTACCACGTCCCCGGTAGTATACGGTAGACGTGGATTACTTAATCATCGTCTAATTGGATAAACAGTGAGGTTGCGTTCTCCTAAATGTAAGGAACCCGATCTCAAAGTTTACGGACGTCGCGTTGTGTTTCATATAGGTTCGTTACGAGGTATTCGTAAAAAACCCATGAGCCGCAAGTTGTGAATTAGAGAAATATACACAGCATAGAAAAGTTAGCTACACCAGGTCAAGTAATTAACAATGTTTATTAAACGAAAAGTATATTTAAGCAATTACAGCCTTCAGGGAGAGGCCAAATAAAAGTTACGTTAAATTAAAATAATAAAATTAGCCATGTTGACTGGTCCACTGCTGCGTAAGCCTGTTACACCCATGAGCTTAATTTTGAAATAAATCCCTCAATCTATCTCGAGGAGGCATAGCGACCATGCATATGTATATATAGTTTTTTTATATACAGATAACCTTGGAACTGGAATTGGGGAAAACAACGGTCATCTTACCTTCCGTCGGTTGGGTTGTCGCTCGTTGAGATCCCTCCGGTGACAGCGTGGGTACTTCGATGGACCTGTCTATCTACTTGGCTGCCACGGCTGGGACCGCGTACTGGGATTTCCGTTTCCTAACTATGCCTACATCAGTATCCTCGTTCAACTATACGACTAGCACTCCAGGATTTCATTTCATTTCATATCTGTGCTCCTAACTCCGTGCTCAAAAGTTTTAGCCCCTTAATATTTTCTCTCTCAAATCCTCACTGAATAATCTTTCTGAATACCTATTCTCTGAATATCTCCCTTTTTTATGTGTATATATCTACGTCCCTTTAATTTCCCACGTGGTAGGGGCGTGCCTACAACCCCTAAGAACTTTTCGCCTGGGGTCTGGATTGGTCAGCTGAGCTGACCAGTGCTCGAGCTTAGTGCCTATTACTTGGCCTTCTAGTCCACTCAGCTACCTTTTTGCAGCATCTGGCGTGTTGGGCAGGTGAGGCTTCCGCAAATTCAATGGGACATAACTCCTGAGCTCGGATGAATAGCGAAGAATTTGCCGGGGCTTCCCTCTGACAGAGTTATGACTTTCTAGTGACACCGCGATGTACTTTTACGACTTTCGCTGGTGCCTACCTCAGGAGAGATGGTCGTAAACCATAACTCGCCTATTCATCTGCCCGCGATTCGGACTTTTGCATGTGCATTTCTGAAATCCCGGTATGTTTTGTCCCACCAGCAACGCTAGCACTGAGGCCATTTCCTAAATTTCGTGAATGCCGTGCTTCTCACAAGAGTGAAAAGAGAAGAAATTCCTCGGTCATTCTCCACAGGTGTCCGGGGAAACCGCCTTGACCACCTGGGCTTTCTGCTCCAGTAGGGAAAAGGGGGTTTATGAGGCAGAAAGGGAGCAAAGGAAAAACAATTTAACTTAAGTAAAATATAATTAAAAGTAAATTACTCCTGGTCTTTGTAATTAATTAAGCCGACAAAACAATGTAGCCAGAACTATGAAGTAGTTTCGTGGCAACAGGAAGGAAGAGAAAACGTGGAAGATGATAGACAATGCCACTAGCCGGACGGATTATTTGTCATAATTCAAAAAACAAAACTACGATTGAAATGTGACCAAATGATCATTGTTTAAAGTTGGAAATTTCTAGAACCAAAAGTGTGTACTAAAACTATCAGACATAATTTAACTACATTGCTAAATATTAAGTGGAGTGTGTGTGCATAAGTGTAGCCAAGAGGGGGGGGTATTCGTGTTCGGACCTCCCTTGAGGGGGATTGAGTACTAATTTAAAGCTATATATACGCGTATATATATATTAAACTTTTTTTTTCTCAGTACTGCTTTTTTCATTTTTTTACTTTTAAAGATTTTGGGCTTATTTCCACCTGGAGTATTTTTCTCCCATCGTCGGCTTGGCAGTTTTTCTACCGAACACATTGTGCAGTTTTAGATCAATAACTGCTCCTTTCCCTCATATGAGTTTCGCACGTTCAAAAATTGAAAAACTTCTTGACTAAAGATAATTTTGGTTGGACTGATGATATGCAGTGCTGTTTTGAACAGACTTTCCGAAAACGATTTGTTGCAAATATGTTACAAGTATCTGTCTGTGTGTGTGGTCCACTGAAGGTTAGTAATGAAATTTAGTTTAGAGAAATGAGATTGGTTTCGTGATTTTAAACTTTGTCTCTTCGGAAAAGTGCGTTTATTTATTTATTAGCATGGTGCTAAATCGGTCGCTTTGTGTTCGAGGGGTCTTAAGCTTTGGCATTCTTGGGCGGATAGGTTCACAATCTCCGCTCGGTTCGAATTCGGGATAAAATGTAGACATACTTTCCTTCGTGCAGCAAGGAAAATGGCTACTCCATCTTTGTGTACGTCCGAGGGTATTGCCCAAACGACAAGACGACCTGAAACAAGTTTAGACCTGACAAACTGCAACTCAATGAGTCTCTTGAAAGGGAGGAAAGAAAGAAAGAGATAATAGAAGCGGGAACAGAGTGCCCTGATTGGAAAGATCCCAAAGTAAAAGTAAGGAAATATTAGCGTTTTTAGAAGTCATGCGGTTTCCCGTTAGGTGCATATTTCCCAGAACTCGCATCATTTAGTGAAAGGCTAGATTCAACTTCTACTGTTTTGCTAGCATATGATATCGTCTGAAAAAAATATTAACACATTTTACGACGTGTGTTAATATGTGACTGTTCTTAACATTGGACTGATTCCAAAACACTTTATAGGATAAAATTGATCAGATCTTTTCATAATTTTTAAGTGCTGACCCGAAAACTGGCTAACATTCTATCTTATGGCAACTTCGCTTTCTTCCGATGAATCAGTGTTCAAATGTCAAAAGGAAACCATACGCTGAGGCTGAGTCGGTGAACACTTAGAAATGTTTGTTGACGTATCACAAAGATAGTCAATATCGTTTGCTTAAGTGATAACATGAAAGTTGTGCGTTTTGTCGGAACGTTTATCAAAGATCATTTCTCCTCAGCTAGTTTCGTGACAACGGTGATCAAGTGCTCACTCTTAGCCTGAAGCGAAAGGTTACAACTATTCACTTTTACCGTGAATCAGCGGTGAAAGGTCAGTGTACCAAGATACAAAAATCAAAATAATTGTTATTAGAGTGATAGGCAGCCTCTTAGCGCTGATCTCTGAATTTTAAGTGCATGATGCAAAGTATTTCCCATCATTCGTTTCTACTTTTGGATTTCTGTTTCACTGAAATTTGCAAATATTCAAATAAAAGGTGAACTTTTCTTCGCCGCTCCGGTAGCTGAGGAGTCTAAGGCATAAGCTTCGAATCATTCATCCTAGTTGGATGTTTGTTCGATTCCCGGATAAGGCGTGGGTGGTGTATTTTTTTGTCTTAGGGTGCTTGTTCTCCCGCTTCCCTGGAACCAGTGGCACCAAATTAAAGCGCGGCTGTTTAATAGTTTGAGTTGTTCATTGTGATTGTTAGTCCCTCTCCTATAAAATACAAAAAAAAAAAAAGTCGTTGGTATTTACGTATTTTCTCTTGGTGGCAACACTGCATTCCCTTGTATAATATTGTTTATCGTACACTTCATACGGCTTTGTAAAGTAAACAACTTTTCTGTGCAACCATAGAACCGGCGCAGTTTTGTTCTTTTTCTGGCGTGCACAGTACAAGAGAAATGCTGCATCAGAACTCTGTCTTGATACGCGCCAGATCTTAAAACTGAAGTTAAAGAATGGTCTTTCGTCTATACTCTATCATTATAATTAACACAGCAATCAGACATCTTTGAATTGACTGCATTTTTTGTTCTTCACGTAATATCAATCACATCAGAAAACTTGAAAATTTCATCGCCCTGGAGCGGGAATCGAACCCGCATCTTTCGATTAGCATACTCGAACGGCAATCAGGAGATGCGGGTTCGATTCCCGCTCCATGGCGATGAAATTTTCAAGTTTTCTGATGTGATTGATATTACGAGAAGAACAAAAAAATAGTCAATTCAAAGATGTCTGATTGCTGTGTTAATTATCATGAGGTATTTTCCACGTATTATGAGAGGAATATTCCTTCCACATGATATATTTCGTCTAAGTGTTTTCTAATATTAACAACAGAAACTAAGTTTAACTAAAAAGTTGATTAACAGTGATTTGTTCCAGGTGTCTTTATTAGAACATCTTTGTGGGAAAAGCTTGAGAGGCGGCAGCTGTTGTGAAATGTAACGTCCTCTGCAGTTGGCAAACGATGACTCTCGACAGCAAGAGGAAATCTTAGGGGCCATTCCACGAAGCAGTTTTTCTTAATTTTTTTTTTGATGTCTGTGCCTTTCCGTGTAACAATTTTAAAGAATTGGAATGTGCAACTTTATGGAAAAAAGTGTCATGTAACTTATGTATTTAAAAAATAAGATAACTGAGTTTCATATTTCAACATTTTATTCGAATGATATCAGCAGTTTCAACTTTGGTTCTATAAACTTGGCCATATACTTTCTTAGCGCTCAAAAAGTTTGGTCAAATTCATTAGAAGTGACTTAGAAGAACATTTCTGAAATTCTGATTCGGTTACTCTTGACGGAAAGTAAGGTAATGACTCTTTGTCACAAATATTGGCGTGTGTGGATTCCTCACCGTTTCATCCGGCACTCGGAGGATTGAGAAAAGACAAGGATTGAGATTTCAGTTTTAAACAAGACTGCCCATATTTCTCGGTAAAAATTATTTATTGTTGGCAGTGTACTTTATAGTAAAAGGAAGCAGTCACAAAAGATTTTTTAAACTGGATTCTAAATTTAGAATGTGTTAAACACTTGCAAGCAGAAATAACTATCGTGCCTACTATCTGCAGAAATGTGCTTTACGAGAAATCACAAACTGTAGGCGAAGTATTCTTCACAGTGAAAGGTAGCAGAAGAAAAAGGAATTTGTTTTAATCGAACAGTTAGAAGCAGATATAAAATGGTGGGAAGCGTAATATAACTTTACAACCGCTAGCATTAAAACTGTGCGTTTATGAAAGAAAAAAAAATGGGTACAAAATATTTTTCATACTGAAGGGTATGCTACCAAGAAAGAACTTATACACGACGGTGCCTTTTTTATTTTATTTAGTTTCGGAGTTTAATGACCATCATGAGCAACCAATTAAAGCTTGAAGCAATTTCCAGTCCATAATTTTAAGGCCACTGGTTTGAAGGGAGGGAGGGTCAGCGCCCTAAGACCTATATCTCATTCGGACTCAATTCGGACATTACCCATATCTCATTCGGACTCAACTCTGACCACTAAGCCAGAAACCAGCGCTGTGAACACTCCGCCACTGAGTGGGCAGATTGGGAGTTACTCTTTCAAATAGAAATATACACTCTCCATGTAGCGGTCGAATTGTACGATATGGAAATGGAGAAAGTATGCGCAAAATATTTTTCGTAGCAAGAGCTGTGCCATGAATTTTTGTTAATGATTTTCAGAAACGGTGATAAATGAATTTTACATATACATGCTCTAGCGGGTATACTGTGATTTTATGACTCCAAGTTCAATGGCACACAGAAACTCCTACAAGAGAAACTGTGAATAGGGAATATGCTTTCCTAGTCATCGACACTCGTAGCAACTTTGTACTTTTAACCGTTTAAAATGATCAGTGTTTTTAATTATTTTTGTTACATAAACTTTTCAAAACCCAATCACTCGGCAATCAGAAAAAGAACGAAGTAACGAATCGGTGTCGATGACGTGATTCAATTAAACTTTCTTTGGCTCTGCAATACTGAGAGACATTACAGTGGTTTGTGTTGCGAAGTAAGTTATATTTTATGAGTTCACATACAAAAGGACGTTTCAGTGACGAAATCAGATCTTTCAAACGACTACAGGGATGTTTTGGAGAATAAACCGAGGGCCTTAGAGGATGCTGAATCATTTCTTTTGAAAATGTATATTGTAGTCCCAGGATGTGAAGAAGTTTTTTCCGGTGATAATGCCTGTTAAAACAGATTGATAATACCTTTCAACTGCAAATCTTGCTGTTTCTCGTGTTGATGGTTTTTTTTTTTTTTCAAAGATGGTAACCTGCCAGTTAAGAATCGGAATTTCACTAAGAATGAACTGAAGCAACAGTCTTTCAGAAAAGCGTAGAAAGAGAGAATAATTTTGAGAACTTTATCATTTCTGAAAGTGCAGAGAATTGTTTGCCATTTTGCAAAAGAATGTATAGATTTATTGCAACTCAAATTTTTGGGAAGAAAGTGAATTTCAGAGGCTTTCGTTAATTAACGAAGCACTTTTAGGCCACTTTTCTGTGTTGATAAACGGCGTTATATAACACACTACACGAAGATATGTTTTTGTGCTAACGACAATATGTTTTAGACTGATCTTTTTGTATTTATAATGTCTTTAGTTGATCTTTTTGTATTTATAATGTCTTGTTACATTCATATACCTCCACGGTGGAATAAAATCTTGCGGTTGGTACTCTGCGGTCTTTTTAAAGATTTTGCGTCATTTAATTACAATAGCTAATCAATCAGCAGAACGTATTTGTGTATTTGCATTCTTTTTCATTGGCTGGATGGAAAACCTCAGGGACATTTCAGTCCTAGTGAGCATTCAATTCACGGATGAGAATGTTCCTCCGTTTTTTTAATTTTCGTGACAAAGCTCGGTCTTTTTATTTCTTTTTCTGATCATGTTTATCATTTTCAATTTGGGAATAGGGCAGACTATTGCTTTATCTTTTAAGAATTTTATCTAATGAAATAGTGTAGTGCTTAGAGTGTTTCTTGCAATATAAATCAACACAAAGCAAATTTTCACATTTGAAGTTAAATTTAATTTCAGAATAGATACTTTATGGCGTGCTTGCTGGGGCTGGCACATTTCCGTGAAATGTGAAGTTGTTTTCACAGGGAATGGACAACGACAATACCAATTTTGAACCCCATTTCTGCTTCGAATGCATGTTTTCCCATTCGTAGTCTTCTTGTACACCCTTTGCTATAAAAAATGAAGCACTCAGAGAAAAAGTCGTTTGATCGTGATGAAACTCCACAAGCAAGTATGCCTCAGGGATGCAAATGATTAAAAAACAACGACCACTGACTAAATAGTGAGCCTCCACAGCGCATGGGAACCGCGCATCAAGGAGGGTATATCAAGAGCAAAGCTCACACCCAGGGACGATTATGACAGCGGATTGCGGTTGCAGTAACCATTAACCTCTGCGGACTGTGAGGATACCTCTACGTCGGATCCGTGCCCACTACGAGCAGTTCAGCGAGTTTCAGAGAGGATATATAATTAAGCTGAGAGAGGCCGGTTAGTCAAGTCGCCGTATCGCCAGGCATTTGATCGGAGTGACGCAGCAATCGGACGATGTTGTCTCCATTGGGTCGAGGAGAGCACAACCCAGAGGCAAGCTGGCAGTAGATGGCAGAGTGTGAGGATCGAGTGATTGTGAGAGCCGCACGAACAGAACCGAATTCGTTACTCTCAACCATCCATGGTCATGTTGCGTTGTCTTCAGGTACGGAAGTGTACACCCGGACCGTTGCCAGACGACTACGGGGACTACACCCGAGGAGGCTACTTCGTCGCCTACCACTGACTAGAGAGCATCGCTGGCACCGGGTGCAGTGGTGTCGGGCCCGATCAATTTGTGATAGTGTCCAGTGGCATCGTGTTGTCTTCAGTGATGAGTCATGGTTTGAACTTAACCCCGATTACAGCGCATACGTGTCTGGAGACGATCCGACCAGCACATGGTTCCTGACTTTACCATGGAATGACACAAGGCTCGCACACAGGGAGTGATTCTCTGGGGGGCTATTTCCAACGATAGCCGGACACCCTTTCTTGTTGTCTTTCGTACCGCCTTCACGACTCAACGGTTCGTCCACGACGTATTACGACCTGTTGTGCTTCCATTTCTGTCGCAGCATCACCCAGCTATTTCTTAACACGATGATGCCGGGCCACACACGGCACGACTCTCCCAGGCCTGCTTCCGTAATGTGGACACCCTTTCATGGCCATCCCGATCGCGCGACCTCTCACCGATCGAACATGTTCGGGATATGAATGGATGCCACCTACTCCCATCCTGGAATGTCGGCGAACTGGCCCGCAATTTGGACACCATCTGGCGTGCTATACCTCAGCACAGTATCCGTGAGCTGTATTATGCATCTATTCCACGCCGGGTAACCGCCTGTGTTTGAGCCAGATGTGGCGCTACAACGTACTGGCTTGTTCCCACTCGTGCAGTTGTTTTATCTGAATAAATGGCCCAACTGCTCAGGAATTAGTTACTTCCTGTCCTACACATTTATATTTGTCCATACCAGTTTTCATCTGGATTGGATAATTCCTTCTGGGTGCTTCGTTTCTTTTTTTTTTTTTTCCAGAGAGTGTCAGCTGCGTTGCTGAGAGCTGACATGTCTGATCTGGCTTCGCGCTAACGAGAAGAGAGGAATCAAACCATTCTCTCAGAGCCAAGAATAAATCGTATATGACTTGTGCTATGATGAGTAGAAATACGCTATCTACCAGCAAGTAATTGAACACCTGTGATAGCAAAGGAAAACGAAGTTTATTCACCTTAAATAGTTGGTGGAGCCTTCACGAGCGGTGATTACAGCTGCGACCCTCCGGGGCATACTCTCAACCAGGCGTTGTTCGACAGCTAGCGGTATTTTCTTCCACTCGGCTTGGAGAAGACAGGTCAGTTCCTTCACCGATTTCGGACGGTGTGGGCACCCCTTAAGTCGACGCTCCAACTCGTCCCAGAGGTGCTCGATAGGGTTAATGTCCGGGCTCTGCGCAGGCCAGTCCATTCGATTAACCCCATTGTGACCATACCTAGCCATGGTGGACCTTGCATCATCACAGGTGGCATTGTCATCCTGAAAACAACATGGGTCCACCCCGTAAAACTGCCACAGCGTAGGAAGCGCCTGGTCATCCAAAATGGTGCAGCAGGTCTCGGCGTTGAGTCTACCAGGAATTGCGACCAAGTGTCCCGTGCCATACCAGGAGAAACACCCCCATAGCATAATTCCACCGCCGCCGAACTTCACAGTTGGCACAATACATTCCGGCAGGAGGCGTTCTCCAGGCAGACGCCAAACCCAGACCCTGCCATCCGAACGGTAGAGGGTGAAACTTCATTCGTCGCTCCAGAGAACCTGTTTCCACTGTTCAACGGTCCAGTGTCGACGTTCTTTGCTATTGGAGCCGAGAAGCGCTATTGTACTTGGTGATGAAAGGCTTGTGGGTGGCAGCACGTCCATGATAACCGAGCAGATGGGTTTCCTTACGGATGGTATTCATCGAAAGAACACTCCCGGATGCCTGTTGAAACTTCTCGCGGATGTGGCCCATCGATTTGGTGCGGTTCTTCCGAATTTCTCTGGCCAGCACCCGTCGGTCTCTAACTCCCAGTTTTGTGGGTCTGCCGGGTCGGGGCACATTCCGACAGTCACCTCTTATCTTCCACTTGCCAATCACGTAGGCCACTGTCGATTTTGGGTACTTCAACTCGCTGGATATGTCACGTATGGATCGGCCATTTGTGTGATACCCGACGATTACACCTTTCTCAAAATAAGAAAGCTCCGAACTGCGTGGCATCTTGCATGCGACTGGTTGCGTTGTTGTTTCCCACACGATATTTAACGACGGCGGCCATGACGTGTATCAGGACCGCAGATATCGTCGATTACAGGGGTGTCCAATTACTTGTTGGTAGATAGTGTACTTTGTTAGAAGAAGGGGCCATGAGTCAAGAATAAATTGTATATGACCTGTGTTGTGATGAGTAGAAATATTTTGTTAGAAGAAGGGGCCAGTGAGTCAAGAATAAATCTTATATGACCTGTGCAATGGTGAGTAGAAATACTTTGTTAGAAGAAGGGGGCCAGTGAGTCAAGAATAAATCGTATATGACCTGTGCTATGATGAGTAGAAATACTTTGTTAGAAGAAGGGGCCAGTGAGACCCCGACGTTAAAGTAAAGGCTCGACTTCCAGACTGAGATCGACGGCAAATCCTCTGCATTTCCACTTAAGCAGATGTTAGTGAACTACAAGAAAAATGAACTAAGCATCTAAGATTACTGGAAGAGAAATCGGTGGCTCGAACGCTGTTGGCAGACCGAAGACCCGAGCGTACATCCGAACTCGGGTCAACATCAACGAGCCGTTTTGCAAGAAGAAAGGAGGACGCTCCTTTTCCCGTCCGAGTAAGGTGAAGAAGGAAAGAACAAGCATTTATCTATCTCGAAGCAAGAGTCGGAGATTCAACACTATCCCAGCTTCATAAACCACGCATTTTGTGAGCGTTATCTTGTGGAAGCAAAGTATCATCCACCGACATATGTGTGCTCTGTGTGTGTGTGTGCTGTGGTTCGCGCTTCGGCTTAAGTCAACAGTGCGCCCTGTATGCGCACTACAGTAATTTCCTGTAAAACACTTGGATATAATCAACCCTACAGGAACTGTAAGTACAGTACCTTTTATTAATTTGACTGTCACCGGTTAAAGAAAAATACGAGGGTTGTACGGAAAGTAATGCAAAAGTGGGCATAACTTTTTTATTAACTGACAGAGGTCGTTCAAATTGCACATGTTGGTAGAGTAACTCTTCCTCTTCACAAAGGTACTACTTAACATAATCTCCATCCCAAGCAATGCATTTGCGCCATTGTTGAACCCAACTCTCGTATCCTCTTTGAAAAAAATTCAGGTGTGGACTGTTGTACCCACTTCTTCACAGCCACTTTCACCTCGTCTGTGTCATCAAATCCTTGTTCCCGGATACTGTCCTTCACTGGACCGAACAGGTGGAAGTCGGAGGGCACCAGATCTGGGCTGTACGATGGATAGGGGAGGAACCACCGACCAGCCTAATTAGCTGATCGCCTGATTTGTTGCCAAAGATATGTGTGACCTCGCATTGTCGTTGTGAATGTGGATCTGTTTCAGACTATTGTTCGATCTCTTCTTCCGTATGACTTCTCTAAGCTTCTTGAGTGTCTGAATGTACCGCTCGCTGGTCACGGTACGGCCACGTTCCAGAAAATCAAGGAGAATGACACCCCTGTCATTCCAAAAAACAGTCACCATGACTTTCTGTGTTGGTCGCTGGCTCTTGAACTTCTTAGGCCTTTTTGAAGAGGTGTGACGCGATTCCATGGAGTGATTTTTCGTTTTCGGATCGTAAAGATACGCCCATGTTTCATCCCCTGTCACCAGGTAGAAAAAGTGTCTTCATTGGCTTCAAACGCTTTCAGCAGAATAGAGCAGACTTCCACCTTTCTCTCCTTTAAATGGGCAATGAAGAAGGTTTACCATATAGGAAGATTTACTCTACCAACATGTGCAATTTGAAAGACCTCTGTCAGTTAATAAAAACATTATGCCCACTTTTGCATTACTTTCGGTACAACCCTCGTAACTAAGAGTTTAGGAGGACTCAAGCCTATGAGAACTTACGGACCAAACTGAGTTAAAAAGAAATTGTACTAGGCCCTTAGTACTTATTCAGGTTGCAGGCTAAATGACGATAAACTGAGTCTGATAGTTTGCTGCTGAAATCGAGGCTGCTAGGTGTATGTTTATGTAGTGTATTTGACAGTGACGCCTTCTTTATCTTTTATAGTTTTTGTTTTTGTTGCTTTTTTGTAATTAAATTAAATTTGTTTGTCTTGTACCAACCCCTGCAGTAGATTGATTCATTCTGAGTACCTATGAAATTTGTTTTTTTTGATTGGTTAATAAGTTTCGGTTAAGGAAAATTCTCTTGCCCTCATAAGGTTTCAACGATGAACAACCCCAGAATTAATATTTTGCATACGCTAAATTTTTAATTTCACCCCTGGGCGTGGCCGTCTCCCGGTGTGATACCCTTTTAATTTCTTTAAATGTGATTTTATTTGTGATTCGGGCATCCTGCTCGGAGTGTAACAATATCAATTCACATTCCCTAGCGGAACAACTGCATCATTGCAACTAGAAACAACTAGACCGGTATCCAATACAAAATAAAGTCTGCCGTTAGTTTGGAAGCAAAGCTATGCCCTGAAATGCATTTATCTCTTCCCTTTAGTGTCAGAACTGTGCGTTATGGAAAAGTAAAAAGTGTAAGCGAAACGTCTCGTAAAATATACTTTCGGAAACAATAAGGATTCTTCAAATGGGATTTTCAAAAGACGTGGTAATTACAGAGATACATTTTACTTTTACGCACTGTTGATTAAAAGCAATACGTTTTTAAAGTACACAATGCGTGCAAAAGGCTCTACAAAGGGAATGACACCAGGTTTAATATGTATCTTTCTAATCGGACTTTTTGAACCAGAGATACCGTTGCAAAAACAGAGTATACACATACGCTTTCTAGCAGCAGAACTGTTTCGAAAGCAGAAAATATACGTAAAATGTTCCCCAGCGATAAGGATGTGAGATACAAAAAATATTTTTTCGCATCATGGTTTTAGAAGAAGATATTGCGAGAAAAATATAATATACACTAACACCCCTAGAGGGAAAACTGGGAATTTACTGAAATATAAAACAACATAATATTTTGGAAGTAGAGATTTTTTTAAACTTACAATGACTTCAATCGTACACTCATCGTCAAAAAAATAGTTGCACCCAGAAGGACGTGTCGGGTTGCAATGCTATTCAGGAGGAAGGTAAAGTTTACCAGGAACAATAAATGATTAAACATTGAGACTGATATGGGCAATATTTATTGAGCTACACGCCACTAAGTAGTGTCTCTCAGTATGGCGTCGGACCGCCATGTTTGCTCACACAGCATGCCAGACGTCTCGGCATGGAGTTGTACAGGTTTCTAATGCTGTTCTGCGATAAACCATCCCGTGCAGCATGAATCTTCTAACGCATTTTCCTGCAGATTGTACAGTAGGGGTGGAGTGTGGATAGCGCGTCCAATAGCATCCCACACATTTTCAATCGGCGATAGCTCTGGCGATGCAGTAGGCCATGGCAGAGTGTCGGTGCCTTGAAGGCAAGCTCTCGATGCAGCAGCAGTATGTGGACGATCGTTGTCTTGCTGGAAATTCGCACCGGAGTGAGCGTTCAGAAAAGGTAGGGCCACTGGTTGCAGGACCTCACTAACGTAATTGTTGGGCTATCAAAGTGCCTGTAATGAACACTAACGGTGATCTGGCATCATAGGCAATTGCACCACTCAGCATGACACCAGGCCTTCTGGACGTGTGACGCTCGACATCAAACCGTTCACCTTGGCGATGACCACGGTGCCTCCACACACTGATTCGTTGGTAGTCTCTAAGACAAAAGCGGAATTCGTCCCTGAAGATCACCCGCTGCCATTCTGAGTGGCTCCATGACAGTCTGGCACGACACCATTGCAGTCTTTGGCGATGATGCAATGGGGTTAAGGGCAGTCGCCGTAACGGTCTGCGTGCGTGTAGTCCTACAGCGTGCAGCCGCCTGTCAATGGTGCTCGCACTAATCGGACGAGGCATGGAGGGCGCCACTGCTCTCTGAATATCCGCAATCGTGACTGTTGGGTTACTCCGCGCATGTCGGACATCTCGTCGGTTCTCTCTCTCCGTGGTTCGTCTACGTCTCCCAGACCCTTCATGTTGCTGCTGCGTACCTTGTTCTATTCACCGCCGCAACAGCGTGATATGGTGATATCCGCACGACCGGTAGGGCGCGCAATACGGCGATAAGACCATCCCGGAGCCCGACGACGCGGCCCCTCTCTAACACCTCGAATTGTTTCCGAACATTTCTCCGAGGCCTAATTCATTTGCAAAAGATACAGCCAGCACAGCAGCACGAGTCAGAATGGCAAGCGCGCGAAACGAGACGATTTTATGTAGCCGGTGAGGCACAGCGCTACGACTCCTCCTTGTTTGCGTCACATGCGCGTCCGAGCGTGATACTTGAATCATTTGCGTGTCTCACGATGTCAGATCTGTACCCGCCAAGTTTCATGCTTGTCGGTTGCTTCCTTCTGGGTGCTACTATTTTTTGACGATGAGTGTATTAAGAAAAGGTAAAATGTACTGCTTCATAGTATTTCACAAAATCCGTAAATATAAAATTTATCCTTGGTAGCATGTTGCACTGTGGAAGGTCATTCCATGCTGTCTCGATTCGTGCTTTTAAAGTCCATCATGGGTAACTGACTAGACAGGCATCTAGTAACCATATCCCACACTTGTTCAATGAAAGCAGAGGAGGCGAATACGCTGGTCCAAGGAAAACGTGGCACATATTTGGCATCCAGTATGTCATTCAGCGCTACACGAGCTCGGGCATTGTCTTGTTGAAAGATGGCCTCGGCCGTCCCGGTGGCGCAGTGGTCTAAGCGATGGCCTCTGATCATTCGTCCGAAAGGGGTCCGGATTCGAATCCCAGTGAGGCATGGATGTTGTGTTTGTCTTACGACACTGGCTCTCTCCCTTCCCTGGAACCAGTGACCCTAAATTAAGGGCGGGCGACTGCTTATAGCCCATTGAGTTGCTCACGGTGGTCGTTAAACCTCCAATCAAAAAACAAAACAAAAACAAAGATGGCCTCGGGGACTGGCTGCAGATAAGGCAGCACTTCATCCTCCACAACTTCTGCAATATACCGCTGGCTGGTCATGGTTCCGGCAACGTGTACAAGGCGGGAACGTGAATGGAAACAGGTGTCGGATCAGTATGACGTTACGTAACGCATTCCTCCAGCAGCCATTCGAATCCGTGGTGCCGTACAAGGATGTGTCCACCATGGGTCATTAGGTTGAACCGCGACTTGTCAGGAAACACTGTGTGCTGGCATTCATCGCGCTAGTGTGTTCGTTCTTAGCCTCTTTGAAGCTGCTGACATCTGTTGTTTAAGATCAAGAAAAGTCGAGGAAACTGATGATTAGCGACGGGGCCTCCTGAAGCAAAATGCGCCGGACAGCTTGATGTAATACCGACCTTTACTCTTGTGCGAACCCTTGGGTCGTGGCTGTTCGGTCCATCAACAGCATACGGTGGAGATGACAATTTTTTCGTGCGTTCGTCCGTCTCTGGGTTGCAGGACCCTCATGTCAGTTCGTCAGACCTTCCTCTTCGCATTGACGCCATATTCGCATCACTGTGCTCATGTTTCGTGCAACACGAGCGACGATGTGGTTGAAGAAAAATCCGCCTTCTCGCAGTCCAACATATCGGCTTCGCTCAAAGTCCGTCTGCTGTATTGTACGGGTGTCTTCTGTTGCGGCGGATCATACTCAGATACTACCACTAACTTACTGCCACAATTCTCTCGAATCGACTATGACCAGAGTTAGAAACTGGTCAGGAAGTTTGGACCCAACCCTGACAAATCGGCTTTGAACTATAAATTCAAATATATCATCATCATCATCAATCATTATCAATCCACTGCTGGATGAAGGTTTCCCCAAGTTTCTTCAACAACAGACTGTCTTGGGACAGTCTCCTCCATCCACCCATCTCTCACGTAGTCTTCTGGGCCTTTTTCTGTCCCTTGGAATCCAGTCTAAAATTTCGGTTGTTCATCAGTGGTCAATCCTTCTGGCAATATGTACAGCCCATCGCCATTTCAGAGATTTTACTCTGGTCATGGTGTTTTCCACTCTTGTCATTTTCCTGATCCACGAGTTACTTTTTTTTTTTTTTTTTATCTTTCTTGGTTACACCAAGCATGCATCTCTCCATGCTTCTTTCAGTTGTCTGCAGTCTTTGTATGTCTATTTTAGTTAAGGTTCACGTCTTGTGCTCCGTACGTAAATATTTGAAAGAATGCATTGAATAAGCACTTTTCTTAGACATACTGTCATATTGCTCTTAAAAATTGTACTGTTTCTTCCAAAGAAAAGCTCTCCAACCAAGTTTTATACGTCGACTAATTTTTTTATCAATGTGACCTTTGCTTGATATCTGCTTGACAGCAGATATCAGCAGATATCGATATCTGCTTGACAGCAGATATCAGCAGATATCGATATCTGCTTGACAGCAGATATCAAGCAAAGGTCACATTGATAAAAAATTTAATCGACGTATAAAACTTAGTTGGAGAGCTTTTAAAAGAAACAGTACATTTACCTTGGACAGGTAAATGTAGGTAACGGTTATCTCCAGCTTTTCCCCATCAATCGATAAATCTTAATTTCTTGTGAAAGCACTGTACTTTAGTTTTGTCTTCTGAAAATTCATTATTAATTTCATTTCTTTACTCTTCTTAGCAAGTTCCTGTCATATTCTGCAGCTCTGAAGTTTTATTTCAAAGACCTCTCAAGAGTTCTTTGAAATATATTTTTTTCTTTTCAAAAATGAAAGGGCAACAAAACCGGGTCGAAATCGGGTGTGGAACACCTTGACCCGACCCGTTTGACCCGCAAGAAGTTGTCGAACCCGTGACCCGTTTCCATCTCTATGACAATTTGCTTTGTGCATCCTGCTTTTATACCACCTGCGGGACAATACGACAGCATGGCTGGCACAAAATATTTGCACCTCCTCACGTGACCTACCCATTCTGCAAGTTCCAGTCCGATGGCTCACTTTTCATTTTCGACAAACAGCAGTGTAGTTAAACGAGCCTCAAGTATTCTCGCGAACCTATCTCATTACCGGAAATTTTCCGTGATATGGATACGCAAAAGGTGAGAACAGGGTTTTCCCGTTAATAAACAAAAGGAAGTACGAAAAGGTTTCTGCAAATTCTTAATTTTCCGTTAAGATCTCTTAAAAACGGCAATTTCTCGTTATTAATCGGAAATGAACAGGAGTATTTATCTCAATCAACGTATGAAAAATATTGTTTTTTTTTCTTCACTTCACGGAAAAGAATTGAATGCAGAATATCCTTCCTTAATTCACGAAAAGGAAAACGGCTCATGAATTTCAGGATTTTTTTACTCTGTCGAAATTTACCATGGTGAATGGAAACATAAATGCATTTTTATTATGAATTAGGGATGAAAACTTATTTTTGAGTACTTGATTTCTCTGGTGAATTAGGAAAAAGTGGCCTTTCCCCGCTATGCTTAGTGTAACGTGATTTCCGTATTTAGTATAGCCAACTTTCGCTTTTAAATATTTCGTAACTGCGAACTCTAACAGCACCACAAAATTTGCCCCTGTGATGGAGTTTTGTCTAAAAATTGGACAATAGAATCGTTGCCTCTATAAACTGTTAACACTTGTCTGTTAGTACGGCTACAATATTTACAGTGACGATTTATTCACTAGGCCTGATAGGTTCAATTTAATTTTCTTGTACTAAGCCGTACA
Organism: Macrothele yani; assembly: GCA_039090855.1. Lineage (NCBI taxonomy): Eukaryota > Metazoa > Arthropoda > Arachnida > Araneae > Macrothelidae > Macrothele > Macrothele yani. The sequence continues at coordinate 169,971,260 of CM077011.1, forward strand.
AGCATATTACGTTGGACACGTGGTTTCGTCGGTTTGTGAGTAAGTATTTTACTTAATGGAATCAATTAAAATAGGTTGTTCACGCAGAGATAACTGGAGTTCAAAGTCCGGCATTATGCAGCTACAGAAGTAATGAATACAGTACTAGCGCGCGCACACACACAGAATTAAAAAATAAGCGTTTGGGGCGCAGGACGTACGGGGGCTTCTGTCACGGACATTTTTTCAGACATTCCCCGTCCTGGAAGGGAGCTTCTTTTTTCTCGTTTAAAATTTCATTTGCTTGATGCGACTTTTCTATCTGCGGACGTGTGTTTAATTGCTGCAACCCGTAATTATCCTTGTAGATGCATCTAGGATGTCTTATTCTTTGTTTAGCAGTTTGAACTCTTAAGCACGCCTTTCACAGCAGTTGTTCAAGTTCGTGAATTTTATTGAATGTCGTGCTAGACATGCAAATGAATCTGATGAAAGACCATGCAGTCGAGCAACATAGATGTGCTTCCGATGAAAGTGGAAATGCCATTTGTAAGCTAAGAAATTTCCAGCGATGAATCATTTATTTTGTTCTTCTTTTTCAGAGTACATTCTAGATGTGGTCATGACCTTTCACCTGAGGCTCACGAGAGGCTTTTTTCGCATCAAACTGCTTCAGGTGGAACTCGGTGACGAGGTTATAGAAGGCTCTACAGATGACGTCACAGATCCTGTATGTGTCATTCACGTGACGGAAAACCACGGAACTGCCTCAGGTAAATAAATTCCGTAAGCCTGTATGCGTGTGCGGATTACTCACCGTTGTGTTCTGTCAGGTTAATTAAGGGGACATAGATGTTACATCATAAAATTCACGGTTGGGTGCTATTCGTGGAAGAGAATAACACTTATTTCACAAGTAGAATTGCTTCTGTGAAAAGAACAGAAAGTCCTTGTTACATGATGTAAAACGAAGATATGCTTGTAGATGTTTCGGATATTCTGTTGCGGCGGATTTTTTTATTAATCAGGAAATTATTTATTTCGTAGAAGACAATATTCATTAAAACTGAACATACCTGATAGGAAACATATCCATTTCTTTTTTTGTAATTTCTGAAAGCCGATAAATATTGGTCAAAAAGCAAAATGGTGGACTTAGTCGCCTTGAATCTCGCTAAACTGAACGAATGATGCAAAAATATATCATACAGTTAAATTTCGAGAAAGGGGTTACATGTGTCATGGAACTTCGGAAGTTTTGATATAGCAGTAATGAATGATTTGACAAAATGATCAGTCTCTTGTATTGGAATGAGACAAAACGTGAAATGCGACGAGGGTTGATAATTCTTGGGGAGCTCCTATGAAAGATGCGTTTTAGTAGCAAATCCTGGTCTAAGACGACGGTTCATACATAAACGCCACCTTTTCCTATTATTTTACTATGTCACTATGGAATTTTAACAATAATAGCATTATGCTACATAAAGGATCATACAGCCGTTTAAAGTGGTATTACGTGCATAAAAACATATCAACTCTTTTGTAATATTTATTTATTTACAGTGGAACTAAGTTTTTCTGTTTATTGCTGCAAAGTTTTCAATGACCAGATCACTGAAATTCAGTTTTTTTTTTAGAATCTTCAATACAGCAATCAGACATCTCAGAATAGCCTGTATTTACTGTTCTTCACGTAACATAAATCACATCAGAAAACTTGAAAATTACATATTCCTGAAGCAGGAATTGAACCCGTATCTCTCGATTTTCCTTCGACAATGTAATTTTCAAGTTTAATGTTACATGAAGAACAGTAAATACAGGCAATTCTGAGATGTCTGATTGTTGTATTGACGATCCTGGCATATCTCCACGTATTGCGAGAAGAATATTTCTTCCACAGAAGTTTTTTGTTTTTTTTAAATCTTCAAGGCTTTCTTTGTAGTTAACAGAGAAAGATGACTTTAATGCACAATCTCTCTCTTAACCTCGAGTCAAACGGATGTAATTCTCTTCACAGCTGAAAGGCTTCTCTCTATTGAAGACGTTGCTGCTGGAATTGTGAACAATGAATTAGCTAGTTTTATGTTTCTTCAAAAGTGGCAATCAGGACTGCCCTTACACACTGGCAAGCGGGGCACTTATCCCGCGGTTTGTAAGATCCCGTTCATTATTGGCACGAATTTTTTTATTAAAATAAAAATAAATATGCAGCATAAAACAAAATAACCATGAATGACCTTGCACAATGAAGCGAATGTTACATTGTTTATATGGGATATAAACTACATTGACAAAATTCACCGGACACCCCTTCAAAAGCATATGAACGGATCCTCTGCGTTGTTAAGAATCGCGGTACAGCTGCAAACGGTATATAAACATGCCTGCTGCTGACCGCGATCATATCGCACTGTAAGGTTCAGTGAAAATGTCGCGGCGGGGGAGAACTAACTTTGAGAAGGGAAATATTGTTAGGTGTTATATATTAGTGGGTTATCCATAAAAGAAACAGAGAGGCGTTTAAACATACCCAAGTCAACTGTTTTGGATGTACTGAATAAGTGGAAGACACATGGCGTGCCTGAAGCAGCAAAACGTACCGGCAGACCAAAGAAAATCAGTGACAGAGGACGTCGAAGCCTCAGGAGAGTCGTTACAGCTAATCGAGGGAGTACTGCACAAGAACTCAGTGTACAGGTGAGTAAAAATGCTGGAACCTCAGTATGTACACGTACCACTCGCAGAGAACTTCATTCCATGGGTTACCGTGGTTGTGCGGCTGCTCATAAGCCTTTCATCTCCACTCGGAATGCTGCTCGTCGTTTAGCCTGGTGTAAAGAACATTTATCGTGGACCGTAGATCAATAGAAACGGGTCCTATGGACTGATTAATCCATACACACGATCCATCAGTCTGATGGCCGTGTGTGAGTATGGCGGCAGCCGGGAGAACGCTATTTACCACAGTGTACTGTTCCTACGGTCAAGTTTGGAGCTGGCAGTGTACTCGTATGGGAGTACTTTTCATGGTATGGTCCCGGCCCATTGGTTATCGTGGACAAACCTGTTAACCAGCACGTCCACTTCGATATTCCGGACAATTATGCCCTACCAACTCTGTGGCAATACTATGGAACCGAGCCTTGTTGTTACCAGCAGGATCATGCACCAAGCCGTAAAGCAAGGTTTCAAAATTACGGCGTGGTTTGACGATAATTTCGTATCGTGAGTGGACTGGCCAGCACAGAACCCTGATTTTAATCCCATAAAGCACCTATGGGATGAATTAGAGCACCACATTAGAAGTTTGGAACCAAGGCCTACTACTGAGCAGCAGTTAGCGGCAGCATTATGCACTGAATGGAAGCGCATACCTATCGCCGTGTTCCAAAACCTTGTCGAAAGCATATCTGGAAGGGTCAGTGCGTGTATTAAAGCCAAAGGTGGACGGACACCGTACTAATGTATGTCAATAAATGCTATGTTTTGTTTTTCTTCTAAGTGTCAGGTGACTTTTGTCAATATAGTGTATTTCCAAATTTCAATATTGATTTAGGATCATATTGGCCATTCCAGTTACTGTTGCATCAGCAGAACGAAGATTCTGTTAATTGAAATTAATAAAAACAATTATTTTAAAATTGCCGTGACTCAAGAAAGGTTATCCAATTTGGCATTGCTGTCAATAAAGCATACATTATGTAAAAATATGGATTACAGCGGCATAATTAATTATTTTACTGAAATAAAGACAACAAAAACTTTGTAGATAAACTTGTGATAATTTATTAATTTTTTATGTCACTTTGTATCTTACTAGTTGTACATCCCGTTGAGATAAGAATAAAGCAGGTTATAGAAATCACTTATTGTTATTCAAGCGCTTATTATTATCTTTTGCGGATTCATCGTAAATGAATGTGCGTTGAAACATACCCTTGATGTGCTTTATTTTTCATGCATAGAAATAAAAAAATACGGAAGCGTTAGCCGGATGATAATCCTCCCTTGGTAAAGGACGTGGACTCCCTTTCGCGTGCTACCCCCTACCCCATATTTTTTTTTTGGGGGGGGGTATTGCTTTTTTGTTATTTGTTTTTGCATTTATCAATTAAGTCAACGACGTTGGAAAACATCTTTGTACACGATTTTTTTGTAAACATCTTTTCAGAATTTGGGAGTATTTCCCCTTGTTTTGGCACTGTAGTGCGTTGTTGCCGCCTTGCTCGATTGTAATCTGCTTTGCGGCGTTTAGCTTCAATCTCTTCATCTAATCAAAAGAGGTAACTTTCTTTTTTGACGTGGCATAGGCGAGGTTTTAAACAAGTCAAGTTTTCGAAGGACAGTTAAGTTCGTCCTTGCCTTACTTTGCGCCAGTAAAGTAAGACATCTTACGACCTACAACTGTGAGCTTGCACTTCCATCGCACCTGGAAAAAAAATTCCGAATGAAAGAAAAAGATGAGAACAAAACATTAAACAGCAACGGTTACGGATAACACGGTGTAAACACCGGAATATAAATGTTCGTCTTCTGTCAAACAGCGTACGTGGTTGTTTGTTTATGGTTAAAAAGTGATCCACGTCGTCGCAAGCCTTGCCTTTTATATGTAAAACACCCTTTGGTCCCAAACTACGCAGTGTTTCATATAAAGGAAATATTTTTCTGTAATCCGTATTTCACTTTACCTTCCGCATATTTTATACCATAGCGTGCGCCTCAATGTAATACATTGCAATAAGGCTTGCTACCAATGAACTCGACAAGTTTTCTTTTGGGATTCAGAAAAAAAGTGAAAAATCCCTCCTTTTCGACATTCGTTTTATTGTCGAGCTCTATGGAAGACGCCCGTGATAATGGCTATTATAGAAATCTCTGGACAGACCATGCTCAACATTGAAAGATATCACATTCTAGGAATACAGTGATTACGGACTAAAGGGTTCAAGAGAACACTGACTGAACAATAAACAAATACATAAGTACCTCTTCTCTACTCATTAGTTTAGAACTTCAACGATAGATTGGTATACCTCACATGGGAACCCATAAATTTTGTAATATATTTTTTAATCGAATTGTTTTATAAGTACAGCCCACCTTCCCCAGAGTATTTGCGTGGGGACCCGCAGACATTAGGAGCGGGCCTGGTGGCAACCATATTGTTGCCATGAAGTCCTTTTAGTATTTCATAGGGAGATTTATTTACTCATATTTATTTATTTTTTGAAGACCTCTGAACTGTAAAGAACTGTTAATTTGTTTTCAGAGGCACACAGTCGACTGTACCATATGTTTGCCGCAGTTTCATTAGGAGATCCTATGGAAAGTTTTCTTTAAATATTTTGGGTGTCAAATTTTTTCACCATTTAGTAAGCCCATAAACTTAAGTTTCTACTGTGTTTGAGAAACGACCTGAAGAGTGATTGGTAAAGTTATCGATGATTTCATGGAAATCTATTCTGCACTTTACCTTTACAGAATCTAACTCAGATTTATTTCTCTTTATATCTTTGGGTTGTTGCACATCATTTGCCAACTTTCACAGAAGCAGGAATTCTACTCTTCCTTTATTTCGTACACAGCTTTCATTTTTATTTTATTTTAGTGGCACAGAGAGTAATATCTAACCTTTTCATTTGTAATACATTAAACAAAGTATCTCATTACACAAATGCAGAAGAAAAACATTTGAGCTGAAAAACCTTTTCATAATTTTTTTCAGCAATTTTACGTAGCGAAAGCTGCGATCCACGCTCCAGCCTTCCTCATCGCCAATGTCGATAAAGTGTCTTCAGTTGCGTTTACTAAATGTGAACTAAAAAATATTTTGGTGGCATAAAACAAGAAAACAAGGGATTTTTCCTTTGAGATACTTAGTTGAAGCTTAAATCATTTTCGTTGAATGTGGTGCAAGTGCTGTAATCCATTTTAAGGAACGGGGGAAATCACTGAACCCCTACATGAAACTTAGGCTTTGGAAAAGAATAAGATTCAATACATGTGGATTACAATGCACGTGAAGAGCTCATGGATATGTTCCTTTCACTTGACGTCAAATAACATTCAAGGCTCTATCCTCGTAACCAATACCTCCAACAAGTGTTTAAGCCACAAGCTTAAAAAACAGAAAGTAAAAAAAAGTTCAAAAATTCTGCTTTCTTTTGAACTTTCTTGAAAAAAAGTTCAAAAGAAAGTGTAACTTTCTTTTGCCCAGGATTAAGTGGAGAATCAGAACTTCTTTCGGTACCTAGCGTCGGTAAAACTTTTCTGAATTTTTCCATTGTGACTGTACATGACAAGAGTAGATAACTGAGAACTCGTCTGCACATCAGAAGGCTCGTCCACCGCAATGGCAATATAGGGCAGTTCTTCTATTTGTTTGAAATTTCGTTTAGTGCTACCTCTTGAATAGCTTTGATTAAGTCATTCTGAATTGAAGATAAAGTGCCTTGAAAAACTGCGGTTGTGTCTAAATGATCATTCAGGAGAGGATGATGAACTCCGAAAAGTTGTGACGACCAAGGGATACGTCATGGTCATCATAACTTTTAAATAGGAGTTTTTGATTTGCTTTTAAGCAAGTTACTTCATTAGTAGTTTCAAAATATCTGTTTTTCCGTGTTATATTCTGTTCCAAATCATTAAATTTCAGCTGATAGTTAATTGCTTTATTTTAAATACACCAGACTTCAATAACCATGAAACACATATAGCGTATTAAATCCGTTTATTTTTGTGGTGTAATAAGCACAAAGATTCGCCAAACTTTCGCACTCCACTGGGAGGCTTTTTCAAGGCAATGGTAGACATAGAAATGCAGGGAACTGGAACACGTAAAGAACGAAGATGATTTTTGAAAATAACGTGGGTGTCACCACGAGCATATTACATGAGTTTTTGTCACGCAGTTATACGGTGCGTCGCAATATGTTTCCATCTTTTAATAACGCATGCCAAACCATTGGTAGTTCAGTAGAGATCATATTATTGCATTCCAGTTTTCTGGATAGGATTTCAACTGTTTCCTTGATGGCGATCTCTTTAAAATTCGTGTAAGGGGCAATTCTTCTAATACTATTCCATACAGGAGCGGTCGGGCAATGCATGACTTCTCTGGCGAGGGCTGTATTCTGCATGTCCTGGTTGACACTTCGTACGTGTTCTTTTCATCTAGTGTCCAAGGATCGCTTTGTCATTCTGATATATATCTTTTCCGTGTTGTTAGGACATACCAACGGTATAGCGTACACACCCGACTTTTCTTTCTCACACTGTCTCTCCTTGCAACTTGATATTATATGTGATAACGGGGTCTGGGACTCCATTGTTATTAATATGTTGTATTTACGAAATAAATTCTTTAACCGATATGTAAAGCGTGGGACATATGTGATGGATCCTGCGCATCTCATCGTCTTACTAGGCGATTTTGTTATTACTGACATAAGATTTCTTACAGTCCGATGCATATTCTGTCTGTGTCATCCTTCTTATATCCAGCCTTTTTAGACCTTTGCTATAAATATTATCGATTTCTTTATTATTTAGGTAGTCGGGTTTGCATACGTTATACGCTCTATAGAACCATGCTCAAAATGCAGAAGTTTTGTACTCTTTTCTGTAGTGCGAATCAGGAGGGACAAGGTTCGGCACTGCGGTCGGAACTTGTATTTACCATTGCCTTGAGAAAGCTTCCCAGTGGTGTGCGAAAGCTTGGCGAATCTTTGTGCTGACTACACCACAAAAATAAACGGATTTAATATGCTATATGCGTTTCATGATTATGATAGTTAATTGTTTCGACAATTTTTTTCAATTCTTTGGCGACCGAAGTGCAAAAAGTCCAGCGCGTTATGCAAAATGTGTTGCAGAAGATTTGCATTTTGTTTATAAAGCATACAAGTTGTTGAAGTTGTCGAAACCTCCAGAACCCCACGCGTTATCAGTTGTTGAAAAAAAAAGTATGGCGAACAAAATAATTAATTCAGGTTTTCACACCTTGCTAACCAAAGCTAAAATATCATATTGGGACACTTGAAATTTCTTTACATAAGTATATTTTTTTAACCTTTTGTAAACTTTCTAAAATTAGACAAAGGGGACAGGGTCCACTATGTTTTATTACTTCCAGTTTCTTCGGTAAATTTCTCCTTGAAAATTTTTCAATAATTTTTGTATTTCATTTTGTGTGTGTGTGTCAGTCTAACAACCACAATGAGCAACTCCGAATGCTACAAGCAGTCTCTGTCCCTAATTCAGGGCTATTGGTCCGAAGAAGGACAGAGCGCAAAAATTCATTTTTCAATGAGCGAGTTATGAAAGTCAAAAAACAGATTTTTTTTTTTTAAAAAAAGGTGCACAAATTCGCCCATTACAAGAAAGCACAGTGTTTTTCTGATTAAAATACACACGTACAAACGCAAAACAATACTCAGGCTGAAAACTCACTTGTCACTTTTATCAACGCGGCGAGAAACGATGGCCGTAGCGAACCGCAATTAACTTGTTGCATATACATATCTGATAACTGCGTAGTAGAGTTCCTTCCCTACCTTAGCGTGGTGACTTGGAGTGAGGATAATTTAGTTGAATTTGATTTATCTAAAACCTAGTACTTTGTTAAAAATAACAAAAACATTAAAATCACCTATATAAGTAAAAAGTAAATGATTTTCGAAAAGTGGTAGCTTGTGTTGACTGTAGTTCTCTATAGCATAGATTTAAGTAGAACAGTTGTACGTCGGCATATTTAAGTGATTCATCGAAGTTATTGCGATTGTTGCCGAACATCTAGGAAAGTCGGGTTCTTGTATCGATGATTTTAAACTAAATTCCGGGGAGAAGCATCTCGATTTGTTTGCTCTTCGCTTCTGATTCTCACGCTTTTCAATGGCTAGTAACTCTAAATCACCAGATGATCGACTCTCTTCAACTTTTCATGGTCATGACGATTAAAAAGAAAAAGAGTGACTAAGGCCGCTTACTCTCTTGTGAGACGTGTTAATCGACGTGAATACGCTCGGCGTTGGTGACTGATGATACACAGATCAACGTAAACAAAGGGAACTCAGCGATGCGTAGATGGGTGCGCAACCACGTTGTGTCAAGGTCTTCTAAGATTTTCTCTGCTGTAGCAGATGTATTGCTGTTGGACGTACATGTTCTGAACAGTTTCCTTCCTTATTTTATAACTCAATTCCCAGTTTTTCTGATGGCTGCTAATTTTTCGAATTTTGTGCCCTAGTTTATTTGTATATTACTGAAGCACATCCCTCGAGCTGAGACGGTTCACTTTGTCGTGGTACACTAAAATCAAGCTTAAAACTGTTTGATGCTACGCAGTCCCTAGGTTTAGAATGCCACATAGTGATTATCTTTAATGTCTTTTCCTCAGAATTGAAAAGTCATTTAGTCTAGTAAGGTATCCGCCACGACTATTGCCTTTTCTAGGGTTCTAAACCTGCGTTATTGCGCATGTGTACCAGCAGCGATTTCTCTATTCTGGCTAATAATGCGCAGCTAGGATATTAAAATTAGAGACCGGATATCTGTACATGTTCGTACGTCTTTTACGTGACAAAAATATATTGAATTAACTCTATTACTTAATGCACCAGTCCTATCTGAAAAAAAGTGGGGCGGTGATCAACGTTGGATGGTTTAACAATAGTATTTCTCCTTAAATGTGCAGATACCCCTTCCGGGGAAGATTTACCCCTGTGTCACTGTTTATGGGTATTGTCAAAGGCGTTGCATCTTCCTTACAATCAAATGAACGTGCCTGCCCCGCAGGACGCACATGAGATAAAGGCAGATGGCAGCGAGACGTTCTGTCCGCGTAACTCAGTTGGGAGAGGGACTTACTCCGGAGTGAGGGAACCCGGGTTCGATGCCCGGCGCGGACAAACTTGTACGTTATAGTTGGCATGAGCAGGCAAGGGAAGAATGTATTTCTCCTACTACCATAGGTCATGCGGTTTAGTCGGCGCCGACGTATGCGCAGTGGCGTATCCACTAAGGTGTTAGTTGGGGCCGGAACCCCTCGTCCTTGGTTTACGACTTGTTGAAAAAATAAGATTTGATAGAAAAAAAAATGAAATTTAAATTTCACAAAAGTTTTACTGTTTGCTGGAAATGAGAAGTCGACACAAGCTTTCAACGCAACTCAATTTAAACTAAAATGAAAAATATAAAAAAAAGAAAAAAAAATCAGTTTGATTTCTTTAAACCGGTGGTGTACCGGGACAGTTTTCCACCACGAGATCGCGTGGATGGCGACACTACATCACACAGCCAATGGCACCGAACGTCACAAATAAAACGTATTATGATTGGTTGTTACTTGTTGCGGAGTGCTCTGGCTCTTCTTGCTGCAAAGGTCTCATGGTTGACCTTGGCTCACCCTCTTGATACACGTGCTTATGAGTTCTGACTGAGTGATGAACTATCTAAAACAGCACGTCGAATTGAGGTACGTTTGAAGTCGGGAAATAAATACGAGTATTTCATACTGTAATGGGTGCATTGTTTATTTTTAACATGTAAGATTGCGTATACCGTGCATTGTTGGGATGTGAATCGATTAAAAATTCTAACTGATTAATAAAAAATTCGTTAGTTGATTAATCGTTTCTCCAAATAAAATCGTCTGCAGCACTATTTCTGGGAACGCCCCCTTTTTTTTTTTTTTTTTTTTAATCGCTGAACCCCTCCCATACCAGCATCCTGTATACGCCATTGCGTGTGCGTGCTTATTTTTCTGTGTGATCAACAGTGAGGAATACTCCGTGTTGATTAGTAATGCTTCGCAAGACCGTTAAAATCGGAGAAGGGGGGATATCAATACACTTCATGCCGTAAAAATCTATCAATCAATATACTTACTTGTTCAGTTTATTAGGAATATGTTTACTTACTACTTAGCGTTCACAACAATCTGTTGTTTCGCAAAGCGTAATTTGAGGGACGTGCGCCGGAAGCTATGCTTTTTTTTTCTTTTCGCATGTATCAAGCAAGAAAAAAACATATGGAACTCTGTTATAATGCACCAAGTTAATTAACATGTAACTTGCCGAAAACCCATGCTATTTTCAAGTGTGGACATAGATTTTGCTAAGTTTTATCGGTACAGGTTTCATTGCTGACAGATTGAACTTATAAACACGTTAATTGTTTCTCTCTTTTCTTTCTTTCTTTTGCAAGCTTTTGTTTTCAACGAAAACATGAAATTTAAATGTGTTAAAAAAAATTGAACTGAAAATTAAAAACCATATGTCTTAGGATTCTTTTAGTTACTTCTCGACTTAGAGGCAGATCAAATAACGGGAAAAACAAACGCCCTATTGTCAAAGGATAATTTTGACTAGAAATAAAAATTAGTTTTCCCTCGCCAGCATTTTAAAACTTGGTTTCCTGATAAATTTTGAGGAATACCAAACTTTTAGCAACTTCAAATCTTTTAAATATTCCGAAATTGTTTTGCTAAGGGGATCCCATTTGAGAAACAAAGGGAGAATTTTTAAGTACTTATCACGAAAGGAGTATAGGTATGTATAGCACGTTATCAAAAACTCTTGGGTATAATTCCTTCGAATTTCGCAGTTATTTCACAAATTGTGGGCTTGACTTGATTAGAAATGCTTGAAAACAAAACAAAAGAAAGAGCAGTCTATTTTAACTAAAATGCCAGTGGAATTGTATCTCGTTCACTCATTAAATTGCTCCACTGTTGAACGTTATTACTATCTTGACGCACATTATTAAAGGAAAAATGGGCTTTAAATATCTGCGATACGTTTAAAGTAAATTTGTATTTTTGGTCTTCGAAATGTTTAGTGCTTTTTGCAAGTGCTCAACAGGATTACTGTTGTGTTTAGCATCTCAACATTCTAATAACATTAAAATACGTCTATTTTAAATTTTTTTTTTTTAATAGAAAAAATTGTTTCCGATGATGATAAGGAAATTTACTATCAAGACTGGAATTCATGTTTCGATATTCAGTTGGCAGATGGTAAGTCACATTTCTTCCTGAATTGATAATTAAATAAGCGATTGTGACACTATTTTGAAATGCAAATGTATGTATAGTATATGTTTTTTGAAACGTTCGCGGTTATTGATGAAAATGTTACAAAATAATGTTCCTTCAACTTTGTGTTCGTGGAAGAACTGAAGTCTGTGTTCTGGATATTTTGGACTTTTATTTCAAATAAGTTTTAAAAACGTGGAATCACACAAACAAATATGGGGTTATACAATTTATATACCATATACTTTTTTAAAAAATTGAAGTTTCTTTTTCTCACAAACTCGATGGACTTCTTTCTTTGCCGATTGAAACATGCCGTTAAGAGTCCAAACGTAAAAAAAAAAGCTGAAATACTAGAACGTTGTGAAACAGCGCGGACAAGATATCTGAATTCAGTTTGTAAACAAAAAGGCAAACATTGAAGTAAATCTTATTTTTAGATTTCATTTCAAGCAAAAACAAGTTCATTTCTGATAAATATGTTAAGTACCATTGTACATCACATTGATACCAGCTATTACAAAATCCGTTTTTATTGGCGTACGCAAATGATATATTGCCAAGCTTTCATGTGTCAGTGTTTTTTCTGGGAGAAAGGATATTAACAACAGTTGTTCAGATGCCAGTGCCTATACGTATCTTATTTAAGGCGTTTCTAAGGGAAAATGTGAAGCCAGGTATGTATGGCTGCAGTCCGATGAAATTTATGCGGAAACTGCTGATCGCTGTTCATTCATTTATGTGGCTTCTGACTTAATCTAAAATGGAATTTATCAGGTATATCTGTTGAAGTCCCCAGACAGCGCTCAGTTAGAAATATTTTTTATTTTTTTAGGCTTCAGCAGAGATATCATAAATTCCATTTCAGATAAAGTCAGAAGTCGCATAAATGAAAGAACAAGAGAAGTTCGTCACAACCTCAATGAGCAGAATGCAAATATTTAAACCTCATACACTACCCACATTGGGACTGCCATCAGAGAGTCAACTGTGAAATCCTCACAACATAGTGTGCATGCAACGATTGTGTATCACGTGACTTGCATCACCTATGAATTGATATCCTACAGTTCAAGGCTTTTTATTTGCTTTTTTTTTTTTTTTTATTTTCACAATGAGGGATGAAAGCACAGGAGGGATCTCAAGAGAAGTGTGTAAAGCTCTAAAATCTCTTCAGAATGGCAAGGCTCCGGGAGTTGATGGCATAACTGCTGAGATGTTGAAATATGGTGGTGACTATAATTGACTGGTTAACTGAAATTTGCCAGTTGTGCTGGGAGTTAGGAATGGTCCCTCGGGATTGGAAGGATGCTATCATTGTTCCCTTGTATAAGGGAAAAGGTGATCAGACTGAATGCAAGAACTATCGTGGTATTAGCCTACTGAGTGTGCCAGGGAACGTGTTTGGTAAGGTTGTTATTGAAAAAGTACGGGGTCTTACATCAGTGAAAGTGTGGGATGTTCAGAGTGGTTTTATGCCTGGTAAAGGCTGCACTAACCAGATTTTTGCATTACGCACGATGATTGAAAAGTATCTGGCTGTTGGGAAGAAAGTTTTTACTGCCTTCATAGATTTAGAGAAAGCTTACGACCGAGTGAATAGGACACTTTTGTGGAAGGTATTGAATGAATATGGTGTTACTGGGAATCTACTTAATAGTGTAAAAGCCATGTATGCTGGTAGTAGAGCTTGTGTACGAGTGAATGGTGTTTTATCAAAATGGTTTTCCATTGGTGCAGGAGTTAGACAAGGTTGTGTAATGTCACCATGGCTGTTTAATATATTTATGGATGCATGCATGCATGCGTGATGCCAAAATAGATAATAGTGGTTTATGTCTTGGTGATATCCGTGTGTGCAGATTGCTGTATGCTGATGACACTGTCCTGTTGGCAGAGAGTAAAAGTGAGTTGCAGAATATGTTGACTCGGATGCACGAAATTTGCATGAAATTCAAACAGTTGAAATAAGGGAAAAACCAAAGTTATGGTGTTTGAGAGAGGAACGGGTAGCACTGAATGTAATGTAAGTATAAATGGCACTGTGATTGACCAGGTGAGTGAGTTTGTGTATTTAGGAAGTATGTTTGACAGAGAGAACAAGTTGGATGGTGAAATCAGTAGGCGAGTGAATTCTTCTTTGAAAGTCATAGCTGCTCTGGGAGGTTTTCACAGGAATGATGGGTTCTGTAGAGAGTCCCGCATGGCTGTGTATGAAAGTGTAATTGTTCCTACTCTGATGTATGGCAGTGAAACCTGGGTACTGCAGAAGAAACATAGGAGTCGTTTGTGTGCTGGAGAAATGCGTTACTTACGTGGGGTTTGTGGCAAGACACGATGTGATTGTGTGAGAAATGAAGATGTATTGCAGTTGTGTGATATGAAGCAAAATGTTGTTAGCAAGGTGGAGACCAATATGCTTTGGTGGTTTGGCCATGTTGAAAGAATGAGTGATGAAATGCTTGCTAAGAAAATCTTTTCAGCCCAAGTGGCAGGAAGGAAGGGCAGAGGAAGGCCAAGGAAGAAATGGGTGGATCAGATTCAGGAGTGTCTGCATGAGAAAAAGATTATGAGTATGAAGTATAAAATATCTTGTGTACGGCGTGTAATGGATATTAGTGAAGCACGAGTTGTATGTCAAGATCGCTGTAAATGGAGAAGTTTGATATGACAACAATAAGTAAAAAATACCTGGAAGTTTGTACATATTTCTTTTTGGAGCTAACCTCTGAATCTCAGAGAACAGCTTAGTGATATGTATGTATGTTTTTTTCACGTGGAAATTTTGATTTGACATGCAGTTTGAAGTTTACTAAACACAACCTCTTTTCAAATGTTAACGCTTCTTGTGAATTTTCTCCGCATAGGTTAGTTTGTCTGCCTCGATAAGGCCATTAGTTAGTGCGCAAAAGATTGGCAATATCAGTTGCTTACGCCAACAAACTCGAATTTTCTAATAGCTTGTAATTCCTCGTTCTTCTGCAGCAAATGTTTTCCAGAAGCGCCCCTGCACTCCAATTCGCTTTTTTTTTTTTTTTTTTTTTTTTTTGTATCTGTTAGCATCAGATATGATTAATCTGGTATGAGAATTTGAACACAGTACTTGATGATGGCAATGAATTCAATTCATTAATGAAAGATAAGCATTGAATTGTGTTCAAAGACTTAATTGTTGGAGAATGTACTTTAGAATTTTCCGAATCCTAAGCAAATTATTTCGGACGAAATTCATCCGGCGTTGCATGAAAGCTTAGAGTTTCTACGTTTTAATTTTAAAACGTATTTGCGCTGTTATGCATTTGTGATTTTATTTTGTATCTGCGGTGTAGTGTAGATCTTATTTCGCAAATCACAACAGTTGAAGAGGGCGTGTTCAAGTACAGTTACATGAAAGCAAACTGCTGACTGCTCTTGTTTCGTTACATTATTTTTTGTGCTTCGCATCATATGCGGGAATATAATTTTTTCTAGCGAAAAAAATGTTATAATGAATCAGGTGGTTCCGATGTGTTACTTTCTGGACTACTTTTTTGATGGTGGGAATAACACATCCTTCTCTTTATTGTCGTGGATTAATACTGATGTAACGATTTCTGCTAGAATTTGCCGCATTGTTTCGCGTGAAGTGATTGGCATGTATGAAAGATATAAAATGTCACGAGATCATCAATGACGTGATAAAAATCTGAGCTTTGTTTCGCATTGATAGCCACTTCGCTTTATTGGAGTTTGCCGGCTTTATGATAACAGCTCGATTATGACCTCGTTGATTTGACTACTCATCGGAGGTTCATGCACCATCTCTGATGGAGTGGTTGGGAAGGTAACTTAACATGCCACTCAGTCTCCGTTCAAGCTGGTCCTAAGATGAAGTCTTCCCTGTGAGAATGAAAATGCTTCTGGCGGTTTCCTCTGCAACTCGTCAAAAACAATGAAGAAGTAAAATAGTATAACACACAAACAAAATTAGCACAAGGCTTGAAGATGAGCATTAAAATACGGTTTAATAGGTGTAAACGGAAATGCTGAGATTACAGCCAAGCTTTTGCTCTAATAAGGGGTGTTTTAAAAAAAATACCAACAACATACACACTATAGCTGATAAATTTGGAATAAAATAAAATTCTGAAGTAAAATAAAATTTTCTTTAAAACATTCACTGAAATTCTTTACAGAAACTATACTGTTCATGACCATGACAGTTTCTAACAAATTTCTGCAACAATACAGCTGCTTGGAGGTACCGCGCTTGTTTCACTGTTAGTGCGCTAACGAAGTAGAACCTGATTGGATAGAAAAGCAATGTAAAACACACTAAAACATATTTCTGTAAGAATATTGACATACGAATGAAATTTCACTGGGTAAACGTTATGAGCTGACATGTGAAGCTTCGCCCATGGTGTATGGAAAAACTCCTTTCTGTAACGTTAAAGTTTGCTAGCCTGTAGAAAGACATGATGCCGTTGATTCTTATGTATATCCTGATCAGTCGACTAAAATGAGCATCAAGGATAAAATGGATAGGAGTATTGAAGCTTGAAATCTGACAGAAACAATGTGAGTTTCGGTTACCATTACGATTTAAAATGAAAGTGTTAAATCAAGACAGCGAAAAACTGGTAGATCATGTGAAATACAATATGTGCTGACATCTCCAGTGTAGAGGCTTTTACAGATTGATATTAAGGTTTTGAAAAATTGGGAAATCATACTAGAACTTCATGAAAAGGAACTGTAAAATACAGCGTTGGAAAGAGGTATATGACCGACGGTCATGTATACGGTATAAATGATTCCTGATGATAATGCATAGTATGGATAGGTCCCTAGTAAGCCAGGCTGGGCGATGGTTTATAAAAATGAAGATGCAGGCATTTATGATTCCTCCAAGACCCTGTTCCATAATTTGCTGTTTACTTTCCTGAAACTGCTAAAATAGTAACCTAGTAAGTCTGGACAATGTAATGCAAGACTACTTCCTGAAACCTCTGAATTAACGACTTAGTGCCCCGCACGGGGATAACTGGTTTTCCAGTTAATTGGAAAGTAACGCCCCCACGGCCCTAGCTTACCTTGTGACCGAATATCTTGTCGTTTCGTCTTTGTACGATGCCATCACCGCAGGGACAGCTGTTCATCCAGCTGATGGGGAGTGGCGACCCCACGGCCCGAGTCGACTCATAATGTATACTGTTTTCCCATTTTACCCTTTTGTTTTTATCTTGCCACGCACCCGCTTCTGTTGTGGGTTGCTGAGGTTGTGACTATGCGCCAGCGCCAGAGTTTGGTTTCTCATTCTCGTTCCTTTATTCCCCATTTTATGTTTTCCTCTTTGTTTTTCCGGGCTAGTTAGCTTGACCTACCAGCATGTTGTCGTGTGCGGTGACCCGTAAGGTGAATAAGGGAATGCTGGAGGCTGAGATGTCTATGGACCTGGGTGTAGTTGTCGCCAGCTACCAACATTCCTTTTTGCCCCCTGCTTCACCCTTAACGGTCGGCTGGGAACTAATCCACTGCTAGTCAATGAGGTCAGTGGCCGAGTAATGTCCTGTCTTCTAACGGCTTGTCGTTGTGTTCGACAATGTGAGCTTGGGGATAGTGTGGGCATGCCAAAGAGGTGTTTCAAGACTCGTGGAAACTCTCTGTACTCGCCAAAAGCATGGCTGCCCTATGAACTTGCTATATCCGCTGCCTATTCCTAGAGCCGTGTCCGGCGTTCTTTGGGGCTTGTGGACCTCCGGCTCTCCCCAGTTGGGCTCCGTGGTGGGTGGGGAGGTCAGTGGACGAATTATCTTCACTATTTATGGATACTCTTCACTCTTACCCTTCTGTCAAACAGAATAATTCTTTGGACAAGGAGTCTAGCTCCGCAAATAAGAAACTGCGTACTTTGCCGACTTACACTGCCCGCCTTTTTATCGTTCATGCACGGGAAGTATCTCACAAACTTAGCTTGAAATTTCCGTTCTAGATTCAGGAGGCCCAGCAGGGGGCTGTTGGGTCACCCAAAAGTGTGAAGAAGTTGCAATCAGTATATCTTTTAGTAGAAATGTCAACTCCACGCCATGGTGAATTGCATCTAAATGTCTGCAACTTGAGTAGTGTCATTGTGGATATCAAGCCTAACCTGACCCTGAATTCATCCCGGGGTGTCATCTTTAAACGTGACCTCGTGGATGTTTCAGAGGATGAACTTCTTGAGCAGATTGCTAGCCAAGGTATAACAGCAGTGCGTCGCATCGAGTTTTGCCGGAACGGGGACCTGGTGGACTCCAGGGCAGTCATTCTGACCTTTGATCGCCCAACTCTATCATCCTCCATCCATGCTGGCTATTTGAACTGCGTTGTGCATCCTTACATTCCCAACCCCCTTCGGTTCTTCAGATGCCAAGTGTACGGGCACTCGCATAAGTCCTGCCGTGGTGCTGCAGCTCCCCATTGTGTGAACTGCAAAGGTGACCAAACTGCCAATGCGAGGGACTACCCGAGGTGGATTGAGGAGCGGCCGCCCCGGTGGCGTAGTGGTCTAAGCAATGGCCTCTGATCATTCGTCCGAACGGGGTCCGGGTTCGAATCCCGGTGAGGCATGTATGTTGTGTTTGTCTCACGGCATTGGCTCTCTCCCTTCCCTGGAACCAGTGACAATAAATTAGGGACGGGCGACTGCTTATAGCCCATTGAGTTGCTCACGGTGGTCGTTAAACCTCCAAAAAAAAAAAAAAAAAAAAAAAAAGAAAGAAAGAAGATTGAGGAGCGGAAGATTCAGGAGGTAAAGACCCTCGAACATCTGTCTTACCCTGAAGCTCGACGAAAGATCGTTCCCGCTGCCTCAGGTGGACACACTTACGCTTCCGTATTGACTTCTAAAACTTCCTTTGCTACTGAGACGGACATCACTGTTCCGAAAGACTTCCCTTTCTCTGTCCGGGATTTTTATCCTACTGGGCTGAAGGCCCTTGGAGTTTCTAGCACCGATACTTTGTCAACGCCACCGCAGACCACTGCTCGGAGATCTCCTGCTACCTCGCCCAGGCGCGTGGCTCCAGAACTGGTTTCAGGTGCTACGACGTCTATTTCTCCTCTTGGTAAACAAAAAGGAAAGCACAATAAATTATCGGGCACACGGTCTCACACAAAGGCCCAAGCCGGAACGAGTTAACCCAAGTCCTCATCTTGTAAATATCCACCAGTCCTACCCCCGGATAGCACGCCGCCGAGGGGCACTGCAGAACTTCCTGAGAAACTGATGGACTCTTAGACCTTTTAGACGTCCAATGTTTTTCCTGTTTTCATCACTTTTTCCCTTTTATTTTTCATCATCGTTTGTATCATCCAGTGGAATTGCCGAGGCCTTTGACCACGTATTGACGATGTGAAGGGCTTGCTGTCTTCACATGCACCAGTGTGCCTGTGTCTTCAAGAGACTATGCTTCGCACTACGGACACTTTTTCCGTGCGCAGACATAGCATCTTTCGTAAAGATTATGAGTACGGGGCTATCGCTTGCGGGAAAGTGGCCGTTCTTGTGCCTCATGGTGTTCCTGTCACAGCAATCGCTCTGCATACGAATCTGCAAGCGGTGGCAGTTATACTTTCTGTGCACCTTCTGCTCACGGTCTGCTAAATCTACTTATCACCAAATGAAGCAGTAAGCCTTTCCGACTTGGAAGCTTTGGTTGACTAGCTACCGCCTCTATTTTTCCTTCTTGGATATTTTAATGCACATCAACCGCTGTGGGGAGACAACAAACTGGACTCTAGGGGTCGCGTTGTCGAGTCCCTGCTGTCCAGCACGTCACTGTCTCCATAACACGGGGACACCCACCTACTTTCATGAACCCAGCCGCTCGTACTCAGCCATTGATCTTTTGTTGTGTTGCCCATCCATATTTCCTGACTTGTCCTGAAGCGTGTCTGGTGATCTCCTTGGCAATGATCATTTTCCAATTTTCCTTCGTCTCGCAGGTGACGAATTACTGCCTTCTCACCCGTCCCGCTAGATGATACAATGATCGGGCCAAATGAGACTCCTTCACTGCTTCAGCGACTATCACTCTAGATATGGTGTCCATAAGTACAGTCAGTGATGCTGTTGCGGAGGTTACGGATGGTATTGTGCATGCCGCAGAATTTTCCATTCCCATGACTTCAACTAAACTTCTAGGTTGTACAAAGCCTTGGTGGTATTCCGAGTGCAAAGCAGTTCGTCAAGCTCAGCATAAGGCTTTGGGTAGGTTTCGTCGATACCCCACAGACGCCAACTTGCTTGCTTTTAGGAAGGCAAAGTCCTATGAACGACTGGCTCGTTGTCGGAAAAAGGTAATCTTGGATCCAGTATGTAACGGGAATCCAACTCGTCTACCAGCTTCAAGAAAGTTTGGGATCGGCTTCGCAAGATTCGGGGAATGTACCCATCTGGAGAGATCTTCATTCTCGAGAGTGGTGGAGGAACGGTTGTCGACACTCAGGGTATTGCTGACTGTCTTGGCGCAGCGTTTGCTTCTATGTCCAGCAGCAGCAATTATTCTCCTTCGTTCCAAAAGTTTCAGACGTCTTGAGAGGAAACGCATATCCTTCCGCACGTTTTCCTCGGAAGACGATAACAGTCCGTTGACAGCGATGGAACTGAAATTGCTTTAAATCTGTCTGGACGAACGTCAGTCGGACCAGATAACATCCGTTATGAAATTCTGAAGCACATTTCTCCGTCATATCTTGACTGTCTACTAATCCTGTTTAACAGGATTTGGCATAAGCACGTTTTTCCCGAGTCTTGGCGTACGGCTATTGTGATACCGGTTCTTAAAACTGGTAAAGACCCGACGAACCCGTTCAACTACCGACCGATCGCTATGACGAGCTGCTTGTGCAAGGTTATTGAACAAATCGTCAATTTTCGGCTCATCTTTTTCTTGAATTCCATCACCTTTTGTTTCCTCACTAGAACGGATACAGTCGGCTTTGCTCTACTACTAATCATCACCTTCGCCTTGAGACATCTATCAGGAAAGCATTTGTACGACGTCAGCAAATGGTCTCCGTGTTTTTTGACATGGAAAAGACGTACGATCTCACTTAGAAACACGGCATTCTCCGTGATCTGCACGACTGCGGATTGCGGGGTAACTTACCAACTTTTATTGCTGGTTTTTTCCAGAACCGGACATTCCGTGTGCGTGTCGGTTTGACTCTCTCTACGCTTTACTCTCAAGAGTAGGGTGTTCCTCAGGACTCCCTTTTATCGGTCACTTTCTTCATTCTTCGTGTCAATCACATTTTCACATTACTTTCTCCGATGGTTCGTGGGACTATGTATGTGGATGACCTTCAGATTTCCTGTGCCTCCGTCAACATGTACACTATTGAGAGACATTTGTAGTCTGCTATTAATTAGTTCTCTTGAGATTTTCATAGTGGTTTCGGCTTCTCGTCCCAGAAAACTGTTTGTGTGCATTTTTTCCGCAAACGTGGTTTTCACCTGGACCCTCACCTCCGTCTGGGGAGCACTACTATTCCTGTGGTCCCAGAGGTTAAGTTTCTGGGATTAACCTTCGACCGCGCACTCACCTTCCGACCTCACATTCTATCCTTGAAGGGTAAAGTGCATGCGTTCACTGAGTATCCTGAAGTGAGCAACTGTCTCTCCAGTTCATTGAGTATACTACAGTTCTATACCAAGTTGAAATATCTACCTGATCATCCACTGCATGCTCCCGTGTTCAAGCCACAATGTGTTCGCTTGTTTTCCAACCACGCTTCTTGTGTTCCAACTTTTGGGATTCGTCTGTCAAACATGGTGCGCGATGCTGGTCTTGATCTGTCGTTGATTGGTGTGACCAAGACTTTTATTGATCCCCCTTGGCAGCCAGTTCAGGCAATTGCTGATCTTTCTCTTTCTGTGTGACCCAAGTCTTCCACACCTTCACAAGTGTACCAGAAGCTTTTTTCCGAGCACCTTTTGCTCCATCCCGATTTCGTGCCTGTCTTCACAGATGGCTCGAAATCCGGTGATGTTGTAGACTGTGCATTTGTGTGTGGTGATACGACCTGTGCTAAGAAGTTTCCTTCGGAAGCGACAGTCTTCTCTGCAGAGATGCATGCGGTGCTCCTCGCCTTACATCATATTCAGTCTGGACTCCATCGTTGCGCCATGCTTTGTATTGACTCCCAGTCTGTCATCCAAGTTTTATCTTCTCCAGTCACCAGAGATTTTCATCGCCTCCTTACGGACTTTGACTGGTGCTGTATTCCTGGTCCGATTCTGTTGGCATTCGGCGTAACGAGCTGGCTGATGCCTCTGCCAGGTCCGTCGCCTCCATGCCGATCATTCGAAAGCCGCTGTTTTTTAAAGATTTTCGTCCTGGCATCCATGCGTTCATCATGGCTGAGTGGCAGTCCCTCTGGTCTCAACAGGGCAGGAACAAACTTCTTTCCATCAAACAACAAATCGGACTATTGCCATCTGATCTGCGAACAAACCGTCGTGAGGAAGTTATACTTGCGTGTCTCAGCATTGGGCATTGTCGTTTCACCCGCCGCTTCTTGCTACGTGGCGACACTGCGCCGATGTGTGAGACGTGCAATTGCCGACTCACTGTCACTCATATTCTATGTTATTGTGTTCGTTTTCATGATAATCACTTTCATCATTTCCGTTCCCATTTGTTAGACGATAGCGCAGCCACGGTGCAGAGGATCTTGGGTGACCAAGTGTGATACAGTTTCCACCCTTTCGTTTTTAAAACACATTTACTTTTTTAAACTTATCTAGGTTTCAATCTTTTCCTCGTTCTCATTTTTCACTTTTACGACATCAGCCTGCTTTTAAAAAACTCTTCATGTTTTTAAATATCTTTCTTTGATGGTATTGTATCTGACGCTCTTTGGCCAAACATGGTCCTTGCCCCATACAAATCAATCAACCAACCAACCATAACGATCTAGTGACTGCTAACAACGTAATGTAAGGGCACTGTCAAAACGAGGGACGCAAACTGAAATCCCCGAGGCTGCTACTCGTGACTCTTGTCAATGTGATACGAAAGTACTGTAAAAAACATGGAGTTGAACAGAGGAGTGCAGGGTACGGGGGCTTACCTCAATGTTAGAGAGCTTTATTATTCGTCGAATAAAATTGAAAAAGAAATTGATCAACATCTTCACGATTTGTTTCGGATTTTATTCCATATAATTTCTTCGGATATTTTGAAGCAATGATATGGAATAAAATATATTTTGGATTTAATAGGAACTAAATTTAAAGGCCCTAATGGTAGAGGCGTAACTAGCAGAACGTGCAAGGACGCATTTCCACCTCTGTTAGTTTTGATTTCGTGTGTTGGTGGCCTAGCTGTACTCATTCATGACTTTTTTCACTTTACGCAGAGATTAGTAGACAAGAAGCGCTGTCCGTCACTAATCTGTCCCACAGTGTTGAGCAGAAAACCTGCTGCACGCAAAGTAAGCCTATAGCAGACGATTTACATACGGGCTCAATAGGTAGAAACGAATGCCATTCGCTAGTAGCCAGTGGCAATTGAAAAAAAAAAAATTGGTTCACGTAGAAACGCACAGAATTTTCACTGTGATCATGCCCTTTGAATAAACAAATTTTGGCACTTTTACAATTTACTGTTCGTAAATAGTTTCGCTTCAAACGGGTGCTCAGTATCTTTAAGCGTTTTCTGTTGTCTTCATGAACGCACTTGTTATTCCAATGAAAATAACTCTGTCCCAGCGTATTTAGTGGAGTAAACAGAAATGCGCTTGCAACAATTTTCTGTTAAAAGGTGAGGGTAGTTCCTTATTAATGCAATGTATAGATAAGCTGCTGGAGTATGCATTGCCATTAAATGAACTGAAATTTAAGTCTGCTGCAGAGCGCGTGCTATTTGTATTCAGGGTCGGCTTTAACGTTTACGGCGCTCTGTGTTTCAATATTTGTCGACGCCCGACACAAGATTTGTGTTTGTGTGTGGATTGGATTGTGTGTTTTTTCAGTCACATATGAAAGATGTGCAATATAAATTAATAGTATGTAAAATATATTTAAATACCGTGTAACACATTCCCTAATAGCAAATCTAATAATATGTTGTCAAGATAAATATTGTTTCGTGGCTGGGCCGCACTTTTTTTACCTAAACCTACTTCTTGGCCCCACTCCCGGATCCGATCGGGTTCGATCACTAGATCAGAGTCCTTAAAGCAAAACAGCTAAAACACATTAAAAATGCAGAGAACAGTTTTAACACAAATAATATCTTATTGAATTGATTAAATAGGGGTTGAATATAGACGCATTATGTACACCACAAGAAATGATTACTTGATTGTGTGCGTCGTCGCTCAAAGGCCAACATTGGCTTATTTACTCATATACGTTTTATTATGTTCCATCTGAGCAACCAGTGCTACTACGTCTCCTTGATAGGCGTGCTTCGGATGAACGCTGAAGTGCAGTTCTGAACACTGATATATCACACAGTCAGTGGAATTTCTGTCTTTAAAGAATGCTCCTAGAAGTCATCGTTGATTTCTCTGCCACCGCTTTTTAGCATAACTTAAGCACAGCTATTGCATGCGCCCATATGAAATAAATACATCTAGCGTTTTCTATTACGGTGGCAGGAAAGGTGTGGAATAGCGTCAGTCTCTAACGTCAGTGACTGGGTGCTCGGATTTCTGATATTGTTAACGTAGCTTAAAAAGTTTACCTTTCTCGGCAGATAGTTATCCAGTATAATTTTTTTTTCTGTTTGGGGTTTGACCACCGTGAGCAACTCGATGGGCTATAAGCAGTCGCCCTTAGAATTAGAACCAGTGGCCCTAATTTGGGGCAACTGGTTCCAAGGAAGGAGAGAGCCAGTGTCGGAAGACAAGTATAGCGTCCATGCCTCACCGGGATCCGAATCGCTACCCATCTCGTACAAATGGTCAGAAGCCAGCGCTTAAACTAATGTGCCACCAGGCTGGGCTCCGGCCAGTTGTAGAAGTTAATGAGGTACTCAGATGAGCAGATTGCTTAGTGTCATTATACCAGCATCAATCGCGTTTCAGTCATTTATTTCTGTTTGGGCATCGTTGATTTCCCTTGTGTGCATATAAAACTCTTTTACACTATCGATGCGGCTTTCCCAACAAGTTACACAAAATGGCTTTAGAGTTCGGATAGGCACATACATGGTTTGGGAAAATCTTCCACTATTTAATTGAAGCAGAAAACAGAGTAATTTCTTTGTTGTGCTCCTAAAAAGGGAAGCAGCCTCTGTATATGTCATGTCTGATATTATTAAATTCAGAGCAGGACCAATTTTAGCGTATAACAAAGTGAATTTCTCCGTCATTTCTGTCCACGCCAGGATTCGAACCCGGATCCCCTCATTCCGGAATAAGTTGCTCTACCAATTGAGCTACGCGGACGTTTTATTCTGATTCCTATCTGCCTTTATGTCGTGTGCGTCCTTCGGGCAGGTACGTCACATCATCTCCCCCTTATTTTTTTTTTTTTTTTTTTTTTTTTCGAAGTGCTGGAGAAGGGATTTTCTTATTTTTCCTATCTCGCGGTGTTTAAATAACATCACACCAATGCGAGATTTTGAACGGTCGGGTCATCCGGATAGTTCGGGCGCCATTATAACGAAGTGAATTTCTCCGTCATTTCTGTCCACGCCAGGATTCGAACCCGGATCCCCTCATTCCGGAATAAGTTGCTCTACCAATTGAGCTACGCGGACGTTTTATTCTGATTCCTATCTGCCTTTATGTCGTGTGCGTCCTTCGGGCAGGTACGTCACAAGCGTTCGTTGTGCCAGATGCAACAATATTTGACCACCTACAAGCTTTTGTCTGTGTTGAACTGTATGATTATTCATCCACATATGAAAGAAATGCAACATAAATTGTCATGTGCGTTGATTCCAAGGTAAGCACACAAAATGCTTCTTTTGCGCCTAATTATTACAATATGTTGTTGTGATAAATTGGGTTGTTTCAGTGACAGCGAGAATTTTCGTCTCCTATCATCTTCACTCATCCTCTCGGATTAAAATTATCGTAGGATATTTTTTTATATACTCTACTATTTAACAAAAATAAATCATCTCAGCGCGCCCCTGAACGTGTGAGGTCTTGCGCGGTGGAACCGTCCGCACCCTCCTAAAGCCGGCCCTGTTCGTAATCTTGCGGCAAGGTTTGAATCCAGAGGAAACGTTGATGGTATGTCATGCTTTCCTTCTCCGCAGTGTAGTGAGTGAAACACCCCTCCTACTCGGCTCATGCCTAGCTTGCTGCTTGTGCCTCTCTTAATTACTTGAGATTTCTTCAAAGGGTGGCTTACGACGTGCGGCGGTGCCTAAAGCACAAGAGGATCCATGACCCTTACCCCTATTACCCCCCCCCCCCCCACTACAAAAAAATAAGTGAAAAAAAGAGAAACCAGTAATATATCCTACGATCGGACTGCTGATAATGATACCTTTCATGATAACGTCTCCCATACATAAGAAGGTAGAGACATTTGTTAAATCTGTGGAAACTAACCGAGCTCTCGTAGAGAGAGCTGTCAAGGCTGTTCTAGTGGCGCATTGGTCTTAGCACTGGCTTCTGATCATTCGTTAGATGTGGGTCTGGGTTCGAATCTTGGTGAGCCCTGTATGTTGTGTTTGTCTTACGGCACTAGCTCTCACACTCCCTGGATGGAACCAGTGACCCTAAATTACGGACGTGCGACTGCTTGTAGCCCATCGAGTTGCTCGCTCTGGTCGTTAAACAACCCAAACAAAAACTAAAAATGACCAAATCTGCAAACTTGAAAATTACCAGAAAAACCTACTGCTGCTGCCATCCCGAGAAAATGTTCGAGACGGATGAAACTGGCTTAATTTGGAAGCAGATGTCATCCATATTACATTAACAAAGAAGAGAAAGTTACTTCTGCATTTAAAGCTGCTAAATATAGCCTCTATGCTGCTATATCTCAACACAGCAAATGCCTGTGAAATAAAGTGTCTACTGGTCTACCACTCTCAAAATCTCTGCGCACTGATAGTTTTAAGCAAGAACGTGCTACCCTTGCCTGTAAAACAAGTAAATAGGCTTGAGTAACTGTTAATCTTTTAAGGGTTGGTTCGCGTGACATTTTGTAGTTGAAACTTAGAAATATTGTCGGGAATCTAACCTTGGTTTTTAAAATTAACATTTGTGTGTTGTTCTTGCCACCAAACACAACTTCTCCCCTCCAGCCACCATTCCAGGAAGTCATACCAACTTTCAAGGCGTGTATTACCTGCGCAAGATCATATCCCAGCTCCTTAAAAACACCGGCCATTTTTATAACCCAGGGTGTAAGTTTGTATTTGGAGAGTGGTGGAAACGCTACGACATTAATATTATTTAAGTATTGTGGGAAGAAGTTAAGATGTTGGCATTGAATGCATCATGGGAGACTTTGTGGAAAGGCATAGTTGATAACTTCAAAGTTTTCATAGTTTCTTAACGACAGTGCGTAACACTGTAGAAGTTTGTATGGAGACTGCTCCTCTAATTCGGAAGAGCATGGCGTGATGAAGTTCACTGACTCACATAACGTACTTAATGCTAATGATCTGATAGACATGAACCTAGAAACAGAAGGAAGAAGAAGAGGGGGAAGTGAAGTTTTACAACTGAAAGATTTCAGTATGAAGAGATTGGCTTCATTATGTTAGAAAACACTGCACAGCAGTTTATATAGATGCAGACACAAGTTTTGAGCGAAGCCTGCAATTTTAAGCGTGGTCTTCACAACAGCTTTACGCCTTTCAAGAAAATCAGTGTTCAGAAACAAAAACTACATCTCCTGTTCCAACTGCTTCTTTACCAGGACTATCAATGTTTTCTGAGAGAGAACATGGATCGCCTTCAACAATTGCAGTTTTTCCACTGGTGCTGTCTGTCTGTCTGCTGCTAACAGCCCCATAGATGTTTCTCCCGTTGATGTAACCTTCCGTGGTTTAGATGATTTCACCCAGATGTCCTTGCATTCCCCTATTCCGATATTTAAATTTACCACTGCAATAATCTCCTCCCCCGAAGCCGGACTAACTGCTTATCTTTCAGAGGAGTGCTTTATGTTATTAAAAATATTTCTGTGTCAGTGTTTATGCTCATATTTCTCTTGTATTGATTATTCTTGTATTTTTCAATGTGATTAAAATGCACATGAGGCATTATATTTCACAATGCTGAATACAACCCACTTTTTTCTACATGTTCATGCAATACATCAATATATGCGCCTTCATCTTACGCGGAGATTTCGAATACTGCAACCCTCGCATGAATCGAGGACTTACTCTATATAACCTGTATACGGAGAAATCAATTCCAAAATGCTCACCATAATTTCCTTTCTTATGCTGACTATTTATTTTTTTGTCTCATGTGCTAATTTCCCTTCACAGGTTCTATGTTGCGGGTGCTGGTTGTGGAAAGGCCGCTTCGACGCTTGGCCGTCTTGACATTAAATGCGGATGAGCTGGATGACTTGTGCCCAGAAAATAGTTTGTCCACTACAAATTGGGTGAGTTCTAGTTTCGTTTTCCTTCGATGAACGTAATCTGTTACGATGAAAAGAACATTA
Organism: Macrothele yani; assembly: GCA_039090855.1. Lineage (NCBI taxonomy): Eukaryota > Metazoa > Arthropoda > Arachnida > Araneae > Macrothelidae > Macrothele > Macrothele yani. Next base: position 169,999,903 of record CM077011.1, read on the forward strand.
CGCTCTGTCTGCCTTGAAGAGCACCATCACTGTAGATTATCTTTAGTATTTAAGGATATCAAAGTAATTATATGAAGAAGAAAAAACTAACAATTATACCCGCCGCTCTTATTTTTTCGGTAGGACAGTTAACCTTTACGACAAGAGATCCAAATTTCTAAGATTTATGGGTGTTCCACAATTGCCTGAAGTCAAGAAAATCCCAAAACTTTCTAGAACTATAAGAATCGCTTATTATAAACTCGTTCGTTAAAGTAAATTAATGATGTTACTCAACAGAGAGAAGTTAATTTCATTCGGAGATTTCTTTTTTTCATACCTCATTTGTCTTGCATCTTTTCCCTCTCATATTTATCCACCTCTTTAAATTTGTTTGAAATATTCGAACACATTAAATTCAGCTTAAAAAACTTTGATTTTTTAGAACGCATTTTTATTACCACACAGCTTGTTTGCAAATGGAGGACTGAAGCTACAGAGAGCAGGTTCAGGGGTTTCTCCCCATCGCCGACCCCCTCTTTACCTCACTGTGAATTGTAAAGTTAATTTCTGGATAAGAAAAAAATTGTGCTGGAAAACTGATTGGGAAATGCACAACCAATACTTCATAGCACCATGAGCAGTTTTTGCTTTCCTATTTTAAAATGTATAGTTGCTAAAAAAATGTGATTTATTTGCTCTTCAGTTAAATAGTTAAAGGCTATGACTTTCCAGGAAGATGCAGTTAAGTTTTAAACGTTGCAGGTATGAATGAGTTCACTTAGGGATTGCGACACTGGACATATAGTGGGATTACATGACCTGTGGTGGAACGGAAAATTTCGGGTGCTGAGATAAGCGCTTACGACTCTTGGAGCAACACTTCTTTTTGCTTCTAAAAGACACATAGGGATGCCACTTCCTGCCCGCGGGAAATGGATTGAAGGAAAGCAAAGAGTTCCAGGCTGTCAATCAGGAGAACAGTTAGGAGAACTGCTCCTACACAGCATAAAAAAGAATTTGGATTTATGTATGAGCCCTACCCTAAATGTGGAAATGATAACACTGGGCGGACGAACATGTGATCTACATAGCGTCGAAAGTTATAACAATTCATGGTTTGATAATTCTAGTGCTAGCTTTGTGTAATGCGTGAGCAGGTATTAGAGTTGGTATTTGACGTCATCTTTTTGCGGGACTAGCATGCAGCAGCACAAAGCGACTCAACAAAGAATATCTTACTTCGCAGTAAAATTTCAAACGCCATTGCAGAAAGAAAAGCTATGTCTGAAGGTGGAAGTTACTCGAGTGTGTGTGTTTGCAAAGGGAAGAAGAACTCCTCGTCTTGGACGTTAAATAATGTTCCATTTTGATTTTTGTGATGTAGATTGGTACTGTAGAATCGTTATGTATTGTGTGGTCTATCTGATTCCGTCCGACTACGGATTTGTCTATGTGGTTACACAGGCGAGGATATAATTTGCCATTTTAATTACCCGTTCTAGGATACGAGGCCGACGTACCGAAAGTGGCCTCCTTTATAGGAGCCAAAATTGCAGAAGAAAATAGTGTCCTTGTTATGCATTCTTGTCACCTAAAAGTCACTCAAATCCGTTATCACCTGTATCATTGTTCAGCTAAATATGTAGCTGACAAGATTCGAATTGAATCTTATGTACAGTAAGTGAATTATATACAATATGTGGGCATTCAGACATTCACTGCTTTGCTGTGTAATAGAACAAGGACATCTAGCAAAAACGAAATTCGTAATGCGAGATACACAACATCGATACCATTTGTTTTGGAACATTGTCACACGTCAGCATGCACATTACCAAAACATGTACTAAAGTTGTTGGACAAGGGATTATTGCTTCATGGTGTGTGAGTTCCACAAACGAAGAAATAATCCGTTGTCCAACAACTTAGGGCAGTTTATATGTTGCCAAACTAGTTAGGGATTAACTCCGGAACGGTTTAGGGAAACCGTTCTTAATCTTAAGGGAGGATAGAGACGTCCTTTGGCATCTAAGCCAGGCAGAACGTTTTTGGAAGATTTCGGGTCTTTTTGCACTGATGGTGCATAAGGCGAACTACGGATTTAGACGAGCTAAAAGCTCTTTAAAGAGTCCAAGTCGGAAATACGGGCGAATACTGAAATATGCGATTCTCTCATTCACTGCACTTCGTTGATTCCCAAGCCATGGAGTAAATTAGAATTAAACCACTTGACTGTCACTATTACAAAGAAAAGTCTGGACTCAATATTTTGAAGTGTGTGATTCTATGTATCGAACCAGGTCAATTTCCTGAGAGGCGTCAACAGAATAAAGAGGAAGTGACAGCATCTAATCTGCGGTCGATCGAACCAAAATAAAATATGATGACTCTGGCTGGATTGCAAAATAGGTTCATAAAGACGTAGAGGTAGCGAGGGTCGTTACAGTGGCCTTCCATTTAGAACAGGAAGCGAAATATTTTTCACAGAGAAGGCTGCCAGACTGGAATAAAATGTTTCTCTCTTTTGATACTTGGAACAACAGATTTTGTTTTGCACGAGTTAAACTACGAAAGATTATCCTCGTCGCAAAAACAAATGACCACAAATAGCAGTTTAAAACGGAGGCTGCACTGCATAGCAATGGGTGATGTTTATTCGTAATAAGTGAACATGAAGATTCAAAATAAGAAAAAAGGGTTTCCCTGATCTTTCTAAAATATATTAGGCTGAAACTTTATTTAGCTGAGCGACAATCTACAGAGAAATCGTTCTCAACCTTCTACTAGCACCATGATTTTAATTGCAGCCAAAATGGGATGAATATGTAACTATGTTTTCACTTGTTTATACCGTACGTAGAAACCCAATTGACGCCTTTGAAGGGTTTGGGTTAATTTAGAGAGGCAATTGCGCTTTCTTATGCGAAATCTTAGCATTAATAACAAAAAATGTAATAATGAATTTGTTTAATACTAATAGTGTTACAGTCCAAAATAATGAAATTTAGAATAGAGCCACCATGAGTAGCATTCCGAATTTCTCTCATATATACTGTATGGTCTTCGTATTATTAGGCTGCTAGGTTAGATGATTATTTTTCCAATAACGTAACCCAACAGCTACAATCAATCTGTTGCAAATCTGTGGTTCTTACCAAAGAAATCTTAGACCAAAATATCGAAATCTGCTGAGTGCGCAGCATTAACATTACGACTGTTACCCATAGAGAAAAGCAGCAGCATCGCGACATTTATCTGCAGAGAAAGTGTCTTCAGAGGGATTATGCTCCCATATCTCGATCATAATAGTGTTTTAACTGTTATTCAGAGACAAAGAAGCCACATCAAAGAAGCTTCATGCTTCGAGAATCTCGACGTCATTTACAGATGTTCTTCAGACAGACGACAGAGGCAATAGATAAGTCAGATTCCTGTAATTTTGTCAAGCAATTGTCTGAGGGAAAAGGACAACACACTTATGAACAACTGATTTAAACGGACCTACTGTACTATATGGACGAAGTGTGAAAGACCATAAAATAAATGGCAGATATCGAAATCATATAAGCAGTGAACAGAATTCCCTACGCGTTACCTCTTCATAAAGAACGTCTGTGTATCTTCTCTAACAGGTGGTAGCATGGAAGCTCACAATTTTACAGTCTTAGCTCTATAAGTACCTTTTAAGAAGTTCTGAGAGAAAGGCGTTAAGTTCATTGCTCCGGGTGCTGTTATGCCGACTTATTTTTTAGATTCAAGAATTAGTATGACAATGTGATATACAAATTTCGTATTGTAAAACTCATTTTCTTTTGGGTGTGGCTACTTCACGAATTGGCATTGTGCGATGTGTTGGCAATTCTTTTTTCTTGTGAGCGGTTGGAGGGAAGGATTTTACTTCGCTGTTATAAATTTGGAGGTAAAGGAAAGTGATATCTGTGTCTACCCATTTAATGCTGAAGTAATATGATGTATATATTACAAATATAAAAAGAGTTGCTTTTAATGCACGATACATCAAAACCTACGACTCAAGGTTAAAATTTATTACGCTAAAAATACACAGTGACATAAGATCTTTCGAACCTCTGAAAAAGGTCCATCATCAGATGTAAAACGCATTGCACGGAACACAGGCTGTTATTAGTAAGTGAAAACAAGCCTTACATGACTTAAGCTTGATGTAATCAGGTAAGGCCCCATAAGTGGGCTTGGTAAGACAGTTCAGGTAAGATTAAGTGTCCTGGTGGGAAAAGTATTATTCCTCGGAATACTCCTGCAAAACTCCAGAGAAAATAGTTCTCCATGGGATTGGAACACACTCATGAAGGCATGAAGGATATCAATACATACTCAATCTCCATAACTATGAATGTAAGCACTTTCTGTTAACCGTAACATAAATCTGGAGGTTGGGGTACTCAAAATTGTAGTATCCGCCCATACTGGAAAATAAGATCCCTGGTTTACAAGGCAAGAGAGAGCAGTGTTGTTGGCACCGATTTTGACACTATATTTGTGCTATGCCAATCGGGTCTGTAAAGTTCTAAAGGTAGAGCCGATATGTATTTTTGTAGATTTTTCTTGATCCACAGATTTCAGAGGTATAGAATACACACCATATCTGGAATATATATTCGCAGGGTCCCGGTCATTCAAGATCATGGAAAGGAGATTTTTAGTTTTTGTCCCAAAGTCTATATTGTACTTATGACAAACATATTTTAAAATACTGTTAATCTTCGGATCATAAGTCATGGAACCAACAAAATTTGTTGCTTTCCGAACATAAACAGGTGAGAGTGTAGTAGAGTTGTTTCTTCTCATTTTCTTCAATAGGCGGTTTACAATCTGTTCGGAATAACCATGTTCTCTGGCGATATTAGTCACAAACTTAATCTCCTGTTGTCTCAGCCTGTTACTCGAACAATGAGTAAAAGCTCGTTTCAAAAGGGAACTGAGTGATGATATTTTATAGGTCCATGGGTGAGCTGAGGAGAATGGTATGAGTGATGTCCCCATGAGTGATGTATTAATTTACATTTATATTATTGCTACAATGTGTTCACACTTTAATTACAGTATTTTGTTTAAATAATCTTGGAAAAGTATTCCTGATAAATTTTAGTAGCTTTATTGAAGTTGATAAAATTTTTCTAGAAATATTGCTGAATCAAGCAGTTAATTTCAAATTTGTTTAGCGCTATAATGAAAACAGACGTTTGTTCTTTAGGTCGGATTAGAACCGAGTGGCAGACTCAGTGTTCAGGTTCGGTTCTGCAAGGATGAAGAACGTAAGTAATGCAATATTCTTTTAACAAATTTTCTGGTTTCTGTTGGTTGTCCGAATAAGTGCAGGTCTTTTATGGAATATGTTTATGCAATTTCATACAGAAACACATTGATTAGTTAAGTCTTATTTTATGGTTGTGATTTGAAAAAACATGGTTGAATTTAATAGGACATTCTTTAAATCTGTAGAAACGACTTTGTCACTGCACGATTAATAAAACTTTTTCACACACGATCTATAAGTTAAGAAGTTTAGTATAACTTAAACAAATTAAAATATAAGGCAAACACAACATCCCTGTTTCACCGGGATTCGAACCCGGACCCATCACGGACAAATGATCAGAAGCTATCACTCGGGCCACCGGGTGAAGGAGGGGGGGAAGCTAAAGCATATATATATATATCGGAAGAAGTGGATATTTCGGAAGTTAACAGAAAAGTAACCAAAGCTCTAATGGAAACAGCAACAAAATTAGCTGGGTCTAAGAACAAGTTGCATGTGAACAAATTATCAGGAAAAACCAAAATGTTGATGCAAAAAAGAAGAGAGATGAGGACAACTAAAGTAGATGTGACTTCCAAAGTGGAATATATAGAGCTATGCAAGACAACACGAAAAAGTATCACTGAAGACGTAAGGAAATTCAACTGTGAGCTAGTGAGGAAAGCAATTGAAAACAACCAAAGCCTTAAGATAGCAAAGGGGCATCTCAGTAAGGAAGAAAACAGATTATGGCTCTGAGAAAAGAAGATGGTTCTGTAACAAGAAATAGAGGTGAAATTTTGACAAGAGTGAAAGATTTCTACTCCAAATTATATGAAAGGGATGATACATGTACTCCAGACATCATGAAAGGTACCAGAGTTCTTTCAGTCCTCCCAGAAGAAGTTGCTCATGCAGTCAAGAACATGAAGCGAGGGAAAGCTCCAGGAGAAGATGGAATTACTATAGACATCATACAAGAAGCAAGTGGAGAAATTGAAACAGTACTCGCCCAAATTTTCACTCGATGCCTTAATGAAGGGAAGATTCCTGAGGATTGGAACAATGCTACAATGATCCTGCTACATAAAAAAGGTGACACTGAGGATCTCAGGAACTACAGACCTATCAGCCTCCTATCAGTGGTTTATAAAATCTTCACCAAAGTTCTTTCACACCGCTTGAAGGTAACACTGGACATGGCTCAACCGAGAGAACAAGCTGGATTCAGGTGTGGCTACAGCACAATAGATCATATCCACGTACTGAGAGAACTGATTGAAAGAGCGAGGGAATATGAACTTCCATTGTGCATGGCTTTTATCGATTATGAAAAAGCCTTTGATTCGGTGAAACCATCAGCAGTTACCACGGCTCTGAAATCCTGCGGTATTGAAGATGCATACATTAATATTATTAATAACATCTATGAAAATGCAAGTGCAAAGATTCGGCTGTTTGAAAATACAACACACATAAAAATTGGAAAAGGAGTGAGACAAGGTGACACCATATCTCCGAAGCTCTTTAATGCCACATTGGAAAATGTCTTTGAATCACTGAACTGGGAAAACAAAGGGATAAAGATTAATGGAGATTATCTAACCCACCTTCGTTTTGCTGATGACGTAGTCATTTTTGCAACTACCCCATCAGAGCTGCAGAGTATGATCCAGGAACTTGCTGACAAGAGTAAAGAAGTGGGATTAAAAATGAACTTTCAGAAGACAAAAGTGATGTTCAATGCTTTTACAAGAAATGAAGATTTATCGATTGATGGAGAAAAACTGGAGATAACAGATACGTATGTTTATCTTGGACAGCAGATATCAAGTGAGGGTCACATTGATGAAGAAATTAATCGGCGTACAAAACTTGCCTGGAGAGCTTTTGGAAGAAACAGCATAATTTTCAAGAGCAATATGCCATTATGTCTTAAAAGAAAAGTGTTTGATCAATGCATCCTTCCAGTGCTTACGTATGGTGCAGAGACGTGGACCTTAACTAAAAGAGACATACAAAAGCTGCAGACAACTCAAAGAAGCATGGAGAGGTGCATGCTTGGTATAACCAGGAGAGATAAGAAGAGGAACTCGTGGATCCGAAAAATGACGAGAGTGGAAGACATCATGATCAGAGTTAAATCCCTGAAATGGCAATGGGCTGGACATACTGCCAGAAGGACAGACCATAGATGGACAGCCGAAATTTTAGATTGGATTCCAAGGGACAGGAAAAGACCCAGAAAAAGACCACATGGGAGATGGGTGGATGAAATTCGTAAATATGCGGGAGTGACATGGAGGAGACTGGCACAAGACAGACCGTTGTGGAGGAAACTTGGGGAGACCTTCGTCCAGCAGTGGATTGATAATGGTTGACAATGATGATGATGATGATGATATATATATATATATATATATATATATATATAATATGTGTGTGTGTGTGACGTACAATGCTTTTACAAGAAATGAAGATTTATCGATTGATGGAGAAAAGCTGGAGCTGGAGATAACAGATATGTACGTTTATCTTGGACAGCAGATATCAAATGAGATAGCAATATGCCATTATGTCTTAAAAGAAAAGTGTTTGATCAATGCATCCTTCCAGTGATTATGTATGGTGCAGAGACGTGGGCCTTAGCTAAAATAGACATACGAAGGCTGCAGACAACTCAAAAAAAGCATGGAGAGGTGCATGCTTGGTGTAACCAGGAAAGATAAGAAGAGGAACTCGTGGATCAGAAAAATGACAAGAGTGGAAGACGACATGATCAGAGTTAAATCCCTGAAATGGCAATGGGCTGGACATACTGCGAGAAAGGACAGACCATCGATGGACCGCCGAAATTTTAGATTGGATTTCAAGAGACAAGAAAAGACCCAGAAGAAGACCACATAGGAGATGGGTAGATGAAATTCGAAAGTATGCGGGAGTAACATGGAGGAGACTGGCACAAGACAGATCGTTGTGGAAGAGGCTTGGGGAGACCTTCGTCCAGCAGTGGATTTATAATTGTTGACAATGATGCTGAATATATATATATATATTTATATAGACAACTCAAAGATGCATGGAGAGGTGCATGCTTGGTGTAACCAGGAGAGATAAGAAGAGGAACTCGTTAATCCGAAAAATGACAAGAGTGGAAGACATCATGATCAGAGTTAAATCCCTGAAATGGCAATGGACTGGACATACTGCCAGAAGAACAGACCATCGATGGACAGCCGAAATTTTAGATTGGATTCCAAGGGACAGGAAAAGACCCAGAAGAAGACCACATGGAAGATGGGTGGATGAAATTCGAAAGTATGCGAGAGTGACATGGAGGAGACTGGCACAAGACAGGCCGTTGTGGAGGAAACTTGGGGAGACCTTCGTCCAGCAGTGGATTGATAATGGTTGACAAATGATGATGATATATATATATATAGATAGAGACAGAGAGAGAGAGAGAGAGATAATGCAAAAAACAAACCAAAATTAATTAAGAGAAATAATAAAACAGTATTAAAAAAAGAGAATAAAGTAGAGAAAAAAATAAAAATAAAAAAGTCAAAACTTCCAAATCAAACGAGCACCGGAGCAAACTAAAAACAAAAAAAGCAATTTTTTTTTAAAACCAGAAGGAGAGATCGTATGACAGTCTGTTATGGCTTCGTCAGTGGCTCGTGGGTCAGAAAAATGACAAGAGTGGAAGACATCATGATCAGAGTAAAATCCCTGAAATGGCAATGAGCTGGACATACTGCCAGAAGTCTTAAAAGAAAAGACAATCGATGGACAGCCGAAATTTTAGATTAAATTCCAAGGGACAGAAAAAGACCCAGAAGAAGACCACATGGGAGATGGGTGGATGAAATTCGAAAGTATGCGAGAGTAACATGGAGGAGACCGGCACAAGACAGACCGTTGTGGAAGAGGCTTGGAGAGACCTTCGTCCAGCAGTGGATTGATAATGGTTGACAACAATGAGTTGTGCGTCTTCAACAGTTAGCCCCATCTTCACCACTGAAATTGACAAAGAAACGTTGCGTCTTCTTGTCGGCAGTGCACTCCCTGCTGCAATGACTCTTGCCGCAGTGTACACATTTTGGCTTCTGTATGCAGCTGGACATGGCATGACCAAATCCTTGGCAGTTGAAGCACTGCTGTATCCTGCCCTTAGTTCGGTTGCTATCTCTTCTGGGGTTTCAGACTAGGATTGAAACCCCAAGGAGAGATACCAACCGGAAGATGTTCTTGTTTTGTTCAGTGTTAACGAGCTGAACCAGGACAGATGGATGGTCCTGTTTGCGGATGTTTTGAAGCCGAAACACCTTTGTGACAGCAAAGGAGCCTTACAACTGTTCCCTGATGCCATTGACTGGGACACCCAATCCCAGTCCTTTAATGACATCACGGAGCGGTTTTTCTGTCGGCAGGGTGAAAGTGAAGAACTCAACCTTGCAGTTTTCAAGGAGAGATGTCAACGACCGGTGATCGGCAATAGTCTTTACTTTTATGGTGGTACGGTCCCCCACTATTTTTACCGACGCCGTCTCCTCAAGCTCTATTTCTATCCTCTCACAAATCAGAGGCCAGGTGCTAATTCCTTTCCAAACCACCGGTGTCACCCATTTGGACACGTTAAATGGCAAACATGTCTCAGGGTGTTTGGTGACCTGTACCTGTTCCGCGATCACGGAGACATTTGAGTTGACCTCTTGCATCTCTACGCGTAGTGGATCAGACTGGTGTTCAATGACGGCCTCTGTTAGGTCAGCCCGTTTCCCATTTTCTATCAGTGAAGGAGACTTTTCCTTCCTTGGCCTCTTGACGCCACCATTTCTTTTTGCAGGAACATCAACAACCGAGGAGGTTGGCTCAGTCAAAACTTTGGGCTTTGTTGTACGATTTCTTCCCATCACCGTTAACTTACTTGGAGGTTTTCCGGATGCTTTGGGTTGTGAAGGGGCTTTAGCTGGAGCCTCAGCATAAGTTGGCCTATGCTCTGGATCAGAGACTTCTGCTATATGGAAATATTCAAACTTTATTTTAAATTGTAACTTTTGTTATTTTGTGTGCCTACGACAGCTACAGAGAATTCATCCTCAGTATGAAAGACGCTTAGCACAGATCGGAAAAGCCTTATTTCACGGACCGGGAACTCCCACGAACAATAGGACACCCCCTTTCCCCCGTAGTCCGACTCTCCCTCAAAGAGAACCCGTCAAAGACAATGCGAGTAGGCAATTAACACTGCAACTCCTTACAGCAAGAGCATTTTCTGGAGGACAGATCGTAAATGGGAATGGCACTGATAGGAGCCATAAACGAGGAGTTTCGTTGGTGATCTTAAAGAGAAAACAAGGAAGAAGGATTTTGCTCAGACAAGGCAGGGATAAACGCTTTTGGACGGGATTCAGGTAGAGAGATTTTAGCCGGAATTACATTGAGGAAGTCGCCCGAGATATCTATCAGTCTGCTGGAAGTATTCACTATTCAATCAGACCAACTAATATTCCAATAGCATCGAGAAACTAATATTCCAATAGCATCAAGAGGGAAACCAGGATGGTACTCATCAGACCACGACAGTCCAAGCTTTCATTCAGGAAGGAGAGGAGGTCCTTAGCTTCATTCACGATTACAAAGGCACTCACTGCTCTCTGGCTGCAGACAGTTCAGATTCGCTCAAGTGAGATAATCTCTGAGTTGTCTTGGGAAGCAGCCATATGTGAGTTAAGTACAAAGAAATCACAAATTCAGAAAAAAAAAGCACTGAAATACACCTTGACCCTAACTAAAGCTAAAATCTTTTTAACAGGCCTAACTCTAAACTAGAAGTTTGAACTCTACTTTAGAACCTAGTATCTGAAACCTATCGCTAAACAAATAAAACACTACTGCAAAAATACACTACGGCATATAATGAACTAGGACGAGATACACCATTGCCTAACTCCTGTCTAGTTGATGTAGAGAAGAACTGCACTGAACACTAGTCCCTAACGCTACAATGACAACCCAACTCCTAGATTGCAACAGTTAAACAGCTGCAGAAGATCCTGACTGACTGCCTATCAAAAACTGATTCCTATCACTATATGAAACACAGTCTAACTCCTAACCACAAAATCAGCAAACAGCAAAATAAGTTTTTCAAAAAGCTTACCTTGCTGACGTCGTCTTCTTGACTTGCGATGAAAAACACAACTTAAATGAAGAAAGCACAACAAAATTTGGCTGGAGCGAGTCACAGGCCAAATAAACACGCACGAAACAATAAATGATTTCACACACTAAACTTGGAAGCACGACAAACTTACCGAAGCACAAAACACACTACACAGGCACACACTTCACTAATCGACGAGTTGAAGCACACCGAAAAATTGAAGCCCCGGAATTGCACACACAAAGAACTTGGAATCGCGAGACACTCACCAAATACGCAAAGAACCACTACACGAGGCGAACCCTTAACGAAGATTTGAAGAAGCACCGGAAATGACCACACAGGATTAAGGGAATGACTCCTCAAATCCGATATCGCTGACCTTGCCTGCGGGGGACGTCACGGGAAGCACTCGGCTTGACCTTGAGACTAGCACAAGCAGATTAGCACACGTCAGTTCACTACCGAAGCAGGAAATACTGTTTTGAATGTCAGCCCTGAGCATATCATAGATCAGATTTTATATAGAGGATTTTAGGAAGGGAATGTCTGACCACAAGTCTTAAACAACCCTTAGAAATAAGAAGCTAGGAGATTTGGGCTAGAGTGTCCGATAGGAAAGTGACACGAAAGCAAGGTAGAAAGGAGGAGAAAGACGCCCTCATTTATTACCGGGGGCAGTACCCGGAGCCCGACGGCTTAACGTTCCCATCTGACGCACGGCGGATATTTAGTGGTTCGAGCGTTCGTACCTGCCTGGAATCGAATCCGAGGTTTTCTCCGTGGCCGTCACGAACGCTGACCACTAGGCCACCCGCGGCCCAAGGTAGAAAGATTGAGGAAGACGCTTTTATTTACTACCGGGGGACTAGTATCCGGAGCCCGACGGCTTAACGTGTCAATCCGACGCACGGCGGATATTCGGTGGTTCGAGCGTACGTACCTGCTTGGGATCGAACCAGAGGTCTTCTCCGTGGAAGTCACGGATATTGACCACTAGGCCACCCGCGGCCCTCAGCCTCGAGAAGATCACATCACATGTAGAGGATTTTAGGAAGGGAGTGTCTGACCCCTGGTCTGCCGCCCCGGTGGCGCAGTGGTCTAAGCGATGGCCTCTGATCATTCGTCCGAACGGGGTCCGGGTTCGAATCCCGGTGAGGCATGGATGTTGTGTTTGTCTTACGGCACTGTCTCTCTCCCTTCCCTGGAACCAGTGACCCTAAATTAGGGACGGGCGACTGCTTATAGCCCATTGAGTTGCTCACGGTGATCGTTAAAGCTCCAATCAAAAAAAAAAAAAAAAAGACCCCAGGTCTTAAACAACCCTTAGAAATAGGAAGCTAGAGTGTTCGATAGGAAAGTGACACGGAAGAGAGGTAAAAAGACGCTCTTATTTATTACCGGGGGGGTGTCGTCCAGTACCCGGGGTACGATGGCTTAACGTGCCCATCCGACGCACGGCGGGTGTTTAGTGGTTCGAACGTTCGTACCTGCCCAGGATCGAACCTGAGGTTATCTCCACGGCAGGCACGAATGCTGGCCACCCGCGGCCCTCAGCCCCGATCAAAACCGCTCGTCCCGTTTTATAGGACTATCAATTTCCTCCCCTTTCCTACCTCCACGCTTTGGAAGACATTCTATCAAGCAGGGTGCGAGCGACCTTGACGTCCTACATTGCTGACCTTGAGCCAACAGTTCGCTTGAGCTGGCAACCATACCGTGTTCACATAGTACAATGGAAATTTACCCACGTGTCCACTAAGTGCACTTTATCGTTGCTTTACCCTGCGTGCTTAATATTAATTAATAGAAACAAAAAAAAACATTATTACACAGACTTTTGGGGCTGAACCACTGTAAAATTACAAAGCTGTTTAAAGATGAACATTGAATTTCAAGATTCATTATTTTCAGAAGCAGCAGTATTTGATATAGGCATTCTTTCTCATAACATTAAATTATTCCTTCTGAAGACTGTCGTTGATGAAAGGATAGACTGTACATGTTCTTAAAACTGTCTTTTGTTGGAGTTTTAATTAAAATCCTCAAATTTGAGTTTAATCTAAATCCCCTGCTGCAAACTATCACTAAAGTTTTTTCTATTCCAAAGAAGTAGGAAACTTTTTATCTTTCTTAATTAGTGAGGATGCGTTGTTGTTTCTCACCAAACAGAGTGCACGCCATAGAAGACGTTTCCGTTTGATAAATGAATCCTATTTTGGGAATGGGGCAGCGGAAAATTTGAAACCAAAACTACAGAGTTCTTTCCTCGTTTAGGAGAAACTTTCATGACTTCATCAAAGGCACTTTTGCGCTAAACCGAACTTCTGGTAAGATTTGAAAAAACTTGTGCAAGGATAATTCGAACCCACAGCTAACAGATCGAAAGTCAATATCTACTTAATAGCGGAAGAAGTACTTAATCACTCACTAGATACAGCCTATTTTACTCTCTGGCTGACTGATGTTTATTTGTATCTTTTTCAAAGTAAGTGGAGCTTTGTCGTTACGCTCTGCAGACACCGTACCTTTTCCTTTTACGCAAGCATAGTTTTTAGGTCAAGGTTACTACGCAGTCTGGACAGAAAGGATAATCATAATGTAGCATTACGTATGTTTGCCGTGAATCACTATGCAGTTCTTTGTGTAGAGAACGTGGTGTACTCAGGTATACCACGGTATTTGGCATCTTAATGACCCTGTGATTAACCCAGAGTCGCAACAACTTTACTTCTTCTTTTTTTCTAAAGTCATTTTTTGTATTGCGGTTTTGGGTGGTACCTGACTTTTGCACCAATTATTCTCAATATACAGATTAACTGGTCAGGTATGGTCATTAAAAGTCTTTCCGGGATACACGATTTCTATGTTTTCTTTTGTTTTTCTTCTGATTGTCTGTGGTTCCTTATTATTCACAAAAACAATCTTTTCACTGGACTTAGTTATCATTTGACTGGTTTAATGTGACAGGTGCTTTTGAAGGAAAAAATTTTAATGTTTTGTATTTTTCACTGTAGAGTAAATTTAAAGTAATTAAGAGATGAAAGTGATAAAATTGTCTTTGTGAAACATGTGTACTTATATAACTACTCAGTTTAATGTTTTTGTAATTTGCTGTTTGTTGTGCTTCAGTGTCTGCGCCACTTCGGGAAGAACAACAGAAAAAGTTTTCGACACCGAGGTCAAATGACGGAGGTATCGGCCGTAGGAGAGGTGCCATTAAACATCAAAAAGTTCATGAGGCCAAAGGACACAAATTCATGGCGAAGTTTTTCCGCCAGCCGACATTCTGTGCATTTTGCAAAGACTTCTTATGGTGAGAGCGCGATTTTTTCTCTTATGTTATAACAGTGCTAACTAAACCTAAGACAGGCTACTTCCAAGATGTCCAAGACGAAGAGACCTCATGCGTACACTGCAACTTGGTTAAGGCTGAGATTTAAAACATACCATATGTCGTACACTGTTTGAGACCTCATGTCACGCACTGCAACTTTGTTAAGGCAGAGATTTAAATTTCTGAAGAAGATATGTTCTATCGCTATCACCGTATCATAAACAATTTTGTTCATCAGTCTGACTTAAGCCACGGTGCCCGTAGCATTAGTAGCACGCGAGGGATACAGAAAAATTATTAAAACAGAAGTTCGCGTGACTTCATACAGGATAATATTTATTCCTTTTTTGTGAAATAAAAAATATGACAATGAATGTCCGGCATCGGTTCATTCATTTATTAGTTTCTTCCAAACACAGCCGGGCTAATGCCTGAATAAGATAACGGAGCCAAGCGCGCTTAGACATTATTTTTTAGTGTCTTCAGGAAGCAGAGTTTCGTGGGATATTATTATATAGTGTAGCAGGATGAGCAGTGTTTTCTGCTTCACTGTAGAGTTATAAGCTACAAATTTGCAACCACCAGAGTACAAATAATAACAAATTTAAAAGTCTACTAATAGTAACAAATTTAACTCAGTTACTTAAAAATCCCTCCGAAACTTATCCGATTTTGATCGAAATCAGTGACAGTATAAAAGTGTTTACAGGAATGATTTAATTTTCAGATGATTAAGTCAAAGACATTAATGACAGTCAAATGCCTTCCAGTCAGTTCCCAGGCATGTTTGGTTAGGGACAGATGGGGTGATAACGCGGTTCGTGGAAAGATAGTCACGTCTTGGATAGTCAGTCCAGTTAATGCTGGACGTTATGTAGACGGACATTATTTTATTCAAATATCGCATAAAAGGTTATAACGTACAAGTTGTCCGCGCCGGGCATCGAACCCGGGTCCCTTCGCTCCTGAGTAAGCCGCTCTCCCAACTGAGCTACGCGGACATGTACTATCAGTGCTATCTGCCTTTATCTCGTTTGAGTCCTGGGGTGCAGGCACGTCACAAGGGAGGTATTCGCCCGAAACAGGATGACTATTTAATTTGATATTTCCAAGTGGTAATAGTCGTACAACCATCGACAAACAGGAGAGACGTTTTCTTGTATCCGATTGCATTCCAAATTAGTACGTATGAGTTATCGGTGTCTCTTTCGTAAATAGTCTTTTTTTTTTTCTTACTCCGCGAGACCTCGGGCTTCCATTTTTTCTATCGTTCACACGGAAACAGGAACAGCGCTCATGCCAAAACGCTGCTGAATGAACTATTTCAATCCTGAAATCGATTACTGCATTGCAGCACAGGAATCGTTCGATGATGAAAAGAAATCAGTGGTGAGGCTTGAAATCTCGGCTTTGTTCAGCTACTGGTTATAGAATAAGTGGAATTATGTTAAAAACACTTATTATCGTGTGGCTGAAAGGTAGAAAGTATACCTTATCGCTTTGAGGGCACGGCTTACATAATGTTTGGGACAAAAACCTTGCTTTGCAAATTTGTCTCGTTCCTTTTCCTAGGACCAGTATTCCCAGGTTAGAGAAGAACTCTTCTTAGCCGTAAATTACTCCTAAACACACTCACAGCACCACTGCTACGAATCTAATAAAAAAATATTAAAAACAAACCTCTGTAGTAGATGCCAGTAACGGATCGTCCAAGAGCAAATGACTGACTTAATTTAAGTTCCAATATAATGTCTTTCAATCACTGAACTGGGAAAACAAAGGGATAAAGATTAATGGAGATTATCTAACCCACCTTCGTTTTGCTGATGACGTAGTCATTTTTGCAACTACCCCATCAGAGCTGCAGAGTATGATCCAGGAACTTGCTGACAAGAGTAAAGAAGTGGGATTAAAAATGAACTTTCAGAAGACAAAAGTGATGTTCAATGCTTTTACAAGAAATGAAGATTTATCGATTGATGGAGAAAAACTGGAGATAACAGATACGTATGTTTATCTTGGACAGCAGATATCAAGTGAGGGTCACATTGATGAAGAAATTAATCGGCGTACAAAACTTGCCTGGAGAGCTTTTGGAAGAAACAGCATAATTTTCAAGAGCAATATGCCATTATGTCTTAAAAGAAAAGTGTTTGATCAATGCATCCTTCCAGTGCTTACGTATGGTGCAGAGACGTGGACCTTAACTAAAAGAGACATACAAAGGCTGCAGACAACTCAAAGAAGCATGGAGAGGTGCATGCTTGGTATAACCAGGAGAGATAAGAAGAGGAACTCGTGGATCCGAAAAATGACGAGAGTGGAAGACATCATGATCAGAGTTAAATCCCTGAAATGGCAATGGGCTGGACATACTGCCAGAAGGACAGACCATAGATGGACAGCCGAAATTTTAGATTGGATTCCAAGGGACAGGAAAAGACCCAGAAAAAGACCACATGGGAGATGGGTGGATGAAATTCGTAAATATGCGGGAGTGACATGGAGGAGACTGGCACAAGACAGACCGTTGTGGAGGAAACTTGGGGAGACCTTCGTCCAGCAGTGGATTGATAATGGTTGACAATGATGATGATGATGATGATGATGATATAGAATGACTGATTCGTGTTTTATTAAAAAAACTGTTTTCCCTCTTTTAGCATTAACAAAGTTATACAATAAATATCGTTTCAATTTATACCAGTAAGATATTTAACGTTATGAGCATGAAGTTTCCATATCAATAGATATGACTTGCACTATTCGCTGTTCTCTGGCAGATTCACTTCCAACAGTTCATTATGAAACAGTGCTTAGACGGAAATCAAAAGTTTTATTACTCTGTTCGAAGAGAGCTTTCAAAAATTACAATGGCTTTGGCTAATACGCAATTTACCATTATCAAAGTAAATTCTAACTGCTATGCCACCGGGAAATTTAAAGTGGAAATGCTTCTTGTAGAAACGGTTCTTTGGGATATCGTTTGTGGTGAGCTACAGTCCGTAAAGAACGAAGAATGGCTTAGAATTTCAAGTTGCTAAGGTCAATGTTTTTTGTTGCTGTTGTTGCTAGGTGACAGTGTAACTAGCACATAGTTGATTGTGGTACCTCCAGGAATGTCTGAGTTACTCTGAAAAATCGGTACGAAAGAAAAATCTTAAAAAAGAAGTTATATTTATTATATAAATTGTACAGTTGAGATTCAACGTAGGAGGGAAACTATGCAAACCCCTAGAAACAGCTGCAAAATTAAGATCCATGGGTGAAACTATACATCCGTCATTCAGTAGCTATGTAACTATACATCTTTCCATATAATTCTGACGCAGGAGTTGTACCCTTTGAGGTGACAACTCACACACCCGAATATATGAAAATTACTGTTGAATGTAACAGCATACATGAATGTACAGAACCAAGGCGCATGTCACTGTTTCAAACACTGTGTCAGAATTTAAATCCGTCCACAGGAAATCTTATCGTGAGAATAAATATTGATTGATCGATCTGCCATCAAAAGCAAACGTATACAAGACGAATGTTGGCATAAGAAAAGCATAGATAAAATTTTCAAAAATAAGAATGACAATCGAAGCACTGAAACGTACTGCCACGAAACCCAATCAGTTGTCAAAGGAAACCTTGCTCTCGATGCAAAATACACGGTCGTATCAGAATAATGTGACCCCTTCCTAATAACGGGAATAACCACCCTTCGCCCGGATGACAGTGGCGAGACGGCGTGGCATAGACGCATTGAAGCCCTGGAAGGTTGCCCGAGGAACACGTGCCCATTCGGACTGCAGCAGAGCACGGAGCTCCCGCAGATGACGTGGTTGTGGGTCGACACATCGAACCTGTCAACTCAAATAGTCCAACAAGTGCTCTATGGGATTGAGGTCGGGCGATTTCGCCAGCAAAAGAAGAACAGAGACATCGCTGTCGTGTTCTTGGAACCAGTCAAGCGCACCCCTTAGCGACGTGGCACGGCGCACTGTTCTATTGGTAGACACCATCACCACCAGGGTAAACGTCCAACATGAAGGGATGCACGTGGTCAGCGAGGATGGACAAGTAGCCAATAGTGTTCAGAGACCCATCCAGCGATCCCAGGTCATACCAGGAAAACATCCCCCAGGCATGCACTCTGCCACAGCCGGCCTGTGCTTGACCAACAAGCGTGTCCGGCTGTTAGTTCTTGTGTGTCTGACACCGTATCCGCCACCGCCCGTCACATCTGCGGAGTAGAAACCTCGGGTCGTCGGAGAAGGCAACGTTTTCCCAGTATTCCATTGTACAATGACGGCAGTCCCGTGCGAACAGAAGGCGTCATTACCGATGGACCTGGGTTAACATGGGCGCCTTGACCCAGCGTCGACTCCTGAGACCCATGCGTAATAGGGTTCGCTGTACTGCCATCGGGGATACGTACCTGGGTTCCCCGGCGTTAATTTGCGGGGTCAATTACTGAACTTCATTTGCTGGGCCGATTACTTACCAATCGACGGAGGCGACGTTCTCCTCTAGGGTCGATGGCCTTTGGGGCTGCACAGTTATGACGTCGGGAGGTGCTTTATATGCCAAAGGTGCATTCTTGGTGCACCCTTGTTACAGCACCTCGCGAACAGCCCACGAAGTCTGCTGTTTCTGAGATGCTTCCACTCTTGGTGCGGTAGCCGATGATCATTCCTTTTTGAACGTCCATCAAATCACTACCTCTGCCCGTTGTGCTCACGTGACGCACTATGGCTCATCTGTCCTGGTCGGCGCTTGTATCTCCGCGTTATCGACCTTGTCACGTGCACTCTGTAACACGCCTGGGCTGGTACACTGTGATTCCGGGGTGGCCATATTATTCTGATATGACTGTACGTCGAGTAAACAAGTGCCAAATTTGCGCTAACTCCTCGATCGATCGTGCAGTGAGTACACATAAGACGAAACGAATAGCAAAGATTTCTTCTATTGTGTAGAGCTACACACAACTGAGAGCATAACAGTACAGATGAGGCACGAAGTCATTGGTAGTACATTAGCAATATCTCAATAATAATTCCGTGCTGCTCAGAACAAAATAGTGTGGTAGAAAATCGATCTCTGTCAGAAATGATCAAAAGTATGCTATCCAATAATAATTTAAATGAAAAGCATTGGTGAGAAGCAGTTATAGCTACTATCTATATCAAGAGTACATATATATAAAAGACCCGGATAAAACTTCCATAGCCTTATGGACATGTATGAAGCCTTATTAACAACATATATAAAGCTTTGTCGTGTGTAGCAAGACAGATGAGATCTTAATCTCGATAGCAATGCCAAAGAAGTTATATTTCGTGAACACGATGAAAGAACACTGAAGTGCCAAAAGTCATGGGACACGTACTTAGTATCGTGTAGGGCATCCTCTAGTCCGGCGAAGTGCAGCAACTCGACGTGGCATCGATTCCACAAGTGGCCGGAAACACTTCTGGAGAGCTGTTGAGCCATGCCGTCTGAATAGCCGCCCACAGTTCCCTGGTATTTGTAGGAGCAGGACTTTGGGTGCGAATGGACCTTCCACCACGTCCCATAAGTGCTCTTTTGGGTTCGTGTCAGGTGAACGTGGTGGCCACACCCTCCGTCGGAGCTGTCCAGAATGCTCCTCGAACCAATTTTGGGCCCGGTGACATGGTACGTTATCCTCCTGGAAAATCCCACCGTTTACATGAAGTCCATGAAGGGATGCAAACGGTCACCCAGCAGCGCAACAAAGCGATTAACGGGTACATGACGTGTTAACGAGTACCAGAGAACCCAAACCGGGTCACGAAAAGACATCCCACTCTTGTATGGAACCTCTACCAGCTCGCACAGTGCCTTGTTGACAGCTTGGTTCCATGACCTCATGGGGCCTGCGCCACACCCGAACCCTACCATCAGCTCGTAACAACTGGTAGCGTGACTCATCGGACCACGCCACATGTTGCCAGTCTTCCAGGTTCCAAATACCATGTTCACGAGTGTCCGATGTCTTGGTGTTAACAAGGGCATTCTGGTTGGTTTTCTGCTCCCATACTCCATGAACGTTACATTACGTTGCACTGACCTGATGGATATGTCTGTGGTACCTCCTGCATTGAGTGTGGATGTTACAGAAGGTGAGTCGAAAGTTTTTGCAATATTCGGTCACTTTGTCTTCATACGTACCTTTACGACGAAAGCTGACTGGCATTCAAAGCATGGGCCATCGTGCTGCCCCGTCTTTAGTCATCTGTCTACCACCTCATCCTGGTTGCTGAACTGCCGCCCGCGAAGGAAGTGGGCCATGGACCGGCACAAGTAATAATCCGACTGGGCAAGATCCGGACTATATGCTGGGTGTGGCATCAATTCGATGCTTTCAACTTCCTGGAGTTTTGCCCGGGTTGTTCGGCGAAGTATGAAGCCGAATGGTTTTCTTACTGTAGGAGAGCGTGCTTTCTGTTCACCAGGGCTGGATACTTTTCCTCCAAAACGGCATACATCCGTTCCAGCTGTCCAGAGTAGAGGTTTGTGTTGATGGTTCGCCCGTCGGGAACAAATTCGTAATGCATTATCCCCTCGAAATTCCACCAGACGCAAAGCATCACCTTGTGCTAGAAACGCCCACGTTTGGCAACAGGTTCAGGAAGCTATCCCTGCTCAACCACTGCCGTTGTGTGTTAGGATTACGGAAATAGACCCACTTTTCATCGAACGTAACAATTCTTTTGATGAAACGTACATCGCGCGGGTTTTCTAGGAGTTTCGTGCACACTTCCACTCGGCTGTTTGCTTCAGCTGGAGGCAGCTCCTGTAAACCTTGCCGAGGTCTTGAAGGTGACGAACCACTGTGGTCTGTGATATGCCTAGCTCGCCTGATAATCTCCAGAGTGCTGGTTGTCCGATTTGTCTCTACGGTGGGGCGCACGGCCTCCGAAACCACGGTTCGCGGCCTACCTGACCTTGCCTGATCGTCGAGGTTCCTGTCACCGGGGCGAAATTTCTTGAACCATCTGGTTGCGGTGCTGTGGTCCACGGAACCTTCCCCTTTCGCATGATAAATATTTCGTGTTCCTTGAGCAGCATTATGGCAGAGTTCAAACTCGTAAAGCAAAAGTTATTTAATTAGCCGGTTGTGGTTATTCATCTTTTAGGCGTCCCAATCACAGACAGAACGACGACATGCAATGCTGTTAACAGCAATGACTACCGCTTTATATCCCTTTCGACTGACTGCGGTGCACTACTTTAACTAGTTTAAACAGGTGACATACGCTCCGCAGCAAATGCGTTTCTGCAAATATTGCAAAACGTTCGACTCACCCTCTGTATTTGAGCCAGTGTTGCTTGTCTGTTAGCATGGACAATCTTGGTCAGACGTCGTTGGTCACGATCATTCAGCACCCGTGATCGGCCACTGCGCTGTCCACTGTGGGTGGTAAATGCCTTCCATGAGGTATTCCTGGTACACACTACACACGTTACACCGCGGATCGAGAGATGTTGAATGTTCAACTTCGGAAACTGAATGTTCCACCCGTCTGGTCCGACTACCATTTCTTGTTCAAACTCCAATAATTCACGTCGGTTTGCCACAATCCTACTAGCGGTTATGTCCAACCTGACTCATGAGATTACATTTCGCAACTAATAAAAATCGCGGCATGTTTCGAAGAATTTATTGACGACAGCGCCAATTAAAAATTTGCATACTGCTATCCCATGACTTTTGGCACTTCAGTGTAGAATATTATATCGGAAAAACGGCAGTCATAATTAGCCGTAACGTGAAATTCGACGAGAAAAAAAGCACAGCTTTGTACTTGCTGGCAAAAAAGACCTTTTCATACGTCTCTGAACATAAATTGTCATTAAAAGACATTATCTTGCAGGTTAACCTCTTCCAAGATATGGAAGAAACGAAGGAAACAAAACTCTGACTTTTTTGTGCTTCCAAGGAAGTCAAAAAGAATAAACGAGGTCAATCAGATCTTCTGTAATACATTCAATCCGAAATATGCAGGGATCCTAAGCCTGGAGTGAGTTGAGAACAGCCAGAAAGAAAGCTCTAGACGAGGGCTGCAGGTAAAAGGCATAAGAACATTACATGGAATCTCGTCGACCTACCTGCAAAGGTAAAAAACTCAATTGTAGATGGATATTCAAAATCAAACAATGGGACGAGAGACTTCAAAAATACGTTCCTGCATTTTCAGGCGCAGAAATTTTCCGTGAGCGTGGTCTTAACTACGATCAGATATCTTCACCTGTCATGAAACACGTAACTTGTGAGATCTCTAACTGTAGCAAAAGCTGGCTAATGTCTATTCACATCTGCAGAACAGGGATTCATCACGTACTTGACCATATGCGTCGACGATTTCTTAATGTACTGTGGTAAACCAGAAAACGTTGGAAAGACTAAGAAAATATTTCAATGTCAGAGATTTTAATAATGTAACCAACTACTCTGGCAAGTATTGAAATAGGAAAGAGAAAAGTTGGCGTTTTCCACAGAAAATTGTAACAATATCCTTACCATCATAGTGAAAAACGATGAAAGTTAGGCTTTAAATAAATCTTAATTCTCACACCAAGAAATTATGGAAAACCTCTGCAGTCAGAAAATGACAGATCAAGGGCTCAGAAACAGGAAGACGTACGGGAAAGAGGTGGAAGTGCTTCTTTATCAAATTTTAGTCGATCAGCTATAGCGACAAGTGTTTGTGTACTGGGAAGGAAAGGTAGAAAAAATTCTTCGATCAACGATTGGAAAGCTTTCCAAAAAATAAATCATTATCTAAAAGCTAGTGATCTTCAAATTACAACTCGGGACAGAGGACAATTTGGAACTATCCGTATGTGTTGATTATTACATTGCCGGTTACACAAAAAACAAGAAATCCACCACAGGTTTTCTGATCAAACTTCATAGTAGCATTGCCTCATGGGGAAGCAAAATGTAAATTTTCATTTCACTATCAAATACAGAAGCAGAGTAGGTATCAGCTTTGTATACATGTCAAGAAAAATCATGAATGAATAAACCGATACCGGATTTTAAGCGTATATTATAAAAATCCATTGTTCCTCTAACCAAGCTCGTATAGGCATAATTCGCAGCGAAAAGCCGAACAGTAGAATGAAACATTTAGATGACATGAAATTACACTGTTTGGAAATCTCCGACGATGAAAGAATTGTAGCAAAGCAAATGAATGCTTGCAGACATCATGACCAGGTCTCTACCAAGAGGAATCTTTAAAGCCCACCGAATAAGTACGGGACGCTTTCCAACTCGATGATACCTGTATCGAATGTGAAAAACACTACGTGTCTGCGAAACATAACTATGTCTTGTCAAGAAATGACTATGAAACAGCACCACTGCTGCGAATATGATAAAAATAAACAAAATTGCGTAGAACAAATCAGTAACGACTGTTGTCAACAGCGAGTGGATGTCTTAGCAATTCCAGAGCAGAATAACGAACTTGTGTTTTGTGTTCAAGGAAAGGGATAATATAATGTCTCCCATCTTTTACTATGAAAAAATATTAAATATGTGATAAACGTCATCGTTTGTTCTTCGTACAAGTGAGTTATTCGTGACGTGAACCCGATTTTCCTATATTAATAAATGTATCTATTGCGCTAATTCATTGTTCTGAAGAAACTACACTTCCAACAATTTAAGTTGTTTTTAATCTTTCTTGAAAATTAAATGTAGTAAAGAGAATGCAAAATAGCTCTTTGGGCTTATTTTCCAGTTTTTATTAATTTTTTCTTTAAATAGGTTTTTGTTTTTCCTTTTCTGTGTTCTGTTTTTTTTCCTCCAGTCTATAAATTTTAATTTGACGAAGATATAGCTCAATTTGCAACTGATTTTAAAATATTTCTTGTCTTATAGGGGCTTTGGAAAGCAAGGATATCAATGCCAATGTAAGTTTCAATTAAAAATGCTTTAGTATCTGCGCAGTTTTGTCCTTGTTCCCATACAAAATGCTCTGCAAATATAAGCAGAGAAGGTTGTCTTTTATTCCACATGCCAGCCACAACGGCAAATTTTTGTATTTAAGTCATTTACCAAATTACTATAAGAATGTGTAATTCTCTCTCACTCCTTTTTTCTTTCTTTCAAATATTCTGCTTTTTTCTTGTTCCATTCCAATTCAATTACAATTAATAACAACCAAAACAGATCTAAGATGAAAATTTTAATTAATGCAATAAACTGATGCTGATTCTTAATAAATTTCTTCCACCTCACTTGGGCTACTGTAACATCTCTTGCCTCGGATAGATTTGTATCTCTGTCACTATCAATCAGTTTTACTCCATCGATTCAGCTCATTTTGAGTATGGTTTTTGATATACGAACAGCTGCCTTCGAATATAAAATGACATATGTGGCGTTAACACGGGTCACATATCCTAGGTTTTCATTAATTTTGTGTTCAACAGGAGTTCCTATTTCAGACCTATATATCTGCGTTTACTAATCATGTGGGACCGATAAGTCCCTCGATTTTCCTTTGATGCTCTAACGAATC